>CAWUFW010005294.1:0-1363431 GCA_963921515.1 Calotriton arnoldi
CAATCAGAGATGTGCCTAAGGCACATGGAAACCATTTTAGAGAGGAAGCAGCTAGGCTGGGGTTATGATTAGCAGGGCCCCAGCCAGACTAAGGTCGAAAAACAGTGAAGCATCAGCAAAAAGTGGGGGTACCCATGTGAAGCAGATCCTACTCTCCTACATAGTGAACCTATATCTCTGTAAGGGGTGCATGCACCACCTTACTCAGGCTGCAGTAGCAGTCCTGTGGTGTCATTTTGGATGGCCTTCCAGGGGTGGCACAATACATGCTTCAGCCCCTGGTAGGCCTCTGGGGTACCTAGGCCCTGGGTACATAGTATACCTTATACTAGGGACTTATAAGGGCACCCCAGAATCAAATCTGAAGTGTACTTAAGGTACAGGGAATCAATTTAGAGAGGAAGCAGCTAGGCTGGGGTCCTGGATAGCAGGGCCCCAGCCAGACTAAAGTCGAAAAACAGTGATACACCAGCAAAAAGTGGGGGTAACCATAAGAGGCAGATCCTACTCTCCTACACCCTCTTGCCCGTTTCTGCTCCTCTCTTACTTCTTTCTGCACATATGCTGGTTCTTTCTGCACTGCTCTTGCCTCTTTCTGCACCCCTCTTCCCTCTTTCTGCACATCTCTTGCCTCCTTCTGCACCCCTCTTACTTCTTTCTGCACTTCTCTTGCCTCTTTCTGCACCCCTCTTGCTTCTTTCTGCAACCTCTGTTGCTTCTTTCAGCACTTTTCTTGCTTCTTTCTGCACTTTTGTTGCTTCTTTCTGCAATCCTCTTGCCTCTTTCTGTACCCTTCTTCCCTCTTTCTACACCTCTCTTCCCTCTTTCTGCACCCCTGTTCCCTTTTACTGCACTTCTCTTGCCTGTTTCTGCTACTCTCTTGCCTCTTTCTGCAGTTCTCTTGTCTCCTTCTGCACCTCGGTTGCTTCTTTCTGCACTTCTCTTGCCTCTTTCTGCACCCCTCTTGCCTCCTTTTGCACCTCTGTTGGTTCTTTCTGCACTGCTCTTGCTTCTTTCTGCAACTCTCTTGCAAGTTTCTGCACCCCTCTTGCCTCTTTCTGAACCCTTCTTCCCTCTTTCTACACCTCTTTACCCTCTTTCTGCACCTCTCTTACCTCTTTCTGCACCCCTGTTCCCTCTTTCTGCACATCTCTTACCTGTTTCGGCAACTCTCTTGCCTCTTTCTACAGTTCTTCTGCCTCTTTGTGCACCTCTGTTGCTTCTTTCTGCACTTCTCTTGCCTCTTTCTGCACCCCTCTTGCCTCTTTCTGCACCTCTTTTGCTTGTTTCTGTACTGCTCGTTTCTTTCTGCACCTGTCTTGCCAATTACTGCACCCCTCTTATCTCTTTCTGCACCCCTCTTCCATTTTTCTGTACTTCTCTTGCCTCTTTCTGCACCCCTCTTGCCTCTTTCTGCACCTCTCTTGGTTGTTTCTGTACTGCTCTTTTCTTTCTGCACCTGTCTTGCACATTTCTGCACTCCTGCCTCTTTCTGCACCTCTGTTGCTTCTTTCTGCACTTCTCTGGCTTCTTTCTGCACCCCTCTTACCTCTTTTTGCACCTCTGTTGCTTCTTTCTGCACTTCTCTTGCTTCTTTTTGCACCTCTCTTGCAAATTTCTGCACCCCTCGTGCCTCTGTGTGCACCTCTCTTGCCTCTTTCTGCTCCTCTCTTGCCTCTTTCTTCACCCCTCTTGCCTTTTTCTGCACCTCTTTTGTTTTGTTCTGCACTTCTCTAGCCTCTTTCTGCACACCTCTTGCCTCTTTCTGCACCTCTGTTGGTTCTTTCTGCACTGCTCTTGGTTCTGTCTGCTACTCTCTTGCACATTTCTGCACCTCTCTTGCCTCTGTCTGCAACCCTGTTCCCTCTTTCTGCACCTCTTTTGCCTGTTTCTGCAACTCACTTGCCTCTTTCTGCACTTCTCTTGCCTCTTTCTTCACCCCTCTTTCCTCTTTCTGTAGCTCTGTTGCTTCTTTCTGCACTTCTCTTGCTTCTTTCGGCACCTCTCTTGCATATTTCTGCACTCCTCTTGACTATTTCTGCACATCTCTTGGTTGTTTCTGTACTGATCTTTTTTCTTTCTGCACCTGTATTGCAAATTTCTGCACCCCTCTCACCTCTTTCTGCACCCTTCCCTTTTTCTGCACCTCTCTTGCCTCTGTCTGCATTCCGCTTGTCTCTTTCTGCACCTCGGTTGCTTCTTTCTGCACTTCTCTTGCTTCTTTCTGCACCCCTCTTGCCTCTTTCTGCACCCGTGTTGCTTCTTTCTGCACTTCTCTTGCTTCTTTCAGCACATCTCTTGCAAATTTCTGCAGCCCTCTTGCCTCTGTGTGCATCTCTCTTGCCTCTTTCTGCTCCTCTCTTGCCTCTTTCTGCATCCCTCTAGCCTCTTTCTGCGCCTCTTTTGTTTTTTTTCTGCACTTCTCTTGCCTCTTTCTGCACCCCTCTTGCCTCTTTCTGCACCTCTGTTGGTTCTTTCTGCACTGCTCTTTGTTCTGTCTGCTACTCTCATGCACATTTCTGCACCCCTCTTGCCTCTGTCTGCACCTCTGTTGGTTCTTTCTGCACCTCTATTGCCTCTGTCTGCACCCCTATTCCCTCTTTCTGCACCTCTTTTGCCTGTTTCTGCAACTCTCTTGCGTCTTTCTGTACTTTTCTTGCCTCTTTCTGTGCCTCTGCTGCTTCCTTCTGCACTTCTCTTGCCTCTTTCTGCACCCCTCTTGCCTCTTTCTGCACCTCTGTTGCTTCTTTCTGCACTTCTCTTGCTTCTTTCTGCACCTCTCTTGCTTCTTTCTGCACTCCTCTTGCCTATTTCTGCATCTCTCTTGCCTCTTTCTGTACCTCTTTTGCCTTTGTCTGCACCCCGTTTCCTCTTTCTGCACCTCTTTTGCCTGTTTCTGTAACTCTCTTGCTTCTTTCTGAACCTCTCTTGTCTCTTTCTGTACTCAAATGGGAAGTGCATGCTGTCAAGTTTAAAGGTCTGCGTGCTCTCGTGACTGAGGTATATGTCTACTTGTATATGTATTCTTACATGTGTTATGCATCTGGAGATGGTAGCTTAAAAAGCGGGTAACTTCTCCTATAGGTGGTCAAATTTTCTCAGTTCTTCTCTGTCATTTGGTTCCACAGGCAGACATGTCTTATGTATATATTTGTTATAGAGCCCCTCAAATATACTATTGAATACCCGTGTGCCCTGTATTGTGAGCAGAAAGAAATACATACACCTTTTTTTACACAAATTTACATAGTATGCTGTTTGAAAGACAGGTATTCAAGTGTTTGTATGTTTATTTTCATTTAACATGTCACTAGGTAAAAGCCTAGACGCGCATGCATACCTTCACAACGTTGGTCAGACTTACAACAATGATATGCTTAGGATTGTTGTTTTATATTTGGTGGCCTAACATTCTGAGCAGTCGATTGATAGTGAACCTTCAAGAGAAAAGTGAGGTTTAAGACATCTTCGGAGAAGGATTAGTGATTAGGGTACTTTGTGTGAGTCTGTTGTAAGGTACAGTTGAAGCAGGCCTCTTTCTGCACCTCTGTTGGTTCTTTCTGCACATCTCTTGCTTCTTTCTGCACCTTTCTTCCTCTTTCTGGACTTCTGTTGCCTCTTTCTGCATTTCTCTTGCTTCTTTCTGCACCTTTCTTCCTCTTTCTGCACCTCTCGCCTCTTTCTGCACTTCTCTTGCTTCTTTCTGCACCTGTCTTCCTCTTTCTGGACTTCTGTTGCCTCTTTCTGCATTTCTCTTGCTTCTTTCTGCACCTTTCTTCCTCTTTCTGCACCTCTCGCCTCTTTCTGCACTTCTCTTGCTTCTTTCTGCGCTTTTCTTCCTCTTTCTGCACATGTCCTACCTATGTAGGCATAGTTAGAAATTAGCATTTAAAAAACCTTAGAAATTCACTGAAAAAAACAGAGGTTTCCGGGACGTTATAGTTAGGGATTAGCATTTAAAAAAACCTTAGAAAATCACTGAAAAAAACATAGGTTTCAGGGACGTTATAGTTAGAAGTTAGCATTTAAAAAACCTATGAAATTTACTGAAAAAAACATAGGTTTCAGGGACCTTATAGTTAGAAATGAGCATTTAAAAAACCTTAGAAATTCACTGAAAAAACCACAGGTTTCAGGGACGTTATAGTTAGTTGGACATTTACTCGTACTAAACCAGAGAAATTTGGCCGTTATAGTTAGTTGAGCTAACTATAACTCGCACTCCCACAATGCACTGCTGATGACGTCACATCACTCGTGACATGGTCAGTGACATCACTGATGACATCACTGATGACATCTCAAATGACATCACTGATGACATCATCCACGTGATAATTTGATGCACCTCCTCACACCCTAATATAAACTTTGATACATCCACTCTAAAATACAGACTGCCATTCTCGAAACCATAGACACACCAATACCAGTTACTCCATACTCATTCACTGATTCCTAGGACTACACACACATCCACTCATTCAGCCATACAGTCACTCCTACATGCAGTCACTGTTCAATACAGCACCATCATATGTACTCATACACCTCTACAGAGACTCACACACCACCACTCACCCACAGATTTACTCACACACAGTCATGCAAAGAATCAATCACACTCCCATTTACTCACCTACACAGTTATACACACACCACCTCATTTATTCATACAGATACTAACACATACTTACTCTCTTATACAATTACTGACACAAGCACACACTCATCCATACAGCCACTCTCGCAATCACTCACTATCACACATAGTCATTTATATAGTCCAACACTCACATATACTGCCTTTCACATATGTAGGTACTCACACATGCACCACTGAGACATCCATTCATTCACCAACACACTTATACACACACTCACCCACCCATACAGCCCTTCACAGATGCACTGTTGAACCCATACACCCAGTGAATCACCCACTCACACATCTATGCACGGAGTCACACCCCCGACCCACCCACACAGACACTCAGGCACCCATGCAGATACACAGACAACCAATTAATAACCCATATAGACAGTCATGTAGCTACTCACTAACCCCATGCAGCCGCTTACACACCAACTGAGAGACTAATACAGACATTCACACAGTTTAGTCACAAACCCATGCATTCAGTAAGACACGTTTAATCACGCACTTATACAGTCAGTCACACACCTACTAAATCATCCATACAGACACTCCTACACCCACTCATTCTTCAATACACCTTGGCATATATATATATAAAACATATTTAAACTACAGAAACACACAGTCACTGGATGATGTCATCAGTGATGTCACTGACCATGTCATGAGTGATGTAATATGTGATGTCATCAGCAGTGCATTGCGGGGGCGCGAGTTATAGTTAGCTCAACTAACTATAACGGCCAAATTTCTCTGGTTTTGTACGAGTAAATGTCCAACTAACTATAACGTCCCTGAAACCTGTGGTTTTTTCAGTGAATATATATATATATATATCAATAGCATTCATCTTCTTCTCCCAAAGCAGGCACTGGCAACATGGAATTTGAAACACACTTACACAGCATATCGGTAAAGGCTTCATGTGGAGTGGGACAAGACAGGGGCGATGTTGGAGTGCCTGGTAAGGCAACAGGACTCCCAGGAACCGGTTATGGTGTTGTGGAATGCGGCCTGAAACGTAGTCAATTCTCAACAAGCAATCAATGAGGTATTGCAGGCGCAACTCTGCAAAGCATATGAGGTACAAATTGTGGAGCCGGGCGATCAAAGGGCGGCCTTCCTGGTGGAATACACCTCCCAAGGTTAGGATGGAGGAGGGGCAGCCATTAAGGCACCTCGAATGCAAGAGAAAATCCTAGCAGTAATGCGAAGGTTGAAATCTGCAAAGACGCCGAGAGGAGATGACCTCCCGGTGGAATTTTATCGAAGATATGCGGATGTGATCACTGATAGATTGTTGGAGGTATATCAGGAAGTACTCCAACGGGGACAACTACCTGCAACTATGCTTGAGGCCCATATAGTTATGGTTCCAAAACCCAGCAAAGATCCAGGGGAGCTGTCCTCCTTTAGCCCACTTGCATTGCTGAATGTGGATGTAAAAACACTAAGTGGAGTCCTGGCAGCATGGCTTCTCCCATATCTGTCCTCACTAATACATGAGGATCATTCATTCCACAGAGAAGCACCATGTATAACCTCCGCAGACTGGCCCATGCCGTTCATGCACCGCACCTGAGTGAAGGACTGTATGCCCTTGCATTCCTAGACATTCAGCAGGAGTTTGATTCTGTCGCCTGGGAAAACCTGTGATGCGTACTGAAGAAGGTGGGAATTGGCCCCAAATTCATAGTGTGGATTAAAATATTGTACACTGAACCAGGCGCCAGGGTGCAGACAGGTGACAGGGTGTCATCACAGTTCCAACTACATTGTGGAACCTGGCAGGGCTGTCCTACGTAGCCCCTACTATTTGCACTAGCCATGGAGCCCATGGCGGTGCTGTTGCGCCCCACTCTGAAACCCTGGGGGTCCCAGGTGGGCGAGACGACACATATTGTATCCTTGTATGCCGATGATACCCTGGTATACATGCGCAATCCAGAGTAATCGGTTCCAGTACTTTTACGTGTTTTAGGGGCTTTTTTGGAAGGTGTCCGGTATTTCTGTGAATGCCCACAAATCCAGGTATTACCAGTTGGTGGTCTGACCGCGATACGCTCAGAGCCACTTCAGGCAGTGGGGTTTCCATGAGGGGTGGAAGGTATACGCTATTTGGGAATCATGATTGCCTGCTCAAAACAAACATCTTTGGATCTAAATATTGGCAGAGTATTGGAGGGCTTGAGAGCATCGGTCAGTTTCTGGAGAGACCTTCCTTTGTTGCTGATGGGCAGGGCAGCACTTGTAAAAATGGTAGTCCTGCCACGGTACCTGTACAACCTGCAAGGAACATTGTACAAGATTCCCAAAAAGTATTTTGTCAAGCTAGACAGTCTAATAGTGGATCTATTATGGGCTGGTACCAGCAAACGTATAGGGTTACCTATGCTGAAACAGACATAGGACCGGGGAGGAATTGAGCGTCTCAATGTAGAACTTTATTATTTAGCAGCACACCTCCAACATGTGGTTTACTGGTTGCACGAGGAGAACAATTGGGAGCAAAAAGTGCTGCAGGGTTCTCATGGACACCTTACACTGCCTGAGCTGCTTTTGTGCGTTGCCCGGATACCGGTGCATTTACCATATTTGATACGACATGTGGGATGGGTGCGGGAACATACAGTCACAAAGGTGTTACGTAGTGCGTCTAAGGCATGAGATATGCCGCTGTGGGCAGGAATACCATTTGCAAAAATAGGGGAGGTCATACCTGTACAGAAATAGAAAGATGGAGGATGCGAGGTGCTGGGAGATTTATACCTCGGCAGCCAATTTATCACGTGAGACGACGCAGTAGATTCGTTCACATTAGGTACAGGCCAATATTTACAATGCCAAGATGTCAGAAACAACGCGTGAGATATGGCCGTGCTTTCTAGATGAGTCTTTGCCCTCACGGACCCTAACAACTCTGCTGGAAATGGCAGGAGGTCGCAGACTGATCTCGCATATATATCGGGCGCTGAGGGAGGACTTACAGAGAGTAGTGCCTAAGGCGCAGGTGAAACGGGAAGAATGTTGTGAGAGAACCTGCCCTCGAAGGACTGGGATAAGGTTCACACGGGTATACACACCGGGAGCACCAATGAGCGCTTTAAATTAATACAATGTGATTACGTACACCAGGCGTATCTCATACCCAAGACCTTAAACAGCATATACGCCATAACATCAGATATGTGTGCTAGATGTGGCGTTCCAGCTGCAGATTTTGTGCATGTGGTATGTAGCTGTTCCTTTTAGACACACTACTGGGAAGAGGTGCTACAGAATCTCAGTGACGTAATCGGGTGGGAGATATCACGCAGCCTGAAAGCAGTATTGTTGTGATTGATATCAGCCCCGCCCAAAAAGAAACTAAGTTGTAATTTTGTAATGCTGGGTTTGTTACTAGCAAAAAGGTGCATAGCCATTAAGTGGATGGGAACTCGTCCTACCGGTTATGCAGATTGGCTGCGTGATATGTCTGAATGGGCAGTGGCAGAAGAAATAAGAATGAAACATGTAAGGAAAGATGAGCGCCTGGGAGATGGTTTGGCTTCGTGGACACAGATGTTGTATAAATTGCGTACCAGGACTGCTGATGAAGATGAAGCTGGGGAATAGGGGACACAGACCTGATAAGGGGAAAATACATGGATTACAGATGAGGACACATTAGCCTGTACCAATTGCTTCCGGGTAGGAAATATGTAGGAAGATAAGAATATGAGAATTCTGATATGTGAGCAGTGAAGGGGGGAGGGGGGAGTTGGTGATGTTGTTTTTCTCTTTGACATGTGCTGTTGTTGGTACAGAGATATGCAACTGTGGTAACATGCTGGAATGTATGTCAACCCTGTGACAGTAATAATCTTTATTAAAAAAATATATAAATATATATACATATATGTATATGTATATATATATATATACTGACGTGTGTGTGTGTGTGTGTGTACGCTATAGTTAAGTATGATAACTATAAGATCTTGGCTTATGTTAACTTGTGCCACTATCATGAATTGCTTATGACCTCAAATATTACTCACATATTACATCATTCCTGGCATATTAAATTACATAATTTCACTAAAGTTTCACCTTTTTCCAAATTTGAAATAATTCAGTTCAGCTGTTAGTCAGAGAGCAAAGTTTCATATTTAAATTCACATGGGAAATTGCTCTTTTGGGACGTGCCTCTTTTTAGTCTCCTGCTTTACGAATTGCTGTGAAATGTTTGATTAAAGAGCCATGGTAGAAGATCCTTTTTTCAAAAAATGTTTGTGTAGATTTGTTAAACTGCACTAAAGTTAATAAGAAAACACAACAAAAACACTCTTCATATGGAAACTCTGGCCTAACTATAACTACACATTGGCAACCACCTCTGTGTATTATAAACACATGGACGGTCATATATTTGTATGTTTATGAGTATAAGTAGTATAGGGGCACATGCATCAAGGTAGGCTTTTGCGATTCCTTAATTGCGATTATTAAGGAATCGCAATTAAGGAATCGCAAAAGCCTATGCATGTAGGAATCGCTATAAAAATAGCGATTCCTAAACATTCCTTAATTGCGACTCGCTAATTGCGAGTCGCAATTAAGGAATACCTCCCCATTAATTCCTATGGGCCTAGAGGCCCATAGGAATGAATGGGAAGACATTCTCAATTAGCGATTCGCAATTAGAGAATCGCAAATTGAGAATGCAATTTCAAGGGTGCCAGGGTGTCAAAATGACACCCTGTTGCACCCTGAAATTGTGATGTGCACCCATGTTGCGCACACACATGCCCCAAGGGCATGTGTGTGTGTAACCTAAAACTTTAAAAAATGCATTTTAGAGCATTTTTCGAAGGTATTGCAAATTACAGACAAGTTTGATTTGTCTGTAATTTGCGGTCCCAAATAGCGAAATCGCTATTTGAAAGTGCTTCTAGCATTGCATTTAAGGAATCGCAAATTGCGATTCCTTAATGCAATCGCAATTTAGAATTCGCAATTAATTGCGAATTCTAAATTGCGCATAGGAAACACTTTCATGCATCTCCAAAGGCCAATTTGCGATCGCAAACGGCCGATTTTTGCGATTCGCACCGTTTGCGATCGCAAAAACCTTTGATGCATGTGCCCCATAGTCCCTACCAACTTACCTGAGAAGCAAAGGTAGTCCTGATGCATTTACTCCAATGTAATGACTCCCAAGGTAAAATCCTGCACAGTAGTGACCGATAATCCTTCTATTTAGTTTGCCATCATGCTCCGGAAACAATTTAATAACTGAATATCACTTGCGTGCAGTATGCCTTAACAAACATGTAGAATGGATCTTTTCTTGTTGATCTTATGCAGTACGCTGGGTGTAAAACAAAAGAGTGATTTAAAATATTGATCTGTATGTGCTGATATTTTGCATTCCTACTAGAATATTTATCTGTAGTTCATACCTCATGCCACTCTATATCTAAGAGTTCCTTTTCTCCCATTATAGGTTCACTTAGTTTTACATTTTCACACTTGTCCCATATTAGAAGTTGGGTTGATTAAAGTCGAGTTCCCCACATTTTGGAGCAATAACCCATCTTTAAGCTTTAGCCTTTCCTTGGTCACTTTAATTGCAGCTATCTCCCCATCACCAAACAGATCTCCCTTTTTGTGTGCAATAACCATTCTTTCAATGTGGCATAGAAATGCAACTTGCTAAATTGGAGAAATAACTCAGTTTCTTCAAGAGAGGCCACTGATTTAATGCATGTGTTACTCCCCCCTCAAACATGTGCACATACAAATGCTTAACATGCTGAGAAATCCTGGGGACATGCCATTTCAGACCAAGAGTCCGAGTTAATATTCAGGATTTTATATCTGTGAATGTGATGATGGTACCATGTATGAGACATTTGTGGAGAGACATCCACTGTATCAAAAGATGTATGCCTTGGGAAGATGGGGATTTTGAACAAATTGTTTTGTTTCTAAGAAACAAGTCTCTCCATGAGACATTTTCTACTCAAACCAGCTTCCCAAGGAAAAACATAATGCTAAATTTCACATTCTAAGAATTGTCAAAAAAGTTTCACAATTCACACAATGTGAAATTGGTGAAGAGCATGAGATTTCACAAATGTATCCATGATTTCGCATAAGCTTATTTCAATTGCAGCATCTCAAGGACAAATGAGTTCTTGACTTGTGAAAGATCACGATACTTTGCAGAGCAGTTTTTCATTATGTTGATTGTAACAGTGATGCCTCGGATTGATCATCATAAATCTGGCAGCTTGCTTGTTACTATTTTACATAAAAAATGCCCATAGATGGACCCAAAGAATGCCCAAATATAGGCACATGCACCTTCTACCACAGAGTATGGGGGAGGGACAGACAGAAATGTGAATTTTTTTGCAGACGTCCTGTCAATAGCCCACCCTAAATAATGCCCTAAAACATTGGCTACCATTGACTGAATCCTGCTGGAATGCTCGAGACACCTGTATATTGATTATGGAGACTGCAAATCTTCAAACTGTCTACAAGACCCAGCCTCCGCCAGAATGCACAGCCCCCTTTGATGGCAAAATAATTGCACATTGGACAGTATCTGCACCCGTTGATTTGAATTGGTCCGTGTTAGATCTCTCCTGAAGTGGAACATAGCTTTCTCTCTAGTAGATTGAGGTATGGGCTTGCGACCCTAAAAATATATAGGTAGCTCATAAACAAGTGGGAAATCCACCCACTACCAGGTGCAATGCCAATGCCCAGTGCGCCCAGAAAAGCAGGAATATGAGTAAAGGGGCCTCAAGAGCAGGGTTAAATGTTCCGAATTGTCTCATCTTGTAGAAATTACTTCAAACTAACATCCCAAATATCTCTCTGCTGATCTGTTTGGATTTTCATTTAGAGATCTGATGTTCCTACTTCTGCTTTACGTTCTATTATTTACATTTTGATGGTCCCCACGACCCACCTTTTTTGCAGTGGCTTTTAACTCTCTGACCCTGTGCTCAGTGTTTGACCTGTAGCAGGTCATTCTGTACAGACTGCAATGAACATTAAAACATTTTTGTTTGTGTCAGCCAATGCAATGTTCAAATTTACATGCATTGATTAAACCTCACTCTAGTTCACATAGACAAGGGGAGCAATGGATGAGGGGCTGCAGCCATAAAAGAGAAATGCACAGCCTTCTTAGTGAGTGCATCCATTTCACAAGTGGATGCCCCTTTGGCATAACCCTCCCCACCAAGCAGGCGTTGACCTCTAAATGGAACCCTCACAGCTCTTGATATTGCTCTAAGTAATTCCTACCGTCAAGTATAAGTAGTTCAAGATCAGCTCGAAATCCCACCACATTTTCTGAGTAAAAGTTTGAAATAAAAAGTAATGCAACGTTGTTTTAAAGAACATCTGTGATCTGCTGCGCATACAACCAGCCATTACATTTCTTTATTGAGTTTAGGATATTACTTATTTGCAGCTATGTCCTGAGGAACTTGAAGTACTTTTCACTGCTTAAGCCACAAGATTACAGGTTCTAACCAGCAATTTGTGGATACAGATTTTAAGCACGGCTCTGCTCTCAGCATCACAGTAGGTCATGATTCACTTGCTCCTAGAACTGTTCTGGGGAATAATTTCCTCTGATTAAAATATAGTCTTTACAAGGTAGTTATTTTTATTTTCTCTTATAGACCTTATTTATGAATTAGAAGCTAAATCTGTCAGAACATTTTATGTTCACAGTTGGAACACATATTGTACATAATTTTTTTATTGTAGGTGGCAAATTATTGGAAGAGCTGAAAGTCTTCTCTCTTATTTGTAAGATAATGCATATAGGTTATAGGTTAGTTTGAAACTGGAAACTCTAATGGGTTTTTCATAGATTCATTAGAAACCATCTAGTGCTCCATTAACAAAGCACATTCTGGTACATCTCGTCTAATCAAGTTCTAGGTGTGCAATTAAAATATGTTTCAAAGAGCAGTAACATTATTACACAGTTTTTAAGTTAGAACTCATATTGGAGATTTACAACATCAATACAAGAATGATGTCATTAATTTGGGCAGTCTGCCATTGGGAAAGAGATCAGACTAAATGTAGCTCATGTGCGTCAGAAGGTAAAAAGAGCGTTAGTATTAATGCAGATATGGCTTGCAGGCGCCCGTGTTTAGGAGAGAAAATGTGTAATTACTAACTGCCACTTTTAAGAAGCCACAGAAAACACCTTAATACAAAGTCAGTAAGCAAAGGTCCACTTGCACTGAAAGACTGTCAAAAGAATTCAAGACCTCAGAAGGTTAAGAATGATGAAAATACGCTAGGCAACAGAAACTTGGCCACACTTGTACGGTAAAATACACCAAACTAATGATCCCTATTCTTTTATGGCAACACTTTTATTGAGTTTGCCTATACATGTTTTGTTTGAAACAGGTCACATTGTTACATTATGTAGTCACTCAGCCAGGGTGCTGAGCTGTAATTATGTGAGAACTGATTCTCAAAATAGGTCGTGTTAGTTTGGGGATGATTGGTACTTGTAAAACTAACTCAGAAAGTGGTTAATTTGAGCCGGTGGTTGTAGATGGGGCCCACCAGCACTCATTTTTGGGGACTGGCTCTTATTTTTCAACAGCCTTCGATCTAGAGCAAGTGAGAGAAAAATATAACCGGGGAAAGAAACGGGAACAGAAAGACAGAAAAAGTGTCAAAGGGAGAAACCAGCGATGAAAATTAAGGTGCAATAGTGAGATAAAGAGGCTGGTGGTGCATTACAGAGGCATGAGCCTAAGTATTCGGAACCCTGATCTTTGATAACACAGACCCTGGGCACCAGCACTTATTGTTTTACAAATTAAGCACTGTACTCAGGCCAACAACTACTACTTTAAATTGGCCTCAATTTATTTGCAACAAGCTTAGAGCAAAGTCCACATCTTACGCTGAGGGAGTCTAACTAATCCAATTACTGGATGTGAAATAAGCTTTAATATGGTGGACATTGCCAAGCAGCTGTTAGATGAGCTCAGGGCAGGGCCCCTTACATTTCTGTTTAAATCAATCAATCAATCAAGGATTTATAAATCACTGCTTATCACCCATGAGGGTCTGAAGGCACTAGAGGTGCTAACTGCTTTGTGGTGGTCTATTCATTCAAACAGCCAGGTCTTGAGTCCTTTCCTTAATTGCAGGAATGATGGAGCAGTCCTGAGGTGCAGGGGAAGGTAGTTCAAGGCTTTGGCCACCAGGTGTGAGAAGGAGCATCCTCCGCTGTTACTTCGGCGCATCCCGGGGTGTCTGCAAGGAAGAGGGAGGCAGATCGCAGGTGTCTGGCCAGTTGGTGGAAGGCCATGTGTGTGTTGATGTATGCTGGTCCTTCGTCGTGTAGGGCCTTGCAAGGGTGGGTCAGCATTTTGAACTGGAACCTCTTCTGGATGGTGTGCCAGTGTAGTTTCTTGAGGTGTAGTGTGATGTGGGTCGCTCTTGGGAGGTCAAGGATGAGTCTTGCCTCAGAGTTTTTTATTGTCTGTAGTCTCTTCAGGAGGCATGTTGTGACTCCTACGTGGAATGTGTTCCCTTAGTCCAGTCTATTGGTGATGAGGGCTTGTGAGACGGTCCTTCGGGTGTTGACTGGGAGCCACCTGAAGATCTTTCAAAGCATGCTGTCTCACAGATTATACTTTATCAGTAAAAACTGTGCATTTGTTAAACAACATAAACATCAGAACTGTGTGAGACTGACTCCACGTACACCATCCTGATATGTTGGCCTTAGTCCTGATAGCTCAAAGTGCACCATCTGTACCCCTAACCTGACAAGGTAGCAAATGGATTGTGAAACCTCAGAACATGACAACCCTGACTCCCCAAGGAAATCATGGTAACAGATCTAGAAATCTTTTTGTTTGGTTACTCATGCTATCCAAAGAGATACACAACAAATACGCACTATGTAGTATCAATATTTATTGAAGCATTGTGATTCTTGTGTAAAATATCTGCACTGCAATAATCAGTAGAAGGAAACAGAACAATGTTATTAGCATAACAAGAATGGTGAAAAAGATAAACAATTCAACCATTTTGTTATTACAGAAAAGATATGCTTGCATATAAGTACTGTAATATAATGTACTCCTACCTAGTGCTTCCTACCCTAGTGTCCCTAAGGGAGGGAGGGATCTACCAAATACCTGTAGGGTGATCTAACTCCCCGTTGCCTGTGGGTAAGTGTTATCAGGCTGCCCGTATTGGTGGAGAGCTGGGCAGCATCCCTCACATGAGTAAACAGGAATCAGCTGGGCTGGAATTCTGGCATGGGTCGGCCTCTCAGTGCCAGTAAAAGGCTCCTCTGTCTAAACAAAGGAGTGATATTGTTTATAGAATAAACATCTTCCATGTTGCCATGCCAAAGCCCCAGTCAGGTCGCTTTTGTTTATTATATTGTGATAGCTCTGCCCCTGAACGGCCAATAACAAATAACAACATTTTGAGTAATGAACTTAGCCCTTGCACAGAATGTTCAAGATATTTGATAATGTGCCTACGTATTAGAAATGTAAGCAAAGCTAGTTCAGAGAATATTATCCTGCACAGGCATGCAAACAAATGTGTGTCATATCTCATTGTGTTTAAGAAAAGAAGGCTAATTAAAAACGTGAGCATGTAAAATGGTGGTGTTTCTACCCAGGCCTATAATGTGACCACATAACAATGTGTAGGATGTAGAAGCATCAAATGCATCAAATGCAAGTCCTTAATCAAATCCTTTAAATCTTGCATCAAACGCAAGATCTGTGCGCCACAAAACATGCAGAGCTGGGGACCCCACTGTGGCACAGCAATGAGGTGAGCCACATTGTGTAGGCCTGGTATTAAGGTGATCAACCCTGCCGGCAAGGTGGTCTTCAGGGGAGACCTCTGCTGCGGTGGGCCTGTGTCCTGATAGTGCTGGGGCCTCTTAGCCTAAAGGCTGGTGGCAGGAGCTCCATGGAGCGGGACGGGTAGAGAAAATTTGCAACGAAGGAGGCTGCTCTTGCCTCTGGTGGGGTTGGGTGGTGGCTGTGTTTAAGTGGAGAGGACTGGTAGCATGTTGGCCTGCAGACCTGAAGGTAGCACTCTGGACCTATCGTTCTTCTACTCCCACTAGTGGGCATATGAGAGACAGCCTGGAAGAATCATGGGGTGGCTGAGACTGGCTGTAGAGGGGGTTTGCTCGTGGTGGCTCTGACTCCTTGAAGTGGCACACGCTATCCCGGCAAAACCATCCTTTCTTCTTATTCTTCATCTCAATGACCCTGATAAAGGTGACTGCTCAAGGCTCCCTATGTGATCTCATTCACCCCTGGGGCTGATGTTGTTCAAGGGCTCCTGGGGAGAAAAGAAGTAAATGCCTGGGGTGTGAAGCAGGTCATGCTATCTTTGAGGACCTGGAGACTGCCCTGCGCTCTCCCATACATCACTAAGGGCAGCCTCCAGGAACATCTTAGGCCTCATATAAGAACATATCAAAGAGAAGAATACATGTCTGGGCCTTTTGGTTCCATGGGCCAGGATATGCAGGTTGGACCTTCCAAGGCGGAGCCCATATGTACCCTTTGAGAGTTGTTTGAGCTCATGGGGCCTGAGTGATGGCACTGGATTACATATTGCATGGGGAGGGCACTGATTGAAACTTTGCTGAGCTGATAATTGGCCCCATGCAAACCAGATAAACGCTACCCTTCTTAGGCCTGATCTCTATTCCACAACAACAACATGATGGACAGGGATGTACTGCTTTAACTGTCTCAAGAGGTGACAATTGACAGGAACACCAAACTGGCTGGACACCAATCGTGTGCCTAAGAGGGAGTGATAATATTCGGGGACGAGGGGACTACTCCAAAGACATCACATACAGCAGTGATAATATAATCCATCAAAGGGAATGAGGAGAGCGCTGCCAGCAAAAAATGATGTGGTGGTATGTGACATCATACATATGCTACAAGATTTAAAAAATGCTGTGAAAATGCTACTGAAGCAGAAGGATTTATAACAAAGGAAGGAAGTATAAGTGAATTGAATGACACAGTTCAGGCAATGCAGATAAAAGAGCAAAAGTGAAGGGTTCTGCCAAAATCCGACAGAAGAGAGTGAAAGATGTAGAGCGGAGAGCCTGCTGATGTAACCTGCCCCGGTGAGGTTTCTTGAGGGAGCAGAGGGTAATCATCCTGAGCAATTGCTTCATGGGTGACTCCGCTTCTGTATTTCCGTGACTGAACTGGAACCTCATTGCGCCCGCACATTGATCATGTGCCAAGTCATAAGGATAGAGACACAATTCTGCAAAAAGCCTGAATGGAAGAAATGTTGCACTATGATGCCACAAGAATACTTATATTTCCAGATTACATGAAATTTGTGCAAAAGCAGATGGAATCTTTTAAAGGTGTAAAGCAACAGATGTGAGCAATGCACATGGACTACAGACTCATTAATAGGCATGGCCAAATCTACATGATACTGGCGTAATTCACATCAATTTTGGGAATTTTGCAAATTTTCATTATGCTTGTTACGCAAAATTCCCAAAATTAGTTCATTATGCTATTTAGTGTAATTATGTACCACTCCTAGAAAATATTTACCATAAACTTGCATGAACAATAGAACACAAGCAGCTGTTGTTCCCGGTGCTTTTTTAAATGCATCCTCTAAGCAAAAATTGACGTGAGGATTCATTTTGCATTAAAATATAGCGCAAAATGACATATTTGTCTTTTGCAGAATTACGCGCGACTTTGCCGACATTTCATATACCTATCCAAAATCAAATTTTGCAGATTTTAGACTCTCCTATTTATTTACCCAGCTAAATTGAAAGTGATTTTCCAATCCAAGTCCTACATTTTTGATACCACAAAAGCAGCATGGGACTGGGTCTCGGAGAAATAGGTGCTCAAGATGATTCCCAAGAAAGGCAATACAGTATGTCAAGAGTTGGAACTGGAGATGAGGGTCAGCAATAGTAGGAATCAGCAGGAAACATAAACAGACAATCAAGATCATTGGAAGTGAGCAGAAACTAGACACAGGAGTGGGATTCCCCTATGGACTTTGTGCCAGGCCAGCAGTCGAGGGGACTAGGGAAGGATAGCACTGTCAATGCTTACACAGCTGACTGATGCCTTGAGTGTGACCAGGAGGTCCACCCCCCATGGATGACTGTGCAGATCAGGTCAAAACTCTGGGCAAAATGTTACAGTGGCTATGCAGCTGCTGAATTGTAGAGCTACCCAGCAGAAGATGACACAACATGAGCTGATTGATGACGACTTGTACCACCTCTTGAAGACGCTGGAGCTTAACTTACCTTTTCAGACGGCTAACACACTTGCCAACTTCAATAATAAAAATACATCAGTTATGAGTCAATCATTTTGTGATAAGCCTGCTAATCACTTCTAATCAATTTTTTTTTTAAACATGTTCTTTTTTTCAAAATATAGGTTCAGCAATGTAAAGGTTGACGTATGTGTATACCATGCTCTAGAGTGGCGATAAAGTCATTCTTCTCAAATCAGCGTATAGTTTGCATGTACAACCGCCTCAGAGGTAGCGCGCGACATCAACCATGTGGAACATCATGGAAAATGCGTCACCTTAAAGATTATACAGTACATTTTTCTATGGATTAATCTATTAACATAAAACACACAATAGAACAGTAACTTTGGCAGCGACAAGGCAGTCGTGTAAGTTATCACATAGTTTCTTGTTTCGCATAGATGGGTCTAGATGAGTACTGGGGCCCAGCCCACCCCATTCTGGATTGGGCCCCCGATGGATCCTGCTACAGGGTCGGGAATGTAATGTGAGGTGTATGGGGAAGCTAGTAGCTGTCTACTAGTGAATCAAAAGTTAAAGAGGTTTATAATGAATTTCATGACAAGACTGGAGGCTATCATTATGCATATTACTTTTATTGCTACCTCCTTGCAGCACTTCAAAGTATTACATCACTAAACATCTAAACTCTAGAACTTAGAATGTCCAACAATATATAAACCACATCACAGCAGCCATCTTCCTCTTTTATTTGCTGCTCCTTGCAAGGTAAGTATGCTGTTGTGTGTTATAGATATGAAGGTTTGTTTATAGAAGATAAGTTTAAATGTGTTTAAAGTATTTTGATATGTTGGATTTATTAAAGTATGAGTGAAATATAGCTGTTTTAGTTTAATTTATTTATTGAGATTTGTATATTTTGTTTTTCGGACCCAATTTATGGGTTAATATTGGTTTATTTGACAGGTAAGTAAGGTAGTGATTAATTAGAGGCTTTGTTGTTAGCTATGTAAAAAATTAAAATTTACCGTTTAATCGTTGCGCCGCGAGCACACGAGTAATTTGCGGCTCGCGGCGTGATTCAAACGTTTTCTCAGAGTCACGTAGTAAGGAGCGGCTCGGAGATTGATGGAAATCGGAAGGCCGAGGTGCGTCATCACGCATATGTGAGTGGGCACGCATCGCGGCCATCTTTAGAGAAGGCTAGTGTGCTAAAGGATGCACTGTGTATGCATCGGGTGACGCGCGCACGAGCGGAGACAGTTTCAACTGTCAAAACAGCTGATTTTAGTCAGGAGGAGGATTATTGAATAGCGATCTGCATATTTAAGCATTTATTAGTTATTGAGGGATAAGAAGTTTATAATAAATTAAAAATAAGAACATTTTAAAAGAATAGAGATAAATAGTGGTGACTGGTGGGTGAGTCATGGAGACAAATGAGAATGATCAAACTTCTGGTACAGGAGAAGCAGATTTGAGAAAAATGGTGCAGGATGTGATAAAGAGTTCTATGAAGGAGGTTTTAAAGAGTGTTATGAAGAGAAAAAGGAGGGCAGAAGAGTGTTCAGAAGACGAATATTGGTCATTAGATGATGAAGAAAGTAATGAGAATAGAGTTTATGGGAAGAGAGCAAGAAAATTAAAGAATATAGAGGTATTTATTTATTTTATTTATAAAGTTTTATATAGCGCGAACATGATCCCGAAGGATATCAGAGCGCTCTACAATTGGAGGGAAGGAAGGTAATAAATACAGTACCGGCATCAAATAAGAATATCAAACAGAACAGTTACAAACAAAAGGGGTCAATAGAGAATAATACAATAACTAGTACATAGCGAACTAAGAGGGGAGCAAATGATAAGTTAAAGAAGAGTGGCACCCAACGCAGGTCTTAAAGTTGTAAGTCAAGTACCTTAGAGAAGATGATCTAAACCCAATTAAGGTAAGAACTTGTTCATAAGGAAACTTTTAGCTTCCAATTTGAAAGCAACCGTGGAGGAGATTCTGCGTACTTCCGGTGGGAGAGAGTTCCAGATCTTCGGGGCAGCGCCGGAGAAAGCTCGGTGACACGTTCTCTTTTTGCGAAAGATCTGTGGTTTCAGGAGGAAAGAGTTAGCACTTCTTGAAGGTCTACCACCTCCGGATAATTCTAGCTTTTGCACTAGATAACTGGGGGGTTTGAAATGGAGGGCTTTGCGAGACAGGCAGGCAATCTTTAGCTGTATTCGTGCTTCGTAGGGCAACCACTTAAGGGATTTTAGGACTGGGGATATGTGCGCATTTCTTTTGGTACCCATAACCAATCTGGCAGCAGTGTTCAATGATGCCCTTAGTGGGGCCAAGGTGTATTTGGGGAGGCCACAGAGCGTAGCACTGCCATAGTCTAGCCTCGGCAAAACAAGCGCTTGGACCACCTGCTTGAAGTCAGCTTGTGGAAGGAATGGTTTGAGATTCCTGAGTTTCCTATCAGGTGATTAGCTCCCTTGCACATATTACTAATATGATTCTTCATGTTCAGATGCTTGTCCAGGGTGATTCCGAGAGATTTGGCTGAGTCAATAATGAGCGGGAAGCAGTTGAAGGCAGAGAAGTGGTTCATCCAAAGGTCTAACTTGGGGATGTGATTCGGAGGAGAAATGAGAAGGAATTCTGTTTTGGAGGTGTTGAGCAGGAGGTGGTTCTCTGTTAACCAGTTTTGAGTAGTCATTAGAGTAGTGTTGAGTGATATGAGGTTATCCGGGGAGGAGATTTTCAGATAAAGTTGTGTATCATCCACATACATATGGAAGAGAATGTTTGTGGAATTTAGAGCATTAGCTAATGGCTCCAAGAACAAGTTGAAGAGTATAAGAGATAGGGCAGACCCTTGGGGGACCCCCATGGATACTGGAGAGGGCTGGGAGAGAGAGTGGTTCGCCTTGACTCTTTGGGATCTATGGTGGAGGAAGGACGAGAACCATTGCAACACCCGACCAGAGAGGCCCATCCTGTTTTCCAAAATGAATAGGAGGTTGTCGTGATTGACAGTGTCAAACGCAGAGGAAAGGTCAAGGAGGATTAGGAGGCAAGATTCATTTTGGTCAAGCATTTTTAAAATGTCATCCATAACGTGAGTGAGAGCCGATTCAGTGCTGTGCCCTCTCCGAAAGCCAGATTGATGTTGGCCCAGAAGTTGGAAATTCTCGATGTGAGCACAGAGTTGTGATTGGACGCATTTTTCTAGGAGTTTGGCTAGAGTGGGGATGTTGGAGATAGGGCGGAAGTTGTTAAGGTCAGCACTATCAGCATTAGTTTTTTTTAGTATAGATGATACTTGAGCTGCTTTTAGGCAATCTGGGATCGTGCCTTGTGACAGTGATGCGTTGACAATCTTTGTCCAGATAGGGATGACAACATCCTTGATTTCTTTGAAGATGGAAGGTGGCAACGGGTCGCTGAAGTGATTAGATGGGTTGATACTCTGAAGAATCTTGTTAATGTCTCTTTCACTGAGGGGAGTAAAGGTGCCCCATGAGGCATTGTACTTGGTGCTCAGGCTGATTGGTTTGAGCTTCTCTAAGAGGGCCGGAGGGGGCACGGACCCATAGGATGGCAATAGAGCCTTCTTAGAAACAAGTTCAATATTGATGAGTCTTGATTTCTCAGTAAAGAAAGCAGCTAGTTCGTTGCATGAGGGTGGGTTGACTCCAGAGTCAGAGTGGTTTGGGGCTTCCACCGATTGCTGTTTAACCAGTTAAAAAAGTTTCTTGGGGCGATTAGTGGCTTGATTAAGTTGGGATCTGAAGTAGTCGGCGTTAGCGCTCTTGATTTGTTTGTTATAGGAATTCCTAACCGCTCTAAGGATTTTTAGCTGATCCGAAGATGGTTTGGATCTCCAAGATCGTTCAATTGCCCAAAGGTTGCGGCGTTCCAAGTTTAAGTTGTCGTTGAACCACGGTTTGGATATTTTTGTTGAGGCATTTTTTTGTTGGAGTGGTGCAATGGAATTCATGATGCTAGAGATAGTAGAATTGTAGAAGTCAGTGAGTACATGAACCTCAGACATGTCAGCTTGGGTGGAGAGGGCATATTTACATTGGGTTGCTAGTTCATCTGTATTGATAGATCTGAGGTCCCTTTTCCAGATCTTCGATTTTGTTGTTTGAGCCTTCCTCAGAGACACCTCCCTATTAATATAAAAGAGGATGCTGTGATGGTCGGACCAATCACAAGGGGTAAGGGAATCCAGTATGATGGTGTGTCCTTTGGTGATGATGAGGTCCAGAATTTCTCCTTTATTATGGGTTGGCCGGTCACAATGTTGAATCAACTCGTGATCACTTAAGACTGATTTAAGGCATGTTAGAGCTTGGTCATTGGGGTTAGACCAGTGAAGGTTGAAATCACCGAGGAAGATTTGGGACATTACGGAGTCGACATTGCCAGAGATGATTTCCATTAACTATTCGATGAAGGGGAGATTGTCCCCCGTGGGGTGATAAAAAGTGTGAAGTTTGCACACCGGAAGGTTGTTACTTGAAAACAAGTAACAACCTTAGGAGTACATTTTTTTAAAAAAGGGAATGGTGAGCCTGGCGCCACAAAAGGAGAAGGTGTCCTTCACGGCACAAATGAGGGTGTCGAAAGCGGCACAAGAGAAATGGATGAGTCACAAGATGAATTCAGGAATCTAGAAAGTGAGAATGATGAAGAAGAATTCATTTTAGATGATTACTATGATGATGGTTGGGACATGGATAAGGATAAGGTGGATAAGGAAAGAAAGGAGAAAGGTTTAGTTAAGGATCCTCAAGGAGAGGATATGTTTAGTCCAGAGCTAATAAGACATCCAAGGAGCACTGATTGGTGGCCTTTGCCACATGTCGCAGAGTTTATAAAGCTTTGAATTAGAAGGCCATTGGAGAAAGAAGCCAGGGCAGTCATGAGAGCAGAATGTTCACGTCCTGTTGTTGAGGGAAAATGTTGCATGACTCCGGAACTTGACCCAGATTTAATAAGTTTTCTATTTAAAATGGGGCGTGATCCTCGGAAGGGTCTAGAGAAAGCGCTCAAACAATGTCAAGATAGATTATTGGATGTATTGGGGCCTTTGGCCAGAATTCTTGACATGGCAGAGGAGGCTAAAATGAAAAATGTTCATGTGGATAATGAGCTGTTGAGAGGTTGGTCTCAAAGGGCTGTATGTTTGTTAGGTAATGCAAATGCAGCTTTGACATCAGAGAGGTGCAAAGCAGTACTGATGAGGATTAGTCCTAAGTTGGGGGATTTTCAAAGACGGAACCAGCAGAGGATCCTAAAGGATATCTTTTCGGAGAAGGAATGGTGAAGGGAGTAGGGAAGTATGTGTCTACCTTCACCAGTCTGGATAAAGCACAAACATCCCTAAGAAGAGAGTTTGGAAGGGGTGTTTTTGACAGGGCCGGGGCAAGGGCCCATTTCCCTGGCCGATCCTTTTCAAGGGCACATTGCCAGTCAAATGGACGAGCCGCTTTCAGGGGTTTCCAGTCTGCAACTGGATTTTATCCCCAAAGAGGAAGAACAGCAGGCAGGATGCGACAAGCAAGGGGTCGAGCGCAGTTTGCTCAAGGATAACAGGGTAAGTATGAAGACTGTTTGTGGTTCTTCCCCAGGCAAGGTAGGGGGAAGGTTGAGATTTTTTGTGAAAAATTGGGAAAAGATAACAAAAGACAGTTGGGTTATCCATACTGTAAAGGGTTATATGTTGGGGTTGGTGGAGATGCCAAAACAAATGAAGGAGCAAAGTCAATTGGTTTTCAAAGAAGAATTGCAGGAAATTGTAGGAGTAAAGGTTTTGGAGATGTTGCAGAAAGGGGCAATAGAAGTGGTTTCAGAAGAAGACAGAGGTTTTGTAAGTACCATTTTTTTGGTGGAAAAGAAAGGGAAAAGATGGAGGCCGGTAATACATTTGAGAAGGTTAAATCATTATGTGGTTTACAGGCATTTCAAGATGGAGGGTATCCATCTTTTAAGAGATATCCTGCAAGCAGACGATTGGTTGGTGAAGTTAGATCTGAAGGATGCTTACTTCACTATTCCGGTAGCAGAAGAAAGTCGCACATTTCTACAGTTCAGATGGATGGGTCAGCTGTACCAATTTACTTCCCTTCCGTTTGGTCTGGCTTCAGCACCCTGGTGTTTCACAAAGGTGTTGAGGCCTGTGGCAAAGTTTCTCAGAGAGAGAGGTGTGAGAATGATTATGTATCTGGACGATTTTTTGATAATGTCTCAGAGTCAGAAGGAATTGAAGAGTCAGTTAGTCATAACTATAGATCTTTTAGAAGGTTTGGGATTTGTAGTAAACAGGGAGAAATCTGTTTTAGTCCCAAGTCAGTGTTTGGAGTTTTTAGGTTTCGTAGTGAACACTGTGGAGAACACTTTAAGTTTGCCAGAAAAGAAGGTGAAGAAAATAAAATCGGAAGTGAAAGGTTTGTTGAGAAAGGAAAGAGTCATTCTGAGATCTTTGGCAAGAGTGATTGGTTTGTTTTCCTCTTCTATTCAGGCAGTATTTCCAGGGCCTCTTCATTACAGAGCTTTGCAGAGAATGAAGGCAGACGCACTCAGGAAAGGCTTTTGGTATGGAGATCAGGTCGTCATTTCTGGAGAGGCTCGGGAGGAGTTGGTTAGGTGGTTAGAGAATCTGGAAGTTTGGAATGGCCGAGCAATATTTGTGATATGCCCAGATTTTGTGTTGGAGACGGATGCAAGCCTTCTTGGATAGGGAGCTTGTTTGGAGAATCAATAGACAGGTGGGAGATGGTCCTTGGAGGAGAGGTTGGAGCACATAAATGGTTTGGAAATGAAGGCAGGTCTTTATGCATTAAGGAGTTTTGGAAAGAAATTGAGGAGTTTCAATGTTTTGTTGAAAATGGACAACGTTTCTGCGGTTTGGTACATAAACCGCTTAGGTGGAAGCAGGTCGAGGAATCTGACTCAGTTGGCGAAGGAGATTTGGAGTTTTTGTTTCGAAGAGAAAATTGGTTTTCAGGCAGAGTATTTACCAGGTCAGTGCAATGTTGTAGCAGACTGGAATTCGAGATATTTCAGAGATTACAGCGATTGGAAGCTAAATGTTCAGTATTTCAGAAGAATATTTCAAGTTTGGGGTCCACTGGAGGTGGATCTGTTTGCGTCAAGGCTGACTTTCCAGTTGAAACGTTTTTACAGATGGAGGCCGGACCCATTGGCAGAGGAGGTGGATGCGTTCCAGCAGGATTGGAGGAAAGTTCGGGGGTATGCTTTTCCCCTATTCGCATTGATTCAGAGAGTGTTATTGATGGTGAGGAGGCAGAGGTGTCAGCTGTTTTTGTTGATGCCGTTTTGGGCTGGTTAGGCTTGGTTTCCAGATCTTTTAGAGTTGGCAATAGAGGAACCTTTGTTGATTCCGGATACAGAAGACGTGCTTTTGGGAGAGGAAGGAGATTTTCATCCTTTGGTTTCAGAAGGGGCTTTGAGCCTTCTTGTATGCAGGATTTCAGGAGAGGAGAGCAGTTCGGAGATCTTTCGGAGCAGGCTCAGGAGTTGCTCAGGGAGTCTTGGGCACCAGGAACCAGGAAAAGATATTTGGGAGCATGGAGGAAGTGGTTTGGTTGGTGCATGAAAAGGGGTTTGGATCCCGTGGAGGCATCTGCCATAGAATTGGCAATTATTTTTATCTTCTTTGTATGAAAAAGGTTTGAGTTACAGGACAATCAATTGTTATAGGTCTGCAGTTGCTGCAGGTCATAAATTGGAAGGAGGTTGTTCTATTGGTAGAGAGCCGTTGGTATGTAGAGTGATGAAAGGAGTAAAGTTGAGGAGACCTCCTAAGCCAAGATATAGTGGTTTGTGGGATGTTAATAAGATTTTAAATGTGTTTGAAGGATGGCCAGGTAATAGATATTTGAGTCTGAAGCAGTTATCTGGGAAGCTGGCAAGTCTTTTGTGTCTTATTTCTTTTAGGAGAGTTTCTGATGTAAGAGCTTTAGATATTAGTAACAGGTGTTTTAATCTAGACGGGGTGATTTTTACTATTACAAAGAGGACAAAATGCATGTCATCTTCAATTTTTTATCCTAGATTTGAGGAACATCCTAAGTTGTGTATGGTAAGATGCTTGAGAGAGTACGAGGGTAGGTTGAGTGAATACAGGAAGCATGGAGCTGATCAGCTGTTGATTTCTTAGGTGAGGCCTTTTAGGCCAGTTTCTACGGCTACTATTGCTAGGTGGGTGAGATTTTGTATGTTTGAAGCAGGTGTGAATTTGCAAGAATATGGTGCACATTCAGTGAGGGGTGCGATGGCGAGTAAGTTTTTTTGTCAGGTGGTCGTTTGGAGGAAAGTTTGCGTGCAGCAGATTGGACAAATGCAGATGTTTTTGCAAAGTTTTATTTGAAACCTTTGGGTCATGTTTCGTCTGTGGTTTTATCACAGCTTTGAACATGCATAATGATAGCCTCCGGTCTTGTCATGAAATGTAGATTCTCCAAGTTTGTGTAGAGAGAATCTAGATTTCATTAAAGACGCGAAGGCTAGCATTATCCCTCCCACGCTCCCGTTTTATTATTGGAGGGGGTGTGGAGTAGTTAAGGATTTGATATGTTTGTAAGGAGATTATTATTATGGGAGATCGGATTATTTATGGAATTTTGTGTATTTCAGATGTCCAGTAAAGCAGGAAATGAAGGAATTTTTGTTCAAGAGGAAGAGTTTATGTTTGCATCCGGAGCAGCTTAAAAGAGGAAGATGGCAGCTGTGATGTGGTTTATATATTGTTGGACATTCTAAGTTTTAGAGTTTAGATGTTTAGTGATGTAATACTTTGAAGTGCTGCAAGGAGGTGGCAATAAAAGTAATATGCATAATGCTAGCCTCTGCGTATTTAATGAAATCCAGATTCTCTCTACACAAACTTGGAGAATCTACATTCTCCTTGAACATGCAAGTCAATCTACCTATCACTAAACATGTAAGACCTCTCATAATAACAGAGACCTTCAATGGATTTACTCCTTTAACAGCTGAGCAAGTAACAAAACTGATGGAATCAATTAAATCTGGTACTCCATCTGATCCCTGTCCTCCTACAATAATGCATCAGGCTACATAGTCGAGAACTCCACATCATACCAACCTTTTTAATGGTATGTTTAGATCAGGATATTTTCCTAAATCCTAGAAAAAGGGCTCTGTCTTACCTTTAATAAAGAAACCCACGCTCAGTCCTCATGAACTCAGTAGCTACTGCCCCATCTCTCGCCTTCTGATGCCAGCCTAAATAGTTGAGAAGGCTATGAACATGGAACTATCCTCTTTCTTAAACAGCAAACAACTGCTAGATTCTTCCCAGTTTGATTTTTGAGGCAATCGCAGTACTGAATCAGCTCAGATTGTGGTATTGGACAAAATTACCATCATAGTGGACAATGGTGGTAAGGCAGCCCTTATTCTTTTAGATCTGTTGACGGTGTTCTACATGGTTAACTATACAGTGCTTCTGGACTGTCTCAAGAATATAGAGATTAAGGATTCTGCCTTGCCCATTTTAAGTTCCTTCCTCTCAGACAGAGAGCAATCTATCGCCCTTAATGACTTTGCATCTAGCTCTTTTTCGCTCCCTTGTGGGGGTCCCGCACGGGTCATCATCATTATGCCCTACGCTTTCCAATTTGTATGTTACACCCCTGGCTAGTTTGATTAGTACATTTGGGTTCTCCATAGTATCTTATGCAGATGACACTCAGATTGTTGTCTCCATTTCAAGTGACTATCATAATGCAGCAAATAAGTTCCATGACTGTATGATGGAAGTTGGTAGATCGATGAAAAACAATTGCCTCAAACTTAACCCAAGAAAGACCGAGGTCCTTTTGTTTGGCAATGACACTTCCTTCTGGTCCGCCATCTGATGGACACAGGATTTAGGAATCCTGCCATCTCCCGCCAGAAAAGTAAAAATTTTAGGAGTTATGTTTGATGACAAGATTACTTTCTTAGATCAAATCTATCTAGTCACTTCACCCTGTTTCTATACCCTGAGAATAGTAAAAAGAAATTTTCTCTTCACTCCTGTTCGAACTGTAGATTACAGTAATAGTGACCCTTGTTGTGCTACCCAAAATTGATTACTGCAATGCAATATATATCAATTTTTAACAGCAACTATTTATCAAACTTCAGACTCTTCAAAATGCCGCAACTCGCCTGCTATTATGTATCCCTAAGTTCCATTCGGCTTCCCAGGCATTATCTAAACTTCACTGGTTACCGATCAGGAAAGGATTGCTTTCAAGGCCCTCTGCATTGCCCATAAAGCTCTACATGATATTGGCCCAGTATCCATGAAGCATAATTTTAAGTGGTATGCTCCCTACAGAATGCTACAATACCCCTTTACTAAAAATGTGGTGGTTCCTAAATTCAAATGGTCATCTTAGGATGGCAAACATTTCACTGGTTCCGCAGCCAAACTATGGAATAGTTTTCCTCTAAACATAAAATCTCAGACCAATTTGCTACTTTTCAGGAAGGCACTCAAACCTGGTTGTTTTCCAATTAGGGTTCCAGTTTTATGGTGTTTATGTTTTTGAAATTTCCATCTATATTTATCCATCTTTATTTTTTGCTAATTTTATCTGTATTTATTCATATTTATTTTGGATTTTGTGAAAAAATGAAGCTGAAATTTGTATATTTCCACATCTATTTTTCAACTGACAAATATGCACCCATTCTTAAATCCCTGCCAGGTTTCAATGCTGTAAAAACCCCAGAAGATAAACCAATGCATTTTTATGAAAATATGCAAATTTCAATATCAACCTTGTGCATAGCCTCTTTACTAAAATTCCTTTCTATTTTAACCTACTAACCTATCAATCCACACATCTATTGGCCTGGCAGTCATGTCAGACAGTATTTAGAAATACTCAAAAAGCCACCCATTTTCCGTTTTTATCCACATTTAAAGATAAATACAGATAGGAAAATAAATGTTTTCTGTCTGTCTGTATGTATCTTTAAAAATCAGTAAAAACGGAAAACAGGGAGCCTTATTTTCAATTTATGATTCACCAACCTGGTCTCGCGGTCTATCCTTAGTGGTTTGCCATCACCAAGATGCCCTTGGGCACTTGCCCGCTTTATAAAAACATATCATATGATATCTTATCATAATTGCTATTGTTTCAACTGTTAGATCTTGTGTGTTACACCCACTCCAACTCTTTGTGTTGGGCTGAGAAGGTACAACTCCCTTGCTAGTTCCCCTTTATGAACTGTGAATTTATGGATCTTTACTGTCAGTGGCTCTCTCAGTTTTTGCTTTTTCTCCTCTTGACTCCTTTGTGGGAGCTGGCTCTCTGGTTCTTCTGCTTTGTGGGTAGTAGGGACAAAGTAGGCCTTGGATCCTTATGTTTCACAGTTATGGTTCTGAGGAGGCACAGAGTAGTTTGTGAAAAGGATGATTTCACTGGTTTGCTCGCCATGTTGGCGCTCCCAATTACACATCAAATGACAGATTCTTCTGGTTTTTGGAACATAGGAGTGAATTCTGATTGGTTTAAATGGCAAAGCTCGGTTGACTGAAGGGCCCTGTCACCACAAGGTCCAGACCGCACTTTATAGTTAGACTCAAGGGGCACGACGAGCATGCAAGGCAACCCTGGTACTCAGAGACATTCATTACTTGGAATGTGAATAGCCTGCTCAATAAGATTACAAGAGAGGGCAGTCCTTCAGAAGGCCAAGAGATAAACCCTGATATATTGTTATCACAAGAAACGCACTACTGGGTGCTAGAGTCCAGTTTCTGGAGAGATATGGGTTTTTGGTGGGTTATCATGTGGGATTTGCCAGGTATTCTCGGGGGTTGCCATACTTATGCAAAAAGAGGGGATTTTCACTCTCACTAAGATATAGAGGGACACAATGGGGATGTTTGTGGCAGTCACTGGCATGTTACAGGGGAGACTTATGCATATTAGTAGTATATATGCCCCTCCACTACTAAGCATGCTCCTTGCATAGTTTCTGCCTGAGGTTTGGTTGCTGAGTGAGTAACCTATTGGGATGTCTGACCAGGTGTTGTACTGCTCACGGTCAGGGCAGTCCCCGCACTAAGGATCCACTGGTCTGACCCAATTTTTAAATGCATGCAACCTGACTGAGGTTTGGTGCAGCTTCCATCCAGCCACATAAGTCTTTTTCGCTGCTGGACTATTTCTTTACTCAAAATGCTGCACTGAAGGAAGTGAGTAGTATTAGCAAAGGAACTTTCGGACCACTCACCAATTAAGTTGGTGCTAAACTTTGGCTCATAATGGGGGTGAGGGGGGGCGGGGTTCTTGGGGATTCTTTGCCTCATGAATGATGGACCCATTGTAGAGAAGGCTGATGCTTGTTTTCATGTTTCATGTTAATCAAGGACACACTGGAGTACTCAGTGACCTTTTAGGAAGCCTTTAAGGCCTCAATCGGGGGAAGGTTATGCAGCAGCCAAGATCAGGCATCAGCAAGAGGTGGTGACATGATCAGACGCTCAGTTCCTGGAGATGGTGTTCTAATACCTGCAGTTCCCAGATGCATTTAAATTGTGTAATAGCAAGCATGCTAGTATAGTGGCAGAGGCAAAAGAGATATAGCAGCCCACTCAGAGTTGCATCTAGCAATGGAGCAATAAAAAAAGCCAGCAAGACATTCCAGTGGTTGTGCTGTAAGAGGGAAAATATGATCTATATAGATGAACTATATAACCCAGATAGTTGATGTTCAAGGAAACATGGCAACAGGCAATTGTGCTGTAGCGCAAACCTTTGTACCTTGCTTTTCTACACTATACGCACAGAGACACACAGTCACCCCTGATGAATTCAACAGGTTTCTTCAGGTCCTCATTGAGAGGCAGCTCTCCAGAGAGTAGAAAGACCTACCTGGGGTATGTCACTAAGGACAAATTATCAACAAAGACTAGGGGACCCTATGGTGTCCGGATAAAGTAACCCCCATTTAGACCCGATTAAGGAAATGCTGGCCTTTACACTGAAAGAGAGTTAACAGCCACCAGATCTCTACACAGCTGATGATACACAAAGCAGATAGACTGCCTGTTGATTGCTTTTCCTTTTTATTTTTTGTTAACCAACATTATTAGGTTTCATGCACAGTACAGAGGGTATAAACTTCAGCACAGATTTCTCGAACAATCGTGTTAGAGGAATTTAGCAGTGTGACCCAGTACCTACAAATGTATGTGCAGTTGCCGTGTCAATACGAATTTCAATAATGCGACAACCAAAAAATAAACTGTGAACGTAAGTAAAAATGAGGGTGCCATGTGTTTCGTGTTGGTAATGTGTAGTTTGCCTGTGAACTGTATGTGGCGCTGATTGCTTTCAATGGTGCAGAAAGTGCAACACGGTGATGTCACCTTTGATCATAGCCGTATGATGGGCAAAGTATCGAGGAAAGGAGGGGTAAAGGGGTGCTGGTATAGGGAAGTGAAGTCCATATTAACAATGTAATCCCCTTGGCCATGTGTGTGGTGTGCTTTGTCAGCCTGGGGTGGAGTCGCTGTCTGGGGTGCCAGCAGGTCCTCCCCTGTGGTCGCTATAAACGAGCTTCCTCGCAGCGAGGTGCAGAGAATTTGGCCTTGCCCCACTTAATGGTTGCCGTCTGCCAACGTCCCACGCTGGGTAGCGCGCTCGCCTTCCAATGCCAGATCAATGTATTGGTTAGAGGCCCGCCTGCTTTACGACGCTTGTACAGGCAAGGTGGCTGCTGGCTATGCCATCTATGTCCGTTCAGCCTGTGACTCTAGCAATATCGCTGATGACCTCTGTCCAGAGGCAGTAGCGGCTCCTCCACTAAGGTGGAAGAGTGTCGCCTCACTGCCTGCAGCACTGCAAAAAAAGGAAAAATAAAATCATAATAACGCTATATTATTATCATTTTATTTTTCCATGCTCAGGCAGCTTTGTGGGTGGGGCAGGGCAGGGCTACCCTGCTCACAGAGCAGTAAGCATGAATGTTTGGTCGGCCCTCCTGGGCTGGCCAAACACTAATGTGCACTTTGCATGTTCTCCATCCAGGCTGCATTACATGCCCCAGGCTCCCATTCCCTGGCTGAGCGCCGAACCACGGCGCTCAGACCAATCACCAATGTTATTGGTCAAGGGAGTCTGGGTGGGTTCTTCCTGATCCTGCCTCCTGTTAAGCAGAACAAAGGAAGGGAGGACACGGAGGAACATGGATAGGCGGCGGCCGGTTAGCTGGCCGGCTGGCAGGTAAGTGTTTCTTTTTTTTTAAACCCATGCCCCACTAATGCCATCCAGAAGCATCCGCCACTGTCCAGGTGGTGCGAATAACGGGACAACTCCAGAACATGTGTAAAATGCCTGCTTTAGGAGCACAGCAGCACGGGCAATAGGGTGATGTCACTAGACTATTATGTTGTATGTATTGCAATTGGGTATTATGGTAAACCTTTTGTGGGTGTGCTAGTATCCTGTCCCATTCCTTGTGGGTCAGTTCTCACCGATGTCATGCTCCTAAGTCCATCAGAGGGGTGCTAGTGGGTCCTGGGTTTTATAAGCAAGGGCCCTGGTAAGTCAGGTGATCAACCAAGAGCCAGTACCCATTGTGTGCAGCGCGTGTGTCAGCGAGTGCAGGTCAAGCTCTGTATCTACTATGCCCCAGAGCTGAGGCTTGCTTTTCATATAGATTGAGCTCCCTTTTGAATGTGGAGGTCATCATTTTGTTCAAAGCTCTAGCTAACAGGTTGACATAAGGTATTCATTAATTGTTGGTACATTATCAGAGTTGCTTTTTGCCAAGGAGGGCAACATGGCATAACATCAGACAATTAAGTAAGACCTTCCCTTTAGTGGGTATTCAAGAAGGGCCGCTTGTGCTTTAACTGGCAGATTCTGAAAAGGCTTTTATTTGGTAGGGTGAAACTGTATGTTTGCACTCTTGAACTGTGGGCCTAATATCCTCCAGTATATATGGCTCTTGTATACCAATCTGTCTCTGAGAGTGCGAATGGGTGGGGTGGTGTAAGATACCTTTCCGACCAGTAACAACACTAGGCTGGGCTGCACATTTTTCCACTCCTATTCACCATTGTAATGAACCTCTGGTGGTGTCTTTGAAGATATGAGTAGCCTCTGCTTTTGCCGATACGATTTCCCTATATCCCACTGATGTGCTTATCGTCCTGCAGGACCCAAAGTAGTTGGTTCGAGATCTTAGAAGATGCTGCACATTTTGGGGATCATAGTGGCTTGGTACTCAATATGACCAAGTCAGTAGTCTACCCTTTGGGCACTGCACATCAGGATCCAGGCTGGGCCAGGGAATTGTTGTAGTGTTTTCGAAAATATGTAAAATGTGCAGACATTGTATGAAAATTATTTTTCATAATTAGTGTAATTAAGTGATGCATAGAGTCGTAACCGATGAATTAAAGATGTTGCACTTAGGTCACTTAGAAGTGTAAATAATGGTATGTATAAGTTATGCCACGTTTCAGTGCAATACCCTATCATTTCTAAAATGAATGCAGTTTCGGAGCATCAAATGAATAGCGTCAATGTTTTAGCAATATACAACATTGTTAGAAAACAGGTATTGTCAATGAAGCTTACATTGTGTACCCAAAGTATCATTTTGAAGAACTTCCACTGGAACTGTTAGTGTGGATGTGCTAATTCTACGAGTCATTGTTGAAGAAATGTTTCATTTGTGTCACATCTTGTAGTGCACTTGCTGAGAGTGTGGGTGGAAGATTCCTCTTACCTTAAGAAATGGGTTAGTACTAAAGTTTTAGAATATTACATGGTGGTTACCGATTTGCCTTCGCCAAATCTATTAATAACTTGTGTGATTTGTCTATAAAAACCTCTGGGTCTCTGTCTTTCGGGGTTTAGGAGATTTTTTTCTTTCATTATTTTCCTTGTGAGTGACTTTCTAATTTTCCCCAAAGACTCTGTTAATTTGGCCCTAAACCTGCTAATGGGATGCTGTGATTACTCTTTATGAGTTTGACACTTAGAATTCTTACTACGATTCTGCCTAACTAGAGATTATTAGTTTTATGATTTTGCATTACCTGTAATTCTGAAATTCAGCCTTTAAGATATTTCATGCATTTTTCTCTGTACCACATTTTGACTATTCTGTACTTAAATCACTTTTTGTTCTATTTTTGATCTAGGACTCAGTCTTTCATGCTTCCAATATTTTATTCTGTTTAACTTTGCTAAATTGTATTTTCCTAATGAGGAGTAACCACTAGAACAACTGGAGACATTCAAGACAAATTTGTTTGCTAAACATCAGAGTGATCAAATATTGGGATTCAGCTAATTATTGGTGTTAGGCTCTCACAAGACTTACAATTGCAACAGGTAGATTTAGAAATCCAGGGGTTTACTTCACCGAAGGCAGAGCATGAACATGGCAGGAAACGTCCAAACAGGTAAACAGCCTTTAGTGCGCGGCTGCTTGTGCGCATACCATTACTTCGCAAGCGTTACTACGCTTGCGATGTTACAACGTGTACCATTAGTATGCAAGTTGTTACATCGCAAGCGTTGTTACAACGCATGCGTTGTAATGGTATGCGCTATCCACATCGTTGTTTGGAAGGAGCTTCCGTTTCCAAACAACGACGTGCAGATCTGACGTCGCTGGAAGCCGCTGGAAGCCGGAGAAGAGAGGAACCACGGAGGAGACAGAGGTAAGTGTAGTTTTTTTGTGTCGTGCAGGGGTAGTCTTTTAGGTTGTAGGGTTGTGTTTGAGTAGTGTAGGGTCGTGCTGGGGCTAGTGTTTTAGGGTTTAGGGTAGTGATGTGGTGTATGTGTAGTATAGGGTAGTGTTTTAGGGTTTAGGGTAGTGTCGGGGTGTCGTGCAGGGTAGTGTTTCAGTGTAGGGAAGGGACTGGGGGTAGGGGCAGGGTCGTGCTGGGGTAGTTTTATGGTTTAGGGTAGTGTTGTGGTGTTAGTGTAGTGTAGGGTAATGTATTAGGGTTTAGGGTAGTGTCGGGGTGTAGTGCAGGGTAGTGTTAGGGTATAGGAACAGGACTGGGGGTCGGGGAGGGTTGTGCAGGGGGTTGTGTTTTAGGGTTTAGGGTAGTGTTGTGGTGTTTGTGTAGTGTAGGGTTGTGTTTTAGGGTTTAGGGTAGTGTTGGGGTGTCGTGCAGGGTAGTGTTGTAGTGTAGGGAGCGGATGGGGGAAGGGTGAGGGTCGTGCAGGGAGTAGTGTTTTAGGGTTTAGGGTAGTGGTGTGGTGTTTGTGTAGTGTAGCGTAGTGTTATAGGGTTTAGGGTAGTGTCGGGGGTGGTGAAGTGTAGTGTTAGAGAGTAAGGTGCAGGCAGGGGGAAGGTCGTGTAGGGGGTAGTTTATTAGGGTTTCGGGTAGTGTAGTGATGTTTAAGTAGTGTAAGGTAGTGTAAGGTAGTGTAGTGTAAGCATGATTTTAGTGCGATGTTTTTAATTAGCATAAACCATAGTACATTTATAACCATTTGCATTATAAATGCATGCGCAGTTAAAACTTGCGAAGTAATGGTTTATGCTAAGTAAAAACATGCGAAGTAATGGTTTATGTTAAGTAAAAACATCGCACTAAAATCATGCGAAGTAATGGTATGCGAAGTATCGACATACATTCATCCAAACATAGATTGATAAGCTACAAAAGTAAGATAGCTTTTTGGCCCTCCTGTCCCTGTTGGGCATGGCAGCCATTCTTAAAACGGGGCCCATGCCACAATTGCTGTATCACCTGCAGAACATTCCAATTGAAGTACCTTGCTGCATTTTCAATCGTCTTAACACTCTGTTGAGGGAACTTTGATGGTCTCAGAACATCCCTGGAATAGCCTTGACAAAATGTTTAAATAATTGTCTGAAGAGAGAATGGGGCGGCTCATATTTCCTCATACTGTAGAGCTGCCTACCTGATGGCTGTCAATGAATAGATACAGGGCACACAAGCAGACCCAGCATATACGACCCTAAAATGGTCTATTGAATGCACCCATAGACTACACCTACTGTCTGGAGAAAAAAATGGCCTGCCTCTACTGACAACCACACACACTGTTTTCAGGATTTGGTGAAACACCTTAAAAGAGTGAGGTTGGGGAGTTAAACTTACAAACAAAACTCTACTGAGATGAGGTGAATTATTGGGTCAGGTTTCCAAATTACAGGGATTTTGAGGGTGGAACAAAATATACATTTCCTGCCTGGAAGATGCATTGACTGGAATGGTTATACTCTCATTTGTAGATTTGCAAGAGAAATATGCAATACACAAAACATGTTTGTTTGATACCTCCAAATGTGGCATGTGCTCACCCCGTAAATTGCAAAATTGACTGAACTCACAGATTTCAATCTGTTGGAGGCCGCATTTGTAATGGGGGAATTGAAGGTCCTCAAAGTATCTCAAATATATCGTTCACTGGTGATCAACATCCCAGACTTCTTTTGAAATCTGAGGACTGTGTGGAAAAGCGATGTTAGGAAGCTGGTGAATGACAATTGAAAGGAAGCCAGAATGGTCCCACCTGAGTCTGTCATTGCTTCTCAGTTTCATTTGATTCCTTTAAAATACTTGCACTGCATGTTACACACATGCCTTAAGCTTTGGCGATATGGGCATATAGTTTCTCCAGGGTGTCATTCGTACAAAACTCAGATGGGCAAATCTCTCCATGTAACTTGGACAGGCAGCATAATTCAGCAGTACGGGGAGCAGGTAATGGTGCTGGGGTGGAAAATATGACTACACAAGGTAGACACTACTATACATTAGCATTTGACATTGACTCAAACCATTACAAACTAGCATTTCTGTGGGTGGGATTTCTACTTGCCAATCGAGATATTGTTCAGAACTGGGAAAATTCTGATACTTGAGTAACAATATAAGGCTTGAGATCCCGGTGTTTAGGGCACTGAGATGTCCCAAGAAACACTGTAAGGTCTGGCAGGATAGATTTAACTCAAAGCCCATGTTGATTCTCTTCAAATTGGGTTGAGAGGGAGCCATGCATAATTTGTTATTTTCAATTGAATTTTGTATTGAGGGGTCAGTTTGAGCTACAGGACTGGCCTCTGTAGGTCAGCTTTTTCTTTTCTTTGCTGCACTAGAGGGGGGAAATTGAAAATCCAATAAAATGTGTCATTAAAAAGCTGCACTATGGGGTTGTGGGCGAAAAGTAATAGAGTTGCGTTTGATTTAAGCTAGAATGAAATTTTATCCATGGGTCATATCTTTCTTGCCTTAGAACAATCTTACAAATGACTTAAGCTGCAAATGGTTCTTCATAATTCCGTCCATGGATACCTAAAAAAGGAGTAGAATTTGTTGAGGGTTGTATTTAATTCTGTTTATACACTAGTACCTCTGTCCCTAGCCACACGTACACTTTGTACCTCTACCCCAACTGATATGCCCTAGTACCTTTATCCCCGCTTATACCTTACTACCTCCACCCTTTCCTACACATTGATGGGCTTATTTATCAGAGCCACACATCACTTTTGCACCTTGTAAAGTGACATGCATGACGGAGAGCTCTCATAAAGATTTATGAAGCCGCACTAAGCCACCCTGCGTGGCTTTGAGTGGCCTCCAAGTCTGCGCCCAGGAGGCATTCCATGGGCGATTTTGGGGTTTCTTCTCAGACTGTACCCATAGAATTTGACGCTGCACCAGATTTGCAAAGTGATTTAAACCTGTGGAAGCATTGAATCCACATGCCGCGCAAGGTAAGGCATAACGAGGAGAAATATGTTTGTTTCTCAGCACACATAGAAAGAGGAAAATGCCTTGTAGAATCTTTCCTAGATCGATACTCGAGTACCTACACCCATGTTATCTTCCTCTACATATGCCTAATGACCTTATCATAGTGCCACTTCTCCCATGCATAGCCTAGGATCTCCCCCAATCCCATTACTTCTACTTTTACCTCTACCCTTGCATCAACCCTGGTACGAGTACCCTACCTATGCTCTATACCTCTACACCAAAACATTTACCCCTGTCTATACCCTGGTACCTTTTTCTCATCCTGTACCATAGCACCTTCCCCTGCCCATTTTTAATTATCTGTGTCAATTGGAAGTTCACCAGCCTGTAGTTAGGCTGGTTTTCTCAATTTTATTTCTCTCTTAAATGAGGATGAACCATTGGGGATCACCCCAAAGCCAGAGAATAAATAAGTATTCAAGATGCTAATTCAAATAGGGAAATCAGGAGACCAGAGGGCTTCTTTCTTGACTTCACACATTATGTATTTATTTACAATGTTCACTTTATTATCTTTTGCTCTAAAGATTATTTTATGCCAACAGACGGGCACATTTAATCATGTGTTATTGACAACTTGTGGTCCACGTGTGGTTATGTATTTGTTCTGATAATCCTGACTCTACTTTCAACTAAAAAACTGGGCCATCCTATCTTTCATAGTGTATCCGGGGTATAGAATATGAGAAAAAATAAAGTTCCCTATGGAGATATTCAGAAACTGTATGGTTACATATACAGTGCATTCATCTATTACTAGGCGCACATATCAAAATATTGTATTAAATGGCTACTGCTTTTATAGCAGGAAATAAATTGTAGGAGGGCCATTGGAATTTTATTCAGAACGCTTATTGATGTGAAAATTGATCATTATATGTAATTCGACTTTATCATGACAAATATAAACATAAAAAGTACAATAATTGTAGTGGTCAGATTCAAGATGATGGGTGCAAATAACAGTGATGCTGAAACATATATGCATCGTGACTAAAAACAAATCCATGACTAGTGCTGAAAGTTGTCATATTTCAAATGAAGATACCTTGAATCTGAAGTGCACTCTTAGAATGAGGCCCATATTTATAAAAAATATCACGCAATGAACACAGCAAGCCACCTTGCTACGCTGCACTGTGTGACGGAAAGGGCAGGAATGCACCATATTTACCATTATATGGGGCATTCCGTCCTTTCCTAGTGCTGGTGCTCTTTTGGCTGCCTCGCTCCAATGCATGCACCCTTTTTCCATGTTTCTTTTTGTGCAGGAAGGGGCACCTGTCTGCACAAAAACAATCCTTAGAGGCATTTCCTCTTTAAAGATAAAGATATTTCTCCTCATTGCACCTCTGGTGGGGAGGCATACAATTTTGATGCATTCTCAGGTCTACCAGTGTTGGCAAATCTGGGAATGTGGCAGAACGCATGGGTGGATGTGTGGGCATACCCACACTCAACCCATGGAACGCCTCCCTGCCACAGAGTACCACAATGCAGCCCTTTGCGCTGCCTTGCATTACTCTAGATTTATCAAGCCATGTAGGGTCATGCAAGGTGGCCTTTTGTGACTCGATAAATCTCATTTAGGTTTTGTGTCGCCCTTGCACTCCCTTGATAAATATGCTCCTCAATATTAATCTACACAGGGCACCACTGGGTAGCATAAAGCTTGGAATCGAATGTGGAGAGGACGATTACCATCGATTAAAGGCATTGGGGAACACAGAACAAGAGTGAGGTACGCTGATGTTGGGGGGTTACATGGCGGTGCCACAAACTTACTGCTGTTTCTAAAGACAATCTTGAGATGCAGCAGTGCTTGTTCCCTGTGTTTGGAGGCAGGGGGGGAGCATCCATTTAATTTGCCACCGCACATGTGCCAAAACAGAGGCTACCAAGTTGTTTACAGTGGTGCAAAAATGTGTCCAAGTGAGTTACCACTAACCAGAGTGAAGGTCGACAGAGATTGTAAATGGTGCAGGCTTCATCAGAAGCGGCAGCTATTTTGCAGATGCATCTTTGTATTATCTGTCCAGAACGTGTGAAGACACAATCAAGTGTAGGGAACAGGAGCTCTTGGGGTTGTCAGGAATGTATGTATTACATCATTGAAGTATGTAGTCTTTAGAGCATGTGAGGGCATATGGGGTGGAATCACCACACTCTGCGAATACATAACAGTGCCATTGAGGTACCTCCTTTAGAAAAAACATATAGGGGAGTCAGCTGTTGTTTCATATGACAATAGGTAGAAGGTCTGCTGGGAACTGGGAGCTGGGAACTGACTATGCACAATCCTTAGTTGCATAAGCTGGCCAGATTTGTGGAACCAATCCTTTTGAGCCCCTATTGTACACTTAAGCCATGCATTTTGTGGGAGCATGCATAGTCTCAGAATTGAGAGGAGGAGAGTTGGTTCAGCAAATGCAGTAGCGTAAATTGTCATGCAAGCAAGGAGAAATGGCATCTGCCTCCGATTTCATTGGAATCCGCCATCAAAGGATTAATGGGACTTGGTTAGCTCGCAGGATGTATAAGTTCAAAGAGGTATTTGGAAAAGTGTCAGAAACATAGTGAAGGCTTGTGCCAATAGAATCACCACATTTTTGGACAGCATCACAGGACAGGTAAATTAAATGCCTTAGTATAACCAGTTGCTGCTCATTCAATGAGTATGGTTGGTCATAAATGAACTGCGGTCATGCCCTCCCCCTACAACAATCTGAAATCACATTGGGATTCCTGACGAAGCAACATATGTCTATTACATTTTCAGTCCATTGTAGTACACTCCATCAACCACTGCCTTGGAAGTTAAATCAGATATGCAGCTTTCATCAAAAGATTGGATAAACTGAACCTGCAGAAAACAGACTTAAAAAATAAATGAGAGAGTAGGTACAGCAGAAGCAAGAATCTAAGATTGTGAGAAGCAGCTAATGAACAAAACTAAGATCCTCAAACATTGCCATGGAGGCAGATCTAGGTGCAATAATGTCTGCTTCATCACTATACATGAAGACCCTTTGATTGGAACAGTTCCTTCAAGAGTGCCTTGCAACTGGAATAAAGTCAAAAAGGCTGTCAGCATTCTTTCTGTTGAAAGGGATCACTTGTTGTCTGTACCCTCACCAACATCTTGAGGTTCCTCCCAGAGCCGTTATAGCTCACTTTCTAAACTACCAGATTAGAGGTACCAAACTCTAAGAAATGAGAAAATGGGAGCAATCCAATATGGCAATTCAAGGGTGCTTGTACAAAAACAGAGATGCAGTTATGATGCTGCCAAATGAAGAGTGAAGAATACTTACTTCAAATATATGGTTCATGCTCCTACAAAATCAAAAGTGGTTGCAGTGGGGATAAACTGGACTTTCAAAAGTGCTGAGGAACTATGGACTTGGCTTGATTGCAAGGTAAGGGAGAGTCTTCCACAAGACACATAAGGAGGGGCAAAAGAAAAGAAAGACATAGGATGTACAACGATGAACTGAGGTGAAACATGACTCCTGTTGTAGGTAAAACGTCATTGAAGTGGAACACAGAGAACAGCCCAGGTGAAGGTCTGGAAAATTAAGGTATGAATAAATGGAAACCACATAGAACACCATGCTTTGATAATGAGATCGGCATAAGAAGTGAAATAAGGGCAAAGGCACCATATTGGCAATTCTGTCAACTATTGGACTGGGAGGGATACAACTGTGAATTAATGCACCAGAGGAATAAAGTTGGCAAAGTTACTTAAATGATTGTGCTATCCTATATTAAAGAGTAGATGTAAACACTAGTTTGCATTATGGATGTTATTTAAAGTGAATGCTATTATTGGTTCAAACACTATTCATATTTGTTGTAAAGGTTTGGTGTAAGGTGCGACAAACATATCCAGCACTGGGGTGGGGGATAGTTCGAAACACTCCGTACAATGTTGAGGGGTGTGGGATGGGTAGGGTTTACTCTATGGAAATGCCTCTTTTTGCATGATCACCCCCAACCTTTTGGACTGCTGGCTGTGAACGCTTCCGACTCTGAGAGTGCACTGAGTCCTGCTAATCAGACCTCCGTGCCAGTGCTCTGACCCTTAAAAGTGTAATGTTTGATTGGCTTAAATCATCTTACTTATAAGTCACTAGTATATGCAGGGCCACTAGAATTATACGATTGTGCGGGTGTGGTATTTTTTTGCAAAACCATGGATTTGCCACATTTGTTACATAATCCATCACCTGCTGCATAAACTGCAGATTTTAACAAAAAAATTGTTTTGTTTCTAGCTCAAACGGTTCAAAAGATACTAAAAACGCAGCACCACACTGATGCCGCACACTGGAAGGTCCTTTTCAAAGATTGTCTGTTCACCTTTATGTTGCTTATTCTATATTCGGGTGTTAAACTGGTACTAATGGAGTGCAGACTATGCCCAAACAGTTTTAGAATGTGAAAAAAATGAGAAAATAAGGACGTGATATTATAATAAAATGTGCTGCATAAGTCAACTTTTCTTGACACTTAATTTAGTCAACACTGCGCATAATTTGACCTTCTCCTACCATATAATTCCAGTGGCCCAGAGTATATGGTACCATGGGTTCCCAGGACCTGCATCTTAAATTGTTCCTCATGGCTGCAGCCCTTATTGTGCCACCCTGAGTGTGACAAAGTCAAACAAGTCTCCCAGCCTGCCACTGCAGACTGCTAGAGCAGTTCTGAACTGCTAGCTTGACTTTGTCTTTTAAACTAATGATAAAGTCCAGACCTCTTTTGTCATTTAAACTAATGTCAAAGATCAGACCTCACTTTTCCATCCACCACAGCATATTAAAAAGTAGGACATATATTTCTCTCTAACAGTAAAACCCCCAATTGTCATTTGTACTGTGGAAAGGCTACTAGCCCCATTGGTGAGTACAGGATTACATGCAGATAACTCAGCTGCGCTAATTTATAAATAGGTCAACTAAAGTTGGTTCTTCAATGTATCAAAATTATTATTGTATTAAACCTGATTTGATGTTCAAGTCAAATCTTTTGACACTATGAAACTTGAAACTTTAGAAGGTTTCCGCCCTAATGCCCAAGTTTTCCAGTGGCCATTTGCAGATGCTGGTCACAATACAGCCTTCTGTCCTCTTGGGGAGAGGTGTGAATGACTCCCAGGAAAGGAAACAATAGAGGCCTGCCATTGGAAGAATTGTAAACTTTTCCTAGCAGGAAGCCAAACAGGGTGTGAGCCTAAAACAGGAGCTTTAAAGGGTAAACCACCTTTAAACAGAAAAATGGTGGACACGCACAAGAGGGGCTACTCTTTTGTTCTGGTAGACAGGTTGGTATCAGGGACATGTAGCCCTTGAGTTACCACATCTGTTGGGTGGGCTATCAAACTCCACACACCAATAGAGGGGTCCTGCCATCTTGGGAGTGAGCAGAATATTGCATTCTGGGATTCCCAAATGGCACGCAACAAAAGAAGTTATTATCAGGCAGGAAGGTACACGGTAGTCCATTGGCTAGTAACCAATGCATCCCCGAGGGCACTTTCTGCGTATAAATATAGCACCCCGGGCACCCGGACCTCAGATCACATCTGCACTAGAGAGTGGACCAAAGAAGGACTGCACTGCTGTTCCCTAGACCTGGCAAAGAGAGTCTGCACCAAAGGAGGATTACAACTGCTACTCTTTGGCCAGCAAATAGTAGACTGTCCCTGTGGTGTCTGGATTGTGTAAAAGTTGTCCATAAGTCCCAGACAGAAAAGGTGAGCTCCAAGAGTCAGTTGGCTGTCTTCCTGTTACAGCTACAGGATAACAAAAGCTGAAGTAGTCCGCCTTGATAAGTCATTAGCCACCATCGCATGACCATTACTGACCGCCGACGTACAACCTGGGAGATCAAGTCCTGAAACTCAAAAGTTGTGCCCAGGTCCACAGGAGAGCTATTGAGTGCAGTTTGGTCACCCAAGAAGAATACTAGCCTCCACCAAACGAACCTCTGGTTTTGCTGTGACCGGAGACCAGTACACCAGTGGCAACTGGACTTTTGCAGGACCCACCAAAATTTCGAGGGACATCAAGCCCTGTGGCCAAAGTGGCCTGACCAAGACCATGGACAGTTGAGTAGCACCAGGAAGCCCTCTGTCCACCGCACAGCATCCTACAGCATCTTCAGCATGCCTTATCCCTTGCATCAGGATCACTCCATTGTAGTCTATGGCAGTTCGCTCATAGAGTCTGGATTTGGATGGAGACTGCTTTGGGACAAGGTAACAGTCCTACAACTCCTTACTGGCTCCCTAGACCTGCTCCCTGCAGGAGTTGGTCATTCCAAAGTGAGCCTGAGAAACTAAACAGGCTCTTCAAAAGTTTTACAGAAGTTTCCAAAGTTACTGTTGGTTACAGTAGATATCAATGCTTGTTAAAATTTTTAGTGAAAAGCTGCTATTTACATTTTCATTAAAAGTCTAAATCTCAAGAAGCCTTTACTTTAATTTTCTTTTTTTGTGTAAAAAAAATTCATAAAAATAAGATCTATTTTCGTAAATTGGTGTCGGATTTCTTCAGTCTTCATTGTTTTGGTACTTCTAAATGCTTTACACTTTTTCCTTTGTTTAAGTCTGGCTGCTCAAATCCACAGCTACCCAGGGTTGAGCTAAGGTTGAGCTAAACAAACCAGCCAGGCTCGGCCTAAGACGGTATTTTAAGTGTATTACATGGTGAGGTCCCACAACCACACCATATAAACACCACTGTTCTCACATTTACTATTTAAGGGTGCACATGAGGTCAGTGTCATTTAAGTAAGAGTTTACTGGAGCCGCATCAGAAATTTGCATTAGCGCAAGCTGAGACAGTGAAACTACCAGCTGGGCTCAGGCACCTGACATGGAGTGTCAATTTCTTAGGCAATAATGTGAAAAGGAGAGTGGTGTATAATAATCAAACCAAGTGCGGTATTGTCACAACAAATGCATATGGTGGGAATTACCTGTGGTTTCATAGGAAGAGGAAAATACTGATAGCACACTCATATTTCACAACTTGATGTAGAGGGCTAGAAATTCTGCTGAAGAAGCTTGTGCCACTAATGGTAGAAAAGTAGGTTGCTATGCGGACTTGGCAGGCAAAAGTAATGGAGAACCTGTGATGATTATCTGAGAATACTTGTCACCAGAATTTCAGCAAGAGGTCCTAGACAGGATGGTTGCGACATTTGGATCTAAGAGGGATAGAGTTTACCAAATTGTTGATTTGGAGGTGAAGCTTATCCATATGGAAAGGGAGTGAGTGACAGGGCCACCCTACTGAGGCTTACATTTGTGAAGCTAGGTTATAAACATTCAACTGAAAATTATGAAACATCACAAATTTTACACATGCAAAGATGACTAGGAGACAATGGTAATAAGGTGGGAAAGCTTTTTGCCTGGTTGGGTAGGAAACAATTGGAGGATAGATAGATAGATAGATAGATAGATAGATAGATAGATAGATAGATAGATAGATAGATAGATAGATAGATAGATAGATAGATAGAGGGAGTGCACAGTGATACTGGTAGAAAGTTAGGATTCAACAAGGATGGGCTAAAGGTGTTCTCTGACTACCTTGAAGCCTTTTACAATTTCAGATGTTCCCAAAGAGAAGAAGACATTTCAGATTTCTTCGAGATACGCCAAAGTTGGGTTTAGGTGTGTCACATAGTGAAAATACAAAGGCAGCCATTACAGAAGACAAAATCGCCAACGCATTATTTGCGCTGCAATTCGGAAATTGCCAGCTCCGAACAGACTTCCACAGGAAATATTTAAGAAAATGTCTTAGGTGGTGCTTCCTCACATTACTGAGGTATGTTATGGCAGGTTTGAAGAATGAATAAAGTTGAGGGAGTTTAAAATGGCAACTATAATCATAATATCTAGAAAAGGTAAGCTCAGAGACAGATGTGAGTCTTATCACCTGAGTTTTGCGGCTTAGTGTAGTAACCAAAATACTTGTGACATTTTTGGATAACTGCCTGTTAAATATGGTAGGTGAGTTAATTCAGCCTGATGAATCAGGCTTTATACTGAGAATGATACAAGCATAAATCTTAGGAGATGCACTACTGTCTTGATTGAATCTGTGACAAAACTATTGCTGGACTCAATGGAGTTGTTCTTCATGTTTCTGGTGTTAGGAAAAATGTGAATAGGCTGCAGGATGTTGGGGTGGCTTAAACTACTTTAAAATTATTTTATGGTTGGAGTCAGAGAAAACAGCACATTATTCCCACCCTTTCAATTAATGAGGCAGATGATATTTTGCACTCTGGTGTGGTGCTTGTGTCACTAGCATGCGGAATATGTTATTGCCGCAGGGATTCTGCTGGTAGCAGAACTGTGCCTTGGGTTGACAGGACTTCAGAATGTAGGGACTGAGTCTCTCTACAACATCAGTATCTGGTGGGCCAAATCCTTGCAACTCATAGTGACTCATCTGAACTCCTAACTTTCCTAGAGTAGCAGCTGATTTTGGCAGACCTAGAACATGACCCTCTAGTCCCCAAGGGAACCGTGAAAACAGATTATCACCTTTCATGTCTCACTCATGCATGCCCTTAGTAAACAAAAGAAAGAGACAAAGAAAGCTTACAATACATTTATTGAATCTATCGCAGTCTATTATGGAGCATATGTGCTGCGATGAGTAGGCAAATACAACTAAGCAACGTAATCAGCATTACTAGCAGGCTGTATACAATAAACAACCCCACCATGGCAAATTTTACATCTGTCTAGGCCTACCCTCACTATGTGAGTGCAGGGATATTAGTGAGCTATGGTATTAGCAAAGGACCCCATGCCTGGAGTGCGTTCATTCTAGGACAGGTCTCTGTTCAGGAATTTTCCTCTCTGCCCCCAAGGTGACAAAAAACAGTTTATATGATAAAAACTAATGTGTTGGAAAGCCACAGCAGTTCTATTGTGTTATGTCTAGAATGTTAGGAGCTGTTGCTGACCAAGCAGAAAACAGTACAACTTGGTGTTATGTATTCTAGACAACCTTGTATGAAAGGTGCAGACTAAATTCCAAAAAGAGTCACTGAGTAACAAAACAACATGTATAGCATATTTTTAAAATAGTGTCGCAAAAGTGTTATGTGTATTGGTGGGCAGAGTTCGCAGAGTTCTGCTCCGCGGACTTCCACAGAGTTGTCTAAAAACTTTGTGAAATTCCACAGAGTTCCGCCTGTGGCGGAATGCAGTCCAGTTTAACACAGCTACTGTCAATTCAATTCAATAAAGCTTTATTCAATTTCTTTTCAAGATAATCATAAAAGCACATAGTATCATACATCATTATTATCAAAAAGAAAATACATCATAAAAAGTTTGACCTTGCGTCCTGTATACATACACGGATAATTGAATATTATAAAAATTCATATTAAAATTGTTTTCTTACATTTAATTATATATTTTTTTAAAACAGATAATGCCCTTGTAAAATGTTCATTCTCTAAAAATTGCAAAGCTATAAGTGCCGGGCGACATTGTCTAAGACCAAGTAACTTTAAAATTGGTAAAATCCATCCTTTTCTATGTACAGATTAACATTTACAGAATTAGACAACATGCATGGTTGATTGAGGGGAAAATCGCCACATGGACACCTACTCATATCTCTGGACCAGTGATTCATAGCGGGGAAACTAGTTAGTCTGTGGATAATCCTTAATCTAAATCGAGTCAAAAGGAATCTATCGTACCCGGCGTGCATGATTTTAAGATAAGGCTGAATATATGGAGTTAAGATCTTTTGGTTTGCCAATACAGTTGGCTTCACTATTTCTGCGGATAATCTAATAGAGCCCAGTAATGTCAGACAGTTTCCCTTAAGCTGTTTTCTTGTGATAGTGGTCATACTACTTGGATCATTATAGTATTCAGGATGTCCAAGATCATTCAGGAAATGTTTGACAAATTTTAGCCACGGTATGGTTGAAACCCATTCTAGCTTAAGACTATCGTTTAAGATGTCCCAATTAAGTGAGTTTTTTTGATGTTGTCCAAATCCTGTGCCACAATAAGACAGGTTCTGTTTTTATAAGGTCAGAAATGTATGGCAATCCTAATTCAGAATGGCATACATAGGAAGATGAACTGCTTGGGACTGCCAACAAATATTTAAAAAAAACATTCTCAACTTGTTGTAGTGGCTGTGAGTCTGTACAGCCCCAAACACCTGAACCGTACATAGCAGTGGTGATACATTTAGCCTGGTAGATATGTAGTAACTCTACGGGCGGCTGTCTTCCTAGATTTCTGGAAAATTTGATACAGCGGTAGTGGCTTACATGAACATTAATTTCCTTGCTTGATTCGCCTGTGACCATGTCCCCTTCTGTTCAAAAAGGATACCCAGGTAGGAAAATCTATTTGTAAATTCAACCTTTTTATTGTCAATGTATATGTCTCTACATTTTGTGCTGCCACCCCCACATTTCATGATAAAAGTTTTATAAGTGTTCACCCCTAGACCCAACTTGTGCATAAACATAGAAAAACTGGTCACCACCCTTTGAAGCCCCAATTGCGTGCGTGACATCAAGACAGCGTGGTCCGCATGCAATAGGGCAGGTATGGGCTGTTTGCCAATTTGAGACAAGTCCTGGCACTGACTCGCCAGGACTTGACCTAGTTCATTTATATATAGTGTAAATAAGAAGGTGGCCAGCACACAGCCTTGTCTTACCCCTCTGTGTATTTTAAATGTGGCCGTACACTCCTCACTGGCCCCTTACCACACCCTTGCCTTTGCATCACTATATAGTTGCCTTAGAAAATGTATGAGTGGGATTTCCATGCCCAGGTCTTCCAAAATCCTCCATAGCTTGTCATGCATGATGCAGTCGAAGGCTGCTGTAAGGTCTACAAATGCTAGGTACAGCCTGCCCTGCTTAGCCTGAGAATACTTCCCCACAAGAATATTTAAATTTAGTCTCTTCTTGGCTGTGCCTAAACCCTCACAAAAGCCAAATTGCAAGTCTGAAATTATTCCATTGTCTTTGGCCCAGTCCTGTAGTCTATTGAGTATAATATGCCCTGCTATCTTGACCAGGGAATCTAACAGTGATATAGGCCGATAGCATGCAGGGCTCTGGCGGTCACCACAGCCACAGTCAATTGGCAATTCAGAGTAATATAAACCCTTCAAATATTCTAATTTCTAGCTTTATCCCTAATTCTGCACACATGCATATCCGAATCCTTTATAAGAAGCTGGTGCAGCACGCCCTTCCACATAAAGAGTCAATGCAACTACTGCTTGCTGAGGAAAACATACCCGCATGTTCCCAACACCCTCGCCGGTTCAGCCCTTCTCAAAGCCAGGGATCTCCGTATTGCTCCAAACCTACCTGTGCAACAAGCATCTTCGAACAGATCTCTGGGGTGGCTGAGACAGGCAATGTGGGCTTTGACTGTCAAAGCTTAGCATCTGATTATCATCACCAATCCAACACATTTAGGTCAGCCTCGGGCATGTGAGGGAGCTCGGGGAACCACAGGGCAAAAGGAACCAGAGTAACTCCACATGTGTAGGAGTCTGATCACGGGGCTAGAAATCTCATGTAGCCAGATGTCGGCAGAGACACTTATGACACCGTGTGCCTAAAAACGGCCCTTACGAACGTGATTGGCTGAACTGCACTCCGCGTGGATCTCGAATTTAATATCATCACTTATGCTAGTCATCCATACAATGCACTCATATCTGCTTGACGCTTAATGAATAAGTATTACACAATGCATTACTCCACATACTCTACAATTTAGAGAGAACATTCTACATTAATCCAATCTTACAAAATAACCAAACAAGCATTTTTAAGTAAAAGGACCACTTTATGCTTTCACTTCAGTTACCTTAAGTACAATACAGCCAAACTGTCAGCACAGAGATGAACCCTTTCTGAGCACAATCTGTGGATGCAGGTGGCTCCTACGAGGCTGCAGCTATTGCCTCCGTTATGCTGCAGGGAGACCTCCGAAGTCCTAGCGTGCAGCTGCAAACACCAGCCACAAGTTTAAAGAATAATGGAGCTTCAAGGACTGAATGCATAAGTGCTTCCGGGCCATGACAACACCAAGCAAGAACTAGACTTCCAGTATTCATCCAATTCTCACAGTCTTTTAAGAATAACTGTTTGGCAAATAAATCTGTAATATTAACTTGGTTTGTGTCAGCATATATTTCTTTGCAGGTATAGGGTCAAGTTTAAAATAAAATGATTTCCGATCTAATGAATCATGTCCAAAAAAGTATGTGAATTTTTCCCTATATGGTTTTGAGCTCCCCTGTGGGGGAGTTGGACAATGGTCCCATTGTATGTAATTAAAAATTGTGTGTTGAACACTAGCTCGATGTATGTAAATAATGATGTCCATAATGATGATAACAAAACAGTTCACCATCATTTGAAGAATGTAGATACAGGTCTTCCCTTTCAAATAAAGCATAATATTCCAGCTCTGTGAACATGGAGTTTGCGTTATCAACATCCCAATCGCCATAATGTAACCCAGGTAGAATAACATCACCCGTTGAGACCTGAAGGATATAAGGAAACTGCAGTATTTCTGTGGGGCCAAACATATCATAGGGGACCTTATCCCAAACAATTCCATCAGTTACTGGGACAGCAGAAATGTTCACAAGGGGCAGGTCTCGTTTCAGTTTCATGTGAAGATGAGTGAGGCGTTAACACCTCGTCAACCAGTTCTGGTGCAGCGCGTTCGGGAAGGTGAAGACCATTTATCAGAAAGAAGAAAACAGTCACAAATCCAATCCAAAGAAATATGAAAATCAAGGAAAGTGTTATCCAAACATGAATCCAACTAGGGACCAGATAAGTGCGTTTCAGCCATGAAAAGAAAAAACAGGCCCATGTAGGAGGAGTGTCGGATGAAAAATCATCTGTTCCCATATAATAACCAGAAGTAATTTTGTGAAAAACAGGAGCCACGGTTGCAGTAAGAGAACTGGTAGATTCCACAAGGGGTGGATCAGTATAAACAACATCATCTGCAGAAGACAGTAGCAAATACAGTACTCACTTCCATTGTATGTCTAGCATTTATAGTAGTATTAGGAAGTAATTGAAGTTAATTCTCTGCCACCCCACTCTAGTTGGGGAGAAACAGCTTTGTGTTGTTCACAAGCTGTAGAGGAATTTCCTGTATGGTAGTGAGAGGAGTTAGGGAACAACTAAGGACGTCTTCAGGCCTACTGTTTAGAATTGTCCACATGATGCAACTTGATGTGATCAATGGAGACAAAATGATTGTCTTTAGATTAGAACGAGCAAGTGGTGACAATATTACAGTTCTTGTACCTTGAATGCCAAGCACTCTCTCCGGTGTGCGGTATGATGGGCCAAATTCCTTCTTCACCGCAACATTTCTTGAACGAGATACCCAATTAGTGGAATCCAACGGGAAGGTACTGGCTGCTCCTTGATTCCGGTAGAGGCAGACTTTTTTCAACTGTTCATTTGATCGGCCATCTCTGAAGTTTTGAAAAGCCTGTAAGACAGCACAAAGATCGTTTACGGCAAAGTGCGTGGCTGATGCCACAATGTCTGTACTGTCAAGGAATGGAGCATACATTTTGATGCCAAATATGACCTCATATGGGGTCCGGCCACCCAGAGATTAACTGCTCTTTGTACTCCAAATATGTGATGGATCCAGCTACGCCCTGTACCTGTACTCTAGCTATTTAGGACTGCTTTAATTCATGGTTCATCCTCTCCACTACTGAATTTCCCTCAGGATGCTAGGGGGAAGTGTAATGCACCTCTACACCCAGGGAAGCCATAGTTTACCCATTAGCCTTAGAGGCGAAAGCAGGGCCATGGTCTGAGTGGAATTTAGTGCATTCATATGTTCTGATAAAGACTTGCAAATCCTTAATAACTGTGTGAGCATCAGCTGAACATTGTGGCCACACCCAGAGGAACCTTGAGCAAGAATCAACTGTAAGTAGCGTAAAGTCAAACGCACCATCAGAAGGAAGAGGACTATAATTGTCCAATTAAATGCAGCTGAATGGTTTGTAGTTTTGTCTGCAGTGGGCAAGCCATGGGAGAACTTTTAAATTGTTAACAAATGTCTCCACAAAGGGCATATTTCATGGCCTGTTTATATAACACCTGCATGTGCAGAAGCAACACCTTCATGCGCAGCTATCACTAAGTCTTGCCGGTGGTCTTGGTTGGTAATTAAATGATCACCAACCCCTGGAATTGTAAAAAAGGGAACTTTTTCTTCACTTAAATGGTATGTATATTTAGCTGAAAAGCCCCAAGGCAAAGGGATGCAGCAATGTGTCGTTAAGAGCAGTTGGAGGACAGGAGGCAGGAGAGAAAACTCAGGGTGGAGCTTAATAAATTGGAGAAAGAGAAAGTGCTGGAATAAGAAGAGGCTAGCCATGGAGGAAAAGTGAGTGGCCCATGAACCAAGTCTCTGAGAGCTGGACATTAAAGTTATGCAGGTGTAGTACAGCAGTACTGGTGGCAGCATACCAGCAATGCCTAATGGAGAAGCAAAAGTGTGCATCCCCAAGGACCTGGTGCCCAATTATGTGGTGGGAGATGACATAGATATGAGTTTTTCAGCTTCTTAAGTGGCTCTAAGACTGCACAATATCCCAGGGGAGTGCTGGGGGAGTAGATTGTCGAGGTACTAGAGGTAGAGGAGCAGACCAAGTATGCCCCCATGAAGGCCATTCTTCTTAATAAATTTGGCCTGACCCCTGAGAGATATAGGCAGAGGTTCAGGGGCAGCCACAACTCCCAAACCAAAACTGGGTGGAATTCCTAGATTACTCCTGCAAGGCACCGAAGGGCTGAGTGAGGGGCAGCAAGATAAATGATTTTACTAGGCTGTTCAACCTGATTCTGAGGGAGCACATGCTCAATATCTGTTCCACAGAGCTGCACTAACACCTGTTAGATCGCAAGCTGACTGACCCCAGGAAGCTTGCTTAGTAGGCCGACATCTGGGTAAGCAACCAAAGTGTCACCCTCAAATGATTTTTACGGGAAAGGGTCACAATTCCAATCTGGCCACCATAAAAAAAGGCTTCTCTGATCAGAATCACTGCAAATCTTCTCCCAAGCGCTATAAGAGTTATGAGTATGGGCATTACAAGGGTGATCCCAAGTGTCCCAAGAGGGCACAGGCTCCCACTTGAGAAAACCCCCCAGAGTTGGCTAGTGTAGTGCTTGGGGAGGAGATAGCCCCAGTTAGTGGGAGGGGGCAGTGAGGTTACCCTAGTGGTCCGGCATGACATGGAGATGGTGCCCAAAGCCCACATGCCTTCCAATACCGCAAAGTAAAGGCAGTGGGTCACATCAGTGGGTGGAGGGTGGAGGCTCTAAGGAACACAGAAGGTGGCCCCAGAGAAAATAATTCCCAACACATTCCACGAGTTTGTAATAGCAGACAACCAAGAGGGCCACTACCCAGGTCACAGGTCTTCTGAAAGTTGCTGTGAGCCCAGCTAAGCCTGTGGATTGTTTGATAGGAAATTATCTTGAGCACACTGCCTGGAAATGTTAGGGTTGCCTGAGTGGGTTTCTGCAATCACAAGGTCTATGGCTGCCTGGGAAGGGAGACATGGAAGCCTGGAAGCCTGGAACCTGTAAAAATGGTCCAGGCAGCTGCCAAGAGAGGAAAGGGCAAAGGTTGTGGGAAACCTGCCCCAAATGTTTCACCGAAGAGGTAGATGTGGCACCGGAGGAGGACACCCCAGAGCCCACTGGAAAGGACATTGGCTCGCTTGGTGACCTGTCTGAACATGCTAGATGGCAAGCAGAAGAAGGACCCACCAGGGAGGAGGTCTGTAAGACATAGAAGGAATGCCCAACCCATGAGGGCATGAGGCAACATGCTGAAGCCAAGGCAGCTGGTGATGCCTCTGGAGATCACCTCATCTATTTGGAGAATGACCTCCTTTATAGTGAGCCTAAGGCACCTGTGCATGGGGCAACAAGGGCACTGGTAGTTCCCCAGTGCTATACAGTCTTCCTACTGGGGCTGGCTCATGGGATACCCCTTGAAGGGCATATGGTGCAGGACAAGACCTCTGCCAGTCTTGTCCCCCACTTTTTTCTGGCACCAGAAGAAGATTTCCTGAGATACATTCTGCAGGACTTGCTTACCCTGCCAGGCAGTGGGAAGACAGGGAAAAAGCTGAAAATCCCCTGATTCTCTTACCTGTCATTGACACCCCTTTGAAAGGGTGGGCATCAACATTGTAGGGCCCCTGTACCCTAAGACAGCCTCTTACAACAGGTTTCTCCTGGTAGACCATGCCACAAGGTACCCAGAGGCCATTTCCCTGAGGACTGCAACTGCCCTTGCAGTGGCTAGGGCCCTGATGGGGATTTTATTTTTTTACCAGAGTGGGTTTCCCCAAGGAAGTGGTGTCTGACAGCGGGACCAACTTTATGTCTGCATATATGAAGTCAATGTTGAAAGAGTGTGGAGTTGCTTACACGTTTTCGAAAACCCTACTATCCACAGACAAATGGGCTTGTTGAGAGGTTCAACAAGACCATAAAGAACATTATTATGGGCCTGCCTGAGCCAACAAGGCAGAAGTGGGACATCCTCTTACCATGCCTACTGAAGCTAGAAGGTAATGAAGCAGTGGTATGACCAGGTGATTACCACTGTGGAATTCCAGCCTGGGCAGGAAGTGTAGGTAATGGAGCTGTGGAGCCCAGGGACCCCCAAGACTGTTGGACTCCGCTGTATGAGATAGTTGAGAGAAAAGGGAACTCCACCTACTTGGTGGACCTCAAGACCCCCAGATTCTCCTTAATGGTCCTCCATATCAACTGTCTCTAACCACACTGTTAGAGGTCTGAGGTCACCATGCTACTGGTGACCGCTGGTGGAGAGTGAAAGGAGAGTGGACCTCTCCCTGACCTCCTAGCATCAAAAGAGAAAGATGGGTCAGTGGAGAATGTCAACCTCTCCCCTACCCAGACACCTGAACACCAAGAGGACTGTTGCCAATTGTTGGGACAGTTTGCCTCTGTTTTCCTTCACTCCTGGGCTTACACATTTGTGTACCCATGACATTGACACAGGAGACAACCCCCTGTCAAAAACAAAATCTACAGGCTATCGGACAAAGTGAGAGCCAGCATCAAGGAGGAAGTTTCTCAGATGTTGTAGTTAGGGGTGAGTGAGCATTCCAGCAGCCCCATTGGTACTGGTACCAAAGGCTGCCCCACTGGGCACCACCCCAGAACTCTGGTTCTGTGTGGACTTCAGGGGGCTAAATTCAGTCACCAAGACTGATGCTCACCCCATCCCCAGAACTGATGAGCTCATTGATAGGTTGGGGGCTGCCAAGTTCCTGAGTACCTTTGACCTGACTTCAGGGTACTGGCAGATTGCGCTAACAGAAGAGGTTAAGGAGATGTCAGCCTTTTCTACCCCAGAGGGCTACTTTCAATTAAAAGTAATGCCCTTTGGACTGAAAAATGCCTCTGGCACCTTCCAGAGGCTGGTAAATCGGGTTTTGGCCGATATAGAGGCCTTCAGTGCTGCCTACCTGGATGACATAGCTGTCTTCAGTGACAGCTGGTTTGACCACATGTTTCAGCTTCAGGAAGTGCTTCAGGCCATGCAGTATGCAGACCTGACTATCAAGCCAGTAAGTACCAGATAGGGCAGGGTTCTGTGGAGTACGTGGGACACCTTGTGGGCAGGGGTAAGGTGCATCACCTTCAGGCCAAGATAGAGACCATCATGGCCTGGAAGCCACATAGATTCACACTGAGGTGAGGGCCTTACTGGGCTACACAGGATTATTTCAGTAGGTTTGTCAAGGTATAAGGTATCACTATTAGACCCTTAACTGATCTGACTTCTAAGAAGCAGCCCAGATTAGTGATATTGCCAGAGGCCTCATAGAAAGCCTTTGACTCCCTGAAACAGGCCATGTGCATAGCCCCTGTGCTCAAGGCCCCTGCCGTTTCCAGGGAATTCATAGTACAAACAGATGCCTCAGAGAATGGCATAGGGGCAGTACTTTCACAGCTCAATGAACTGGGCCTAGACCAACCCTTAGTTTTCATCTCTATGAGGTTACTTACCTGGGAACAGAGTTGGAGATCTATAGAGAGAGAAGCCTTTGCCGGAGAGACCCCTTTGCTGTGGTCTGGGCACTGAAGAAGCTGACACCATACCTGTTTGGTATTCACCTCAGGGTTCAGACCAACCACAGACTGCTCAATAACGAGTGAGAAGCCGAAATTGTTGAGGTGGACCATCTCCCTGCAAGGAATGGACTTTAAGGTGGAACAAAGGCCTGGGTAAGACCACACCAATGCTGATGGTCTCTCCAGGTGCTTCTGCCTTCGTGATGAGAACTCCCAAAAGGTTGGGCAGTTCTTCTCACTTTCAGCTGGGGGGGGAGGGTTGTTAGATCTGACAGCCTGAGGGTTGTCTTCCCTCAAACCTTATTGCCTGCTTGCCACCAATTTTGCAGATTTTTTGCTTCTGTTGGCCTTAGTACTCTGTGCACTTTACCACTGCTAAGCAGTGCTAAAGTGCTTATGCTCACTCCACTAAACATGGGTTGATTGGCATACCCCTAATTAGTATATTTAATTTATCTATAAGTCCCCAGTAGAGTGCACTACAGGTGCCCAGGACCTGTAAATTACATGCTATTAGTGGGCCTGCAGCACTGATTGTGGCACCCACTTAATTAGCCAATAAACATGTCTCAGGCCTGCTATTGTAGAGCATGTGTGTGCAGTTTTGAACTGGCATGCCGACCTGCAAGTTAAACCTCTTGCCAGGCCCCAACCTTTCTTTTTCATGCGTATAAGTCACCCCTATTGTAAGCCCTGGACAGCCCAAAGGGTGGGGTCCAATGTATTTAAAAAGCAGGACATGTACTTTTAAGTTTTGCATGTCCTGGGAGTGAAAAACTCTTAAATTAGTTTTTCACTACTTCAAGGGCTATCTCTCCATTGGATTTGCCTTATTACATTTTATAAGTGTCATTTCCAAATGGAAAGAGACAACCCCTTCATGATTGGTGTCTATGGACTCACAATTTAAAATGAAAACTTATGGTGAAGTTGGATTTTAAAATGTAATTCGGAAAATGCAATTTTTAGAAAGTTGGCATTTTCATGCTAAACCATTTGATGCCTGATGCCTGTCTCTGATCACATCTGGGGTGGATGCCAGCTGCAATTTGTGTATTCCACCTAGTTAGCCACACACAATCGGAGGTTAGGTGTGACTTGATGGACCATCCTGGAAGGATGGGAGGAAGAAGCTGGAGAGTCTCACTTACACCTGAATAGGCTGTGTCCTGTCCCCACACAAAGGGCAGCATACCCCCTTACTGAGTCTGGAGCCAGAGCAGGAAAGCATGACGCCTGTTCACTTCAAAGGCTTCTCTTTGTAGTCACACCCTCTTCGGCACTACTGGGTATAAATACTTGACCTCAGACACCACCACTTCAGTACACTTCTGGACCTGTGGATACTCTGCCAGGAAGAAGGACTGCTGTGCTGCTGAAGGACCGTCACTCTGGTGGACTGCTGATCTGGAAGAACTACTGCCCTGCTGTGTTGACCTGCTGCCTGCTGTGCTTCTTGCCTGGGTAAGAAGTACTGGACCTGCATCACTTGAACCTACAACCCAGTCGGACACCAATGGCTGGTTGGTGGACTCCTGATCTGTAGCCTCAGGGACATAACAGGCCTCCAACCACTCTGCATCTGCACCTGGACTCTGCCTACTGTGAGCCTACACTGCCAAGTGGTGCCACCCCTGTCCTGGACCCTTGGAAGTGGGACCTAAGGTGCTTCTCAGCATAACCAATGCATCTTTTCTGCTGAGTGGTGCATCTTCTAGCTCCTGGGTATTTGCAAACATTTCCTCAGGGGCCAAAAAGTATGACCGTGGAACAACCGAAGGATGCATGGATGTCAGCAGACTGAGGGTTGGTTGGCTCAAAGTGGGTGTAGGGGGAAGCAAAGCATCTATATGATGTGGACAACACACCAAGTCTTCACGTGGCTTCACTGTGCCACCCATACCTTAACCTCATGCGCCAAGAATTGATGACAATAATTAACTTTTGATGCAAAATGTGAGAGAGAAAGAGATACTCATCTAGTGGCTGGATTGCACAATGTGAAACTAGAAAAACGGTTCAAGCCAGCTCCCCCATTTGACCAATCTGTGTCATCCTTGCAATTGTTTTTACTTCACTTGTCTTCTTTTTCTTCATGACCTCATATGAGAGCACTTTAAAATACATGAATACAGGACGTGCACTGTATAAAACTTTCTCTTGTGCTTGATTTAATAAAGCACATAATTTTCCAGCTATAATAACAACCTAGTACAGTAGAGAATTGGTCCCAGTAGACCATTTCTTATGAACACACAAACTTATAACACATTGAACATGAATACACTAGTACACTACGAATATATAGATCAATGTTATTTAATCACATTGAACACCATTGAATGCATTGTAAATCAACAGAAGACACTACACAAATGACTCACAAAAGCTGTGTCAAACAAGTGCCCCACGGAAGGGGGAAGGGAGAGGGGAAAACGTGAAGTGCATCAAGTGAGGGTTCAAGGAGTGTGAAGAGAGAGTAGTGACATTCTATTCATCACATAAATAATTACAATAAAAATCGGCTTTTTATAGCCACACCATGAAATGATAAATGATATAAAGCTATGATAAGGAGTACTAAATCACAGTGAAAGAAGCACTGTTGATCCAACTGGCATATAACAATAACACAGTTGACGTTTCGACCCCCAAGAGACTTGGTAAGTTATTATGATCCTTATGTAGGGGTCTTCCTCAGGACAGATAATAGGGCACCTGGGAAATTAACAAAAAGGTCCTGAGTATCTAATGTACTGGCCCTGTTAATTCACAAACAGGGAGCATTAAATTCAAAATTCAAAAACAAAAATTACCATAGCCACCCTAAACTGGGTGGTATTCGCGTTAATGGTTGGGCCCGTAGCTCCAAAGGACAGAGAGCTGAGTGATGGCACCTGGAAAGCAAGGTGAGAACCATCAGAATGTATCCACCAGGGGTGTTTATTGTCAAATATACACAGAAGAAGCGCAATAATGCGGACTTACTGGATCATTCAATACGGAACCTATCCCTGTGGCCCATCCATAGAAAACGGATGATTTTGATTTATTTCCACACGTAAATGTGTCCGATTGGACCTCGAGGTTCCAATGGCACTGCGTCTGAATCTAGAAAAATACAAAAAGGGGGGGGGAAGCGAACCCAGAGTCAAACACCACTAGCACTCCTAATGGGACTATACTCTATGAATAATGCCCATATAGTAAACCGAGTTTACCTAAGTTAGTTGAACTTGTCCACCGCTTCCGAGGGGTTTCCAATCTGTAAAGAGGAACAAAAGGAAAGCTGCTCTAAACCCAAAGGTTAAAGACCTGCCAAGGAAGCTGCAATATGCAACTGTTAGGAGGACAAGCCTCCGTAAACATGCCGTGATCTTTAACTAACCTGAAATCTCCCACGCGCATCCAAGAGCATCCGTCTCTGGCCAAGGAACCGGAGCACTGCCACGCCTGCCAATAAATAGCAGGGGCTCGTCTGACTCCGCACGCGCGGACCGCGTCAGGACAGACGCTAGATGCTTGTCAGAAAGGACAAGTCATCAAAGTGTTGTCATGGAGGAAAGACTGCTAAAAACATTAAAAATGAATTTATAGAGGATGCGATTGAATTAGTGCGATTCCAAAAGAACGCCTTGGATATTACCTATTATTGCTGGAATTACGTGATAAAAAACGGTGGTAAAAAGACTGCACGGGTCCCTGGGGTGGAAACTAGAGAGCATATACCTGTGTGACAAACATGTATATATCTCCAAGAAGTACGGGATGGTCATAGACGGCTAATATATAGTCAAAAATGATGTACATGGAAAAAACACACGATTTTAGGCATATTGTGACAATGTTTGGACAGCCCAAAGGGGTATGGTTTAAACAATACAAATGTGTGGCAAGCATTTATATATCTCCCATCGTTCTGGATGGTCATATAAAGCTAATATACAATCAAAAATGATGTACATGGAAAATACACGATTTCAGGCATTTCGTGACAATGTTTCAATAACCCAAAGGGGTATAGTCTAGACAGTACAAAAGCATGGCAAGCAATGTATACATACAACATATCACATAATCCGCTCATAGACAAGGGGGCTAGCAGTCTGCACATTGTGCATAGTGGATAAATTGTCTTAGTTAATAATGGTATAAATGTTAACAGATGTACATGGAAGAAAGCCACTCACCAAACAGCTGGCGAAACACCCGTTGTGCATGTCAGAATGGGAGTAATGTTACAGAATTTACAGATAGATTATTCTAAAGTAAGACAGGACAACTGTGCATGACTAGTGTCCAGTTCGTTGAGGCCATTATGTATGGAGTACAAACGGTGCATCCATTTACATTCTCTTACAGTAAGGATAGTCTCAATGTTACCTCCTCTTGCTCCGAGGGTGGCCTTCTCCAATACTAGCCATTTGAAATCATCTGGTCCATGTTTTAAGTCTCTAAAGTGTTCAACCAAGGGGGCACCTTGAACTTCGCACCTTATTCTGCTGGAGTGCTGCAGTATGCGGGCTTTTACCTACTGTTGCGTTTGGCCTACATATATTTGGTCACATGGGCAAATGATCACATAAATTACGTTGGAGGTATTGCAATTGGTGAAAGACTGAAGGTCAATCTTGTGCTGTTTATAAACAAACTTTTTTGTTTGAATTGTGATTTTGCATGCCTTGCAATAGCCACACTTATAGTGGCCTAAAGTAGAGGGTAGACTCCACAGGGACTGAAGAGTAGGTTCCTCAGGTGTGTTTAGAAGTGACTGTACTACATGGTCCTTCACACTTTTGGCCTTCTTAAAGGAATGCATTGGTAGATCCAACTATTCAATGTCATCCGATATTAGGCCCCAATGGTGGTTTATCACCTTCTTGATTTCGTTACTGTGAGTGGAAAAAGTAGTGACACAGATCATCCTCTGTATGGAGTCGCGTTCTCTTTCTCTAGGTGTCAGCAGTGAGTCTCTAGGACTAAACCACGCCCTCTTGCGTGCCCTCTTAACCAATCTCTTCGGATATCCTCTTTGAAGCAGTCGGTCACACAGTTCTTCTGATTCTGACATGAAATCTTCCCTCTTGGAGCAGTTCTGACGGATTCGAAGGAACTGCCAGAAGGGCAAGTTATCTCTTAGTCCCCGTGGGTGATGGCTATTGTAGCGGAGCAACGAATTCCGTTCCGCTGGCTTCCGGTACAGTGTAGTGCACAGTAGGTTATTCTCGTTTCTGATGGTGATATCAAGAAAATCGATTTCTTTTGGATCAAAATGTATGGTAAACTTTATATACGTATTTCTAAGATTCAGCCATGCATGGAAAAGGCCCAGCTCCACTGGATCACCGGTCCAGATCATCAAAATATCGTCTATGTACCTCCTCCACATGGTCACCTGAGCGTTGTAGGGATTGTTGGTACTGAAGATGTAAGAATTTTCTAAATGATCCATAAAGATGATTGCCAGGTCTGGGGCAAAGGCCGCCCCCATCGCTACGCCTTTGATTTGGAGGTAGTAGTTGCCCTGGAAAAAGAAGACATTTTTCATCATGGCAATACGGAATAACTCAATGATAAACTCTGTGGGTACCATCACAGGTGCTGTCCTTCGATCAAGGGCTATCTTCATCACTTCGAGCGCCGATTCCTGAGGTATACTCGTGTACAATGACACAATGTCAAAGGTCACCAGGAGTTGCACAGTTGGGTCAAAGGGTTGTTGATCGACCAAATTAATAGTCTCCATAGTGTCCCTCAAGTATGCCTTTGTGGTCTCCGCTATTGGCTTTAGAAAAAAATCTAAGTATCTACAAAGGGGCTCAAGTAGGGATCCGCAACCAGAGACGATGGGCCATCCTGGAGGATTCTGCATGTCCTTGTGGATTTTCGGCAATGTGTAAATTGTGGGAAGGCGGGCTGCTTTTGGTTCAGATATAAAAATTCCAAGTTAGATAAAAAGCCTTGTTCAAGCCCTTCCTGCGTGACTCTCAAGATTGCCTTAGCCAATTCCTTCGCCGGGTCTGCTCGTAATTTCATATAACTGATTCCATCCTGCAGTTGATTTAGGATCTTGGTCTTGTATTGTGTCACGTCTTGGGCCACAATAGCTCCACCTTTGTCCGCGGGTTTAATAACAATTTCCTTGTTTTGCTTGAGTGACAAGAGGGCCTCGCGTTCCTTCCGGGTAGCATTGTGATTAATGTATTTCTTGTCTTTCAGCACTTTGGAAACATCCCTGAGAACAACGCTTTCATAAGCAAGTATCTTATTCGTCATGGCATGTGCCGGTGGGACAAAGGTGGATGGTACCCTCAATCCTGTGTGGGAAGCTACATGAAATCCAGGAGATTGCCTAAAGGAATATCGTAGGCGAATCTTCCAGAAGAACCGATGAAGCTCAGTCTTGATAGTAAAATGATTTGGGTATGCAGTCGGTACGAAAGATAAGCCTTGCTAAGCACCTTGGTCTCTTCTTCTTTAAGGGCATAGGAGGAAATGTTGACTATAGGGTTGTCTGGCCTTCTTACCACTTGTAGGTCCGACGGCGGGTTCGGATCTCCCCGTGGTTCTCCGGCTGGAACCGGACCTGCTTTTGTACTTGCCCGCATCCCCTCTCCCAGTTCCCGCTGAACTGTGGCTGTCCCCGCTGAGGTCCTTGGCAACACTTTGATGACTTGTCATTTCTAACAAGCATCTAGCGTCTGTCCTGACGCGGTCCGCGTGCCGAGTCAGACGAGCCCCTGCTATTTATTGGCAGGCGTGGCAGTGCGGATGCAATTGGATGCGCGTGGGAGATTTCAGGTTAGTTAAAGATCACGGCATGCTCACGGAGGCTTGTCCTCCTAACAGTTGCATATTGCAGCTTCCTTGGCAGGTCTTTAACCTTTGGGTTTAGAGCAGCTTTCCTTTTTTTCTTCTTTACAGATTGGAAACCCCTAAAAAGCGGTGGACAAGTTCAACTAACTTAGGTAAACTCGGTTTACTATATGGGCATTCTTCATAGAGTATAGTCCCTTTAGGAATGCTAGTGGTGTTTGACTCGGGGTTCGCTTCCCCCCCCTTTTTGTATTTTTCTCGATTCAGACGCAGCGCCATTGGAGCCTCGAGGTCCAATCGGACGCATTTAAGTGTGGAAATAAATCAAAATCATCCGTTTTCTATGGATGGGCCACAGGGATAGGTTCCCTATTGAATGATCCAGTAAGTCTGCTTTATTGCGCTTCTTCTGTGTATATTTGACAATACACACCCCTGGTGGATACATTCTAATGGTTTTCACCTTGCTTTCCAGGTGCCATCACTCAGCTCTCTGTCCTTTGGAGCCTACGGGCCCAACCGCAACGCGAATACCACCCAGTTTAGGGTGGCTATGGTAATTTTTGTTTTTGAATTTTGAATTTAATTCTCCCTGTTTGTGAATTAACACGGCCAGTACATTAGATACTCAGGACCTTTTGTTAATTTCCCAGGTGCCCTATTATCTGTCCTGAGGAAGACCCCTACGTAAGGATCATAATAACCTACCAAGCCTCTTGGGGGTCAAAACGTCGACTGTGTTATTGTTATATGCCAGTTGGATCAACAGTGCTTCTTTCACTGTGATGTAGTACTCCTTATCATGGCTTTTTATCATTTATCATTTCATGGTGTGGCTATAAAAAGCCGATTTTTATTGTAATTATTTATGTGATGAATAGAATGTCACTACTCTCTCTTCACACTCCTTGAACCCTCACTTGATGCACTTCACGTTTTCCCCTCGTCCTTCCGTGGGGCACTTTTTTGACACAGCTTTTGTGAGTCATTTGTGTCGTGTCTTTTGTTGATTTACAAAGCATTCAATGGTGTTCAATGTGATTAAATAACATTGATCTATATATTCGTAGTGTACTAGTGTATTCATGTTCAATGTGTTATAAGTTTGTGTGTTCATAAGAAATGGTCTACTGGGACCAATTCTTTACTGTACTGCCTTTTACCCAGGTCCCAGTGGCTTGATTGGGTTTACCCTCTTTTGTAACTACATAATAACAACCTAGGCGCACCGGGGGTGCACCTACTAAGTGACTTGCCTCTTGGTTCACTTATGGGATTGTTATCAGGACGGGGAGGCATGAATGTTTCTAAGTTCATGTTTAAAAAGGATCACTTCTAATAAATGACTCTTGATGCACTGATTTAATCTGTTGTACTAAAGTGAAACTGAGACAGAGAGTCTTTTAGCTCAGTCCAAACCAGTTCTGTCCTCTCTGGTCCAGCTTCCTGGCAGGAGGTCGAGACAGCATTGTGTACGGCCTATTCAGGTGTAAGGCAATCCCCTCCTACTACTCTAAATGCAGCCCAGCTCTATTCAGCCCAGCCCTGACTGTCCCAGGAAAGGCAGAACACACCTCAACCCCCCCAGTGGCTGTCTACAGCGAAGGCACATTCCCAGCCCCTGTCACTCCAAAGCCAGACAGTCAATCCACAAACCAGCAGAGGCACACAGGATGGCTAAAGAAGAAAATACCCAATTTCTAAAAGTGGTATTTTCAAACACACATAATAACAATCATCTTTACTAAAAGATGTATTTTTATATTCTGAGTTCAGGAATACTAAACTCCATCTTTCTACCTTGTCCCAATGGGAAGTTATACTTATAAAATGTTATAAATAAACTCCCATTCTATCCTATGGGACAGATAGCCTTTCCATAGTGAAAAACTAAATACATTGTATTTCACTATCAGGACATGTCTTACATACCAGCACATGTCCTACCTTTCACATACACATCTGCAAATAAACTATCGGTCAGCAGACCTTGGAATAAGGTAAAGGTTGATGAACTACAGGAACTGTTAACTTCGACTTCGCCTTCCCTACCCTGTAATCTAGACGATGCCACATCCACCTATACTAACTGGCTGGAATCAGCAGGCAATAAGCTAGCTCCCAAAAAACTCCTCCGCCCCAACAGGGCACGACCCTCTTCGCCTTGGTATACCCAAGAGCTTAGAGAGACAAAACTGGCATGCAAGCACATTGAAAAAGCATGGAGGAGGGAGTACAATGAGACAGATAAAACTAATTATAAGCTAAGCTTAGCTCAGTATAAACAGTTGCTTTTAAAAACAAAACAAGAGTTTTTCGCAAATAAAATTAACTCTGCAAAGAATTCAACTAAGGAACTGTTTAAAACGGTCACCGCCTTAGCACACCCAGCCCCCCCCTCCTATTACGGCTAGCCAAGAACTGTGTGACAAGATAGCAACATTTTTCTTCAATAAAGTCGAGGTTATTTTTTCTACACTCACAGGCTCTATTACAAAGACTTGCTTGCCTGACAAAGCAGATCCTAAGCCATTATTAAGCTCCTTGCCACAGCTGGATAAATTTGCCCCAGTTAATGTCACAGACACTTTTAAGCTTCTTATGACGGCAAAATCGGGCTCACCTTTTGATCCATGCCCACTCTCAATACTTAAACTAGCACCCTAGCCAGTTGCACTAACTTTGACTTCCATCATCAATGCTATGTTTGAGAAAGGGTATTTCCCCAAAACATGGAAAAGCTCATCTACACTACCCCTTCTGAAAAAACCGACTCTGGATCCCAAAGACTCTAATAATTTTAGACCCATCTCCAGACTCCCACTTCCCGCAAAAATCACAGAAAACATTATGAATGCACAACTCAGCCTATACCTGGAAGAAACCCAGGTACTAGACCCCACCCAATACGGGTTTCGGGGGGGACACAGCACAGAGTCTGCGCTCCTTAAAACCACTGAAGAAATTAGAACCATACTGGACCGGACTTTGATACGGTCCATCATGTTTTATTGATGGACCGGTTGCAGGAGATTGGAGTCAAGGGCACCGCCTGGAAGCTGCTAAACTCCGTCCTATCGGATAGAGTACAGACTGTGTCCCTCGGTGAGTTCACGGCGAAACCTTCCACGTTGCCCTGTGGAGTCCCGCAGGGGTCGTCCTTGAGTCCGATACTTTTTAATGTTTATGTATCACAGCTGGCCCCCCTGATTGAATCTTTTGGTTTTAATTTAACCTCATATGCGGATGACACCCAAATTGTAGTGTCACTGCTACCTGATGGGATACAGGAAACGGCATCCCGTTTCCATGATTGCATGACAGCCGTAGGTAACTGGATGGCCCAAAACTGCCTTAAGCTTAACTCCAGTAAGACGGAGGTGGTTCTGTTCGGCAATGATCCAGCTCTCTGGTCCCCGGCATGGTGGCCGGATACACTAGGTCCTCTTCCAACTCCTATTAGGAAGGTAAAGAACCTAGGAGTCTATATAGACAATAAACTCAGTTTTAAGGATCAAGTGAACGCAGTAGTCTCTGTTACATCTTACACTTTGAGATCTTGCAAGAAAATTATGCCGTTCCTACCTAAAGACAGCCAACAAACAGTTATTACCGCCTTAGCGATGTTCAAACTGGATTATTGTAACAGTCTCTATTTCAATATCCAGGAAGGGCTCATGAAAAAACTTCAACTTCTGCAGAATGCAGCGGCCAGACTACTCACCGGCATATCAAAACATGCCTCAATCTCAGCGGAGATCAAAAAGCTCCACTGGTTGCCCGTCAAAAAACGCGTTCGTTTTAAAGCTCTGTGTGTAGTCCACAAATCCCTTCAAGGAAATGGACCCCTTCACCTAAAACTGCAGTTCCAATTGTATGTTCCTAGAAGAACTTTGTGCTCTTCAGAAGCAAAACTGGTATCAGTGCCCTTTGTAAAGAAGTCCAACTGGGGAGGCAGAAGTTTTGTAGTTGGTGCTGCCAAGGCATGGAATGACCTCCCGTGGCATCTCAGGTGCATAACTAATCATCTGGACTTCAGGAAGGCCCTGAAGACATGGATTTTCTCTGTCTAACTACGTACCATCACTTTCCCTGTGTTTGGGCCTCCGTAGGACATCATGTTTCAGCGCCAGGACACCCTTGGGTAACAGATTGCGCTTTAGAAATATCAATAACATTAACATTAACATTAACCCTGCCCACAGAGGTACCTTGGGCCTACCTTAGGGGTGACTCACATGTAATAAAAAGGAAGGTTAGGACCTGGCAAGTGGGTACACTAGCCAGGTCGACAGGGCAGTAAAGACTGTGCGCATACACTTCAGTGGCAGGTCTGAGACCCCTTTGAAAGGCTGCTTTTGTGGGTGGCACAATTCGTGCTGCAGGTCCACTAGCAGCATTTGACTTACAGGCCCTGGGCACACACAGTGCACTGTAGGGACTTAGTAGTACGTCAAACAAGCCAATCATGGAAACACCAATCCATATGCACAATTTACATAGGGAGCACTTGCACTTTGGCACTGCTAAGCAGTGGCAAAGTGCCCAAATCATCTAGACCAGCAAAAACGGAATCCAGCACACAGCAAAAATACAGGAGGCAGAGGCAAAAAGTCGGGGGAAAACCACACCAAGGATGCCAGGTCTAACAGAAACCCTTCTACATTTCAATGAAATACACTTTTTTAATTTTTAAGAGCATTTCTCATATTTTTTACATGATTACTGCAAGATGTCTTTATAAATTAACATGTTCCTAAAATTAAATTGTGCAGGACATTTTCTTACTTTTGCTTGCCTGTTTAACAGCTTTCTGAATGCTCGTGTTTTATCAAGTAAACAGCAGACCAGTGCTGCTGTTCACCAGAGATCTGCATATAAAGGTCAGAAGGGCTGCATGCGGCCCCTGAGCCGTATTTGAGTATCCCTGCTCTAGCTGAACCGATGCATCTTTTCGGCTGAGAAGCGCATCGTCAAGCAGAACTGGCACTTCACTGCTGTTGGGTGGATTGGGCCCAGCGCAAAAGATCCACATTGTCCTTGCAGTCTTTGGAACTGACGCATCGCTGATGGCGCAGTGCATCTCCGATCCAGGCCCTCGCATCTCTTGTTGATGGCAGCTCAACGACGACGGCCTCCCCATCACAGCCTCGCACCACATCGGAATCGGCACATCTTCTCAGTTGCACACCGCATCCTTGACACCTGGACTTCACATTGCAAGCACCACCAACAGGATCCTCGATGATGCAGCAGGGCCTCGCCACATCTCAGACCTGACGCATCACTTTGACGCATCACTTCGACTGCCCAACACTTCTTTGCCTTGGTTCCACACAACCATTCGCAACCCGGATTTAAGGTACTTTGTCCAGAGGGCCTAACTTGGTCCCTGTAGCCGGACCACGCTCCATTGTGGTCAGCCAGAACTTGTGACTTTGTACAGGTCCAGCGCGACCAGATATGCCTTGTTGATGTTTTGTGGTTTTTGGCGCAACGTGAGCAGTTGTTGCAGTCTAAAGTCTCATAATCACTTGCATTAATATGACACACCTTTTCTAAGTGATGTATATAACAGATGTTCTGGGAAGCCGGAGTTATTAATACTAGTCAGAATTTCCTAATGGGATTCCTGCACTTATGAGGTAATCCCCATGGAATGGGGAATAACTGGGTTGACCTGGATTTACTGGATGGAATTCTGCACAGTATTCCCTTTTCTGTGAGGGATTAACAGTCCTATTTATCAAGGGAGGAAAGGAGAGACTGTCACCTTTCAGGGTCATATTACATGCTTCTTTTGTGCCATTGCTGAGGGTCGGGCAGGAAGTGGAAACTGGCTCAGGCTGCTGCAATGCAGTAATTTCTTCACAGTAATATTTACTGAGGGTAAAATCTTGTCAGGTGTTTCTGCTTTCGGTCAATCCGAGTGTGATGGCCCATTTGTGATAGGGAGAAGAAAAAGGCAATTTCGTTCTGCTCGACTCGTAATCCATTATCCAGCCCTTAATAGTATTCAATTTAGCAATTCTGGAAGGGGCGGTTGGTTATGGCAGCCGCTGAACTTGTGACTCACCCATAGCGGCAACTGTCAGCAAGCAGAGAAACTGCCAGTGCCATAAGATACAGAATATTACAAAAAATGTCCATGCATGTTGATGATTCGGAAGAGAATACACTTATTGAAATATTGACCACGTGATCACCAAGCTATGACATGTCAATAGCTATATTAAAAACATTTTACATTTGTCTACTAGTTTACTAAATATGGCAAGGCCTTAATTTGAACAGTTTGTACCTTTAGAAAGGATATAATGGTCAGACACTTAAAAATGATTTATTTTTCTTTATTAACGCTTTAATAATTGAATTTATATTAAAGACGAGAATATGATAAATATGCATTCCGGGGAATATGGAAATAGCGAGAATAAGACCTTCTGTAGCAAATAAAACTATTAACAAAACAAAAAGAGCCCCAAAGTACCTGGAAAAAATGAAAGTAGTTAACAGTGAAGACAGATGACTGCTTGAAAAGTGTAATCTTGATCTTCGCTAAGTGAAAAGATGACTATTCAAATGTTTGTACAAAGAAATAATTAGGTAATCCTCAGAAAAATCACGGAATGTTACGTGTCATTTTTGACTATGGCATTGTATCAGCTTGGTAATCAGCCCCAGTTCTTGGAAAGACAGAGAGAAATTGTTTCCTCAATCTAAAAATAGCTTTCTTCTTAGCTTCTGAGAAAATATGTCACTATTCACTAGAATTAAATCTTTATATGCATGGCAGTGCATGAGACGGTTTGAACACCATATGGTAAACAATCTGTGCATTGAAAACTAATCTGCAATCAGCACCATTTGTGTTTAAAAGCCTAGAAATGTTATAGAAACTTTTTTTTAAAATAAAAATTGAAGTAATCTGGGATTGAATTCTCAGAACAATGTAACCGTGCACATAATTAACACTCAAAGTTCTTGCTGTGTCATTTGAAGCAAAATTCAATGTCTATATTTTTTTATAAGTGCCATGAAAAACATATTATGGTTACTTTTTCATAAAATAATTCACAAAATGCATTTTGGGTAAGCCCAATACCCACTATTGGCTTGCTGTCTTGTCTGTATCAGTCCTTTGGTTTTTATTTCATGGCTTTCTTCCTATCATTGTGTGTCCCACCTTGTCCCACCTCTGGAGGATTTCTTGTTTAATCCCACTTTCGACTGGTCGAGTAGTAACCTTCCAAGTCTTAGATCTTGTAATACTTTTTTGGGGGAGGCAGGGTGTTATTTCTCATTTGATACTCCGAAAGGCATGTGAAAGTCCTGCTCCTTCCTCTATATTTATGGGGCACTTCTGTTATTTTCCTTTCACCCCAGATCTCTCACAACCTGTCTTTCTCCTCCCACACTCCCTCATAATACATCGCTCTCTCTACTCTATCTCTGTCCTCCTCCCACTCTGCTCTCCCTGCCCCATCTTGTGGAAGACCTTGAGGACCCCTTTGGTCTCCCATGTAGATTAGGCAGGATATGCAATTATCTCCTCTGCGTGCAAGGCAACAGTTGGTAGGCTTGGTGTAGCCCAGTATTGAACTTGGCCTTTTCTGCAGGGTCAGCCACAAACTTTTTGCTTTCACCCTCCTGTTTCCTGAACCTGTTGTGTTGGCTTTAGGACTCTGCACACTTTACCACTGCTAACCAGTGCGAAATTGCTTAAGCTCTCTCCTTAAAACATGGTAGGAATGACCTATACCCAATTGGGGTGTTTAATTTACTTGTAAGTCCCTAGTAAACTGGCACTTCTTGTTCCCAAGGCATTTAAATTAAATGCTAATAGTGTGCCTGCAGCACTGATTGTAGCACTTTAAACATGTCCCAGGCCTGCCATTGCAGCTTGTGTGTGAGCAGTTTAATGGCCCATTTCGCCCTGTCTAAATAATCTTTTCACGGCCCCAAACCATACCCTTTTTATAAATATCATTCAGCCCTAGGGTGCAGTTTCTTTTCAAAGTAGGACATGCACTTTTAAGTCCTGGTAGTGAACTCTTACATTTGTTTTTCACTACTGCAAGGCCTACCCCTCTCATAGGATAAAATTGGGGATTTCTTATATTTATTAAGCTAAAATGTTCAATTGGGAGCAGGTGGCTGTGTCATGTTTAGTGTCTTTGGAATTGTGGTGAAAAGCCCTATTTAGTGGTAAAGTCCGGTTTTTTATCACAATTTTAAAAATGCCACTTTTAGAAAGTTAGCATTGTTCTGCCCTTAGCCCTTTGGTGCCTGTAGCCTGGCCTGGGCCACATGACTGGGTGTAACTGACAGTTGGCTTTGTGAATTCCTCCCAGACAGTCATATGATAGGGGCATTAGGTGTGTGTCTGAATGGGCCATCCGCTGGCAGGATGGGGGGCAGGTCTGAGCACAGGCCTGCTTGCAACTGAATTGCCTGTGCTCTGCCTTCTCACAAAGGGCCTAACAACCTCACATGGTCACTGCAGCCAGCTTGGAGGCAGTGCAGGGAGTCAGGAAATTCCATGCACTTTAAAGCCACTGTCTGGAAACTTCTTCCATCTTCCAGAACCATGGCACCAGGGGATAAAAGTAGGACCTCAGACAGCAACTCTTCAGGACACTTCTGGACCTGTGGATACTCTGCCTGGAAGAAGGACTGCTCTGCTACTGAAAGATCAGCCACTCTGCTGGACTGCTGCTCCGAAGGTACTACTGACCTGCTGCCTGCTGCTTTCTTGCATAGATGAGAATAGAACTGGACATGTAACTTCACTCTTGAAACAAGGACACCAGAGTGACTCTAAAGGCCAGTCTGCTGGCCTCCTGATCTGAGCCTCAGGGACATAAAAGGCCCTCAATATCCTGCACTAGACACTGGACCCAGCTGCAGTGAGTTCCTGACACCCACGTGGTGCCCCTCAGGTCCTGGAACCTTGATGTGGCTCAGGGAGCTTTTGAGTTCTTCGTGACCATGAACGGGCCAGCTCTCACCGAGACCTCTACGCTCACACCATGATTCCACGAGAAGCTCCAGCATCTGCCTATTCGCAGTACAGCATCAACCATTATTGAAGGACCACCAAAGCGCCTTCCTGCACATAAACAATCTGAAATTGCATTTTTCAACTTCTATGTGTGCTGCACTAGCACACAGAACTTTTAAAACGTCATTTTTTTTAATGATTGTTTATGTGCAGGAAGGAACACCTTCCTGCACAAAAAACAATCACAAGAGGTGATTTCCTCTTCCTATGTGTCCTGCAGAATGCAGAATGCATAGAAAGAGGAAGAAAACAAGGAGAAATGAATGCATTTCTCCTCGCTGCCCCTCCCTGTGCCTCCCCTGGGGAGGCATAGCATTCAGACGCATTTCCAGGCTTACAATTTCTCGTTAATCTGGAAATGTGTCAGGTTCCATGGGTGTTGCGTGTAAAGGGGCCATATTTACAAGGACAAGAAAAGCCAGGCAGAGTTGCTTTTCCTGTACTTGTAAATATGGGGCAGCTTAAATGCGCCTCCAGTGCGTCACAAAAAATGAACACACCGGCGGCGAAATGGGCTTGTAAATAAGCCCCTGGGTATGTTTCCCTTCGCCACTCAGTCACCTCTTAGTACTTCTCCCCTTTTATTCTTTCCTTTTTTATTTTTAAATATATTTATTATTTATCCCAGATAACACAGCGGTTACAATGGACAAAGGAAGAAAAAGAAAGCTATGAAGGACCAATACACGAGATATAAATAACAGTATGCAAGTTATAGAACATGGTGATTCTAATAGATAAAACCATAGACTGTACTTTAAAAAGGAAAAAAGAGCAACCAACTATACATTTCATGATGCAATACACATGATTCATCTAGCGAGAAAAAAAAATAAAAAATAAGGAATCAGAGCACCTGAGGCTATTTCATATATGTACAGATCTAATACTAAATATGGTCATCCAGTATATAAAGGAACTTACAAAGTGTACAAATTTCCTTACTTCTTATGGAGGTTAGCTACTTTTCTGCAGCTAAACCACACCACAGGGCCATAAGGAAAAGCATGCAGGTCCCAGCTACTTGTTAGAGATACTAATTAATCATAGGACCCCAAATCTTTCTGCCCCGTTTCTTAGCTCTCTGCCCCTTGCAACTGTATAGTGCCATCTCCAAGTTGTGGATGTGAAGCATCCGGGCAAACCAAGCAAAATAAGAAGGAGGATCCGCATCCTTCCACTTTGAAGCCATCAATAACCGAGCTGCTGCCACCGAGATGAATCAAAAATATACCTGTGTCTGTTCTAGCTGTGCTTTCTCATCATAACCTAATATCATCAACGTTGGCGAAATAGTCACTCCTTGTCCTAAAACTTTTTGCAGGAAAATTTCGATCCCCCTTTTTAAGGGATCAAGGGGCATATTAGCAAGACTGGCGATAAAATTATCGCCGTTTTAGCGGCAGGAAACTGCCGCTAAAACGGCGATAATGGGCTTGCTAATATGCGTTATAGAATTCCAATAGAAGCCCAGGTTAGATGTGCAGGACATCTAACCTGGGCTTCTATTGGAATTCTATAACGCTTATTAGCAAGCCAATTATCGCCGTTTTAGCGGCAGTTTCCTGCCGCTAAAACGGCGATAATTTTATCGCCAGTCTTGCTAATATGCCCCCTAGTTTACTGCAGTCAAAGAACATATTAATCAAGTCTGAGGGCCTTGCCCACATCTCGGGCAGTGGTCATTTTCTCTTTTCCCCCATCCAAATAGCTTTCCCGGTGTGAAGTACAAATTGAAGACCGTTTTATAATGTTGCGCCTTCAAATTGGCCGAGAGAAATAGCTTTTTGGAGAGAGTAATTGACGTGCATAGATCCGCATCATAGTCATCTTGCTTACTAGCCCAGTTAGATTCAGTTTTTGCTAAATCATCCAGAGCAGCTTTTGTAAAGATAATACATATATCCTTTATCCAGGGGCCTTTATAAAGGATGGTTTCTAGCAGAGGGATCTTATCTGTAGATATAATTTCTGGTATGACCAGTCTAATGGCTTCCTTAATTTGAACATACTTAAAATAAGACCGAGCATCGATATCATAGCGCTCCTGTAGCTCGGCAAAGGAAATCATACCATCCATGCAGACAATATCCCATATTTTGTTTACGCCGGCTTGCTCCCAGTGTTTCCCAATCCCATGATAGAGAGGGGCCGGAAAGATCGGTGAGCGCCAAAGGGGTAAGTATTTATGAAGCCTAGGTATCTTTAGCAACCTGCAAACTTTGTGCCATACATTCCATGCTGCTCTGAGCGGCTCAAATCGTGTTTTGTTATAATAACTGGCCTCAAGCTGCCGCAACAATATACCCCGTGCTGCGCCCCCAATAGCCAGTTCATAGATAGATGGGGGGACTTCAGCTTCCTGTGCATCCAAGTGTAATTCATCCCCCTTGTCTGACATGAGCAGGATGCCCATCTGCTGTAGCATTGTAGCCCAGTAGTAATAGAGTAACTTTGGGACCGCCCACCCCCCTTGCTCTTGAGGGAGGGTTAGGAATGTGAGTGATCGCCGAATTTTCTGATAATGGCAAATAAACTTGGAAAATACTCCGTCCAGCTTTTTAAAGAAAGCAGGCTCTGGCTCAAGCGGGATACAGCGGAATAGGTAAAGTACTTTTGGAAACATAGTCATTTTGAGTACGTTGCACGTACCAATTATTGAAATGTGTAGCTTGTCAATTCGTTTTAAATCTCTGCTGATTTTGTCTATGAGAGGAGCCGTGTTCGTAGCCCAGATAGAGCCCACATCAGCAGTTATGTCAATCCAAAGATATGTGGCCACTTCAGTCCTGCGAGGATCCTGAAGAGTAATATTTTTAGTGCAGACAATCTTGGTTTTATCAGAATTTAGCAGGTATCCCGACTGTCTGCCGAATTCTTTGGCCAATACTTCTATCTGTGTAATTGCTCCCTGTGAGTCAGGGGTTACAATAGCTATGTCATCAGCATATGCTAAGACCTTAGTATTATACCCCCTGACAGCTACTGGCTTGATCTTCTGGTCTGACAAAATTGTTCTAATGAATGAATCGATATATAAGGCAAAGAGGATCGGCGAGCAGGGACACCCCTGTCTTGTCCCTCTAGCTACTGCAATCCTTTCGGATTCCTTACTCATCATTTGTATTGTAGTATAAGGATGCGAGTACATAGCGCTGATGGCCGTAAGAATTTGTGGCCCAAATCCGTTGCCCCTTAAATGATCCCACAGGTGAGCCCACTCAACCCGATTAAAAGCATTTTGGGCATCAAGGAGAATGAGAGCCATCTGTTCTCCCAGGATGTCAGCTATATCAAATAAGGTGATGACTCTCCGGATATGGTCCGTGGTCCCTCTCCCAGGTATAAAACCCTGTTGCCATGGGCTCACCAGTTTAGAAATGATCTTGCCAAGACGGATCGCGATGATCTTAGAGTACAGTTTCTCATCAGAATTAATAAGGGAGATGGGACGATACAAGGCAGGATCCTCAGGCGGTTTCCCTTTCTTTAAAAATACCACTATATCGGTACCTTGCCAAGAGTGGAGAGGCTGCCCCTTGTACTGGACAGCCAAAAATAAATCCAGGAGCAAGGGGGCTAACTCTGCCTGGAATACCTTATAGATTTCCATGGGAATTCTATCAGGGCCTGCCGCTTTCCCTGAAGCCATCATGTGTAGTGCATCTGTAACTTCACTGAGTGAAATATCATCCTCCAACTCTTGCAATACAGGGGGAGCTACCCCAGCCCCAGCCCTACCCCCATCGGCGCTTGGCCCAACCATCTCTCGGGCGATGTTCTCTGGCTGGTAGGGTTCCCCGTAGAACTCTGCACACACTTTAAGAATCTCTTTGGGGTCCGTTGCGTACGTCCCATCTTTTCTTTTTATCCTGATGATGTTATTTCTGGTTGTCTTATGTCTCATACGCAGAGCTAAGTGCTTACCAGTAGTCTCTCCATACTCATAATTATCCCTGGTAAAGGTTTGATAAGCTTCTGCCACTTTTTTATTATAATATCAACAATACAGTGTCTAGGTGCTCTAGTTGAATTATGATATTTCGCTACAAAACCACATTTACAATTATAGTGGCCTTAGTGATTTATTTCACATTCATTTGTTTTCTTTTAGAAACGATTATGGACATTCATAGCATGTCTTTCTTAGAAGGGCAACTTTTTTTTTTAGTCTTTTACATATGTACATTTCACAATCCTGGTTAAACATACAAAGACATTGACATTTAAATAAAAGAGTGTTGTGGCTGCTGAGTCTACACCGCTATTGCCTGGTAAGCTCTCCGTTTCGCTAGAGTCCATGCTTGACCCTGAACCTGAACCCACTTCTGACCAAGTTCCATCCGATAAAGAAAAAAAAAATCATTCACCTCAGAGTTACTGCCGGCACTGGGGTCGCGTCCACAGCAGGCGCGTGTGCTCCGGTCTGCGGGGGAGCCGTCCCTCTTCCTTTAGCCGCAGTTGGCTTGGGCCCCATGGCAAGCGCTGTCCCATGAGCCGAAGGTTGCCGTCCCCGAGCCCAACGAACCGCCGTCTCCAGTAGCCTGCAGGAGACAAGCATGAGCTCTGCTTGCCGCGCAATGATCTCCACCCAAGGTAGGCTCCAGCCGCTTTCCTTGCTCCTTGTAGCTATTTTAATGTTATACATGCTGCATATCGGAATCTGTTAGGTGTATTCTTGCCACCTTGTTGGGGGCCGCCAAATGACCGTGTCAAGCGGCCGCCATCTTGATCTCTCTACTACTGTGTCTCTTCCCTTTTATTCTTTCCTAAGTTCTTTTTTCCCATCCTACAAAATAAATTGAAAATTCCATTCTTGGAATGTGCCACATTTTTATGGCAATGTGAAGTGATTCATAAATTTCATAAATTCATGATTTCCCATAAAAATTTACGCCTGTTCAAATTTTTCCCTTTCGACTTTCGTCAATTACAGTGACTGAATAAGCCAAAGCTTAGTCACATGACAATGATCAGTGACATCCCACTGTTCTGTAGCACAAGTTCTAACTACCTGGCCTAATCCATCTACCTTATACTGCAGTATAGTAAATCAAGTTTCCTTTCCTTACTGACCAGGGAATTACTTTTTTTAAAATAAGTTGTGGTGGAGAGCGAGGCCAGTGAGTAAAGTGGGACAAAGTGTCTGATATCAAGTTAGGCATATGGGATACACTGTGACGAAAATGCCAAATAAAATTTTTACATCCTGTTCCTTTCCCTGTAGGACAGTGCATCATTTTCCCCACCTTCTACTTATGGCATGCTTGCTATTGGCGTTTTCTACATGACGTGTGTGGCGTAGTATCTTATGTATTATTTTTTCTCCCTCTTGGAGTCAGGGTAGAATGTTAAAGGCATTTGTAGAAGAGCAGGGCCATTGGAATTACAATAAAATAATTGTCCACTACAGCTGCTCTAGCTGCAGACTGCATTGAGTAGCAAAGTACCCGGTGCACTGGCTAGCATTAATTTAGCACAACAACTTGTACTCCATAGCACATAATGCCTTACTCATTAATGAGAGGTAATTTATTTTTCCACACAAAGTTTGTACTGCTACTGTGCCACTCACTATTTAATTTTAAACAATTGTTTACTCAGAACATTGCTTAAATTTGTTTTTTTCTGTTTGATTTTCTTCTGACACAGCCACCACCACCTCCGACTAGGCAGGAGATGGCAGTACAGCTGCAGCAGCAGAGGTTGGAGGCCATCCAGTCAGAATACTAGCAGCTGGTGGACCTGGAGGAGGAAGAGGCAGAAGTAGCTGCCTCTGACCCGGGCCCCAGTTCAGCAAGCCAGCCACAGCCTCCATCCTCCCGGCCATTACATCACCATCGCTGTCACAAGCTAGGGTCCCTAACTGCCAGATCTGCCAGTGCCCCTACTCCGCTCATTCCTGCACCTCATCCTGCAGCGGATTGATCATTTGGAGAGCCGGATAGAGAGACTATTGGGAGGATCGAGCAGAGTCTGGACCAGCTCCGTACCAGAATTGACAATGCCCTCTTCTAAACCCTTTTTTAAATATTTTGGTTTGGTGGGAGCGACTGTTGTTGTAGGTGGAGAGGGTGGAAAGAAAGTTGGGACCGGGTATTTTGGAATTTTTCCTCTTTGTTGTAGGTGGAGAGGGTGAAAAGAGAGTTGGGACCAGTTGTTTTGGACTTTTTCCTTTTTGGACATTGGTTGGGGATGGGTTGATTTGTTTGAGGTGGAGAGGGAGGTTTTTTCTTCACTGGTCAAATAAATGGACAAATATTTTGTTATATCATACTTTATGCCTGAAGTTGTTTTTGTGTGTTTTACTTTTATTTTGCACTGCTGCCTTTTTGCGCAGCCTGTTTTTAATGTATTTCTCAAAGTGCATGCCAGTTAGGAGGGTATGCTGCCATTCCCTATATTGCCTGCAGAAATTTAGATAATCAATTAATTATAGTTATCTCATCTTCACTACAAGTTAGTGACGTACTAAGTAAAGTAGTTCACTTCACCTCATAGTTCTCTTACCTAAATAGATGAAGTGTAGGCTGGCAGCTGCTCTCTCTGCCAATCTTCCAACACCTTACTGGAGGTTTTTCCAGTGTGCCTTCTTTATGGTAGTGGTAGTGCGCTAACAGGAAAGGCATCACAGCAAGGTTCCACTCCCATCTAGGTGATCTCCAACTGCATGATTAATCAAAAGTGCTGCAGCAACAAATGATGGATGGAATGCAGAATGAATCAAAAACTTCACCCCTAGTCAAGAGATCTGGGTTAAATCCATCGTTCTTTTGCTCACTACGCCACCCCAGTTTGGACCCAGCCATATGCAAATCAGTTTTGACCCTGTTTCTCATGGGAATAGTCCAGCCTGAAATGCCAAGCAGGGTCTTCCTTGGACAGGAAACAATCATCCTGGGACCGGTTTTGGGGTAACACCCTCATCAGTCATGCTAGCTTGAATCCAGTAGCAAAACCAAAGGGGATGATGGACGGAGTGTTGAACATTGCAAGCACTCACCCCCAGTCAACTGACCCGGGTTTAATCCATCATCATTCTTTAGCTCACTCCGCCACCCCAGTTCAGACATGGCCATATGCAAATCAGTCTGACCCTGTGCCTCAAGGGAACAGTCCAGCCCGAACTGCCAAGCCATGTCTTCCCTGGACCAGAAACAAGCATCCTGGGACCGGTTTCTGGCTTACAGCCGTCATCAGCCAGGCTATCTTGAATCCAGTGGCAAAGTGAGCAAGGGACCCACGTCTCGGCATACCCTGCCAACTTAGGGCGAACATAGCAAAACCAAAGGGGATGATGGACGGAGTGTTGAACATTGCAAGCACTCACCCCCAGTCAACTGATCTGGGTTTAATCCATCATCATTCTTTAGCTCACTCCGCCACCCCAGTTCAGACATGGCCATATGCAAAACAGTCTGACCCTGTGCCTCATGGGAACAGTCCAGCCTGAACTGCCAAGCCATGTCTTCCCTGGACCAGAAACAAGCATCCTGGGACCGGTTTCTGTCTTACAGCCGTCATCAGCCAGGCTATCTTGAATCCAGTGGCAAAGTGAGCAAGGGACCCACGTCTGGGCATACCCTGCCAACTTAGGGCGAACATAGCAAAACTAAAGGGGATGATGGACGGAGTGTTGAACATTGCAAGCACTCACCCCCAGTCAACTGATCTGGGTTTAATCCATCATCATTCTTTAGCTCACTCCGCCACCCCAGTTCAGACATGGCCATATGCAAAACAGTCTGACCCTGTGCCTCATGGGAACAGTCCAGCCCGAACTGCCAAGCCATGTCTTCCCTGGACCAGAAACAAGCATCCTGGGACCGGTTTCTGGCTTACAGCCGTCATCAGCCAGGCTATCTTGAATCCAGCGGCAAAGTGAGCAAGGGACCCACGTCTGGGCATACCCTGCCAACTTAGGGCGAACATAGCAAAACCAAAGGGGATGATGGACGGAGTGTTGAACATTGCAAGCACTCACCCCCAGTCAACTGATCTGGGTTTAATCCATCATCATTCTTTAGCTCACTCCGCCACCCCAGTTCAGACATGGCCATATACAAATCAGTCTGACCCTGTGCCTCATGGTAACAGTCCAGCCCGAACTGCCAAGCCATGTCTTCCCTGGACCGGAAACAAGCATCCTGGGACCGGTTTCTAGCTTACAGCCGTCATCAGCCAGGCTATCTTGAATCTAGTGGCAAAGTGAGCAAGGGACCCACGTCTGGGCATACGATGCCAACTTAGGGCGAACATAGCAAAACCAAAGGGGATGATGGACGGAGTGTTGAACATTGCAAGCACTCACCCCCAGTCAACTGATCTGGGTTTAATCCATCATCATTCGTTAGCTCACTCCGCCACCCCAGTTCAGACATGGCCATATGCAAATCAGTCTGACCCTGTGCCTCATGGGAACAGTCCAGCCCGAACTGCCAAGCCATGTCTTCCCTGGACCGGAAACAAGCATCCTGGGACCGGTTTCTGGCTTACAGCCGTCATCAGCCAGGCTATCTTGAATCCAGTGCAAAGTGAGCAAGGGACCCATGTCTGGGCATACCCTGCCAACTTAGGGCGAACATGGCAAAACCAAAGGGGATGATGGACGGAGTGATGAACATTGCAAGCACTCACCCCTAGTCAACTGATCTGGGTTTAATCCATCATCATTCTTTAGCTCACTCCGCCACCCCAGTTCAGACATGGCCATATGCAAATCAGTCTGACCCTGTGCCTCATGGGAACAGTCCAGCCCGAACTGCCAAGCCATGTCTTCCCTGGACCGGAAACAAGCATCCTGGGACCGGTTTCTGGCTTACCACCGTCATCAGCCAGGCTATCTTGAATCCAGAGGCAAAGTGAGCAAGGGACCCACGTCTGGGCATACCCTGCCAACTTAGGGCGAACATAGCAAAACCAAAGGGGATGACGGACGGAGTGTTGAACATTGCAAGCACTCACCCCCAGTCAACTGATCTGGGTTTAATCCATCATCATTCTTTAGCTCACTCTGCCACCCCAGTTCAGACATGGCCATATGCAAATCAGTCTGACCCTGTGCCTCATGGGAACAGTCCAGCCCGAACTGCCAAGCCATGTCTTCCCTGGACCGGAAACAAGCATCCTGGGACCAGTTTCTGGCTTACAGCCGGCATCAGCCAGGCTATCTTGAATCCAGTGGCAAAGTGAGCAAGGGACCCACGTCTGGGCATACCCTGCCAACTTAGGGCGAACATAGCAAAACCAAAGGGGATGATGGACGGAGTGTTGAACATTGCAAGCACTCACCCCCAGTCAACTGATCTGGGTTTAATCCATCATCATTCTTTAGCTCACTCCGCCACCCCAGTTCAGACATGGCCATATGCAAATCAGTCTGACCCTGTGCCTCATGGGAACAGTCCAGCCCGAATTACCAAGCCATGTCTTCCATGGACCATAAACAAGCATCCTGGGACCGGTTTCTGGCTTACAGCCGTCATCAGCCAGGCTATCTTGAATCCAGTGGCAAAGTGAGCAAGGGACCCACGTCTGGGCATACCCTGCCAACTTAGGGCAAACATAGCAAAACCAAAGGGGATGATGGACGGAGTGTTGAACAATGCAAGCACTCACCCCCAGTCAACTGATCTTGGTTTAATCCATCATCATTCTTTAGCTCACTCCGCCACCCCAGGTCAGACATGGCCATATGCAAATCAGTCTGACCCTGTGCCTCATGGGAACAGTCCAGCCCGAATTGCCAAGCCATGTATTTCCTGGACCGGAAACAAGCATCCTGGGACCGGTTTCTGGCTTACAGCCGTCATCAGCCAGTCTATCTTGAATCCAGTGGCAAAGTGAGCAAGGGACCAACGTCTTGGCATACCCTGCCAACTTAGGGCGAACATAGCAAAACCAAAGGGGATGATGGACGGAGTGTTGAACATTGCAAGCACTCACCCCCAGTCAACTTATCTGGGTTTAATCCATCATCATTCTTTAGCTCACTCCGCCACCCCAGTTCAGACATGGCCATATGCAAATCAGTCTGACCCTGTGCCTCATGGGAACAGTTCAGCCCGAACTGCCAAGCCATGTCTTCCCTGGACCGGAAACAAGCATCCTGGGACCGGTTTCTGGCTTACAGCCGTCATCAGCCAGGCTATCTTGAATCCAGTGGCAAAGTGAGCAAGGGACCCACGTCTGGGCATACCCTGCCAACTTAGGGCGAACATAGCAAAACCAAAGGGGATGATGGACGGAGTGTTGAACATTGCATGCACTCACCCCCAGTCAACTGATCTGGGTTTAATCCATCATCATTCTTTAGCTCACTCCGCCACCCCAGTTTGGACCCAGTCATACGCAAATCAGTCTTGATCCTGTCTCTCATGGGAACAGTCCATCCCGAACTGCCAAGCCGGGTCCTCCCTGGACTATAAACAAGCATCCTGGGACCGCTTTTGGGGTACCATCCCTCATCAGCCAAGTTAGCTTGAACCCAGTGGCATAGCGAGCAAGGGACCCACATCTGGGCACACCCATCCCACTTAGGGTGAAAGTGCTGCAGCAATAAGTTATGGACGGAATGCTGAATGAATCAAACATTCACCCACATTCAAAAGATCTGGGTTAAATCCATCGCTCTTTTGCTCACTACACCACCCCAGTTTGGACACAGCCATCTGCAAATCAGTTTTGACCCTGTTCCTCATGGGAACATTCCATCCCGAACTGCTAGGCCAGGCCCTCCCCTGACAGGAAACAAGCATCCTGAGACCGGGGTTTCACCCCTCATCAGCCAGGCTGGCTTGAATCCAGAGGCACAGCGAGCAAGGGACCCACGTCTGGGCATACACTTGGTCACTTAGAGCGAACACAGCAAACACAACAAGATGATGGATGGAGTGCTGAAACTTTCCAACCACTCAACCCCAATCAAGAGATCTTGGTTTAATCCATCGTTCTTTTTATTCACTATGCCACCCCATTTTGGACCCAGCCATATGCAAATCAGTCTTGACCCTATTCCTCATGGGAACAGTCCAGCCCGAACTGCCAGGCCAGGTCCTTCAGCACTCCATCCATTATCTTGTTGTGCTTTCAATGGATTAATCAAAAGTATCACAGGCAACTAAATTGAAAGAAAAAATGTGAGTAAATAGGTTATACATATACATTTATATTATAGTTTTAGGAAGACTGAGGACAGCTAACTACCACCATGACACATCAAAAAATACCACATATTATAACAAAAACTAGCAATAGTAAATTATTCTGAGCAATGGTGAGCATGGAATTTGAAAACTAAGGTTATGAAATCCTCAAGTCAGAAAAAACTGTACTCAAAGACAAGGTTAAGCATTTTATTTATGCATAACAAAGTCCTGAATGATGATGCTAATGTTGAAGAAATGACGTTCTTACTTATGCGAGGTTGGGTAAGTGAGGCTGGTGTGGGCTATTGCTCAGGTAATAGAAGATCCTGCAGTGAGATGGTGTTGCATTTCACCACATCCGCTACACCAAGTGTGTGATCTATTTGTTGTAAATTAAGACACACCTCAAAAACAATCACACAGCCCGGGCAAGATGGTTACGGGTTTGATGAATGAATGGGAAAGGGGAATTGGGGGAAGGTGTGACAAAGACAAACATAACACAAGAACAATATTCATCAGGGTGATGAGCAGCACATCATCATCATCAATGTTGTGGAAGGAAACAAAGCAATGAGTATGACGCAGTTCAGTTAAATGCATTGCAAATAGTCGGGGCGTGGCCACGATGGCGACTGCAATGGACGCGCTTTGAACTAGCTCCGTGTGAGGCCCAATATTTCTCCTGGAATCCAGAGTCATCAGCACCTTACCAGACTGGAGCCGTGCTGCCCACGTCACGGTGGTCCACTGTGGGGTTGGATGTGACCGCTGTCTGCCGAGGCTGGCTGTGGTCCCTTAGTGATATCGGTGGCGAGAGGCATGAGAGGCCCATCCTCTGGGAGGCGGCGACTACGAGGTAAGACATCCCCTGTGTGACCACAGACTGTAACCCACTAGGCAAACAACTGGGGAGCCCCCAGGGAGCTCAGAACAGAAACCCCGCAGAGTACCAGAAGCGGCCTGTGTGCTGTGGGCTGCGCCCTGGGGAGCTGAGATGTCCAGAGAACACTGGAGGTTGGAGCCTGGGGGGACTCGCCGGAGAATACGGAGCATCGGGACTGCCAGCTGTGAACTCCCCCTGAGACCAGTGCAGCTGTTGGGGATGATAGTGCAGATGCCTGGAGCAGAGGCTGCGGTCTGGAAGCCCAGCGATGGACTGGGCCCAGAAGTATCACGCGCCTCCGACCCGACTACAGCTGCAAAAGAAGCGGAGGCTGGGGAGCTGTGCCGGCACCCAGGGAGAGATACCTGAGGGGACTGTGGAGGGCTGGGCAGTGACGAACCGATGATGTTCTCTTCCTACTGAGATGCAGGAGACATAACTGGTACCTTATGAGGGGAACACCGGAGACGGAGGGCACCGCCCAGAGAACATTCTTGGAGCAGTGGTGAGTCACCAGGGCAGAGGAGTTGGAGGCTTGCCCTTTGAGAGGCCTGGAGTGCCTCTGCAACGACGCCCTCCAAGTGGGCCTGGACCTTAGCAGGTGACCATCGGGAGGTACATGCTTACTTACGCTGCCCAAAAATGCCTGATATCGCACTGCGAGATTGGGACCTAATGAGAGATCAACGGCAGTGCACAAAGCCATAAATAGATAGCAGTGGCTTGTTACACCCCAAGTCCACTGGGCTGCCCCCCCACCCTCCCCTGGATGTTTTCCTTTATACCTTCCTTGAGCCTGAAGGGTCTGGCTCCCCCCTGCTCCCTGGATAGCCAAAGTACAGATGTGAACCATGGCAGAGGCTGTGCAGCGAGGCCCGCTGAACATTGTTCTAACATAGATCACCTGCAGCTGTGTTGTGGGGATAGCACGCCCTTTTCTGGGTACCACGTCTTGTTTTGAATATCCCAACACTTGTAGCCCTGATGGGGAAGGCACAGCTCAAATCGACAGGGGTCCCGCCTGATGCCGGTGCTCCACCCCAAGATGTAATGACTGACAAAGATGAAGGGGCCCTGACAGATGACCCTAATTGCCACCAACTTGACAGGATCCTGGCGGTTATTGAAGACACCAAAATCACCCTACAGCAAGACATTGGCAAGGTTTCGGTGGGTCTAGGCCTACTTCGCACAGAACATCCCAAGCTGGCAGATCGAGTTAAAGAGGTAGAGGCCACCATTACTGAACTTAAACCTGAATGCAAAGCACTGACTAGCCAGATGAATGACCTGAAAGACAGGATATAGGTCCTTGAGCGGAGAGCGGTAGATGCGGAAGGCTGAAACAGGCGGAACAACATTAGGGTGGTGGGTCTTCCGGAGAGAATTGAAAAAGGTAATATTATAGGCTACCTGGAGACATGGCTACGCACAGAGGTGGCCGCTGGCTTGCTCACCCCCTTCTTTGCCCTGGAATGAGCACACCAGCTACCGGCAAGACCTCCGACCCCGGCTCACCCCCCTAGACTGGTTGTGGCCCGGTTACTGCATTACCGAGATAGAGACATTATACTGCAAAAGGCATGCTCGGAAGGCCCTTATGTGATTGAAAATGGGAAGGCCTCCATATTCCCTGATTTTACGGCAGTGGTGCATGCCAGAAGGGCTTCCTTCATGGAGGTCAAGAGGGCTCCTAACCAATACTCCTTGCTGTTTCTGTCAAAACTATGGATTGTCCTTGAAGACACCCCTCACTTCTGTGAAGATCCGAACTTTGCCTGCGCATGGCTGGAGGCCTATAGGGCAGGAAGGACTCTCCCCTTGCCACACACATGACCCCGAATGGCTAGGAAGAGGGGGCAGAGGCGCCCACATCGTGTTCTGGGTAAAGGCCCCAGAGGAGGCCCAACGCCCTCACAAACTGAGCTGGAAAGGGCAGCTGCCCTATAGGCAGTGGCAAACATTGTGCAGGAGCGTGGGAGGCCATCGGAGGTAGACACTGCCTCTAAGCACAGGTCGGTGCTTTCTGATTCCATGTCCTCGCAGGAGGATGACATTGGCCTTCTAACCGTTACACCACAAACAGCAGATGACTTAATGTGATATCCTTTGTTGTGCAAGAACATGAGGTTTTAGTAGTGGCGGGGGACCGGGCGGGGACGGGGAGAGTGAGCTTTTTGGAGCTTTTTGGATTCCTATATGACATCCTGTGAATTCCCTGTTCCATTGTTATACTTCACAGGCTTAAATGTTCTCTGGATTGATCATGGTACCGGTCAATGTATACTGGGCCGCACTCGCACAAGACTAACCAGTCCCTATTGGCCTGCACCTCACAGAATAGCTCTTATAGGCTGACTGAGGGAAACATTCATTAGGGAGTTATTTGAGATGTCATGTTTGGACGGCAGGCTGTTGCCGTGCTGCTCTTGGGTAAGGGAGTTCACAGTTGGAGGCTGTTTATGCCCAAAGTTTTTTTACACTTTGTTTAGTGTTTTTTATACTTTGTTTAGTGTTTTCTCTTTCTTCTTTTTTCCTTTTTTTGCCAATATGCAGGGGCTGCACGATACACCATGGAGAGGGGATGTGGGGACGGGAGGCCCTGGGGGGGGGGTACCAACGAAACTACATTATTACAACTGGTTGTTGCTGAACAAAGACATGCCCTGACACTTATGTCCTGGAACATTAGAGGGATGGGCTCTGCCCTAAAGAGACACAACATACATAGATTGCTTTGTCGGCGGGGAGTACAGATTGCTATGCTTCAGGAGACCCACCTAGTAGGAACAGAAATAGATAAATTGAAGCGTAGGTGGCGAGGCCAGCTCTAAGCCACCTCTTACTCGGCGTATGCTAGAGGGGCCTTAATATGGTTTAGGACAGGGATCCCCCTCAAACATTCCCATTCCATCATAGACAAAGAGGGTAGATTTGTCTTGGTAGAAGGTAGACTATCTGGACAAGATATTGTACTGGAATGCCTATATGCCCCGAATCAGGACCAAATCACCTAGGGGGCGAGTTCAACTGTGTATTAGATGTAGCACTAGAGCACTCAACACCCCCACTGACAGGAACTGGGGTGGGCAAACTGGCAGGGGGACTGAAAGAGTGGCTTGACCACTGGGAGGTTGTAGATGTCTGGCGGACACAACATGAGGAAGAACAAGTGTTCTCCTATTTCTCACATGTCCATAGCCTACACACCCGAATAGATGGGTTGTGTGTTCCTAGAGACTCATTCAACAAGTCACACACTCAGAATACTTGGGGCGCCCCTTATCTGATCACAGTCCTGTGCTTATGGGGTTTCACCTGATAGGGGAACGCCCGTTCACTCCTATGTGGCAGCTTAACACAACCTCCCTTGAGGATGCATGCTATCGCAACACCCTGGCGGAGGCGATCTCAGACTATTTTGCTCAGAACCAAGGATCTGCATCCACGAGACTCGCGGAGTGGGAGGCCTTCAAGGTAGTGACAAGGGGGTAACTGTATTGAGCTGAAAATTGGGCCACAGAGAGAGTTGGGTAAAGAGCTCCAAACACTTGAAGACAAATTGAAAGTTTTATACCGGTCACTAGACGCCCGGGAGGATACAATGGAAAAACTCCAAGAGACGAGAGAGAGGTATAAGTCGACCCTTGAGAGACTACGTAGCCATGACTATAAGCTATACACTAATAGAGTACATGAAGACGAAGGCAAAGCGGAGCGGTTACTGGCATGGCTGGTTCAACCAGACTCCAGAGGGGCCACTATTACACATATACAACAGAAGGACGGCCGGTCGTTGCACTCCAGACTGACATTAATAATCAGTTCCTTGAATATTGTAAACAATTATATGCTACCCCGCCACTTCTGGGGGATTCACAATTGACCTTCTTGGGGGATATACCACTGACCACTTTACCAGAGGACTACCGAAAGGACTTGGGGAGACCTATAACAGAACAGGAGGTAAGGGTAGGGATTAAAGACATGGCTAGTGGTAAAACACCAGGCCCTGATGGCGTCCCGGCAGAATTCTACATAGCCTATGCTGCGACGCTGACCCTACGGCTGGTAAAAATGTATGCAGAAGCGAGGCGATTGGGTTCGCATCCAGAATCCACTAAAGATGCCATGGTAATGCCACTCCCAAAAGTCGCAACACAGGGAGCTCGGGTTATCGAACTTCGCCCCCTCTCAATGTTAAATACTGACTTTAAGATCTTCAGTAACCCTGGGCGAAGCACTACGCTACGCTCGCGTAGTTTGTGAAGTTTGCCCTACTTCGCACTACGCGAATTGCACATAGCACAGTGCAAAACAAAGGGTCATTTTTTGCTTGCTCGCGGTCCTCAACGTCAAGTTGGCGACCGCGAGCAAGCAAAATGACAGCCGGGCGAGACTTTTTCCTCGTTTGCGATCGGCAACATCAAGTTGCCGATCGCGAGCGTGGAAAATAAACCTCCCGGCGAGATTCTCAACGCGGGGAGGTCAGGTTTCTCATTGCGAGTGGTCGCGTATGCTCGCGACCGCCCGCGATGAGAAACTACCAGTCCGCGTTGAGAAAGCTGCAGCTCGAGTAGAAATCTACTCGAGCGGCAGAAAACGACCGCTTGCACTGTGCAAGATGCGGTTTGCACTGATTGCACAGTGCGGACAAGCATCCGGCACTGTGCAATCAGTGCGAACAGCATTTTGCACAGTGCACTACGCAGTTCGCGTAGCTACGCGTAGCTCGCATAGTGCGAAGTGCACTTCGCGTAGCTACGCGTAGTGCTACTACGCGAACTACGCCCAGGGTTAATCTTCAGTAAGGTCCTAGCACTTCACTTGCTCCCTCACACGGAGCTTCTTATACACGAAGATCAATGTGGCTTTATCCCCACATGCAACACTTCTCAGAATCTTAGGTGGCTGTACCATGTAATGCACCACCCCGTGACCCTTGAAAATCCAAATGCACTACTAATGTTAGTTGACCTGGAAAAAGTGTTCAACACGATCCAATGGAACTTTCTTTTTGAAGTTATGCTAAAGATGGGACTATCGTAACATGAACAATGTCTCAACAGGTAATATTCAAATTAGGCTATTATAAAAACATGCATATATAATTGCCAAAAGGAAAAGACAAGGGAGACTCCAAAGTTGAAGAATGTGCCAGTGGCACTAGGTATTTTAGAACAAGTGTAGGGAAACAATAGTATCAGCACTGTTTACACTGAATGTAAGTGTAACCAGAAAACACTTTGTGCACATACGTGCTTGTGACACACAAGGTGAATGCCGCAAGTGACAAGTGACACTGTGATGAGCGGTGCAGGGTGAACAGTAGCGAAATGTTTACAAAGAGCTTTTGGTTCACAATTAATTATTTACATGAGATTATACAGAAATGAGCACTATGTGAACCAGAGGCAAGTGCCAAAAGTTGCACTGGGAGTCAACGACGTTTCGACCCTTGGTAAGTCAGGGTCATCTTCAGGACCAGGTTACCTTTGGGTAGGTGCTGTACATAGGGAGGTAACGAGGAGAGAGTGAGGTACGGAGTGAAGGCGGAAAGTTGACAGTCTGTCAGGGTGGTGCTAGAATTGTTGAAAAATACCTGAAAGTGGAGCGAACCAGCCGCAGTAGATCACTGGTGATGGGTCCGGTGTCCAGCGTGATTAATGTACTGCCAGCTGGAGTACATGGGGGAAACGTGCTAAGGGAAGAAGGAGAGAAGGATAAATTAGGTTAGGAGGATGGTGGGAGGGGGCAACCTCAAGGGGGGAGGTCCCGGGCATGAACTCACCCAAATTTTAGAGCGAAGAATGTCCTAAGGATTGGGAGGATGGACGATGATACACGAGCGTCCTGTATGTGTGGGGGTGGTCAACCACGATCCGGCGAAATAATTATGCGTCCGGGCGCTGTAAGGATTAATCATAGTTATTGGAAGGAGCCGGAGTCAAGAATGAAGCGTCCGGGGGCTAGGTGAAAGGAGAAATAGCCGGGAGTAAGCAACAGGGAGAAAAGGTGTTAATGGGTGGACTGGGAGACCGGGGTGCGGGCAGTACTGACACTTTCCCGGTCATTTGGTCGGCAAGGAGTCCGGTCGAATTTCAAGGTCCCAACAGGATCCTGCCGGAGCTAGTGAGGGTGATCGGCGTGTGTCCGATTGAAAGGAGCCGAGCTGGGAGCAACCAGGAAGTAGCTTCTGCAGGCTAAATTGACGTCACGAAGGGGGCGTGTACGTCGGGGAAGGCCGGATGGAGGAGGAAAATGTAAGGGACAGAGGCATCTAAGGGCGGAGCGGTAGGGAACGGGGTGAAGGAACGAATTAGGTGGAAGAGACAGACTCAGTTTATGAAAGAACAGAAATAGAAGGAAAAGCAGATCACAATTTTAAAGGGAAAATAGCACTGGAAGCATATATGGCGAACCCTCAAGGTCAGTTAAAAACAGCAATTGTCATGCTAACATCAATGAGACGTCAAACAAAGATAAGCTTGCATGGAGATCACGACTTGGTAGAAATGAACGCATATACAAAGAACAATCATAATGAATTACGGAGAGCAATAATAATGATCACATCAATGGTACGTCAATTGGAGATAAATTTGCAGGATTAACAATTGTACAATCACAATTTGGGAAGTTTAGATCCTCATGTGTTTAGGTAACGTCGCTACATAATAGAGGCATGCTAATGCGACATCAGGTGGGGTAATTTCAAGAAAAGGAAATTACAAGAATATGTGATTCCAAGAGGGTGCTAAAAAGTAACTGAAGTCGAGAAAATAAGGCCATGGCCTGCTGGAAGGAAGGCACATAGTGAAGATAGTGGATGTCAGGGGAAGAAACAGAAGTATGAATGTACAACCAAAAGGCAATTCAGAAGGGATGGATTCAGACAATGGCATTAGAGTTGGATCGTGTTGTGCCATTCGTCCAGGTTGTTCAGTCTGACTGAGTTACATCGTGAAATCCATCTACATTCACACTTGTTGAGCAGTTATTGTAAATTGCCACCTCTGGCTGGTGCCGTCGGTTGGTCAATAACTTGCCAAATCATGTCAAGCTCACTGTGTTGTTTCTCAAGGTAGTGCGCAACCAGGGGGGCACTTTCAAACTTGCAATGGATGCGGCACTTATAATGCGCTGTTTCACCATTTGCGTTGTTTGGCCGATGTATATGAGATCACAGGGACATCGTTTTGCATAGATTACATTAGTTGACCGACAGTTGGTAAAGGATTTTAGTGTATATATGCAGTCATTTGTTTTGAATTCCTTGGTGTTGGTCGTGAGAGCACAAGCCACACAGTTTTGGCATTTATAATGTCCGACGACTGGTGGGAGGCCTCATGATGCTATGACGGATTCTGTGTTGTTGTTTTTTTTTGGGCCAGGGGATGGCGTGTACAAGGTGGTTGGATATGTTGTTTCCTCTCTTGTAGGAAAAAAGGGGGGGTTCTTGGAATGCTCGGTGTGTTCGAAGGATGCACCAGCTCTTTTTGATTATTTTGCTGACCTTGTTGCTGGAGGGACAAAAAGCAGAGACAAAGGGGATGCGTCTGTTGTCTTGTTTTATTTTTGGGGTGAATAAAATGTCCCGATGGCAGTACCAGGCACGTTTGCGGGCACATGAGACTACACGACCTGGGTAGCCACGTTGGATGAGTTTGGTGATGAGAATGGCGGCTTCCCGAAAGTAATCTTTCTTCCATTTGCAGTTCCTCTTGATGCGAAGGAACTGGCCATAAGGGAGGCCATCATGGAGGCCACGCGGATGGTAGCTGGAGTAGAGAAGCAAGGTGTTTCGTTCAGTTGGTTTCCTATATAGCATGGTTCCGATTTTGCCATCTTCAGCATGAAGGGTAAGGTCAAGGAAGGTGAGATCATTACTCCTGGAGTCGGATGTGAACTTCAGGTGAGGTTGGGAACGGTTGAGCCATTCGAAAAAGGAGTCGAGGGTTTCTTTGGTACTAGACCATAGTAGGAGAATATCATCTATCTACCTACGCCAAAAGCATATGTGCTCATAGAAAGGGTTGGTGGGCATTAGTATATGGGATTTCTCGAGATTATGTACAAACAGAATCGCGAAGTTAGGGGCAAAACAAGCTCCCATGGAAACACCTTTCACTTGTAGGTAGAAGGTATCCTTGTACAGGAAATAGTTATTGCTGAGGGTGATTCTGAGTAGGTCCATGATGAATTCAGTCGGTATCCGTGTATGTTTGGGTCTGGAATCTAGGAGGTTTTGGATAATTGGTAAACCTTCATCATGTGGAATGTAAGTGTATAAGGACTCAATGTCAGCTAGGGCAGAACTGGGTTAAGTGGGTTTGACTGTTGTATAACACCACGACGGCTTGGGTTAAAATGGGTGCTATGCTCTCCCAACAATACGCAGTTTGCAGAGGCACAAGACAGGAATTCTCCCTATCTCCGTTATTATTCACCTGGCCATTGAGCCCTTGGCAAAACTATTTAGACGAGAATGCAGGGGCACCGGTATAACAATTGAAGGACGTGAACACGTCATTTCACTCCATGCAGACAACATACTTTTATATCTAAGAGACGGAACACAGGGCATTGCACGTGCCCTAGAATGCCTGGGGAGATTTGCGGAGGTGTCAGGCGTGTGGATCAATAAATCTAAGACACATGTCTTTCCCATCTCTCTGGGGATGGCACGGCCCCAGGACTTTCCCCCTGACCTGATGTAGTCTCCCACCTCCTTTCGATACCTTGTGATACAGATCTTCCACCAACTAGAGGACCTTCAGGAGGCCAATTTGGGGAAGACCCTCCATTCCTGAAGTGCTATGTGGCCTTTTGGTGATCCCTCAAATTACCCATAATGGCCAGGATCACACTTACCAAGATGGTTATGCTTCCACGGCTGCTTTATGTTTTTGTGAATTTCCCAGTGGGAATACCGCTTGCATGGTTCAGGCGCCTGGACGCTTTGCAAAGAGGCTGGATCTGGGACAGAGGTAAGCCTGGGCGTAGTTCACGAAGTAGCGCTACGCGAAGCTACGCAAAGTTCAGTTCGCACTACGCGAGCTAAGCGTAGCACTACGCGAACTGCGTAGTGCACTGTTCGCAATGATTGCACAGTGCCGGATGCTTGTCCGCACTGTGCAATCATTGAAAACGGCATCGTGCACAGTGCGAGCTGTCTTTTACTGCCGCTCGAGTAGATTTTTACTCGAACGGCAGCTTTCTCAACGCGGACTGGTAGTTTCTCATCGCGAGCGGTCGCGAGCATACGCGACCACTCGCAATGAGAAACCTGACCTCCCCGCGTTGAGAATCTCGCCGGGAGGTTTATTTTCCACGCTCGCGATCGGCAACTTGATGTTGCTGATCGCGAACGAGGAAAAAGTCTCGGCGGGATGTCATTTTGCTTGCTCGCGGTCGCCAACTTGACGTTGAGGACCGCGAGCAAGCAAAAAATGACCGCTGCACTACGCTACGCGTGTTTGCACTGTGCTACGTGCAATTCGCGTTGTGCGAAGTAGCGCAAACTTCGCAAACTACGCGAGCGTAGCGTAGTGCTTTGCCCAGGGTTAGACAGAGGGCGACATAGGGTATCTATGCACATACTTCGACGTCCACTGGAGGAGGGAGGATTGGGGGTTCCAGACTTTGAGTTATATTTCCTGGCTTCACAACTCCAGTGGATTGCAAGATGGCTTGACGGGACTAGTCGAGGGGGGCTGGGAGCGATTGGACTTGGGATATACAGGGTGACCCTACTGGCGGGACTGATTGATCCACTGAAGATCCCCCAGAACCCAGGGGTGTTACTCACTGCCGCAGTAAAATTTTGGCGCAGATGTGTGTCAAAGACAAAAGACATGCAGTTATATGCACCCGCGCTGCTCTTGGTTGGTCTCCCACATGGTGAACCCACCTTGTATCACACTACTAGACAGATGTCGGCCTGGACAGGTGCTAGACTTGTCACAGTGGGGTACTGCTATCACCAGGGTACTCTATTGCCACTAGTTGACTTGATGGAAGAGTATGATTTGCCGCCGGGACAATTTCTTACATATGGAGCGCTGTCACGGACATTCGTTGACTTATGGGTGAAAGACTGGGAGGAACCTGAGACCAATGAGGTTCTGCAGTCACTGGTAATCTTGGGATCGACCAGACACCTGGTGACATGGCTCTACAGATCCCTTGCTACAATGGGGCGCAACCCCCTGCTAGCCCTGCGGGGCAGGTGGGAGAGGGTGCTGGAAAGAGAGTTGTCGGATCCGGAACGAAGGAGAATTCTGACCTCCCCTCCGAAGGTCTCTAGGAATACGAGGTTAAAATACACACAATTCAATTATACACATATCACATACATGACACCACACAGACTCTAAGTAGTATATGGAGGCCAGCCCCGCCCTTGCCCCAGATACGGGCCCCTAGATGCCGATTTTGCACACATGGTGTGGCATTGCCCTGATTTGAAACCATACTTGGAGGAGATACTTAAAGCCCTAAAGACAACACTTGGGCGGTCCCCCCTGTACCTTGGAGGCATGTCTTCTGGGACTGTTCCCGAGACCAACCCCGTGAAAAGTGGGCACAAGTTTATTGACTTGCCGCTGGCTAAGAGGAGTATAGCCATGACTTGATAATCCACTAGAGGTCCTGGAGTGCAGAACTGGAGGGAGGACATCACCAAGTGGCGAAAGCTGAAGAGAGGGCACTGACTAGAGAGGAGGCTAGAGGCTACGGGAACGCCCCATTGCAAATTTATGGCTGGAGATACTGATCACTTGTGTACACCCGGAGGTGGATAAAGGGGAGAGGTTAGAAGACAGTGATGATGAGGAACCCACCCACATGGTTTAGATAGAGAACGGAGAGGTACAGTGACCCCCACTCACTACACACCACACATCGGACATTAACCAGAAAGCATCAAAAATCATTACAAGTAATGGAAACCTTCCCAATTACTGGGCCCCTGCCCCACAGGCCCCAAACCCCCACAACATAGGGAACATCACCCATGGATGTTGGGAAAAAAGATGATTTGTTACTGATAGATATTACACTATGTATGCAGTCCCTCAGTTTGTTTATTCATGTTTCCTCAAATTGCCTATTTTTGTTTTTATTACATGATTTCTTGTTGTATCATCGGCATGCTCAATTTCCCGGTAGGAAAACTCGTAGCACAGTAGTGATAACTGTATATATCAGTTCGTAAAAGTACAGGGCTATTCTCCCATGGTTCCTGGGATTATTTGAAGCTTCTCTTAACTAGATCCAATATTGACCATGATGATGTATGTCAATGCAGAGAGCACATGATAACTCTTTGCCATTTAAACTACTGTGACAATATTTACTAGCGTAAAATGCCAATAAAAAATATTTGAAAATAAAATACAAATAAATAAATAAATAAATGCATGGCAAACAGTCCTTTTGCCCCAGAGACCCATTTCAATAGCTATCTAAATGTTCTGTCTTCTAGGTTTAAAAAATCAAATTATGGAGGAGTAAACTGAACCCACTCAGTTCTAAAAATATTACTGTAAAAAGAAAAATTATACGCTATTGCCAAATTGGACGGTGCATCTACATTCTCCTCGGGAATGTCTGTCACTCCTGGGTGCCTGTCTGAACTGGTCCGGTAGGTAAGAAGGAGTGTTGAGCTCAGTTTCACCTTTCGTTCATGCAGGAGAGGAGAAGGCCTGCAGATTGTAAAACAGAAACTGTACTGTAGAGTCAAGGATAACAACAGAAGGAAGGAGGAGTGTACCAAGAAGACTCTGAGTCAGAGCAAAAACAAGAGGACGCAGAGTTTCACTTTTGACACCCGTGCAATACACACACTCAGCAGCATTTCCCAAATCAATGCACCTCTCTCCATTCTACAATAGATGAGTATTAGGCATCAGAGTCATGGTTTCCCTTTGGAGAGGATAACTTCCTTCTTCTAGTTGTTGATGACTTAGTCCCCCCTGAGTTCTTCCATCCTCATCCTGATTCTGAGTAGCTCCGTCCCAGTCCTGACCCAAGCAAGATAAACATGTAGTGCACTGCTGTTGAAGGACAAGTAGAGAAACAGAATTGCAGTATTTTGCATATATTTGTTAACTAAAGTGACTGGTCTTCGAAAAACTTGAAAATAGGAGTGGACCGAACAGGTAAATTTTCACTGCGTAAGTTTGCAAAGGCCAATCACCTTCAGGAAAAATGATCACCCATCAGGCACCAAACATTGCAATTGATCAAAATCAAGTTAACTATTAATTGAGCACCCTCCCTCACAGTCTGCCACCACATAAATCATCAATCATCACTCACACTCACTCATTGTTGCAATAGTCATAGTGACCTCTTCCAATCCAAGCACGGCTAAGTTAGGTGGTAGGTACACAATTGTATCTTTGACGCAGGCAACACATTGGAATTTGGTATTGGCACTCTTGTAAACCATTGATCTCTTGGGTCAGCCTTGCTAAGTGATGCAAAAAAAGGATAGGCATCCAAGGGAGGCATGCATTGCCTCCAACGTCATGAAGGAATTGTGGAGGCTTCTTCACTGCACACTTGTCCAATTCCAATCCGGCCATATTTGTGACCAAAAAATGGTGGGGCAGCATATCCTGACACAAACATAATGTTCCAGTAGCTACTTTTTTTTTTGCAAAGAAAGAAGTTCATCAAGAAATAATTAAAAAGTTCTATGGTGGCACTGGCATACTCTGTCCAGGAAGCAGAGTTCATCCTCAAACTCATGTGGTTCACCCAGAAGTTGGTCAGCTAACACACTTGATTATCACCAATCATACTTCTCCTCCTGTGCTGTTTCAGTAATGGTGTAGTCGCATGGTATGAAATGTTGGTTCATTTCCAACATTGTCAATCTCTCTCTACATTGTAAGGCGAGAGACTGGTCCTTCTCACTGTAACAACTGCACCAGCTGAACTGAACACATTCTGAACACACACTCAGCAGACACACTGGCTATAGGACAAACCGGATACTTTATTGCCAGCCTGCTGAGCTCAGGCCATTGGCGGATCTTCCCATACCAATACATCAATGGGTTTTCATTCACATCTGCGAGTGCAAACCTTTCCGACACCTTCTTGACCTGGTCCTGTAGCAAATGCAACAACGGGATAGCTTGGCCCATCGTACGGTTCTCCTTGCTAACTTACCACTGGAAAACCTCTAAAAGGAGTAGCATCTGTGTCGGTCATTTGACTAGGCACAATTGTCCGAATCCATGGTCATAGCTTTCCCAACTGCATCCCCTCCTTTTGAATGACATGGTCATTGATCAGTCTGTACTGAAGGCGTTGCAACATGCAATAGGTCAAGTTCAAACATGTTTGCACCTCCTGTATCAGGGTTTTAACTGGTACTCTATTAGCATGCTAAAAAATCTGCAACTGCTTCCGGGCTTTAAATGAAGGGCTGAAATGAGTGCAGGTTCTTCTGCAGGTGGTCAGTATGTTGCTGACTATCTCTTATTTTTTTAGAAAGTCTTGTACAACTAGGTTGATGCAATGAACCAAACACAGGACCCTGAAATGCCATGGCCTTTGCAATGTTACTGTCATTGTCCGTGGCAACAAATTCAATTCTGAGACGTCTGGGTCTCAGCCTTTCAGACACCTTAGTGTTAAATTTGTCAAAGGCATTTGCAGCTGTATGTGATTTCCCCATGGCGAACATCGCTACTGTTGCATGTCACCGAATGCTCTTAAAACCTTCTTAAGGGACAAGAGTAGATAGCTTTTGCATTACCCCCACAAAAGAGATCCAGAGTGTAGTGATGCACATGTAATCAGTTGCCTGACAACTGGTCTACATGTCTGTTATCAGGTGGATAGTATGAACAACACTTTGCTGCAAAGCTTGTCCAACCAATTGCAGCACATCATTATGCAGCACTGAACAGCAACTCTGGCAAAGTAGGTCCAACTTGGAACATTCCATCTCGGGCAGATGGCTGCCACAAATTCTAAAAATCCCACTCCTTTCACAAAAGAAAAAGGGTGGAGGTCCAGCGCTAACATTTTTGCCAGGTTCCCATTGTATAAGCGTTCCGTTGGGTGGTTGCGGTTGTAGGAGGACCCCCTCCCTAAACATGCCCGTAATGGTAGTCTGGATTTTCATCTTTTCTGGGGCCACTGACGCAGATGACTTTTGTGAAGTAGGTGGTGGCAGACTCAGTGTGCATCGTGATGGGTCAGTCACTGTATGCCATAGTGTCTCCATCTGACTCTGAGACTTATTGTGGCATTATGAAGTTGCTGAGGTGGCTGATTCTGCTGGTGCACTGCTGCGGACAGGGCTGCTTGGTGTGAGGATGTCACCCTCTTCTTCCTCATCACCTACCACCTTGATTGGACTTTTAGCTGATGCTTCCCGGCTCTCCTCACCTTGACCACCACACTCAGCAGTTTTTTTAAGGTGCCCCTCCCACTGGATTGCATGATGTTTTTTTCATATGGGTTGTTTGGCCACCAGTACCATAATGTGAACCAGGATTACCTCGACGAACTCTTGTGTGGCAAATGGTGCATAATGCAATGTTCTCCTCCTGTTTGCTAATCGTAAAAAAAGTTCCAATCTGGGGAGAAGTACTTTCTTGTTGCGCCACTGCCAATTCATTGAAGAAGAACTGGAGGTCGTCGATTGTCTTTCTGCAGTGCATACTTCTACTGAGGTAGAGGCCGGTGCAGGTCTCAGCTGGAGCTTTGCAAATATGGGAGCTTGTGGTGCTACCTATGCCGCATCTCTTGGGGCAGGTTGAATAGTGATGTCGCACTCCTCTGTGCCAGCTTCCACAATGACTAGCTCATCGTCGTCGTCCTTCTCATCTAGTTCTTCCATAATTCTAAGGCTGTCAGGAACTTTTCTTTTTCCCTGCCTCGTCCGGCATCTGCAAGACTCTGCCATGGCCCACTCCATGTTCCTGTCATCATCATCATCAGAAGTGGTGCTTGGAGAAGATGGAGGAGTAGTACCTTTCCTTTTCTTTGCTGGATATCTGGGAGCCAATGATTCTAAAAGAGAAAGTCATTGCTAGGCAGGAAGTTCTGCTCCAACTTCCAGAAGATCTACTATTGCATGCTGCAGCTGCTGTCCACTTTATTCTGGTTCCTGAAACGATTGGGTGCTACTTTGTGAAAGGGACCGTGGGCAATGAACTCCGCTCCGCCAGCAGAGGTTGCGGAGATTTGTTAACTACGCATTACATTGAAAACATGGAATTCATGCAATAATTCCAACTCCACCACGTAGCGGATTTAGCTACTGCACCCACAACCCTTTGATAAAACAACTTTACCTTTACATGCTAAAAAGCATATAACTAATTCACAAAAGTGAACTTTGAAAAATACCAGGCAATGAGAGAGGTGATGATTTTGGGGTCACCCCTAACCTAGGGGGAGGGCAAGCAGATGACTTGAACACAAAGAGCACGATTCTGTAGTGGTCCCATCCTCCTAGGACCACCCCAAGCAAAGTTATGGGCAAAAATACAATGCCAACCAAAGGCCCAACAAAGCATTATGGGGCGAGATTCTAGAGTGCAGTGAATAATATAGTATTAGCTCTCAGCTGAGCCCGGAGACCCTGCCCCTTGAGGAATGTTTTCATATTGGATACTATAATATTCACTGTACTCTAGAATCTCGTCCCATAATGCTTTGCAGGGCCTTTGGTTAGGATTGTATTTTTGCCCATAACTGTGCTTGGGGTGGTTCTAGGAGGATGGGACCACCACCGAATCATTCAGCATGATGTGCTCTTTGTGTTCAAGGCATCTGATTGGTTCTCTCCCTATGTTAGGGAGGACACCAAAATCATCACCTCTCTCACTGCTTGCTGTATTTTCATTTTCACTTTCGTGACATGACTATATGCATTTTTGTATGTAAAGATAGAGTTACTTGATGTTTTATCATGGGTATGTGAGGTTTCTGTTTTATTAATTGGGATGAGACGGAACGGAGTTGCGGAGTTTTTGTTCAAATACGCAGAATTCCACGTGGTCATACTCCACCAACTATGCCCACCCTTACAAATCAGATGCAGCATCACTGTTTGTCGGCATCGCCATGCCTCACTTGCAGACATGGTCTTGGGCTTAGTTTGGAATGGTGCTGTTGATGTGGGAATGCTGCTCCCAGGTTCCTACCTGGAGGTCAGTCTGGCATGCACATGGCTCCTGAAAAAGGTTGTGGTTGGCATGCCACTGGTGGAAAGTTGCTTCTTCTCACTGACCATTTTCTTGAGTGCAACTTTTTTTTGGCCCATCTTAGAGCTCTCAGTTGGCAGTGTCACTAAGTTGCACAAGTGGAAGAGATTAGAGTACTGATGTCACTGTACAGGAATCTGTTTGGCAATACTGCAGGTGATGTCTCTTCTTCTCTTGTACACCTAAAAGCAAACAAGCTAGAAAAACATTTAGTGAAATGTGGCATTGTTGCAGTTTCACTTAGTACAGACAAAGACAATATTAGTGTGGTCAAACAACAACAGTGAGCAAGGTAACATGGGGGACAAGGAGAACACATTCAGGCCTTTGGGCACCGACTCCACAAGATGGCCCCTGTCCACATGGCATGAAGAACAAAGACAAATGATGGCCTATGGCAAACACACTCACTGGCCAGACAAAGGAGGCTTGGGAACACTGAAGAAAACGCTAACATTAATTTAGAAATGGCAAAAACAAAAATTAACTGAGCTATAAAAAACTTACAACACACATCCTCGTAAGGCATCAAATATTACCCCACATATACACTTTTTGTATACAAAAATAAGTGAAACACAAAACAAGAACGCATCTTTAATTTAATCCAATGTCATCCAGACCTAAATGATGTTTTAAATCAACAAATACCACAGAAACAATTGTTTAAAACACCCATGACTGGTACTGACTTGGGCCTACTAATTGGATGGCCTGTTGGCAGGCTAGGCCACATAGTAAAATAAATAAATATTGCAAATTTAACAAACATGGAGGGTACTAAACTGTGTAACATTGTTCCTTTACAAAAGAATAAAATTGAATGCAAAAATATAACTAGGCCCCAAATGAAACTGCAGGCCTCTCAGCACAATACATTTGAAAAGTTGAATGAAAGAGCAAATACATACTGTTGGATGCTCTCTATCAAAGAAACAACACCCTTATATAAGAGTATTTGAACTTACTTGTGAAATCTCAAATACAAAGTCCTTAAATCCAATGGTATATGTGCAGCAGACAAAGAGAGTGATTCTTCCAGCTCCAAATCCAAATGAAAAGTGACCAGGAGATGGACAAAGCACTGGTAGGAGCCTGCTGGACAAGAACAGGAAGTTAGAGTCTCTGGGGCACTTACTTCATGTTAGAAAAAAAAGTTTTAAAAAATCTTCTTGCACTAAAAAAACAACTTGAACAGTCTGTTGGAGAACAAAATCCACTCGAAACCCCCTTTTTTCTCGAGAATATCATGGCGCAAGTGAGCGCACCAACCATATCCCGAGCGCACGAAAGGAAACAGAAAGTCTGCTTTGTGCTGGAAGGCAGAATCCAGGAACTCCATGCTACTCCGCGTAGTCCGAAGTTTCCGAGTTCCAAAAACTCCGAGAGTGGAGTGGAGTGGAGTTTTCCTCCCGGGCCTAGTTTGCACATTTAAGCAGGTCTCTGCCCAGTTTAGGGACCAGGGAGATAAAGGCCCTATTTATTTCTGAAGGGGGCCCTCCTGTCTGGGCTGAGTTTCTCAATACCTTCCCCAGGAAAAGTCTAATCTGATGTGCAGTGATTTTATAAAATTCATCTCCTGGAGCTTTTCCCTTAGGTAGGATTCTCCTCATCAGATATCTCTTCATCAAGAGCCACCAAATGCCCTGGTGATAACTTAGGGAGACATTGAGAAAGCTCTGTTCAGCAAAGTCAGTCGAGTCGGTGTCTGATGTACTAGAAATAGGAATAGGAAGCAAGCACTCTCATAATATCCACAGGGATAATTAGCAGAACCTTTGCATCATATGAATGGCCAGGATGGTAGGCGCAGCTGCATGTTGTTTCAGTTGAAAGACTAAAAGTGGTCTGGCCTTTTCACCCTGCTCATAATATATCGTAAGGATAGTATTAAGTTTGTATTTTTTTTGTCATCAGGGATGAAGCAGTGTTTCAGTGGGGATTGTGTGATATCTTCAACTAAGTGTCGGAAGTTACGACTCCAATATTATATTCCGGACTGAAGCCAATTTACATGTGTGTCCAGAGTCTCTCATCAACATACCATGTAGGTAGGCTTTCCCTGCAGCTCAGAGGGTGAGGGGGATGTCACAGAATGTTCATTCAGTATCAGATAGTCTTTGAAATATTCCACCATCTTCTGTTTCTCTTCCAGGAATTTGGATTGCAGCATATCCATTCTCCAAGTTTTGGATTTGGGGATCTGTAGTTAGAGATCGAGTCCTAGGGTAATCGGTGCATGATCTGATATACATTGGATTCCTATCCTGCATGCCACAATCTTACTAATGGAATCAGCTGTTATTGAAAAGTAATCAATCCAGGTTTCTGCCCCATGAGGACAGGAGAAGTAGGTGTAGTCCTTCTCTACAGAATGTATCAGTCGCCATGAGTATGTCAACAAATGATCAGCCATGATATCTCGTAGGATCGTCTCTCCGAAGCATTGAAAAAAGTCTGGAGAGCTGGACTGGCCGGCTGGTACGCCAGGTTGCAATCCCTATAATTATTGTCTTCAGTCAGTTTCCTCTAAATTGGGGGTATAGAATGAGACAAATAATCCAAGTGTCCCAAAAGAATGGACTTTAGCGATTTGGTGATTAGAATATTTTCATATCAGCTAGTTTCTCCAAGCAGACTAACACCAGGGGCGTAGCTTCGGGGGAGGGGGGCGTTTGGGGTGTAACCCCCAATAAATGCATTTTCTGATAAATAGTTGTCTACAGGTGCTTTCAGTTGAGTATTGTGAGAGGTCAGTTGGATTTCACCAGGGATGTTTACATACACACAGACAGAAACGCGCACACACTGTCTCCCTCTCTGTTTTGAAATGCCTCAAAAATATTGGTTACTTTACTTAATATTACATTTTCTCTCTTAGCACTCCTACCAACCCGCATTCCTCTCCCTTTCCACTGCCCTTTAGGCCCATCTCATGCACCATGCATGTCATAGAATGTATTTAAACATTTTACGCCAGCCTGAATGTCAGAAAAGCTGAAGCTCACACACCCCCAGTCTTACAGACCAAGCTACGCCCCTGACTAACAGAGAGTCTTTGCACCTATGCCTGAGAAGATGGGACATCAGGTTTGTTTTCTTGGAACCAACAACAATGCTGATCGCCATATATGTTTATTTTTTTATTAATGTCATTTATACAGCTGATAACTTACCAACCTGAGCTTCCCAGCGCTAATTGAAAAATGCCACAAAACAAAGCCTGTGCTGAAAATTAAAGGGACCAGATATTTAACTCATTCCTGAAAATGTTTTTACTCATTTTCAAGCCAGGATCCAGAGGAAGATAGCCTGCTTGACGCACACACCCTTACACCATAAGGCATCCTTATATCTTGCACAGAAGCTCACAATATCAGGAGGCAACTGCTCCCTTAGAAGTGCTAGATGCCTCCTGCTAGACCCGCCAAGATTCAGAAAAAAGAAGACATATGACCACACCTTCTATGGGTCGGCCCCTAGGATTTGTAACTCTCTTCCTCTTGAAACACCTGCAAATCCCTCCACCTCAACCTTCAAGAAAGAAGTCAAAATTATCCCATTTAACAGATTCCTTCCATGAGATTTCCATTTCTGGATCAGGCCTAGACACCAGAGACACTAGAAGGTTCAGATAGAGGATGCCCTGGTGCTATATACATACCTCTGTAGCTACGCGAATTGTCCTTTCATCAACCAAGGTGGTATAGGACATTGCACAGCTAGATTTTTCTTTGATTATATCTTACGGGTTCTTATATGTGTTGTAACTGGATGGGGGTTTCTCTCTGTACAGCGATCTGATACCCTTGGGTCTTGTTCGCGCTTTATGAAACTCTTTAAATAAATAAATATATGACAAAGCCAGTGAGGAAAATAATTCCAGAGTTTGGAGGTGAGCAATTTAAAGAATCAGCCTTCCTTTCTAGTTTTTCTAAACGTGGGAAGAATGCAACTCTTTGACTAGAAGACCTAAGAGCCCTCATAGGAACATATAGCTGAATAAGATGTCTAAAAAATATGGGACATGAGTTGGTACGGGCCCAAAATGCAAAACAGAGGGTCTTAAAATTGATCTGATTATCCACTGGAAGCCACTGAAGGTTGGCGAGATCGACCGAAACTGATTGAAATTTTGTTATATGTAGCAGTAAACGGGCAATTGCATCCTGAATCATTAACAGTCGTTCAATTGAAATCAATGAGGAGCCCAAATACAGGATATTCTGATTGTCAAGGAGAGATATGATGATCACCTGGACTTTTTTGAGTGTGGTCAGGTAGTGTCCAGACTGAGTATCTTTTTAACACCCAAAGCAAGACTGATAGCTTTGAACTGGAGGTCCAGTGTAAGTCTATCGTCCAACCTAATACCTAGATTTGTTACTGCTGGCTTCAGCACAGGAAAATGTCCAGGTCATCAGGCCGCCAGGCAGAATCTCAGAGATGGGGCTGAATCCCTACCACCAGGACCTTTTCCTTTCCCCCGTTAAGCTTCAGAAAGTTCTGGCCTCCTCCAGTTTTTCCACTGCTGAGAGGCAATTGCTTTGTTGTGCCAACTAATTTCTTTGCTCTGATGATAGAGAGAATACTGTCATCAGCATATGAGAACAGGGACAAGCCAAAGGAAGCACAATATTTGCGGACGAACATAGATTTAAAAAAGGATTAGGCTCAGGAAGGAACCCTGGGATATCCCACAGAAAGCTGGCAGAGTGGAAAAAATAACAGCTTATCACAAACCAAAGAGAACCATTCAAGTGCCTTACTGTTAATGCCACAGTCCTCTGAGAAGTATGCTATGTGATACTGCATTGAACGCAGTGCTCAAGTCGAGCAAAATAATGGCTGCTGATCCACCATATGGGTCCTTGCAAAACAGCAAGTAAGGCGGACTCTGTACTGTGCTGTGGGCAGAAAGTTGTCAATTGATGTGCTTTTCCAGCAACTTAGCTGGAAAAGGGAGTAGCTATAAAGTCCAGAAGTTCTCAGGGTTAGAAGCATTGAGATGAGGTTTTTGTTTTAGTAATGGTACACCTACTGATTGCTTCCATGCAGGCGGGGCAATAGCAGTGTCCCCTCCTGCCTGGACCAGGGAATATGAAGATTCTGAAGGCTTGGCGAAGTTCCTGGATCTGTTGGATCTGTCAGGTATGGACACTACACTGCTGAGGACAACACCAGAAGTGGCAAACCAGAAATCAAGTGCAGATGCAGACCTGCTGGAATTAAATGAAAGGGCCAGGCTGGAAGCAGCTAGAAGCAGGGGTGGGCGGTAAACTCTGCTCCCCTGGTATAGTTCATAGAGTTTTGCCCACTCTGCGCTCCACTTGGAGCGTGGAGTTGTCAAAAATACTTCGCCAGCCACCGGAATAGTCGAGTTTTCCAGCACACCCTCAAACTATTTAATCACTTGCATCACAAGCCATTCTCCAATCCGAGATGCACAAGAATATGGATTGGCCTCTTGCTGCCCTTGTGCTTCCTTCTGTGATGTCACGTCAGAACTGCGGCGCACGACACACGCATGGGTGTTGCGGGTTTTGGTAGTCATACGATGGAGGTATTGGAGTCAGCATGAGAGGTCGGAGGTCGGGAGGGAATAGGAAGTGAGGCCAGAAATGCCTCACAACACTGGCTCAATCAAGAAGACATTGATGTTACACAGCAATCCCGGAGCAGCGAAGAGGAGATGGTTGGAACTCAAGTATAGGAAATAGACCGGAGAGGGGAGACACACAATTACAGATGACCAATCATGGCAGGGATAATGTTATAACGTAATGTGTGTGTGTGCCCACGAAGATTTACAAGATGTTCAAAAACATTACATGAACAGCAGCATGCCCTTTTCTTCCTGAGAGCTTTCTCGGCATGTGGCGAGGGGGTAGGAGGACGGGGGCATGGGCTTGTAATTGCTGGCCAGAAGCACAATGGCTGTAATTTGGCACTGTTGCGGGACCATGGCGTGATGGTATAAGTTTAGCCGCTGGTATTCTGATCTCTGTTCTCATAGTTACCCGGGTACTAATCTTTCCAATCAAGCCTCAGTTTCTATATTTCTCCACCAACCCTGTGCACATTCCCTCCTCCTTTCCTTCGCCTTTCCCTCTTACCTGTTTATTCCCAGTCTACCAGTGATGTCTGACCAAATTAATATGGTTGAGAGAATGTGCCCCCAAAGTAAAAGATGCTGCCAGGAAGGCACGTCTGTAGGGAATTCAAAGACATTCCAAAACTTTCCAGAGTTTTGGAACAGCGTTTCAACTTCGGCTTCTATGTCAGCAAATGTTCTCATTTAGCAGAAGCGGGGCCAATGCACAGCCCTCACTGATGACAGTTCTGTCCTCATGAAAGCATTAACATGTGGGCACTGAATTAGCAGCACTGAGGAAGAAATGTGTCTGCCATTTTCTGAAAATATCTTGTCCTCGCTCTACTACAAACTCCCTCCTCCCCAGTGGCGGCTCGCCGAGAGAGTGCTGCGGGGCATTGGGGCGGGGCGGGGGAGGGGCAGGGTGGGGGTAGTAACCTCCGGCATACGGCGCAACGGAGTTAAGTAAATAAATAAATAAAACAATTCACATTGCGTGCGCTGCATCGCCGAGTTGGCGGTGCAGTGCGCGCAATGTAAATTGTTTTATTTATTATTTATTTATTTAACTCCGTTGCGCCGTATGCCGGAGTTTACTACCCCCCACCCTGCCCCTCCCCCGCCCTACCGCCCTGCAGCACTCCCTCGGCGAGCCGCCACTGCTCCTCCCACTTTAGCAGCAATTATCGATTACATCTGATACACAGCCAATGCAAAGAAGGCATAGAGTTGCGTTATCATCCTGCCGCTCCAGCCACCGTAGTGGGCGTGCGATGTTACATGAATCGATCGCATGTGATGTTTTGGTTTGGTGTCACTTTCCCCATTTGTGACATTTGTTTTGGAAGTTTAGAGGTAGTTGTGTAACATTAGTATAGAAAAGACTCTCTTTGGCAGGCATTTTTTTTGGTGCGCTAACAGGAGGATGTGTCTGTGTTACAAATGGGGCCTTGGTAATAGCTGGGGGTACTAGTCAAGCAATACTCTGCCAGCGTGTGGAACTCCGTGTAATTCGGCTGAGTTTTTCGGTGAAACTCCGCAAGCTCCTCCCAGGCCACGCTAGAAGGCACTGGGTGAGTGAGGAGAGAATGAAGTTTAGAAAACCTTTGGCTTATGTCAGAGTCATGAGCAACATTTTAAGCTATGTGTAGTTTAGCACGGTTCCAAAAAAGGTCCAGGAAAAGTGTAATTAACATGTTTCACTTTACTGGTTTGGTTAACATTCCTCCACGAGTGAACCCAAATATCTGCATTATAGCAATGCTAAGTAGTATGTACCCATTTTAAGAAAAATAGTTATTCATGACACATAAGTAAAGTGGCCCTGCTTGCACATTACACTAACAGGAAAACTTAACATACAAAAGTAAAATTTTCATGATAAATTTGACTAATTTAAAGGGTTAGGATTAGGTCTCTGGGACTATTCTACATATTATGAAGGTTTTAGAATTTCCACACGTAAAAATATAGCTGTGTTTTTAGGCTTGCTTGAGTTATGCAGTTTGATACACACAGTGAAAGCAAAGCAGAACATTCACATACGAAACTTCCTGCCTCCTGCCAGGCCTGCGCAAGTAATAGGTCCACAATTGTCCTTACTGGGAACCAAGCACCCCATTGTAGCTCTTGACTCTCTCAGGGTAGTGAGCAGAGCAGCCTAAGGCCTACTCGGGGGAGGTGGTGTGGGCTAGTGATCACAGTTCGCTGGTATGTAACAATAACACTCAATAAATGATTGTCCAGACAGTAGAAAGGAGAAGTACATTTATTACACACACACCGCTAAATAATAAGTAGTAATTTACAAATATATACATTGGTAGATGGAAAATACCATAGGTGACATTGCATAATCACCTTTGACCTCCTAAAGGGATCATGGAAATATACAAGGCAAGTCTATTGTCTTGGTCAAAGGTTCAAGAGCAACAAATCTCATATTAAAGACATCAATCTATAGGTAAATGCAATAATCAATAATAATTATCAGGTGTAAATGCACTTATGAATTTCAATAATGCATATTCACTATGATCTATAAGCATTTTAAAATGAGTAAAACAGGTGTCTGTGTACTTTTGTAGACTTCCAAACCATCTAAATGGAACTACAAAAGCAGCCATTAGAGAGCATTGCAATTTGATTACATCACACTGCCTGAGAGCACATGAACCATCTTTAACATATTCGGGCCACCATAAATGCAGCCATAGAACAAATGCCTAGAGGGTGCTGCACTCCCAGCTGTAGAGCCAATTCTCCAACCTTGGGAGTGCTTTAAAACATTGGTGAAAATTCAGAGGACCTGGTTTTAATGCCCACCCCCAAACATAGGATCAGTCATGTTAAAGAGGGAGCTGCTGCACTCCTGCAGTCCCCACCCCACACTCTCCTCAGTACGCTGGTGGTGCCCCCGCCATCCTGGGGCCACCACAAAGAAAGGAAAATGAGCAACTGACAAAGCCCTGCAAGGCATTATGGAGCGCACCTCTGGGAGCAGTGAATATTTGAGTATAGCCTCTCCCACTGTGCCTGGGAGAGCTACTGCCTTTTCCGTGCCACGTGGCTTTGTGCTGCGTGGCTTTTTCCTTTTTATCTGGGGATGCCCAGTCCCAACCAGGCAGCCCCATTCCCCCATTGAGGTCAGCTAAGATAACCCATGCCTCGCTTCCCCGCCGGCTCATGCATGGCCCGCACCTCCGTGTGAGGCCACAGGAGCTTGCACCGTCATTGGGGGGGGCACAACAGTTCCCCCAGTACCTTTGCATCAGCGATATTGCATGAGGGATATTGGGGACCCTGGGGGCAAAAGTGAAGATGGGGAGGAGGCCTCACGCCTGCCCCATCCTGTTGAAATTAAATAAATAAATATTGCACGACTCCTGGGCCCTGGCCCACTTTGGAAAAAATTTCGGACAGGCAGCAGATTCCCACGCGCTCTGTTGTCAAAGAAAGGTCACCAATATTTAGAATACCATAACTCAGGCCCTGTTGGACCAATTGTTATGATCTTGAACTAATTTTACTCCTGGTGGTGAGCTGTAGCCATCAGAGGCAGTTGCAGCAGACCTCCTTACCTCCATAGTGGTGCAGTTCTCAAAGAGCTGGTTCTCCTGGCTCTCTGCACCAGCCTTCCTCCTGGTCTTGGTTTCTGGGCATAGACGTCTATGCCCAGGGCTTTTTCCCAATTGGTCCTCAGGGCAAGTAAGGGGCCTGCCTTACTAGCTCTTGGGGAGACCCACTGGTACTGGGGTCAACTGGGCAGACCCCTTAGTCCTTTTTGGGCATCAGGGGATTCTTCCTTCCAGTTGTCCATGGCGGTCCCAGGGTCCAGCAGTGAAGCACAGAAAAATAACCAGACAAGAAAAAAAGGTCTCCCCTTTATGCAAGAGTTTTTAAAGGGGTTCCTGAAGCCGGGCACACCTGACCAATTGTTTTTTTTTTTTTAATGATCTTTATTCGTTTTACATCCAGCACAGCATACAATTGTATATACGTCGTATTAAAGTACAAATTACACAGCATTTTTGTTTTGTGCCCACTGGGTGGGGGGGCCAATTATCACATTTGACATTACCATCAAACATGAACAGCATTAAATTACTACAGAGATTATCAGCATGTGTTACTGTACGAAGCTGACTTGAATCATGGTGTAAAAGAATAAAAGGAACAAAGAAAAAACTATTAAACTTGATACCACCTTGCTAATATGCAAATGATATACATGTTGTATGTAACTACTCGCTTGATATGCCGCCTATGCAGAGTGCAGTCCAACAGGGTCCTGCTGTGAAAAGATTATGTGGATGCGATTAGGCCAGGCCGTAGGTGCCAAACAATTATTTCGAAGTGTTGCGCCCGTGTGTGCGTGCGTGGCCCCGCTCCATGGTCATGAGCGTGTCATAGCTTGGGTGCTCAGGGTGACTCAGGTATATTAGTCAGAAATAACGACAGTGTTAGTGCCCTATTGCCCATGTTCATTCATGACTAGGAGCTTTGTTTCTATAGTAGTCACGTACTGCTGCCAGTCCACAGGTTGTGACCGAGCCGTAGGACGTGGGGATTGTGCTGTTGATATATTATGCTCGGCTACCAAGGCACGCTGAAGGGCAAGGAGCCAGTGTCTGACGTTTGGACCAGTCGGGGACTTCCAGGCCATAGCCAAAGAGCGTTTGGCCAGTACCAATGCCAAGTCAATAAATTTGTTGAGGTTCATGCGCCTTGCGTTCCTCTTAGTAATACCTAATAGGTAATGCACCCCCTGAATTGGAGATATGGTTCCCGTTGCCGCGGCTAATATGTCAGAGACCTTTCCCCAGTATGCCGTGATGTAGGAACACGTCCAGACCATGTGCATGAAGTCAGCGCCTGAGTCGTGGCACCTGGGGCAAACATCCACAGCTGTCGGGTACATTCTCGCTAGCCTGTGTGGGAAAGATATGTGTGATATAAATAGTTGAATTGCGTGTATTTCAAACAGGCGTTCATTGAAATTGTTTTGGGATTCCCGACGCATTGTTGCCATTGCTTATCTGTGATTTCTATGGAGAGCGCCTCTGTCCAGTATTCTCGCAGAGTGGCCAATGAAGGGGCTGTGTCCGTTCTAAGAGAATTGTATATGGCCGTGATGGCTTTCCTACCTGCTCCATGCGTCAGTAATGTCTGTACAGCTTCAGAAGTCGGTGGTGTCACACTTATGTCCCCCCAGACATGTGTTGCCTGTTGTGTCAGTGTCGCATATAGAAGGAATGTACCAGGAGCCACCCCGTAATCGTCTCTCAAAGTGTCAAAGCCGCATAAGGCTGAGTCCACAAATAGGTCTCCCCATGTTGTCAGTCCGGCCGTCTGCCAATCAACCAGTTCCAGTCGCTTTAGGTGAATATGTGTTCCTGGGAGCGTCTCGATGGGGAGGTCTGGGGCATATGGCCTGGGACGGCGTTTGGGCATAATATAATGTGACCAGACGCTACGAGCTGCCCGTAGTAGAGTGCAACACTCCGTCCTCTGGAGCTGAGTACTAGTACCTGATAGCCATTCAAGCAGGTCTGGTCGCGATAACGATATTGCCCAGTTGTCTAATTCTATTAGGTTCTTCTTTGCGAGCCAGCGCATGGGCCATTGGAGTTGGGCAGCTGCATAGTATAACTCATAATTGGGTGCCCCTAGTCCTCCCTCTGATATAGGGAGATGGAGCTTTGAGAGCTCTACCCTCTGGAATTGCCCCAGATCAGAGACACTAGAATTGAGCGTAGGTCACGGAACAATTTCTGAGGCGGTCTATAGGGGAGAACGACGAAATGATATAGGAGTCTAGGACGAAGAAGCATTTTGGAAATGGCAATCCGGCCCATGGGGAATAATGGAAGAGCAGTCCAAAACGGGAGACCCGCCCTAGCATTGGCGATCACCTTCCCCAGATTGCCGTGTATCAGATCAGACGGGGAGTGATAGACCTGAACGCCCAAGTATTTGAATGAATCATACGCTCTGGTAAGTGGTGCATGGGGCTGCCGTTGCCTGTGCACGACTTGGATGGGTGATATCGGGAATAAGACTGACTTGTCCCAGTTAACTTTCAGGCCCGACAGGCACGTGTGGGTGTCTAAGAGTACCACTAGGCCTCGGAGCACCCCGCCCTGGTTGCGAAGATAAATCAGCGTATCATCAGCATAGAGGGACACTATATGCCACTGCGTGTGCACTCGGATGCCCCAGTTCATAGCCTGACTGCGGAGCGCACAGGTCAGGGGCTCCATGGCCAAGGCAAACAACATGGGTGAGAGCGGGCATCCCTGCCTGGTACCTCGCTCAATATCAAAGGGGGGCGAGATAACTCGGCCTGTTTTTACCCGAGCACATGGGTTGGTGTATAGTATCTTTATCCAACGTAGAAACTTAGGACCCATACCAAAGCGAGCCAGCACCGCCTGAAGGTATTCCCACCCCAGGGTATCAAATGCCTTTTCTATGTCTAAGGCTGCAATCCAGTGTCGCTCCTGAGCCGTTTGGGCCCACTCTAAGATTTTAAACAGGCGACGAAGATTCCGCCCCATGCTTCTACCCGGGACAAACCTGTTTTGGTCTGCGTGGACCAACAAGGGAACATCCTCCAGCAATCTGTTGGCCAGCAGCTTACCCAGAATTTTGTAATCCGATGCGAGTAGAGATAACGGGCGGTACGAGCTCATGAGTAGGGGGTCACGACCGGGTTTTGGGAGGACCACCAGTACAGCCTCACAAAGGGAAGAGGGTAGTGTGCCTCTATCAAAAGATTCTTGGAATACCTTAAGCAACCTGGGCACCAGCTGAGTGGAATAGGTGGCGTAAAATTCCGCGGGCCATCCATCCATACCTGGAGTTTTGCCCCTCGCTAGTTGTTTGATAGTGTCTGTGATTTCAGTTGCTCTGAGTGGCGCCTCTAAGTCAGAGTATTGGACCTGCGTTACTTGTGTGAGGGCTGCCTGTTCTAGGAACTGCTGCATTACCTGTGGATCACCGGAATCTGTGGCCTTGTATAAGGACGTATAGTATTTATGAAAGGAGTCATTAATTTGCTCTTGGGTATTGACTAAGTTACCATCTAGGGCACGGGTACTCATAGTACGGCCCGCGGGCCGCCGGCGGCCCGGCAAGCCTTCCTTGGCGGCCCGCGGACCTTGCAGATATCCTACCTGTGTTTTTTCTTCTTTTTTTTTTTAAAGTGCCAGCAAACACCGCCGGTTGCAGCAGCGCTCAATGGGGGCCGGGCGATTCTTTAAAAGACCATTCACTTGTTAATGAGGCTTTGTTGTATTTCACCTCTTCTTAGCACCCCTGCATCTCCATGCAGGGGCGCTAAGAAGAGGTGAAATACAACAAAGCCTCATTAACAAGTGAATGGTCTTTTAAAGACCCGAGGCTGTGAAGTACTCCGGTGCGGCTGTGTGTGCGCCCGGGAAGCTGTCTCAGCCCGGGCTGACACACACGCGGGGTGAGGTGACAGAGGGTGACAGAGCGAGGGAGACAGACAGAGGAAGGGAGACAGAGGAAGGGAGAGAGAGGGAGGGAGACAGAGGGAGGGAGACAGAGGGAGGGAGAGGGAGACAGAGGGAGGGAGGGAGAGGGAGACAGACAGAGGGAGACAGAGGGAAGGAGACAGAGAGAGGGAGACAGAGAGGGGGAGACAGAGAGAGGGAGACAGAGAGAGGGAGACAGAGAGGGAGACAGAGGGAGAGAGAGAGAGAGGGAGACCGAGAGAGGGAGACAGAGAGAGGGAGACAGAGAGAGGGAGACAGAGAGGGGGAGACAGAGAGAGGGAGACAGAGGGAGGGAGACAGAGAGGGAGACAGAGGGAGAGAGAGAGAGAGAGGGAGCCAGAGGGAGAGAGAGAGAGAGAGAGAGAGAGAGACAGAGGGAGGGAGACAGAGAGGGAAACAGAGGGAGACAGAGGGAGGGAGACAGAGGGAGACAGACAGAGGGAGGGAGGGAGACAGAGGGAGGGAGACAGACGGAGGGAGACAGACAGAGGGAGACAGACGGAGGGAGACAGACAGAGGGAGACAGACAGAGGGAGACAGAGAGAGAGGGAGACAGAGGGAGAGGGAGACAGAGGGAGACAGAGAGAGAGGGAGACAGAGGGAGGGCATCAGGGGGAGGGAGAGGGAGACAGACAGAGGGAGACAGACAGAGGGAGACAGACGGAGGGAGATAGAGGGAGGGAGGGAGATAGAGGGAGGGAGACAGAGGGAGTCAGACAGAGGGAGACAGAGGGAGGGAGACAGACAGAGAGAGAGGGAGGGAGGGAGACAGAGCTAGAGGGAGGGAGACAGAGAGAGAGGGAGGGAGACAGAGGGAGGGAGACAGAGGGAGGGAGACAGAGGGAGGGAGACAGAGAGAGGGAGACAGAGGGAGACAGAGAGAGGGAGACAGAGAGAGGGGGAGACAGAGGGAGGGAGACAGAGGGAGGGAGACAGAGACAGAGAAGGAGACAGAGACAGAGAGGGAGACAGAGGGAGAGAGAGAGGGAGGGAGACAGAGAGGGAAACAGAGGGAGACAGAGGGAGGGATACAGAGGGAGGGAGAGAGAGAGAGGGAGGGGGAGAGAGAGAGGGAGGGAGACAGAGAGGGAAACAGAGGGAGACAGAGGGAGGGAGACAGAGGGAGACAGACAGAGGGAGGGAGACAGAGGGAGGGAGACAGACGGAGGGAGACAGACGGAGGGAGACAGACAGAGGGAGACAGACAGAGGGAGACAGACAGAGGGAGACAGACAGAGGGAGACGGAGACAGAGGGAGAGGGAGACAGAGGGAGACAGAGAGAGAGGGAGACAGGGGGAGGGAGAGGGAGACAGACAGAGGGAGACAGACAGAGGGAGACAGATGGAGGGAGATAGAGGGAGGGAGGGAGATAGAGGGAGGGAGACAGAGGGAGACAGACAGAGGGAGACAGAGGGAGGGAGACAGACAGAGAGAGAGGGAGGGAGGGAGACAGAGCTAGAGGGAGGGAGACAGAGAGAGAGGGAGGGAGACAGAGGGAGGGAGACAGAGGGAGGGAGACAGAGAGAGGGAGACAGAGAGAGGGGGAGACAGAGGGAGGGAGACAGAGGGAGGGAGACAGAGACAGAGAGGGAGACAGAGAGGGAGACAGAGGGAGAGCGAGAGGGAGGGAGACAGAGAGGGAAACAGAGGGAGACAGAGGGAGGGATACAGAGGGAGGGAGGGGGAGAGAGAGAGGGAGGGAGACAGAGAGAGGGAGGGAGACAGAGAGAGGGAGGGAGACAGAGAGAGGGAGACAGAAAGAGAGAGAGGGAGACAAACAGAGTGAGTGAGACAGAGAGAGGGAGAGAGAGAGAGAGAGAGAGAGAGAGAGAGAGAGGGAGGGAGAGAGAGAGAGAGGGAGGGAGACGGAGAGAGAGGGAGGGAGATGGAGAGAGAGAGGGAGGGAGAGATAGAGAGAGGAAAGGAGACAGAGCGAGAGAGAGAGAGATAGATAGATAGAGAGAGAGAGATAGATAGATAGAGAGAGAGAGATGTGTGTATGCCGGGTCTGGTGGCTCAGTGGACGAAGGCGTCCGCTGCAGGGGCCTGTGTTCAACCTCATGGTCATCGTTTTTTTTTGTTGCTCTAGCCCTGCCCCCTCCCCCACTGACCCCGCCCCCACTGGTGCGGCCCTCGGCCACAAACCACACTGTAAATTTGGCCCCGAGAGAAAGTTTGTGAGTACCCATGATCTAGGGTATATATTGCAGTGATGGGTGGCTGCGCGAGGTTGCTTCTCAACAACCACGCAAGCGTCTTGCCTGCTTTGTCTCCCTCCACGTGTCTTCTAGCCAAATACTGCTTATAATCTAGAGCGCACAATTTATCCAGTGCTTCCTTGTGTGCTAATTGGTTTTTGGAGAGTGCCGGTAGTATGCTCGGGTCCGTAGGGGCCGAGCATTCCTGAACTAGTATGTCGGTTTCTAGCCCTTGGATTTCCCTGGTAAGTGTCATACGGGTGCCATATACTGCCTGTATAACCAGTCCATGGAGGACCACCTTCAGGGCGTCCCATTTAATACTGGCATGAGTGGCCGTCCCCTCATTTGTCTGGAAATATGTGGTTATGGACTGCGAGATGGTGGCATTCAAAGCCGGGTCGCGCAATGCTTCTAGAGGAAGTCGCCAAGTCGGTATGCTGGGTCTGAGCGCACCCCAAGTCAGCTGGACCTGCAAAGGGCTATGGTCCGATATCGTGCGGGCGGATCACTGACAGAATATCGAATACCAAAATATAGACCTGCCAAAATATCGTGGACAAAATATAGAATGCCAGAATATCGAATTCCTATCTACAAACAGGTAAGTACAAAAATATTGAATCCAAAATATCGTTGTAAATGATATAGGGGCCCATTACGATGTCGGGCGGAAGCACTACCGCCGTGCTGTCGGAGGCATAAACCGCTAGTTACCGTCCGCCAGCAACGGCCCAGACGCCCGCAAAATTAGGATGTGAAAAGTCAGGCAAACACCGCCCGTAAGCCTGCGACGCCGCCCGCCATCAAAGTGCGCCCGTCTACGTAGCGGCGCGAGCCAATGGAGACACACCGTCCAACGAAATGACGTACCGCCCGGCGTACAAATTACGATGCCACAACCAAACAGCCTCACCGGCAAAGAGACACCGCACGAGATACCAAGGCGGAAACCCGACTGTTCAGTACGGAGACTAAAAAGGCGGCCCACCCAGAGGTGAATCCTGCACTCCAGGCCATCCCCATGCTCTACCTGATGCACCACCTAGGAGTGAACGCGCCACGACGACGCAGGTAGGCAGACACACAACAAGGGCACGCAAACACTGCACACAATGCAAGGGCGGAAAAACTGTACATGGCCCCCCAGACACCCCTGTGTGGACAGGACACATCCACCACTGTACCCACACATGTCCCACCTGTCAAAATAAAACAACTCGCAACATCCTGGGCACCCACTACCCGGGACCAGGAAGTGACGTCCCCGTCACCGCACCTCAGCGCAGCGGCGATGACGCAGGTAAACATGCGCACAACACAGAGGCAAACGACCCCGCCATGCATGGGCTGCACACAAACACCACAGGGTCACAACTACACACCCCACACCCCAGCCCCACCCTGAAGACACATGTCACGTGGCCTTCCTGCATCAGTCATGTCCCCAACCGACAACTCACAGTTGTCAACTTGATGTCACACAAGTGTCCCGAACAGGGGAGTAATGTGATGGCAAAATAGGATACACCCTTGTGTGCAAAACATGGAGAAGCACACGGCGGCTGCTACATAACAGCGCAGAATATGGACATTGTCCGCAAAAGGCACGCCAGTCTCATCCAAAAATACCTATACCATCCTGCTCGCAATATCAACCCATGCAATGTACAAAGTAGAAAAACCCTGCTGCCTGAGAACAGGTGTTCCCAATCACTACACCCACACAGAAGCCTCAATGTACAGCGGCAACGGAGTGTCCCGCCCACACACGGGAGAGCAGATAGCACTGAATGGCCTTCCATTCCTACTCTGAAATCACATTGCAACAAATTCTGCAGGAGAATGGAGCCATTGTACCAACAAGAAGCCAAACATAGCCATGCAGAGTAAAACTTCCACTGGCAGATAGCGCCTAACATGAAAGAAAGATAATACTACAAAATACAATAATACCACTCCTCCATGTGGGCCAAATGCAAGTAATCTGGAAAGAGTCAGACACCACTGGCCTTGACCATTCATTGAAGCATGTGGGATGAGGGCCTGTGTCCTCCGCCCAAGCTATACCCCAAGTCCTGCCGCCGTACATCCATTCCAGAATTCCCTGCATCGTCGGAGGTTGCACTCTGCTGACTGCTCAGGCAGCCGGAGCACGCCATCACATCACCCTGTAGCAAAATGGCTGTTGCACCAGTGCTTCTCAACTACGCCGGACAGATCAAGCTGTACAGTGACAGCTTGCTACACATAGTGGGCTGTTCAAATCTGGCAATGCTGAATGTAAGTTACCGAGTAACTTACCGCATTGCAATGTTCAGCTGCGTCATCCCCGTTTTCTACTGTCGGAGGTGTCCGTTCCACTGTCCTGTGGATTTATGTCTCTCCAACCCGGCATGTCCAAAGGCGGACTTGGTACACTTGTTTGCACCCCTGGACGCCCACGACAGGATCTGTTCAGTGTATGGGGGCATGGCGTATGTGGCAGCAATCGGGGACACACTGCAATGGGACCAGTGTGCCTCCACACAACGTCTTCTGGATCACAGTTTCATCGAATGTCATCCAACATGTCCCATCAGGCTTCTACAAGGGACAACTTACGACGAACACGTTGCTACCCACCATCCGCTTCATTGGATGACATCCATGTTTACCATCAATGGGATGGATGCCCTGCTGGAAGGTATCGCATACATGACAACTTGTCAATTCATGGGTCCCCGACTCAATACCCCCAATTGAACATTGATGTTCAACACCGTACCTATGCTTGGCTTTCGCACGGAGTGGGCAGTCAGCTGTACAACAACTATACCATACAATCTGCAACTAACACCTTACCATCAACTCCACTGCCATGACATCTGACATTTTCGGGACATGCACTCTGTTCCACACCATATCCCGTGTCTCTGCATGAACAGGGGAGGCAGAGGTATGGGACTTGTGTACAGTAACCACATGGCCAATACAGCACGAACAACTATGCTATAATATGTATTCTGCGCACCTGGACACATGCACCTGTCAGTGCACACTTATCTGTCTGCTGTATTACGTGAGAACTGTCACCTCACCTTTGTCTGTACTTCCGTGCCAGGACTTTTGCATGGACAACAAATGCAACCCCCTACAACATGGCCCTAGTTATTGTGTCATGTTCAGTAGCCACCACATTGCAACAACTGTTGAGACGCTGCTGCATGCAGGTAGGCTCATGCTCTGATGTCACCTCTGACGCAGGTGTGTCGGAGTCACTATTGTAGTAATCCTGTACCATGGAACTGAGATGTACTGTGCCTATGATGTCAAGCTGTCTGGTAGGCAAAATGAATACTGTCTGTGTCAAAGTCTAGAGCTCTTCAGTAATTAGCAAATGTACTTTAGCATAGCAAGGGCAAGGCAGTTGTAACTCTGAAGCCTTCATTCCACAGTCAACAACTAATCACATCTACCTGTACCCCCTTTTGTATGTGTAATCATGCTAAGTATATCCTCCACATGCATTTTGCTGCCAGTAGTGTCCACTATACTGCATCACAGAGGAAGTAAGTCCAAATACATGCCTTGAAGCAAATATGTGACTCTGTAGAATTATTTCACGAAGACAAGTACGAATGAGAGAGGATGAGAGTGTGTGAAGTACACGAGAGTCGTGAGATGACCATGTAGTCTAGTGTCATTGGATGTCAATGCATATGAGTTGCCGCCACAGTGGACCTAGTGAAATACTACAGGTTGTGGGCCTTGGCTTGTCAGACTCTGACGTGGCCCAACAGATCATCACATTAACACTGATGGCCTGGTCACTACAAAGCACAGTCCCACATATGTGTATAATTACCTTCACAGTCTGACATCACACTCATCAAGCAAAAGTAGGAGCCACGCAAGAAGCATGCTACAGCAATGCATGACAAAACACACACACGATATCAGTGTGGGTGGGCAGGTCTGCACAGTGAGTACGAACTGCAGAAATTCACATACATGCTCAATTAAACAAGGCACAATCTTGACAGTCACACACCCTGCAGACACACAATGTCCAAAACATATCAAGTAGGAGTCATCCTGAACTGCAAGGACACACCCACACACTGCACACTGTGCAACATACAATACACACATGTGATCACATTCACAGACCTGAACACGGATACAAACACCCACCATGGGCCTGGGTAACACATGTGTGTAGTCGACATTGCCAGAGCGCACACACACACACCAACACTACCCCAAAGTCACACCCTTCACACCACACACACCTACACCTCCCAAATGCACACATTGAAAGTAAGCCATGTGCCCAGGCTCAATGTTCATCACAAGATTAACATACACCTACACTGCTGGCCACACAGAAAGTAAGCTCACACATACCCGCATACTCTGCACATGCTACCTGTCATCCTGTGGCTAGACTCACACCCTGTGCTTTGCTTGCACGCAAACATGACACGTATACATTTTCCCAGAAATACCACCAAATACATGCAGACAATCCGTGTCACAAAAATACTTCTTCATCACACACACAAGTAGCAGAGTCTGAAAGAAGTGAAGTCCCTGCCACGTGTAAAACACATTGGAATGTGAGACCAGACATTGCAATTGTTGAGGTACCATACACGGCATGTGCCTCACTTAACTATGCACACACAGCAACAACTGCAATCAGCAACTACACAGACACAACAGACTACAGGAACAACAGCATCCAGTCACAGATTACATAGACAGGCGGCAATATTGATCAACACCAGGGACAGTGGCCAGTCCGATGTGCCGAGTAGTGACACGAAAAGCTGCGTATGCAATGTGTGTGAGTGTACCCTGCCATGGCCAGCAACACTGCCATGGCAGTCACAATAGCCATTACAGCCACCACTGTGTCACATTTAGATGTGTGAGGGTGCCTACCATTCAAACAGGATGCCAGTCCGACTCGGTGCTGTCTGTGTGCTACGGGACAGTTGGAGGTCCGCCCCTGAGAGAGAAGCACAACTGTGGAAGACACACATGTGGCATGTGAAGCAGGAGGGCTGCTTGGCCCAGGTGGGTGGGTGGCATGGGTAGGTGCACTCATGCAGTGTTGAAACAGACTGTGTGGGGAGGATTCCGGAGGGGTAGATTTCCACTGTGTTGGGTATTTGGAAAGCCCACCTGTCTGGGGATGAATGTGAACTCATGTGGGCACAACAGGCGGGCACACGATCAATGCTGCATCAGGTGTAGACGTTAGCCCTCCCTCTGGGGACATGCTGGATACTGCTGTGCGTCTGCCAGGCCCTTGCCAAGGCACTCACATCCCCTGTCCTCCAGGTGTACCCCCTACATTGTCCACCTGCACAGGCTACCCAGGGCACGGGATGGCAGTGGAGCTTGGTGGGTGGGAGGTCATGGCGCCCTTCTCCTGGTCACATCACGCAGGCAACACATTCTCAGTGTGCAGCATGGCACAAGTCCTAAATAAGAAGTGGGGGACGCAGACGTCACGACAGGAAGTGACGTCACGAAAGGTGGCTTGCACCATCAGACTTATTGCCTCCCTTCGCCCACCCCTTACATGCGATTGCAACAGAGAAGCCAGCGCGTGCACCAGCAGCTCCGATCTCGCCCCAGAGAGGCCAAAGAGTGAATGTGTGGCTCCATTTGCTCCAGTTATCGAGCTCGCGGGGAAATAAGTGGGGGGACGCCGTCCACCTGCGTGGTACCCCGACTCGAGACATGGACAACAGTGACAATGCATGACAGCCGCCGGAGTCCGGATACACCACATGCAACACACAGAGGCTGTAGCTGCCCTAGTGGGCCAAGCCGCAAACACAATCCCAGACGAAAGGTAGACCCACCCCGGCTCGCATAGTCATTACATCCGCTGCCATTGACAAGGGACCCATGGAGTGAGACATGGGCCTCAGGGTGACGGGCCTCCGAGCCATCCCCCGCCAACGAGTGCCATGCAACTCACACATATCGCAAAGCCAATAGGACACTTTGCCTGCACAGCCAGGGCTCGAGTCGGGGTACCACGCGGGTGGACGGCGTCCCCCACTTATTTTCCCGCGAGCTCGATAACTGGAGCAAATGGAGCCACACATTCACTCTTTGGCCTCTCTGGGGCGAGATCGGAGCTGCTGGTGCACGCGCTGGCTTCTCTGTTGCAATCGCATTTAAGGGGTGGGCGAAGGGAGGCAATAAGTCTGATGGTGCAAGCCACCTTTCGTGACGTCACTTCCTGTCGTGACGTCAGCGTCCCCCCACTTTTTTTTTAAGGACTCGTGCCCTGCCGTTGTCAGATGTGCCACTTTCCAGGGGGGTGGAGAAAGGGTCAGGAATGTCAGCCTGAGATTGGCCCAGTTGAAGGCCCACCTTGACAGGGGAGGACAACCATTGGACAGTCTGGTGTAGCCCACCCACGCGTACATGTAGGCCCTCCATGAACTATGTCACCTGCGCCAAAGTGATGCCATGGGCAATGACGTTATTGAGGAGAGCTGTCTGCCCCACGCAGAGATGCCGCACAAGCTCAACAGACCCAGCACTGAGGGCAGCAGGGGTCACATGTGCAGGGGCGGCTGTGCCTGGTGTGAAGGACACTCTATCCTTCATCCTTGTGCCGACACGTGTTGCACCAGTGGAAGTAGACGGGAGGGCGGGCATTGGCCTCCGCCTGGCTGAAGAGGAGCCAGAGTCCACGTCCCCTGTGCTAGCAAACATGGATGCATCACCTCTGTCCTCAGATGACGCCGAAATTGCCGTCTCGGCCTGTGATTCACCCAGCACACGTCTGGCCCCTCCGAGGCGCTGGTCACATCTGTCTCACTCAGCTCCTGTGCAGCTGCTTCATCCGATGCCTTACCACTGTTGACCGTCCCCTGTCCCTCAGCACCCACGGGAGATGCTACATGAGAGAGAGCGAGGGGGCCCCACTCATTTGGCATCAATTAAACAGACATGTGCAAGGGAAGCAGCACAGAACATTCCCAAATCCACATGTTGCACGATACCTGTGCACTTGTATACAGCAACCACAATTAACACGTAATGGCTGGCGAACAGAAAATGAAGCCGCTAATAAGTGGCACATGTGTTGTGCACATAGCACAACACCCGACCTGTGTCACCCTGTGACCATAGCCACAAATTGCTGTGTGCACACCCACTGTCCTGATGGTGGCAAGGATGACCATTACGTAATTAGGCCAAGGACATACCTGCATGGAGCAGAATGGGACACCACTCACACAGACTGCAACATGACAGTCCACAATGGTCATGAGCCCATGCCATCCACCTGCCGTTCGCAAGAGCACAACTACTGTTGCACAGTGTGCCGGATGTGTAAGTACCAGAAATATGAGGTGAGGCATCGCACACATATGTCCGAACGAAATCAGAGTAGGCACAGTGCCTCAAACATACATGTGAATTGCCACTCCAGCCTACTACAGGTTGTTCCTGAGGGCTACGACTCTGAATGCATTGACAATGCAGAGGGCTCAAATTACATCTTGACCCTCAGGAATCGCATATGCATGTCAGATGCACCCAGCACAGAGTACACTTACAACCCACTGCATCACACAACAAACATCACATTACCCAGATTATGGGTAGGCTGTGGACACATGCTGCCTCTCACAGCAAAAGACACCATCCCACAATACTGTACACTTGCTTGCTGCTGATGCCCCTACAAATGTGCATCCGGCACAGGCTGTGTGACTGTCAAGATGCAGACCATTAGTGGTGAAATGCAGCGCCGTGCCAACCTGACAATACGAGGGGGCATCCCCCGATTCGTTATCGCCACGTAGTCGCTCATCCGGCAGATGACGTCACACCCTTTGTGGAATTGGCTGCACTGTCGGTCACACATACACAGAGGCATCAACTTGGATGCAATGGCTCATCACAAGGCCTTGGGCTGGAGGACTTCCAACTGCAGGGATGGTACACAAGAGGGTTGGAATATCACTCATACACTTCTCATCATCACCCACATCCACCAATCACAGTGGCATGATGCTGACCCATCCAAAATACTCAGAGATGTGTAACAGAGCCAAGAAGTAATCGGACATGGCCTAACAGCATGTGTACACCACACGTGAATGCATGCTGGTGGGAGTGTGTACACAGTACCTGTCCATCCCATTCACATGCAGGATGCCAGCACATTGAGCAATGTGTAGTCTGCCCACATCTACTGCCCATTGTCAGGTGGACCAACACATAGATCACAAGGCAACACATCTTTGTGGGTGGACTCACTGTGTCCAACACCGCGCAGCCCTCAACGTACTCACCCTGTGAATGGCTCACCCCGCAATGGAGTTCACATTCAGTGCCACTATCTCTCACACACATCCCTATCATAAGGCCTGGAGTGTTCAATCGACAGGGCTGAGTTTGCGCATTTCCGGTGAGTTGTGAACAAAAGACACATGTAACCCACTGTACAGTCAGTGTTGTTTTCTTCTAGGATTGGGCGGTCAATGTGCAGCCCAGGTCTGCTGAGACTGAGAAGGCCAGCAGGGACCCAGCCAGCCATTCACACAAGCAATAACTGCCCTGAGTCCTGCATTGCCAAGTGGCTGCGTCACTGGATGTCTGACATGAAAATGCCATGTACCACCACTCGGGAGGGACATGCATGGGAAAGCACCAGAGAGCCTACATACCCCTTCCACCTGTAGTAAGCATGGTAAGCAGTACATGTTGGAACCTCACAGGCTCAGACTCATAGTGCTGCGGATCAACGACATGTGTGTCCCCCACATGCACTCCCACACACACTGTAGTTGTCTTACACACACAACTTTTGCAGGAAATAGCCTTGGGCAGTGTGCGTGGAGCTCGGAATCCAGGATCTCCAGCGCCTCGCTGGTGAGTGGACCTGGACATATCTTCAGAGTCATCGACATGAAGGTGGACATGTGGCAGCAGCAGCAGGTGTTGTTGAGGGATGCCATGCAGCAGTCCCTGGAAGCTGTGGTAATGCCGGTCTCCCTCCCACACTCATATAGCCCCCAGGGGCTGTTTCAGTGGGTCCAAGCTGCTGCAATTGGTGTACCATGTCTGCCTACTTCAAATGCACACAATGGCCTGCTCCGAGCTGTCCCGGTACGCTTACCTCTATAGTCGAACACGCAGGATGCAACCGCGAGGGCCATTAGAGTTGGCCTCAAGTTCCTGGTCCATGGCGGGTACAGTCCGCTGGTGCCATGTGGAATCCACAGTTTAATGTGCGCCATGCATTTGCAGGTGTGGCCATGATATGTGTGTGCGAGCATGTCCACACTAGACAGGGCCACTTCATGCTGTGTGCATAGGCATTGACGGCCAGTGCTCAGCCTCCACATGTCTGTTGGCACATCATCATGTACACATTAGCATGGGAGCATGGGATGTGCATATGCACACACATGCCATATTTCTCAATGTGCATCTCCCACTTGGCACGTGCAACGTTACGTGTCACTTGTGATGTGTGTTTGCATTCACACAGCTGTGTTGTCATGGAGTTGTCAATGTGTACACCTGTCAATGTGTGTTGGAGGTGTGATACGTACAGTGCTGTACATTGGGTGAACTAGGGACATCATTGACTGTCTCATATCCCGTTGTGCAATAGGACCCACTTGTTTGGGCCGCTCAGCCTGTGTACATTGTGTTGTTGGTGTGTGCCATACTCACCCAGCCTCGGAAGCTGTGTCAGGCACAGCGGCTAGGTATATTGCCATGGTGATGCCGCTTCCCACATATGCAGTCTGAAATCATCATCATGCCTTTCTAGCTATTAGGGCCTAAATCCCCATGTGCATGCTCATAGCAATGGTTTGTGTCAGTGGCCATTGCTATTGGTAAGGGGACCTGTGTAAGAGTATTGTAGCTGTGCGTTCCCTACTTGTCAGCTGTTCTGTGATTCTATTGCTTTGTCAGTAATTTTAGTTTTGTGTATGTGAAAGTGCCATGTGGTGTGTTGCATTGACATGTGTCCACTTCCATCTGTCCTAGGAGGAGACCAAACATACATCGCCCCTACCAATTGCTGGCAGACATGGAGGATGTGGAGGTTATACGGAAATTCCGTCTGGACCGACCCACCCTGCATCACCTATGTGCAATTTTGGAACCCCACCTTCGTCCTCGCAGGGTGTATCCTACAGCATTCACCCCCACGACTAAGGTGATGGCTGCACTGCATTTTTACGCAACCAGATCTTACCAACACATAGTGGGCAGTGGAGGTGGGATGTCCCAGCCCATGTTCAGCATGGTGCTACGGGATGTCCTGTCAGCTATGATGCTGTTCAGGAACTGGTACATCCGATTCCCCAGGGCTCGTGATTTGGCGGCAGTGAAGGGTGCTTTCTATGCCCTTGGACGCATCCCCCACGTTGTTGGTGCAATTGATTGCACCCATGTTGGCCTTGTTGCACCACAGGCCATGGAGCACATCTATAGGAACCGGAAACATTTCCACTCCCTGAATGTGCAAGTGGTGTGCCTGGCGGACATGATTATCACACGCGTGTGTGCGAAGTTTCCCGGATCCGCCCATGACTCGCACATCATGCGCCACAGCATCCTCCCACGAATGATGGCCAATCTTCAACTGGACCGTGGATGGATTGTTGGTGAGTATGCATACTCGTGTAGCGTGCTGAGTGTGACATGCTGTCTTGTATCCTGTTGGAATTGCAACGATTCTCTGTGTTTCTCACACCCAGGTGACTCTGCATATCCTAACGGGCCTTGGCTGCTGAGCCCACTACGTAATCCTAGGACACCAGCTGATGTCAGATACAATGAGGCACATGGGAGGACCAGACGTGTGGTGGAGCGGACTTTTGGACTCCTGAAGTCCAGATTCAGATGCCTGGACCGCACCGGGGGTGCACTAGCATACTCCCCACAGAAGGTGTGCCAGATAGTTGTGGCATGCTGCACAATCTCGCGATTCGCAGGCAGATCCCCCTGATAGTGGATGACGGTGATCAGCCAGGGCCCCCGCCTGCAGACCAACCCGTGTCCAGTGACGAGGTCAGTGGAGAGGAGGAAGCAGTGAATGAGCGACAGCAGCTCATCGCCCGCTACTTCACTTGACGGTGAGTGACCATGTACGACGGCTGATGTTGCTGTAGTTGTGTAGGTGTATGTGTGCATTGTCACGGCGGCCTATTGTTCACTGAGTGCTGTGTGGCAATGGTCCATGTCCAGGGTAGTATGCCACTGACAGTGGCTGTAGCATTGTGCCCTGTTGCTCTGTGAGATGTGTGTACATTGCTTAAACTTGATGACAAGTACTGTGTGATGAGTGTGTGACACACACATTCAATGGACTCTTGTTCTGTTTTTCACCCTTAGGTCCCTACAGCCTCTCCTGGCCTATCGACATACCACACTCCAGATGCATTTCTGATCACATCCTTGATTAAACACAGAGCAGATAAAACAGAATGTGATCCAGGTGTATTTATTTTAAGCGGTGACATGTGATTGTGGGCAAGGTGATCACAAAAGTGGTGCATGCTGGAACAATGAGTTGACAGACATGTCCGCGTGATGGTCAAGGTGTACCCATGTTGTTCTGGGTCCACAGTCCGACAGACACATGCCATTCACATGGCAGTGTGGGGTAGGATAGTAGTCCAAGTGATTGCAGTAGATGGCCACCATGGCTGGCTGACTCACTGGCGTTTGGAGCGTGCGAAGTCATCTCTGGACACCTGTTTCCTCTTCGGACGACCCCTTCCACGTTTGAGAGGGGGGGTTGTGTTTGTGGGCTGCTGGTGGTGGCTGAGGATTGCCCACTCGCCGTGGACGCAGGGGAACTGGATGTTGCACGACCCTGCGCCCCAGCAGGTGGTGGCGGAGGTGGTGTGGTTGGCCTTGATTGGGCCCTCACCGCCACCACTAGCTGGCCCATGAGGTCGACAAGTTTGCCCATACGGGTCACGAATTGGCCGATATGGGCGTCCATGGACCTCAACACCCCAAGGACTTCCCGCGTATCGGCAGCTGACCGGGCCCATTGTCCCTGGGCCTCTTCATAGGCCCCAAGGACTCTGGCGATTTGCGGCAGGGCTTGGCTCCCAGGCTCTGATGGCATTGGCCTGACCCTGCTCCTCCCACCTGAACTGCTGCCACTGACCTGCCCACTCACCACAGTGGTCACCCGGGGCCTCGCTGTGGCTCCCAGGGTCGGTGTCAACGTGCGTACAACCCCTTGCGCAGGGTGAGTGGTCAGGGAGGCCCTGGTGGTGGTGGTGGTGGTTGCGGCGGTGGTGGTGGCCGCAATGACCGTGGCAGCAGGGGCCTGGGACTGGTCACCAGCCCTGGGAGATGGGTTGGTGGGTAGGAGGGGTCCTGGGGAGCGGTTGCGCCCTGCCACACCAGATGTGCCTGGTCGGGAGTCCTCGTCCGAAGAGGTGTCCAGGTCTTCCACATCCGTGAGTCCGGGTGGAGGGCTTGTGGACTGGCTGTGATGGCTGCTGTCTCCCTCTCCAGCATCATGCTGTTCGTCACCTGTGTGGCGGAGACGAAAGGTTATTGTGTTGCACCTTGCAAGGTTTGTGTTCGATGTCTGACATTCACAGTTTGTGCACAGTTGTGCACTGATTTCCCAGATGCGTGTGTATGGCTCTACAATGTGTGTGCGTGATCAAGGCAATGGAATAGTGTGATGGGTGCATATGGCATGGTACGGATTTGAAATGCCAATCGGTGTGTGTTGCAGTACCCCTACATTTTGTGGCTTTGGTGGAAACGGGGTACAGCCCCATGGACGCTTTTGAGATGAAATATGGTTTTGTGGTACATACTGTGACATATGGGTGCAGAAGGGGACATGTGTTTTGGCCACACGACACTGCAGAGACAAAGGTGTGTGTATGTCTGACATACCCAGCATATCTGCTCACTGTTATCATTTGGGGACATTACACTGCAAGCATTGTAGTGAGTGAGTAATGGTTGTGTGCCACACAACGTATTGTAGGTGGGACAATTTCTTGGTGTGCGTGCTACCCTCAGCCATGTGCAGCAATGCAGTGCTCTTGGGGTGTTGACTATATTAGGTATGTTGTAAATCACAGTGTGACGTGCGCTTCAGACACTGCAGACACATGTTTGGTCATCGGCAGGGATCTTTGCTGAACTACTGTATATGGGACAACTGTTTAGATGATATACCTTTCATGACACTGGGGCTGAAAGATGAGATGGATGAGATTTTGAATGTGCATTGTGTAGCTGTGTGGTTCATGGGTCCAGTGGTGTATGTGACATTACTGGGGTCCCACTCTGTTACATTGAGACAAGATAGACTTACATGGGTGATGTTGTACAATGTCAACGGAACAAGCAGACACGACTACATGGACAAGACTTCGATGGTGTTGCTGATGTGTGTGATGACTGGCACAGTGCACGCCATGTGGGTCAGTACTCCAGTGAGACTTGTGCATGCAGACGTGACTCCTTACGTGTTACTGTATTTGAGATGGCTCATGTGGGCTATGACTCTGTAATTCATGTCTGTGTGCACATTAGTCACATGGTTATGACAGGGAGCAGTGCTACCTGTTCCTCTGCTACGTGACATGTCCCAAATGTTAGTCGTAGTACAGTCCTCATGCCTACAGGCACCCCGCCCTGTACAGTAGTCTACCTACTTGTTGGTTTGGAGGGAGCAATGCACTGGCTATCACATGGTTATGAGAGGGAGGGGTGCTCCATCTTGCTGGTCTGTGGGAGTGGGGGCCGTGTTGTGGGTTGTGGTGATGGCTTACCACCCACAGACACCCCTCCATGTAGGGAAACATATCTACCTGTCGGGTGAAGGTGTGCACTGCAATGGCTGACACATGGGTGTGGGGAGTGCTCCATCTTGCTGCGCTGTAGGACTAGGGGCCTGGTGGGGGTTGTACTTCTGCAGTCCCCCCTCCCATACACGGACTTTGTGGTAAGGCTACTTACCTGTTACTTGTTGGTTAGTGCAGCTATGGCTGACACATGGGTGTGGGGAGTGCTCCTTCTGGCGCATCTGAGGTACAAGGGGACCTGGTGGGAGTTGTGGTGCTGGCTGACTGTACCCATGCCCCCATGGTTTTGTTTGTTGGTACCTTTGGGCTGAGTGTGTGGGAGTGTCTGTTGCATGTGTGAGAGATGTCTTGTGTATTGTGTACTGGACATGGGGGTGTTTGGCCCTCGGAGCTATGGGATTCTGGTAGTGCATGACAGTACATAGCGGTGTGCTGGTATACATTTGTTTGTACTTACCAGCCTCTACTCCCCCTGGTATTCCGGTGAGACTCTCCGGATGTAGAATGCCTCGCACCTTCTCCTCCCACACCTTGAAGGTCTTGAATAGCGCTGGATTTCCGCCGCCAGTCCTGTCAGCCAGCTCACGATTCTTGGCCTCCTTCTTCCTGACCATGCTTTTCAGATCGTGCCACCTCTTTGTAATTTCACCCCGGTTGCGTGGCACGTTCCCAACTGCATTCATCTGGTCTACGATCCTGCTCCACATTCTGTTTCTGGTGGCTACTGGTGTCTGTTGGACCTGGTTCCCATAGATTTGTGGGTGCACCTTGATGATCTCGTCGACCATGACCGTCAACTCAGTGGCAGTGTACTTAAGCATTCTTTGTGTTGCCATGGTGTGTGGTTTGGTATTTGTGGTGCTGGTGTGGTGGGTGTGTGGTGTGTGGTGTGTGATGTGCAGGGTGTTCGTGGTGCCGTTGTTTCAGTGGTGATGGTGGTGGTGTTGTTGGTGATGAGTGTGATGTGTGCGTGCGTGTGGTGTGCTGCTTTCCTTTGTGGCTCTCTGGGTTCTCTGATGGCGTCTTCGCTTTGTAGTAGTGCAAGGGATTGTGGTCTGTGAAGGGGCTGCTTTTGTACTTACCTATGTGGGTGTGTCATGATGGGCTGTCGTTTTCAGGTGTGTTGTGTCTGGTGTCCTGGGATTTGTAGTTTTTTAGTTTTGCCAGGGGGGATGTGTCTTTGGGATGTGTTCTGTGTTTGGGTATTTTGGCGAAGTTTGCTGGGTGGACTTGTTGGCCATGTTATGTGTAACCCTGGGCGTAGTTTGCGTAGTAGCACTACACGTAGCTATGTGAAGTACATTTTGAAACACACGTAGCTATGCAAATTGCATAGTGCGTAGCTGTGTGCTTGACTGCACTGTACAATAATTGCCAAAGGCATCTTGCACAGTGCAAGTTAAGATAAAATAAAGATCTCTGTCTTTATATGCTAAAAATGCATATAGTCATTTCACAAAAGTGAAATCGATAAATTAACAAGCAGTGAGAGAGGTGATGATTTTGGGATCCTCCCTAACCTAGGAGAGAACCAAGCAGATGCCTTGAAAACAAAAAGCACATCTTTTGAACGATTCGGTGGTGGTCCCATCCTCTTAGGACCACCCCAAGCACAGTTATTGGCAAAAATACAATCCCAACCAAAGGCCCTGCAAAGCATTATGGGACGAGATTAGCAGTGGGCAGTGAATATTATAGTATCCAATATCAAAATAATTGTACAAAGAGCTGCAGTTTCACTAGTCGTTACTAGATGTCCCTCACGAGTCAAATGCAAAAGCTTCATGAAAGGGTTTCAATGCTTTTGCATTTGACTCGTGAGGGACATCTAGTAACGACTAGTGGAACTGCAGCTTGATGTATTAATAATTTCAATGCTTTTGCATTTGACTCGTGAGGGACATCTAGTAACGACTAGTTGAACTGCAGCTCTTTGTAGAATTATTTTGATATTGGACACTATAATATTCACTGCCCACTGCTAATCTCGTCCCATAATGCTTTGCAGGGCCTTTGGTTGGGATTGTATTTTTGCCCATAACTGTGCTTGGGGTGGTCCTAGGAGGAAGGGACCACCACTGAATCGTTCACATGATATGCTTTTTGTGTTCAAGGCATCTGCTTGGTCCTCCCCTAGGTTAGGGGACCCCAAAATCATCACCTCTCTCATTGCTTGATATTTTATTGCCAAAGTTCACTTTTGTGAATTGGTTATATGCTTTTTAGCATAGAAAATATCTTTAGCAAAGCATTTGTAGGTGTTTATTGTACTGCTGCTACGCCAATTAGCACAGTTTATCACTCTGCTATGTGCAATTTGCGTAGTGCGTAGTAGCACAAACTTTGCATGCTCCGTGAGCGTAGCGAAGTATTATGCCCAGGGTTAGTTATGTGTATTTCTTTGTTCCGCCAATGATTTCCGTGCACGGACGTGGGCCCCAGGCCTTCCGCCGTGTCAGTTATTCATCACTGTTGTTAACCGTGGCGGGCGGGGAATATGTGGATTTTCCGCGCTCATGTCTGGGAGATCATAATTTCACGGTCGTTGTCTCGGTCGGCAGAGCGGGCGGATTTGGGTTTTCGGGCGGGATTGCGTCCGTGGCGGACGGATGATCTTCTACTCTGACATGGACGGGCGGAATTTTGTGTATTTTTACTGCCGCGGGCGGAGGTTGCTTCGCGACTTCATAATTGCTCGGTCGGTATTCCCATGGGGCAGGCGGGCGGTTTTATCAGTCTATAATGGATGGTGGATTTTTTAACGCCGGTTATCGTAATGGGCCCCATACTTTGTTAAAATATCGAATTTTTTAAATGTCTTAAAAGTAATGTAAAATTAATGAAATAATAAATATAATTAACTAAAACATACTTAAAAATAATTAAATAACCTTAAATGTAATAAATAATTAATGTAAGTTAAAAAAAAAATTAAACATGCATTTTTATTTTTTAATACATATATATATTAACTTAATATTAATAAAAAATATTCAATATTTTTAGCGTAGGATAGCGGGAGGGTAAAATTTACTATTCCCACTCCAGTGAGTGCAACAGTAGGGAAAGCGCTGGATAGCGTAGGGGTAAAAATTACTATTCCTACTCCAGAGAGTGCAACAGTAGGGAAAACGTTGGATAGCGTAGGGGTAAAAATTACTATTCCCACTCCAGTGAGTGCAACAGTAGGGAAAGCATTGGATAGCGTAGGGGTAAAATTACTATTCCCACTCCAGAGAGTGCAACAGTAGGGAAAGCGTTGGATAGCGGGAGGGTAAAAATTACTATTCCCAATCCAGTGAGTGCAACAGTAGGGAAAGCGTTAGATAGCGGGAGGGTAAAAATTACTATTCCCACTCCTGTGAGTGCAACAGTAGGGAAAGCGTTGGATAGCGTAGAGGTAAAATTTACTATTCCCACTCCAGAGAGTGCAACAGTAGGGAAAGCGTTGGATAGCGTAGGGGTAAAATTTACTATTCCCACTCCAGTGAGTGCAACAGTAGGGAAAGCGTTGGATAGCGTAGGGGTAAACATTTCTATTCCCACTCCAGAGAGTGCAACAGTAGGGAAAGCGTTGGGTAGCGGGAGGGTAAAAATTACTATTTCCACTCCAGTGAGTGCAACAGTAGGGAAAGCGTTGGATAGCGGGAGGGTAAAAATTACTATTCCCACTCCAGTGAGTGCAACAGTAGGGAAAGCGTTGGATAGCGTAGGGGTAAAAATTACTATTCCCACTCCAGAGATTGCAACAGTATGGAAAGCGTTGGATAGCGGGAGGGTAAAAATTACTATTCCCACTCCAGTGAGTGTAACAGTAGGGAAAGCGTTGGATAGCGTAGGGGTAAAAATTACTATTCCCACTCCAGTGAGTGCAACAGTAGGGAAATCGTTGGATAGCGTAGGGGCAAAAATTACTATTCCCACTCCAATGAGTGCAACAGTAGGGAAAGTAATGATTTAATATTTAAATAAGAATAAATTAATTATCAATACCAATAAAAAATTAATTAATATTAATTGCCAATTACAAAATATTTAATAATTAATTAATTATAAATACCAATAAATATTATTAATTAAAAATTAATTACCTATTAATAATTAATCAACAACCAATTAATTTTCAATACCAAAAATGTAATAAGTAATAAAAAAATTACCAATTAATAATTAATTAACAATAAATTAATCAATACACAAAAATAATTTCAATAATTACAATTAAATTACTTCCCACCCTATTCCATTATAAACCCACAACCCGCTCCGAATAATAAATTAATACAAGTAACATAATTATCAATTAATCAATTAATAAAAATGAATTACCAATTAATAAAAATGAATTACCTATTAATAATTAATTAACAATACATTAATTATCAATACCAATAAATAAAAATACATATTTTCTTAATTACAATTAAATTACTTCCCACCCTATTCCCCTATAAACCCACAACCCACTACAGAACTAAAACGCAAAATTAAATTAAAAATAATTAATCATTCCTAAAAATTAATATTTAATTTACTGTAATTAAATTACTTCCCACCCTATTCCCCTATAAACCCACAACCCGCTACGGAATTAAATTATGCAAAAATAATTTTACATAAATTTCGTAACTTTAAAAAATATTAAACATACATTACAAAAATAATATACATTTTTAACTCCTATACTAACATACAAAACACTTACAAAAATTCGATATTATTAAAAATTCGATATTTTTTAATGCCTATATTATGTACTTCTATATTTTGACAATCAATATTACTTACCTTCATTTCGATATTATTAACCACTATATTATGTCCATTCGATATTATGTCCCTTCTATATTTTGAATTCGATATTCTGTCCATTCTATATATTTTTTTCGATATTATGTCTGTTTACCCGTGTGGGCTAAGTACTCGGCCTGAGCTACATGTATTAGCGCTGTTTCCGTACAGTGAATGGTGTCAATATGTGTGTGTAGGTCATGGAGAGTGGAATAATGCAAGTATACCCGATCCATAGGGTGTTTTGCGAGCCAACCATCAGTCAATCGCATCTGTGCGGCCCAAACCGTCATGGCGCGCGCAAGCCCAACAGCCTTGGCTCCCGGAAGGGGAGGGCGGGAGCGGTCGAGAGTCAAGTCTGGTACTCCATTGTAGTCACCCCCCCAATAAGTGGGGGCCGATGGGTCCCTGAGGAGTGCCGGGGTTAATGTCTGGAGGAATGTGGATTGTCCTGAGTTAGGCGCGTAAAGGGATACTATGGACAACGGGCGACCGTCTAAAGAACATTCCAGAACCGCATAGCGGCCCTGAGGGTCGACACGCGTATGAATTATCTGTATTGGGGTACCTGGCGCCACCCAGATCAGGGCCCCCCTGGCATATCCCGAGTAAGTAGTGCCTATCACCGTGCCCCTCCACCTTTTGTTTTGCTAAGCGACTGCAATGTTTGTTGCGTTAAGTGAGTTTCCTGGAGTAGAGCTATAGCGATCTTCTGCCTGCGCAAATATTGGTACACTTTATGTCTCTTTGCGCAACCAGCCAGACCGCGCACATTCCAGGTCAACAATAGATACTTGTTCTCATGCATTGACATCAGGTAAAGCTAAATGTGATAAATCTACAAACCCCACATGCAATAGGCGACTCAATATCCTACACAAGATAATTCTGCATCTTAGCGAGGCACACTGGTATGTATTGTTAAGTAGCTGTTTGTAGTATACTATAAACCAATCCCGCCACCCCAGGCCGAATTGCCAACGGGCAAGAGGCCATATGCACTGATATGCAAACATAGATAATTAAGAAAGCAAAGAAGAACAATAAATTGGACAACACAAGATGGGTCTGTAACAGTCACTTATCATGTGTGGGGCGTGCAGCTACTCGCTCGATCTCACCGCCGTCCTCCTCTGGCCACCATGGATTTGTGTTCACAAGCCAGCCGCTCAAGAAGTAGCGAAGATTTGCGGTCATTGGACGCTGCCTACTAGTGTGCAATGGTCCATTGGGCTAATTTACGCAGTTCCTATAGGGCATAGTTCTGCAAACGGCTAACCCAGTTCATCGGAGGTCTGAGGAGTCACATTGGGGCCGTCGCCCAACATCAGCTGCTGCTGTGAGTCCGAAAGAGAGTATTCCTGATCCAGAAGGGTCTCTGTGTCCGGGCGCAGCAGCGACGTAGCAGCACCATGTTTCTCGGCGTGTTTAAGAGCTTGTTCCCTTTCCTGCACTGCCTGAGCCTTGGTGGGGCACGGCCCGCAAAGCCGGCCATGGCGCCCGCGGTGTGTAACTTCCTTCCATTGTGGGCGTAGGCCCCACGCAGATTTTGGGGCTGTTGCCACTCCATTCTGTTCCACCCAGTTCCAGGCATCTTCTGGAGATTGACAGAGAACCGTGCTGCCTTTATGTTTGTTGTATGCGCAGCGTGGCCGGGTATTGTAGTGCATATTTGATCTCATGCTCACGAAGACAGCATTTAATGTTCATAAAGGATTGCCTGCGTTGCTGTACCGCTAATGCGTAATCTGGGTATATGTGGACTTCCGCATTCTCTATCACCCAAGGGCCACGGGCTCTTGTGACCTGTAAGATGTGGTCCCTGTCGCGGTAGCTAAAGAGGCGTGCCACAACCGGCCTGGGGGGAGTGCCCGCGCGATGAGGGCCTACTGGGACTCTATGTGCCCGCTACACTGAGAAGAACTTTGAGTGCTTGCCCTGAAGTATGGTGTCCGAAAACCAGTTTTCCAAGTATAGCTACATGCTCTGTCCATCGACGTGTTCTGGCAGGCCACCAGGCGCAAGTTGTTTCGGTGCGATCTGCCTTCCTGGTCATCAAATCGCTCTCTGAGGTAGTTCACCTCTTCTTGCAGCATCTTGACTTGGGCTGCTGTGGAGGAGGATATGGAGGGCTTTACCGTAGCTATTGAGGATTCCACTTCCGACATCCTGTCTCTCAGTTTTCTTTGGTCGTCGCGTAGAAAGCCAAACTCTGCACATGATGTATCAATCTTGGGGGTCAGGGTAGATTTGATATCCATTAATGCCACCATGAGTTCATCCAGGCGATGTGAGAGATCTGCCTGTGGCATTGGTTGGGCCATTGATGGTTGATCGCCCCCCGCAGTACCAGACGATTGACCCTGTGGATCCGTAGTCGGTGCCTGCTGTTTCTCCGGTTTTGTCTTACCCATCGTACTGGTGACAATACTACATAAATTCCAGGAAGAAGTGGGATGGAAGCGTGTTGGGGCCAATGCTCGTACCCCTCTGTTAGGTGTACCTCCAGGCAAGGGAGGTCGGTGGTAAATCTTCACTCCCCTTGCAGGTGTCGCACCAAGACCAGTGCGCCTGATATTAGGGATGATTATGTGGTGGAGCCAGGCAAGAAGTAGAGATTACCATGACCCACTCTCCAGTGAGCCGGGGGGCACCATATTATAGGTGTGCAGCCTGCACCATGAGACCAAGGGGGCCGATCTGAAGCAGGGCTAGAGAATGTCCAACTGCGTGCCAGCCCCGCGGGCCATGCCGCACCTACAGAGTGCTCTGCGTCCAGGTGGGCCCCCACAGTGCCAATTGTTGATTGCATGGCTACAGGGGAGGGGAGAAAGGGCCCCTGCCGATGAGTATCGGTCCCCCAAATGCCCCTGCCAAATTGTGCTGCTGCTCTCAGGGTATGTGCGTAGGATGCGGGGCTCAGAGCATCCCTCTATGTCCACAGCCCGACCCTGCCCTAATGGAGCACAGTGACTCACCTGTGCTGCCCAGGAGTAGAACGGGACGCTGGGAGATACTTCTTCCGAACTATCCGCCCTGGTGAGCGGACCCCGGGATACTTTATGGCCATCTGTTGGTCCGTGGGTATAGTCGTGGTGGGGAGTCCACAGGCCGATATGCAGCTCCCAACCAATCCTGCAATTACGAGCCGCAAGGCTCAGCCCAGATCTAGCGAGGGTGGGGCACGGGCAGCCTACCTTCATCCGCGGCCAGGTCTGTCCACAGTATAATGAGGCGGCGCTCCCCCAACGATGACCACTGCCCAAGGGGGGCCTCGAGTTGGTTATGCTGCTGCCGTGCAAAGTCCTTGGGGGGAGCCTACGGGGAAGCATGCGGCCCCCAGCCAGACTTGCCTTTGCAATCCGTGAGGCTCCAGACAGTTCAAACAAGCTTAAGGCATGGGCGGCCTGCCCACGTCCGTGGCCGGGCCCGGCTCCAGTAGTAGAGGGCGGTGCTCCCCCTAGCGATAACTGTTGCCCAGGGAGGGTCTCAAATTAGTTGTGCCCTTGCCAAGCGAGCCCCCACCCCGTCCGCGGGGCTCGCGGGTGCTGTGCACAGATGGGGAAAGGACGCCAGGAACCCAGCAGACCTCCGCGGGCGGGTGCGTCATTTACGCAAGTCCGATGGGGGAAGGGCCGCGAGCCCGGGCACAGTCCTCTGCCACAGACGTTGACCTCCCCACAGTCCGAAAGTTCTGCCAGGTGGGTATCGGCTAGGTCGCAGGACGCCCTCAGTGCATCCCGCCGCCGAGCCAGAGGACTTTGGCTGGTCAGTAGCGTCCTGTAGACAGGATTATTGGTGGCCGCGACGGAGCGAGCTAAGGACTCAACCGCTCACGTCGCCATCTTGGACACGCCCACCTGACCAATTGTAAGGTGTCACATCACCTCTCCACCCCTGTTACAACCCTCCTGCACAGCATACAGGAGTCACTGGTCACATCTGTTCCTGGGGTCTCAACTCCGCCCCTTTCTGACATTACTGCCGGGGTCTTTCACAACAAAAGTTCATGATTGGCTCCAGTTGTCTGGGCTTCCCCCTTTGTTTAGGGGGGCTGGATTGTCCCCAGCCCTTGGGGCAGTGTGACAGGTAATTAACAAATATAGGGGCATATTCTCAAGAACGTGTGATAACCATCGCAAAAGTTACTTAACGCAACCTCCAACATCGCAGTCCATCGCGGGAAATTTACGCTGTGTTAACCAAGTTTTCACAACACGGTGGTACCATGCAATAGTCCCCAGATAACCCGTCAACTGACCGCGTTAAAATCAACGCCACGCTGCAAAAATGCGAAACACGAACGCAAAAAAAGCTGCGATGAGGCCAAGGGCGATACAAAAAGCAGCGAAAACCAGTTACAGGCCTGCAATTCACACGCGTCAGGCGGGAACAATCACCATAAAAGCAGACCAAACAAACGGTGAGATGACAACGTACGAGCACAACCCCACAGCTGTGATGCAGAACAAATGACCATTGTCCAAAGCAGATAGGGAGTTCCCCACAAACAGCCACAATGTACATTGACATGCATTCAGTATGTAACCTGCGCCAATGCGGAAACAAACATGGAACACACTGTCAAACCGCATCTCCTCTTCACATTGCAGAGGGACAAACAACACCCCCTGCACACCGACGTGCCATGTCCATGACCAAACAATAATGAAAGCATGGACCAATGTAGGGGCAGTGACCCCCCCCACATACATGTCGCCCATGTCATGGGACTTGAGTCACAGGGTGCATCCCTGCATCATGGCGGCACATATCAGAGCCCAAAAGAAGCCCTCCTGTCACTTGAAGGCCACAAATGACAGCCAAAATGGAATGAATTGGGACACATGTGAAATGCTTAAGAGTGGGATACCCTAACAACTGTGACACACAGAACTGGCATTTCGAATACGTGACACCCTAAACAGCCTCACTGCACAGAGGTGACACACCCACCATCCATTAACAAATTCCTAAATTGTCAGCACAACATGTCGCACCCACACATGTCTGAGTGAAGTGCCTGTACAGATGAGTGACATGCACGCAGGGAATGTGTTTCTGAATGCATTTATTAGCACATGCTGTGCCTGTGGTCAGTCAACATACTGTGCCATTACTGCTAAGGACCCTCACAATGTGACGTCAAACAGAGAAGAAATTGTCAGTGATGTAGTCCCTACGGGCAATTCCTGCTGCGGCTGCAGTGGGGTGTGGTCCACCTGCCTCATCTTCATCATCATCGTCCGGTGCATCTGGCACTCGTATCCATGGGGCTCTGCTGCAATCACATATGTTGTGCAACACACAACATGCAACGATCATCTTGCACACGAGGCCTGGGCTGTACAGGAGCCTTCCACCTGTGACGTCCAGGCACCTGAAACGTGACTTCAACATGCCAAATGTGCGCTCCACGATGCCCCTGGGTCGTCTGTGGGCCAAATTGTACTGCCTCTGGGGCTGTGTGTTCGGGGCTAGGAGGGGTGTCATCATTCAAGCGCAGAGTGCATATCCTTGGTCACCTGTGACAGTGCAGAGAGACATGAGTCAAGACTACGTACTGCATGATGTGTTGGCAGGCTCACTGGTTCATTGGTGTGTGATATGTGTGACTTAGTCATTCCCGTATGACATGTACTGCGTGTTGCTAATGAGCGGCATCACTGTGTATTACGTAGCCTCACTGCTGCACCTTACCTCCCCGAGCACATTCACTATTGTGCGCAGCGCGATTGCGTCACATGCACCCCTACGGCACACCATTGTCATGCCTGTCTGCGCATGTTCACAAGCCTGACTACGACACAGTGATGATGCTGCGCAGAATGTGGCCGGCCACGTGTGTGTCGGCCCATTGCAAGGACAGGGCTGACACAGATGTAGAGCACCTGCCTGGCTGAACCCGACATGCAGTTGAGGGTACATCTTTGGCTCATGCAGCGATAATAGCGACACACACAACAGTTGGCATGTGTGATCCCTGACCCCCAGCGGGCATGCCCTCCCCCATGTACCCCTTTGGCCGAGCACGCACACCGGGGGCATGCCATATGGCAACATTGCTGATTGCGGGACGGGTGGCGCAGACACTACAACAGAGACACACGCATCAGCCACATCCTTGGCAAGGCCTACACTGCACCACACCCAGATCCACATGTGGAGTAGCCACACCCCTATGCAGTACCGACTTATGCCTTTCCACCCCTCACAGGGAGGTACGACACGGTTTCATGTCCCAGGTCTACACCACTGCCTGCGGTGACATGGATGCGCATGCTGTACACAGCACAATGTTATGTGGAATGACCCCGGTCCCTCATGCATACATAATAACCACACTGAGTGAGTTCGTGGGACTAGCCACAGGCACGTGCGCCCGGCCCCTTTTATTGCCAGGCTCACATCTCCAGTGACGCCTGTGCTGGATGGGTGTTGGGTAGTGTAAGCTACCACTCAGGGGTTGGTTGGTGCTGGCAAAGACCACAACAGTGAGCAGACATTCAGCAGTACAAGGTACGTACATCATGGGTCCCTGACTTGAGCAGCACAGAGTTTGTGGCCCCGGATGCACAGCGGCCAGCACAGGCACACCGCCACGGGACGGTGACTTGCGGTGCACTGAGGTAGTGCCACGTGAGCTGAGCGTGTACTCGTCGATGTCCAAGGGGAATTTCACAGAGGGTTGCGGAGGACAGTGGAAGGTGTCCTTCCAGGGCATGATGCAGAGGGCAGAAGCAAGCAGGAACAGGCAGATGGCGGAGTTGAATGCTACAGACCCCACTTTTCCACCTTGTCAGTATCAGCTACATGTAGATGAAGACAGCCTCCAGCCCATGGGCTCAGACGCCACCGACGTCCAAACGGGGATTGCCCATGGATTTCAGGGCACACACTCAGTGGTGCCAGAGCTGGAAGGGGATGCAGTCTGCGGTGAGGCCTGTACAATGACATGGACTCTGCTATGTAGAGAGCAAGACTTAGTTCAAATCATGTGACCTACTCCACCGCAGTGTGTGCCGGACGCAGCGGTCAGCAGGGACCCACAGCCACGTGTGGTAGGCATGCTCTGCACAGTCAGTGGCACCAGTGCAGTTGTTGGTGGTGTCCCATCACCTCCGTAAAGGTGAGCCTTTTCTCCTCCGGACTGAAGCGCGTCTTCCTCTTACTCCTCTCCTTGCGTACTGTGACATGAACACTGCCATGAAGAAAGCAAGACTCAGTTCCAAAAGTGCGACTTAGTTGGCCGCAGTGTCGGCCGGAGGCAGCGGTCAGCGCGGGCCAACCGCTGTCCAGCCGTCTCCTCCTGGATCTCTCACACACGACGTTGGAATGGCATTTATTTTAGATTTGTGGCTGACATAGGTAGTGGCACCAGAGCTGAGCGGGTGTGCAGCCGACGAGGAGGCTGTGTCCTGCCTGTGACGGACTGCATTAAATTGGTGTGAGGCCTGCAGGACCGCAGTGCAGGCCGAAGGCCGGAGTCAGCAAGGGCCCACAGACACGTTTGGTGGGAGTCCTATGCACAGACTTGGTGGCACCACATCGGAGGGAGTATAGTGACATGAACTCAGCCTTAAATCATGTACTCTGCCATGGTGTAATCAAGACTCAGTTCCAAATGTGTGACCTACTTGTCCGCTGTGCATGCCGGTGGAGTACGTCAACGAGAAAGGAGTTCCACGGGCCTGTGTCGCGGAGGCCATGATGGTCCGAGGAGTCTGCCAAGGTAGGGGGCCTTGGGCTTGGAGCTTGCACCGGCACGTGGTGGGCCCTCTTTGACACACGCCGGTGTCGGCAGGTGAGCAGTGATGCCTGGATGCGCAGGGGCAGCCATGACGGCTTCGGGGACCAGCGGCCCGGGGTGCAGCAGACGCACAGGATCCCAGGCAACACCGCTCACGGCGTAGGTCTCATGGCGGGTGAGAGGCCCCGCCCTGGCAGGGACGTTGGGCATTCCGGAAGAGGACCACGCCCAGGGCTACGTGCTTTTTATTCACACCCATACGCTGACCTGGCGTACGCCGGGCCAGCCCACTCCTCTCACACTTACGGGGGGGACGTAACAAGCTACATTTCCTTGATCTCCCCCACTGGCTGGGGTGACATGGTTGTGTCCACTGTCCACTACACCAAACACCAGCGGTGTATGTGGACATGGATATGTGTGTGGTCTGCATACTGCAGTCTGTCCAACACATCCACGCCACACTTGGCATTGTGTGCAGTCCCATTCATCAGTCACATCGCCTCCTTCGCACATGCCTGGTTCCCTCCTCTTCCCACATTCTGCTAATGTGTGGCTGAGGTGCCATGCCGTTGATGGCTCATGTACATGGCTAGGCCAGGTTCCCACGGTGAGTTGTGCTGTCGTGTCTGGTGGGTGGGCATGTTGTTTGGCATGTTGTATGTGGGTTGTGACGTGTTTATTCCCAGAGTTGTGAGTTGTATGATTGTAGAGTTGAGGTGTGTGGTGTGTTCATTTGGTACTTACCAACGAGCACTGCATTTTCGTAGGTGCCATCCTGGAAGCGCCGGTTGATGATGGACTGTCGGAAGATGTATGAATCATGCACACTGCCTGGGTAGTTGGCGACGACATTGGTGAAGAGTCCCCGGTGGTCCACTATTGCCTGCACATTGATGGAATGCGTGTGCTTTCTGGTGCGTAATTGTGTGCAGTGTCGGCAGGGGGCACAAGTAGGACATGTGTGCAGTCTATTGCCCCCAACACGTGAGGGAATCCAGCTATGGCGTAGAATCCTTGCTTGGTCTCCAGCTGTTCCTGCGCAGTGTGGTACTGGGGTACCAAGCTGATGATGGCATCCAAGACAGGTGTGAGGAACTTTGATAGGGCTGGCTGTGAGACTCATCCGACTCTGGCGGTTGTTGGTTGGAATGTCCCAGAGGCCAACAGGTGCAGCACAGCCAGCAGCTTTGTCTGCGGAGGGATGTTGGTTGTCCGCTGTGTTGGTACAGTCAGCCTGTGGGCAATGATGTTCAGGATGCGGAGGATGGTTGTCCTTTTGAGCCTGTAGTGGGCAATGTCATACTCTGGTGTCATGTCTGTGAGGCTGGTGTGTTTTCTGAAGGTCCGCGGTCTGTGTCTGCGCTGCCTCTGTGGTGGTCCGGGGGGTGGTGCGGAGGAGTCCGGGGGGTGGTGGCGGTGGGTGTTGTGGCCCTCTTGGGGCTCCGAGCTGCATGATGAGTAGCTCCATGGCATCTGTTGTCCTTCAGGTGTGGCTGTTGGCTGAGCTCCCTTTTCTGGTGCCGGCTGCCGTCCGACTTTACACCAGGTCAGAGCAGGTGTTAGTTTCCTGCTGCTAACGCCCATATCGCATGTTTTGTGGACTTATCGCCGATCTGGCTGGTCATTGTGAATGTTGCGGTGTGGTGTTGATGCAGCTTTTTGCACGGGAACGCCTACTCTGCATCTCATTAGTGATAGTTGCCGGTGTCATCTGTGGCGATGTTTTTTGCGGCTGCTATCGCGGGTTAACTGGTGTTATGGGCTGTTAACACCAGCTTGTGAATGGGGCGATGTATTTATCGCAACTTTGGCTGCGATAAAGTGCCGTTAACTCGGCGATAACTCCTTGAGAATATGCCCCATAGATTTTCCATGCCACCTTTTCCTAAGCAGGAGCTGAGGTAAGCACTGTTAAGTACTCCTTTTGTGTGGGGCGGCATTTGTTCCTGCTGCTGTTGAGAAATGTAATTAATTTGGCAAAGCAGGGTGATAAAAGGCCTGGGCTCTGATCCTGAGCTGAGGCAGAGAAATTCGATAATTTTGGATGACCCATAAATTGTACAGATATCCTTTTGAAACTTGTACAATTGATTTTCTCGCACAACTTGCACCCCAATGGTCTCTGTGGGCCAAAGGGAAGGGAAACTGCACTTAAAGGCAGTTTTCTTCCTATGTGTATAATAAAGTGTCACTACAGACAAAACAGTAAATCCCACTGACTTTCTCTATTAGTGTACACTAACATTATAAGGCTTACCCCAGGTCAATATCTGATCCTGCAGAGTCCCCCCTGCTCCAGGCTACCTGTGCGCAGTTACCAGGCTGCGCACAACATAAGTCTCCCACGTGCAGCCCACAAGCGTGTATACATGTGTAACCAGTCAAGTTCCCCTTACCGTTGCTGTGTGGCAGCATCCTTATCTTAAAAGGCAGACACTGGCAGTAAACACACGCAGTCTGTTTACCATGTGATTTCCATGGGTGAGACACATGTAGTGAGACTCCCCCCCAGAAGAAAGTTCAAAATCGGGTGACATAAAAAGCAAACAATTTGGGCATACTGAATGGGTAGAACCCAACTACAACAACTACAACAACTCCTTTCCTATCGGAAGAATGGGAAGGCATAGACCTTTTCTGCTTAATGAGACAAACCATGTCCAGACATGGTCCTGTGTTGCAACCTAGTGTTTGTGACCACTGGGAGTTGAAGAGATATATTGTGATGCTTACACCAATACTGCAATGTCTGGTGGAAAAGATCCTTGTTACAATATACCATTGAGCTAGGTAGAATGGGGTAGAGGCAGCTCTATCAGGCCACCTTCGGGGAGAGAGAAGGTTCAATCAGTCAGTGAGAAGAGGCAGTTGGAAGCAATCAGAGGAAGTTGGCTCAGGGTGCTGATGATGTGCCATTGTAGTGCAGTGAGGACAGACAGCAGACAGGAGAAAAGTCCAGAAGAATTGTAATTAGGATTTGTTAAAGTGCATTAAACCAAGAGGCATCAAAGCACCGTGGGAAGGGGGAGGAAACCTAAACAGAGTAAGAAATGCACAACCATGGGTGGCCTAGTTAGAGAATAACCACATTTTCACCTGCATACGAAAAGTCAGGTGCGAGTTTAAACTCGTAATCTTTTCCAGGAGGGAATTCCATAACCTGGCTGCCGCCATCATGATATTCCCCATCTAACTTTCCTTCAGCTGGGAACAATGACCTTGCTCTGTCCTACTGATCTCACAGGTCTGCTAGAGACATACAAATTAAATGCGGTCCTAAGATAACCCGACCCCTGCAGATGGAGAGCCTTATGAACCAAACAAAGGGCTTTGAAAGACAACTGCTTCTGCACTGGCAACCAGTGGAGAGTTCTCAATTCTTACCTGACTAAGATGTGTTTTGGCAGACCCAGAACTAATTGAGCCCCGCATTTTTGATAATTTGGAGCTTATTTAAGGAATACTGATTAGTATTTTAATAGAGCGCATTACAATAGTCGAGGTGAGACGTGTTGAGTGCAAGCACCACTGACACCCTAAGCTCTTTCGGAAGAAAAGGAATAATTTTCTTCAGAGTCTTAATAATCCAAAAGCAGGAGCTCATCGTTCTATTGACCTGGGTGTCGGAAGTCAAAAATCACATCAAGAGTTGTGGCTGCGGCCACCGGAACAGGTAAAGTGCCACAAGTTTCCAGCCACCAACTGTTTGTCCAGATCGAGTTTTCAGTACTAAAAACTACAATCTCAGTTTCTCCCTGTTCATTTTGTGCCAGTTCTCCCTCACTGAGATGGTAACCTTGATCTGGGTGTCATCCACATAGGACGGCACCTGGAAGCCAAAAGATCTCACCAACTTCACCAATGTGGAGACATACAATTAATAAAGTAGTGCTGAGGGGGGACCCTGGGGAACCCCATAGGGAAGCTGAAAAGGTTTGGCTCTCAAAGCGCCACAGCTAACTGTGAGGGTCCTGTCTAGTAGGAAGGACTGCAGCAGGTTGAGCGTGACATCCTTCAGCCCCTCCTGGCACAGCCTTTGCACCAACAAAGATGGGGAAATGGTGTCAAAGTCCGCAGATAGGTCCAACAACACAAGAATAGCCACACATCCCTGGTCGACTTGCCTGCAAATTGAGTCAGAGGCAGAAAGAAGTGCCAATTCATTGCTGTGATTCCTCCTAACCTAAACACATTTTGAAAGGAGTCCAGCAGTTCTTGCTCAGTGAGGTACTGGGCCAATTCCTAGTTGATGTGCATCTCCATGATTTTAGCTGGAGCCGGTAGCAGAGAGACCAAGTGCAGATTTTTTAAATCGCCAGAAACTACATCAGGCTTTTTCTTCAGGGGAATGGCAATCGCTTTCTTCCAATACTGCAGGTACGAACCAGACTCCAAAACCTATGAATAAACCTTCTCCAAGGCATCCACAAATAGGTCAGGGACCAACTGTAGTACCCTGGATGGGTAAGGATTGTCTGGCAAGCCTAGGGTGGTTTGTTCTAAAAGAGTTTTAATTTTAGCAACAGAAAGCAGGGAGAACCTGCAGGTAGTATGTCCAGGAGTAACACCTTCACCCAGGAAGGCATAGACCTTTCCTTAGATTCTGCCAATCAGCCGCGGCCCATGCAGGCAAGAGTGGTGGGGCGGTGGGGCCGAGTTGGGGGGTATTCGACAGACGACCATGAGGGAAAAATAAATAAAGCCCTTGGTCATAGATCTGACCAGAGGGACAACTTACTCATAGTTGACAATACCAATTTGTTAAAATTCTCTGCAGGCGATCCCAGGCCACTAAGATCCTTTTTGTTCTATTTCTAGCGCTGTGAGCAATGTGTGGCATACTTTCCACCACAAATTCCCTGTGCCCTCTAAGCATCACAATAATGTGGTCAGACCAGCTTAAGGGAAGACAATTTCCAACAATCAGAGCATCTTGATTGGAAAAGATTCCATCCAACGTGTGGCTGGCTATATGAGTAATAGCATTAACCAATTGGGAAAAGCTGAAGCTGTGCATAAGATCCAAGAAAGCATTGGTGTCGTGATCACCCTTTTCTTCCAAATGGAGGTTAAAATCCCCCAAGATGGTAAAGATGCTGCAGGTGATAAAGGGTTCAAGTACTTGGTTCTTTTTCAGATTGAACTGCTTTTTAGGACCAGGCGGGCAGTAAATCAACAGCTCAGCTAGAATCTGAGAATGTTTGTTTTACATTTTGAAATGCCCCACCTAACAACTCTCTATTGTGGTCATATTGAGGGGCTCTAATGTGGCACTAAGCTGCTCCCTAAAGATGAAAGCAAGCCCCCCCCCATCTCCATGCACTCCTGTCCAGCCAGGGGGACAGCAACCGCAAAGTCAGGGCCAAAGTCATTTTTGGCCCATGTCTCAGTGATAAACAAGCAATATAACTGAGCCGAATCAATCATCTAGCTAATTCCCGTACACTGTTTTGTAAGAGAGCAAGAGTTGACCATCAGGCAGCTTATTGCCTAGCCAGCACTCATCTGTCCATCATTATGCTCTTCCCTGCTGTCCCTAGGTAGCACACTATCCAGAGGTGACACCCCCATTATTTCTGATCTCTTGGTGGTCCAATTGCAGCAAGAGCAGCATCACCATCCCACAATTCCAGGGTCTAAAACATCACTTCCCCCCACAACACACATTCTGCTCACAATTCAAAAGATCCAACCTAAAGTAGGTCAAACGATTTTTGGCTGGGCTCGAACTGGCAGCATCCCTAGCCCCTGGTCCCGGCAAGGTGCAGACGGGTGCAGACAAACTTGCCTTAGGCACGCAGGCAGCATGCGTCCACTCCGCATCTATGCATTGCATGCTTAAGTGCCAAGGGAAAGCACATGCTGCAGGAATAAGCACCAGAACACCAAAGCGTTAACCCTGTGGTGCGTGGTGGCACTACCAAAATGGCTGCCAACTGGAGGAAAGAAGCTCTAACAGGCCCTCACATACAGTACATTGCACATTGCAGAAATATTTCCTAACATGCTTTAAAAATATTCTGACCCTGAAAAACAGATTTAAAAACTACCACAATTCTATGTGTCTGGAAATTAAAAGCAACATTAGCCTGCGTAAGCAGCATTAGCCTGCAAAGGCCGACTCCTACATAACAGCCTTACCAGGACTGCATCAGTGCATCGGTGGGCTTAAATGCTGAGGGAAAGCACATGCTGCAGTAATAGGCACCAGAACACCAGAGTGCTAACCCTGTGTTGCATGGTGGCACTACCAAAATGGCCGCCAACTGAAGGAAATGGGCTTTAACAGGCCTTCACATACAGTACATTGTAGAAATATTTCCTAATATGCTTTAAAGGTATTCTGACCATAAAAAACAGATTAAAAAATTACCACAATTCTATGCATCTGGAAATTAAAAGCAACGCTAGCCTGCGTTAGCAGTGCTAGCCTGCAAAAGCCAACCCCTATACAGCAGCCTTACTAGCTAAATGGTAAATTTGCTAGAATAGCTAAATTCGTCTGGAACGCAGAGGATCCAAACTCCAACAACACATTAGGTAAATATAAGTGGAAAAATGAAATGTCATTTTAATTTGTCAGTTTAGAAAAATCTTTCTTTGCTTTCATTGTCTTCGGAGGGGCAGTGGGGTTGTTTTATAAGTATCCTAACTAGGACAGAAGAGAGTAGAAGTCTATAATTGTCACTCACTTCGATTCTTGAAACAAACAATCAATCACATTCACATAAAGAAAAATATAAACCTGTTCGCTGTATAAGAAGTGGGCGGTTTAAATGCTCACTGTTCTCTAGGACTGGTCCAGGGAAGACCATTTTACCTCATACATTTTGAGATGTCTCTTTATGCTTTTGATAAAATAGATGCCTTGAATTCATGCATGCTGCCACAAACACCGTTATTTTGACATTATATTCTGTATTTAACTCTACTGTTTTCTTGGTGCTACCACAGGTAGGAGAATTTTTCAAATGGGAGCTTATGCTTTTAATTAAAAGGATGTGAAGATGTGGAGAATAGTCTTTTGAAGTCTGGGTTATATTTGAACTTCTGAACTGTGCAGAAAGATTTTGGGCCTGATTATGAGTTTGGCTGTCCGTAGAAGACCGCTGCATCAGCGGTCTTCCGCCGTCCATATTACGATTATGCAGTCCGACCCACCAACCTCGTCGATGGCGTGGTTCCCGACTAGGCTGCGGCAGTCTGCAATGTTGGCAATGCGTACTCCGACACCAGTTGCACCAAGGGTTCCTGCCCATTACAAAAGCACAATTGTACTGGCGGTCCCCTAGAGGCGGTTCCCCGACGGCAGTAGAAAGCCACAGTACGCTCGCAGCAAAGCACCACAACAGTGCCCATTGGATGGATTCAAAAACCTCACAGCTGATGGCCGTTGGCCCAGTGGACACACCTGCAAATCACACTATAAAACACACCCCATCCAAGACTACGATCCTTTGTCTCTACACTTCAGCACTATTGCAAACAATGGGGTGACCCAAAATTAATCCGAAGGGCCTCGGTAATTTATGATACAGACAAACAATGGTCCAATCGGAGGAAGCAAACAAAACAGAGAGCTGATTCTATCAATATCTCCTAACAATATATGAAACTTTACATGTGAGGGGTCAAAGCAGCAAACTCAACTAAATCAATCAAATTTGAGACACATAGACTTATACTCACTTCAAATAGCTTTTTAGTTGAAATGTTTGGAAAAGATAGTAACTATGCACTTCATACAGACACAGTTTTGTCGAATATTTGCACTCAAAGCTCCAGAGGAAATTAAGGATAAAGAGGTTGCTCAGAGAAGGCGCTCGTGAGGGTGTAAAAAAGGGAGATGGAAAGGCTTAAGGACCCATTTCTTCAATTAGATTTCTTCATCTAAGAGCCTGTCTAATGTATAATTATAGTGTTTATTCCATCCACAAATGGCACAGCTGATAGGTAACACTTGTTAGTATTTGGATTGTAAATATTAATCCAGGCTTTGTTTTGGGGCATCGATGTTTCTACCCAGCACAAAGGTGGGGGGCAGTAACTGCCTGAAATGCAGGTCTTCATCAGGACTGGAAGGGTGAGCAGTGAAGGAGCAACCTTGGAGAAGGAGATATTTTTTAAAACCTAGAACATTAAAATGTGTGTGTCTCATTAAATCATTACTTAACCTGCCCTCACCTGATGCAGGTGTTATTCAAATGTGACAATAAATAAAGAAAAACAGGTCCATAGGCTCCCTTTTAACAGGTGCTAGTAGTCCACCTGCAACACAATTGGACAACATCACTAGTTGTGTAAATGGAAGAAATCACAGTAACAAAGTCCGAATATGTCAATTACAATGTCACAGATGTTCTCATCTGAGTGGCAGCATCATCCATGAAAAGCAAACCAGAGGTAGTAGGTGGCCGCCGGGCTCAACTATTAAGGGGGCAAAGACAAAGCAGCAAAGTTCATCACATAAGGATTCCCTTTTTTCCACTATCCCATTTAACACCTCCACACACTTTTTTTTAAAGTTTTCATGACTATCCCTTGGTGTTTTTTGTTAGTCATTGTCACCCACTTTAATTGTAGAGCCACAATTGTTTGGAGCCCAAGTCCAACACACCCCTTGCCATTCGGAAAATGGAAATGTGGACCAGGATAGTCAACAAAGTGAATACTGTAGGTACCACCCTGCTCACACAGCTGGAAATTAGGAAGAGGTGGGCACAACCTGAGGGCGAAGGTCCATTCCCTGGCCTCCAAGCATCACTTGAAGGCCCAGAAGACTGGTGGTGGTCCTCCCAGCACCCCATTACAACACTTTCCATAGGGGTAGAAGGTCTACGCCATCCATCCACTTGACAGGAATAGCTGGGGGAGTAGAGTCTGGTAAGTTGCACCTCACTAACTGTCACAACACTGCAATGTCCTGTATGCTCTCATCTCAGCTTTTGCCATTGTGTTCTCTATCTACTTTCCTAGCATGCAGTACTCAAAGTATCAGAGATGTTTCATTGTCAGTTTCAATGTGTATTGTTGCATATAAGATCACATGTATCAACTCCCATTACATGCCACATGTTACGATGCTGTCTATAAATGTATTACTACGAAATTATCATCTCAGGACCAATTCTATGAGTCAATATGTAAATGTGTGGTCCAGCCCAACTGCATTTTGGCTACAGGTATGTTACACTAACCAATTGTCATGTGTTGGGAAGTAGAGATAGAAATGACTACAACTACCATGAGGCCCTGTTTCTATAACAGAAAACAACAAGCAATAGTGTTATGCGCCCTCTCTCACTTGTCAGCCATGTTAAAACGGATGTTCACTTCTCATGGAGTTACCCATTTGTCAAGTGTGGGAAAGCAGAGATTGAAGTGACTGCAACTACTATGAGGCCCTGTTTCTGTAACAGAAAACAAGAAGCAACAGTGTTGTTTGCCCATTCTCACTTGTCAGCCATGTTACAACTGTTTTCTACTTCTCATGGACTCGGCAATCTACATACAATGCTCTATTCAGAGACATGTCTACCTACTTAGCTTGATGTTGTTCTGGTCTCCTCAACTGAACTATTGATGGCATGAGTCACACCATACCAAGTGTGTACCACAAATATATCTAAGGCACGAAGGTAACTCAGCTGATCAGAAGTGGCAGGTGACCCATTGACTCTGCACTGTTCCCATTATGACTAATATTAAATATACAACCAACTTGTGTGTTCGTCTGGTCAAATGGTCAAATATACATGTTACTTCTACATTGTGTTGGCTTAAATGTTTGGGAGATGACATGTTCATTTCTTAATCCAAAATACAACATATTCCCACATCTAAAGAGTTGCTCATATCTACTACCTGTATTGAATGTCTCCATATGTCTTGTAAACAAATTCAATACCACGGAAATAGATCACAATAGTAAGCTATACCTATTTTTTTTATTCCTAGGTCTCTACTTACTGTGACATAAACAATGTGGATGTAGATACCACATTTACACCAATAACAATGTTCTCCATTTCTCAACAGGTCGATATGGCACAGCACCTGGCCAGAGCTTGGCCACCAAACAGGCCCCCACTCCACCCCCGGATGAAACCCTTAGTGATGACAACAGTCCTGGAGATGTGGACGTGGATGACCTTCCTGGCACATCTGGTCAGCCTGGGTAGATGGGAACAGTGTGTCACACTGTACCCACAACACCTCCTACCCCAGCTGCAACATCTCAGCTAACACCTGCCCCGCCAACCCGGAAAGTATAAGTGGTAAGGTCTGAAATCACGACGCTCGCTCTCGAGTACGAGGAATCGGCGTGAGGGGTCTGGACGCTTCATAAGGAGATTTAGACGTTTTTACAACCACATACTGGAGAGCGACCGTCGTGATTTCGGACCTTACCACTTACACTTTCCCCACACCAGAGGACCGTGTGGGTTGGAAATATCACCACACGTTAACAATTCTAAATTGAAGACAATTGAGCCTTGAAAAAGTTGCGTGTATATGTAACAGAAGCGTCGAAACACTTGTTGGCTTTCGATCTGTTGTACAACTTACATATGAAGATTCTACAAAAAAGAATAAAGGATTGAAGAAACAACTGTGACCCGTGTATATACTTGTGTTGACATACAAAAGCTACTGCTGTCATTTTCTGTGAGAATTAATTTTACATGTGCTAGGGATTTCTTAAACACCACAGGAACAGGTAACTATCTCAAATAAATGTTTTACTCTGTTCAACTTCATCTTTTCCATTCCCATAGGCTACAATATGCCTCTGACCCCCATAGTGAAATCTGAATTTTTGTGTGAAATTTTGTGGTGCCTACATAGGACAACCATGTAATGGATTATGAGGCACTGCACTTTGTGTACTTAACATCACCAATGTGATGTGTGATACATCCTATATCCTACTTGTTTTGTATGCACATATCTATGCATGTACACATTTCATGGCACCTATGATATATTTTCTAATCATGGTAAATGTGCAAATAAATGTATAGATAGACTTTACAACATGAGCTGTGTCTGTATACTGTAAGAAGCAGATGAGGATGATGTCAGCTATGTATACAGTCCCACATATCACTCAGGCCACATCAGGCTTCTCCAAACTGTTGTCTGGGAGCTAGCTATACTTCACAGACCGCTTCAGAGTGCTACACAACCTTGAGGTCACATACTTGATGGCCAGAAAGTTAACTTTTATGTATTGAATTGGTGAAAATGTGATGTTTATGTGGGATCAGTATTCTCAGCCTGCAGACATCAAGGCCTGACAATGAGTTATGCCCATTATGGACCATGGCCCAGGCCCAACCAGCAGCATTCCAGCAGACACCACACCAACACCCACAGATTTATCCCAACCACCAGCATTCCTGCAGATACCACACCAACACCCACAGACCCATACCTAATCACCAGCATTCCCACAGACACCACACCAACACCCACAAACCCATCCCCAACCACCAGCATTCCTGCAGACAGCACACTAACACCCACAGACCCATCCCCAACCACCAGCATTCCTGCAGACACCACATCAACACCCACAGACCGATCCCAACCACCAGCATTCCAGCAGACACAACACCAACACCCCAGACCCATCAACAACACCCAACATACCCAGCACGTCCACATCGCACACATCCAAAAAACTTAAATGCTCACAGTCACCCACACAAGAGACACCTGCAAAACACACAGTAGATACAGCACACACACCTCTCACTCCCACTCCCTCTACCTCTACCTCCCAATCCCTAACCTGACTCCTTCAGAACATCCTGCTGTTTTCCTTGTGAAAGTGTACTGCAACGGTCTTTCGTCTATGTAACCGCATGTGTCGTAATAAGGCGGTCGGACTGCCAGTGGTGCAGCAGTGAAGCCGACGCCACGGCTGTCCCAAGACCACCAAACTCATAATCAGGAATTTTTTATGTATGCTGATAACACATGTTCTACTGCAAAGTCAAAAAGCAAATCAATGTATTACAAACACATACATTTGTAGAAAGACATTTCTAGATGGTTCAACATTTCAGAAAGTTAAAACCAATAAAAATTAAATATATTAAATTGACATTTTTTTTCCTGCTGCACAATTTTGATTCATTTAGAAAAAATATATTTTTATTGCACATTTTCGATAAATACAGACACCAAATCTCCCCCACCCTCCCTAACCCCCACGTTCAGAAGTATTGGCGTGCAATCCCCCAACTTTTATAAATATAGCTAGTACTTTACAATTAAGAAGATTTGAATTCATTTATATACACAGAGTCATATCCTCGGTTTATCAATTTGTCAATCGAAGCCGGTTTCCATATGATTTAAAATGCATTGTGCTGAGGTAGAAGATGTTTATATGCTCCCTCCAAGGGACCGGGGTCCCAAACATAATGAATCACCTCAAACATTTGGTTAGGGCGCCCATATTTTTTATCCTTTCTTTCTTGCCAGACTGCCTTTTTAGGCATACACCACTTTCTCTAAGTTGTAAACTGATAATAACAGAGCCAACCATTGTTGGAATGATGGGGGGTTCAAATCCAGCCATGCAGAAGCGATTATTAATCTTAAAATATCCATCGAAACACTGAGAAAATACTCTACGTCCTGTAGAACTTCTTCTTTTTGGATTCCTAGTAGAAATAAACTTGGAGTCAAAGATACTTTTATATCCAGTTTGGAATACAAAAAGCTTGTGATTTCGTTCTTCAAAGGGATTCAGGTGCTACATGTAGCAAACGTGTACTATGTCTGCCCAAGACAAGGCACACCGGGAACACCTAGTCCCTTTGCCCACCCCCATTTCGCATTCCTGGCTGGTATATAAAATAGCAGAAACCAAGTCTTAAAAAACTGTGCTTCCAAATTAGCCGACATTGAAGCGGTTTGAGATAGGGTAAGAGTTTAAAAAAAATCTGATTCTGTTATTATCGGTTTCTGTTGCCACTTTAAAGAATACTTATCGAGATCATCTTTCATCTCGGAGTTCAGTATATGATATATTATCCCAATATTACTATTACTCTGAGTTGTTAGTTTCTCTACCAATTCATTTCTGAGAAACCCTGCGGGCCGCTCCCTTTACATTGTAAATAGTCTCTTACTTGAAGGTACTTAAAAACTCCCTGTGACTAATACCAAACTCTTTCTTAAGATCATCGAATATAACAATGTCGAAAGGAGAAAAAAGTACACCTATTCTACATACCTTTCTTTAAATCACTTTTGAATGCACCAGTCCCTAAAAATCTCTGGCAGATTCAGGTTATCCGGCAGAGGCATATAAAAGTTCAATCTTCCTAATCACATCAGCCTACAAACCAATGCCAATACTGTATAAACTCCTAGAAGGCACGTAAATCGTACTCTTTTATAGTAACTAAGCTCCAGCTGCCTTCATAGGCAGCCCCAGGCTTCCATGCCAATTAACAACTCATATGTGGAAGGGATATATTCTTGCGCCTCATTAATAGGTGGTTCCCAAAGTAAAATAGTGCTGTATTGTAACGTAGTGGCCCAATAATACAGCTTGAGATTTGGTAATGCCCACCCGCCTTTTTGTTTCGGGAGCGAGAGATATATTTCAGTGCCCTTCTAGGTTTGGAATAACCCCAGAGAAACTTGTAAATATAAGATTAAATGTCTTCAGCCAATACTTCGAGAATTCTAAGGGGATAGCTCTTAAAAATTATAAAATTTTGGGGAAAAAAATCATCTTGATTATGTTACATCTTCCCACTATTGTGAGATGTAGGTTATTTAATCTAACATGCTCTTTTTTAGTCTTCCCTATAAGGGGATCTAAATTCTGTTTAACAATTTTGTTTATGTCAGATGAAATACAGGCGCCCAGTATACTGCATTTTTTACCACTCATTTGTCTGCCATCGAGATCTTGTCGCAGGTAACAATTTTATTCAAAGAGTATCCTGAGATCTCCTCAAATTGAGAAGCTTCCTTCTCAATTATCTTGAGAGGAATTTCTAGTTTGGGGTCATTAGGGCTATGTCATCTGCATATGCTAGGATTTTATTTTCATATCCTTGCACTACCACTGGTGGACTTGCTGCATTTCGCTCTAGTTTTCATATAAAGGGATCAATATATAATGCAAACAAAAGCGGAGAGAAAGGACATCCTTGTTGCGTCCCCTGCTAAATCCCAACGCATTCAGTTGTATCACCTGAGACAAAGATATTTGCTATAGGTTTGTGATATCAGGCTTTTATTGCCTGTATAAACCCTGGTCCGAAACCCATCGTCTGCATCGTCTCCCAGAGAAAGTGCCAGGAGACCCTATCAAATGCCTTTTCCGCATCAAGCAGAATCAAGGTCATGGGGTGCCCTGACACTTACACTGCATCAAAAAGAGAGATGACTCTCCTAGTATGATCCGTGGTGTCCATCCCAGAAATAAAGCCATGCTGTTGATTGAAACTAACTTTGGTATCACCTGTGCTAGTTGTACGGCTAAGACTTTAGAATACATTTTTGAGTCTCCATAAATTAAAGTTATCGGGCGATATGACCCAAGATCTACAGCGTGCTTCTTCTTTTTAAAAAAGACAACAATTTTGGCCAAAGACAAAGATCCTGGTGGGGAGGCTCCACAATAAATTTGATTGAATAATGCCGTCATATGATCTTTCAGTTGGGGCGCAAACGTTCTGTAGAATTCCGAAGGGATTGAGTCAATCCCTGCTGCCTTGGCAGAGGGAAGACTAGACAAAGCAGAATAGATCTTGTCCCATTGAAATGCCCCTTCCAGTAGCTCTCTCTCCTCTGTAGTCAATTTGTTTAAAGGTACTGCTTTTAGAAAATCAGCTATTTGCTCAGAATTGGCTCTTATGCTTTCGGAGTATAGGAGTTGATAATACATCCGAAAGGCAGCCCTGATCTTACTAGGATCGGAGACTAACCAGTGGATGGGATCATGAATTTCTCACACTTCACTTGCCATGCTTCTCTGTCTTGCACTCACAGCCAAAAGATGCCCTACTTGTTCGCTACATTCATGTGTTTTTTCTTTCCAAACCGTAAACTTATCTGCTGCCCTATTTGCAAAGATCTCATTTAGTGCTGCCCTTGCTGAGATTTCCCCTAGTTCGGCCTCCCCAGTTTCTCCTCCCTGTTGGACTAGTCTAACCAGATTTTTCTCTGCTGTGGCTAAAATATCTTGTTTAGCTTGAGTGTACCGTTTCTCCTCCTTCCCTCAGTTCAACAAAAACCGCAATGTCTCCCCGTATACATGCCTTCAGCGTATCCCAAACCACGCAAATTGGCGCGCTACCAATTTGCGTGGTTTGGGATACGCTGAAGGCATGTATATTGAAAAATACTGGAATCCAACTTCTCATATGTCTACAGTATTCCTCATTTGCAATAAGGGCACGCTCAAAGCTCCATGAGGTTTTAATTTTCATCCCAACTCCATTAATTTCTAGAACTAGGGTATTATGATCTGATAGGAAGCGAGGGTATGGCTCAATTTTACAATTAGATGTAAATACATTTGGCATTCGAAAATAGTCCAATCAAGCATGTGATTGATGCGGGGCTGAGTAATACGTATACCTGTGCTCTAGAGGTCTCTTCTTACTCCATACATCAATAAGCCTGTGATCCTTACAAATACCATCTAGGGCTCGAAAACACTATGGGATTCCAACCTGTTTATTTTTGATATTATCTCATATCTAAGTTACTAGGCAGATTGATGTTCAAATCCCCACATGAAACAATTGGCAGGGCCCAGTGATTCAGTTTTTTGGATAACCATTCAATGACATAGGGTTCGTCCAAAATGCTCCCACAGACAGAACACAGTGTAAATTTAACTCTGTTTATAGAATGACACTCCACAATGACCCATCTGCCTTGTTTGTCAACCTGTATTTGAGAGAGCTGTATGCCACTACCTCGAGCTAAGATTGCCACCCCCAATACACGCACCTTGTGAAGTCCTGCCTATCAATCTATAGCAAAGTGAATTTAAAACATCTCTCCGTGAGCCTTCAATATGTGTCTCTTGCAGGCAAACAATATCTGCTTTCAACATCTGAAGGCCTATCGAACTCTAGCTCTTTTCTTAGTATCATTCAACCCGCAATTATTGATGGAAGCAATGAACGCCTTCCATTGTCCTCCCATTACGGAATTTGACAATCTGAGCCTTGTTTCCTACTTCCAGATATTATTAGGGCACAGCACCATGCCATTTTGGCCTTCGAAAAGTTCTTTACTTTACTCTCTTCTCTTGTGAGTGTGTGAGATCCCCTTTTCCCTCTCTCCCCAGTCACCACCCCAACAAAACCCAAGAAGACCCATCCCTTCAGATCCTATACCCCCACCCCTTAACCCTCTCCCAAAATATGAGCAATCAGGCCTAGCCTGCGTGAAGACATCTATAGTAACGAACCCACCATCCTACCTCCCCACTCCGTAGTTATTGCATTTGTGACTATATTTCTTTATCCTTTCAGTATTCCTTTTCATTTTTATACTTCTAGGGCCAGATGTACGACCATTGGATTTAGCGCCTCGCAATTTGCGACAAATTGCGAGTAGCAAATTGTGAGGCGCTAAATCCAATGTACAACAGTGTCTCAGACACTGTTTGCGATTCCCAAAGGGGTCGCAAATTGCGAGGCTCAAGAATATTAATGAGCCACTCGTAATTTGCGAGCCCATTGGGAATGACTGGCCCTCCCAGGGATGGTGGCCTGCTGGGCTCAGCAGACCACCATGTCTGGGACTGCTTTTCAATAAAGCAGGTTTTTTTTAAAAAATGCATTCCGTTTTCCTTAAAGGAAAACAGGATGCATTTAAACAAAAAAAAATAAAACGTTTTCGTTTAATTTTTAAGGGCAGTCACAAAACATTCATACATGGCTAGGGACTCGCTATTAGGAAGGGAACGCCCCTTCCTAATTGTGAGTCGCAAAACACTATTTTGCGAGTCGCAATTTTTTGCGAGTTGCAAAATAGTGTTTGTACATTGACCATGTAGTTTTTGCATGCGCAAACGGGTCGCAAACCTGTTTGCGCATTCAAAAACAGGTCGTACATCTGGCCCTTTATCTTATCATTTCGTTCCCCTTTTTTCTCCTCTCCCCCCCCATTTTGGACTTATTGTCTCTGACCTTAGCTTATGTATCGGAACCCCCATCAGTTCTCTTAAGTACTCCTGGGCCTGAATATCAGAAACAAAAATACGGGTGCGCCCTTTAAATGCAACTTTCAATTTTGCTGGGTTTTGCAGATATACTTCAGCTCCCAATTTCTGAAATGGAATAAACATTTGTCTCAAATGCCACCTCCGCTCCACTGCAGTGGGGCGAAGTCAGGTCTTGTGAAGAAGGACACCCCCTCGTATTCTCTTTCAGCATTTGGGCGCCTGATCGTAAATACACTGCCTCAGTAGAAATTTGCCAAAATATGCAAGTACTGCTCGTGGCTGTTCTGTGTTACCTTCATGTTGATTTTTAAGCATTAGGGGGAAATGATGTGCTCTTTATATTCTTTATCCCAGTCCCAATATATGAGATCTGGAAAAGCGCCCTTTAGAAGATTCACTAGAAATCCTCTAGTATTCCCCCTTTGCTGCCTTCAGGTATTCTCAAGAGTCTCAAGTTATTTCTTCTTTGCCTGTTTTCCTAGTCTTCAAGTTTCCACATCATATCAGTTATCTTAGGGTCTTGAGAAATCTTCTGCGTTTTCAACTCAGCAACCTCCATTTTGAGTTTCTGTGCGAGCCTCCATCATTGTCATCCTTTCTGCTATGTCAGAGCATCTTTTATTTATGTTCCTTACTGCACCCTGCAACTTCTTCAAAGCTTGTCGGCCCGACAGTTATCACTTCTGGCTTCTTCCTGCATCTGTTTGATGGAAGACAAAATTACACTCTACCGAATTGACCCCCTCTGATCCTACTACACTGCCTGCAATTTCTGCCCATCCTTCGATGGCTACTTTCTCAATGCTTTGCATGTCTGGGTCGAGCAGCTATGTTGCTGAGTAGTCCCATCTTAAATTTGGAGTGTCTCTCTGGCCCATTCCTTCTTGTCGGGAGCTCACTTTTTTCCCACTCCTTTATTTTCCCTTTTGAAGTGAGGATTCCCCCCTCAGGACCTGCTCTTTCTTCAGGTTGACAACACTGATTCCTCCAAATAGCTGCTGTTACTTAAGTCCAAAAGAGCGGCACTTGAGGACCCATTTTCGGTTCTTGACGACTCAGAATCATCAGTCAGTGGAAAAAATGTATCCCCCGTTAAATCCGGGGACACTATTGTTGCTGATTCTGGGCCCCCTGACTTGCTGTGGATTAGCTGGGGATAACTTATTTCTCCAGGGGCTATAATACAATCAAACGCCCTACCCCCAGTCTCAGGCTGACCATGGTGTGCAATATTACTCACTGGTTGCTTTACGGTTGCTCTCTCATCTAATGCCTCGAAGGACACTGTTTCTGGAACCGCCAAGGGTAAGGTCATTGTTATGGAATCGCTGCTCTTAATGCTTCTCACCTCTCTCTGACTTGCAGCCAGGGGCCCTGCTGGTGTAGACTCCACGAAGATTGAAGCTGACGGAGGATCCATACTTTTTGTTCCTTTACTCCTGGTGACAGAAAACAAACCCGCTATTAAGGGCTGCCCTCCTCCAGGCTCTATCAAATTAAGTCCACGGACAGGCTGATGTGACGGCTTCTTTACAGTGTCAGGCTCTGGTTTCCCTTTGCCTGCCACTTCGTCTCCTTTCCAGCCGCCTCTCCCTTCATTGTTAACATTGCGGCTGCATGGTGCCTGCATTGTAGCAGGCACGGCTGACCTGGCTGCCCCATTTGTCGTCGCGGCCACAGCCTCTGCAGGTGTGGGTCTTGTTTTCGCCGATTTCGCCCCTCTTCCTGGGATTTCTTCAAAGGGGAGCTCCTCTTTGAGCCCGAACCTCAGACAGCAGTCGGAGAAACCTTTTTGTAAGCTCAAAGGTCACCGCTGAAGCCTGGTAAAGTATAGTCCTTCGACCCACACAGTTTTTTAACACAGCATCTATGGTTTCCGATTCGTCCTAGGTTACCACTGCTACTTTCCCGGTATCCACCATCACACCTGGTTCTCCCTGAAAGCGTCACGTAACTAAGGCATTGTAGTCAACCGATGAGCTATCGAGGTGGGTGTGGAGCAGAGAGCAGCGAGGAAGTGTTGGACAGACGCCATCTTGCTCCCCCGCACAAGTTTGATTCAAAGGTACTATTTAAATTCCATGCTTGGGAGACTAGTTATGACTCCTTACATGTGGTTCAGTCCTTTAGAGGAATACATTTAGAGATATGGGATTGTGAACTTGTGCATTTCAATGTAGAAGTATTGCTGATATTCATTTTGCCTTTCATTGAGAATAAATCTGGTTATTGTTTGGAGGGCAGGCTGGTTTATTAAGTTGGACCTTGTTATTTATGTGTAACACCAATTAGACTGCCATGCGCTAGAGTGGGTGGCTGGGATGATCTGACTCTCACATAGTGATGGGTGAATGCATTTGTAAATTAGTAAGGGTAGATCATTGCAGTACCTTAGGCTCTGTTTTCTATGCTTGTGCATGACTGAGTAGGCTTGGTTCTAAGTACTGCCTAACCAATCCCAGATTAATGTGAAATAACTAACCCAGTACTAAGAAATATATGATGCCCAAAACTCATTTTAACTAAGTAGGGGGTCGATATAATCATCTACACATTCATAAAGTTTTTCACAGGAGGTAGGTGACAACCACACCTTAGGGAGAAGTCTAGATCTTTACTAAAAGACTGATTGCTCCTGGGCTCAGGTGGGACGCCTCCATAGACCCTGTTGTGATAAGTCAAACCACATGGCATGGTGCTCCTGTTGAAACATGGCTCCTTTTTCTCTCTCTAGTACCGACCTTTTTATGCATAGCCTCATGCTGCACCACATTAGTTATAATTAGTTTGTTCTCAATATTAGAGGATAGAATAATTCTTGATGGACCTTGACTTCAAAGTGTGCCTGTTGTCCTGGATGGAGAATGGCCTGTAATGGGGGAAGGGGATTGAACCTGGTTTATTTACAGTTATCATCAGTGTAATTGACTGCTCTTGATTTGTCAACTGGGTATGTGATGTGGCCATTGATGGCCTTGAGTAGCATGATTCTTTAATCTGCCCATCACTGAGTGTACATTCCTAGTACAAATCACAGCCCAAATGGGAAATTATTATTTATATTGTTTAATGTGAGTTTGAGGTGGTTGAAACTCTATGCGGTTCGGTCCTCAGATTCGTCTGTTAAACGTTTTCTGGTCAGTAGGCCAGAAGGTGCTGCTATTTGGCTCTCCCTTGTTCAGAGACATTTAACTCCTTTTGTTGACTGCACCCTCCTCCCTGATACTGACTAATTGGCCATGATGTTTGCTTTTCTCACCTACCTTGTCAGCTACTGAATCAGAGTTTGGAAAGGCTTGGCCCTATATCCTTACCTTTACCCACTGATGTTTCTGTTATTTTAAATGTGACTGTACTGAGGGACTGTGCGTCCATTCTATGTGGACCTTACATCTGCTCTTCTGGAGAATTACATTACTTCCATTGGGGCCAGCCTCCTCCTCTCTCTCTCGGTGCCCTAACCCCCCACAAATAAGAACTTGGATGTATTCATATGCCTCAAGATGTTAGGCGGGATACTACTGTAAGTCATGCTAACACGCTGATTGTTTCACAATGAATACACCTGCTTCATCCCAGACACTTCTCCCAATTGTCTCAATGTTACCCAATAAATGAAGAGACAGAAAGTCCTGTTCTTCTTGGGAGCAGAGCACCCTGACACAGCTTGACTGCTGGAGGCTAGCACTTATAACTCCTTAAGAAATAAACAAGCTGAAAAGATGCTGGGTTGGCAAGGTGTTCCACACAAGCAGATTATGATGTTATGGTTACTCTTCCTCATACTTGTCTTCTGATAGGAAAGGGAGTGTAGCCAGTGGGATAATGAAACTTGAGGTGGCCCCCCTGCAAAGTACATGCAGGGGCTTCCTTCTGGACTTACTCAGGAGCTCTCAGGCCAGGGTACTGTGCTGAGGGAGCCCCCGGGAGCTCGGCCCCCCCACCTGCACTGCGGGGGCTGCGGCAGCCTTTGTTACGCCACTGAGTGTAGCAATCTTATTCAGGAAGTTTCTCTCTGTGAAAGTGCTGCTCTTATGGTCTTATGATTCTGATGGCAGATTTATCAAGGCTTTGTATAGGTACAAAGTTACAAAACGTTTTGCACACTGGTGCAAAGTCTTAATAAGCTAGCTATTTTCCAGTGCAGATCTTTTTGTGTACTGAAACATTGTCTACAGGTAACACAACCAGTGCTTTCTGCTGTTTTGCATTACTTTTTGTCAGTGGGCTGTCCCATCAGTGGTACATTGGACATTCCTACACTACCACCCATGCTTTTTGACACAAAGCCCTATCTACTAACAGTGATAGGCAGGCTTTGTACCTGAAAATTACAGGATGGATAAAGTAGGAGAAAAGGTTTTTTATTCCAAACTTTGCATATAGCACACCTATAAAATGGGAATAGTTTGAAAGTATGTCTGAGCTTAGTATTTTGTTCTGGAAGCCTATACTTCCAGTACAAAACCTACGCAAGACATCACACACACCTTTACACCAGAGTGCAAAGGTGTGTGTGCGTGTAAAGGGGGGATCATTAGGTAGCCTGAACGTGCACCAGTGCTTGGCAAGAGACCAGTCATGATATATCTTAGTAGATGTAGCACTGTCCTGCTCTCTCCCTTGCATGCAACACAGTACAGCAACTTTGCTTGCTGCGCTGCATTATGAGAAATATTAGTATAGCTACCCTCGGGTGTTTTTTGGTTTGCTAAAATGAAACTTAAAAACACAATGTTCATTGTGGGTTCGATGCATGCACCATTCAGGGACAAGGCAGAGTTCTTTTCTGACCTCTTGATAGTATTAAAATATTTTGGGATATCTAGGGTACTGATGACTGGACTTGAACTTGTCCTTGGACATATTTTCAGGTATAGCAGGTGGGTAGATATTATAGGAACTTCTTGAGATGACGTAATAGGTGACCAGCCTTGGTTAGTTCTTGGTGCCTGTTGAATCTTAGGGAAATAATTGTACCTTTACATCCTGTGTACATGGTTACTGTTACTGTATTGATATTTCCTAGCCTACACCTTCCTCAATCAATGACTCGCCTTAGCATACATAGCACCAGACAGGGTGTCTAGCTGTGATTGAATTACATTGCAGCATGACAAGGCAAACAAAAAATTACTGGAAGACAAGCGGTGATTATGCACCTCCATGTCGACTTACCTGCAAGATAACAAAGGATCAACTAACCAGGTCTGCAAGCAAGCAAAGCCTAGGAGAGTTGAAACATTTTTTTTTTTTTTTGATTTTTCAAAACCTTTATTATCAAATTCTGCATAGACAAAATACAAACTTGATCAATTTAGAGCATCATACATAACCCGTTGTTCACTGAATTATACATCAGAAGGCAATCACATTCAGATAGACTCGTTATTCCGTACTGCACGACTATGGCACTGTGAACAACATTTTGCAAAGAATAGCGCAACAGGGAGAGGAGCAGTCCCAGTCGGGGGGGAAAGATGGGGTTAGGGAATAGGGCAATCACGGTCCAGCACCGGCGCCCGCCGCGGGCATAATGCCGGCGGGGAGCGCGGGAGAGGCCGCCCGACTCGTCTGAGGCCGGGAGTGGAGGTACGACACCAGGTGACCCCATATATCAACTGGGCGGGATCTTGCAGGCATTAAGTCCCAAAATTCAGATAGTAAGGTCTGACATCTCGAAACATCCTCAAGCCAGTGGGAGAATTGAGGCGCCGGTCTGCGGCCCCAACACATAGCCACCCTGCGCCGGGCGAGGACCAGCAGCATCGCGATCAGGCGGCGTGAAGCATCCGGGCAGAATTTAACAAAGCCCAGCAGGCACAACGGGGGTCAGGCCGAACCAGCGCAGCCGTGATCTCAGATATAGCGGCACACACCGCTAGCCAGAAGTCCGATACCCTGGGGCACAACCACGCAAGGTGAGTAAAATCCGCGGCAGGGGCGGAGCACCGCATGCATCTATCGTGAGGAGTAAGTCCCAGCCTATGTAGCTGAACCGGAGTGCGATACAGCCTATGCAAATATTTAAAATGGATGAGACGAAGGCGATAGTTGGGAGAAAGCCTCTTTGTCTGATTACAGCAATATCTCCAATCTGCTTGTGCGATGTCCATGCCCAGCTCTTCGCCCCATGCCGTGCGTGCACGGTCGGTGGAGATGGAGGTGGTCGACAGCGTTATGGAGTATTATTGAGTTACCAATTTGCGAGGAGTGGGGGATGTGTATATGTAGTCAAGAGCCGGCATTGAGGGTGGGGGTTGGGGAAACGTGGGGTGCAGCGTCTTGCAGATAGCCCGCAGTTGGTAAAAGAGCAGTGTGTCCATTGGGCCCGATGAGGCTGGAGGGGAATAAAAAGTGTCACCGGGGTAAAGGTCAGCCAGAATCGTCAGCTTCATTCGGGCAGCATGTTTGGCCATGCCTGTGGGTTGGAGAGGGGGGAAGGCAGGGTGTCGCACAATAGGCACAGCGTTAGCCGATAACGATGGTACATTAGATAGACGGCGCAATCCCTGCCAGGCCCAACGCAGTGTCTCCACCGTGTTCACCTCAGCACCCGGGCGACACCTCGGGGCAAACAGGGCGGTAGTCAGCGGCCAGGGAGCCGCCAGGTCAGCTTCAACCGCCACATGCGGCTGATAAGGGGTGGGGTGGATCCAGAAGTGTAGGAAACTGGCCTGGGCACTTAAGGCATAGAGTTTGAAATTGGGAGCGCCCATACCGCCCGATGACATTGGGAGAGTCAGGATGTCATATGCAATCCGCGGCTGTTTTCCCGCCCAGACCAGAGAAATGATCAAAGAGCGGAGTTTGCGAAAGAAATGTGCAGTAAGAGGTATTGGAATGTTTAAGAAGAGATAAAGGAATTTCGGGAGGACCACCATCTTGGCAATAGCTATGCGGCCCGCCAGAGACAGGGGGAGTCGGTTCCAATGTGGTATCTTAGATTCCAGCCAGTCCACCGCGCGCCCGAAGTTGGCCCTCCAGAGGTCGTCCGAATTCCTGCTCAGCCATATTCCCAAATAACGGGTGGGACCCGAGGCCCAGACAAAAGGAAAGTCCGGCGTGAACGGCGTGGTGGCATCGGTAAGAGGGAACAACACTGACTTGCTCCAGTTCACCTGGATACCAGACAGTCCACCAAATCGAATAATTTCACGGACTAGGGGCTGAGGTTGTCCTGGGGATGCCGGACATACAGCGTGATGTCGTCGGCATACAGGGAAACCAAGAGGGCGCGGGCTGCAAAGCCTATACCCTTCTGAGTATGGTGTTGCCGAAGCCGGGCCACAAGCGGCTCCATCGCAATCGCAAAGAGCATAGGGGAGAGCGGGCAACCTTGTCGAGTGCCACGTTCAATCAGTATGGGTGCCGTTACCTGACCATTAATTCGTAGGCGGGCAGAGGGGCGAGTGTAAAGAAGAGATATCTTACGAATGAAAACGTTACTGAAACCTAAGCGCGGTAAGAGAAAAAGAGGAAGGGCCACTCCAGCGTATCGAATGCCTTAGTGGCATCGAGTAGCGCGGCTACCGCGGGGAGGTTAGGGTTTATTTGATGAAGGACCGAGAATATAGTGCGAAGATTATGCGATGTGGCATGGCCCGGAATGAAACCGGACTGATCGGGGAGGGCAATAAGGGGCATGAGGTGGAGAAGACGGGAGGCCAATAACTTAGCGAAGATCTTATTATCGATGTTAATTAAAGAGAGGGGGCGGTAGGAGTCCCTACTGTCAGCAGGTTTGTCCGGCTTAAGGAGTAGCGTTATCATTGCCTCGAGGAGTGATAACGGAAAGAGGCCTGTATCGAAGGAGTCGTTATACATGGCGGCCAGGTGTGGCACCAAATGTGCGGCAAAAGCCTAGTAGAACGAGGCGGGTAGGCCGTCCAGTCCTGGGGCCTTATCGCTGGGAAGACTATTTATAGCCGCTAGTATCTCCTCCTTAGAGAAGGGCTCGTCTAAAAATTCATGATGGTGGTCCTCCAGCCACACCAGCGCAAGGGTATCGAAATACTGTTCAAAGGCCTCGGGCAAAGGAGAGGGGCCCGCAGAGTAAAGTTGCGAGTAGTAGTCCGTAAAGCGGACCTGGATTTCTGCAGGGGAGGTGGTTCTGGCAAGACCGCAATCCCAAAGAGCCGCGATGTACGACGGCGCCCGGGGGGGACGTAAAAGATTGGCCAGGGTCTTGCCGGGTCGATCACCTTCTCCGAAGCGACGGGCTCTGGCCTCCCTACCCAGAAAAGAGAGTTCCCTGTCGGCCTCCGCAACAAATTCAGAGTGCTTAGCTCGCAGTAGCGCAAGGGTCTCTGGCCTGGGGTGGGCAGCATATTCTACATCCAGGGCCTTAATCTCTGATTCGGTCCTGTCCAATACCGCGCGAATGGAGCGGAGGACACCTGCCTGTTTGGAGATGCACTCGCCTCGTATGACTGTTTTGAAGCCTTCCCACAGGATGGACGGGGATTCCACCGAGCCGACATTTAAATCAAAGTAGTTTATAATCGCCGTTTGGATCTCATCGCAAAAAACAGAGTCACGGAGGGCATTCGGAGGAAGCCGCCATGTGAATGAACGCTGTGGGGAGTTAGGGGGCTGAAGACAGAGCTGAACGGGAGCGTGGTCGGAGAAAGTGCGCGCCATATGTTTAAGGAGAGTTGAAACATGATTTGGGACTTGACATTAGGCTAAAGTACTGTGATATAAGCAATATGACCTTGAGAGCTTGACAACATTGAACATTTACTTACATTTCTTATAAGTCTCCAAAGGGTCTACAGCTGCTGATAAAAGTTAAGTATGATGCCAATTAATACACATATCCAAGCAGGAATATGCACTTTTTCCATTGTGGCAAAGACATTATGAATTCAGCAAGAAAGACAACATAAAACAACAAAGTAACATAACACCACTTCTTGATAAACATCCTCCAGCTTTTTGGTTTGATCACTATTGCAATTATCACTATGAGTCCAGATCATAAAAATGACAATAGCTCCTATGTTGGGATACGTTAATAGAGATTGCCTATGTACCTGTGACAAATCATTGAGAACAGGTATAAGACATTTACATGAGATGGCCATAAGCCCAGACTGAAGGCATCAAAACTGCATGCAGTCATTAATCATTCATGCCGGTGGTTGGATTCTCCCACACATCAAATCAGACAGGCTTGCTCATGAACTGGTATCAACAGTATATAATGTACTGACCAGTACTTAAGTCCCACCCTGGCTTCACATAGAGAGAAAGTTTCTGGGGAGGAGTGGGAAGCTGAACGTCCTCTATAGCAATTCACTAGCTATCAGTTTGAGTGGTAATCCAATATTGCACCCCATGCCATATGAATGGCATTGAATTCATAGACTCAGTCAACTCTATGCTGGTGCATCTATATGGTGGAATGATGCAATGCTTATAGGTGGTAGGCAGGGCCGGACTGGCTACCGGGCGTTTTTTGCTGGTGTGGCAGGGTGGGGACAGGTTTACTGCGGAGGGGCCGATTTTGCTGCTGGGGTGCTGCAGGCGCTTCCAAATGAACAATGCAAAACAAATAGCTTTAAAGCCGACTTTTTAAAACATTTGTTTTGCATTGTTTATTAAGGAAAGCCCGGTAGCCAGTCCGGCCCTGGTGGTAGGGAAGTATTCTGGTAGGGCATCAAAAAGGTAAATTAATTGATAGTGGACTGTGCTCTTCAGACGTTTATGAGTTTTCAGGGTTTCACTATCTCAGCAGTGAAATATCTGCTATTGGTGCTAGGCCTTTTACATTGAAATGGCCTAGGTCACCTACTGTCAAATATCTGAAGGTGTAGAGGGATCTAGAGGAATAGTTGTCAGCCTCTACATAACTGCTGAAGAACTCATGCTCTCCAAACACACAGTCTCTGCTCTCAAAACTTTAAAGGAAGCCCAACTGTTGATCCCGTTTTTGGAATAAGATTGGAGTGACATCCTAAAGAGCCACGGGGGCATCAGAAAGGCGTGTTTTAACGCTTAGCTACTAGAAGATCCTCCATCAGTGGCCCTAGTTCCCACTTAAGGTGTAATGAGCAGGACCAAGTTATGTTTCAGTTTGTTGAAGGTGCAGTCCACTTGACTTGTGACATTTTATGTTAAACAGATTAATAGAGCACACCTGGGAGGGTATCCTGGATGTCCAAGGTGTACAATGCCAGGCTGAATGACTGGGTTCTTCCAGTTTGGAAGGAGGAGATCCATCGTACTGTGTATCCTTGAAGTTTGATGTTGTGTAGGCATTGGATGAGGATGGGGTGCGATACTGTGTCAAATGCTGGGGAGAGCCAGGAGGATAAGGCCTCCGTTTCTCCTCTGGGAAGAGTCATGCGGATGTCAACCGTGGCAGTAATGCAGGCATTTTCCATGCTATGGTTGGGTCTGAAACCAGACTGAGAGGAGTGGAGGAGTTGGTGGTCATTGAGGTATTCAGTGAAGTGTCTGTTAATGATTTTCTCTAAGACCTTGGCCAGGAATGGCAGCAGGGAGATCATTCTGTAGTAGGTGTGCGTTGAAGTTTCCAAAGAGGGTTTCTTCAGCAACAGGAGGACAGTTGTGTGTTGCAAAGCATCTGGGAAGGTTACGGAAGAGGTGGAGGCATTCAGAATGGGTGTGAGCATTCTGCTGATGGGTTGCAGTCCTCTGAAGTAGGAGTGGTGGGGGCAGGGGTCTGATGGGAACCCTGTGTGGATGGACTTCGAGGTGGTGGCGGTTTCTTCATGACTGGATGTGTCCAGCAACGTGGCAAGGTCCCTTTTTCTTGTTAGATGAGGCCCAGGCTTTCAAGGCCTTCAATGAATGCTCTTGAGTTTGGGTTGGTGTGGTCTTCCAGGTGGAAGTTCAAGTCTCTGAGTAGGATGTATTTGCTAGCACCAACAACGAGTGATGCTATGAAGTCCATGATGGTGTCAGTGAAATTGGTGCATGGACCCAGTGGTCTGTAAATCAGAGTGAGGCGTGGGGTCATGTTGGCTGTAACATGGAGCTTGAATGACAGGTGTTTCATGTTCGAGGATGACATGTTTGTGGATGTGGTATAGCTGGAAGTGTTCTTGTAGAGGATGGTGATTCTGCCTCTGGGCTTATGAAGTCTGTCTTGCCTGGCAATCTTGAACCCATGGGGGGGATGACTGTGGCAATGTCAGGTACCGATGCAGGGATCAGCCAGGTTTCCATGAGGAAAGGTAAGACGTCTGGGCCCTTGCCATGCAGCAGGTCCCAGATCCCTTTGGTGTGTTTGGTGAGTGATCGGGTGTTGAGCATGTATGCAAGTGTAGACTGAGGTGTGGGTAGTTGCAGAATGTGTGAGTTTGAGAGAGTGCGGTATTGAGTGCTGTCTGTACGGTGAGTATTGGATGGAGGATAGTGCATAAAAACTTGCAGGAAGTGCAGAAAAATGCTCCCTCAGTGTTGTGTGCAGTGTGATAGTGGTGGGAGGGAAGAGGCCCATGGTTCATGACACTGGGTGTGGTCCAGGTGTGGATGGACGCAGACAAGCTTACCTTTGGTGTGCCTGTTGTGTGGCATGACAACCACTGCATGAGTCCATTGCGCATCCACACTGTGGCAGCCATTAAGTAGGTTCTAGGAGGGGAGAGTGATGTCACTTCCTGTGTAGATGAATGATGATTGGAACTCTAGTGATGTCACCTCCTGTGCAGATGGATGATGGGAAATAAGGTGATTTCACTTCTTGTGCAGATGGGGTGATGAGAAATCCAGTGATATTACATCCTGTGGGATTGCCCCTTGTTATCATGTTACTGAGCCAGGATCTGGGATGAACTAAAAGTTTTGTTTGACCTACATCCACCCCTCATTCCTGAAATTGCTTGACTTCTCAGGTCTCCCATCTTGGCATGCCATATCAGAAGTTGGGTCTCTACGTCCCTGTCTGTGGCTAAAATAGGAATGAGAACAACACTAACAATAGAGCATCACCTGAAAGACTAATGTAACAGGACCTCACTTAAAAACTGATTTAGAAGCTGAATAATGTGTGGGTCAGTTTGTAGAACTAGGGCAGGTTCCTTGATTATTAGGAAGAACCTGGCCATTTCCAGTCTTTGGTAGGCTGCTTAACCTTCTTGGGTGTAATATCCCCTGCTAAGTTCATGCAGATCACAGCACAGGGTACGTATTGCTGTGTATCAAAGTCTTCTCGGTCACTCTATTAAGTCGTACAGGCCATTTTCCTCAGAATCGTTTGAGTGTACTCTTCAATGTAGTGGTACTGTAGAGTTGTGCACTGTTTACTGAGAATCACAACTCACTGATATTGGAGTCATAGATATACGAATTGTAAGGTTCCCCATACTGGCTCTCATATTTCAGTTGGAGGAAGAAAATCTGCTGTATTAAAGTTCTTCTTTGGTCTGCCAGCTCATCCTGTTCTAATCTCTACTAATTAGCCAGTTGTTGACAACACTCCTACCTACCTGGGCCTAGAGGACAAGGCATTGTCCTCTGGAGAGCTGGACCATTAACTTCAACCAGAAATGTGTAATAAGCCTCTGAAGGCATACGATGAGTAGGGTAATGAGACAGAATATCGAGGCCAAAAAATTCGAATTACATGAATATCGAGTTGGAAAAATCTTGGAGTGGAAATATCGAGTGCAAGAATATCGTTGTCAAGAATATCGATTTGAAGGTAAGTAATATCGAATTTAAAAATGTAGAAGTCTTTAATATCATTTGCATAAATATAGTTGTTTAAATATCGATTTTTTAAATTAGTGTTATGTATCTTAGTATATATTTTAAATGTATGTGATGTATTTTTTGTATAAGAATTGTTGATGTATTTTAATTTATGTGCTAAATGTTTAGTAGTTATCAATTTTATTTTAATTACATTTTGTGTTTTTTAGTTCCGTAGCGGGTTGTGGGTTTATAGGGAAATACGGTGTCAAGTAATTTAATTATAATAAATTAATTGTTTTTTTATTTATTCATATTTTTTAAATTGAGATTTTATAGTGTTAATTGTGGGAAGTAATTTATTATTAATTAATTATTAATTGGTTGTTAATTAATTATGGTAATTGTGTAATTTTTTAGCTGCTGGTTGTGGGGCTTATAGGGGTAAAGGGTGGGAAGTAATTTCTTTTTAATTAATTAATAATAAGTTGTTAATTAATATTTCTTAATTAATTGAAAATTAAATATGAACATTTGTATAATTAATTTTAGGTGTGGGTTGTGGGGTTTATAGAGGAAAAGTGTGGGAAGTAATTTATTTTTGATTAATTAATAATTAGTTGATCATTAATATTAATTAATTTATATTAAATTAGGGGAATTGTTGGGTTTTGCAAGATGGCTGCGCCTTAGGCGAGCTCTGCCGGCCGAGCGAAGTATCCTGCATCTTCCTGCCCGAGTGAGGGGGCCCGACCCACGCAATAAGTGCGCCCCATCACTGTGTCTTTCCTGACCTCGACTGCGCTGAATATCCTGGCAATCGGGCGGCTGGCGACGCTATAACCACTGCTGCTGGAGTCCTGCGGGCCGCCATCTTGCCCGGGACCGCGCAGCCTCCAGCCTGACCTGCGCGGCCTATTTTCCTGCAGCCGGCCCCGGCTTCTGTCTGCACTCCCAGGGGCGACGGCCCGGCCTTACCTGAGTTGCGTCTGTGGCGTGGATGCTGCGTCGCGCGTCGCTGCGGCCCGGCCGAATCTTGTACCCCTACCACACAGCGGCCTGCAAGGGGGGCGCGTTTCTGCCTGCCCGGCCCCGGCCCTGGGAACCCGGACTGCTACCACGCGGCCTACGGTCCTGCGGAGGTGGCCCGGGCCTGATCCAGCACAGCATCAATACGCAGGTAAGGAGTGGAGGTGGTGGGAGTCACATGCACTGAAAATACCTGCCATCGCCCGGACTGCCTCTATAATCCTTGCTGATATCCTGGCGTGGAGCTGCTCGCTGGGTCTACGCTGACTGGGACCCGTCTGGCGGCTCTCCCTCGGACCAGATCTGCTTCCACTGAGCTCCTCTGCCGGCTTGCCCTCCCCTTCGCCGAGCCAGCGATAGGTTTGCCACGGCCCCGGTGCAGCGTTTGACACCCGCATCCTGCCCCTGCCTGATTGCGCCATCGTTGACCCTTTGGGGGCCCGTGCACACCGAGGCATTCAGGACCTTGCCTGTAATCCCGGCTGGTACACTCGCTCATTCATCATAGCGCCCCCCCACTAGTGGCACCTGCGGGTGTTGCGGGTTGGCGGAGAGGCGGTCGCTGCTCACCTCACTGGCCTGAGGATTTGTGTCACCCGCCTTCCCCCCTGGCTTGACCCCAGTGGATATACACTAGCATGCCTTCGCCGCTCCCACAGCCTGCCTTTGTTTGTTGCCGGCCCTGCTCTGACCCAGCCGGCCACCTACGTGCTATCCCCGCGCTGTTCAGGCGCAATTGACTGGGAAGGCCAATGCTAAACAATCTAGGCTTACTTTGAGGGCCGCAGGGCTGGCAGACCGGATGAGCCATCTCAGGACGGTGGGGAGCGCGCCACGCAGACGGAGACCACGGAGGCCCAAGACGACAGCATCCGCTCCTTGCTCCTCGAGGTAAAATCCAGTTTAACAACTATCGATGCGAAGATTGACAACCTTACTTCCCGCCTTGACCAGGTAAACCAATGAGTAGACTCACATGATGCCTGTATTACGCAGCTAGATGTGAGGGTTTCGGATCTTGACGATGCTGGGGCGGCGGACAAACAGCAGCTTCTAAAAATGGACAAGGTGCTCGAACTTATTCAAGCCAAAAACAAAGACCTTGAATCTCGTTCCCGTAGGAACAACATACGTATAGTTGGCCTCCCTGAATCCACCGCCATCGACAAAATGGAAACTTACCTGGAAACACTTCTGAAAGACCTTTTTGGAGAGGCCCTGACCTGCTTCTTTATTGTTGAACGCGCGCACAGATCGTTGGGCCCACGTCCCCCACCTGGGGCCCCAGCTAGGCCAATTGTGGCTCGCCTATTGAATTATCATGACCGGAATGCGATACTCCGCAGGGCGAGGGAGCTGAGGGAGGTCCGATATCAAGGAAACGTACTATCCTTTTATCCTGATTTTACCTTCTCTGTGCAGGCTGCCTGCAGAGACTTTCTCCCAACCAAGCTCATCCTCCTACAAATTCACGTCTCATATGTGCTCATGTACCCTGCCAAGTTGCGCATAGACTCTGGAAATAAACCCTGCTACTTCAAGGATCCAAAAGCTGCACTGGCGTTCGGCAATTACAAAATCCGCGTCCCTGTGATCGCCAGCCGCCTGCCAAGGACGACCGCACAAGCGACAATGACTGAATCTGTTAATGCTTGTAATTGATTTGGCCTGGTTTTTTGCTTGCAGTGACCCATTATATCTTCATGTTCATATGCTGACTTATTGCTGTGCCTTGGCTCACTCCCTTCTCTCTATTCCAGGCACCCTTATTCTCTCCCCTTGCTCGACTTAGCCATGCTCGGCCACCCTGCCTCACGGTTTGGGGATGCCTGGCTGAGCCCACGTACCCCACTGGGATAATTCCCGCCATAAGTTTGTGTTTGCCAAGTTGGGGTTCCCTGGGAGGCAGGAGGGTAATGTCTCAACCATGTTGGGGGTTGGAGTGGGTGGGGGGTGGGGGTTACAATTGGGACTGTATGCTCCAATCAAATTACTGTTCAGTGATATGTTTTACAATTGTACTTCTCTTCATATACTCTTCTTTCAAAAAGCATTTGATGGCATACGCACCACACTCTCTCTTGCATCTACTTTTGTCATCAGGACGAATGATCATGGCTATATGCGCATGACGGCCTTGTACCAACCCAATGGCTGAGCTAACACTCTTGACGTGGAACATTAGAGGCATGAACGACTTCTGCAAAGCTCAACTCATACATGCATATCTTACCAGACACAAAACCGACATTTGCTTTTTCCAAGAGACCCACCTGACAACCCAGAATGCTGCTAGGCTAAGATTGAGACACTGGGGCGACACCTACTCTTCTTTTTATTCCAACTACGCCAGGGGCGTCGCGATTTTGATTAGGAAAGGTCTACCATGGCGCCCCGTGCACACTATCATAGATAGCCCAACCCGTGATCCTAGCAGCTGTCTACGGTCCCAACACGGTCAGTCCAGGATTCTACAACCATGTCTGGAAACTTATCTCCTCCTTTGGCCCACTCCCATTGCTATGGGGCGGAGACTTCAACATTGCCCCACACGACACTTTTGATCGCTGAAGTCCGCGCACACTCCACCCACAGGCCACCACCACACTGCTTTCCATAATCCAGGACAACTGCTTGGCTGACGGCTGGAGACACCACCACCCTGAGAGGCACGAGGGCACTTGCATTTCCAACACTCATAGTTCATGGTCTCGCATCGATCTGTGGATTGTCACCTGAGATGTGCTTGGCTGGATCATCTCCGCCTCGCACCTAGCGCAAACACTGTCAGATCACTCACCGGTGCTCCTGGCTATCCGGTTCCCTCACACGCCTAAACACATGTTTGCATGGCGCCTTCCCTCACATGTGCTTCGCGATGCAGTGTTTCGAGAGGAACTCCGCGGGGCCATGGTCGAATTTTTTTAATTGAACACTGGCTCGGTGGACTCCCCTTCTACCCTCTGGGAAACATTTCAAGTCGTGATCAGAGGTGAATGTATTGTGTGGCAATCTGGTGTACTTAGATCCCTTAGGGGTACTCTAGAGAGACGAGAGGTGGAGCTCAACCAACTTGACCTAAATTATATCAGCAACCCTTCTCCTTCTCTATTAGCTGATATACGCTTGAAAATGACCGAATACCAGTCGGAAGCTGAACGTGAGGTCACACACCTAGGCCGCGAAACACAAGCACGCCGATATGGTGAGGGATACCGCCCGGGTAGGACTCTCGCACACTTACTAAGGAAGCCACACGCCTCCTCCTATATTACAGAACTACACGATGGCAACGGGGGGCAGAATCACTACCCCTCAAGGGATACTCGATAAAATATCTACATTTTACTCTAACTTATACACAGTCGGTGCTGAGACTCCTTCCGACGTCCTCACACAATATTTTGACACTATTGAGCTGCTATGGCTCAGCAATGCGCATCGGGAATACTTGGACGAACCCTTCACTTCTGAGGAAATTGCGCGTGTGATCTCTAGCCTCCCCGCCGACAAGGCGCCCGGAGCAGACGGGCTGACGGCAGCCTTTTATAAAGAATACGCATCCATTCTCATCCCTCATCTTGCCGCTATGTATAACAAATCCATCACGGTGGGTCATTTTATGACCACGCTCCGCGAGGCATTAATCACTCTCTTGCTTAAGCCTGGCAAACCTCCTGAGTCTTGCGACTCATATCACCCACTCTCTTTAATTAATACAGATAACAAGATTTATGCAAAGCTACTTGATAACCGCCTTCTCCCCCTTATGTCTCTTATTGCTCGCCCTGATCAATCCGGTTTTATTCCCAGCCGCGCCACTTCGCACAATTTGGGCACCATTTTTTCCATTATGCATCAGATTAATCCCGACCTTCCAGCAGTTGCTGCCTTGTTGGATGCCACTAAAGCATTCGACTCTTTATAATGGCCCTTTCTCTTCACCCTGCTAGGTCGCCTGGGACTCAGCCCATCCTTCATTGGTAAAATTAAGCTATCATACACGCTGCCAGCGGCACGTATTCGTGTAAGTGGTCAACTCACTGAACCTATATGCATCACTAGAGGCACCAAGCAAGGCTGCCCTCTGTCTCCTATGCTCTTTGCCATTGCCATGGAGCCACTCGCGGCTCAGCTGAGGCAGCATCACATGCAGAGGGGCATTGGGTTCTCATCCCGCGGTCTGGTAACGTCTATGTATGCAGATGATGTGGCACTTTTTATTCGCGAACCTCAAGAAAACTTGGCCCCCATGACCAGAGAGGTCATTCGATTCGGCGGTTACTCCGGGGTACAGATCAATTGGGCAAAATCAATCCTTTTTCCTTTAACGGACGCTCCCCATCCCTTCCCTACGGAATATCCGATACAATGGGTGGCCGGGCTAACCAAGTATTTGGGCATCTGGCTCACAAGGGATACAGAAGAGCTGTGGAGAGCAAATTACAGCACAGCAATGGACTGGCTCGAGTCCAAAATTCCTACTTGGAAAACCCTCTCACTGTCCCTAGCTGGCAGAATCGCAATCGCCAAAATGGTGATCCTACCCAAATTCCTATACCTGTTTTTAAACATCCGGATGCAGCTCACATCCCATTTTTTTCAGAGACTGCGCTCTAATATGATCTCACTTTTTTGGGCGGGCCGCCAGCCTTGCATTGCATATGAAACACTAACACTACCTTTCTCTCGTGGAGGGATGGGCGCCCCTAACTTCAAACTCTATGCATACTCAGCTCAAGCTAGCTTTCTCCACTTTTGGCTGCATCCCTCGCCCTTCCAACCACATGTCGCTGCTGAAACTGACCTCGCCGTGGCCACTGCACATGGCCATATTTCTTCCTTACACAGCCCCTAGGGGTGAAATTGACACGGTAGACTGCATGCGCTGGGCCTGGGATGGGATTCGCAAACACACAGGAGTCAAGACTTTAATTGCTCCGGCGATGCACCTGGAAAACAACTCCTCATTTCCCCTGCTGCAGACAACTGGCATGGCACGTCACGCGGCTGCACTAGGCATCAGCACCAATGCCGATCTATTTCACAATGGTCAATTTGGCTCCCTCCCAGAGACCGCAACTCCACTAGACAAATTACTATATTATCAGATCAGAGCTACATGTAAAGACGTCAATGACTCCTTCCCCTATCCCCCACCCCCGTGCGCTGCACTAGAATATATTCACACTGCCAATTCTCCGCGCAAACTGATTACTAGGCTCTATGCATTGACTCTCGCAGCTTCCCCAGTTGACACTGAACGGGCGAGTCTCGCCTGGGTGTCTGATTTGGGAAACAAACCCACGCCAGCACAGTGGCTCTACTGCTGCAACCAGTCTCAGAAACTTTCTCCCAACTATCGTTTACGCCTCATACATTTTAAATATTTACATAGATTGTACCGTACGCCTACAGTTCGCTACGAAATGGGACTGACCGCAGACGCTAACTGCGTGAGGTGCTCCACTCCTAACGCATCGGTTGTGCACCTAGCTTGGACATGCCCTAGAATTTCATCTTTTTGGTGCGACGTATGCCGCATCACAAGCGATATCACCATGGACGCTCTTGCACTGTACCCCATGATTTGCCTCCTTGGGTATGTCAAGGAGGTTCCAGACGCTAGCCGACGGCTTGTTGCGATGCTGCTGATTCTTGCCCGGCGCAGGGTGGCGATCCACTGGGGCCGGAAACCGGCACCATCTCCCAAAGCCTGGCTGGCGGACGTGGCTCACTGCCAGACCCACTTAAGCGAATACTGGAATCTAATGCCCCGCGCAAGCAGGCCACATGACATATGGGCTCCCCTGGTGACTTACCTACAGCGGACTAACGACGACAATCGATCCCTTGACGACACTGCTGTACACTCCGTTGCGATCAATCTGACTGATGTGGTAAATGATGATATGAACCTCTGTGCTAGTACGACACAGTGAAGTCGGTTAGATTAACCCTGTATGCCGTTCCTACGGTCAGTATTTGTACATGTTGACATGCGTAATATTGTTACCCGGCGATACTTCCTTACCCATGACTAAAGGTGCCTTGAGAAGAACTGTATATTCAAATGCATAACTTGTCATGCTTGTTTTACCCGAATAAAGTTTTATATTAAAAAAAAAAATAGGGGAATTGTTAATTTTTTTGTGTGTGGGTTTTACTTTTATAGGGGTAAAGGGTGGGGAGTAAATTAATTTTACTTACTTTATAATTAGTTGTTAAATACTATTTGTTTTTTTAATTGAAAATAAGTTTTAATTGTGTAATTAATTTTTTTACAGTTTAATTTTAGGTGTGGGTTGTGGGTATTATAGGGGTAAAGTGTGGGAAGTTAATTAATTTCTATGAGTTTTAATTTGTTTTTTAATTAATAATAGTTCTATAATTGGTAATTAATGATGTTAATTATGGGAGTACATTTTTTTCAAATTTATATGGGGGTTGTGAATTGTGTGGTGTTTTAGGGTAGGAAATAAAAAAACTAAATTTATGTAATAATTAATGTTTTGGTTTCTAAATATTTTGTAATTAAAAATATTTATTTGTTTGAAAATTATTTTTATTTAATATAATATTTGTAGGTATTTGTCATATGTATTTAAAATTATAATATGTTTTTATTTTTTTCAATTTTAATATTAAATATATTTGTATTTTAATTTTTAACTTATTTATATATTTTTTAATTTATTTTGTTTTTTAAATATTTTTTTGTTTTACTAATATTTTGTTTGTTTTTCATTTTGAACTGACTGGAAGGGGAATAGTAAATTTTAACCCTCCGCTATCCAACACTTTCCCTATAGTTGCACTCACTGGAGTGGGAATAGTAATTTTTACCCCTCCGCTATCCAACACTTTTCCTACTGTTGCACTCACTGGAGTGGGAATAGTAATTTTTACCCCTCCGCAATCCAACACTTTCCCTACTGTTGCACTGACTGGAGTGGGAATAGTAAATTTTAACCCTCCGCTATCCAACACTTTCCCTACTGTTGCACTAATTGGAGTGGGAATAGTAATTTTTACCCCTCCGCTATCCAACACTTTCCCTATTGTTGCACTCATTGGGGTGGGAATAATAATTTTTACCCCTCCGCTATCCAACACTTTTCCTACTGTTGCACTCACTGGAGTGGGAATAGTAATTTTTACCCCTCCGCAATCCAACACTTTCCCTACTGTTGCACTGACTGGAGTGGGAATAGTAAATTTTAACCCTCCGCTATCCAACACTTTCCCTACCGTTGCACTAATTGGAGTGGGAATAGTAATTTTTACCCCTCCGCTATCCAACACTTTCCCTACTGTTGCACTCATTAGAGTGGGAATGGTAATTTTTACCCCTCCGTTATCTAACACTTTCCCTACTTTTGCACTGACTGGAGGGGGAATAGTAAATTTTTACCCTTCGCTATCCAACACTTTCCATACTGTTGCACTCAAAGTGGGAATGGTAATTTTTACCCCTCCGTTATCTAACACTTTCCCTTCTGTTGCACTGACTGGAGTGGGAATAGTAATTTTTACCCCTATGCCATCCAACACTTTCCCTACTGTTGCATTCATTGGAGTGGGAATAGTAATGTTTACCCCTCTGCTATCCAACACTTTTCCTGCTGTTGCACTGACTGTAGTTTCAAATTTAAGTTTAAAGATTTTTTAATAGTTTAATGTTTTAATTTAGAATAGAATTTTTTTATTAGATCTTATGTTATTGGTATATATATATATATATATATATATATATATATATATTTATATATATATATATTTATTTGTAAATTTTATATAATTTTGAAATTATAAAATACATTAAAATTAATAGTTTATTAATTATTTAAAAGTAAATATATATATTAATTATTATGTATGTGTGTTTAACTTTTTTATTTATTATTTAGTGAACCAATGAACAGCAAAGTTGGTTCTAAGCCAGTTTTGGCCCAGGCAGTATAAATAAAAGTCAATTTTTCTGAAGTCACTTTTCCTCTAAAGGTATCAAAAATCTAATTTCACAATTAAATCATATTCTGAATACAGAGTAAAAAAAATAACATTGATTCATTTTGCTAGCATTTTCTGGAAAAAACAAATTAAGAATTGTAATTATATCTAGGGTTCTTCTTTGAGAATGTAGTCCAAACACACAGCAAAAATAGCTTTTGGACATTCCGTCACTGTGAGGGCACATTGTCTCAAATATGTAGTGTGTATTTTTTTATATATTAAACACTCTACACAGTGACGTACCAGACTCACTTTTGGCTTGAATTCTCAGTATATAAAAATAGGTTTTCCTGTGTGGCAAAAGCAATTTTTCATTCTGTGTGTCAATTCAGTGCTTTTAAACTGCAGCCCTGCTGCAGCATAGTGGTGCTCCAGGCACTCATATAGTTTTGTCATGTATATGGGCAATGTGCATACCCACGGAAGCCCACATTTGACATTTAACTACCATATCATTGTTGCAATGTCTGCACCATCTACATTGGCCTTAAAGGAAAGTTAAATCCATTTTAATAGCAGCATTTTAGGTCTAGGGAACACTCGCTGTGGCAGTAAATAGTAGTTTCGCAGTACACAGAGTCATAATACCAGCAATAATAGCATCTAGAAAAAGGTGGAAAGTGTGTTGAGACCTGTAGAAAAGGTTAAGTTCTTACACAACTCCTTTGTATCAGATTTCTTCCGATTAATATTTGAACATAAGAATAAAATACAAAAATATGCGGTTGTGGTGAGCACGCCCCACTCCTACGACTAACCTGGAATGGCACACATGATGTGCTTGTTGCATATGATCTCTGTTGTTCTGTTGTTGCTGATTTGCTCTGTGCCATTTATGTGGCTCAAGCCCAAGGTCTTTGATTAGGACTTTCGCGCGCCTTTAATGCTGTATTGGCTTCAGTTTCAACAGAGTTGTAAAACTGCATTGTTTCCATGTCTGACACTTTTGATTTCTGAAGCGACCCAATCTGATGAGATAAATTACAAAAGCATTATATTAAGCAGTTTTGTGTTCAGAAATATCCTTTTTTTAGATGATTTATTCACCCTACTGTGGAGCAATTTAATCAAGCCAAATGTTAAACCGATATGCCCCCATTTGAGACAGGAGATCTCACTGCACTGTGTTAGTCTGGCAGCCATCTCTCTATCAGTCAAATAGTCTCATACCGAAAACCAAGGCTTCATGTGAAGAAAGGTTGTATTAGTTTGCCGATAACATCTAAACTAATGGAAAGGAATCATATAATCAGTCATTAAGGAAACGCACCCAGAATCAAAGGCCAGTTGTACTAATAACGTCTTAGGGCCCGATTCCGATCTCGTCCGGAAAGCATACCGAACTACTCGGGTCCGTAATGCTTTCCGGACAACTCGGATAGGGAGAGTCCGACCGAATGAGTATGATGCATTTGAATTTATTTATTTATTTATAAGGTTTTATATAGCGCGAACGTGACCCACGAGGGTATCAGAGCGCTTTACAGTATACAGTTATAAAACATAAAGATATGAGGTAGTATAAGGCATTTGGTATTCGTCATTACGTACAAAACAGGTATATAATAAATGGGTAACATAGGTGACCTGTAGACGATACATGATGATCCCAGAGGGCAACAGAACATTCCACTATATACAGTTATTGAACATTAGGTGGTTGTGGTAATAAACATACATATAATATTCTCCTTCCAACCACAAGAGGTAGGCAGTGATAAGAGGTTCGTATAGGTGACTCGATGTCTGCCTAGAATCAAGTCTTATGACGTGAATTTGTTCATTAGGAGTATTTTTACTTCTTTTTGAAGGCGGTAAATGACGAGATTCCACGTACCACTGGAGGTAGGGAGTTCCAGATCTTTGGAGCAATCCCTGAGAACGCTCTGCAACCAGTTCTCTTTTTATGAAAGGATTGTGGTTTCAGAAGTAAAGAACTCGCGCTTCGTAATTGTCTGCATCCTCCTGATCGTTCTAGCTTTAGAGCTAAGTAACTGGGTGTATTGTTATGTAGTGCTTTATGGGTCATGCAGGCAACCTTTAGTTGTATTCTTGCCTCATAGGGCAGCCAGTTCAGCGCTTTCAAGGTCGGAGAAATGTGGCTATTTCTTTTAGTTCCTGATACCACTCTAGCCGCAGCATTAAGTGATGCCCTCAGCGGAGCTAGCTTGTATTTGGGGAGACCGCAGAGGGTGGTGCTTCCATAGTCTAATCTTGGTAGCACTAGGGCTTGCACTGCCATTTTTAGGTCGGTCTGAGGGAGGAAGGGTTTGAGTTTCCTTAATATACTCATTTGGTGATTAGCTCCCTTGGTGGCATTAGTGATGTGCGTCTTCATATTCAAATGTTTGTCTAAGGTGACTCCCAGGGATTTTGCGGAGTCAATGATGAGGGGAGCTCAGTCAAAGGAGGTTAGGTGTTTCAGCCATAGGTCTATCTTAGGTGTGTGATTGGGTGGGGAGATGAGAATGAATTCTGTTTTTTTTGGTGTTAAGCATGAGGTGGTTGTTAGTGAGCCAGTTTTGCGTGTTCTGTAGAATAGTGTTGAGGGAAATGAAGTCTTCTGGAGTGGGGATTTTCAGATACAGTTGGGTGTCGTCCGCATACAGGTGATATAGAATATTTGCAGATTTCAATGCATTCGCCAGGGGTTCCATTAGTATGTTGAAAAGGATGGGTGATAGGGCGGAACCCTGTGGAACGCCTAGGGTGACCACCGAGGGTTGAGAGAGTGAGTTCTTCATCTTGAATCTTTGTGTTCTATTATTTAGGAAGGATGAAAACCATTGTAATACCATGCCCGAGAGGCCCATCCTTCCTTCCAATAGGGACAAAAGGTTGTCGTGCTTCACCGTATCGAAGGCGGAGGACAAGTCAAGCAGTATCATTAGGCATGATTCGTTGTGGTCAAGCATTTTTAGTCTATCATCCATTATGTGGGTGAGTGCAGATTCTGTGCTGTGACCTTGACGGAAGCCAGATTGGTGATTGTCTAGGAGGTTGAAATTCTCAATATGATTCCTTAATTGTATTTGTACACATTTCTCCAACAATTTCGCCAAGGTAGGGATGTTGGATATAGGGCGGTAGTTGTTGAGATCAGATGGGGTGGCGTCGGATTTCTTTAGTATAGGTGTGACCTGCCCTATTTTAAGACAGCCCGGTATGGAGGCTTGTCTCAGAGAGGCATTTACAATTTTTGCCCATAGTGGTAGGATAGAAGTTTTTATCATTTTGAATAAGGCAGGAGGAAGGGGGTCAGAGAAGTGATTGGAGGGGTTGATTGCTAGAAGAGTGTTATAGATTGTTTGTTCAGGGATTGGCGAGAAGGTATGCCAGGAGGCATTGTTTTTTGTGACTTCCCCTGAAGTGCTAAAATGGACCTTGAGCTGTGAGTAACAGTTAGTATCCTGGGCCACATGTTGTGGGAGGGCCTTCTTAGATTGGATGTCGAGCTCGATGGCCTTTGTCTTATCACAGAAGAAATTGGCAAGCTCATCGCAGGTAGGTGTCGCCGGGTCATTAAGTTCCACGGAGTTAGTCGTGTTGCGTGCTTGTTGCTTTACGATTTCGAAAAGTTTTTTGGGGCGGTTGATTGCTTGGTTCAGCTGGGTTCTGAAAAAGTCTGCCTTGGCCTTTAGAATCTTCCTGTTGTAGGAGTTCCTTAACATTCTAAGGTGATCTAGGTGATCAGTGGTGGGTGCTGATTTCCATAGTCGCTCAGCAACCCTTAGCTTGCGTCGCTCCGAGTTCAGTGTCTCATTGAACCAAGGTTTGGAAATTTTTGAGGAAACGTTTTTTACCTGGAGGGGCGCTGTAGAGTCTAGGATTTCGAGCATAGTGGAATTGTAAAAGGCTGTGAGATCATTGACATCAGCCATGTCAGGTGTGGGTGTCAGGGCAGAGTTGCATCGGTTTACCAGGGTGATGGGGTTGATATTTTGTAAGTTCCTTTTCCATTGCTTTGTTTTTGAGGGTTGGCCCCTTTTTGGGATTACCTCGATATTGATGGAGAAGAGGATGCTGTGATGGTCAGTCCAGTCACATGGGGTGATGGATTCTAATGAGACGGTGTTCGCTTTCGCTATGATGAGGTCCAGTGTCTCTCCCTTGTTGTGAGTTGGACTGTCACAGAATTGGGATAGATCATTGTCTGACAGGAACGCTTTAAGACCGCCTACACCATGATCGTTTGTGTTGTTCCAGTGGAGATTAAAGTCACCCAGGTAAATTTGTGGTACTTGTGAGTTGCCGTTGGATGAAATTACTTCCATTAGCTCGTCTATGAAAGTCAGGTTGTCACCCGGGGGGTGATAGAATAAGTGAAGCTTGCTGGTGAGGTGCTTATCATCGGAGATATTGATGCAGAGATATTCGCAGGAGGATAGAATGATAGAGTCTGCTTGCTTGACTGAGATTGTGTTACGATAAATGCAAGCTAACCCACCACCGGGTTTCAGGTTTCTGTCTAGTCGGATCAGGTCGTGACTAGGAGGAACCAGTAGGTCAAGGATGGGAGAGGAGGAACTATTCAGCCATGTTTCGGTGAGGACCATAATGTCTAGATCATTCTCTAGGATGAGGTTGAAGATGTCAGGAGCATGTTTACTGGCGGATCTGCAATTAATGAGTGCGCACTTCATCTTGTTACTAGAATGGGTTAGGGTAGTCTGCTCTATGTTGATGTTTGTAAGGTTGTCTCTATTTACGGATCTGTTGTTGTGAGTCTGTTCTCTGAAGGGGTTGGGTTGAATGGAATGGCTAGTGCTACATTGCGGCTTATTGTTATCTGTAGCCCAGGCATAAGATATGAGGAGGTCATCTATGTCGCTGTCGGATAGTTCCTCATTTCTCCTCCTAGTCCAAGATGGGGAAGGTAAGTTACTCTGACTAGTGTTCACGGGATGTGAGATCTTGGGAATGTGTCTACTAGGTTGGGGGCTGGTTTGGTTACTCTGACTAGTGTTCTTGGGGTGTGAATCCTTGGGGATGTATCTACAAGTTTGGAGATTGATTTGGTTCACTGTGGCGTTGGTGGCTCTGTGTACGTTTAGAAGTTCTTTGGTGATGGTTGATAGGTTAAGCATCTCGGCCTTGAGCTGGGATAGGCCTGTGGCTAACTCGTTGAATCGTGTGATCCAATCGGAGTTGGGAAGGTTAGTAGTATGAGAGGGGGTATGTTCTATTATGGGGGGAGATCCGCAGGTAGGGTTTGTTTGAATGATCATGTTCTCCGGTAGCGTGTGGATATCCTCATTCGGGATCGATGTGGTAAGTTTAGCAAGGGGGTTTGTTGTGGGGTCCGAGTCAGTGTGTGGGATGGTGTTGTGATGAGACAACTGGATAGGGGCTGCCGCATGGGATTGGGGAGAGGTCTTTGTGCACTGTGTTTGGATGGGTGTAATGAGTATTGAGGGTGTTATGGTCCGAGCAAATATCGTGGTAGACAGTGGGTCAAGGGAATCTTTGCAATCTAACTTAGATGTAAGTGGGGAGAGAAGGGAGGCGTGAGTGAAGTCCAGGTTGGTGGTTTCACTCCCGGACGTCCGGGATAACGGTGATGAGTCTGCAGTGAAGTGATCAGTGGCTAAGAATAACCCTGTCCCTTCTGGTCCGGGGGATCCAGGTGTGGTAGCGACCAATGTGACTGGGGGGTAGGAATCATTGTGGGTGTCTGCACTGATGTGATTGGTAGGTAAGTGCAACCCTGTCCCTCCTGGGCCACAGGACCCATGTGTGGTTGAGGTCGATGTGGCTGGGAGGTAGGGCTCATTAAGGGTGTGGGGGGAAGTCAGTTCAGAAGAAATTGTTATGGGATTTTGATGTGGAGTTGGGGTGGCCTCTGGATGCTGAGGCTGAGAGGTTGCGGGGAGTGTGCTATTCTTGCTGTTCACTGCTTTCTTGAGAGTAGGGAAGATCCTGTCTATGGTATCGAGATTATCATTGGAGGCTTGTATAAGGATATTACCGTTGTTGTAGATGGTGATGGTGGCATTCGCAGGGCATAGGTCTGAGGCTGTTACCGACAATTTGAGGGCATGCGGGGTCTTTTTAACATTGGAGATTCGGAGCAAAGAGTAAAAGATATTTCTCCACTGGGCACGTTTTTTGTGTGGAAGATAAGGTCGTTGGATATTACGCCTTTGCTAATGCAGAAGTATGGGTCTGAAATAAGAGTCTCAGGGTGGGTTATCATTAGCCTGTGCTTGAATTTCTTTGCTGCATTTTTGGCGAGATTGGGCGGGTAGAGAATGGTGAAGGCATGATGGCCTGAGGGTTCAAGGTGTTTATCCATTTTATTATTTCCCTCTCCTTCTTAGTTTTTATATTTCCTACCTTGACTTTTTTTTTTTTTTTCTTTTTTTTTACCGTTGTAGGTAATGTTAACTTTCTGATTAGTTTAGCGTTGTCCAACAGTTAATTATTTGTTATCCCCTCTTGGCTGAATACACCTTTGTGATTGTTAGATGAGGATTTTGTTAGATGAGGAGATAGGGGTGTCAGACCCTTCATTATGCATCAGTTCAAGATGGCTGATCTGTATACTCCCTCGACCTGTCCCTGTGATGTGGTCCTTTTTTGCTTTCCATTAAGTGATTTCTTCCTAGACCTGTTTTCTGCTCTGTAGTCCACTTTCGCTTTCTGTTAATTGGTCCTCAGAGGGTGTAGTTCTGTTTCTATGCTTATCAGCATCTTTGATGAATGGACCCTTCTTTGTTGTCTGTGGTTATAAACTTGTACTGACTCAGCACAGATTGTTGAGAGTCTCCAATTCGTTATCTATAAGAGGCATCCTCACAGATATCAACCACGCAAGATCAGTGGCCTAGCCTGACACTGTGTGGAAGACGATCTGCTCCCTTAAAAACGAACATTCAGCAATTTATAAAAAGGCTGCCCCCACTGCCGAGTGAGGAGCACTTCCAGCACACCAAGACTCGGCAGTCAGTGTCGTGCATGTTGGCCTTGTAACAATGAATGCATCCGGATACGATTCGGTCAGGCTCCCATTGACTTCAATGGGAGCCTGTGTTCTGAACGCGAACATAGGCTCGCATTGACAAAAGGGGTGGTTGGGGATAATCGTGCACCCTGTGGCGGGCATCACTTGGTGCCTACCACACTGTGCATGGTTGGGTAAAGGGGACCCATGGGTACCGCCAGGGGCCGGATTCAGAGGGCCCCGGGTGAAGGGAGGCCAGCTACGGGCCCCCAAAGACCGATTCCAGAAGCCTTTTTGATATGGGCAAACTGAATCGGAAAGGCTGTCCAAATCGTTCATTGTACTTTCTCGCTTGGAAAACCTACTCCATAGAGCTGTACGAATCGGCTCTGGATGGCTCAATCTCCCCCAATGCCTTCCGGAACTGATTCAGTCAGCGCTAAGGCTTTCCAGGCATTGTACTTGGTCGTTCGGAACTGTGAACGATTCGATCGTAAACAAGGGCTCCGGATCGATTTTGGCAAACCCAAATCCGATTCGGAGCCCTTCCGACCGAGATCGGAATCGGGCCGTTAGCAGCAAAACCTGGTTGCCAACTTTTAGTGTCAAGTAATTTATTTTGCTAACTGGACTATATTCTAATAGTTGGGTTCACAAAATAAGGAATCAGAGGGTATTGCAGAATGAACTGCCTAATTAATATTCATTAGGCAGGTCACAGATTGTGTCTCCCTGCAATTGACTACCTTCACAAGGATGGTGGCCTGCAAGGGAAAGCAGACCATCATCCCTGTGAATGTTTTTCAAAATGTATTTTTTCAACCACGCAGAGTTCCTTAAACGACATGGGCTGCTTAAAAAAGGATTTTCTATTTTGAAAAACTTCATTGAGTGTTGCCAATGAACCCCTGGATTACTATCTACTGTCCTTGAAGCTGGCCCTTCGATTCCCTAAAGGTAAGTGGTCCAAAAGGGACACCTTCCCCTTTGGAAATCATTTAACATCCCAACCTGCTACCTTATCAATGGTTTGATAATTAAATTATGGTTTCAAAGAATTGATACATAGGGCCCGATTCTGATGCGGGTTGGAAAAGCTTCCAGACCGAGGGCCTGATTCTGATGCGGTTAGGAAGGCATCCTAACGGCATTTGCTCCTTCCAAATCGGATCGGGAACGTGTCTTCCCGATCGAGGGCCCAATTCTGATGTGGTTAGGAACAAATGTTCCCATTGAAGTCAATGGGAGTTCAACCAAATCGTATCTGGAAGCATACGGATGCATCCTACTCCGCCGGTCGGACTTTCCCGATCCGAGTGGGTCGGACACCATTTCCCAACCGATTCGGTCGGGAAGCTTTTCCAACCCGCATCAGAATCGGCCCCATAGTGTTTCATTTGCTATTTAGAAGGGATACCCAAAACACGCCACTTCCAATCAGAGAATCGGTAACCATTTCTCAACCTATTTAGCAATTCAGAGAAATATTTCCAAATAGCTAAAAGAGCTTAGAACACTTTACTGGTCGTACACCCTCTGATATAGCTAATCACCAAAACTCAGCTATTAAGGCTTTTTATCCATCTTTTAGTCCATCTTTAATTATTAGAATGTTAAAATTCAAGTTTGTCAGGCCACAAAATTTGTTAAATTGACATATGATATTTATCTTCGTTTGCCTCTCAACCGGAAGGTTTTAACAAGAACGGTAAACCTGCTTAACAGATATATACACAACTCCTAGATTTACAGTGTTCTTACTTTATATTTATGGAGAGGATTGCATTTCTTCAACTCTAAAAGAATAATTTTACTAAAAAAAAATGGCAGAATTCTGTGTACCTCTGAACATGTCATCCGGAGACCTCTCAGGTCTTGGTGAAATACCATCCTTCTAAATGAGACCCATGAATATGAAAGTCACGTTATTCTTGATAATAATCAGTGGGGAATGGTACTTAACACCAGTTCCTATTCCAACCTACTCATAATCAAGATCTTAGTAATATGAAAGCATAAAGCTGCTTTGCAATTGGGCAAATGCACCATTAGATATGCAGGACAGGATCATTCAGTCCCACACAATGAAAGCTTGCAACATTTATAAACTGAGGTATTTGTGCCTGATCTTAAGACATGGAGGTTTAATATAAAGCAGACCCTCCTACACTGCGGTCTTATTTTAGCTATTAATTTGAAAAGTAAATGTGTGGAACAACGTGGATCATATTAATTTATGAAATCTTCGAGATTGTTTTGTGTTTTTGAAACTTTTTCTGTCACCTTTCAATGCATTCGAATCCATAGCTAACAATAGCACATAATAGCACATGATAGTTGATTCATTGACTGCCTGATGACACTTGATTACATGCACTGCACCATTGATCCCATGGCCTGGACTGTAAAGCTATGTTTTTTTTTGGGGGGGTGAAGGGTCATTTGTTCATAATAAGGTGAAGAACGTGAATTCCTTATAAACAGGGGTAACTTATTACTTACTTTCTGCAGTCAGAACATCACTGTAATAAGAAAACGATATTACTTCTCAGTTGTAACACCATATTACATGTGAGTTTTGACATTACACCACTGACTTTTCTTTCCATCTGCTATTGTAGTTCCACGCCCGCCCCCCTTTCCTTTCCATGCGTTCTCACTAGTGGTTATAACCTTGTCAGCAGCGGCAGCAATGGATTGTCCAAAGAGAGTTCACTCCTTGCTTGCTTACATATCTTCCCGATGTACAACGCTGCAGACCACCCAGTGGAGCCGCACTTGCTACCCGTTCTTTCCAGAACAATAAATGCATAATTAAGCGATGTGCAGATGTCCTGATCACCTGACAGCTGCAATGCTGCCCCCACCGAATGACCTTCTTCATACCACCTGCTACCGCCTAACAATCGAGTAAAGTGAGATGAAAGAAGAAAGCTGAGCTTCATTACTGAAAATGATACATGGCCCATGACTGCTTTTATGCACTGATTTTATTGTATCCCAGACAGACATAAGCAGTGCACCCAATCCAAGTTTATTTCCTTGCATTCTCGAACTTGTAGTACTATTTGTTTTAACAAAAGTGTGAGACCAGAATGTAAATCGAAAAACAGGACCAGAAAAGCTACTTCCGCCTGACCTGGGCCAGCGTCAAAGATCAATGGGTGGGAAAGTACCCCCTTATTATGTGGAATTAAACACCCCAACTGTGTACTTAAAAGGATATTGCAAGTCATCTCCTTCTTCCATGACCATAGAAAGGCACTCTGCTTATGACCTCGTGCCTCGATATTGACATGTAACCCCTTGTTGACTTGCAATAGCCTCATGAAGCACGCGATTCCAACAGGTGTCCTGGTGCCAGTTCCATAAAGACATACCCTGAGCAGAAAAAGATCTTCTGATTTTGGATTTCAGTTTTCTCCAGGACTAACTTAGGACAGTCTGAGCCTTTGGGTTCAGGGCAGTAGGGGAAATCCTATTGAACAAATAGAAAAGGGGCAGAGCATGGGCCGACTTGAACACTATGCAGCCTATTGAAAATCAAATTAGATCCCTACTAGGGAACTAATAGAGTGCATATCTGGCCTGAGAGCTGTGATTTTTTCTGCCCAGTTAAGATACCAGCCAGAATCACTGTTCTGTATCCTCTGTATTCATTGTTTTTTGAAGGTGGGAAAGCCTGTGCACATGGAATTTTTATGGCTTCTACCACCACCAGTGAGTGCCCTGTAGAAATCTGATAACAGGGAACTTAGTTGGTGGAAATAACTAACCACATGATACCCAAAATGAGGATTAGGGAGAGATTGCACTGAAAAGTAGAAATCAAATATTATTTTTTTGCCTTTCAGGAATCAGGGCACTGTTGCACCAAGAACCTGGACAGCATTTGGTCACAAAGATGATACTTTCAGTTTTGGTGCATTTTCTATGGAGATAATTATCACACCTCTAAAACTTGCCTATAGATCCCGACTTAAGTTGACGAAGGTCAGAAAACAGAATGATGTCTTGATAGAAATTAATATATAGCTATTGTTGGCATAAAGTTTGACCTGTCACCTGGGTGTCATTAAAGATATCAACTAAAAGACTAGGGCAGGCAAGAGAGGGGACCTCTGTGGTAGAAGGCAGATAGGAATAACCTCTGTGGATAAAAAAGTCCAAGGGAAACTCTCAGGGGCATATTCACAAGGACTTATCGCCGAGTTATCGCCACCTCAACGCATCAAAAGTGGAGATAGATTTAACACCCCATTCACAAGCGGGTGCAAACTGCAGACATCACCAGTATTCCCGCGATAACTGCCGCAAATTTCATCCCCACGGGTGACACCACCAACTAACCCTAATGAGATGCAGAGTAGGCATTCCCGTGCAAAAACACACGAAAACACCACAACACCACTTTCACAACGAACTGCCAGATCTGCGATGCGAACCAAAACCACGCGATAAGCCGCGGTAGCAGCAGCTATTTAACACCTGCCTCTTGCTGGTGTTAAGCAGGACGACTACCTGCAGTAGGCAACGGAGCCCCGCACACAGCCACAGCCGAAGAACAACCAACACCATGGAGCTACTCATCATGCAGCTTGGGGCCCCAAAAGGGCCACAACACCCACCGCCACCCCCCCCAGGACCGCCACCACCCCCAGGACCGGGACGGCACCCCCCCTGGACCACCACAGAGGCAGCGCAGAGTAAGACAGCGGACCTACCGAAAACGCACCAGTCTCACAGACCTAATGCCCGAGGAAGTCATTGCCCACTACAGGCTCAAAAGGACAACCATCCTCTGCATCATGACCCACATCAGCTCCAGGCTGACAGTCCCAACACAGCGGACAACCAACATCCCTCCGCAGACAAAGCTGCTGGCTGTGCTGCACACGTTGGCCTCTGGTACCTTCCAACCAACAACGGCCAGAGTCGGAGGAGTCTCACAGCCAGCCCTATCAAAGTTCCTCACACCTGTCCTGGATGCCATCATCAGCTTCATACCCCAGTACCTTCACTTCCCCCACACTGCGCAGGAACAGCTGGAGACCAAGCAAGGCTTCTACGCCATTGCTAGCTTCCCACACGTGTTGGGGGCCATTGACTGCACACATGTCCCACTTGTGCACCCTGCGGACACTGCACACATCTACCGCAACAGAAAGCACACACATTCCATCAATGTGCAGGCAATAGTGGACCACCGGGGAATGTTCACCAATGTCGTCGCAAACTACCCAGGCAGTGTGCACAATTCTTAAATCTTCCGACAGTCCATCATCAACCAGCGCTTCCAGGATGGCATCTATGGAACTGGACTGCTCGTTGGTAAGTACCAAATCAACAAACCACACACCTCAAAGCCACCATCACACAAGGCACAACTGTGGGAATGCACACGTGACCAAACCACATACAACATGTCAATCAACATGCCCACCTACCAGACACGACAACACAACTCCATCGGGATCCTGGGCTTCCCATGTACCCAAGCCAGCTATATCATGGCACCACAGCCACACAACAGCTGAACATGTGGAGAGGCGGAAAGCAGGCATGTGCGAAGGACGCAAGTGACCCATGAATGGGAATGTACACAACGACAAGTGTGGCGTGAATGTGCTGGACAGACCTGGGTATGCAAACCACAGATATGTCCATGCAGACATTAACTGCTGGTGTCTGGGGAGTAGTGAACAGTGGATGCAACCATGTCAACTCAGGCTGTGGGTTAGATCACGGAAATGTCGCTCGCTGCGTCCCTACCTGTGTGTGTGAGCGTAGTGGGTTGGCCCAGCTTAAGCCAGGCCTGCGCAGGGGTGTGGATGAAAACACCGTTGCGCTGAGTGTGGTGCACACCTGGAATAGCCAACGTCACAGCCAGGGTGGCGCCTCTCAGCCCGCCACGAGGCCGACGCCGTGAGCAGTGGGGCCTGTGAGCCTGTGTGCCTCCTGCACCCCAGGCCACTAATACCCAGACCAGGCCTGCCCGCCCCAGCGCTCCAAGGCCGCACTGCTCAACTGCTGACACCGTCGTGTGTCAAAGAGGGCCCACCACGTGCCGGTGCTAGCTCCAAGAGCCATGCCCGCGACCTTGGCAGCCTCCTCAGACCATCGCTGTCCTCCGTGGCACAGGCCCCCAGGAGTCCTCATTCATTGACATACTCCACCGCTGCAGCCAGCCTACACTGCAGTCCAGTATGTCCCACATCTAGAACTGAGTCTTCATTAATCAATGGCAGAGTCCATGCCAGTGAACGCAGGGTGTGGAGTGAGAGAAAGATGCGTTTCGGTCCGGTGGAAACACGGATCACCGTTACGGAGGAGGTCAACCAGTAGCAAGGACTGACCTGGTGCCACTAACCCTGTGCGCCGTGAGTGACCGTCAGCCTCCAGCCGAACATTGTTGGTGTCTGAGCCTGTGGCCTGGGGGTTGTCATCAGCAACGGGCAGGTACGGACTTGGTGTTTGGCATGAGTCTGTGGCATTCATATCCGCCATGTGGCCGGACACAGCTGGTATGTGCCCTCTGCATCATGCCCTGGGGCTACACCTCCCACTCTCCCCCGAGACACTCCGCGAAATCCACCTTTGATACATACGAGACCCTGCTCTGCCCTCATGACCCTACCCCAGTGTCCCGCAAGTCAGCGTCCCGTGGCGGTAGGCCCGTGTCGGCCGCTGTGCATCCGGGGCCACTAACTCTGTGCAACTCAAGTCATGCTCCCTTGCTGTTCGGACATTGCATTTCTGAGTGCCTGATGACTGTTGAAGTTGTTGCCAGCACCAGCTACTCCCTGAGGGCTGGCTTACACTCACCCCACACACAGCCAGCACAGGCATCACTGGACTAGTGGGCCTGCCAACACATCATGCCGAACCAAGTATTGACTCTATTCTCTCTGCACTGTCACAGGTGATCAAGGATATGCACTCTGCCCTTGGATGATGACACCCCTCCGAGACCCGAACACACCCGCACAGAGTCAGTACAATGCGGCCCACATACGCACCAGGGGCATCGTGGAACGCACACTTGGCGTGTTGAAGTCACGTTTCAGGTGCCTGGACGGCACAGGTGGAAAGCTCCTGTACAGTCCAGACATCGTGTGCAAGATGATCGTTGCATGTTGTGTGTTGCACAACATCTGTGTACGCACCAATGCCCCATGGATCCAAGTTCCAGAGGTACTGGACGATGATGAGGACAATGGGGCAGGTGGCCCACATGCCACTGCAGCTGCGGCAGGAATAGCCTGTAGGAACACCCTCATTGCCAATTTCTTCTCATGAGCCCGTCACATTGTGGCCGTCCTTGGCAATCATGGGTCAGTACTAAATGTCCACAAGCACAGCATGTGAGAATAATAAATATTTGCAGGTTACAGGTTGTACTTGTACATTGTCATGTCACAGTTTCCTGCTGTGCCAGATGTGATTGGCCATGTTGTGCACATATGCGGCACCAGTTGTGTCCTGTGTTCTGTTGTGGAGGTGTTGCTGTTTGTACCAGGATGTTGTCAATGTCGAGGTGCACTTATTCTTATGTGCGTATGCTGCACGGTGGGTGAGTCGCTCCTGCGGCTCTGATTTGGCTGCCACTTATCCCTTCCATGCGGTGTGCCTTTCAGTTCTGTGCTTCCACAGTGCTGAGATGTTGCAGGCTTGGGTGACTTGTGCTCTTTGTCGAGTTGTGACTCCTGGGCATGGCTTGTCTGCAGATGTGTTGTTGACATCAGGGGTTGTTTGTGCAGGTGGTTGTGTCCGGGTGTGATCTGCTCCTTTCCGGTTCTGGTCCGCACTCAGCCACCTCAGTGTCGTGCCGTGTACATTGTCATGATGATTGGACTGCAGCCATGCTACTCGTCATGTGGTGTCTCTTGCATTGTCAGTGTGGCTGACGTATATGCATGTTTGCTGTGTTTCGCACGTGTGCATGTGTTGGTTGTGTGATTGTTGATGTTTTGGGTGGGTGCCCCTTTGGGCACATGGTGTACGTGGGACTACTTGGTGTTTGTGTGTGTGCTGAAGTGTTCCTGTCGGATCAGGGACATGATCCTGAGTCATTGTGGGTGTGCAGTGTGCTCTGCTTAATTGTGCATGTGTGCCATTGTGCTCATTTCCCCCCTTCCCCCACTCCCTGGTCGGTAGGCACCCTGTTGATGTGGTGTCGGGTCATGTTGGGCAGTGCCCGGAACCCCAACTCCTGTCACCGTCTCCCGACTGATGACTGTGGCCACCATCTTCTCCATGTCATTCAGCTCCTGGTGTTCTGCTGGCCCCCCTCCTCCGAAGTGCGTTGCTGCTTTCGTGTTGGCAGCGTGTTTCTGCTTGGTTTTGCCATTCACATCAATCCAGCGCCTCTTGTCCTCTTCCATTGTCCTCCTCGGCGCTGCGACGGCATTCACATGGTCCGAGATGGTGTGCCATCTTTGCCTCTTTGTTGCCAATGACACGTTGGAGGTGACGTACAGTTAGTGGTGGTGTTCTATCTCATCCGTGACGATGATCGTGTTTTCCTGCAGACTGTACCCCGTCTTCCTCTTCTCATTGCCCTTCCACGGGCCCTGGATTCCTGGGTGTTCCTCCGTGGGGATTGTGGGGTTCATATTGTCCTCTGCAGTCGGTCAGGGTGCATCCGTGGTACTCCGCAGTTCATTTCCTTTTTGGTGGCATTTTCCGTATGCTGTTCTTGTGCTTTTTCCCGCATTACGCGTGGGTATTGCTGGCCTCTTGCTGGTTATCACTGTTTTCTTATCGCGTTTGCCCGGTCGCGTCTTTTTACGCGTTGCGGTTTGTGTTTTTATCGCCGTCGCGGTGGTTGTATCGCGGACATTGGCCGCGGTTTCGGGAGGCTATCGCATGGTACCGCCATGTTGTGAATGCCACATTAACACTGGGTTATTTTCCCGCAATAGACTGCGATGTGTAAAGTTGCGTTAACATTTTTTGGAGATGTTTAGCGCACGTTCTTGTGAATATCCCCCTCAGAGTGATGATTGGGAAAGACTAGAAACAGATGAGATTGTTTCAAAATGCAAACACATATAGACTGAGGGCCTGATTCTGATGCGGTTAGGAAAGCATTCCCACCTAGGGCCTGATTCTGATGCGGTTAGGAAGGCCTCCTAATGGCATTTGCTCCTTCCAAATCGGATCGGGAACGTGTCTTCCCGACCCAGGGCCCAATTATGATGCGTTTAGGAACATATGCTCACATTGAAGTCAATGGGAGTCCAACCAAATCGTATCTGGAAGCATCCGGATGCATCGTACTCCGTCGTTCGGACTCTCCCGATCCGAGTGGGTCGGAAACCATTTCCAAACCGATTCGGTCGGGAAGCTTTCCAACCCGCATCAGAATCAGGCCCTGTGTTGGATATATAACAATACCTTTTTTCTGTGTGGTAGGAACAAACTCTTCCTTGACAGAACTATTAATCAGAAGCATATGAAGAATGCTAACAAGAATTGTCTGTTTACCGCTATGAACACTATAACTGTTTAGGCCCAGATTTACCAACGCTTTGTGCCAAGTTTACATCACAAAAGTGCAATTAGTTGGGGTCTGATTTAGGGCCATATGTACGAACACATTTTCCCATAGACACAGAATGGGTAAAACCCTTTGATACATCTGGCCCTTACTGTTTAAGAAAACCAGGATTTACATTGGAAAGTTACCTTAAATAATGAAAGTTGAGCTATGAGCTACTATTCACTACTTTGTGTCAAGACGAGGTCTCATGGGTGGTACATAGAAGTCCCCACACAACCACCCTTGGGTATTGGTGCAAATCTCTATCTTCTAAAATTCATAGACAGGAACATGTGCCAAAACCATTTACCTTTTCGAGATAGGCGTATAGAGCAGAATTGTTTTAATTTCTCTTTATGCAAAGTGAGAAAAGTACTAAAGAATAGTTTTTGTACTGAAAGATTTACCTTCCATTACAAAATCTGTGCTATAGAGAAAGCACACAACGTTGCATTATGGCGCAAGGGTGTGTGCATTGGCACATGGCAGTCAAAATTACACCATGGCCGGTGTGAATAAAAATGCACCCTTTTCTCTCACTAAAACCATCTAACTTTAGCAATTAAACTGCTACCAGACATTACTCATTGAAATGCCCCATGTTTGAAAATAGTACTAAATAAATTTGTAGCAGCTATTGTATTGTACCTTGTTTGCATTTATATAGGTGCTTCATATCCTTGAGGAGGTGCAAAGAACATTTAGTGGACATACAATACACTACACCTTGGGAGTACTGCTTGGTTGGAAGAAAGTTGAATTGCAGTGTTGCCTGCGTTAGGATCATGATGGCGTTGATCGTAAGTGGCCAGATTGGTGCTCTTTTCTAGTTTTAAGTTCTGCCCCCAGCCATGTGTTGGCAGGAAGTGGAGTGAGAGATAGAATTCATGCAATTTCTCTTAATATAATTTGTGCTTGATTAACCCAGTTTCTCTGGATTTCGCCCTCGAAGAACAGAGGAGGAACCCATGGTATGAACTGGACACAGGAGTGATAGCAGGTGCTCTATATGCTCCCAGACTAACTGAATAGCTGAGAAACCTGTATGCAACTACCCATGGGAAATGATATAAGTTCATTTAGTGGTGGCAGACAGTAGCCCACAGGAATGCACAGGAGAGAGGCAGCCACAGTAATTCTCTTTAAGGGCTACCTAGAAAATAGAGAAGATTAATGGGAGCAGACTGGCTACAGTAATCCAGTGAAAATGCTCCAGATTGTTCCTCCAGAATCATCCCTCCAGAATCCTAAGAGAATTAGCCCCTGGCATGTACTATTTGCAGGCAACCAGGCTAAATTACCCATAACATGAACCTAGGAACAAATACTCTTTAGGCTGCACAGAGGACTGATAAGAGAGAAACCAGTGGGCTTGCACTAGATGCAATTAGCCAACATAAATGATTGACCTGTAGGAATGTAGGTATGCAACCATACTATCAGCTCCTTAGAAACTACCTAAAAGCTGTCCGAGAGTGATAGACTGGTATTGCTGGTTATTGAACTCTGCACACTAGTGCATCTCTGTCCAGGCCCCAGTGTATATGTTCTGACCCCTAAAATATGGTAAAACTGGCTAATTTCCATTTGCCATTTTTAACTGTCCAGTAGGACCAAAGAGTATGGTGCGGAAAAATACACCAATGGCATGGAAAGGTAAATGTTACCTGTGGACTGCAGCTCTTTATTTTCCATCCACCAGCGTGACAAACAAAACATGACTTAAGGCCTAGCTCTGCTGCTTTTAAACCTGCAAGCGAACCTGTCAAAGTAACTAGTTAAGTCTTTATTCGATCAAATATGTACCTCATTCACAAAGTTCATAAACAACAGTCTTCCTTAGTAAAATGCAATATACAACGGAGTATAAATAATCATGACATAAAAGTTATAAAAATGTAAAATACTAAAAAGTGAATAGAGACTTATGACCAATTGACATTAAAAAAAGACAAAGAAATAGTATTCAGAGTCAGTGTGTTGTTACCCAGCTATATATTAGCCTGTATTGTCCTCTGCTTTACTTTGCAGTTAGTAACTTAGACCTAATACGCCAGGTATAAAGCAGATATCGTGATATGGCAATTATTAGCCATTTTGTTAAATCTGATCTAAAAACTCGGAGAGCATCTGCTGGTCGCCTGAAAGATAAAACCTGGCATGCGGGTATAAGCCACTTTTTCCTGATCTGTGCGTTGTAGGGACAAAAAAACATATAATGATCTAATGATTCAGAACCAAGAGTACATGCAGGGCACGTCGGAGTTATAGTGGCCTGTGTCCATCTACTTCTAATGTTGTTCAGCAGTAAAGCTCCATACCTGAATTGTAAGTAAAGTGCACGTGCATGTGGAGGTTCAATTTCATCCATTATTGACTCAAATAAAAAACTACTTTTAAACTCTAAAAACCTTCCTGGGAGGGAGCCCTGTGCTCTGGCAACATAACATGTGTCCTGAATATGAGCCCAGAACTTCGCTTTTAGAAGAGGTACTGCATCTTTTGCCAGGGATTTGGGGTATTCTCACATGGCCTTCAGCCCTAATCTCATTAACCAGTTCCTCACCTCTCTAAACCACTTCACCTGTCCTACTCCTCTATATCGAGGTTTTATACTTCCTCTATGGCTTCTTTTACTGGGATCTGTGCTTTGCTGGACCATATTCTGACCCAAAACAATAGAGGTTTCAGTTCTGCTATATGTTTAACACTTCTTAGGCCAAGATCTAACCGAACAGATATAAGTGGGGTGCTATTTGGCAGTTTTAAAAATGACCTTATGAGCTTGTTTTCTGCCAGCTCTAAACTCTTTGTCTGGTCCAGACCCCACAGTTCTGCACCATAGAGTGCTGCCCCCAGACCTCTAGCTCGGTATATTTCAAGGGCTGGAGAAATAGGGCGATAAACAGATTGATTTAGTTTTTTGGCCACTGCTGAGTCAACATACTGTAGTGTGATGATACTCTTTTCAATTTGGTTTTTCCAGCTCATATTGCTATTCAGCCTGACACCAAGATAGTCGAAAACCTTAACTTGGTCAAGCATGGTTGAGCCCAGCCTAATTTTCCCTCTAAAACAGCGGTGGGGGTTAAAAGCCATGAATTTGGTCTTTGAGCAATTTATCTCTAGACCAAAGTCAGTTCATGCTGTTGCAAACCTGTTCAGTATATTTTGGATGCCCATAGGTGTTATTGCGATCAGTAGTGTATCATCTGAGAACAGGAGTGATGGAATTTGTCTACCCGCAAGCTTTGGAGGGTCGCCCCCACAGCTTTACAGAGCTTTAATCAGCGCATTTATGTATAAGATAAATAGGGTTGGGGCTAAGGCACATCCTTGTCGTACTCCATTGTGCACTCCTATCTTCCCAGTGAGTTCGCCCCCTCGGTTCCATCGGACCTGGGCATAATTATCCTGGTGCATGCGCACAATAAGTTGTAACAACCCATTTGGCAGACCAAACACTATTTTCAGTAGGAAAGAACCCTATTTTTAAATATTAAATATGTCGCCTTAAGTAGGTCTTGTAGCCCACAAGTTAGTAACCCTTGTATTTCAAAGCGCACATGCAAGAATTTAATGTTGGCATGTACCTACGGTGACTAGCCCCCAAAATCTAATTTCACTGTGAGGGGTTTAGCAAACCCATTAGAAACACAAAATTCAGATGTTGGAAATTGGGTTACTGGTTGAGGGGGGTGCAACCCTACTCAAGCAACAACCACAATTTCTGTTAGGGTGAAGTCACCAGAAACCCATAATTAATCTGTGCTTGACCCTCTGATAGCTTGGCACAAAAACAGTCAGGCTTAACGTAGAGGCAATGTGTAAAGTATTATGCAGCATAAAGCAAAGGGAGGTGCGCCAGGTGATGAAGTCAAGTCAGTCTCGTTATTTCAAAAACCTTTATTCATACTTTTTCTTCCATCGAATACAATTCCTCATAAAAACAGCTTAGCCAACGCGTTTCGTTCCAAACCGTGTGAACTTCGTCAGGGCTGAAAACCAATCAACACAAAAACCTAATCAAGAAGACATTACATAAACATAAACAGACCCACGATATAACAAACACAGGACATGCACAAAACACTCCATTTAAACAAATCCTAATTAGGAAGTGCGTCCCCACCCAGGACCTTCCGGGTCCTCGAGTGGTGCTAATAAGAAGGTACAGATACCAACGGCTGGTCCACTCTAAATGGTCATATCGGGACCAGCATGTGCAACATTGTAGATTGTGAGAGAGACAAGTAAAACACCATACACAGAAAATAATACATGGTGACATAACCATAACCGGATAAACACAGATCACGAACACACCTAAATTCATAGATTAAACATCGTAGTACATAATGAGAAACTAAGACAAATCCTGTAATATCAAGAAAAACATGTAAAGAAATCCATAGTGGCACACATGAACATAAAATCTTATACAACTGGTGGGCCCTCGTGTAGAGGCCAAGACTATGACATATATGCTGAAGGGATATAATACCATCCATAATTTAAATCAATTATCCCAGATGTGGGATTGACATTTATGAGCAACTGGCAGTGTGGCCCAAAGCCATATGCTGTCCAGTCAGTTGGCATGATTACTAGTTTTAGTATGTACCGATCAGTGGGGGGATATAGAGGTGAGAAAATACAAGGAAAAAGCAGAGGTGGGAGAAAACATAGCGTCATATTCTAAGTGCCCTGTGGCTCAAAAGTCTCTCCTTGAAAGATAATATCGGTAAGTTCAATCCTCACGGAAAAATTAATATCCTTATTCCAGCTCCGTGTGCCGGAAAAACTCGTAATTCCTCAACGCATCCCCATGCCCATTATCGAATACCTAGTGCGAATAATACCAATTAAACACTAGAACAGTGGTGTGCAGCGTAACATCCGGCTCCAAGGGAAGGTATCCCACATAAGCCAAGGGTCATGTCATCAACCATATATATACGAGAGTGTTAGACCTGGCATCCTTGGCGTGGGTCTCCCTTCCATTTTTTGATGATGCCTCCAATGTTATTGATCTGTTTTTGCTGGTTTAGATGCTTTGGGCACTGTGCCACTGCTATTCAGTGCCACAGTGCAAGTGCTCCCTATTGTAAATTGATGTATGTATTAGTGACTCCATGATTGGATGATTGGTTTACTTGTCAGTCCCTAGTACAGTGCACTGAGTGTGCCCAGGGCTTGTAAATCCAATGCCGCTGGTGGGCTTGCAGCACTGGTTGTGCCACCCACAGAAGCAGCTTGTAAAATGTGTCTCAGGCCTGCCATTGCAGAGCCTGTGTGCAGCCTAGGGCTGCCATATCGACTTGGTGAGTACACCCACTTACCAGTCCCTAAACCTTCCCTTTACTGCATGTTGGTCACCCCTAAAGTAGGCCCTAGGGCAGGGTGCATTGTAAGTACAAGGTGGGACATGCCCTGGTGTGTGTGGCATGTCCTAATAGTGAATTACAGCCATTTTCGTTTTTCACTATTGCAAGGCTACCTGCTCCCCATAGGCCAGAATGGGCAGACTGACTATTACACCTTGTAGTCAGAACTGACCCAGGGAACATGGTAGAAAAACGAATTTAGTATGCCTGAACTCAGAATGATAAATACATCTTTTAGTGAAGTTGGTTTTAACATTCTGTGTTGGAAAATACCACTTTTAGAAAGTGGGTATTTTCTTGCCTAAACTTCCAAGCCTGCCTCTGCTAGGTTGTGTATTCCTTGTCTGGAGATTGAGTGACAGGGGCTGGGGGTGGCTACAGGAGACAGGGTGAGTCAGCACAGGGCTGAATAGAAAGATCTGCATCCAGAGTGGAGGGAGGAGTTGCACCTGGGTCTGAATAGGGCTGTGCCTGCCTTCCACAATGCTGGCTCCACCTCCTGCCGGGCGGCTGAGCACTCTGCCCCACATTCTGAAAGGAAAGAAGGAGTCAGGAAAACAAAGTGCTCCAGGACTGACCAGAACTGGTTTTGGGCTAGGCAGAGGCCTCTCTGCCTCCAGAGAACAAAGAGAAAAGGTGTATAAAAAGGGGACCCAGACCCTTAGGAAATTAGATCACTTTTGGGAAACAAGAAGAAACCTTTGCTGAGGAGCGGATCCAAGAAGAAACTGAGGAGAAGACTATCCCTAAGCTGAGAGGGATCTGCCTGCAGTGGTTGCCTGACTGCCAAAGAAAGGAGAAGGGAACTTTGTGTGTACTTTCATCAACTTGTGAAGGATCTCCAAGGGCTTGATTTTAGAGCTTGCCTCCTGCTGAAGTCTCAGGGACAACAGACTTCACCCACCAACTCCCCCTGTGTTCCCTTGCTGAGAATTTGGACCTTCTGACACACTTGCGTGTCTCTGGGAGCTGGAAGCGCGACTCAACACGAAGAAGCGTGTCGCCGCAGCCGCTGAGTATCGCAGCGCCGGAGAAGAGTGTTGACGTCGCAGCAGACGCCGGCGCATCCCCGAAGAAGCGCGCCGCATCCTTCGAAGCGCCTCGCAGCACCGGAGAAGAGTGTCGTCGTCGCATCAGACGCCGTCGCATCCCCGGGGCAGAGCATCGACCTCGCATCAGACGCCGACGCATCGCAACACGAGGCGCGCCCCGCATCCCAGGAGAAGATCGTGGACTTCGCATCAGACGCCGTCGCATCGCCAGGGAAGCGTGTCGCAGGGCCTGTCGCGGCTCCAAAGACTCATCGCAATCGCCGCACGGCCGTCGGGCGTGCACGCATCACCTCTTTGTGGTCACAACCTCAAGAAGATGCCACTTTGTTTCTTTTGCACCAGATCTTCAACGCATCACTGTCCTTGCGTGTAAGGGACTATCGCATCCCCTTCCCTGCAACACTTTCCGTTGCCCTGCGTTACGCATCTTAAGGTACATTGAACTCAAAGTGTCGCATTTTCATTTTAAGAGACTCAAGCTAATTCTACCATCCTTAAAGTACAGTATTGTGGATTATTTATGTCATTTATGGTCTTGTGGTAAATCTATATAAAAGATACTTATTTTTATAATACAACCTGTGTGGTGTCCATTTGTAGTGTTGTCACTGGATTACTGTATGTGTTCACAAATGCTTTACACACTGCCTCTGAACTAAGCCTGTCTGCTCGTGCCAAGCTACCAAAAGGGTGAGCAGGGGTTATTTCAGGAGTGTACCCCTTACTCTGACTAGAAGCAAGGGTCCCTATTTGGACAAAGGTACCTACCTCTGCCAACTAGAGACCCCCAGTTCTAACATTGGTGGTCAGCGGTGAGGATTCTGGACTTGCATTTGTGACTCATGTACAGTGATTGGTGAACACTACCTAGTGAGTGCAGACCATAACGCAACCACATACTTTTGGTAGATATTCTTTTCTGGGACTTTCTATTTTTGCTAAAAACTGTCAAGTTTAATCACCATGGAAAAAGCAGCATCCGTAGTATCTGTTGATAATGATTGGGAAGAGGAGAAACTGGAATGCTACACCGTTAACCAGCTCAAGCATTTCTGCAGGAAGTTCAAAGTTTCTATGACCGGAATCTCCAAGAAGGATGATTTCCAAAAGGCGCTGAGGGCCTGGGTCGAAGCAAGGAATACCCCTGAGAATGAGGAGGGGGCTGAGAATATAATTGAGCAGCTGGATGGGCCAGTAGGTCCAGGGGAGAGGAGAGCATCTTCCCCCATAGGTAGCAGTGTTTCTGCCCGAGGTCTGTCCCCAGAAGAGCTGGAGGACAGAGAAAAGAGTAGGATGCATGAAATGGAGCTGACCAAGCTCAAGTTCAAGGGGCAGTTGGAATTTGAATTGCAATCTAGAAAGTTGGCCTTAGAGGAGAAAAGAATGGATCAGGAGCATGAAAAAAGTTTGAGGGAGATGGAGTTTAGAGCCAAGAAATTAGAGATTACTCCCTCTGGTGGCAGCACACCGTCAGTGCCTGGTGAGGCCAGGGTGTATATTCCTAAAGATGTGGTTAAGGAGTTTTGTAAAAATGATCATATTGGGCAATGTTTCAAGGCCTATGAGGTAGCCATGACTTCCCACCGGGTCCCTGAGAAGGATTGGGGAGCGGGGTTGTGGGGTCGGTTCCTTAGTGAGGGACGGGATACCTTGTTGGACTTGCCCTCTGAAGTCTATAATTCCTACAGCCACATGAAAAATGCATTGATGACCAGGTATGGGTTGACTCCTCAACTCTATAGGCAGAGGTTCAGGAACTGTAAGAAGATTGAAAACAGTACCTGGGTTGAATATGTGACCTCTTTTTGCAGAGCCTTAGATGGTTGGGTAAAGGGTAGCAAAGCAAATGATTTTCAGGCGCTCTTTGATTTGATTGCATGGGAGCACTTGTCCAGTAATTGTTTTCCTGAGCTACGCCAGCACCTGATTGACAGTAGGCTGACTAACCCTAGGCAGCTTGCTGAGGAGGCGGACCGCTGGGTGAGCACCCGGGTCCACAAGGGTCACGTGGGAGACTCCGCCAAGGGTGGGCAGGGTCCCCAGCAGAGGAGTGGGGGGGACAAAGGTAAACAGAGGGAGTTCCAGAGAGGGCCCCAAAGTAAACCCCAAGGGAACCAAGGGAAAGGTTCCCAGCCTCCCCCTGAGAAAAAGCACGGGGCCCGACAGGTCCACCTGTCCATAGGGGACCCCTGGTGTGCTACAGATGTGGCGCCCAAGGCCACAGGGCCAATGAACCCCAGTGCCCATTGTTTGGAAAGCCAGCACCCCCTGGTGCAGTCCCCCCGGCAGTTGGCTAGTATAGCCCTGGGGGAGGAGGTGGGTGCCCAAGATGGGTGGGATCCTGTAATATTGTCCCTTGTCTCTTTAGGAGACTCTGAGATGGTCCCTAGGACCCAACTGCCTGAGAACACTAAGAAATACAGGCAGTGGGTGACCATCACTGGCCAAAGGGTGGAGGCTCTGAGAGACACAGGAGCCAGTGTGACAGCTGTCAAGTGTCACCTGGTGTCTAAAGAGCAGGTGGTCCCTGATGCATTCTATCCAGTTGTTGCCGCTGACAACACAGAGAGCCACTGCAAGGTGGCTCAGGTTCCCTTTGAGTCGGGGGGGGTCTCTGGTGCTCTTCAAGTAGCTGTGAGGCCAGCCATGCCTGTTGACTGTTTGTTAGGGAACGATTTGGAGAGCTCCCCTTGGGCTAAGGTGGAGCGGAGTGCTCATTTGGAGATGTTGGGCTTGCCTGATTGGGCGTGTGTGACCACCCGGTCCATGGCAGCCAGAGGTGTTCAAGAGGACCTGGAGCCTGAGAGGGAGGCCCAGGTGCCTGCCGGAGAGAGAAGAGGCAGGGGGCGCGGGAAACCGGCCCCCGAAGTTCCCACTGTCCAGGAGGAGGCAGACCCTGAGGGGGATGCCCGGGAGCCTACAGGGGAACAGGTAGCTGAACTGGGGGACCTGCCTGAGCTGACCCATTGGAAGCAAGATGGAGGACCCTCCAGGGAGGAGTTCTGCGAGGAGCAGAACAAGTGCCCTTCTCTCGTGGGTCTGAGGCAACAGGCCACAGACCAGGCAGCAGGTGATCAGTCTGGATCACATTGGATCTACTGGGAGAATGGTCTCCTTTATAGCGAGCCTAAGGTTGCTGAGCCTGGGTCAGCCCGTGTGCTGGTGGTACCCCAGCGCTTCAGAGCCTTCCTACTGGGTTTGGCTCATGATGTGCCTTTAGCAGGACATCTGGGGCAGGACAAGACCTTTGAAAGGCTTGTCACCCATTTCTTTTGGCCCCAGATGCGCAGGAGTGCCGCCACTCACTGCAGGACTTGTCAGACTTGCCAGGCAAGTGGAAAGAGTGGGAGGAAGCACAAGGCTCCTCTCCAGCCATTCCCTGTGGTCAGCACCCCTTTGAACGGGTGGGTATTGACATTGTGGGGCCACTGGACCCCAAGACAGCCATGGGCAACAGGTTCATTCTGGTCTTGGTGGACCATGCCACCCGGTACCCTGAAGCCATCCCTCTGAGGACAGTGACGGCCCCCGTGGTGGGACGGGCACTGATGGGAATTTTCTCACGTGTGGGGTTCCCTCAAGAGGTGGTGTCTGACAGAGGTACTAACTTCATATCCAAGTATATGAAGTCCCTGTGGCAGGAGTGCGGTGTAACGTACAAGTTTACCACTCCTTACCACCCCCAAGGAAATGGGTTGGTTGAGAGATTCAACCGGACCCTGAAGGGCATGATTATGGGTCTGGAAGAACCCATGAGGCGTAAGTGGGACGTCCTCTTGCCATGCCTTCTTTTGCATACCGGGAGGTGCCACAGAAGTCTCTAGGGTTCAGCCCCTTTGAGCTTCTGTATGGTCACCCAGTGAGAGGACCTCTGAGTTTGGTCAAGGAAGGCTGGGAGCAATCTCCCAGGAAACCTCCCCAGGATGTATATAGCTACCTGCTGGCCTTCAGGAACCAAACTAGGCGTTTCAGGCAACTTGCTGAGGCAAATCTGGAAGCCAGCCAGGAGGAAATGAAGCGGTGGTACGACCAGAATGTCACTCTGGTTGAGCTTCAACCTGGTCAGAAAGTTTGGGTCATGGCCCCAGTGGAGCCCTGTGCGCTCCAGGATAAGTGGACCGGACCCTTTGAGGTGGTGGAGCGCAAGAGTCCTGTTACCTACTTGGTGGACATGCGGTCTCCCAGGAACCCCTTGCGGGTCCTGCACGTCAACCGCCTGAAGCCCCACTTGGAGAGGTCCCAAGTGGGCATGCTCTTAGCTACAGATGCTGGGATGGAGGAGGAGACTGAGCCTCTTCCTGACCTCCTGTCAGCCCAAGAGCAAGATGGATCAGTGGAGGGTGTGAACCTCTCTACCTCCCTGACACCTGAGCAGCAAGGTGACTGTCGCCAACTGTTGGGGCAGTTTCCTGACCTGTTCTCCCTGGTTCCTAGTGTCACTGACTGGTGCGTCCATGATGTGGACACTGGGGACAGTCTTCCTGTCAAGCACAAGGCTTACAGGGTGACTGACAGGGTGAGAGCTTGCATCAAGGAGGAGGTCTCCAAGATGTTTGCATTAGGGGTAATTGAGTCCTCTCACAGCCCTTGGGCCAGCCCAGTGGTCTTGGTCCCAAAGGCTGCCGCGCCTGGTGCCACACCCGAACTCCGGTTCTGTGTGGACTACCGAGGACTCAATTCCGTCACCAGGACTGACGCACACCCCATCCCCAGAGCTGATGAGCTCATAGATCGGTTAGGGGCTGCCCGGTACCTCAGTACGTTTGACTTAACGTCTGGGTACTGGCAGATCGCCTTGACTGATGGGGCAAAGGAGAGGTCAGCATTCTCCACACCAGATGGGCACTACCAATTCCGGGTGATGCCCTTTGGGATGAAGAATGCCCCTGCCACCTTTCAGAGGTTGGTCAACCAGGTGTTTGTCGGACTGGAAGAGTTCAGTGCCGCCTACCTGGATGAGATCGCAGTGTTCAGCGCCAGTTGGGAAGAACATCTGCGCCACCTCTGGGAAGTGTTGATGGTGCTGCGGAGGGCAGGCCTCACGATCAAGGCAAGTAAGTGCCAGATCGGGCAGGGTTCTGTGGTGTACTTGGGACACCAGGTTGGGAGCGGCCAGGTGGCGCCCCTACAGCCCAAGATAGATACCATTCTGGCTTGGGAGCCCCCCAAGACCCACACAGCGGTGAGAGCCTTCCTAGGACTCACCGGGTATTACAGGAGATTTGTAAAGGGGTATGGCAGCATGGTTGCACCCTTGACAGAGCTGACTTCCAGGAATCAGCCCAAGAGAGTGATTTGGACTGACACCTGTCAAACAGCTTTTGACACCTTGAAGACAGCCATGTGCACGGCGCCCGTGCTCCTGGCCCCCAACTTCTCCAAAGAGTTTATCGTTCAGACAGACGCTTCAGAGCATGGTGTGGGGCTGTTTTGTCACAGATGAATGAGGAGGGCCTAGACCAACCTGTAGCCTTCCTTAGCAGGAGGTTACTTCCACGGGAACAGAGGTGGAGTGCTATTGAGCGTGAGGCATTTGCTGTGGTCTGGGCACTGAAGAAGCTGAGACCATACCTGTTTGGGACTCACTTCCGGGTTCAGACAGACCACAGGCCCCTCAGATGGTTGATGCAGATGAGGGGTGAGAATCCAAAGCTGGTGAGGTGGTCCATTTCACCACAGGGGATGGACTTCACGGTGGAACACCGCCCTGGTACAGAACACGCCAATGCTGATGGTCTGTCCAGATTTTTCTGCCTTAGTGAAGAGAACTCCCATGAGGTAGGGTAGTTCTCCCCACATTTCAGCTGGAGGGGACACGTGTTAGACCTGGCATCCTTGGTGTGGGTCTCCCTTCCATTTTTTGATGATGCCTCCAATGTTATTGATCTGTTTTTGCTGGTTTAGATGCTTTGGGCACTGTGCCACTGCTATTCAGTGCCACAGTGCAAGTGCTCCCTATTGTAAATTGATGTATGTATTAGTGACTCCATGATTGGATGATTGGTTTACTTGTCAGTCCCTAGTACAGTGCACTGAGTGTGCCCAGGGCTTGTAAATCCAATGCCGCTGGTGGGCTTGCAGCACTGGTTGTGCCACCCACAGAAGCAGCTTGTAAAATGTGTCTCAGGCCTGCCATTGCAGAGCCTGTGTGCAGCCTAGGGCTGCCATATCGACTTGGTGAGTACACCCACTTACCAGTCCCTAAACCTTCCCTTTACTGCATGTTGGTCACCCCTAAAGTAGGCCCTAGGGCAGGGTGCATTGTAAGTACAAGGTGGGACATGCCCTGGTGTGTGTGGCATGTCCTAATAGTGAATTACAGCCATTTTCGTTTTTCACTATTGCAAGGCTACCTGCTCCCCATAGGCCAGAATGGGCAGACTGACTATTACACCTTATAGTCAGAACTGACCCAGGGAACATGGTAGAAAAACGAATTTAGTATGCCTGAACTCAGAATGATAAAATACATCTTTTAGTGAAGTTGGTTTTAACATTCTGTGTTGGAAAATACCACTTTTAGAAAGTGGGCATTTTCTTGCCTAAACTTCCAAGCCTGCCTCTGCTAGGTTGTGTATTCCTTGTCTGGAGATTGAGTGACAGGGGCTGGGGGTGGCTACAGGAGACAGGGTGAGTCAGCACAGGGCTGAATAGAAAGATCTGCATCCAGAGTGGAGGGAGGAGTTGCACCTGGGTCTGAATAGGGCTGTGCCTGCCTTCCACAATGCTGGCTCCACCTCCTGCCAGGCGGCTGAGCACTCTGCCCCACATTCTGAAAGGAAAGAAGGAGTCAGGAAAACAAAGTGCTCCAGGACTGACCAGAACTGGTTTTGGGCTAGGCAGAGGCCTCTCTGCCTCCAGAGAACAAAGAGAAAAGGTGTATAAAAAGGGGACCCAGACCCCTAGGCAATTAGATCACTTTTGGGAAACAAGAAGAAACCTTTGCTGAGGAGCGGAACCAAGAAGAAACTGAGGAGAAGACTATCCCTAAGCTGAGAGGGATCTGCCTGCAGTGGTTGCCTGACTGCCAAAGAAAGGAGAAGGGAACTTTGTGTGTACTTTCATCAACTTGTGAAGGATCTCCAAGGGCTTGATTTTAGAGCTTGCCTCCTGCTGAAGTCTCAGGGACAACAGACTTCACCCACCAGCTCCCCCTGTGTCTGACACACTTGCGTGTCTCTGGGAGCTGGAAGCGCGACTCAACACGAAGAAGCGTGTCGCCGCTGCCGCTGAGTATCGCATCGCCGGAGAAGAGTGTCGACGTCGCAGCAGACGCCGGCGCATCCCCGAAGAAGCGCGCCGCATCCTTCGAAGCGCCTCGCAGCACAGGAGAAGAGTGTTGCCGTCGCATCAGACGCCGTTGCATCCCCGGGGCAGAGCATCGACCTCGCATCAGACGCCGACGCATTGCAACACAAGGCGCGCCCCGCATCCCTGGAGAAGATCGTCGACTTCGCATCAGACGCCGTCGCATCGCCAGGGAAGCGTGTCGCAGGGCCTTTCGTGGCTCCAAAGACTCATCGCAATCGCTGCACGGCCGTCGGGCGTGCACGCATCACCTCTTCGTGGTCGCAACCTCAAGAAGACGCCACTTTGTTTCTTTTGCACCAGATCTTCAACGCATCACTGTCCTTGCGTGTAAGGGACTATCGCATCCCCTTCCCTGCAACACTTTCCGTTGCCCTGCGTTACGTATCTTAAGGTACATTGAACTCAAAGTGTCGCATTTTCATTTTAAGAGACTCAAGCTAATTCTACCATCCTTAAAGTACAGTATTGTGGATTATTTATGTCATTTATGGTCTTGTGGTAAATCTATATAAAAGATACTTATTTTTATAATACAACCTGTGTGGTGTCCATTTGTAGTGTTGTCACTGGATTACTGTATGTGTTCACAAATGCTGTACACACTCCCTCTGAACTAAGCCTGTCTGCTCGTGCCAAGCTACCAAAAGGGTGAGCAGGGGTTATTTCAGGAGTGTACCCCCTTACTCTGACTAGAAGCAAGGGTCCCTATTTGGACAAAGGTACCTACCTCTGCCAACTAGAGACCCCCAGTTCTAACAGAGAGCAATCAGCAATCACTTGCGACTATATGAGAATAATGAAGGCCAAAATAGCACCAATCTCAAAGTTCATCGATGGTGATCAGCACTGAAGGATGAGTGGCTAACTCGTCTCCCTAGAACAATTGGCTATGTCCACATGCATCGGCGACCTAACATTCCTAGCAGTCAGATTGTAAAAGACAGTGCAAGTCAATCGGGCAACGTCTGTCTCCAGAGTAACGCAGGAAACAAATGAGGTAGCACAACGCTAATATGTATAACCTGTCTAAAAAATTCACTCTCAAGTGAATAGGAATGTAACCAGCCATATTACAATTCCCTAGAACGCCAATCCTCAGTTGATCCCCAGCCGTATTCTAATAGTCAAGTAACATGTTGATACAAGTGCGTCGCACACCATCCAAACTTCCCTTGTTGTCCACATGCCCCTTAAGCTACAGCATACTTTCAACAACGTGCATAGAGTTCCATAGTGCAAATCCTCTGTCGCTCGCTCCTAGACCCGCCATCTTATAGTGGCAGACCAAGCCCAAACATAGCCTGACCATAATAAGGCCGTATGCCAACCTATCCCTAGTTTTACCATTGGTCAGCCCAAACCAATAAGCACTCGCGTGACCTAAGTTCATGATATAATGAAAATTGAAATGAAAAACTATAAAAAGCGTGTCCCACAACACCAATACGTAAAGTTAGGTTTAAACTATGCAAATACATATGCCAAGGCCGATCAGGTTCCCTGCCCGCACTTACCCTGATATGTATTCTGTTCCTTCCTGCCGTGTTGCAAATAGTTAATGCGCACTCATAAATCCCCATTTTTAATTATTCCCTCTTCCCCATCCGGGGACGATTAGCCAATCACCACCAGGGGAAATCCTCTGACGTTCCCTCGGATGTCATTACGCAACGGCAGCAGGTTTCCTATGGCATCAGGTATACAGAGACAGCCGCCATCTTGAAATTTAAAAGTGACCACGGCCAGCCCATCACGCGTAGATCCTCACTCTGTGTCCGCCCCACTGCAACCCCCACTCCACAGTCTAATTGTTTAGAGACAAGTGGGCGCTAGTGCCAGCATCACTAAATTAAACGTGATCCCACTATTTGAGAAAAACGTGCACGAACAATATTCCCATTGTTATCACCCTCTGACTAGATAGACACAAGAGCACCCTGTCGATCGCTAATGAGTCCGCCATCTTGTGGTGGCAGAACAGGCCCAATTACAGCCTGCCTAAACAGGGTCCATACGCTTACCCAACCCGAGCATTAAAGTTGGACAGCCTAAAAATTATAAGCTCTCACACCATGCAGGAGTTTTGTTCGTACTATAATAAAATTACAGTGAAATAAAATACGAGGATAGGTTAAAAATACGCAAAAAACCTGTTCCATCGGCCAATCAAGTACCCTGCTCGCACTTACCCTGATAAGTATTCTATTCCTTCCTGCCGTGTTGCAAATAGTATATGCGCGCTCGTGCTCCTCCGTTTTTAAGTAATCCCTCTTCCCCATACAGGGCTGATTAGCCAATCGCCACCGTGGGAAATCCCTTGACGTTCCATCTGACGTCACTGCATAATAGCCGCTGGTTTCCTTTAGCGTCAGGTAAACTGAGACCGCCGCCATCTTTAAAGTTAAAAAGCGACCAAGGCTCGCCCATGACACGGATAGAGATACGCATCAATACACAGAAAAGAATATCAATCATCCCCACACCTCACAATAAAAATATCAACAGTATAGTCCTTAATCAGCAAAAGTCACCCAGAAGGTCTAAATACAAAGGTCAGCCAATAACAGGTACCCCTGAACCTTGATCGTATGCGAGAAATTAGTGAAAACAGTATGAAAAATAAGTGGTGAAAGGTAAAAGACAAGGGACAACTTTTTATACAAGGAAGAAAGTGATAAAAACCTGTAAGGGAACAAAAACATTTTTTCCCCTCGCCAGAAGAATAAGAAGCCTAATAGTCGCAATTCATAAGTGCAATTCTCAGCCCAAACATTTTTATGTGTTTAAAAAATATATGTAAATTTTTACAACAACTATATATATGTGGGACAAAAAGAATTCGTAAGATGGACCTGTCGCAGGGTGTGCCAGAATAACCAACAATAGCTTTCATGAACGCCCTCAGACACTGTTTGGCAGAGCGACACTTAAAACCCATATCAGTTTAGAAAATAGTGCATTTCATTATCCGTGTTTGGACCTCGATCAATTGCACGTAGCCGACAGAACCACATTGCTTCAAGAGCAGCTCCATATTGCCTCCCCTTCTGCAAGCCTCTATCAGATCTATCCCATGGAACCAGAAACCTGGGTCCCCGGGATGGGTTTTGTCATAATGCTCTGCAAATGGGTATCTCCGGTCACCATTGATAATGGCCCTCCGATGCTCTTGAATGCGCAGCTTTTGATTTCTCTTGGTACTGCCCACGTAGATCTTATTACATCCACACCCTACTACATAGACAACAAAGGTAGTGTTGCAGTTGATGAAGTGTTTAATCCTATATTTATGAGGACCATTGTACCCAAATTCTTTGGTCTTAAGTACCCCATAAGTGCAGATGTTACAGGAGTTGCACGTGTAGAACCCAACTGGCTTCTCAGGGAGCCAGGTGCGACCCTGTCTAGTTGATGTGATGTAACTTGGGCATAACTCATTCCTGAGTGTAACGCCCCTTCTGTAGGTGATGGAGGGATTTGCCCTTAGGCAGCCTTGCATGCTCAGAATCTCCAGTAGCAAGTGCCAATTCTTTTTAAAGAGTCTGAAGATTTTGTCACTGTGTGTGATGCATTGTGTAATGAATCTGATGTTGCTGCTCTGTCCCTCCATCCTCTTTGCCTTATGATTGTCTCTTAGTGTCGCTTCCCTCTCCAACTTGTGTACCCTATTTTCAGCTGTGTCCAAGATCTTGTGATCATAACCCCTTTCATGGAATCTTTTCTTCAAATCCTGAATATTCCTGCTGAATGTGTCACTCTCAGTACAGTTTCGCCTGACTCTCACCATTTCTCCAAATGGTATGCTCTTAATTACCGATTGGGCGTGTGCACTGGTTGCGTGCAGTACCGCATTACAGGCTGTCGCTTTCCTGAACAGTGTACTGTGTACTGTCCCATCTTTGATGTAAAAGTGGAGGTCTAGGTAATTCATTTTTTCTTTGTGGTAGTCCGTAGTGAGTCTAACATTGTAGAGGTTATCATTTAGAAACTGGAAGTATTCTGAAAGGGAGTCCTCGGGACCTGACCAAAGGCAGATGATATTATCAATGTACCTCCCCCAGAAGACTATGTGTTGAGTCAAGGGGGAGGCACGTCGGCTCTAGGCATGCTCCCTCTCATACCAGCCCATGAAAAGGCTAGCATAAGAAGGAGCGAACCGAGAGCCCATGGCTGTCCCGCGTGTTTACAGTACCATGTGCCATCGTGGAGGAAAAAGTTCTTTGTCAGTATTAACTCGATCATTTCCAATATCGTGTTATTATGTTCATAGCATTCCCCTCCCTCCTTATCCAAATAGAAACTCGCTGCCATGATACTAAATGAATGTTGGATGCAGGTGTAAAGGCTGACTACATCAAGAGTCACAAAATAAAGATCATCGGACCAGGCTAGGTCCCTGAACTTGGTAAGTATATCCTTTCGTCTTTTATATAGGATGGCAGGTTCTGAACATGCTTCTGTAGCTTCAGGTCGACAAATTCAGACAATCTTTCAGTGTGTGATTCCACCCCTGATATAATTGGCTGCCCCGCTGGGAAGGTGCCCTTCTTATGGACCTTGGGGAGTATGTAGATGCACGGGAGCCTTGGATGTTCCACCCGTAAGTATCTATATTCATTGTCACTCAGCAAACAGATGTCTTTCCATTCACTGAGCTTGATGTCAATAAGTGATGTTAATTCCCCGATGGGGTAGTATTATGCAGCACTTCAAACAGTAACAAAGTGAAAACACAACACATGAAAAAACCCACACCAATTTAGAAAAATAAATAAAAATGTAATAAATTAGTTGACACCAAAATGACAAAAATCCAATCAGAAGAACCAGAGATATAGAATTTTAAAGATTTCAAGTAAGTAAAGTGCCTAAAAGCGCAAAGCGCCACTCCCATTTATCTAGTCATGAGTTTACAGACAATCAAGTAGGTCTTTCAAGTGCTAGATAGTTTTCTGGAGGTTCTGTAAAACAAGAGAATTTTAGGATTATCGTACGCTGCCTTTCAATTTTCAACCTGCACATTGTAATCAAATCAAGGCAAACTAATTTACTTGATTAGTTACCTTTCTGGATCAGTATCCACGTTGGTAACTTCTTTAGTAACCAACTGCGATGCATAATTATAATTTTATGATGTCTTATGAGCTTTTGTGAAGATTTTTCAATATCCTAATTTGGAATATTCCACCGATAAAGCCTTGCATGATATTCAGCAAGGAGGAGGGGCTGTATTAGCTTTTGTGACTTGTTTCTGCCAATTAGCAGTTGAAACTACCTGGGCTGAGGAAACACAAACTACACTGTTTCAACATGACTTAAAGAAATAAATCAAGGATGAATTGATTTGTTCACAGCATCCTACTTCTTTATCTGAACGTATTGATCAATGACTGTTAACTGAAAAGAGATGAAAAGCTTTACACCTTTACATACCTTTACATTATTGAATTGTAGTGCCTCTGAAATTTTTATTTATCAGGATTGGGCCTCTAAAAATAATATTCCTACGACTCTTTAGTAGACTCCTGGTGTGAGAAGAATTGTTGTTGAATCACTATTAATTTCAGATACAATACAAAAGGCCATTTACCCACTGGAAGCTGTAGTTACTAATCATACAGGTCAATATTGCTCTGAAAGAAGTTTATTGTGGAAACAGGCAAATCTGATAAAGCAGTTGGAGCTGTTTTACTGCAAAAGCTGGAAGGTGATGGACAAACACATACTTTCTTTAAATTGTCTCATGTTCTTGAAAGTTACAGTAGAATTGCTGAGTATTTGGAAGAAATGTCTTATCCATGAAGATGGTATGTACTGAATCGAGGCATTTTTCAAGGAACATCAGAGAACCAATTGAAAATTGAACTGATCACTGGATTTTGCCCTGTACACTGAGGGGCCGATTCCAATCTCGGCCGGTAGGGCACCGAATCGGATTCGGCTTAACCGGATCCGATTCGGAGCCCTCTTTCCCCACTGATTCGTTCGTGCGTCCGGCCGAGCGAGTACGATGCGAGCGCACGCGAAATCGCCGACTGACTTGTTCACGAGTCCGAAGCGCTCCGACCGACTCGCACGGACACGACTTGCACCGCGCGATGGAGACGTTCCCCAGCCGGGCAAATACGATGAGTGCCGCGAGCAGTCCGACCGACTTGCGCCGTCCGGCTCGAAAGAGCACTCGGAGCTGCACTTTGGGGGTCCGTGTCGGACCCCCCTGTACGCGTAGCCGCGCGAGTCGCACACAGGGGGGACCCATGGGTCCCCCCTACCTGTGCATGTACGCCGCGAGTCGCTTCGAGGCATACCCACTGTAGGGGGCACCCTTGTTCGCCTCGCACCCATTGGGTCAATGGGAGCCCGCGTACGCGTTGTACGACCGGCTCCCATTGACTCAATGGGAGTCCGACCGACTCAAGTCCGATTGCATGCGTGCCCATCGTACTCGTTTGGTCGGACTGCCAGAGTCCGATTCGGTCGAAAATCTCTCTGGGTCCGGCTCGGTCGGAGAGATTTCCGGCCTGAATCGGAATCGGCCCCTGAGTGTTCATTCAATTATGAACAGCCTATAATTCCTCCTCAATATGTGTTTGTAATAGTTCAATTCCTTTAAGATATTTTAATATAGATCTGAAGGAGACCTTCATCTAAAGACTCCTTTGAATATATTACTTTAAATGTATTTAGGCAAAAAAGCTATTCATATTCCCACTAACAAATAAGAGTTGGGCATTATGAAGACATGTCATGACTCAGCTACTTTGGGTCATAGAGGAGTTAAGATCATTTTGGATTTGGATTAGCGATCTTTTTGGTGGCCAACTGTTCATTCAGAAGTGCAGGAATATATTATGCTTACCCTATTTGGCCCACAAAAAAATCTCGCATTTTGGCTATTTTCTGATTTACTTGTTGCTTTTGCAGCTTGACATATGATTCCTACAGATTTTATGACAGAACCTCCACCTTCAGAAAGGTATGATTGCTTTAGACAGTTTTTCAAAGATTGTTCATTTTCTCTTCTGTTAAGTTGCAAGCAGAAGAAGAAATAGCACAATGGTTTTAGACTAATATTTTTCATTCTTACGGATTGCCTCATACAGCGATCTCTTATAGAGGTACTCAATTTCCTATACGATTTTGGACAGCTTTGTTTAGGGCATTAGGAGTTTAAGTAGCTGTATCTTCAGGTTAATATCCCCAATCGAATTGGCAAACAGAGCAAACTTAACACAGTTTGGAAATAAATTTACAATACTACTGTAATGAAACTCAAGATATTAGTTGAATGATGAGTCTTCTTACAATTATGCAACCAAAAGTGCTACTAAAGTTGGGACGTACTAAAAGGATCATTGGGGTTGATGGGATGATGGGCTGCATTTTCTTTAGGGTCTACCTTTGGTAGTGTAGTTTAAAGCTTACATGTACAAAGTGAAAGTTAACTCTCTTTAGCATTTGTTATTATTTACCTATCAGGATGGGATGGTAGAGAATGGCATAGTGTTCATTTGGAGATATTTTCACTGATATATGAAATGTGATAAGTTACCCTATAGGATATGATGTTTTTTACCACTGCAGATTCCTTACGATTATATGCTGATTTGACTGTTCATTGCTGGGTCACATACAGGTGCAATGCAGTTATTTTAACTGGGACTGGACACACGATATACATTATGAAAGAGGGATTATTGAATGAAGTATTGCAAAACATGTAATTAGCCCTGACTGTTACTTTCACATGGGGCTGATGGGGGTTAAATAGCCTTTACATATACATTAGTACTGTTATTTAGTAAATATTATAGAGGAATGGGCATAGCTTTGTTCCGCATGGGGGATTATGGGTGTTACATGGTCATTGAATCTATATAGGAATGTAGTAGGATTGTTCCAGGTAGGAAATGGGGAAAGGGGTTTTCTAAAACAGGGCTGAAGGGCAGTAAATTGTTTTACATATACCTGGCACTGTATGTTCATGATTATTGAAAGGGAATAGTAATAGCTACTTTACTCACAAGAGATTCTGGGCTTTAAAGAGCTGTACAATATATTTCCCTATATTAAAATGGTTATGTTAGGAGTATAGGAATAGATAATGCTATATATGCTGGCCACATTATTTTACGTAGCCCTCTTGGGTTAATGGCCATAACAAGTTCTACATGCATGATGATGGGTGTGAAATGGATATAACATATGCCTGCCACTGCAGTGTAGAGATGTGTGTTGAGGAAATGGGCATACATAGTGTCTACATAGGAGTGATGGAGGTTAGATGGCTGTTACATATACCTGGTACTGTCGTTTCGTAAATATTGAAGAAAAATGAGCATACCTGTGCCCTGTATGGAAGACTATGGGGATAACATGCCCATTGAATACATTTGTGGTAGTATTAGGATTGTTTCAGGTAGGAAATGGTCACATGTGGGATGAGGAGCATTAAATGTCTTTTACATATACCTGCCACTGTATTTTCATGATTCCTGTAAGGAAATGGTAATAGCTATTTTACTCACAGGGGAGTATGGGCCTTAAACTCCAGTTGAACGCATTTTCCACTATTTTCTAATGAATGGTCAAGTTACGGAAATGAGAATAGATAGTGCTTACCTGGGGGATTATACAGGGGAAATTGGCTCCTAAATGTCACAGGCACAGAATATCAGTTACTTTTTTTGGGATAGTGAGTATAGCGATTTTCTACCTGCGAGATGATGAGTGTTAAATCGAGATTACATGTACCTGTCACTGTAGTGTTGTGATTCGTGTTGAGGAATTAGTCACAGAGATTTTCTATATGGGGGATGAGGAGATTAAAAGGCTATTGAATATATTTTCCCCTATATTCTAATGAGCTTTTTTTAGGAAAATGGGAATAGATAACAATTAAAAGGTGGATTGTGTGCAGTAAATGTCCGATCCATATCTTGGGCATGATGTTTTACCCACTTGAGATAGTGGGTAGGGGTATCATGCATGTTAAAGGGCTGTTGCATATATCTGCCACAGTATTTTAGTGATTTGTGTTGAGGAAATGGGCATACCCTTTTTCACGTCAGGGATCATGGCCATTAATTGACCACTGAGTATATTTGTTATTGTATTAAGATTCTTCCTGGTAGGAAATGGGGATAGTGATTTTCTGCATGGGGTATGATAGGGGTTATATTTGTTGTTACATATCCCACCAACTGCATTTCATGATTTCTACAAGAAAATGCTAATAGATATTTGCTGCACTGGGATTATGGGTTTTGAAAGTCATTTTCCACTGTATTCTAATGGCTCCTGTTAGGAAAATGGGAATGGGAAAATGGGAATTGCTAATTTTCATATGGGGGATGATGGCTGGCAAATGTCCGTTGCAGATCCTTGACATAGGATTTTACTTATTACTCTTGGGATAATTAGCATACCCTTTTTCTACATGGGGGATGATATGTGATTAATTGACATGGCTGTATTTTAAATTGGGGATTATGGGTACAAATACCAGGGATTGTATAAGGCTTGTTCTAGGCCCCCCCCAGAGCCACTTTGGGCCCTGGGGACCCCATCTCGGGGCCAAATGATATTTGTAAAGAGGAGGGGCGCATGGCTCATCTCTCTGAGCCAAAAGGAGCAATGGGGACCCCATCTGCCGGGGCGTTTAACGGGAGGGGGTACATGGTCCCTCACCCAAGTCAACAATGGCACTGGTGATCCCATTACCTGGGGCCAAATCATATATGTAAGGGAGAGGGGGCCACCTTTCCCAAGCCAATAGTGGCCCCGGTACTCCAGGGTGCGAAGCCCCCCTTTCAGAGTCTTAATGGGCCCCTGGGATGGGGTTTCCAGGGCCTACAAAGGCTCGAGGAGGGGGACACGCGCCTCCCCAAAAACACTCTGCACCATCCCCTCAGTTCCTGGCCTACCCAGGGTTTTTTAAAAATAATTTTTTTATTGTTCCTGTAGATTGACCGATCCTCAACATTTAAAAGAAATGGGGTTTGGCCCAAGGGGGGATCCCTCTACCCCACCTATATGCCAAGGGGATCGGGGTATCCCTACCTTGCACCACTATATCTTTTTTTTAACATTTTGTTAGAACTCAGGAACATGTTATGTGTGTGTATATATATATAATTATATATATATATATATATTCCAACACGCACAGCGCCGTCTCAACTTCTCAAAGACAACACGTCAAGGCCCATATTTCCTTCAAGCGTGATTTATTTACAGCAAAGTCACCCTACGCGTTTCGGAGCATCCGCTCCTTGCTCACGAGTAGTGTGCATGCAAAAAAAAATAACGTTTTATAACAAGATCATGTGACATACAAAGCATAATAAGTGAAAACAGACTTTCTTGAATTTGTCTCTCGTTAAATACAATAGAAAACATTATGAGCTCATCTGCCTTAATTCAGGTAAGTTTGCATACTAAACAATAATGCTATTCACATCATGAAAAGTGACACATTTAATTATTTACATTATTTGCAACTAAATTAATGCAAGTGTGTACATTCTGTGGTAGCAGAATTTAAAGGTGGACTGCAATCCCCACAATTCACTCTGGCTTGTTTCGAAAAATTACGGGTGACTCAGCCGTTCAAAGTATGAGTAACCGTGGAATCTACGGCTGCTGTCATTAAAAGCGCGCCACAGAAGGCACAAAAATCAGCCCAAGTGGACATATAATATATCCTGTGCCACTGTTTAGTAGTAGAACAACATTAACATCACTCAGATCCAGTCCCTGTGGACAAAAACAACTCCGCAAATAAATCGGGTTGCCAACCAACTAGCGGCGACCGCCACTCGTATTCTACCAGGACCATACTATCACGCCGTAATGGGTATAATGGTTATAGAATTACACCCTACTACATGCGAAGGTATAAACCACCGCATTTATTGTCCTAGTGGACAGAAACAATTCTTCGGGTTGTCTTATACTTCTTCATTCCAGTTAAATCAAAGCCCAAGTGGGCAAACTCAACAAGTTTTCAAATAAAACCCCAATGGGTAGAGATAATACCACTCCCGGGACCACTTCCTCCAAGTTAGATAGTACTTCAACACAGAGTCACATTCATAATTCAATAGCGTTGCAACACCATTCCGGCAGATATTTTCGCTCTTTTCGCCTTCCACTTGCTACTGAGGCAAATCCAAAATCTGAAATTAAAATCAAACAATAAATGTCTAATACAAACATCATATTTACATTTTTACATAAACACATAAAATTGATTTGATAAGAAGGAGTGGGAATAAAAACATATATTAAAATTTCTGATTCACTTCGGTATATTGTACAGAGCTATCTCAGCCTAAATGTACTGCTAGTGCCTCGTCACTGTTGTGGCCCTTCGGTTGCATAGTGTGGTATTTAATAATCATCCTGGACTCCAGACGTCTAAGTTCCTTGGTTCTATCTCCTCCCCTCTCCCTTCTGGGGATACTGTCCAGGACAATAAATGATAGCAGACTAGTGTTTTGATTGTGGTTAGAGAAAAAGTGTCGCGCAATAGGGTATTGTTTATCGTTGTGGGTTATTGCCCTCAGATGCTCCAATACACGTTTTTTAGCTTTGTGGATAGTACTTCCAATGTAGTATTTATCACAGGGGCATCTGAGGGCATATACAGCATACTCAGTATTACACAAGACATGTTTCAAGATTTTAAATGTCCCAGAATCGGCCGACAACCTCACCTCTTTGCAATTAGTACTGTATTTACAGGCCTTGCATCTGCCACATACAAAGAACCCTTGTACAGCACTACATTGTATGTTTTTCTCTTTGGGGAGTAAAGCAGGACACATCATGTCATTCAATGATTGTGCTTTTCTGTATGTGACTTGTGGATAGTCACCCAGGTGTTTCTCCTAATCAGAATCGGTTTTAAGAACATTCCAGAATTTTCCTAAACATTTTTGTACCTCTTTGGATTTGTTGTTATAGGTGGTAATAAACCTAATCTTGTTTGAGTCATCTGACTCACATTCTTTATCCTTAATTTTTAACAGGTCCTCACGAGCTCTGTCAAAAATGGAGTTGAGATTGGAGAAAATTGAGAAGGAAATCCGAGAGAAGAAACAACGTAAATTTTTACGTGATCTCGTGGATTACGAGAGAGGGCAGATATTGACCTTTGCAAAACGGTATGATCATCTACGCAGTACCTCTCAAGTACAAAATAAAATATCTGTAACAATTCCGATCGTGGAAAACAGAGAAGATTCGACAATCAGTAATGAAATAGTGAGGACCCCGGAACAGGCAACAAGCAGCAGTAATGTTGAAAATACGGCAGATATGACAGCAAAAGATCGAATTTTAAAGGAGTTCTCAATCATGGCACAAGGCAGATTGGCTATTCAGAACAAACCAGGACAAAGCGGTCAGAAAGGTCGAGGTCGCGGAGGAAGAGGCGACGGAAGGCTAGCCGCATTGCACAGAGAAACAATGGAGAGCCCAGTGGGATCAAGAACAAGGGGACAAAAAAAGTTATCAAAATGATGGACACGTCAGAAATCGATAAACAAACTGTGATTAACCTGTCCGAACGAACTTTGAATTAACCCTGGGCGTAGTTTGCGAAGTAGCGCTACGCGAAGCTACGTGAAGTGCACCTCGCACTACGCGAGCTACGCATAGCTACGCGAACTGCGTAGTGCACTGTGCAAAATGCTGTTCGCACTGATTGCACAGTGCCGGATGCTTGTCCGCACTGTGCAATCATTGAAAACGGCATCTTGCACAGTGCGAGCTGTCTTTTACTGCCGCTCGAGTAGATTTTTACTTGAGCGGCAGCTTTCTCAACGCGGACTGGTAGTTTCTCATCGCGAGCGGTCGCGAGCATGCGCAACCACTCGCAATGAGAAACCTGACCTCCCCGCGTTGAGAATCTCGCCGGGAGTTTTTTTTTCCACGCTCGCGATCGACAACTTGATGTTGCTGATCGCGAACGAGGAAAAAGTCTCGCCGGGATGTCATTTTGCTTGCTCGCGGTCGCCAACTTGACGTTGAGGACCGCGAGCAAGCAAAAAATGACCGCTTCGCTACGCTACGCGTGTTTGCACTGTGCTACGTGCAATTCGCGTAGTGCGAAGTAGCGCAAACTTCGCAAACTACGCGAGCGTAGCGTAGTGCTTTGCCCAGGCTTACTTTGAATGACACAGAAACTGAAGTACTTGCCTTGGGATTAACCTTTTGTCCATCAGCAGAGTTTAGTTATACCCAAGCCCGAATAGATCTATTCCAATTTACCCGAAAACTACGGCTGAAGAAGTGGTTTGCTACAAGAGTAACACCACAGAATGACAATGTAAGTGTGATGCCTAGTAATATATGTATTGGGGATATTGAATTTTTGCATATTTTAAATGAACTGGGAGAACAACAGGATTTTATTCCAGATCCCCTTATTAATCTTATTAATGATAATATCAGATTGGATCTGAGTCATAGTAGTGGCTTTAGACCCAAATCGATCTTCTTACCGCAAATAGTAAATGAGGCAATAGATATATTTGAGAAAGGGGTGATCAAGGGTTTGAACAAATTATCATATACAAGAGGCAATGGTTATAATAATTTAACTAATATTCAGAAAACAGCGATTACAAGCCTGAGAAATGATAACAGCATTGTTATCAAGAAGTCTGATAAAGGCGGAAATATTGTGGTACAGTCAAGAGATAAATATGTGGAAGAAGGATTGAGACAGACTAATGATCATACTAGATATGAAAGAAGTTCTAGAACTGTCTATGAGATAACGAATAATGAATATCAAGAACAATTATGGGAGTGGAAGGAAAGAGGTCTGTTAGAGCAAGAAGAATATTATTTTTTACATTGTAAATTTCCGAAAATTCCAGTCCTCTACCTTCTGCCCAAACTTCATAAAGACATGATTAATCCCCCGGGCAGGCCCATTGTATCCTCAAGGGGAAGCGGCTTAGAGAATACCTCTAGATACATTGATCACTACTTACAGCCCTTGGTGAAAAGCCTCCCCTCGTTTGTTAAGGACACAGGGGATTTTCTAAGATTAATAGATAGTGTTAAGTGGAATGATAACTGTATACTGATGTGTCTTGATGTCAACAGCCTCTATACCAGCATTCCCCATGATCAGGGCATTGAAGCATGCAGGTATTTTTTAAAAAGTAGATCTGTGTCATTTCTCTTCCATACAGAAATGATAATTGATATGATGCGTACCTGTCTTACCAATTTTTTTTTCAGCTTTAACGATTAGGTATATCGGCAAACCCTCGGGACGGCGATGGGCACCTGCTTCGCCCCCAGCTTTGTTTGTCTCTACCTTGGCTGGTGGGAGGAGCAGGTGGTCCGGGTCCATGACTCATTTAAAGAACATGTGAGAGTCTGGGCCAGATATATAGACGACATTTTTTGCGTCTGGGACGGGAGTAAAATTGAGGCTGAAACCTTTGTTGAAGTACTAAATAAAAATACGTTGAACCTTTCATTCACAAGCCATTTTGGTGATAAAACTATTGAATTTTTGGATGTACAAGTAGTGGCTGAAAAAGACAAACTTGATACTTGCCTATACAGAAAGAAAACGGCGGGCAATAGTCTGTTACACGCCCAAAGCTGTCATCCAGGTAATCTCATTAAAAGTATTCCGCTTGGTGAATTATTGAGGGCTAAACGTAATTGCAGTACGATGGAGAGCTATAATATTGAAAAAGACAGGATGATAAAACGCTTCATTGCCAGAGGTTATAGTCAAGAATGTATATCCACTCGGGGGCGTGGCTTGCAGCCGCAGAAGATGGCCGCAGGTTGATCGCGCTGCGCTTGCGATCGGCGATTTAGCCCAGACATCCGGCAGAATCCGGCAATTGGCGGGACCCCAGACGACCGCATCGAGCACCGGAATAGTGGCGCTACACCTAGAGGGGTTTAGGGGCCGAAGCAACACCGTCTAACGGCAGGAGGGCCCAGTGACCGACGGCGGCAGAACCGACCCTAAGATGGCGGCCGGCACTGTGTAAGCACTAGACCCCTCGAACTCCCTCCGGCGCTCAGGCAGTGGGACGGATGCACAGGGAGGAGCAGCGGTAAACGCACGCACCGTGGGCCCGGACAGCAGAGCGACGCTACAGGCAGCGCCTAGAACCTGGGAAGTGGCACAGCTGCGAGCACTGCAGAGGTACAACAGATCACAGTGGAGCCGTATACTACGGCGGATCCGGTCCACAGCTTGTCTGCAGTGCGTGAGTACGGCGAGGGCCCGAGTACATCGGACCGTTCCCAGCGCCCTAGTGAACTGAAGAGTGTGGGGACACAGCGGGTGAGAGTGCTGTGGACCCCGTGAGCTGAGGGACGCTGCGGGTGACACCAGGCTGTCCGATAACTGAGGAGGGGCGGGAGATTAGGCGGACTGCCTTACCCACCGCACGACCGGCAGCAAGGGGCACGCAAGCGTAGTGCAGGCCTGTGCAACAGCGAAACATCGTTATACCTGGACCCCCCTGGCCGACGGGGGGAGACGGGGCTGTTGAGGTCTCTCGCCCGGGGGGCTGCCCTGTTTCCTGGAAACCGGGGGCAGCCAGCGAGGTCGCAGACAGGGGCCGCTTGGACCCTCCGGTCGCCCCGGGGAAGGTGGGCCTCGGAGTAGAAGAATACACACGAGTGGTGTGCGCAGTGGCGGCTGGGGACCGGACGCTCTCAGACCACACGACCACGCAGCCGGGAGTGCAGCAGCAGACAGCGGCTGGCAGTTGTTTAGCTGTCCGGCCGGACACCAGTAGACGAGACCTGGGTGTGCAGACATGGGCCGCACCAAATCATCGGGCCCAGGCCAGGCGAACCAGATCGATAAATATACGGTCGCCATGGGTCGCGAGGACGAAGCGGTGGGAGGAGGCCCGCACGAGATAGACAGTGACCCGGACCCTTCCCTCAAGGATATAATGCGGGCCATCAGAGACTTTAGAGGCACCCTTGAGCCAAAATTGGACTCCGTGACAGAGGAGGTGAACCTCCTACGAGCCGACTTCAGAAATATGTCGGAGAAGGTTTCAGCGGCGGAAACGGGCATTGGGAGCCTCCAGGCCAAAACTAAGCGGCTGGAGGAGCAAGTGGCCTCCCTCACTAAAAACCAGGAAACCATCTATGCCCGCCTTGAAGACCAAGAAGGTAGAGCCCGGCGCAATAACATACGCGTCGTGGGGGTCCCGGAGGGAATGGAAGGACAGTCGGCGGACTGGTTTATCGAAGATCTGGTACTCAAGCACCTGAAGCCCAAAAGACTGTCAAATTTCTTCTCCGTGGAGAGGGCACACCGGGCGCTGGGTGGAAAACCAAGACCGGGAGCCCCCCCGCGCACCATCATCGCCCGCATCCTAAATTTCCAGGACAGAGACGCCATCCTGCAGGCTGCACGCACAACCGGGGACCTGCACATCGAGAATGCCACCATTCGCTTTTTCCCGGATTTCACCCTTCGGGTCCAGCGTCAGAGGCGCTCCTTTGATGGAGTGAAGAGGGCCCTCCGCGAACAGGGGGTAAAGTATATGATGCTGTTCCCTGCCAGGTTCAAGATCCTAGACGACGGAAAAGCATACTTCTTCGACACGCCGGAAGAGGCGGGTGACTGGCTCGAGGGCTGGCGAGCAGTGGGTGGGAGAGGCAGACAAAAATGTCCCGACCCGCACCAGCAGTCTACTGAGGCTGAATCCGAGGACTGGAGGCGACCCAACGGCCAGAGACCGGATCAGCGGCCAGATAAGTGACTATGGGAAGGGGCAAATCACAGACTGAGATCTGGCCTCTGCGGGAGAGGAGCTTCACTGGACACACTGCGGGGTAATGGGGGATGAGGTAGCTCCTTATTAGCAGAAGAGAGCGGGTTGGTGCCCCTTGTAAATAGTTGGATACACCGAGCCAGACTCATCCCGACTGGGACAATCCTGGGGCGCAGCCCGGGCGGACTGAGGGGACTTGGATATCGGGGGTCCTGCTGAGCTCTGAACAAATGGGCACTTGTTGTAGTTAATTAATAAGTACATCTTCATGCTGGCTGCAGGCGCGCAGCCCTGTTTCTTCGTTCGTGTTTGACTGTATGGGGCGACAGGCACTCTGCCAGTTTCAAGGGTGGGTGGTTGGGGACTCACCTAGCAGGGATGCAGGGAGGAGGGTGTGGGGGGGAGGGGGTTTGTTTTTTTCCTTGGGGGTAGGGGGGGCATTAGCTCGAGACCACAATAGCAATCCACAGAGGCAGTTCATGGCTGGCGACAAGACAGGGGGTAGAAGGGGAGAAGTGCGACTGTTACTACCTCAGGAAAATGGGGGACCCAGTTAGCCTGCGGGTATGGACCTGGAACGTCAATGGGTTGGGCAACAAAATAAAGCGCACACTGGTGCTACAACACCTAAAGAGGCACGCCCCGGACGTAGTCCTGATCCAAGAGTCGCATTTGCGGGGAATAGGTGTAGGGCCCTGGACCGCTTTGGTTATAAAATGATTGCACACGCAGGGTACACTTCCGGGGCCCGAGGAGTGGGTATCCTGGTGCGCAGCGCCCTACCCCTGGTGATAACTGGTACATGGGAGGACGACACTGGATGTCTAGTAGCGGCAGTGGGTGCCTGGGAGGGGCGCTCGGTGGTACTCTGCTCCTGCTACCTCCCACCAGGCCTACATTCCACCTTTCTACCTAAGCTGGGTGCCTTTCTAGCGGATCTCCCGTCGGGTACTCTCCTCCTGGGAGGGGACACAAACGCTGCAATGAACCCATCCCTAGATCGATCTAACTCTCCAGCGGGTGCACGGGATGAGCGAGGCCTGGCGGGCTTCATCGAGGCCCTCGGCATGTGCGACATATGGCGGGCTCACCACCCTCAGCTCAGGGAATACACGTTTTACTCGGCTAGGCACGGGTCCTTCTCCAGAATTGATCATTTTTTTACCCGACTCACACATATGGGGGACTTCACGGATACCAGACACATGGCGCGTGGGATCTCAGACCACTCACCAGTATGCGTTACTCTCCGAGGCCCAGAGGTGCATAGGGCTGCATATCCGAGAATAGACCCCTGGCGTCTCCGAGATCCGGCCATCAGTGACAAGCTTCGCGAGGGGTCCCAGTTATACTTCGAGGAGAATCGGGGTTCTGTGGACTCCCAGGTCACTATATGGGAGGCGTACAAGGCAGTTCTGCGGGGACAGGCGCAAGCATTAATTGGGGGGCAGAAAAAAGAGGAATCCCTACAGATCCGACGGCTTGAGCAGGAGGTAGAGACACTAACCCGTGATCCCGCATTGACGGGGTCGGCGGAGCTGCGACACAACTTGGCTCTGAAGCAGAGGGACCTTAAGGCACTGGCGGAGGGAGAAGCGCGAGCATATGCACTGGCCACGCAACATCGGTTGTACGACGTTGGGGATAAGGGGCTGAAGCTCCTAGCGTGGCTGGAGCGCCGAGACAGAGAGCGCTCCTGGGTAGTCGGGGTGCGAGATGAATCAGGGACCTTGTGTTCCACCAGTGGGGAGATGGCCGAAGTGTTCGCGGCACACTTTGAGAGGGTTTATTCGCCGGTCTGCACGAGGACCGAATCGGACTGCGAGGAATTCCTGCGCGACTTCGCGCTGCCCATGCTGTCCTCGGAGGCAAGAGAGAGACTCGAGGCCGATATCACGGAGGAGGAACTAGGAATAGCTCTGAACGCTCTACAGTCCGGTAAAGCGGCCGGGCCCAACGGGCTCCCGATCGAGATTTACCAACGCCAGGCGGCGGTGATACGAGCTCCCCTACTGCGGATGTTCACCGAGGCACGCGAAGACCGGTGTGACTCATACCGTCCGATCTCACTAATAAACGCGGAAGCTAAGGTCCTAGCCAAAGTCCTGGCAGAGCGGTTGGTGTCAGTTATAGCAGACCTAGTGCACATAGACCAATCCGGGTTCATGCCCCGGAGGAGCACCCGCCATAACCTACGAAGGCTGTACGGGGTACTCCACTTGACAGAAGGAGTCGGGTCCACCCAGGCGGCGGCGGTGGCCTTGGACGCCTCCATGGCCTTCGACAGTATTGAATGGCCTTACCTATTCATGGTCCTACAGCGGCTGGGATGTGGGCCGATCTTTTGTAGCTGGGTGAAATTGTTATATGTACTACCAGTGGCCAGAGTAAGAGTCAATGGGGCGGTGTCTAGATCCTTTCCCCTGAGGAGGGGCACTAGACATGGTTGCCCCCTGTCCCCTCTCCTGTTTGCCCTAGCTCTGGAACCGCTAGCACACTGGATAAGGAGGGACCCCATGATATGGGGCATTGTTACACCGAGGGGCTGGGAAGAGCGCGTGTCTCTATACGCGGACGATATAGTACTGTACCTGGCTCGGCCGTACCACTCGCTGGCCCGTGTACTGCATATCTTCGAGTTGTTCAGCAGCTATTCCGGCTACACCATAAACTGGGCAAAGTCGGTGGTCTTTCCACTCTCTGGCCCTCCCCCGCGACTCCCATCTTGCTGCTCGGCTCCGATAGCTACCGGCGGGTTTAAATACTTGGGGATCCATGTAACCCGAAACAAGGCCGAGTTCCTGACTAAGAACCTTGAGCCCCAACTGTCTCGCCTAAACACAGATGTGAGCCACTGGCGATCCCTCCCGCTTACGCTTATGGGCCGCGCGGCTCTATTCAAAATGTTAACTCTGCCGAGACTGCTGTACATTTTACAAAACACGCCATTTCCGGTCCCCCCGCACTCTTTTAAACGGATCGCACAGGCAGTCCGCACACTGCTGTGGGATGGAGGGTCCCCGCGAATTGCGCTTCACAAACTGCAAAGGGGGGTGTTCGATGGCGGCCTGGCAATCCCGGACGTAAAATTGTACTACTGGGCATCGCAACTACAGGTTGTAAACGACTGGGTATATGCCGACGGCGACGAGCCGGCATATCGGGTGCACAGGATGGTCATGACCGGCAGCAACTGTGAATCCCTTCTCTACGCTAGGAAGACATCGCTGGGATGGCCGGAGCACACTAGGGTGGTGGTACAATGCTGGAAGGAGGCCAATAGATTCCTTGGGTGGGAAAGTAAGTTGACTGGTAAGACCCCGCTATGGTTGGGAGCCCAGCTCCGAAAGGTGACTGCCTTGATGGGTTTCGGGGGGTGGCGGTCAATAGGTATCGAGTATTTGGGAGACATCTGGAAGGGTGATTCCCCCCGCTCGTTCGAATACATGCAGAAGGAATATGATATGCACCAGTCACAACGATACCACTACATCAGATTAGTCCACGCACTCAGGGTACACGTGCCGAGGGGCGCATCCATACCGGAGTACTCCCCATTGGAGGACCGGTTACTGCTTGATCCTATTGAGGGAAGCCCACATCCACGATTTACCGGAAGCTGCTCAATAACAGCCCAGACCCATTGATCTCTCTAAGAATAGCGTGCTCTATTGACCTGGGCAGTATCACTGACGAAAATTGGCAAGAGGCGCTACAAAGTCCTAGAGAGGTAGCAATACGAGCCAGATTCCGACTGGTACAGTTGAAAATCCTGCACCGCACATACTATCCCCGCACACTCCTTCACAAATGGGGTAGAACTCAATCGGGGCTTTGCCTGAGGGGGTGCAACCAAGAGGGATCCTTCTTCCATATCCTGTGGGAATACCCTGAGATAGCATCATTCTGGGCTGGGGTTACAGACACTCTGTCCAGAGTGATGGGGAAAGTGGTCCCAATCGACCCGAAGTGGCTGCTTTTAATGATCAAGGGCGAAGAAGCCTGGCCCCGGTACGCGGAAATCTGGCTGGTCATGGCGGCGGGGGTGGCAAAACGTAACATTGCCCGATGCTGGGGGAAGCAGGCACCCCCGCAATTAGAAGACTGGAAGCGTGACTTAGACTGGTGCCAAAGGGCCGAAGCAGTTGTGTACAAAAGCAGGGGGTGTGGCAAAAAATGGGAAAAGGTCTGGGCGCCCTGGAAGCAATATAGAAATCCTGGGGCAACCGGAGATGAGTGAGAGGAAATGTCATTGGTTCTCCCCAGAGCGGGGCTCCCATGCTTTTACCCCCTGTGGATATATGTATTCGGCGTAATAATGAACTGTTACTGTAAATACATGTGGTATGGTCTCATGAGCTGTGTTAATAAAAAGAGTTTAAAAAAAAAAAGAATGTATATCCACTGCCTGTAAAGAAGTTGAAGCTAGAGCTCGTGAGGACCTGTTAAAAATTAAGGATAAAGAATGTGAGTCAGATGACTTAAACAAGATTAGGTTTATTACCACCTATAACAACAAATCCAAAGAGGTACAAAAATGTTTGGGAAAATTCTGGAATGTTCTTAAAACCGATTCTGATTTGGAGAAACACCTGGGTGACTATCCACAAGTCACATACAGAAAAGCACAATCATTGAATGACATTATGTGTCCTGCTTTACTCCCCAAAGAGAAAAACATACAACGTAGTGCTGTACAAGGGTTCTTTGTATGTGGCAGATGCAAGGCCTGTAAATACAGTACTAATTGCAAAGAGGTGAGGTTGTCGGCCGATTCTGGGACATTTAAAAATCTTGAAACATGTCTCGTGTAATACTGAGTATGCTGTATATGCCCTCAGATGCCCCTGTGATAAATACTACATTGGAAGTACTATCCACAAAGCTAAAAAACGTGTATTGGAGCATCTGAGGGCAATAACCCACAACGATAAACAATACCCTATTGCGCAACACTTTTTCTCTAACCACAATCAAAACACTAGTCTGCTATCGTTTATTGTCCTGGACAGTATCCCCAGAAGGGAGAAGGGAGGAGATAGAACCAAGGAACTTAGACGTCTGGAGTCCAGGATGATTATTAAATACCACACTATGCAACCGAAGGGCCACAACAGTGACGAGGCACTAGCAGTACATTTAGGCTGAGATAGCTCTGTACAATATACATGTTTCTCTTTAAATATGCCGAAGTGAATCAGGAATTTTAATATATGTTTTTATTCCCACTCCTTCTTATCAAATCAATTTTATGTGTTTATGTAAAAATTTAAATATGATGTTTGTATTAGACATTTATTGTTTGATTTTAATTTCAGATTTTGGATTTGCCTCAGTAGCAAGTGGAAGGCGAAAAGAGCGAAAATATCTGCCGGAATGGTGTTGCAACGCTATTGAATTATGAATGTGACTCTGTGTTGAAGTACTATCTAACTTGGAGGAAGTGGTCCCGGGAGTGGTATTATCTCTACCCACTGGGGTTTTATTTGAAAACTTGTTGAGTTTGCCCACTTGGGCTTTGATTTAACTGGAATGAAGAAGTATAAGACAACCCGAAGAATTGTTTCTGTCCACTAGGGCAATAAATGCGGTGGTTTATACCTTCGCATGTAGTAGGGTGTAATTCTATAACCATTATACCCATTATGGCGTGATAGTATGGTCCTGGTAGAATACGAGTGGCGGTCGCCGCTAGTTGGTTGGCAACCCGATTTATTTGCGGAGTTGTTTTTGTCCACTGGGACTGGATTGTTCTACTACTAAACAGTGGCACGGGATATATTATATGTCCACTTGGGCTGATTTTTGTGCCTTCTGTGGCGCGCTGGTAATGACAGCAGCCGTAGATTCCACGGTTACTCATACTTTGAACGGCTGAGTCACCCGTAATTTTTCGAAACAAGCCAGAGTGAATTGTGGGGATTGCAGTCCACCTTTAAATCCTGCTACCACAGAATGTACACACTTGCATTAATTTAGTTGCAAATAATGTAAATAATTAAATGTGTCACTTTTCATGATGTGAATAGCATTATTGTTTAGTATGCAAACTTACCTGAATTAAGGCAGATGAGCTCATAATGTTTTCTATTGTATTTAACGAGAGACAAATGCAAGAAAGTCTGTTTTCACTTATTATGCTTTGTATGTCACATGATCTTGTTATAAAACTTTATTGGTTTTTTGCATGCACACTACTCGTGAGCAAGGAGCGGATGCTCCGAAACGCGTAGGGTGACTTTGCTGTAAATAAATCACGCTTGAAGGAAATATGGGCCTTGACATGTTGTCTTTGAGAAGTTGAGACGGCGCTGTGCTTGTTGGAATTACGAGGGCTTGCGACCCTGTTACGGCCCGCCATTACAAGTGGCGCGGGTTCCATCGCTATTGAACTTTTGGAATATATATATATATATATATATATATATATATATATATATATATATATATATATATATATAAACACCACAATCCTGTATCCTGTAACACCAAATCCTCGGCGAAAGAACAGGTACAGACCTCAAATGTGCAGTTGAAAAAGTGATATGTGCTTTATTCCATCTTCAAATGGCAAAAAGTCAACCGGGTTGCCGCAGTCTTGATCACATGACACGCCGGGGCATTTAAACAATAAATAGTGATTGGGTGAAATTGAATTAGGACACTCCCCTTGACAGATAGAGCTAAAAGACATACTTCGCTTATTGGAACCAAAATCTAAGACCTTATAAATATTCAATATGCAGGCTAGTAATATACCATACATGCTATCATTGAAACCCTATAATAGGTCACAACAGAGGAAATCACACCTACTAATCAATAACATTAAATTGAATTTACAAGTATTGTATGTGCAAACATTGTTTGACTAAAATCTTATTACACAGTGGCAGTTTCCTCTGATATGTCTCATAAAAGGCAGAATCAATTAAAATGAACATCTTAAATACAGTCTAAGATTCAAAATTATTTGTCAACATAAATAGCTCATAAAACCAAGGGAAGGTCACTCAAATAAAGTGCAAAAAATTAATTCATTCTCAATTCATCACATGTAGTAAGCTATTGTCCTACATAGCAAACAACAAAAATTGAGTATAAACAGGGAGCCATAGACACAGACATCGTCTATAAACCGCCACCAATGAAGTATGTGGGCATCATATATATATATATATATATATATATATATATATATATATATATATATATATATAGATATAGCTATATCTATCTATATATATATATATATATATATATATATATATATATATATATATATATATATATATATACCCCATAGTCGTGGTCGCCACTGGGTAAGTATAGTTAGGATCATGTTTTGATAGAAAATGCATTTTTTGGTTTACTTATATCTTTGGCGCTGTTTCACCAATCTTCACAAAACTTTCTCCACAATTTATTTTTAACTCAGCTCCTCCTAAGTGGACTGTTTTGGGGAATTTGTCAAGTGGGAGCCAGGAAAATGGGTACACAGTGGCGATCGCCACTGGATAGTTATAGTTAGGATTGCTTTTCCTTAGACATAGCGGTTTTTGGCTTGCTAATAACTTTGGCGCCACCTGACAAACTTTTCCAGAAAAAAGCTAATTTACTTCAGCTCCTTCCAAAAGGTTTAGGAGTGATCCATCAAGCAGGTGCCGAGGAAAAATGGGGGTCCCAAAATGCAAAATCCCCATCCATTTTTCTTACACTTCTTTAGGCACCGCTACAGCAAAAACTGCTGTACGGAATTGAACCAGATTTGTCAGGAAGCTAGATCTTTGTCCGCAGATTGTGCTTTTTGTGCTTTGATGTAAATCCGTTCAGTAGTTTTTAAAAAGTCATTTGAGATGTCATCAGCGATGTCATGAGTGATGTCACTGACCACGTCATGAGTGATGTAGTAATATGTGAGGTCATAAGCAGTGCATTGCCGGGGTGCGAGTTATAGTTAGCTCCACTAACTATAAAGGCTGAATTTCACTGGTTTGGTACGAGTGAAATCTGACCCTAACTATAATGTCCCTATAACCTCTGGTTGTTTCAGTTAGGACTCCTAACTTTACTACTACTAAGTGCCTTTTGTGAATACCGAAAGCCGTAAAGTTAGGATTTTGTCTCAGTGTATTTTTTTATTTTTTTATTTTTTATTTAAAAAGTTTTATATAGCGCTGGCCTGACCCGAGGGTATTGGAGCGCTTTACAGCAGATACAATGCAGAGATTCACAACAAACAAAAAAAAAGTAGTAGTAGTAAAGTTAGGAGTCCTAACTTTACTACTACTAAATGCCTTCTGTGAATGCCAAAAGTAGTAAATTTAGGATTTTATCTCAGATTAGTTTTGTGAATCGGCCCCATCGTGTCTGGTAATAACAGCTAAGGACTAACAACTGTGTAGGACTCTTTAACTCTTCTAACATAAACAAAGGCATAAGAATTATACAGTTCCTGCAAAGCTGGAGCACTAACCTTGAATGCCACATAGATATAAGCAATTAAAAGTACTTTACTAAACAAAAATGAAAGAAATAAGTATATCTAAATTATTTTTATTATTTTAGTTAAAAATATCATATTTTAGAAAAAAATAAACAATAATCTATAAAAAAGATCACTTACTTTTACAACATATGTATTAACGTATAAATAACATAAGTATTACACAACAGTTTGTTTGTGTTTTAATTTATTTAACATATTCTTTTTTGAAAATTTTTAATAAATTACTGGAATAAATTAAATACGTCAAAGAGCAACAATAAAAACAATATTAAAATAAGTAAAACATTCTAAAATAATATTTATTAATTGCAATTCTACAGACATTGTGAAAATATATAATTTTAAGTGGAGATAAGATTTTGCTAATATACCATTGTGGGAAGTGCATATATGTGGAATGGGTAGTTATTATAGCTCCAGTCCCACAAACACTGAAGAATTAATAAAGAATTTACAAAATATTAATGAATAATGTCATAATCAAGCATTATTAAAATACATTTTTCATAAAACACCAGTCACCCAATTCCCCAATAAACCCTGCAACCGGACAAAAATCTATATAAAAGAATGAATACTATGAAAACATTAATTTCTATCATATAATAACTTAATGAATAACATAATTTCTCATCAATAAAATACAATACTTCAAACATCAATATTATTTTTAAAAACAAAAAACAATCTATTTGCCATCAATATTTGCCTTCTCCATATTTTCACTCAAACTCTCTTTAGTGAATAATTTTCAAGAGAATACAAACATACAGGAAATGTTTATATTGTTTAAATGTTCTGGATATCCATCCCACTTGACAAGTGGTCTTCACTTTTCATTTGAACAGGCAGAAAAGATACCAACTGCATCTTAGGGTATCACGCCATTCTCCCTCCCCCCTTTCACCCAAACTACCGCCCTTCACACCTCTACCCCAACTAACAGAAACCAAGGACAAGGGATGGTGACGGCTCCATCTGTCCCTTAGAGAGCGAATTGTGAATGACGTTGTACCGCTGACTACCTTGCACTCGGTAACCAATGGGGACACGCTGTGAAAGAAGTCAAATCCTCTAGGGTTGTAGGTCTTTCTCTTTTTATACCCCTTTTTGGGGGTGGGGGGCTCAGTTAAACAACTGTAACACTTGTAGTCTAGGGTGCTCAAAGTATTTGTACTCTAAGTTAGATAGATAGTCAATAAGAGGTTATTATTTTCCCATGAATCTCTTTTGGGGATGTGTTATGTTGTGTTTTATCAATTACATGGCAAGTGTTCCACAACCTTTTGAACCAAAGAGCACAGGAACACTCTTCATCCAGTATAGGGTGATAAGCTATTTGGCGTCCCCTGTCAAGTGTCTTAACCAAGGCAAATCTACTGCTGTCAGTCCTTTAGGTTGTTAGGCTTAAGGCTGAGCAGTGTGTGTGATACATGAATATCTCAGGGGACTGGAAATATATCTTCACCAGCCGGTCAGCACAGCAGTCAGCTCAGTTAGGCGCATAACTGAGCTGACTCTGATGGACGAGGACGCCTATTTCAATGCTTTTGATCACCTCGGCGGCTTCCTTTTAATCATTTTTACCGGCTGGTGAAAATATATTTCCAGTTTATGTCCAGACCACAATCCACTAATGTGAGTCTGAGGTGTCGGCTGACACCTCTACGAAAATTGCTTCAAGTTGGATGCCAACTCATTAGGATCCAAAGTCATTGGCTGTCAACTTCCCCCCTGTCCTGATGAAGACCCGCCTCTGATGCCCAATAAGCTGCACTATCGCTAAGGGTCGAAACGTCGACGTTACTGTCTCCATTAGTCCATGCAATTTCCCTGACTTGAACAGGAAATCATAACTACTGTTGGGGTTTAAGCATTTAGTCTTGGACTTGAAAGATAAATATCCCCCTGCTTTATGTATATGTCATCTATGCCACCTTTGTACAGCACTGTGTCACGGATCACTACAAGTCACTAATTGTACACCGTAGTCATTTGTTTTTTCGTCGTATGTGTATTTTGTCACAGACAGCCATTTCCTTGATTTGCATGTGTATGAATACAAAGTAAAGAAATTCATTTATTTGCATAATCAAGTTGTCCTCTTTGGTGTGTTACTTGGAAATATGATTAGGACATATATTCCTTACTGTATTTAATACCTTGCACAAATCAGTTGACCTACCCGACAGAACCATTTGTTTTCTATAGTGTACTTACCCAGGTTCTGAGGGCCACAGGGTTACCCCATTATCGTTAATGGCATAACGTCTGCCAGCAGCAACGCACCTTGAACCTCCCGGCACTGCGCAGGATACGTGCAGCCATTTTCCTGAGCGTCAGATTAAGTCTAGTCTTTAGTGTTCGGTGCCGACTAGAGACACGTCCGCGTCTGTGCATAATATTGACGTCGGACTCAAATCTACAGAGGTCTCCTTAAGTGTGTTCACCATAGGTTTCCTTACGTCCTCGCTGCATGCTGTCTTTTGACTGTATAAAACTCTGGACATTGGATGCCTAAGTGTGGGCCTGCTAGCAGACATTTCTTCTTTAGAATACACACGCATCCCAATCAGCAACAGGCAAGCTTTTCTCACTATGAATCCTGCCATTTTCACAAGTACTTGGCTTTGACAGCCACAACCTGGTGATCGGCAGTTTCTCTTTCCACGCTGGATTTTACCTGGTTGTGCTCAATAATTTTATTAGTCATAGTCCGTTTAGGGCTATTTCTTCAAAGTATGTCTGCTCACAAACTCTGGTGTGTGTCACAAGGCTACGGTGACACGCACACCCTATACTATAACATTTAGCAAATGATATGTTAATGCGTTTCAGTATCTATGCCTATTGTATGCTTGGCTATGATTACGCAGCTTTCATTCATGTTTTTGCTTTTTGTACATTTTACGATGGAATTGCTTTTATCCACACTTATCCACCATGGGATTGTATGGTGGGTCCCCTAGGCTCATCATTTTATGTTCATGGACTCTGGGTACACACCTTCTAGGGTTCATTGTTCATTTTACATGTGTACAATTTACACTTTATTCTTCCCTACATAGGGATGGCATTGGGTACTAGCCCCATTTGCTCACAATACACTTGCCTACATGGGCTACTTACGGTTTCCACCCTCACATAGGGCATCGTTGCATGGGTGTTAGTCCCATTTACATTAGTTAACCTCCCTTACGTCTCGGGGTATGTCATGGGTCTGTCCCATCTTCTCGTACTTTGTTACCCTCACACAGGGTGTGTCTGTTTGGGGTCAGTCCCATTCACATTAGCTTACGCCCTTTTGTCAGGGGTAGGTTATGGGTTTTATTCCCATCTTCTCTTACACTTTTACCCTCACACAGGGTGTGTTTTATGGGTTATAGTCCCATTACTACTTTTCATAGTATGTGATCTCTACACGGGGGTTGTCCTTACACGGGCTATCATTTATTTTATGGGTCTCAGTCCCATTTGCTGTTATTTTCTCGAAATGTTATTCTTATACTATGTTGCATTGTCGAATTGAAAACAAAACGTTATTCTTATATTATTATATTGTCAATTTGAAAATGGGGAGGATGAGTTATACTCATTGTATTTGCTTCTCATCTTCTCTGTTTTCACTCTTGTCCAGTTCACCTCGTGATGTCACATATTCTTTTCATCCTTGGTAACTGGACTACATTGGGTGTTAGTCTTCCTTGTCCCCAGCCTTTCCCTTATTGTAGCTTCATTCTTTTTCTTCCTGGTTTAGGAGAAGATCTGTCCTTCCCTTCTTTGTGTGTCTGTGTGTAAGGCTGGTGTTTAGGTCGTGTCGTGCCTTGTCTTTCCTTCCTTGCTTGCCTGCCTGGCCAGTGGGTGTGTTTGGGGGTAGTCTTTGGTGTGTCTATGTCTTTCTGCTAACTTGTTGACTCTTTCGCCTTTTTACTGCTTTCGTCTCTTTTGTATTTAGTTGTTGGAGAGTATGGGTCATTTCCATTTGTGTATACTTACCCATTGCTTCCACTTAGTTTTCCTCCACCTATCTCTTCGCTAGTCCTATCTGTCCTCATCTTCTTTACTTCTTCTGTTGCTTCTGTGGCTCTCTCTGTTATTCCTCTTTTGGGTTCTCATTGTTATATCTCATTCAGGTATTGGACTATTGATTCTGTTGTATAAGAAAAGGGGATATGTAGTATCCTGTCCATGTTAATGTTATACCATTTTCACTTCCTGCTCAGCCAGTGTGTTTGTGCTGTGTGCTGCATGGAATGTTGGAGTGATGATGCGCTTCGGAATGTTGGGAGCATCTGTGGTGAAGTGACAGTTGAGAATGGGCTGAGCAGCAGGCAGGCTGCTCCTGGTGGGGCTGCTCTTCAGAACCTGTAACCTACTTCAATTAAACATCTTGAACTTCATCCTACCTGCGTGGACCTTCATTACTACACAGTGTTACTCCAAACTCTGCTAGGATATGGTAGCCTAGATTTCCCTTAATATGTCCAAGTATTTCTTTCCAGAACGTTTAGATCACTACAAAGCACCACAATATGTGAATGTATGTGTGAAGTCCCAGATCATAACACCAGCATGTTTCAGTGATAGATGGAAATATGCTCTTAAGGTTCATGGTGGTTCAGTACCACTTGTACATTTGTTTGGGCCCAATTTGTTTTGCGGGTGCTATAATGGATCTTCAGAATCTCCTGCCAAAACCTTTCTTGTTAAATTGGTTCTACGATGGGTTTTGGTTGGCAGGAAGAATGGCGCTCAGGCTAATTAACGGTACGGTATAAGAAGAATGAGTAGGGTTACGGTGCTACCAGGTCAGGGGAAAGCCCGGGCAACCCCTGCAGTTGTGTGGGTTCGGACCCACACTTGTAATTGAGAGAGAAAATATCCTGGGCACACGTGTAAGATGATGAATCAGAATATCAGTGTACAAATACTGATGCCCAATGTTACAATCACAAAGGTCGACACCAATGAATGTTTGGTAGATATTGTTTATACAAATCTTGCAGTGTGTCAAGATATGAGTACCAGCCGACACGTGTTTCGTCACCTGGGTAGTAACCCGTGACTCTTCAGGGCTGGGAAGGATACAAGATGTATGGTACAGTGAAATGGAAAAACAGTCCATAACATGTAAAAGTGACATAAGTGAAGTGATAAATGGCGATCACCCCTCTAAAAGTGGAAACCCTAGAAAAAACATATGAAAAAATGTGAAAAAATGTGAAAAAAAGGAGAACATAAAGAATGTGACTTCGCAATAAATGTAAAAATAGTAGTACCCCGTGGGAGAGTGTATGACAGTATTTTAAAATCACTACTAATGCAAGAGAAAGTGCGCCTCGTGCGCCTTGACATGTTGCATGGTATCCTGGAAAAGAAAAGCCTAAGTATCATTTTGTGAAAGCGTGTGGATGGGTGAAGGAATGGTGAAGGAATGGTGACATCAAGTGTTATTCCATAATATCGTATTTGTTATTACATTGATACTGAGACTTATATACAAAAGATAGAAAAAAAAAAAAAAAAAAAGCACAAAAGAAAGGAAAAAACCGAAGTACAGAGAAATGGAAGGTGAGAGCTAGGCTGCTTGTAGTGAGAATTCTATGGGGGAAGTGAGTGTCGTGGAGTAATTAATGATCAAAAGAAACTGACCATGCAAGAAATGGAGGGAGAAGTAACAGAGGTAGGATTACCTGACTGTAGATAATAGAGCCTGTGCGAAGTCTAATCGAAAGGGATAGAGAAAAGCAAATGAATGAGTCTAAAATAATGAGCGTGTGTATGTAAATATGCTAAAAGACGGCAAGCATGAGTAACTAGTAGGGTATGGACTCACCGCTGAACCGGTGATAGTTCCAACCCGGTCTAGAGGCGCGTTTTAACGTTGCAGGGTGGTGCGGCTGCGTGGGTGGTAAGGTCGGTAAGGCAAAAGGACTCTGGACCCCATCGGTAGTGATTCCAAGAACAATAAAACACCGGGCGAGTGCGTCCGTGTTCAAAGGGTCCTGTTGGTAAGGTAAGGAAGTAACAATCAGGCCAAGTTATAATTCGATTGAGGAAACATAGAGTCCAGGTATTTAGATAGTAATGCTACCTGAGTGAAGCCGGAGGTATGTGTACGGATCCGTCTCTCATTCCGAATGCGGAAGGAGCGGAATCAAAGCGGAAGTAGTTTATTTATTGAGGGGAAGAGCTGAAACGTACCGTTTCTCGTTAGCATAGGCTACCGGAAGTGAGTATTCTGGTGTATTTCGAAAACGAATGATAGACAGAGAAAACAGACAAGAGAGTAGGAGACAGAAAAATGAAATAAGGCCAGGAATATAAAGTATAATTAAAACCGATTCAAACACTGTGATGGTCAAAAAATAAATAAAGCAATACAATGTGAAAAATTTCTCATTTTGAGCACAAGAATGACCTGTGATCATGTTAGCAAGAGTTTAACTACATAAGTCTCACCATGCACATGAATGACTATCGCAGAAACACTATCCTAAAGCGAAACGTAAATATCTTCGACATGAGTAGTATGCCATAAACTTCTTTACACAATCTAATGTTAATTGTAGAAAGCATATTGATCATTGATCATTATCGCAGATGCATAGAAGGTTCAGAATCTTCTGATGTTACATAAACGGTCAGTATTGGAGAACAAAAACAGATGTGCAGAAAAAATAACAGAAAATGTCTATTCATATTTCAAACATTTGTTACAAAGAGAAGCACCAGGAGACATCTTCGTTTGTTCTTAGTGGGGCGGTGATTAAAAAGGTCTGATTTTCAGGGGGAAACCCAAATGGGTCATTTTTTTAGGTTTCTCACAGAGAATGGTGACAGACATTTAAATCTTGAAATAGTCCAGTCCAGTGTATATCACTGAGCATCACGTGCCCAGAAAATATTGTAGTTCATGGTCTGTGTTTTGACCGTGTCTCACGGTATGGAGACGCATGATCCAGGTTGCTTCTAGACGTCTCAGTCTGAGTTCGCGATTTCCACCTCTTATGTTGGGTTGGGTGACATCTATACCGTAGAAAGAAAATTTCTTGTGTGAACCCTGTGTGGGGCATGATGCTATGTGAAGAGCCATGGGATATCTAGCATCCTGTTGGTGTATTGCTCTGGCATGCTCACTTATGCGTACCTTCAGGGTCCTGATGGGTCCTGATGGTGCTTCCAACATATTGACTCTTGCATGTACATTCCAGAATGTACACCACGTACTTTGTAGTGCAGTTGATGTTCTGATTGATTTGAAATTTGCGTTTGTTATGACTGGTGAACTCTTTGATTTTATTGTGAGCCCATTTGCAAACACCACAGCAGCCACATTTGAAGAAGCCCTTCATATGTGGTGTGAGCCAGGACGAGGTTGTAGTGCTGTGTGGAACCGTGGGACTTAATCTGCTCCTCAGGGTTCTGCCACGTCTGTAAGTAATCTGAGGCCTAGATGTGATTGTCTCACTGAGTGTTTTGTCTGCCAGAAGAATATTCCAATGTTTGTTAAGACTCTTTCTGATCATAACACTGATGTCATTGAAGTCAGCAATCAATCTCACTTGTTGATTTTGCGGTTTTTTCTGGGTCTTTTCCCGAAGTGTAGTGTCTCTCTCAGTCTTCTCGATTCTCAGTGTGGCTTTGTGTAGAGTGTGTTGTTTGTATCCCCTTCTCGAGAATCTATTTTTCATGTCACATATGCATTTCTGGAATTCAACATCTTCACTGCAGTTTCTCCTGGCTCGGATAAATTCACCATAAGGAATGGCCTCTATTTGATGCATAGGATGGGAGCTATCCGCATGTAGGAGGGCATTGCATGCGGTTTCTTTCCGGTATAGTCGACTATGTATAGTATTCTCTTTCACATATAGTTCCACATCCAGGAATGTAACCTTTGATGTGCTAGAGTTACATGTAAATCTCATATCCATGTTATTGGTATTTAGGTATGTGCAAAAGGCCTCAAGTTTTTCTGCTGTCCCTGACCAGAGTAGAAGACAATCATCGATGTAACGCCCCCAGTATATAATAGAATCTATCCAACGGGCGCCTTTTTTGTTCCTGGAATCACTACCGATGGGGTCCAGAGTCCTTTTGCCTTACTGACCTTACCACCCACGCAGCCGCACCACCCTGCAACGTTAAAACGCGCCTCTAGACCGGGTTGGAACTATCACCGGTTCAGCGGTGAGCCATTCCCTACTAGTTACTCATTCTTGCCGTCTTTTAGCATATTTACATACACACGCTCATTATTTTAGACTCATTCATTTGCTTTTCTCTGTCCCTTTCGATTAGACCGCACAGGCTCTATTATCTACAGTCAGGTAATCCTACCTCTGTTACTTCTCCCTCCATTTCTTGCATGGTCAGTTTCTTTTGATCATTAATTACTCCACGACACTCACTTCCCCCATAGAATTCTCACTACAAGCAGCCTAGCTCTCACCTTCCATTTCTCTGTACTTCGTTTTTTTCCTTTCTTTTGTGCTTTTTATTTATTTATTTTTTTATTTTTTTCTATCTTTTGTATATAAGTCTCAGTATCAATGTAATAACAAATACGATATTATGGAATAACACTTGATGTCACCATTCCTTCACCCATCCACACGCTTTCACAAAATGATACTTAGGCTTTTCTTTCCAGGATACCATGCAACATGTCAAGGCGCACGAGGCGCACTTTCTCTTGCATTAGTAGTGATTTTAAAATACTGTCATACACTCTCCCACGGGGTACTACTATTTTTACATTTATTGCGAAGTCACATTCTTTATGTTCTCCTTTTTTCACATTTTTTCAAATTTTTTCATATGTTTTTTCTAGGGTTTCCACTTTTAGAGGGGTGATCGCCATTTATCACTTCACTTATGTCACTTTTACATGTTATGGACTGTTTTTCCATTTCACTGTACCATACATCTTGTATCCTTCCCAGCCCTGAAGAGTCACGGGTTACTACCCAGGTGACGAAACACGTGTCGGCTGGTACTCATATCTTGACACACTGCAAGATTTGTATAAACAATATCTACCAAAACATTCATTGGTGTCGACCTTTGTGATTGTAACATTGGGCATCAGTATTTGTACACTGATGTTCTGATTCATCATCTTACACGTGTGCCCAGGATATTTTCTCTCTCAAAACCTTTCTTGTTGTCTGTCAGTAGCAACTGACCCTGTTTCCGAGTCCCATCTATGATGAAAAGCAAATTTCCTAGTTACTTAGCTAATTTGCATAGTCTGATATGTCCTTGATATTAGGCCCTTTAGAGCTTGAGAATTATGAACCAACATTCAAAAAGTGTGAGGGGGCAGGATGCTGCTTTTGCAATGGGCGGATCTAGTGTGCAGGGTCTCAGCTGAAGATAATGGAGGCTGTTGGATTCTATGATGTAACACTCTTGCTTACACTGCTTGTGGGGTTTAATAGCATTATGCGTGAAAAGGTAAGTCAGGGCTCAGCACTCACCAATTCCCCACTCCCGAACAGGCCCGCATTTTAGTGCCTTAGAAAAAATCTGAGTTGAAAATGAGAGAGGTGTTGGGTGAGTGGAAGGACATGGGCCCTTTTTGGACAGTAATTCGATCCTAAATTTTGAGAACAGTGTTCATTGGGGTGGAGCGATAAGTCTTTCAGAACCTGTGCTTCCAATCCAGCTAAAGCAGATAACACAATGGGCGACCCGCTACTTCTCAACCTACATGCAACCATTTTTTTCTCCGGTTCTCTCACCACACCCAATGATAGGTGCACTTCCCAGTAACAGAGCAAGTTAAACCACTCTTTTACTTATGTACCATCAGGAGCTTGGTAGAAATATGGGATTTCTTTCCTCTCCATATGAATTCTATATATCTCATTTGCAGAGAACATGCGTCCCTGAGAGGGATGGGTGTTGGGAGGGAATAAAATAGGTAAAGTATCCTGGTGAGAATTTTTAAAGATTCTCACCAACAGCAAACATTCACCAACCGCACCTCCGGCACAGTTTCATATGTCAAAATTCGGTGCACTCTTCCCTTAGTACCAACTGTTGAATGATACTGCTGCTCCGTTGACAAAACCATGATAAATAATATGGGATGGTGCACCCATTGAGTAAAGAGTCCACAGCTGTATATATCCAGACATCTACTTTAGTGTGTTCAATTTCTTAAAAACAGCCAAAGAACAGCCAATACATTCAGTTTATATACATGAACTTCTTCAGGGCTGTAAATGATGCACAACAAAACACCCATCAATAAAAAAATTATACAATGATATTTAAAAAACACATACAGACTACCAAAAAGAAAATGTTTTTAAGGTAAAAATGCCATACATAACCAAGAGGGTGCAGATTGCCCCTTCAATGATAGAGGCCCTGTCACAAAACACCTCATATGTAATAGAAAAATCCCCAAACCAGAAGTGTCAAGATTGGAAAAAACAAAATTATGTATCCATATATGTGTAAAGCCTGAACAACAGAAAAAAGGAATGATGAAGCAATCAGCTAAAACTAAACACCAAAGAAGAGGATAGCCCTGTGTTATGTTATGTTATCAGCACTTATAGAGCGCATGGCTGCCCCAGCAACAGAGCGTCCCAGCGCTAAATCAGATAGAGGCGGACAGAGAGGCGGTAGGCCAAAGGTATATATGTATAAGAAATTACAAAGGGAAAAGAAAATGGATAACGCCAGACATGTATAGTATTCTGTGTATAACATACCTCTTTAACATATAAGAAAAAAACTGTTCAAATTGCGTCATCAATTATGGCCAAGTTGTCATACAAATCATCAGTAGATAGGACAGTCATCTCTATCTCAAAGGGGCATAGTGTATCCTTGTGGTGGCACTTAGAGAAATTTTTATTTTTCATTAGTTTATTAATTACTAAAAAGGCATATGGAGCATGAACATTGGGTATAAGCACAATAATCTGAACTAATGGCCAAATGATGGCCATACAAAATCATAATTCATTATTTTACTATGACATATTCCGATATAATGGCAACCTACACACCAGAAGGTGCATCTGTTAGCCATATAGGTGATTCATCACACAATATCGTGTGAGACGTCGTAGCGTTTTGACATTGCGACAGGTCGACCATTAAGCGAGTTTAACAAAGAGGGGCAGATACTCTTATAGCTTGGTAATATCAATTCAGTGAGACCAAATATTCTTTAGATCATTGCCTGGTGGTACATCTTTGCCCATGTCCGAGCACATCATTACCCTAATGCGTGATCCATCAACCCGTATGTCCTAAGTATTACTGTTGGGAATCGACCTTTCAAGTAAGGCATTACACTCCTTTTCAAGTAATGCTTTACACTCTTTTTCAGCTGCACCTCATATTGCAAACAATACTCAAGCATATGGCTCTGCATCCAGTGAGAGGCCCTCATGTGTAGGCAGGGTGGAATATACCAAGTTGGCAGACAGATAATACTGCCATATCCCATAGCTTCTCCCGACTGACCTAAAACATCAGAGGAGTAAGTGGAAGCTCACTTGCATTGTTGTGGCCAAATATGTATGCAGGCCACACATCCCATAGCTTCTCCCGACTGACCTAAAACGTCAGAGGAGTAAGTGGAAGCCCACTTGCATTGTTGTGGCCAAATATGTATGCAGGCCGCACAGGCACCGACGCAGTTATGCCTCCTGTCCCACTCAACATAATGGCATTTCAACATTTGTAACAGAGCAAACTGCTGGACAAATCGGACAAACGAAAACGGAAAGATCTCTATATTAACATGCCAAAAGTGTGGCAAGAAAAATATCATATTGGTGTTTGGAATGATAAACTAATTAATTGATTGTACATCTAAGGCTATAATAGGCCCATATCTATGCGCCACGCTGCTCAGTTGTCTAAGCCGTTACCTCATATCACTTAAATCATGCTGTCTGCATTTGGCAATTTATATGTTATATTGTGCTCTGATAAAAGTCACCTAGTATCGCAACTACTAAGAGAGCACATGTTGAATGAGATAGGAGGCATAACTGCATCATTGTCTGCGTGACCTGCGTACATATCAAACCTTATTACCCCATCATAAAAGAGATGACATGATTTGAGCAGGGCCCTTTCTGCCCACAATTCATTCTGTGAGGCTTGAGCTTACCCCTGAGGATAGCTATTGTCTTTGGGACCACCTAGTGGGGGTTAGTTTGTCCTGTTGTTCAAGGGATTTGATCTCAGCTGTGAGTCTGTCATCCAGTAACCTTGTTTCTATGGGATGGTCAAATTGTATGACTTTGATTACCCTGCAAATTGTTTCCTTGAAAGCGTCCCCTATTGTATGCAATAACAGGTCGAGGGAGGGGAGTTTGACTGATTGTTAATTCTAAGGATGGCCTATTCAGCGGATCTCTCAATGTGCCCAATTTCATACCCCATCTATAGTTCTCCGGGGGTGGGGCACGGTGTTCCCCCTAGGTTATTTCCACCTGTGCATGGTCTGAGATGGATATGTCAGAGACAGGCACATCTTTGAAGATGTGTATTGATAAATTAATGAGTATAAAATGAAAATTTAGTCTGTATGGGAGTAAGTCACTTGCACAGAGGAATAAAATGAGAAGTCTTTTAAGTCAGGTTTTAAATACCAACAGGCATCCACTAAACTCAATTCAGTGATTTCTGTTTAGGGGCCCCTCTCCTGAGTATGTGCTGAGCGAGGCTGAAGCCCTCGAACCCCAACTATCAGTTCACCGCTGGTGTTTTCTATCTGCTCCTTTACTGGTTGAAGAAGTAAGGAATCCTAGGAGGAATTGGGGTGTATATATTCAAGAGTGCAAAGGGGATCCCATGATGGAGTAGCTGGCGTTAATCAATCAATCAATCACAGAATTTGTAGAGCGCACTACTTACCCGCGAGGGTCTCAAGGCGCTGGGGAGAGGGAAGGGGGGGGTGCTGCTACTGGTCGAACAGCCAGGTCTTGAGTAGCCTCCTGAAGGTCAGCAGGTCTTGGGTCTGTCGTAGGCTTAGTGGAAGGGTGTTCCAGGTCTTGGCGGCGAGGTGTGAGAAGGATCTGCCGCCGGTGGTTGTTCTTCGAATGCGAGGGACGGTGGCGAGGGAGAGGTCGGCGGAGCGGAGCTGGCGGTTGGGGACGTAGAAGAAGAGTCGTCTGTTGAGGTAGGCTGGGCCAGTTTTGTGGAGTGCCTTGTGTGCGTGGATGAGGAGTTTGAAGGTGATCCTCCTGTCGACGGGGAGCCAGTGCAGGTTCCTCAAGTGGGGGGTGATGTGGCTGTGGCGTGGTACGTCGAGGATCAGGCATATCTACAATCACTGGAAGGGAGGAACCTTTCCCAGGGATAGTGCTGGAGGGGAATGGAAGCAGGCCATTGTTCCAGCTTTAACTTTACAGACATTGAATAATTTGTGTATACATGCTTGCCTGCTCCCCTCTCTCAATCCTGCCCTTGGGAGCCTTCCAGCTGCTGACATGGTGCCTTATGAACTGCCACTGTACCAAGAGCAACCTCCTGAGCTCCAGCCACCTTCAGAGACTTTTCTCTCTGGTCTGTGTTCTCGTCTCCGCCTATCTTCTTCAGGTGAGAGATAACATCAGCACGGTCCTCTACACTGCTCTTGTTTGGATGATGTTAGGTCCTGGGCTTGTGTCTGGCTGGCCACAGGACATACTTCCTGACATCGTACAGGAGCATTCCGTCCTATGTTTGTGTTGTTGTCCTCAGCATGCAGGCCCAAGAGCACTTTGGCCTCTAAGGGAGTGCATAGGCTTATGTTTCCATTTCATTGAAACATTAGATGAAAGGTGTGGCCCCACTGAAACCTGAAGTAGTGCTTGCATAGGTAATCATTCACCGGACAGATGTCCCTGCCCTTTTTCAGACTCATGATAGAGAGGTATTCAAACAGTTAGATGGTACCCCCCTGAAGGTCACATCCCCTTTCTCTCCGCCAATCCTCATGAAGTGTTCTTTTTCCTCGAAAAAATGTTGTCTTGTGATGATGTCCACTGTGGTGTCAGCCTGAGATGATAGGGCAGTCACACTATGCATGCGGTCCAGCCTGATGGGAGGAACATCCAGAGAGCCTCTGATGTTCTGCAAGAGATCCCAGGTGAACCCCTGAATATCACCTCTTTCCATTCCCTTGGGTGTCCCCCTGATCCAGATATTGTTTCTCCGGCTTCTGTTTTATGAATCTTCCTGTATCAGTTTGAGCTCAGTGTTCTGCTCTTTCAGTGACAGTATTATTTGCAAGGGGAACTCCTGCTCTTCTTTGCACATGTTGATGGTACACTCTAGGTCGTAGAGTCTGGTGCCTAGCTAAGTCATTTCACCATGAATTTCCTGAATGCATTCTTGAGGTCAGTCTTGATGGAACCAATTTGGGAGTAGATTTCAGTGAGTAGGTATTCCATGTACACCTTGGTGATAGGAGCCACTGAACAATCTCTATCATCAGTCAAACCACCACTTTCCTTCCACCAGCCTCCGCAGAGGGCTACCTGTGACCACATGACTGTCAGTAAATGTCCCCTTTGGGAGCAGCCACACACCATTGATGAAGTCTTAGTTCAGGCCTGTAGCGGTGGGTCAGTAATCTCAACGCAGCATTCGCAGGACAGGCTCCTGAGTTTGGGATCTAGCACTCCCCAACCAGCATACCCAGGAAACTCATGCAAATTATAGTGCTCTGTGACCTTGTCGGGGCAAAAAAGTACTAAATAAATGACAAATATGCAGCAAAAGAAAAAGTAATCACATGGCCTCAGGATCTCCTAGCCATAGCAAATTCCTAAACAAAAATAGAACCAATTGCGGGGGGTATCATTTGCTTCACCAACTGCTTTGGAGGTGGCATATTGTCCTATGTGCCAACCATTGCACAAGAAAAATGCGCTCATTTCTGAGCTATGGCGCAGTGGTATGGTAGAGTGAAGAATACTTCACACATAGGAACCTCACAAAGGGAACTGTGGAGGTCTCTGCCACAGATCCTAGAATCCTGCCCATCAGTGGTAATTGAAGCAAACTGTGCATTTACCCTAGTTAAGCTACAGAGCCAGAAAAAAGGTGATAGCAATGCAGTCAAGCGCAGCGAAGCATGCTCAGTCCATCTGCTCAACAATGCCTAGGAAGAACATGTGAACCTGGCCAATAAAATCTGCAAGACAGAGCAAGTAGCACAAGAAGCAAAGAAACTGAACCTTCCTTCTGAGGTGTACGAGTCCTACTAAAAAGGCACAATACAGAACTCAATCAATGAGAATGGCAAGAAACAGCAGGCAGGATTAAGAGCATACCATGGAGGGAGGCTTTTGAACTGTACCCACAACAGCAACCATATCTCACAACCATGCAAGGCAGGGGAGAATGCAGGAGCTCCAACCTAGCAAAACTCAATCTGCCCAACTAGCAGAACTGAAGGCATAGATGGAACAAAACTGACATCCCATTAGACTGTAAATGGTGTTCAAAGTACAGAAAATCATGTCTGGATATATGTCAAATGTGTCAAATACATGAGGAGGAACAAAAATGTGCACTGTTATTGCTTCTGGGGATTATGACTCCGAGATTACCTAGACCGTTGCAGCTTTTATTAAAGCAGACATAAAAACACAACAAATAAAATTTTGTTGCCAGCCTCATCCAGGTAGAAAAAACCAGGATAAAAAAGAAAGAACTGACCACTGGTGTAACAGGATCAGGAATAAGGGTCAAGCCTTCAAGCCAAAAAACACAGAGTGCTGCATACTCACTCCCTGGCCTTCACATACCACTGGCACCTCAAAGAACAAAAAGCTTTTTCACCCAGTTAGCGAACTGGACAACACCAAAGGGAGCGTCCGTAAATAACATACAGGAACCCATATATGTGATTAGCACGGCAAGGGTTATGCACTCCCTTAATCATATATCATGATTTCACAAACATTACTAGTCATGCTAGAGGAAACTTAAAAATATAAATAACAATTGGATGCAAATATTATTCTTGAACTGATACCTTAATTGCATGGGGCCCTATACCCTCCCAATCCTGCCCTCTATCCAACTCAACGTCTCACCTCTCCCACCTTTAGGGCTCTTGGGCACTCGATTCCCCTCACACTAATCCATTTCTTCCTATCCAACACCTCCTCCCATCTACTAATATGGGTTTTTAACATTTGTTTGCAAAGGTTCATAGTAACCAAACGTGGTAATAAAATAAAATAAAGGCTCTGGTTTGTGTGACGACTCAGTGTGGATGATCAAGGATGATGGAGTTGCTGCCCTAATCCTGTTGGATCTTCTAGATGTTTTTGAAACTCACACAGCACTATCACCTTGTTTACTAGATGCAGGCATCAAGGGCAAAGCACATACTTGGCATATGTCCTCTATACAAGATCTCAGCAAGGTGCCACAGGTCCCATGTATACTTCTCAATTTAAGGACATACCTCTAGGAGTTCCTCAGGGCTTTTCACTCAGCCCTATCCAGTTTAATATCTATGCAGTCCCTGTCATTAAACTAATACAATCTTTCAACACAGAGATCATGTTGTATGCAGACAATATGTAAATTATCCTCAGACTGATTGGAGCATATGACTCAAGCAAACTAGTTCAAAGCCTGAATGTGCACGGCTGCAGGCTGAATACAGGAATATTTTCTCGAGCATAACTCGGTCAAGATATAGGTCCTGGTTATTGATGGCTTTTTGCCACATAGCATATGATGGTCCAAAGATTGGTGGCCATATTAGTCAGATACATGCCCCATCCCTGTGGAGAGTGTGGTTAACCTAAAGGTTTATATTGGATAAAAACCTAAATGCCTCTGCTCAAATGTCTGCCATGTGCTACTTTCATCTGAACGTTTTAAGGAGAATCCTCTCTGTTAGCTTCACGACTGCCATAGCTAGTTCACATCTGGATTACTGTAATGCGCTGTATTATGCAGTACCTAAATACAAGTTAGTGAAACTCCAGATAATCTACATATGGATGTTAGAATTCTCTTGGTATGCCCAAGCTATATTCCTATTTCAGATCTTTTAATACATATGCATTGGCTCTCTATCGCAAACAGAGTCAAATCCTAATGCCTCTGCATCTGTCACAAGGTTATATATGGTAAAATTCCCATGAACAGGATATTCACTCCTTATAACCCTGTCTGCAATTTAAACTTTCCTTCAAAATGACTACTCTGTTTATAGAAATTGAAAAATCCAGAAGAGGTGATTGTGTAGTCTGTTATGCAGTGGCAGGCTCTGGAATGCTCTTCCTCATTTTGTGCACCTCATGGAGGTCCAATTCTCCTTTAGGAAAGCATTGAACACTTAGGGCCTAATTTATATTCATGTGGCCAGCCAGTCAAGCTGGTGGTCATTTCTATAGCATTGGCAGGAACTGCCATCACAGCAGTTAATGTCAATGCTGTTTACAGTTTTGTTCACAGTTCCATCAACATGATGCCAACCTGCAACTAACTCTTTTCTTTTTTCTTTTCAAAAAGAAAATGCCACAGTTGGATTTCCTTCTGAAAATAAAAAAAACCTCTCCACACCATGGGATTCTGTTCCTATGTCAAGGGTAGCATTTAGCAGTTTTCACTTCCCTTACAGCCATGCTTTTCCTGGCAGTGACAGGTAGTAAAAACTGACCTCCATTTCTGCCCATGTAAATTAGGTGGGCAGAATTAGAGGTCTGCATCCAACTGTCCTTATGCCGCAGGGCGGTTGGAGGTGTTTAATAATGGCAGAAACAGAGTAGTCTCCTCCGTGATTAAACCTATGGTCTGGCTGCTTTGAAATTTCTTAGTGGTATGTATACTCCGTGGTCATTGCGACAGAGTATACATACCACTAAGATATAAATTAGGCCCATAGCAATGTAATTCTCTGTGTGATTTTGTACAAGGGTAAAACTATTCAACAGCCTTTTAAGGCCCCAAATCCCGCATACATAAAATAGCTCTCACCATTTCAGGAAAATGCAGTGCCAGATGTCCATGTTAGCTATTTAACAGATGGCAAAACCCACACTTAGTTGGTCACAAGTCTTTATCTACTTTATCAGCTATTGAAGATTCTATATACAGTGCCTGGTATTCATGGCAGCCATTTAAAACCTATTGTCCTCAAGTAGAAAATCACTATCCCCAGTTCCAACCTGGAACAATCCTAATACAGTCCCAATTGTATTCAGTGCAATGTAATGCCCATGCTCCCCCATGTAAAAAATAAGCATGCTCATTTCCTCAATACAAATTATTAAAATACAGTGACAGGTACATTTAAGAGCCCTTTAACACCCATCATCCCTCATGTAGAAAATCGCTATATCTCCTGCTCCAGAGGAGTAACTAATATTCCATTCTTTTTATATGGAGGAGAAAATTACCACCCATTATGCCCCATGTACCATTTTCTATTCCCATTTTTCTAAATGGGACCCATTAAAATATAGGGGGAAAATGTATTTAACAGTCATTTAAACACATCATCTCCATCTGAAAAATATGTATGTCGATTTCTTCAACACAGATCACTACACTACAGTGGCAGGAAATGTAACACCCATTGAACACCCATCATCCCCCATGTAGAAATCATTATGGCCATTACCCCAAGAGGGCCATTTAAAATACTGTGTCCAGCATATGGAGCAGCCATTTGCCCCTCCCCCATCTTCCCCCATGTAAGCACTATCAGTTCCCATTTTACTAAATACCAATCCCAGGATATGTAGCAGCCATTTACCCCAACAGCCCCCATGTAAACATTATCTATTCCCATTTTACTTCCATGACCATTATAATGTAAGGGAACATTTATTCAGTAGCTGTTTATAGCACATAATCCCCTGGAAGTAAAATAGCTATTACCATTTCCTTACAGTTTTTCCTTGAAAATACAGTGGCAGGTATATGTAAAAGCCATTTAACGTCCATCATCCCTGATGATAGATTTTCTCTATTCCCCATTTCCTAGCTGGAGCAATCCTAATACAGTCCCAAATATATTCCGTGCCCATGTAACACCAATAATCCCCCATGTAAAAGATATGTATGCTCATTTGTTCAACACAAATGACTAAAATACAGTGACAGGTATATTTAACAGCCATTCAAAACACATCAGCCCCAACCTGGAAAATCAGTATGCCCATTATCCCAGAAGGAATAACTAATATTCCATCTGTTTTATATGTAGGAGCCAATTAGCATTGAAAATCCCCCATATAAACATTATCTATTCCAATTTTCCTAACACAATCCCTTTAGAATATAGGGTAAAATGTATTCCACTGCCATTTAACACCCAACATTCCCATGTAAAAAATATGTATGCCCATTTCTTCACCACAAATCACTATACTACATTGGCAGGTATAGGTAACAGTCATTTAATACCCATCATCCCCCATTTAGAAATCATTATGGCCAATGTCCCTCATAAAATACTGTGCCCAAGATATGTAGCAATCACTTAACCCTTCCGCTCACATTCTATCATGTAAACATTATTTATTACCATTTACCCAACAGGACCATTAGAATATATATGAAAATATATTCAACTGCTGTTTAAAGCTCATAATACCCTGTGAGTAAAATAGCTATTACCATTTTCTAACAGTAATCATGAAAATACAGTGACAGGGATATATGAAAACCACTTAACACCCATCATCCCGATGTAAAAAATACCTATCCCCATATCCTACCTGGAACAATTCTAATACAGTCCCAAATATATTCAATGACCTTGTAACCCTCATATCCAGCATGCAGAACACAGCTATGACCATTTTCCTTCACCATGTACTAAATACCAGTACCAGGTATATGTAAAAGAAATTTAACTCCCATCATGCCAATGTAGAAAATCCCTATCCCTATTTCCTACATGAAACAATCATAATACATTTCCATATATGTTCAATGGCCATGTAACACCCATAATCCCCCATGCAGAATGCAGCAATGCCCATTTTCCTTCAACATTTAATACATATCAGTACTAGGTATATGTACCCGACATTTAACCCCCATCATCCCCATCTAAAACTATGCATGCCAATTTCCTAAACACATGTCACTAAACAACAGTGGCAAGTATATGTAAAAGCCTTTCAGCAACCATCACCCCCCATGTAGAAATCGGTATGGTCATTATCCGAAGAGGGCTACGTAAACTACCATGCCCAGGAAGTTGCAGCTGTTATTTCTTCCCCCATGTAAGCATTATCTATTCCCATTTTCCTAACAGGGCCATTATAATATAGGGAAAGATGTATTCAATAGCTGTTTAGCTGTTTAAAAGCCATAATCCCCTGTGAGTAAAGTAACTAATATCATTTCCCTACAGAAATCATGAAAATACAGTAAGAAGTATATTTAAAAGCTATTTAACAACCATCATCTCTGATGTAGAAAATCCCTATCCTCATTTCCTACCAGGAACAATCCTAATAGAGTCCCTAATATATTTAATGGCCATGTAACACCCACAATACCCCATCTAAAACACAGCTTTGCCCGTTTTTCTTCAACATTCGCTAATTAACAGTACCATGTATATGTAACAGCCATTTGATGCCCCTCACCCCCCAATCGCTATACCCACTATCACAAGAGGAATGACTAATATTCTTTGATTGTGATATGTAGGGGCAAAATACCCCCCCCATAATACCTCATGTAAGCATTATGTATTCACATTTTCATTACCATTCATTAGAATATATGGGAACATGTGTTGAACAGCTGTTTAAAGCCCATAATCTCCTGTGAGTAAAGTAGCTATTACTATTTCCCGACAGTACTCATGAAAATACAGTGGCTGTTTTATGTAAAGGCCATTAATTCCCATCATCCCTGATGAAGAAAATCCTTATTCCAGTTGCCTACCTGGAACAATCCTAATATAGTCCCAAATATATTCAATGGCCATGTAATGCCCTTAATCCAACATGCAGAACTCTGGTATTCCTATTTTCCTTCAACATTTACTATATAACAGAACCAGTTATATGTACGAGTCATTTAACCCCCATCATTCCCATGTAAAAAATATGTATGCCCATTTTCTCAAAACATGTCACTACATTACAGTGGCAGGTATCTGTAACACTAATCCACAAAAAGTACCCCACAGTCTCGTGAACAAGGTTCACAAGTACCTAAAGCTAACCCTGGTAATTTAGATCTGGGAAGGTCCGACTTGAAGCAATGAGCAACTAGAGAGTGGGGAAGGAAACAATTCCTTTTGTTTATATTACCCTCACACACCCTAGTGGTGTCATGCTTCATCATCGGGTCATCCTGACGCCTAGAAGTCAGGGTGGGCTCGACCATATTCCAGGGAGCTCTTGATGAGATGTGGCATGGGGGAGTTAAAGATTAAAAATCCGCCGACAGGTCCCAGTGTCCCTTTATTCGTGGAACTGTCAGGGATATTAAAATACAAAAATAGGGGGCGTCACCAGGAGTTTTGTGGTCCTATGACCCTAGTGCCAACATTTTTCAGTCCTTTATTGGCCAAATCGGTCCTGGACTTTCTTCAGGGCAGAAAATTAAATAATCCTCCCTGGATAGAGCGGAAAGGGGAGTCCCTATCCTGCTTTTATGTAAGGGCAGAAAGCTGCTCCTGAGATGGTAGCAAAAGATATTTTATCTTTAATTTATTCTTACTCAATCTGTAAATAAAAGAAAGAAAAGAGATCATAGCGCAACGTTGTTTAAAAAAAACCTCACTGCTTCCCATATGTGACGTGCTCATGAATACACCCGTGCTGTCAAACCGGTACGGTGCAGGGAACATATCATTCAACATACCAGTTTGGTTTGTGTATCCAATATAGTATATTATTATCACATACAACTAGGTGGTAAATATAGTGATGTGGCGACACGAATCGCCATCTGTCGCTAACCACACTCTTGTGCATGCCTAGTCTCAGTGTGGAATCATACCTGTGTCACTCTCATCGTCGTGTTTAAACATTCACTCATATCATTCACAGTACTCTCCCTTACCCCTCATTGGGAGAGTAAACACATCACTGGGGACTTCAGGAATTGGTGGGGTAGCCCTTTAGTCAAACACTGTGTTGTTCAAATGCCAAGCAGTAATACGTAATGGCCAACATGGAGGATAAAGACAAAAAAACAAAAAAACAAACAGAAGCGGCAAGGTCAATATCAGAGGTAAATTACATCATTTTGGCCTTTTTGCAAAACATACCTGTTTAAGTGGGAAACGCGATCTGTTGTCATTTACTTACGCCATCAAGGGTCCTGCCCCGCGGCGATACCTAGTAGGTCCGAGTCCCCGGGCTTGTGCTCCGAGTGACCGGAGAAATCCTGTTTAAATGTACCTCATATGCGCGGGAATATCGGGTAAATGACACGCCCATTAGGAGTCCCAGGATTGACGGACTGTCAGGGGCGGGCGCGTTCAAGTCGCGTTTATGCAGGAATGATGGGAATTGTGGTCCCAAGTTGTATGACACCCAATCCTGTGAAAATCAATGTTACTAAGATCGCTAATTTTTACAAGAGGGAATGTGTGTATTGGAATTCCATTAAATACCAATATTCTTCAATGTAGAGTACGCACTCGTATAATTATTGACTCCGCATACAAGAACCCCCGTTCTCAGGGCCTGTATTGGAGTTCAAACATCCCCAACTTTATTGATGCCAACCAAGAGCAAATGTGATCATTCTTTAAGGCTAATTCGAAAAACACCAATAAATCACTTTAGATCAGATGAGGCACACAGGCCCTATAAGTGCCTCACTATCTCAATCCCTAGGAATAGCTGGTAATTTAATATTCTGCACAGCGCGCTGAGCTGTGTGGGGAATGAAACTGTGTTCTGTGCCTTCATAGGATGGGGCACACGCCAAGTCAATTCTGCTTGTGATGGAGAGTGCCTTTCGGGAACTGTGAATGAAGGAGATACTCCTTAATGGAGATACAGTAGTACTAGTGTACCAAGAGTGACAAGCATATCTCAGAGTGGGTGGGACACTCTATAGGACAGGTATCAGGGGCTGTAGTGATAAACTGCAAGGTCTTATGTCCCATACTCATGCTGCATTTATCTCTGATTCAGTTGGTTCCATGGTATGGAATCGTTGAGCCCGGTCTCGTGCGTCTTAAACGGTAGATCCAACGTTGTTCACACTCAAGTAGCCTCTCGGTTAAGTTACCAGTGCCCTTTACTTTCTCAATGATGGTCCACTTTATGTCTGTATCACTGTGTCCTTTCTCCAGGTAATGGGCAGTGAGCTTGGTTGCCGTGACTGCCCGCCTTATAGTGCTGCGGTGCTCACCTATCCGCACTTTTATCTTTCTGCTTGTCATCCCGACATACATCAGCTGACATGGGCATTTGATCAGGTATACAACGTTGTCGGTGTTACAATTCATTTGTGCCTGTTGTTCCCATGGGTATGTCAAGCCTAGATTGATTTGTTTAGTGTGCTCAGTTAGAGAACACACTACACACGACCCGCATGGGTAATGACCCATGACTGGCGGATGATTCCAAAGTGTAAGTTGGTTGGTGGTCTTTTGTTTGTGTGTATTGGTGTGTACCAACGTATCTCTCAAGCTTTTGTTCCTTCTAAAAGAAAACATTGGTCTTTCAAACGTGAGTTTGTTAGATGTTAAGATGGGCCATTTCTTATTTATGATTTTCTTAATCTGGTTTGAGGAGGAATTGTACGTGGTAACACAAATGAGTGAATCCGTCTCTGGTCTCTGGTGGGTTTCTAACAAAGCCTCCCTAGGGGTGTTACGTGACCTTTTCTTTGCCCTCTCAATGATTCTCTTAGGATAGGCTTTCTGTTGTAATTTCGTTGTCAGTATTTCAGCTTCTTTTTTGTAATCAGAAAGGTCAGCGCAATTCCTGCGGATCCTCAGGAACTGGCTTACCGGTAAGTTCTCCTTCAGGGAACGCGGATGTGCACTGTCGAAATGCAGCAAGCTGTTTCTGTCCGTGGGTTTAGTGTATAGTGAGCTAACTAGTGTGCCATCCCTTGCCACTAGATTTATGTCGAGGAAAGAGACTGTCTCACTATTTGTGGTCATGGTGAATCGTAGGTGTGGATTAGCTGGTTGATCCACCCTGAGAAGTTTGTCAAGCTGGATGTGTCGCCCTTCCAGATAACCAGGATGTCATCTATGTACCTGTACCACTTACAGATGTAATCAGAGTAAGGGTTTGTGGGCCAGATGTGTTGTTCTTCAAACTGGCCCATGAACAGACACGCTATGCTTGGCGCAAATGTGCTGCCCATGGAAGTCCCATGGACTTGCAGGTACATTTGATCTTCAAACTTGAAAAAGTTCTCAGTCGAGGCTAAGCGTATTAGAGTGATGACCCAACTGACTGGTGCCTCCCATTGCCATTCTTCCTTTTTCAAAAGTTCCTCAATAACACGGAGGCTTTCTTCCTGAGGAATGCTGGTATACAGCGCCTCAACGTCCAAACATATCATGGTGTTTTCCTCTGTATTGTATTGGAGACCTGCGAGTAGGTTGAGCAGATGTTTGGTGCCTTGTACATATGATTTTATGCGTGTGACCAGGGGTCTCAGGAACCAGTCCGTGTATTTAGACAAGGGTTCTATGCCTGATACAATCGGTCTGCCCAGGGGGTGGAATTCTGCCTTTGTGTATCTTCGGTATCGTATAGAAGAGGGGCACCCTGGGGTAATCTGAGATGAGGAAATCACGTTCTTTTTTCGTAATCCAATTGTTCTCTAGCGCGTCTGTGGTCAACGTCTCAATGGTTTTCTTGATGCGTGAGGTAGGATCCTTGTTGATTTTTTTGTAGTACTTCTCCTCAGCCAAGAGATTTATGCATGCTGTCCTGTAAGCACTGGTGCCCTGAATAACCGTTCCCGCCCTTGTCAGCCGGTTTGATGACTATGTCCTCCCTGGTGCTTAAGGTCCTTAAGGCCTCTTGCTCCTTTCTACTTAGGTTGTTGAAGATGCCTCTCTTCGGTTGGAGTTGTTCGACCTCTTTCGATACTCCTTCTTCAAATGTGATGACCTCTGGGGGCATAAGTGAGGCTGGTGGAAAAAAGGTTGACTTCAAGCGCAATGTGGTATGGCTGTTGTCTTCCTCAGGTTTGTCTTTGTCCAAAAAAAAAAAGGTCTTTATGCGAATCTTGCAAAAGAATTCGCTCAATTCACACCGTAACTGGAACTTGTCCAGAAACGCGGTAGGGACGAATCCTAACCCTTTATTAAGGACAGCAAGTTACATCACATATGTCACATATGGGAAGCAGTGAGGTTTTGTGACAACAACGTTGCACTATGATCTCTTTTCTTTCTTTTATTTACAGATGGAGTAAGAATAAATTAATGATAAAATATCTTTTGCTACCGTCTCAGGAGCAGCTTTCTGCCCTTACATAAAAGCAGGATAGGGACTCCCCTTTCCGCTCTATCCAGGGAGGATTATTTAATTTTCTGCCCTGAAGAAAGTCCAGGACCGCTTTGGCCAATAAAGGACTGAAACATGTTGGCACTAGGGTCATAGGACCATGAAACTCCTGGTGACCCCCCCTATTTTTGTATATTTAATATCCCTGACAGTTCCACGAATAAAGGGACACTGGGACCTGTCGACGGATTTTTAATCTTTAACTCCCCCATGCCACTTCTCATCAAGAGCTCCCTGCTATATGGTCGAGCCCACCCTGACTTCTAGGCGTCAGGATGACCCGATGATGAAGCATGACACCACTAGGGTGTGTGAGGGTAATATAAACAAAAGGAATTGTTTCCTTTCCCACTCTCTAGTGGGTAACGGCTCATTGCTTCAAGTAGGACCTTCCCAGATCTAACTTACCAGGGTTAGCTTTAGGTACTTGTGAACCTTGTTCACGAGACCGTGGGGTACTTTTTGTGGATTAGTGTTTAAACACAGGAGGACGTACTCCCACCAGAGGTTGCCTCTCGGCCCTTTTGGCACAGGGGAAGGCCCCTTTCCCTGGATGCCATGGTTCTTTTGGTATCTGTAACAGCCATATTATACCCATCATCCCCAAATGTGGAAATCGTTATGGCCATTATCCCAAGAGAACTATGTAAAATACTGTGCCCAGGCTATTTATCAGTCATTTACCCCCCGCCCCTCATAATAACCCATGTAAACATTATCTATTCTCATGTTCCTGACTGGATCCCTTTTAGAATAAAGGGGGAACTTTATTCAGCTGCCATATATTTCCCACCATTACCATGTACAAAATATATATGACCCATTTCTTAACCACAAATTACTACACTACAGTGGCAGGTATATGTAACAGCCATTTAACACCAATAATCCCTCCATGAAGAAATTGTTATGCCCATTATTCCAAGGGGGCTATGTAAAATACTGTGTCCAGTATATGTAGTAACCATTTACCCCCCTCCACACAACCCCCATGTAAACATCTTCTATTACCATTTTCTTAAGAGGACCATTTGAATATAGTGAAATATATATTCAACATCTGTTTAAAGTCCATAATCCCCTGTGAGTAAAGTAGCTACTACTATTTTCTTACAGTAATCATGAAAATACAGTGGCAGGTATATGTAATAGCCATTTAACTCCCATTATCCCCAATGTAGAAAATCCCTATCCCCATTTCCTGCCTGGAACAATCCTAATACAGTCCCAAATATATTAAATGGCTATGTAAAGCCCATAATCCCCCATGCAGAACACATCTATGCCCATTTTCCTTCAACATTTACTAAATAACAGTACCAGGTATATCTAATAGCCATTTATCCCCATCATCCCCATGTAAACAATTAGTGCTAATTACATGTAATTGCCATACTTCATCCAGTAATCCCTCTTTCATAATGTATATTGTGTGTCCAGTGCCACTAAAAATAGCTGTATTGCACCTGCATCTGACCCAGCAATGTTTAATCAGCATATAATCACCAGGGATCTACAATGGTAAAAAACATCATACCCTATAAGGTAACATATCACATTTCATATAGGTGAAAATTTCTCCAAATGTGAACAAAGTAGGGTTGAATTAAACTATTAAAACACATCGTGATAGGTAAACAATAACAAATGCTGAAGACAGTTAACTTTCATTTTGTACATGTAAGCATTAAACTACACTGCCATGGTGGACACTTAAGAGATGCAGCCCATTATCCAATCATCCCCAATGATCCTTTTAGTACGTCCCCAAAAGTTTACCTCTCTTTTGTATGCAAGGATTTTATCCAATAATTTTTCCAATTTCACCTTGAATCGTTCCTTTGGTCTAATCAGTTACTGACTTCTTAAATCAATTTCAGGAGCATAGGCAACTTGTTCATGAGAGTTTGTTCATTCTAATGTCAAGAGGAAGCAATACGGTGATATAATGATTAAGTTCATGTTTGTGGTCAGGCCTATTGTGGGGTTTTGTCTAGCCTTACTCCAGGTCTCTTACCTGGTTCCCAGCTGCCGCTTTGGTGGGGGTCTCCTACCTAAATCTTCTCGTGTTTCTGGACTGACCCGTGGCATTGTGTTTGGCGTTCATCAAATGGGATTCCTGCCCATGCTTTTGCCTTTGGTTAACTTTCTATCTTTCCTTTTATCTTACAGGGCATAGCCTAATCCGCCATGGTTCAAAGGTGATTGCATTCTTCCTGTCCCTGGAGGCGCATAAGGCAGTGGCCGGACCCCGCAGCGCGGGAGCCCGTTTTTGAGACCAGAGGAGGGGGCAGCAGCCAACCGGCCAGAACAGGCCAGGACCACAAGCCCCAGCAGCCTTAGCAGCCGGCGCTGCATTCTTCCTGCGGCTGGAGGCGCATAAGGCAGTGGCTGGGCCCTGCAGCGCGGGAGCCCATTTTTGAGACCAGAGGAGGGGGCAGCAGCCAACCGGCCAGACCAGGCCAGGACCACAAGCCCCAGCAGCCTCAGCGGCTGTCGCCGCATTCTTCCTGCACCCGGCGGCGCATAAGGCAGGGGCCGGGCCAGCAGCGCGGGACATGCACGGGCGTGCTCGTCAGAGCCCGGAGGAAGCTGGGCTGGGCCACCTCTCTTGGCCCTGGCATCTTGGAGGATCGTGGGTCACCGAGCACGCTGTTTCTAAACTTTAACTGCCATCCAAACCAAAGAACTGGCTAAGACATTATACGAGGTACTGTGCAAACGTGTTAGCACAAGGAAACTGACTTAACTTGGAGTGGTTGGTCTGGGCTGAGCTGAGCCGGATAGACTGAGTAAACACGCTATTGTCAATACAGTCTCTGTAGATGCATAAGAGTAGTACACCCTTCTCCCACACTCTCATTTTGTTTTACCACCACTTCTATATATCGAAGCTATTTTGTGCCAAGGTCCCCTAACTGGATCATATACACAGAGTGGAAAATCGTAAATACCAGTGGGAGATAAAATAGCTCGAACATGGGCAAGCGAAAAGCCTTGGAGGCGCCTATGGGAAAGGGAAAAACACCAAAACTAAAGGAAAGTACGAGTGGGAATTGCACAATAGCTGAAATAGATAATTTAATAGAAGAGGTTGAGACCATGCTCGAAGGAGCGGCTAAAAAACACAAGGTACCCTCTAAAAGGAAGATTACATCCTTCTACGTAAAGCAGTCAGTAGACAAACACTCGACAACATCACACCAAAGCGATGTCACAGTGCACACAATTAGCAAACAACACCCCCCCACGCAAACACTAACAATGGCTGATCCACAAAGTATACTCATCACTCCTATACAGGAGCTACTACCAGAAGGAATAATAGGTAAGGGACCCGTAGCCCAAGAGAAAGTGATGGTAGAAGGTGGGGGTAACGCAGATACTGCAGGTATCACTCTCACAAATAGATACGCGCTCCTAGCCGAACCTGAAGAAAATCCGGGCAGGGCTTTAATAGAGGGAACGGCGACCCACCCCAGTAGGACATACAAAGAGCCCACAGTACTCAAAAACACTGCACAACCTTCTAGAGAGCAAGGGTGTAAGTGCTTGGTTGAATCCAAGAAAATACAGGCATTAGTTGAGCAAGTTAACTTACTAACAAAAGAGGTTGGGAACCTAAAAACTATAGTAACCTCTTTGAAGAATCAACTAGAAACCACTTATGTAACACACCCTACGGACCCACACGGAAGAGGCAAGGGGCCACCACCACAAATAGCTAAACCATCAATTACTCCCAATGCGACAGTTAGTGGAATGCATAACTATGGGAACTGGAACCTCACAAACCCCATACCCCCAGAGTGAGCAGGAAGGGGACAGTTGTCCAATTACCAAAGAAATAGCGGGAATAGGCTAAGCAACTCATGCAATGGCGCAAACCAGACAATACACTTAGGCAGACTGCAGACCAAAACCTGGTCACAAATAATTCAGAAAGATGCTCCAAGAACACTACACGACCTGCAAATCTGAAGGCCACCACTTAAAATGCAACAAGAGGCAAACTCCCTGCCCAAACCATGGTCCAGATAACCCCAGATAGGAGCGAAGAAGAAGGTCGGAAAGTATATTTAACCAACATACCTAAGGTCATAGCAGGGAACAGGGAGGATGACGAATCATTAAAAAACAAAATTATACATTAGATCAGGCACAAGAGACAATGTTTATCTGTAGTGCGCTCAGACATAGAGAGGGCAGTGCGCCTAGAGGGAGGAACTGAGATGCTGGACACTATTAGGATGACCATGGTTAACCGAGACATATTACAGGGATTGATTATGATGGATTTAAGAACAAGCGTGTGAAGCAAGGTAGCCCAGTGTTTTAAACTGCATGATCCCAGAGAGGCTTTAACACCACAACCTGGGCACGGGCTCCCCTCCACTAGCAAAAAGTTACCCGATCACTTAACTTTAAGCCTCAAACTAGTGGACTGACTAAGAGTAGAAGACCAGGCAAATTTTATGACGGGCAAACAACCAGACCAGGAAGAAAACCGTAGGGACAGTACTCCACCAATTGAGATAGGTGTAGGAGGGCGCAAAACCCAACACATAGCAAACGTTGTCACTAACAATGCAGTTGAGCTTAACTTAGAAAAGTCGCCCCAGATGCATAAAATATTAACAAAAGTACCAACACCTATAGCTTTGTCTCCTGGAATGTTGCAGGACTCAAACAAAAACTTAAGGACCCAGATTGGCATAAATATATAGACAAATTTGATTTCTACCTCTTCCAGGAGACATGGTTAATGACCCCCCATTACAAGAATGCTGTTGCATCAAATAGAGAAAGACCCTCAGGCGGGCTTGTAATATGGACAAAAATAACACTGGGTATGCAAATCAATGAGCATACGATAGATTCGCTTGATTTATTGGCAGTACATATAGACACGAATACTCGTAACACTCATAACAATGGAAAACTACACCTCTTTAATGTCTACAATAGTCCAAGCAGGCAAAATCTTAGCTCTAAAATCATTGACTTATTGAGTACTTCCCTGGACCAAGTAGACCCCAGTGATACTGCGACCGTATGTGGTAAGTGGTCAGAATATTGAGTTTTAAATATCGACTTGACATAATATCGAGTTTAAAATATCGTTAGTACAAAATATCTATGTTAAAAATATCTATGTATAAAATATCGATTTTGTGTGTTGTGAAAAATATCGTTGTAAAAAATATCGTTTGTAAAAATATTGTCATTAAAATATATCAATTTAGTATTTATTTTTTTATTGTGTTATATGTTGTTAAATGTTATAATAATTGTTAATAAAAAAAAAATTGTATATTAATTTTTGGGAGCGTGATTGTTGGGAATATAGGGGATATGGGTGGGGAGTGTTTTAAAAAAAAAATTAGAAAATTTAAATATTAATTTAAAATTTTAGATGAATGTACATTTTTTTTTTAGGAGCGGGATTTTGGGTTAATAGGGGATAAGGGTGGGGAGTGTTTACATTTTTTTTGTAAAAATAGTAAAAATGTATTTTATAATTTAAAATGAATGTACAATTTTTTTAGGAGCTGGATGTTCGGTTAATAGGGGATAAGGGTGGGGAGTGTTTTAAAATTTCAAAATTTTAGATTAAATTTTATATATTGGAGTAGTGGGATGTTGTGTTTATAGGGGATACATTTAAGTATTTTTTTAATTAAAAAAATTGAAAATTTACAAATTTAAAATAAATATTCATGTTAATATTTTTATTTATTAATGAGAGTAACTTTTTTGGTTTTAGTCAATTATATATTTTAATTTGGTAATAATGATAAAATAAAATTAGAATTTAACTATAATAATTTGAATATTAATATTTATAGATGTTATATATTGTTAAATATATGTTTGAAAATATTAATGTTTTACAATACAATGTCTATTTAAAAATAGTAAATTACATATGTTTGGTGTGTAGCATCTTACAAAAGTTTATATCATTGGTATTGGGAATAGTACATTATATATGTTTAGTGTCCAGCACCTTCCCTGACTTAATGTAGTTTGGAGTGGGAATAGTAAATCATATATGTTTAGTGTCCAGCGCCTTCCGTGACTTAATATAAATTGGAGTGGGAATATTTAATTTTAATTGTTTAGTGACCAGCACCTTCCCTGATTTAATGTAGTTTGGAGTGGGAATAGTAAATTATATATGTTTAGTGTCAAGCACCTTCCCTGACTTAATGTTGTTTGGAGTGGGAATAGTAAATTATAGAGTTTGAGGGGTCGATTCCGATCTGGGTCGGAAAGCCCTCCGACCGAGCCGGATCCGGAGTGTTTTCCGACCGAGCCGTACCCCTGGAGTCCGACCGAGCGAGTACGATGCTGCCGCATGCTGACGGACTCGGCTCGGTCGGATTCCCATTGTAGTCAATGGGAGCCGGTCGTATGACGCGTGCATGGCCTCGCATCAGCTGAATAGGTACGTCTTGCAAAAGGGCGCCCCCTGCAGTGGGTACGCGTTGGTGCCATCCGCACCATACATGCATGTGAAGGCAGGACCCTTGGGTCCCCCCCCTGTGCTCGACTCGTTAGGCTATGGGTGAAGGGGTCCGGCACGGACCCCCGAAGTCTGCTTCCCGGAGCTTTTTCGTCCCGGAGACTCCGACTCGGTCCGGCTGTCCGAATCGTGCATTGTACTGGCTCGGTCGGAAATTGACTCCATTGCGCAGTACGGTTCGTCTGCGACCGAGTCGTACAGAGCGATTCAGACCCGGAAACGAGTCAGTCGGCGATTTCGCGTTCATTCGCATCGTACTCCGGCTTCCGGACCTCTGTACGACTCGGTCGGAAACAAAGCCTCCGACTCGGATCCGGTAAGGCCGAATCCGATTCGGAGGCCTTCCGACCGAGATCGGAATCGACCCCTCGGTCGGAAACAAAGCCTCCGACTCGGATCCGGTAAAGCTGAATCCGATTCGGAGGCCTTCCGACCGAGCTCGGAATCGACCCCTTAGTGTCTAGCGCCTTCCCTGACTTAATATAAATTGGAGTGGGAATAGTAAATTATATATGTTTAGTGCCCAGCACCTTCCCTGACTTAATATAAATTGGAGTGGGAATAGTAGGTTATATATGTTGAGTGTCCAGTACCTTCCCTGACTTAATATGAATTGGAGTCGGAATAGTAAATTATATATGTTTAGTGTCCAGCACCTTCCCTGATTTAATATAAATTACAGTGGGTATAGTTAATTATATTTGTTTAGTGTCCAGCACCTTCCCTGACTTAATGTAGTTTGGAGTGGGAATAGTAAATTATATATGCTCAGGGGTCGATTCCGATCTCGGTCGGAAGGCCTCTGAATCGGATTCAGCTTTACCGGATCCGAGTCGGAGGCTTTGTTTCCGACCGAGTCGTACAGAGGTCCGGATGCCCAAGTACGATGCGAACGAACGCGAAATCGCCGACCGACTCGTTTCCGGGTCCGAACCGCTCCGTACGACTCGGTCGCAGACGAACCGCACCGCGCAATGGAGTCGATTTCCGACCAAGCCAGTACGATGCACGATTCGGACAGCCAGATCGAGTCAGAGTTTCTGGGTCGAAAAAACTCCGGGAAGCAGACTTCGGGGGTTCGTGCCGGACCCCCTTCACCCGTAGCCGAACGAGTCGAACACACGCATGTATGGTGCGGATGGCACCAACGCGTACCCACTGCAGGGGGCGCCCTTGTGCGAGACGTACCTATTCAGCTGTGCGAGATGAGTCCGTCAGCATGCGGCAGCATCGTACTCACTTGGTCGGACTCCAGGGGTATGGCTCGGTCGGAAAACACTCCGGATCCGGCTCGGTCGGAGTGCTTTCCGACCCAGATCAGAATCGACCCCTTAGTGTCCAGCGCCTTCCCTGACTCAATATAATTTGGAGTGGGAATAGTAAATTATATATGTTTGGTATCCAGCACCTTCCCTGACTTAATGTAGTTTGGAGTGGGAATAGTAAATTATATTTGGTTAGTGTCCAGCGCCTTCCCTGACTTAATAAAAATTGGAGTGGGAATAGTAAATTATATATGCTTAGGGGCCGATTCCGAATCAGGCCGGAAATCACTCCGACCGAGCCGGACCCGGAGAGATTTCCGACCGAATCGGACTCCAGCAGCCCGACCTAACGAGTACGATGCGGACGCATGCTATTGGACTCGATTCGGTCGGACTCCCATTGAAGTAAATGGGAGCCGGTCGTACAACGCGTACGCGGGCTCCCATTGACTCAATGGGTGAGAGGCGAACAAGGGCGCCCCCTACAGCGGGTACGCGTCGTTGCGAATCGCGCCGTACATGCACAGGTAGGGGGGACCCATGGGTCCCCCCTGTGTGAGACTCACGCGGCTACGCATACAGGGGGGTCCGACACGGACCCCCAAAGTCCGGCTCCGACTGCTCTTTCATGCCGGACGGCGCGAGTCGGTCGGACTGCTCGAGGCGCGCATCGTACTTGCCTGGCCGAGGAACGCCTCCATTGCGTGGTGCGAGCCGTGTCCGTGCGAGTCGGTCGGAGCGGGTCGGACCTGCGTACGAGTCGGTCGGCGATTTCGCGAGCGCTCGCATCGTACTCGCTCGCCCGGACGCACGTACGGATCGGTCGGGAAAGAGGGCTCCGAATCGGATCCGGTTAAGCCGAATCCGATTCGGTGCCCTACCAGCCGAGATCGGAATCGGCCCCTTAGTGTCCAGCACCTTCCCTAAATTAATATAAATTGGAGTGGGAATAGTTAATATTAATTGTTTAGTATCCAGCACCTTCTCTGATTTAATGTAGTTTGTAGTGGAAATAGTAAATTATATATGCTGAGTGTCCAGCGCCTTCCCTGATTTAATGTAAATTAGAGTGGGAATAGTTAATTATATTTGTTTAGTGTCCAGCACCTTCCCTGACTTAATGTAGTTTGGTGTGGGAATAGTAAATTATATATGTTTGGTGTCCAGCATTTTCCCTGACTTCATATATATATTGGAGTGGGAATAGTAAATTATATATGTTTGGTATCCAGCACCTTCCCTGACTTAATGTAGTTTGGAGTGGGAATAGTAAATTATATATGGTTAGTGTTCAACATCTTTTGTGAGTTAATGTAGTCTATAGTGAGAATAGTTAAGATATAAAAATATATTATGGTGTAAGTATAATGATATAGTTGTAAATGTTTGTAAAAATAATAATAGTTTTTAAAGTACATTGATGTAATATGTATATTTTAATATATGTACAATTTTTCAAAACAGGTAAAATAAATACAGAAACATATTTATATTTTATTTATAATTTTATTTATAATGCAAGATTGATAAAAAAAGAGAAAAAGTATTTTTGTTTGTTAACTACATTAAATATATATTGTTCAACACAGGAAAAAAATAAATGTTTTACATTTTTGAACTATTATATATCTTGTACATATTTATACATTTATATATAATATTTTTGAAAAAAAGGATTACACATTTTAATTCTATTACATTATAGTGTTGTACATTTTTACAAAAACAAAGAAGTAGTTATTAATTCCTTTTTGTATATTTTTCAAAACATATCATGTTTTTGGTAACAGTAGATACATTATTTTTTAATATTGTACATATTTTTTACATCAATACATATAGGGCCCGATTCCGATCTCGCTTGGAAAGCCCTCCGTATGACTCGGATCCGGAGGGCTTTCCGAGTGAGACGTGCTCCGGGAGTCCGAACGAGCGAGTACGATGCAGCCGTATGCTCACGGACTCGGTTCGCTCGGACTCCCATTGAACTCAATGGGAGTCTGTGTACAGACGCATACACAGGCACCCATAGCAGAAAAGGGGTGGGTGGGGAAAAGCGTACATCCTGTGGCGGGTACCCCATGGTGCCCGCCATACTGTGCATGCTTGGATCGGGGGGACCCAGGGGCACACCCGTAATAGTTTTGGAGGTTCCCGGGTGAAGGGGGGCATGGTATGGCCCCCTGAAGTACGCTTCCGACAGCCATTTTGTCTCGCTGAGACGGACGCGAAGCGGCTGTCCAAATCGTGCATCGTACTCGCTCGGTCAGAAATCGGCTCCATTGTGCAGCACGATTCATCTACAAACGAGATGTACGGAGCGGTTCGGGCCCGGAAACGATTTGGTCAGTGCGTACGCGATCTTCGTATCGTACTTGGTCGTTCGGACCTGTGTACGATTCGGTCGTAAACAAGGGCTACGAATCGGATCCGGTAAAGCCAAATCCGATTCGGAGGCCTTCCGAGCGAGATCGGATTCGGGCCCATAGTGTACATTGTTAATAAAATATATGTTTTTACAACATTTTCTAGAAAACATTTTTATAATTATTTCTATTTTTTAACATATCATGTTATAATTTTGTTAATATTTATATTTTTAATATAAATAATATTAATTAGTACATAAGGTGTCCATTACGATACCGGGCGGAATAAAATCCGCCATCTACCATAGCGGTAAAAAATTGCCCGCCTACACTCTCTGAATACCGACCGAGCAATCACGATGTCGCGAAGCGAACACCGCCCGCGGCGGAAAAAACACACAAAATACTGCCCGTCTATGTCCGAGTCGAAGTCCATCCGGACACAAACCCGCACGACAACCCAAAACCGCCCGTCCTGACTACCGAGACACCGGCCGTGAAATTAGGATCTTCCCGACATGAGCACGGCAAATCCACAAATACACCGCCCGCCATCGTAAACAACAGTGATGAAAACGGACACGGCGGGAGCCCTGGCGGCCACGTCCCTGCACAGAAACCATCCGCGGACCAAAGAAACACACACAACATGGCCAACAAGTCCACACAGCAAGCAACGCCCAAATACCCAAACACAGTACACATCCCGAAAACACATCCCCCCTGGACAAACAAATAAACTACAAATCCCAGAACTCCAGCCACAACAAACCTGAAAACAACAGCACATCATGACACACCCACATAGGTAAGTACAAATGCAGCCCTTCACAGACCACAATCCCTTGCAACACTACAAACTGTGGACGAGAGCACAGAACACAGCGAGACAGAAAGGACAGCAGCACACCACAGACACGCACCCATCACCACCACCACCACCAAACACCGGCTCCACAAACCCCCTGCACATCACACACCACACACACACCGCACCAGCACCAGCACCACAAACACAAAACCACACACCATGGCAGCACAGAGAATGCCCAAGTTCACTTCCACTGAGCTGACGGTCATGGTCAACGAGATCATCAAGGTGCACCCACAAATCTATGGGAACCAGGTCCAACAGACACCACTAGCCACCAGAAACCGGTTGTGGAGCAGGATCGTAGACCAGGTCAATGCAGTCGGGAACATGCCACGCAACAGAGCCGAAATCACCAAGAGGTGGCACGACATTAAAAGAGTGGTCAAAAAGAAGGAGGCCAAGAATCGGCAGCTGGCTGACAGGACTGGCGGAGGAAATCCCGCGCTATTTAAGATCTTCAAGGCATGGGAGGAGAAGGTGCGAGGCATCCTACATCCGGAGAGTCTCACCGGAATACCAGGGGGAGTGGAGGCTGGTAAGTACAAACAAATGTATACCAGCACACCGCTATGTACTCACATGCACTACCACTATGCCATAGCTCCGAGGGACAAACACCCCCATGTCCAGTACACAATACACAAGACATCACTCACACATGCAACAGACTAACTAACAAAACCATGGGGGCATGTGTACAATCAGCCAGCACCGCAACTCCCACCAGGTCCCCTTGTACTCCAGATGTGCCAGAAGGAGCACTCCCCACACCCACACTCATGTGTCAGCCATAGCTGCACTAACCGACAAGTAACAGGTAAGTAGCCGGAACACAAAGTCAGTGGGTCGGAGGGGGGACAGCTGAAGTACAACACCCACCAGGCCCCCAGTCCTACTGCACAGCAAGGTGGAGCACAGCCCACACCCATGTGTCAGCCACTGCAGTGCACACCTTCAGCCAACAGGTAGATATCTTACCGTACATGGAGGGGTTTCTGTGGGTGGTAAGCCATCACCACAACAAACAACACCGCCCCCACTCCCACAGACCAGCAAGATGGAGCACCCCTCCCTCCCAGTACCATATGGCATCCATTGCATTGCGCCCTCCAAACCAACAAGTAGGTAGAGTACTGTACAGGGCGGGGTGTCTGTAGGCATGAGGACAGTATTACGACTAACATTTGGGACATGTCACGTAGCAGAGGAACACGCAGCACTGCTCCCTGTCATAATCATGTGACCAATGTGCACACAGACATGTATTACAGAGTCATAGCCCACATGAGCCATCACAAATACAGCAACACCCATGGAGCCACGTCTGCATGCACAAGTCCCACTGGAGTACTGACCCACACTGCGGGCACTGTGCCACTCATCACACACATCAGCAACACCATCGAAGTCCTGTCCATGTAGTCGTTACTGCCTGTTCCCCACACAACGTACAACATCGCCCATGTAAGTCTAACCTGTCTAGAACTAACAGTGTGGAACCCCAGTAATGCACATAAACACCACTGGACCCATGAAACACACAGCCACACAATGCACATCCAACATACCATGCATCTCATCTGTCAGCCCCAGTGTCATGAAAGGTATGTCATCGGAACAGCTGGCCCTCACACAGTAGTTCTGCAAAGATACCTGCCCATCACAAATAATGTGTCTGCAGTGACTGAAGCGCACATCACACTGATTTACAACATATATAATATAGTCAACACCCCAAGAGCACTGCATTGCTGCACATGGCCGAGGGTAGCACGCACACCAAGGAATTGGCCCATCTGCAATACGTCATGTGGCACACAACCATCACTCACTCACTACAATGCTTGCAGTGTAATGTCCATAAATGATAACAGTGAGCAGATATGCTGGGGATGTCAGACATACACACACCTTTGTCTCTGCACTATCATGTTGCCAAAACACATGTCCCGTTCTGCACACATATGTCACAGTATGTACCCCAAAACCATATTTCACCTCAAAAGCGTTGAGGGGGCTGTACCCCCTTTTGCCATCTGCGTTTCCAAGCGTTCCATTTGAACCCCAAAACCATATTTCACCTCAAAAGCGTTGAGGGGCTGTACCCCTTTTGCCATCTGCGTTTCTAAGCGTTCCATTTGAACCCCAAAACCATATTTCACCTCAAAAGCGTTGAGGGGCTGTACCCCCTTTTGCCATCTGCATTTCTAAGCGTTCCATTTGAACCCCAAAACCATATTTCACCTCAAAAGCGTTGAGGGGGCTGTACCCCCTTTTGCCATCTGCGTTTCTAAGCGTTCCATTTGAACACCAAAACCATATTTCACCTCAAAAGCGTCGATGGGTCTGGAGCCCGCATACACCCAAGCCACAAAATGTAGGAGTACAGCAACACACACTGATTGTCATCGCTAATCCGTCCCATGCCACATGACCACAACACACAGTTCCATTGCCTTGCCCACGCATACACACATCGTACATCCACACACACGCCACTGGGAAACCTGTGCACGACAGTGCACGGACTGTGAATGTCAGACAACCAATACAAACTTTGCAAGGTGCAACACAATAACCTATCTCATTCTCCCCACAGGTGCCGAACAGCTGGATGCTGGAGAGGGAGACAGCAGCCAGCACAGCCAGTCCGCAAGCCCCCGACCCGGACTCACGGATGTAGAAGACCTGGACACCTCTTCGGACGAGGACCACCTAGCAGGGCCGTCTGGAGTGGCAGGGCCCAACCGCTCCCCAGGACCCCTCCTACCCACCAACACATCACCCAGGGCTGCTGACCAGTCACAGACCCCTGCTGCCACGGTCGTTGCGGCCACCACCACCGCCGCAACAACCACCACCACCACGCCATCCCTGGCCACAGCTCCTGCACAAGGGGTGGCATGCCCGTCGTGCTCGACCCTGGGAGCCAGACAGAGGACCGTGGTGACCAATGTGGCGAGTGGGCAGGTCGGTGGCAGCAGTACCGGTGGGAGGAGCAGGGTCAGGCCAACGCCATCTGAGCCTGGGAGCCAAGCCCTGCCGCAAATCTCAAGAGTCCTTGGGGCCTATGAAGAGGCCCAAGGACAATGGGCCAGGTCGGCTGCCGACACGCGGAGGTCCTTGGGGTGTTGAGGTCCATGGACGCCCATATGGGCCAATTCGTGACCCGTATGGACCAACTTGTGGACCTCATGGGCCAGCTGGTGGTGGGGGGGAGGGCCCAAGCAAGGCCAGCCACACCACCGCCGCCACCACGTGCTGTGGCGCAGGGTCGTGCAACATCTAGTTCCCCTGCGTCCACAGCGAGTGAGCAGTCCTCAGCCACCACCAGCAGCCCACCAACACAACCCCCCCTACCAAACGTGGAAGGGGCCGTCCGAAGAGGAAACAGGTGTCCAGAGAGGACTACGCACGCTCCAAACGCCAGAGAGTCAGCCAGCCACCCTGACCACCTACTGCACTGACTTTGACTACGATTCTACCCCACACTGCCATGTGAATGTCATGTGTCTGTTGGACTGTGGACATAGAACTTCATGGGTACACCTTGACCATCCCGCAGCCATGTCCGTCAACTCATTGTCACAGCATGCACCACTTCTGTCATCACCTTGCACACAATCACATGTCACCGCTGTAAATAAATACACCTTGATCACAATCTGCTTCATGTGCCCTGGGTTTAATCAATGATGTGCAACCGCCACCATGAGCAGGAATGCCTCTGCTGTGTGGCATGTAGATAGGCCAGGAGATGTTGTAGGGACCAAGGGGTGAAAATCAGAACAAGAGTCCATTCAATTAGTGTGTCACACACCCATCACACAGTACTTGTCACCAACTACAAGCAATGTACACACATCTCACAGAGCAACGGGGCACAATGCCACAGCCACTGTCAGTGGCATACTACCCTGGACATGGACCATTGCCACACGGCACTCAGTGAACAAAAGGCCTCTGTCACAATGCACACATACACCTGCACAACTACAGCTACATCAGCCGTCGTACATGGTCACTCACCTTCAAGTGAAGTAGTGGGCGATGAGCTGCTGACGCACATTCACAGCTTCCTCCTCTCCACTGTCCTCGTCACTGGACCCGTCCTGGTCTGCAGGCGGGGGCCCGGGCTGATCACCGTCATCCACTATTAGGGGGATCTGCTTGCGAATAGCCAGATTGTGCAGCATGCAGCATGCCACAACTATCTGGCACACCTTCTGTGGGGAGTACGCCAGTGCACCCCCGGTGCAGTCCAGGCATCTGAATCTGGACTTCAGGAGGCCAAAAGTCCGCTCCACCACACGTCTGGCCCTGCCATGTGCCTCATTGTAGCGGACATCAGCTGGTGTCCGAGGTTGACGTAATGGGCTGAGCAGCCAAGGCCCATTCGGATAAGCAGAGTCACCTGGGTGTGAGGAATACCGAGATTAGTTGCAATTCCAACTGTCCCCAAGACACCATCGCACACCAGGCATGCTACACGAGTACACATACTCACCAACAATCCAAGCACGGTCCGGTTGCAGATTGGTCATCAGACGTGGTAGGATGCTGTTGCGCATGATGTGCGAGTCATGGGCCGATCCTGGAAACTTCGCACACACGTGTGTAATGACCATGTCCGCAAGGCACACCACTTGCACATTCAGGGAGTGGAAGTGCTTCCGATTCCTATATATGTGCTCCATGGCCTGTGGTGCTACAAGGCCGGCATGGGTGCAATCGATTGCACCAACAACGTGGGGGATCCGTCCAAGGGCATAGAAATCACCCTTCACTGCCGCCAATTCACGAGCCCTGGGGAATCGGATGTACCTGTTCCTGTACAGCATCATAGCTGACAGTACATCATGTAGCACCATGCTGAACATGGGCTGGGACATCCCACTTCCACTGCCCACTGTGTGTTGGAATGACCCAGTGGCGAAGAAATGCAGTGCAGCCATCACCTTAGCCATGGGGGTAAATGCAGTCGGATACACCCTGCGAGGACGGAGGTGGGGTTCCAACAAGGCACATAGGCGATGCAGGGTGAGTCGGTCCAGACGGAATTTCCGGATTACCTCCACATCCTCCATGTCTGCCAGCAATTGGTAGGGGCGATGTATGTTTGGTCTCCTCCTAGGAAAGATGGAAGTGGACACATGTCAAAGCAACACGCCACATGGCATTTTCACAAACACAAAACAAAAATGACTGACCAAGCAATTGAATCACAGAACAGCTGACAAGTAGGGACAGCACAGCCACAATACACTTACACAGGTCCCCTTACCAATAGCAATGAGCAGTGACACAAACCATTGCTATGAGCATGCACATGGGGATTTAGGCCTTAATAACTTGTAAGGCATGACGATGATATCAGACTGCATATTTGGGAAGCGGCAACACCCCGGCAATATAACTAGCTGCTGTGCCTGACACAGCTTCCGAGGCTGGGTGAGTATGGCACACACCAACAACGCAATGGTCACAGGCTGAGCGGCAAAAACAAGTGGGTCCTGTTGCACGAGGGGATATGAGACAGTCATTGATGTCCCTACTTCACCCTATGTACAGCACTGTACGGATCACACCTCCAAAACACATTGACAGGTGTACACATTGACAGCTCCATGACAACACAGCTGTGTGATTGCAAATACACATCACAAGTGACACGTAACGTTTACAGTCTTGTGGGATGGTGTCTTTTGCTGTGAGAGGCAGCATGTGTCCACAGCCTACCCATGATCTGGGTAATGTGATGTTTGTTTTGTGATGTAGTGTGTAGTAACTGTAGTCTGTGCTGTGTGCATCTGACATGCATATGCTAGTCCTGAGGCTTAAGATGCAATTAGGGCACTCTGCATTCCCAATGCACTCGGAGTCGTAGCCCTCAGGTACAACCTGTAGTAGGCTGGAGTGGCTATTCACATGTATGTTAGGGGCACTGTGCCTACTCTGATATCGGTCGGACATATGTGTGCGATGCCTCACCTCATGTCTCTGGTACTTGCACATCCGGCACACCGTGCAACAACAGTTGTGCTCGTGTGAACGACAGGTGGATGGCATGGGCTCATGGCCATTGTGGGCTGTCAGGTTGCAGTCTGTGTGAGTAGTTTCCCATTCTGCTCCATGCAGGTATGTGTTTGGCCTAATTACATATTGGTCATCCTTGCCACCATCAGGATAGTGGTTGTGCACAACGCGAGTTGGGGCTATGGTCGCAGGGTTACACAGGCCATGTGTAGTGCGATGTGCACTACATTCGTGGCACTAATTCGCGGATTCCTTTCCTGTACGCCAGCCATTGGGTGTTGATTGTGGTGGCTGTATACTATTGCACAGGTATCGTGCAACATGTGGATTTGGGTATGTTCTGTGCTGCTTCCCTTGCACATGTCTGTGTCATTGATGCCAGATGAGTGGGACCACCTCGCTCTCTCTCATGTGGCATCTCCCCTGGGTGCTGAGGGACAGGGGACGCTCAACAGTGGGGTGGCTTCGGATGTAGCAGCTGCACAGCTGCTGAGTGAGACAGTTGTGACCTGCGCCTCGGAGGGGCTAGACGTGTGCTGGATGAATCACAGGCCCAGTGGGCAATTTCGGCATTATCTGAGGACTGAGGTGATGCATCCATGTTGTATGACACAGGGGACGTGGACTCTGGGTCTTCTTCAGCCACGCGGAGGCCAATGACCGCCCTCCCATCCACTTCCACTGGTGCAACACGTGTCGGCACAGGGATGAAGGATAGGGTGTCCTTCACACCAGGCACAGCTGCCCCTGCACATGTGACCCCTGCTGCCCTCAGTGCTGGGTCTGTTGAGCTGATGCGCCAACTGTGCGTGGGGCAGACAGCTCTCCTCACTTACGTCATTGCCCATGACATCACTTAGCCGCAGGAGACATGGTTGATGGAGGGCCCACATGTACGCGTGGGTGGACTACACCAGACCGTCCAATGGTTGTCCCCACCAGTCAAGGTGTGCCTTCAACTGCGCCAATCTCAGACTGACATTCCTGACCCTTTCCCCACCCCCCTGGGGAGTGGCACATCTGACGGCAGCAGTGCACGAGTCCTAAATCGGAGTAGTGGGGGGACGCTGACGTCCCGACCGGATGTGACATGTTGGAAGGTGGCTTGCACCGTCAGACTTAATGGCCTCCCCTCGCTCACCCCAATATGCGTTTGCATCTGAGAAGCCAGCGCGTGCACAGGCAGCTCCGAGCTCGCACTAGAGAGGCCAAAGAGTGTATGTGTGGGTCCATTTGAACGAGTTGTCTGTCTCGCGGTATAATCAGTGGCGGGACGCCGTCCACCTGCGTGGTACCCCGACTCGAGACCTGGACAACATTGACAATGCATGACAGGCTCCGCAGTCCGGATACACCACCTGCAACACACAGAGGCTGTAGCTGCCCTAGCGGCCCAGGCCGCGTCCAACTGGAGCTAATGGACCCACACATTCACTCTTTGACCTCTCTGGGGCGAGCTTGGAGCTGCTTGTGCACGCGCTGGCTTCTCTGTTGCAATGGCATGTAACGTGTGTGGGGAAATAGGCAATGAGTGCGATGGTGGGAGCCACCTTCCGTGACGTCACTCCCGGGCGCGATGTGTGCGTCCCCCCACTACTTATATTTTACTTGTGCCATGCTGCACAATGAGGATGTGTTGCCTGCGTGATGTGACCAGGAGGAGCGCGCCATGACCTCTCACCCACCATGCTCCACTGCCATCCCGTGCCCTGGATAGCCCGTGCAGGTGGACAATGTTGGGGGTACACCTGGTCGACAGGGGATGTGCGTGCCTTGGCATGGGCCTGGCGGACGCACAGCAGTATTCAGCATGCCCCCAGAGGGTGGGCTGACGTCTACACCTGATGCAGCATCTTTCGTGTGGCTGCCTGTTGTGCACACACGTGTTCACATTCATCCCCAGACAGGTGGTCTTTACAAATGCCCAAGACAGCGGTAATCTAGTGCTCCCGAATCCTCCCAACACAGTGTGTTTCAACATTGCATGTGCGCACCTACCCGTCACACCCACCCACCTGGGCCAAGCGTAACTCCCGCTTCACATGACACATGTGTGTCTTCCACAGTTGTGCTACTCTCTCAGGGCCGGACCTGCAACTGTCCCGTAGCACACACACAGCACCGAGTTGTACTGGCATCCTGTTAGATTGGTAGGCACACTCACACATCTCCTTCTGACACAGTGGTGGCTGTGATGGATATTGTGACTGCCATGGCAGTGTTGGCTGGCCATGGCAGGGCACACTAACACACATTGCATCCGCGGCACTACGTGTCACTACTCGGCACTGTCCCTGGGGTTGATGAGTTTTGCCGCCTGTCGATGTAATCTGTGACTGGATGCTGTTGTTCCTGTAGTCGGTTGTATCTGTGTAGTTGATGATTGCAGTTGTTGCAGTGTGTGCTTGGTTAAGTGGGGCACATGCCGTGTATGTGACCTCAGCAATTGCAATGTCTGGTCTCACATTCCAATGTGTTGTACACGTGGCAGGGACTTCACTTCTTTCAGACTCTGCTACTTGTGTGTGTGATGAATCTGCTTTTCTGTGCAACGGATTGACTGCATGTATTTGGTGTTATTTCTGGGTAAATGTATCTGTGTCATGTTTGCGTGCATGCAATGCACAGGGTGTGAGTCTAGCCACAGGTGGACTGGCAGCATGCGCTGAGTATGCGGGCATGTGTGAGCTTACTTGCTGTGTGGCCAGCGGTGTAGGTGTATGTTAGTCTTGTGATGTGCATTGTGCCTGGGCACATGGCCTACTCTCAATGTGTGCATTTGGGAGGTGGTGGTGGGTGGTGTGGGTGGTGTGTGTTTGGGGTGGCGTTGGTGTGTGTGTGTGTGTTGTGGCCATGTCAACTACACACATATATTTCCCAGGCCCATGGTGGATGTTTGTAACCGTGTTGAGGTCTGTGTATATGATGAGATGTGTGTGTTGTATGTTGCACGGAATGCAGTGTGTGGGTGTGTCCTTGCAGTTCAGGATGACTCCTACTTGTTATGGTTCAGATGTTGTGTGTGTGCAGGGTGTGTCACTGTCAAGATTGTGCCTAGCTCAATTGTGCATGTCAGATTTTCTGCAGTTCTTACTCATTGTGCAGTGCTGCCCACCCAAACTGATGTCGTGTGTGTGTGTTTTGACAGGCATTGCTGTGGCATGCTTTTGCGTGGCTCCTACTTTTTGTTGCTGAGTGTGTGGTCAGACTGTGTGGGAAATTGTAGACATGTGTAGGACTGTGCTTTGTATTGACCAGGCCGTCAGTGTTGATGTGATGATCTTTCGGGCACCTTCAGAGTCTGACAAGTCCTGCTCCAGGAGCTGTGGTATTGCACTGTGGCCACTGTTGCGGCTACTCATTTGCGTTGACATCCAGTGACAGTGGACTACATGGTCATCTCACGACTGTCGTGTACTTCACACACTCTCATCCTCTCTCATTCGTACTTGTGTTTGTGAAATGATTCAGCTGAGTCACATTTTTGCTTCAAGCCATGTATTTGGACTTACGTCCTCTGTGATGCAGTATAGTGGACACTACTGGCAGCGAAATGCATGTGGAGGATCTACTTAGCATGATTACACATACAAAAGGGGTTAAGGGTAGATGTGATTAGTTGTTGACTGTGGAATGAGGGCTTCAGAGTTACAACTGCCTTGCCCTTGCTATGCTAATGTACATTTGCTAGTTACTGAGGAGCTCTCGACTTTGACACAGACAGTAATCATTTTGCCTACGAGACAGCTTGACATCATAGGTACAGTACATCTCAGTTCCATGGTACAGGTTTACTACAGTAGTTACTCCGACACACGTGCGTGAGGGGTGACATCAGAGCATGAGCCTACGTGCATGCAGCAGCGTGTCACTAGTTGTTGCAATGTGGTGGCTACTGAACATGTCACATTCACTGGGGTTATGTTGTTGGGGGATGCATTTGTTGTCCATGCAAAAGTCCTGGCATGGAAGTACAGACAAAGGTGAGGTGACAGTTCTCACGTGATACAGCTGACAGATTAGTGTGCACTGACCGGTGCATATGTTCATGTGCGCAGGATACATATTATAGCATAGTTGTTCGTGCAGTATTGTCCATGTGGTTACTGTACACAAGTCCCATACCTCTGCCTCCCCTGTTCATGCAGAGATATTGGATGTGGTGAGGAACAGAGAGAATGTCCCGAAAATGTCAAATGTCATGGCAGTGGAGTTGATAGTGTGGTGTTTGTTGCAGGTTGTATGGTATAGTTGTTGTACAGGTAACTGCCCAGTCCGTGCGAAAGCCAAGCATAGGTACGGTGTTGGACATCATTGTTCAATTGGGGGTATTGCGTCGGGGCCCGACGAATTGACAAGTTGTCAGGTATGCGATACCTTCCAGCAGGGCTTCCATGGCATTGGTGTTATACATGGATGCCATCCAATGAAGCGGATGGTGGCTGTCAATGTGTTCATCGTAAGTTGTCCCTTGTAGGAGCCTGATGGGACATGTTGGATGACATTCGATGAAACTGTGATCCAGAATCCGTTGTGTGGAGGCACACATGTCCCATTGCAGTGTGTGTCCGATTGCAGCCACATACGCCATGCCCCCATAGACTGAACAGATCCTGTCGTGTGCGTCCAGGGGGCGAACAGTTGTACCAGGTCCGCCTTTGGACATGCCGGGTTGGAGAGACATAAATCCACAGGACAGTGGAAGGGACACCTCCGACAGTAGAAGACGGGGATGACGCAGCTGAACATTGCGATGCGGTAAGTTACTCGGTAACTTACGTTCAGCATGGCCAGGTTTTCACAGCCCACTATCTGTAGCAGGCTGTCCATGTAGAGCTGCATCTGTCCGGCATAGTTGGGTAGGTGTGGTGCGACTGCCATTTTGCTACAGGGCGATGTGATGGCGTGCTCCAGCCGGCTGTGCAGTCAGCAGAGTGCACCCTCCGACGATGCTGGGAAATCTGGAGTAGTCGTACGGAGGCAGGGTTTGGGTTATAGTAGCTTGTGCGGAGGACACAGGTCCTCATCCCACATGCTTCTATGAATGGTCAAGGTCAGTGGTGTCTGACTCCTTCCAGATTACTTGCATGTGAACCACATGGAGGAGTGGTCTTATTTCTTTTTTGTGGTCAGAAATTTCTTTCATTTTGTGCGCTATCTGCACATTGGACGGTTTCCTCGGCATGCCTCTGTTTGGCTTGTTGTTGGGACAATGGCTGTATTCTCCGGCTTGTTTTGTCGAAATGTGGTTTCAGAGTGGGAATGGAAGGCCATTCAGTGCTATCTGCTTTCCCGTGTGTGGGCGGCACGCTGCGTTTCCGCTATACGTTGGGCCTTGTGTGTGTGTGTTGTAATTGGTAGCACCTGTTGTCAGGCACCCAGGTTTTTTCATGTTACGTATTGCATGTATTGGTGTTGGGTGCAGGATGGTATTAGTATTTTTGTATGGTACTGGCGTGCCTTTTGCGGACGAGGTACATATTCTGCGGCGTGATGTCGCAGCCGCTGTGTGCTTCGCCATGTTATGCACAGAAGGGTGTGTCCTATTTTGGCGTGACGTCACTGCCCTGTTCGGTACACTTGTGTGGCGTCATGTGGGCACCTGTGAGTTGCCGGTTGGGGACATGACTGATGCAGGAATGCCACGTGACATGTGCGTTCAGGGTGGGGCTGGTGTGTGCTGTGTGTAGTTGTGTGCCTGTGTTATTTGTGTGCGGCCCATGCATGGCGCTGTAGTTGGCCTCTGCGTTGTGCGCATGTGTAGCTGCGTCATCGCCGCTGCGCTGCGTTGCCGTGACGGGGACGTCAGTTCCTGGTCCCGGGTAGTGTGTGCCCGGTTGTTGCGAGTTGTTTCATTTTGCCCGGTGTGACATTTGTGGGTGCAGTGGTGGATGTGTCCTGTCCACACAGGGGTGTCTGGGGGGGCCATGTACAGTTTTTCCGCCCTTGCACTATGTGCGGTGTTTGCGTGGCCTTGTTGTGTGTCTGCCTACCTGCGTCGCCGTGGCGCGTTGACTCCTAGGTGCTGCATTAGGTACAGCATGGGGATGGCCTGGAGTGCAGGATTCATGTCGGGGTGGGCCGCCTTTTTGATGTCCGTACTCGAGCGATCGAGTTTCCGCCTTGGTATCTCGTGCGGTGTCTCTTAGCCGGGGGAGCTGTTTGTTTGCGGCATCGTAATTTGTACGCCGGGCGGTACGTGATTTCGTCGGACGGTGTGCCTCCATTGGCTGGCGCCGCATCGTGTACGGGCACACTTTGATGGCGGGCGGCGTCGCAGGCTTATGGGCGGTGTTTGGCTGATTTTACACATCCTAATTGGGCGGGCGTGTGGGCCGCGGCGGGCGGACGGTAACTGGTGGTTTTTGCCTCCGACAGCCCGGCGGTAGTGCTTCCGCCCGACATCCTAATGGGTCCCTAAGTCTTTTTGCAAACACAAACATTTTTCATGACATTAATACATTTATTCACATTACTTAAAAATAGTACAGATTTTTTATGTACATTGTACATTACATGTATATTTTTTACATTATATTAATAAATATAAATTTTTTAATAATATTTATTATTATAATTTTACATTAGAAATAATATGTCAAACATTTTTTATACATTACTATTATTTTATAGTATTTTTACAAAAATCTACAGTACTGCATTTGTAATGTATAATAGTTTTAATAAAGAAAAATATAAATCTTTATTATTTAAGGCAGCCATTTTTAAACTAAACTTGTATTTTGCAAGCTATTGGTTTTCTTTTAGGTCATTTCTGAGGGGGGAAAGCTCGCGGTTGGAAGCTGAGTCGCATCGGTTACGGTAAGTTTAATTTTGTTTATTTAAACTTTAATTTAGGGTTAATTTGAAGGTAGTGTCGTACTATATAGTGTATGTAGTGTTAGGTTTTTCAGTTTTTGGTGAGTTATATGTATAAATTATAAGTGTGCGAAATGCGGTAAGTTTGTTTAATGGTCGGTGATAGTGTTTTATAGATATGTGTAATTTTGTTTAAAGTTTGATGTTAGTGTTGTATTTATTTCTGATATGATATAATGTATATGTGTATTTGTGCCGGAGGGATTGTTTTATTTCCTAACAGGTCTTTGTCGATTGGAAGTTATCGTGGGGAGAAGAATACATTTTTTTTTTTTAAAGGAAGTGTGTATTAGTTTTAGTAAACTAATAATTATTTTATACTTCCTTAATTTTTCAAGTTTTCCTGGACCGTTTCTTTTTTTGTATCTATTTTTCGGGATTTTTATGGTTTATCGTTGGTGGACCCATTGCTGATGGATTACTTTTTCTATAGTTGCATTTTTCCATTTTTTTGGGGCTTATTTTTTCACTTATTGGGATTTTAACCAACTGTGGATTTGTTTATGGCAGTTTGGATTACCGTTCTTCAGCTACGAAAACAGTAAGTAATTTTAAATTATTTATAGTGGGAGGGAAATGTTTATAATGTAATTGTTATTGTTATTTATGTTATATAAAATACAATTATTATGTCAATTTATTTTTTAAATATTAATTAAAATATTTGCCAAAATAATGATATTTTTGGAGTTAAAAAAAATATTTATTTGACTGTTTGTTTTTAGATTACTTGTTTTTGGGGTTTTGAGGTACATTTGTTTAAAGTAGGCTTTTAGCTATTGTTTCAAGATACTCTAGTCCTTTAGTTGTTGGATAGAGTCTTAATTTGCATTGTAAGTACTCAAACATTTGTTTAGTTTGCTTTGTTAGTTTTGGGCCTGGTTGTGTTATAGACTGTTCCATTCTTAGTTGTTGGTAGCTTTGTTCTTTTTGGATAGATTGTAATAGTTTATGTAGGGTGGGTGTAGTTCTTCCTGTTGTGGCATGGAAGGCGTTATGCCATCCTTCCACAGAATTATTAGTTTTGGCTTCTTTGTTTAGGGTACTGTTATATACATTCAACCACTGAATGTGGTATTTAGGCTGTCTTCTGTTTCCAGATCTGTGTAGCCTTCCTACACAGGTATCCTCAAAGTAGTCAAGTAGGGGACTTAGGGGCCTATTACGATGGCGGTAGGAAAACCTCCCCGACCGCCATGGTAGCGGGAAAAGACCGCCCGCATGGACCGCGACATCACCGCCGGTCGAATTACGATGACCCGCGGTTGTAATCCGACTGCGGCGGTCTGATCGCGGGCCTTAACATTGCAGCGGTTGCTGCTGCCCGCAGCACCACCGCGATGCCGAAAGGAGCATGTCCTGCATTTCCCTGCACTGCGTGGCAGGCACTGCACAGTGCCTGGCATTTGGCCAGTTGCATGCTCTGGGACTCTGGTGAGCATGTGTTTAAGTATTTCTGTTGTGGGCTTTTGAGATGCAGTGCTATTTTCTTTTATATTTTCTAAAGCATTTCTAACTTCAATTTCAGCTACGTTAGGGGGGTGGTTATGCTCTCTAACATATAATACAGTTGTTTCCTTTGTAGAAGCCCTTCCATAACATTTGTTAGAATAATATTTGCTACATTTCCAGTTAACTTTGTCCCCTGTTTGCTTTTCTTGGGTGTACACATACCCCATATAACATAATAACAATTTGCCTTTCTGGGAAGTAGTAAATTGTGCCCCTTCAGTCATGGTGATGCTTCAAATGCTAAGAGAAATGTATATAAAAATTAATAAAAGTATTCCTGTCTGTTTTATTTTCTAAAACATGTACATTGTCAATTTTATACTTACAAAGTTGAATTTTGAAGATTTTTTTGAATCCTGATGCTTTTTGTTTTTTTCTGTTTGCTTTCGGTATTTCTTTAGAAATTGCTATAAAAAAAAGAGTAATATTAATTAATTTGTTTAATTGCATTTTTAGTGGGGGGAGTTGTGGTTAGCTTGTACTTCTGTTTGGCATTTAAATTTTTTTTTAGTTAATTTGAGAGTAATACTTGCCTTGTTTGCAAATTGACTTTTCACACTGTTCTGCAGAAATGTAGGGGGGACCATGGGTACCCCACCAGTGCACTCACACCCCCCCACAACTCATTGGGGGCCCGCAACGGTTCCCCGGAAGACAATCTCCGCATGCCTTTCCATGGCGGTTTGACTGCTGAGGAAAGGCTGGCTACCGCCGGCATCATAATCCTGCCGGTGGAGCCTGCTCTGCACCGCCCCCATTATCCCGGTCCTGCTCCATCCGCCAGGCAGGAGTGCGGATGGAAACCGGCGGAAAAGCGGCGGTCGGAATTTCCTACCGCCGCGGTCACCACCGCCATCCTAATTTGACTGGCAGTTTTCTTGGTTGCGATCACGGGCGGATGTCCACCGCCGGTCCGGCGGGCATCACCGCCGGCCCGGCGGTGGACATCCGACCGCCATCATAATAGACCCCTTAGTTTTTGCTCATTTTGTTAGTAGTAGGGACTTTCAATTAATAAATTGTAGTGCTCTGCTACGTCAGTAATTGGTACGTATGCTAGTGCTATTAGTTTTTTAATTTTATATGCAAAGCTGCTCTTTGTTGCATATTCTACACTTAGGGGCCGATTACGAAGGCGGCGGACTGTAGTCCGTCCGCCATCGTGGTGGTGATCGGGACCGTCCGCAATGCATGCGGCGGTTCCGCACACCAAATTAGGATGCGACCACCACCATGGCGGTCGCATCGTGCATTTTAACATTGCGGTGGGTGTTGCTGACAGCAGACCCGCCGCAATGTTGAAAATGCATGTTGTACATTTCACTGCACTACGTGGCAGGCACCACACGTTGCCTGCCACTTAGTGCACTGGAATGTAGGGGGGTACCATGGGTACTCCGTGCACAAACACCTCCCCCCAGAACATTGGGGGCCCGCAACGGGCCCCCGAAACCAATCCCCGCCAGCCTTTCCATGACGGTTTCGCCATCATGGAAAGGCTGGATTTTGCCTGCATCGTAATTTGGTGGTCGGTGCCTGCTAGGCACCGCCACCATTTTGCGCATGCAGATCGCTCCGCCAGGCAATCAGTACGATTTCCTATGGCGGTTCCATGGCGGACGGTCTTTGCGTCCACCACAGTTGCAGTCTGGATCCGCCCGCCATCCTAATCTGGCGGGTGGTAAATCCACGTTCGATGGCGGACGGATCACCACTGCACGGCTGGCAGTGGCGGTCCTTCCACCATCGTAATCTGCTCCTTAGTGTAGATTTTGGAGGCGCCTCCAAATGCATTGGTTACAGTGATAATTGCAACCTTGGATTGCTGTGTGAGGGTACTGTTTTAGTATGGCTTGTATCATTGACTGTTCAAAGTCAACGATTACTTTTTGGGGAAAGTAATTATTGGTTTCTTGTTTTACTTTGGTTAAAAGTTCAACATAGGTGGTTGTTTGCTTGTTTGGTAATAGAACATATATGAAATGGATGTTTGTATGTTGATAAAGTCCATGTATTGTATATAACTGGTAAAATGGTTTGGGACATATTTTAAAAGTCCCATCCATCATCCATGTTTCACAGTTTTGTAATTTTAGTAAATTTGTCGTTGTCCCAAACATTATTATTCTTTTGTCAGCTGATTTATTGTCATAAAGAAGAAATTGTTCTTCAGTATGAGTAACTGTGAGTTCAGGTGGTATTTCTACTTCAGCAAAAGTTTTGGGGATAGGTGTGGTCGTAGCAGTAGCTTTTTTAGTTCTAGCTATTGTTCTTTTTAGTGAGGATATTGAGGGCATTTGGCCAGTTGCATGCTCTGGGACTCTGGTGAGCATGTGTTTAAGTATTTCTGTTGTGGGCTTTTGAGATGCAGTGCTATTTTCTTTTATATTTTCTAAAGCATTTCTAACTTTAATTTCAGCTACGTTAGGGGGTGGTTATGCTCTCTAACATATAATACAGTTGTTTCCTTTGTAGAAGCCCTTCCATAACATTTGTTAGAATAATATTTGCTACATTTCCAGTTAACTTTGTCCCCTGTTTGCTTTTCTTGGGTGTACACATACCCCATATAACATAATAACAATTTGCCTTTCTGGGAAGTAGTAAATTGTGCCCCTTCAGTCATGGTGATGCTTCAAATGCTAAGAGAAATGTATATAAAAATTAATAAAAGTATTCCTGTCTGTTTTATTTTCTAAAACATGTACATTGTCAATTTTATACTTACAAAGTTGAATTTTGAAGATTTTTTTGAATCCTGATGCTTTTTGTTTTTTTCTGTTTGCTTTTGGTATTTCTTTAGAAATTGCTATAAAAAAAAGAGTAATATTAATTAATTTGTTTAATTGCATTTTTAGTGGGGGGAGTTGTGGTTAGCTTGTACTTCTGTTTGGCATTTAAAAAATTGTTTTAGTTAATTTGAGAGTAATACTTGCCTTGTTTGCAAATTGACTTTTCACACTGTTCTGCAGTTCTTTAACGCTGTTCAGAATTATCTGTAGAGGAGATATAATTTAAAAAATATATATTAATTATTTGGTTCATACAAAATTGTTTTAAGAACATTTTTAGTAGCAGTAGTTTCAGTTACCTTTTTTTTTTAAAAGTGGTGTAGTATATTATTTGTTATTTATAATCTTTTAAATGTTAAATAATTATATTTTATTTTATATATAATGTTTGAAGTAGTAAATAATATTTGTGTATTTATAAATTTATATGACATTGTTTTGAATTTGTTTTTAAATATGTGTTAAGTCATTTATAATGTATGTTGTGTGTGTTATTGCTATTTTTATATTTTTTGGGGTATGTTTTGAGTTATTATAAATAATTTTTACATGTCGATATATTTGTTGTTCGATAATTTTGTTGTCTATATTTTTGTAATCAATATTTTTGTCAGTTTATATGCTTTTTTAATGTGTTCGATATTATTTATTACGATATTTTTTACTTCGATAATGTTGAAATCGATGTAAATGTTTTACGATATTTTGTAGTCGATATTTGTGTCTTTTTTAAAATAAGTATAGGATGTCGATATTAGTGTAATCGATATTTTTGTCCCGATATTTTGGTAGGTCGTTATTATGTCAGTGATCCATTGTATGTGGGGACTTTAACTGTACCTACGAGCCACTAAATGGCCTAGAAAGCCTAACAGAGTCAGAGGGCATGGAGAGGGGGTTACTCCAGCTAGAGGCTGGACTATCAAAACCATGCACGAACGCCGCAATCCAGATAGTGCAGTTAACTGTTGAACATCACTCAAGGGCTTGTAACGGAAGGGTGACTAAAAGTGGAAATGAGAACCCCTCCTTAAATACTTTTAAACAAGGCAGTGCACAGTCAAGAATAGATTATATTATGCATAGTGTGCATAGTTGGAGTAGGATAGTGAATTTTAGAATAGACATGAGAGAGGACAGTGATCATCGGCCGCTTTGCCTGGAAATAGCAGGCTGTATACTAGGGGTGGCCCACATGCCGCATGCCCACTAAAAATACAGCCCCTAATAGGGAATAACCGTAGAGTCATTAAATGGCCCCGGATTACAGAAAACATAGAATTGATGACTAGAATTTATAATACATTTGTAGAGGTAGTGGGCCCATACGCAGTGATAAGTAGAATGCCAGCACTGAAAATGCACAACTGCCTAGTTGCAAAGCTAGAGCCACTTCTTACAAGAGACACTAGTAAGAAACAGAAACTCAGTTGTTACATGAATAAAAAAGCAAACCCCTGGTATACATGAGATTGTAGGAAAGCTAAGAAATGCCTAAGTGAGAATTTAAAGCAGGGAACAGCAGACTCTATAAGGAAGGCCAGGGACAACCATAGGAAGATATTGACTGCCGCAAAGAAGAATTGGGAGGAGAATAGTTGGTTGGACCTCCTCCAGGCTGCAAAAATTAACAATATGGCAGAGTTTTGGAAAATAATTGCTTGAGGGGGGAAAGACCAAGTGGTGCGAACAGAGCACCACTTGGATCCGGTAACCTGGACTGAGCATTTCACAAATTTGTACGCAAGTTTTCGGTCCACTCCTGCCGAATATTGCGAACCTGCTAGCAATGAGGGAGACAGAGAAGTGATTAAATTCACATTGGAAGAAAGTGAACATGCAATAGATACTAGTAAGCAGGGAAAAGCACTGGGACTAGACAGGCTCCCTGGAGACTTGTTTAAGCATGACAAGAACATTTGGGTCCCGTACGTTAACTTAATTAGCAGCACCATAGCAGCAGGTGCACCCGTACCGGTAACATGGAAAGGGGCGGAAATAGTCCCCATACACAAAAAAGGCTGTAAGCAGAAACCCGAGAACTGTAGGCCAATTAGCCTAATAGATGTGCTATAACAAATCTACGTCAGGCAATTACTGAATAGGCTTAACGAATGGATAGAGACGAATAACATAATGTCCCAGTACCAGGCAGGATTCAGAACTCGCACAAGCACAGTGGACCAGGTCTTCAGACTCTTATGTATTATCTGGAAATATGTTAAGGTAAAGGGGGGCCACATCTACGTGGCATTTGTAGATTTAAGAGCAGCCTTTGACCTCGTACCCAGATGTTTACTGTGGGACTCATTAAAAAAACAGAAAGTCCCCCCCATCTCTACTAGTACAGATAGAAAGGCTTCACTGTGATAACTATGCAAGAGTCCGCTGGGGCCCAAACGGGGACCTCACGGAACCGATCTCAATAGACATAGGGGTGAGACAGGGGTGCGTACTCGCCCCCACCCTGTTCTCACTGTATATCAATGATGTGGTCGGCTTCCTACAAAAACCAGAAAACGACCCCCCTAAGATGAGTTGGAAACCGGTTCCAGCGCTACTATTTGCAGACAATACTATCCTGATTTCGCAAACACCTCGGGGACTGCAAAACCTACTGAACGATTTTAATAGTTACTGCGGTGTAAAAGGTTTGGAAATAAATACTAGTAAAACCAAGTACATGGCTGCAGTCAAAGGATTGCTGAGTTTCCGGAGTTTGGACATGGGACGTGCGACGTGTAAGGAGGAGTCGGAGCCATCGGAGTGGAGTGGTGGGAGGCAGCCGCGAACCAAGAGCTGCTAGTGGCGGGACGTGGGCCGTAAGTTGGCTCAGCCCGGCCCTCGCTCTGGTCTGAGTGTCTGGCCCCGTTTGGCTCCGTTTGGGCTCTTGTGGTCCCTGCCTCGGTGGCCTGCTGCGGTGCTTCCCTCCGCTTCTGGTGGCGGAGGCGGGCGTCGGTCGCGGTGTCACGGGGGGAGTTGCCTTTGCTGCGGGGGGCTTGCCTTTACCTGCCCGGCCTGGGGACTCTGAGGACCCCTGAGAATCCCAAAGGCACTGAATTTGAACTCCAGGAGTAGCGCGTGGACCCCTTGGTTGGGTGAGTGCAGTGAGTGCAGCACCGTTAGTTGGTGGTAGCAAAAGTGTGCCTCAGGCGGGGGTGGCCTGGGTAGCACTGGGTGCGGCTTGCGTCTGCCTGTAGTGCCCCAATCACTGGTCGTTGCTGGTTATTGCTGATAGCTGTGAGGAGCCGGGAGCTGTGGGAAGCGGCTCCTTAAATCATCTTGGTGCTTCTCTAGCTGAGAGGGCTGGGGTTGCAGTAAGTCCTGCTAAGAGTGCCCTCCCTCCGAGCATTGTGACCTCCAAATAATTACACTCGGGCGCGTGCTCTCTTCATCTCCAAGTCGATCACATAAATTAAAGAGATCATATAGTGGCACTAGACAACTGCAGCAACTCTGTTATAAAGCCCACCCAGTTATTACAGGCTTTTTTCGCAAGGTGCCCCGGATTGCACCTGAAGTGGCAGCAGTAATTCAAGACGGACAGTTCTCGAACTGCCACACAACAACGCTCTCTCCCCTTTTTTCTGTGGAGTCACGGGGAGTCACTTGCACTCTTGCGGGGGGCCTGAACTACTCCCGGTAAGTGGTGCGGGAAGAGGCGCGGACACAGAAGAATGATGTTGTCGAGGATGGTCAAAGTAGGCAATCATCGGTCGCCCCCTCATACGCAAATTCGGATTTTGTCTCTCGCGATATCCAACAGAGCCAGCAACAGTCTTCTCCGAACAGGTTAAAGCAAGATTGTATGTCTGGTGGGTTATCTGTTACACCTGACGTTTTCTTATGGTCAAAATTGCCCTCAGACTTTCCAGCAAATCCACAGAGTCAACAACATATTCCTTTCGATGGACAAAAGTATGACTGTATGTCTGTTGTTTTACCAGCAGCTTTATCTGCTCAGGGGGATATCTGTAAGCGAACAAGTGGGGAAGGTGGTCTGGATGGTATATTGGACAATGTTTCTTCTATGGTCGAGAAGTCAATTGCATGCGAAAGGTTAAACCTAGGGGAAGATTTTACTCTCCCACACATTGACATAGAAACCCAAATAAGGGGCTGGGAAGTCCCTCATAAGGAAGTTCATCCAGCGAGCGGTCTAAGGGGAAATAACACTCCAATTATAAGTTCTTCTCCCAGGCGTCTCTCTTTGCCTCTTTTGTATTGTAGTACAAGTCATTTGAGTGGCACTTTTTTGGTGTCCGCCCATGATGTTTTCTTACCTTGTACACAACCAAAACTGGGAATAGAGAGCGATGTTATGCCTTCGGAATATCTCGTTTGCATTGAAAAAATTGTAACTTCCATTTTGTCTTTACTAGAGAAATCTGTCTTAAGTTCTGACCATATATTGGAAATGATCTCTGTAATGTTGTTCGAAGTACAAAAGGCAACTAAGTTTGATTCTATTCAACTCAAGCCTACGATACATCCCCATACGGAAGCTCTGGTAAATGGAAGGCTTCCTTCATCTGTTCCCGTGAGAGAGTCGAGAGATGTCTATGTTCAAGCGGGAATACCTCTTTATCTGTTGCCCCCTAGTGAACCCATGTATAACCTCGAAAAAGAAGAGTTATGTTTAAGTACTCTATTTGGGGAGGACGTATTGGGACCCCCACCGGAAAAGTCTATAATAAAATCTTTTCCTTTGTTTAATAATGGTAAAAAAGGGGGCAATAGAGAAACTGAGAAAATTAGGGGTTCCGAAAAACAAGGGGGTAGGGGAGAGGAGGAGGGGGAGGATTTGACTCCCTCTACCTCCCAGACCTGTTCCTCAGAGCTGCCTGAGAAGGGAGGGCCGAAAACATGTAAGAGGGGATGCCCCACAACAAATCATAAGGGGGAAAATATGAAAAAGAAACATAAAAAGTTGAGGCGATTTTCTAAACGGAAAACGTCAAATATGCACTTTTCACGGATTCTTGGAATTCTCAAGTATTAAAGGCGGAGGGAGACCCCAAACCCCCGTCTGATGAGGATGTTCCTATAGTGCATATGTCAACGGCAGGGGGAGAGGGGATATCTGGGACAGGAGAATTGTTACCAAATTCGATGTCGCAGTCCACTCAAGCATCTCATACTCCTTTGATTAACGAGTTGGTTGATCACTCTGAAAGGGAACCACAAATGGGAGGTGGGACTTCTATGCTCCAGACCAGGTCTGGGGTCTCTGGGGCTGGGGTGGTTGAGAATCCAGAGGAGGGGTACCAAACACGGAGCATCAAGCAGATTGGGTGGAATAGAGCTCTTATAGGGAATACATCTTTGCCTATCAGAAGTTTAGAGGCCCCAATTTCCACGACGGTGCCGTACTCGAACATTCAGCCCAACAATGGCTCATATGTTGCCAGTCGTGGTGATAGGGTCCCTCTATGGATCCCCCCAATGGATACTTCAAAGAATCTCAGTATGGTGCAGAGTGCTCTATCCCCATGGTGGATTTTACTTGGCTATTTGACAATGAATTCTATCCGGTAAATCGAGGTTCCATTCTTCGCCTATTTTCTGAAATAGAGGCATTAAGGTTGATACCAAGTAGGGATATTTTAAATGTGAAGATTAATTTACATGACACCTTCTCCTACTCTAGAGTTACTTTTTGCTCTTTGATCATTGGCAACTTGGTTATGCAGAATTGTGAGCATTTCCTGAAAAGAGGGCTTGATATAGCATCCCTTCCTAAATATGAGGAATATCCCTCTCTGTGCTTTCCAACGCAGTGCCCGACAGCTTTTAGGGCCATTAATTCTGTGGCACTTCATGCGATGGGCCCCGAGTTTGAGTATTCTTTGGGCACCACCAAAAATATTGTGGTTTCCCTGGATAGAAGGGGCCGCTCAATAAATCTGGTGTCTGATATGGTAGCTGTTCCCCAGGCCTTAGATCTAGAAGCAGAATTGGCCCAGGGGACCTGGGTCGCAAGAGCATTGAATAATACCTGTCCGGAAGTAGAAAGAAGTGCTCCTTTGAGGTAGCCTGGGTGGGTTACTTCTATCCTGGAATATGGATGGCTTGGGTCATAACGAGGAGAAATTGAATTATTTGAAAACCTTGAATCCTCTAATCATCTGTTTGCAAGAAACTTGGTCTTGCAAGGATTTTGATTGTGATGGTTATTTTATTTTTTCTTGTCATGCTAAACGTTCTGAAAGAGGTCACGCTAGTGGGGGAGTTTCTATCTTGCTTAAGAACTCGATTAACTGGAGCCAGAAGGTATTCTACTATCCTTCAAATCTTTGAATCTGCTTGAAGTTGGTTTGTTTGGGAGAACTTGGTAGGCCTATTTGTTTCCTTGTGGCAAACCTGTATATCCCTCCTGGGAGAAACTTTGATCATCTGTTGAGTACTTTTTTTTTATTCATTAATGATATAGCCATCAGGGAAGAATGTCCCCTAGTGGTAATAGTTGGAAACTTAAATGCCAAAATTTCCAACTCTGCTCTAGAGATTTACACGAATATCGATAAAGAGGAAACTTGGCATATCCCTGAGATTCTTCTCCCGGAAAAAATAAAAACAGATAAAAGGGGCTTCTCCTTGTTGGATAGTATTAGAAGCACAGACCTCGTTATTTTAAACGGGAGAGTGCCCATTGATAAAATAGCCCAATTTACTTTTCACTCCCGTCACACTCAGAGTCTTTTAGACTATGTAGTTGTGTCTTATCAAAGGCTTGTGAAAACTTATTTGTCCTTCCGACCGTATGGAGTGATCATAGTATAGTGGGTATGACAATGACTTTTGCTCTTCCCGTGCTGGATCCGGGGAATTTGGACCAGGGTATGGTGGTCTATAATAAAGCAAATGGACGCTCTTTTTGGACGTTCAAAAATATCACTGAAGTAGGTAGGCACAATAGTGGAGAAGGCTCTTGTAGAACTGGAGGGTTTCGCATATGCGAATGTTATACAACACTTTGAGGCTCAAATGGAAGAGATACGGAATTTAAGTTCCAGATCTGCTGGTCCCAGTTTGTTTAAACAGGGCAAGTCATCATTGAAATTGTTAAAACAGGAAATTAATCGACTAGTTCGAAATCAATACATTCAATTTTCAATAGGGCAACAGCAGGAAATCAATCGCCTCAAGCGAATAAGAATCCGCCATAAACTTAGCGAAAAGAGAAGGGAGTTTGACGCCAAATGGATTGGATTGAGGGAAGCTGCAAGGGCCAAAGACTCAAGAAAGTACTGGCACTTGATCGCGGAATACTATGAATCAAGGCAGAGGGCTTTACCTATACCGATTCCAGATAAGGAGTGGGTGGATTATATCTCTTCACTATACAAAAACAATAGTTCAGTAGCTCCAGTAACGATACGTATGGAGGAGCCTTCTCTCCTGGAATATGGTCCCCCGTCAGGGGATGAGATAGTAACATTTATAAAGAACGCCAGAACCTCTCGAGCACAGGGGCTGGATGGAATTCCGATTGCGTTAATCAAAAAGGAGGCAGCTGCATGGGGATCTTTTTTGGCGCCATTGTTTAAACATTGGTTTCTAATGAGTAACATTCCACCCTCTTGGAAAGGGAGTATCATTGTCCCTTTGTATAAAAAGGGTCCGAAAACTACACCAGCTAGTTTTAGACAGATTGCTCTGTTGGATGCCTCGGGCAAGCTGTTTGCAGAAAGATATTTATGTCATCTACAGCAATGGGCCCATGATCAGAACATTTTACCTCCAGAGCAAGCTGGCTTTAGAAAGAACCATGGTACTCTGGACAGCATTGCAGTTGTCCAGACCATTGTAGAGAAATATGTCTTCTTGCGAAGTATGCCAGTTTATACAGCATTTATTGATTTCTCCACAGCGTTTGACAAAGTCGACCGCCAAACGCTGTGGAGAAAGCTTGACCAACTTGGCATACCACAGCACCTCTTGGGTCTAGTCATAGAATTACACACAGATACTTGGAGGGTCATTAGGATGGCGGTCGGAAAATCACCCCGACCGCCATGGAGAAACCGGCGGCCAAATTAGGATCAACCGCCAAAAAACACCGACCGCGGCGGTACAGGGGGAAGAAAAACCGCCCGTAGCATGCGGAGATGGCCAAAACACGTCCGCGGCAGACGGATCCGCTGCGGAAAAACACCAACCCGCCGCAAGGATAGCGGAGACACCGCACGGCAAATTAGGATATCCCCGCTGGTCCCGCGGCACGTTCCGCTCTTTCCGACCACCGCGGTCGCTAACAGTGATGAATGGGAGAGCATGCGGAAGAGCTGCAGCAAAGCCACCGCCGCGGACGCTCCGTGACAAATTTGGCGGACGAATCAAAAATCCCACAATAAGGCCACAAAGTGCCCACACCAACGTAGCCATGCCACCCAAAAACAGAAAACACACCCCAATGACACAACATTGCACACTAAAAAGAAATTACAAGGACAACCCACACAACACACCTGAGAGCACTCCCACATGTGGACACACCCACATAGCAGAGCATAAAACCAGCCCCTTCCTTGACCACAATCCTCTGCACTAACCCACAACTGAAGGGCCCAACCCCTGAGAACAAAGGATAGGCAAAGCTACACACCATCACCACTCACACCACACACAGCACCACCACCACTTCCACACCTGCACCCCTAACCCCTTTGCACATCACACACCATACACATCACCACCACCACCACCACTTACACCCCTGCACCTACAACACCTCTGCACATCACACACAATGTCAACACATAAAATGCCCAAATTCACAGAGAGTGAGTTGAAGGTAATGGTAGATGAGATAGTCAGAGTGGAACCACAACTGTTTGGTAGCCTGGTCCAACAGACACCATTAGCCACAAGGACTCAAATGTGGGCAAGGATAGTCCAGAAGGTCAATGCAGTAGGGACCATCCCAAGATCCAGAAAGAAAATCATGAAGCGGTGGCATGACTTGAAGAGGGTTGTCAAAGAGAGGAGGACCAAGAACCGTCAGCTGACTGACAAGACTGGCGGTGGCACTCCCATACCACCAAAACCATTCACCCCATGGGAGGAGAAGGTGCTTGCCATACTGCATCCAGAGAGTCTCACAGGAGTACCCGGGGAGTGGAGGCTGGTAAGTACAAACAAATGACTACCACCACACTGCTATGTACTGCCTTGCACAACTACAAAGATACACCTCCTAGGACCAATTCCATTCATCTGCACCACACACTCACTAAAACATGTCTCACAGATCCAACATCCACCCCCTCCCAAACACCACCAATGTACCTAGCAACATTACCATGGGTGCATGTGCACAGGCAGCCTGCACTGCAACTCCCACCATGCCCCCATGTCCCACACCTCAGCAGGATGGAGCACCCCCCACCCAGAAGCATGTGTCAGCCATTACATCCCCAACAAACAAACTTACAGGTAGGTAGCCATCTTGTCATGGAGGGCTGTATATGGGAGGGAGGCCTGTACTACTACTCCCACCATGCCCCCTGTCCCACACCTCAGCAGGATGTGGCACTCCCCCACCCCACCCAGAAGCATGTGTCAGCCATTACATCCTCAACAAACAAACTAACAGGTAGGTAGCCATCTTGTCATGGAGGGCTGTTTGGGGTGGAGGCCTGTACTACTACTCCCACCATGCCCCCTGTCCCACACCTCAGCAGGATGGAGCACTCCCCCACCCAGAAGCATGTGTCACCATTACATCCCCAACAAACAAACTTACAGGTAGGTAGCCATCTTGCCATGGAGGGCTGTGTGGGGGAGGGAGGCCTGTACTACTACTCCCACCATGCCCCCTGTCCCACACCTCAGCAGGATGGGGCACTCCCCCACCCAGAAGCATGTGTCAGCCATTACATCCCCAACAAACAAACTTACAGGTAGGTAGCCATCTTGCCATGGAGGGCTGTATGTGGGAGGGAGGCCTGTACTACTACTCCCACCATGCCCCCTGTCCCACACCTCAGAAGGATGGGGCACTCCCCACCCCACCCAGAAGCATGTGTCAGCCATTACATCCCCAACAAACAAACTAACAGGTAGGTAGCCATCTTGTCATGGAGGGCTGTTTGGGGTGGAGGCCTGTACTACTACTCCCACCATGCCCCCTGTCCCACACCTCAGCAGGATGGAGCACTCCCCCACCCAGAAGCATGTGTCACCATTACATTCCCAACAAACAAACTTACAGGTAGGTAGCCATCTTGCCATGGAGGGCTGTGTGGGGGAGGGAGGCCTGTACTACTACTCCCACCATGCCCCCTCTCCCACACCTCAGCAGGATGTGGCACTCCCCCACCCCACCCAGAAGCATGTGTCAGCCATTACATCCCCAACAAACAAACTTACAGGTAGGTAGCCATCTTGTCATGGAGGGCTGTATGAGGGAGGGAGGCCTGTACTACTACTCCCACCATGCCCCCTGTCCCACACCTCAGCAGGATGGAGCACTCCCCCACCCAGAAGCATGTGTCACCATTACATCCCCAACAAACAAACTTACAGGTAGGTAGCCATCTTGCCATGGAGGGCTGTGTGGCGGAGGGAGGCCTGTACTACTACTCCCACCATGCCCCCTGTCCCACACCTCAGCAGGATGGAGCACTCCCCCACCCAGAAGCATGTGTCAGCCATTACATCCCCAACAAACAAACTTACAGGTAGGTAGCCATCTTGCCATGGAGGGCGGTATATGGGAGGGAGGCCGGTACTACTACTCCCACCATGCCCCCTGTCCCACACCTCAGCAGGATTGTGCACTCCCCCACCCCACCCAGAAGCATGTGTCAGCCATTACATCCCCAACAAACAAACTAACAGGTAGGTAGCCATCTTGTCATGGAGGGCTGTTTGGGGTGGTGGCCTGTACTACTACTCCCACCATGCCCCCTGTCCCACACCTCAGCAGGATGGAGCACTCTCCCACCCAGAAGCATGTGTCACCATTACATCCCCAACAAACAAACTTACAGGTAGGTAGCCATCTTGCCATGGAGGGCTGTGTGGGGAGGGAGGCCTGTACTACTACTCCCACCATGCCCCTCTCCCACACCTCAGCAGGATGTGGCACTCCCCCACCCCACCCAGAAGCATGTGTCAGCCATTACATCCCCAACAAACAAACTTACAGGTAGGTAGCCATCTTGTCATGGAGGGCTGTATGTGGGAGGGAGGCCTGTACTACTACTCCCACCATGCCCCCTGTCCCACACCTCAGCAGGATGTGGCACTCCCCCACCCAGAAGCATGTGTCACCCATTACATCCCCAACAAACAAACTTACAGGTAGGTAGCCATCTTGCCATGGAGGGCTGTGTGGGGGAGGGAGGCCTGTACTACTACTCCCACCATGCCCCCTGTCCCACACCTCAGCAGGATGGAGCACTCCCCCACCCAGAAGCATGTGTCAGCCATTACATCCCCAACAAACAAACTTACAGGTAGGTAGCCATTTTGCCATGGAGGGCTGTGTGGGGGAGGGAGGCCTGTTCTACTACTCCCACCATGCCCCCTTTCCCACACCTCAGCAGGATGGGGTACTCCCCCACCCCACCCAGATGCATGTGGCATATAATGGATCACACCAAATAAACAAACAGCTAGCCAGACATATTATTCTGTCTTGTGCCACCACTGAGCAGGATGCAAGCCTCCACCACGCACACACAGATGTGTCACAAAACAAAGACAAATGCTAACACACAACAGGCAAGTAGGCAGTACGTGCACCTAGCCATTTGACACAAAAAGAAAGGTGCCATATGACAACACCAGTCCTCTCAATGTACAAATATGCACACCGATCATATTGCCACGCACAGTGTGCACACAGCTAAGCAAAGGAAACTGTCACAGCAACGAAAGTGTGACACACCAATGCACATGTAGAGGAAAGACTGGGAACAATCATGCACAGCAATGAATGACAGGTTCAGTGCCATGGGGCCAGAGTAACAACGACCATATGAACAGTAAGAAAGCATGGTATGTGGTACCAATCCAGATATGCACATGAGAAGAAAAAGGTATGCAGGAGATGACAATGGCCAGGACATGCCCAGATGTGACAGCTGACAGGTCATAAAAATCCACATACAGTCCGCACAAAAATCATATTTAGCGCAAGGCCCTAGATGTCAACATGTCCCTGTAATCACAAATCATGCACGTGGCGCATGGTACATATTGACACCTCACACCATGGACAAGAAATGCATGTACCACCGCAGCATGTCAGGAGGCACAGTACTGCACATAGGAAACAATGTGATGATCAGTCAACTGTGTAGTGTACTAACAGTGAATGACACACAGCTAACACAAATCTTACGTGGTGCACCCCAATGACCATTTCCCATCTGATCCACAGGTGACCAAGAATTGACTGCAGAGGACGACACCAGCAACCTGCAGGGCCAGTCTACCTCCCCCCCACACCCCGGAACATCGACTCTCGGATGTTGACTTCCAGGAATCTTCGGACGAGGAGACTGAGGCCGGGCCATCTGGTGTTCCAGGGCGCAACAGGTCCCAGGACCCCATCGTCCCCCCACCACACCTGCAGCTACAACAACCAATCTGCAGGCCCCTGCTGTTACGTCCGGTGCGTCCTCCACCACCACCACAACCACAACCACCAGTGGTGCCTGCAACACCCTCCCTGTCCCACAGGATGACCACCCCACCCCAGCAACTGAGGAGGGCAGGGAGAGGATGTGTGGTCCGACAGTGGAGAGGCAACCGGTCCGTGGCAGCAGAGCAGGTGGGAGGGGCAGGGTCAGCCACACATGATCACAGCCTGGGACCGAATCCCTGGACCACATCCACAGAGTCCTTGGGGCATATAAACGGGCCCAGGGACAAACGGCCCGGTCCGAACAAGATTCACGTGAGCTCCTGCTGATGAGGTCCATGGACACCCGCATGGGACAAATTGTGGACCTCTTGGGCCAACTAGTGGCGGTACTGAGGGACAGGCCTGCGCCACAAACAACACCTCCTCCTCCCACTGGTGGTCCGCAGGATGACAGTTCACCATCCTCCCCTGCGGCCACAGAGAGTGGTGAGTCCTCAGACCCCACTGGCCCTATAGCAGAGGCCCCCCTGCCAAACGGAAAAGGGGCTGTCCGAAGAAAACCCTGGGAGTATCTTTTGGCAAAGCACCTGCCAAACGCCAGTTACGCAGCCAGCCATGATGGCAACCCTCTGCACCACTGCATTGACTTTTTGGACTGTCCTTCCCCATACTGCCTTGTGAATGGCATCTGTATGTTGGACTGGGTCACCACACGTATGTGGTGACCACTCGATTATCTCATTTACCATGACTGTCAACTCACTGCTCCACTAATCACCTCACTGTCAATGTACCCCCCTCACATGTCACCTTTGTAAATAAACAAATCCTTACACACATGTTGTTGTACCTGCTCCATCTTTATTCCAGGATGTACAATTTTCAGCAGGAATACAATGTACCAGGGGACGGAGTGTATGTAGGCAAGGAGAGGTCAAAGGCACCTAGGAAAACACAACAGAACAACATTCACTAGTCTGGGTGTGGCATCACAGACATCACACAACACTTCACAACAAGAACAACCCACATGCACACATAACAATGGGCAACAAGTGCCAACATACACATCCTGTAGATGTTCAGAAATGAACTGTCCCATCAACATTGACAGCAAACACTGAGTCTACAACTGGCTGCTGTCACAAATCTCACTTACACCCTCACAACAATAGCAACATCATCAGACAATGGGTACGTTGTACATTGTCACCCACCTTCAAGTGAAGTAGCGGGTATTGAGCTGTTGACGCAGGTCAACACCTTCCTCCTCTCCACTGTCATCATCACTGGACACGGGTTGGTTTGCAGGCGGGGGCCTTGGCTGCTCATCATCATCCAGGAGCAGGGGAATCTCCTTGCGAATGGCTAGGTTGTGGAGCATGCAGCATGCCACTACAATTTGACACACCTTCCCGGGCGAGTACATCAGTGCCCCTCCGGTCTTGTCCAGGCAGCGGAAACGTGACTTCAGCAGTCCAAAGGTACGCTCCACCACACGACGTGTCCTCCCATGTGCATCATTGTAGCGGACATCAGCTGGTGTCCTGGGGTTCCGTGGTGGGCTCAGCAACCAAGGACGGTTGGGATATGCAGAGTCACCTATGTGTGACACACAAAGAAACATTGCAATGTTGCAGATGCAGAGGACAGCAGGTCACACACACAGCACGCCAAATGACTAGGCATACTCACCCACAATCCATGCATGCTCAGGAAGCAGATTGGCCATCAGCTGGGGTACAATGCTGCTACGCAGGATGTATGAGTCATGGGCCGAGCCTGGAAATTTTGCACACACGTGTGAGATCATCATATCTGCCAGGCATACCACTTGGACATTTATGGAGTGGTAATGTTTACGATTCCTGTAGATGTGCTCACGGACCTGTGGTGGCACTAGCCCAACATGAGTGCAATCAATGGCACCAACTACATGGGGGATGTGTCCAAGGGGATAGAAATCTCCCTTTACAGCTGCCAATTCTGCCCCCCTGGGGAAATGGATGTATCTGTCCTTGTAGATCATAATGGCGGACAGAACATCCCGCAGCACCATGCTGAACATGGGTTGTGACATCCCACCTGTCTCAGCCACCGTGTACTGGAATGAACCAGTCGCAAAAAAATACAGTGCCGCCATCACCTTATACGTTGGGGTGAAAGCTGTTGGATATGTTCGGCGAGGCTGCAGGTGGGGCTCCAACAAATCACAAAGGGTCTTTAGGGTGGCTCTATCCAGACGGCATTTCCGGATGATCGCCTCATCCTCCATGTCTGCCAGCACTGTCAAGTGACGATGCAGATTTGGTCTCCTCCTAGTTGAGATGAGAGTGGACACATTGTAATGCAATACATCATGGGATGTGCACAGCATCTCACATCATGGCTGACACAACGCCAACGAAGAATGTCATATGAATTGAGTCACAGACCAGCTGACATGTAGGGACCCCTTCAACTACACAAATCACACACTTGTCAGATTACACACAGCAAGTCCCCCAAACAAAACCTCAGTCAAAGTGAATGGACATTGGGATATGGCCACATTCCCCATGGGCACGCCTGGGAGTCTGTCATCCTGCACATGTGTGACAAGGCAACCCCACGGTATCCTACCTAGCTGCTGTACATGACACACATTCAGGCGTCAATTGAACCTGGCACACCTCAACAACACAATGACCACAGTCTGAGCATCAATGACGAGTGTGTGCATGATCTAACATGAGAGGACATGCTAAAACAAACATCATCAATTGTGAAACAAAATGCTGTGATTGACAATGCACATCAACACATTGACATGTGTGCACATTGTATTGTCCATACCAACACTGTCCTGTAGTGTAGTGTAGTTAAGTGTACTGTAGGTGCGGTACTGAGAGACAAGTGATGCCCAAATGGCGGTTGGCATGCTCCGCCAACCAAATGGCGGTGCCTCATGTGTGTCTACGGCACCCAAATTGCGGAAACTACCGCCTGGCAGCAGCAGTGTGTGTGCAACACACCCCAATGCACAGGTGCGGTACTGATAGCCCCAGAGACATGGCCAAATGGTGGTTGGCATGTTCCGCCACCCAAATGGCGGTTCCTCATGTGTGTCTATGGCACCCAAATTGCGGAAACTACCGCCTGGCAGCAGCGGTGTGTGTGCAACACACCCCAATGCACAGGTGCGGTACTGATAGCCCCAGAGACATGGCCAAATGGCAGTTGGCATGCTCCGCCATCCAAATGGCGGTGCCTCATGTGTGTCTATGGTACCCAAATTGCGGAAACTACCGCCTGGCACCAGCGGTGTGTCCCCGCCATGGTCCATGCCATTACAGCCAATGGGCTCCGCGATCGCGGAAGCTCGATGCAATTTTGAAAATAGCGGTAGGCGTGCTACACCACCGCAGTGCCGGTCATTGGATGCAATCAAAAGATGCAATACCGCGGTAGCGCCCGCCTGGCCCCTGCGGTGTGTCACTGCCATGATCCATGCCATTACAGCCAATGGGCTCCTCGATCGCGGAAGCTCGATGCTATTTTGAAAATAGCGGCAGGCGTGCTACACCACCGCGGTGCCGGTCATTGGATGCAATCAAAAGATGCAATACCGCGGTAGCGCCCGCCTGGCCCCTGTGGTGTGTCACCGCCATGGTCCATGCCATTACAGCCAATGGGCTCCGCGATCGCGGCAGCTCAATGCTATTTTGAAACTAGCGGTAGGCGTGCTACACCACCGCGGTGCCAGTCACTGGATGCATTTGTAAAAGGCTGACCTGGTAGACCAATTGCAGCAGCCCAGGACTACTGGAACGGCACCAGGGGGCTATATATGTGTGGGAGAGTGCCCAGAATTTCCACTGCTCACAGACCCTGCTGCCTGAGACCCTCACCTGCTGCTGCCTCCAGGGACTGCTGCCTGAGACCCTCACCTGCTGCTGCCTCCAGGGACTGCTGCCTGAGACCCTCACCTGCTGCTGCCTCCAGGGACTGCTGCCTGAGACCCTCACCTGCTGCTGCCTCCAGGGACTGCTGCCTGAGACCCTCACCTGCTGCTTCCGCTGCTGTCTCTAACCAACAGTGATGTCAAGGACAGAGAAGATCCGTGCCAGTCTCTTCACCGGCGAGGAGCTTGAGGTCTGGTGGACGAGGTGCTCACACAGTACCCAAGGCTATATGGTGCCCCAAATGTCGTGGGAAGTCTTCCACAGTGGGTGTGAGAGTGCAGGGGGGGCACACATGTAGTCGGTCTGATGCAGCATGTGCATGTGAGTGTGGGTTTGTGTCATGCATTGACTAACTTGCATTCCATGGGTGAAGGGGTGTGTACCCTACTCCTCAAGTCTCCCTGCCTGCACATCAAGATTTGAGGTACATGTCTTGTCTTGTCAGCCATACAGTGAAGCAGCAAGTTGGTAATGGAGGATTCAGGCCAGTCATTGCTAGTGTGCATGTCTTTGCGTTTCCCTGTTGTCCATCTCAGTGTGAGCCCACCTGGCCTGCACAGTCACCGCCCAATCCAACAAGAAAACATCACTGACTGTGCAGAGTGTAACATATTCATTTTCAAATTTGACTCCCCATCAATGTGCCATGTCAACCCTGTAGATTGCACACGACTGGCACTGTGAGAAAGGACGTGGGTTTGTGAGATCATGTCCCTCAATGTGATATACATGACACAGTGGGCTACTCACAGTGCATGTTCGTTGACGCCTGCGCATTGTCGGACACAGTGGGTCTCGCCACATACACATGTTGTTTTGTGACGTATGTCTTGCTCTACCTAAAAATGGTTAGAAGATGTGGGCAGAGTACACATGGTCTTCTGTGCTGGCATCCTGCTTGTACATGAGATGTGCAAGTATTGTGTCCCCCCTTATACATGCATGCATTTACGTGTGATTCTCACATTCAGATGTACCATGTGAAAAGCATTTCTGTCTCTGCATGTGAGATATGTGGATTTGTGATTAATCTGTATCATGCTACTGTCCTGAGTGATTTTGTCACATGACACTGTGTCACTGATGTTTGCCCCCTCTTGTCTCCCATGCCTGCAGCTCAAGGTGCACCAGCGTAAGGCCGTGTGGAGGGGCATTGCGAACAAGGTGCGTGCTCTGGGAGTATCAAACCGACGGCGCACCCACTGCCACAAGAGGTGGGACGACATCTCACGGCTGGCAAAGAACATTGCGGAGATGACACTGGGGCGGATCCCTCGCACTGGCCGGATGGGACGGCGCAGCATGACACCACTAATGTGCCGCATCTTGGCCGTGACTCACCCTGAGCTGGATGCACGATTGAAGGAGCATCAGCAGGCAATTAGGGGTGAGTGTACTGGGAGGGGTGACTATGGCTGTGTGTGGCTGCATGTGTGCACAGCATGTGCCAGCGCTGGGCGATGTGATGTTGGTAGTGTGATGCAGTGGCCTGTGAGTGTAAGCTTGTGCCGGTGCTGGGTGCAGATGTCATGCATGTGTCCTACCTGTACTTAACACTGGGAAATGGGTATGGGGCATTTAAATGGCATTGTGGGTGGTGTGAGACAGGTATGAGCTATCTGTGTTGCTGTTGTAACGGAGCCACATGCAGGATGTTGTGCTGTGTGGTCATCACATTGCTCACTTTGTCCTGGTTTGATAGTGCACACGCACTGTTGTGATGACAGAGGTGGGTTTGAACGATGTAATTGCACAGGTTGCGTGCAACATGTAGATCTAGACATCTTAATGGTTGTCTGTAATGCATATGTTTGTTCTGTTGCTGCCACTGCACTGACCCTACATCTCTCTCTCTCATGCAGCATCTCCCGTGGTCACGGAGGAACATGGGACGGACACCAGTGGTGGGGAAACTAGCACAACAGTTGCAGAGGAGCCCTGTGAGACAGATGTGACCAGCGCCTCGGAGGGGGACAGGAGTCTGCTGGAGGAATCACAGCCCGAGACGCAAAGTACTACGTCATCTGATGCCAGCGGTGACGCAGACATGTTGGCGGCCACAGGGAACGGGGACTCTGCATCATCTTCCACCACACAGCGTGCAGTGCCCACCCTCCCAGCCACTTCCTCTGGTGCTGCCCGTGTTCGCACCGCTAAGAGGGGAAGGGTGTCCTTCACCCCCGGCACCGCAGCCCCTGCCCCGGTCCCCCCTGCTGCCATCACTGCTGAGTCTGTGGACCTTTTGCGCCAGCTGTGTGTAGGCCAGACAGCTCTCCTCAATGCATTCATGGACCATGACAGTAAATTGGCTAAGGTGGTTGCATTCATTGAGGGCATACATTCAGACGTGGGTGGGCTGCACCGGACTGTCCAGTCATTGTCCACTGCAGTGACATCAGCCCTTCAACTAAGCGATACCAAAGGGGATGATGGACGGAGCGTTAGAGCAAATCAAACACTCACCCCCAGTCAACTGATCTGGGTTTAATCCATCATCATTCTTTAGCTCACTCCACCACCCCAGTTCAGACATGGCCATATGCAAATCAGTCTGACCTTGTGCCTCATGGGAACAGTCCAGCCCGAACTGCCAAGCCATGTCTTCCCTGGACCGGAAACAAGCATCCTGGGACCGGTTTCGGGTTCAAAACCCTCATCAGCCAGGCTATCTTGAATCCAGTGGCAAAGTGAGCAAGGGACCCACGTCTGGGCATACCCTGCCAACTTAGGGTGAACAAAGCGATACCAAAGGGGATGATGGACGGAGCGTTAGAGCAAATCAAACACTCACACCCAGTCAACTGATCTGGGTTTAATCCATCATCATTCTTTAGCTCACTCCACCACCCCAGTTCAGACATGGCCATATGCAAATCAGTCTGACCCTGTGCCTCATGGGAACAGTCCAGCCCGAACTGCCAAGCCATGTCTTCCCTGGACCGGAAACAAGCATCCTGGGACCGGTTTCGGGTTCAAAACCCTCATCAGCCAGGCTATCTTGAATCCAGTGGCAAAGTGAGCAAGAGACCCACGTCTGGGCATACCCTGCCAACTTAGGGCGAACAAAGCGATACCAAAGGGGATGATGGACGGAGCGTTAGAGCAAATCTGGGAGTCCAGCGAAAGTCCCTTTGTCCACACCCATGCCAGTGGCCACGTCAGACGACAGTGACCACGCTCCACAGACCTCTAAGTCACGATACGGCACACGTAGCACACAGCAGCAACAGAAGCCCAAGCGGTCCAGGCCGCAGACACCATCCCCACAGATGACCAAAGCCACCCCAGTGCACACAGACAAGAGCCCATCAGGCAACACCAGGGGACAAAGAGCCAAGAAGCAGGCGTCAGGGTCACGTGCCTCAGGGACATCCCCAGCCAAGGACTCTCCTGTCCCGAAAGCGTCTCCCAAAACTAAACATACAATTTCCATGCCCACTGAGAAGGTGGTGAGTGCCAAGGGTAGGCATAAGAAGGGCTGCAAGTCCGATTCACCCACTACCTCCACTCCCATAGCAAGCCCAGTGAAGCAGGGAATGGAGGGCACTGTGGGGGGACCACCTGGTAGGCAGGGGATGGAGGGGCAAAGCCAGGGCCATGCAAAGTGTTGCGCAGGTTCAAGCACATCACCAGAGGGAGGGCCAGCATCTGCACCTGCTGCAGCCTTGGTGTTGAGTGAGCCTGATGTGTCCACGCCACTTCCCATTGTTCCCAAGACAGTGAAGCCATTGCGACTCCCCAAGAAGTGGAAAGGCACCCCTCCAAAATCTCCCATCCACACTGTCTCTCATGTCTGCATGACTCCACCTCCACGTGCCACTACACCACCTGGTCCAAGCAGCCCTCCGTTTTGCCTAAACACTGATAGGTATACCTCAGCTGTGCCTCCCTCTCCCCAGTCAAGTGCTCCAACTGGGCCCGACACACAGCCAGCTCCCAGTACGACTGACAGGCAAGTCTGAGTGTTGGTCGACCTCACACGCCTGTCTCTCACACAGCGTGGCCTGTGCTGCACATCGTCACACCCCAGACTGAGTTGCTGACCATGGTTAGGGTACAGTTGCAGACATTCCCTGTGCAGCTTCTCATGGACTCACTCTGCACTTTGTCCTGCCCACTGGCCTTGTCGTGCACTGCTGTGTGCCCCCTGCCTGTGCAGCTTCTCATGGACTCACTCTGCACTTTGTCCTGCCCACTGGCCTTGTCGTGCACTGCTGTGTGCCCCCTGCCTGTGCAGCTTCTCATGGACTCACTCTGCACTTTGTCCTGCCCACTGGCCTTGTCGTGCACTGCTGTGTGCCCCCTGCCTGTGCAGCTTCTCATGGACTCACTCTGCACTTTGTCCTGCCCACTTGCCTTGTCGTGCACTGCTGTGTGCCCCCTGCCTGTGCAGCTTCTCATGGACTCACTCTGCACTTTGTCCTGCCCACTGGCCTTGTCGTGCACTGCTGTGTGCCCCCTGCCTGTGCAGCTTCTCATGGACTCACTCTGCACTTTGTCCTGCCCACTGGCCTTGTCGTGCACTGCTGTGTGCCCCCTGCCTGTGCAGCTTCTCATGGACTCACTCTGCACTTTGTCCTGCCCACTGGCCTTGTCGTGCACTGCTGTGTGCCCCCTGCCTGTGCAGCTTCTCATGGACTCACTCTGCACTTTGTCCTGCCCACTGGCCTTGTCGTGCACTGCTTTGTGCCCCCTGCCTGTGCAGCTTCTCATGGACTCACTCTGCACTTTGTCCTGCCCACTGGCCTTGTCGTTCACTGCTGTGTGCCCCCTGCCTGTGCAGCTTCTCATGGACTCACTCTGCACTTTGTCCTGCCCACTGGCCTTGTCGTGCACTGCTGTGTGCCCCCTGCCTGTGCAGCTTCTCATGGACTCACTCTGCACTTTGTCCTGCCCACTGGCCTTGTCGTGCACTGCTGTGTGCCCCCTGCCTGTGCAGCTTCTCATGGACTCACTCTGCACTTTGTCCTGCCCACTGGCCTTGTCGTGCACTGCTGTGTGCCCCCTGCCTGTGCAGCTTCTCATGGACTCACTCTGCACTTTGTCCTGCCCACTGGCCTTGTCGTGTACTGCTGTGTGCCCCCTGCCTGTGCAGCTTCTCATGGACTCACTCTGCACTTTGTCCTGCCCACTGGCCTTGTCGTGCACTGCTGTGTGCCCCCTGCCTGTGCAGCTTCTCATGGACTCACTCTGCACTTTGTCCTGCCCACTGGCCTTGTCGTGCACTGCTGTGTGCCCCCTGCCTGTGCAGCTTCTCATGGACTCACTCTGCACTTTGTCCTGCCCACTGGCCTTGTTGTGCACTGCTGTGTGCCCCCTGCCTGTGCAGCTTCTCATGGACTCAATCTGCACTTTGTCCTGCCTACTGGCCTTGTCGTGCACTGCTGTGTGCCCCCTGCCTGTGCAGCTTCTCATGGACTCACTCTGTCCTGCCCACTGGCCTTGTCGTGCACTGCTGTGTACCCCTTGCCTGTGCAGCTTCTCATGGACTCACTCTGCACTTTGTCCTGCCCACTGGCCTTGTCATTCACTGCTGTGTGCCCCCTGCCTGTGCAGCTTCTCATGGACTCACTCTGCACTTTGTCCTGCCCACTGGCCTTGTCGTGCACTGCTGTGTGCCCCCTGCCTGTGCAGCTTCTCATGGACTCACTCTGCACTTTGTCCTGCCCACTGGCCTTGTTGTGCACTGCTGTGTGCCCCCTGCCTGTGCAGCTTCTCATGGACTCACTCTGCACTTTGTCCTGCCCACTGGCCTTGACGTGCACTGCTGTGTGCCCCCTGCCTGTGCAGCTTCTCATGGACTCACTCTGCACTTTGTCCTGCCCACTGGCCTTGTCGTGCACTGCTGTGTGCCCCTTGCCTGTGCAGCTTCTCATGGACTCACTCTGCACTTTGTCCTGCCCACTGGCCTTGTCGTGCACTGCTGTGTGCCCCCTGCCTGTGCAGCTTCTCATGGACTCACTCTGCACTTTGTCCTGCCCACTGGCCTTGTCGTGCACTGCTGTGTGCCCCCTGCCTGTGCAGCTTCTCATGGACTCACTCTGCACTTTGTCCTGCCCACTGGCCTTGTCGTGCACTGCTGTGTGCCCCTTGCCTGTGCAGCTTCTCATGGACTCACCCTGCACTTTGTCCTGCCCACTGGCCTTGTCGTTCACTGCTGTGTGCCCCCTGCCTGTGCAGCGTCTCATGGACTCACTCTGCACTTTGTCCTGCCCACTGGCCTTGCAGTTCACTGCTGTGTGCCCCCTGCCTGTGCAGCTTCTCATGGACTCACTCTGCACTTTGTCCTGCCCACTGGCCTTGCCGTGCACTGCTGTGTGCCCCCTGCCTGTGCAGCTTCTCATGGACTCACTCTGCACTTTGTCCTGCCCACTGGCCTTGTCGTGCACTGCTGTGTGCCCCTTGCCTGTGCAGCTTCTCATGGACTCACTCTGCACTTTGTCCTGCCCACTGGCCTTGTCGTGCACTGCTGTGTGCCCCCTGCCTGTGCAGCTTCTCATGGACTCACTCTGCACTTTGTCCTGCCCACTGGCCTTGCCGTGCACTGCTGTGTGCCCCCTGCCTGTGCAGCTTCTCATGGACTCACTCTGCACTTTGTCCTGCCCACTGGCCTTGTCGTGCACTGCTGTGTGCCCCCTGCCTGTGCAGCTTCTCATGGACTCACTCTGCACTTTGTCCTGCCCACTGGCCTTGTCGTGCACTGCTGTGTGCCCCCTGCCTGTGCAGCTTCTCATGGACATGCTCTGCACCTTGGACTGGCCACTGGCCTTGCTGTTTTGCCCCTGCCTGTGCAGCTTCTCATGGACATGCTCTGCACCTTGGAATGGCCACTGGCCTTGCTTTTTTGCCCCTGCCTGTGCAGCTTCTCATGGACATGCCCTGCATTTTGTGCCTTGCTATTATCTACTCTTGTTGGCTATCTGTGCAATTTGTGAATAAAGACAGTTGATCATGTTGTCTGTTTTGTCAGTGTCCTTACTGAATAAAGTTCTTTTGCTGTGTGTATATGGTTTACTGTGCCACATGCTGTGTGTGCCACTTCAACCTTGCCAATTTCTTTACTCACTTACTCTATTTTTTGCAGGGGTGAGGGACTTCAGTTTTTCCTGACCCTGATACTTGTGTGGGCAATGTATTAGATTTGAGGTGTGATGCAGTTGTCATTGTTTGTTCATGTTGGCTGTGTTGTACACATGTCAAGTTGTGGTGCATTGCCAGCTCAGAATGGGATTCTGTCCAGAGGATTGCAGGCATGCTGGCCAGGCTCATCATGTATGTGTGTTCTTATTTTGTGTGCCCAGTAGTGTATGTGTGTGGTCATCTTGTGATGGGCAGTCATCCTAATCCCATGGGTTTCTTTCAATGTGTGCTCTTGGATGGTCAAGAAGTGTGCAGTGTGAAGGTCTTGACTTAGTCTGGAGTGTTGATGTGTGTGTGCCCCTGCATTGTCAACTACACACATGTTTCACCCAGGATGTGTGTGCCTGTTGTTTGGATTGTTTCTCCCTGTGGATGTGTTTGTATGCACATGTGTGAGTTGTATGTTGTGCAGTGTGCAGTGTGTTTGTGTGTCCATGCAGTTGTGGCTGACTCCTACTTGTTATTTCTGTCACTTGTGAGTATGCAGTGTGTGTGTCTGTCAAGTCAGTGTTGTGTTTTGTTGTTCATCAATCTGTCATGTTACTGTTTGTGGAGACAGTGCAGACCTGCTGATCCACACTGCCATTGTGGTTGTGTTTTCTCATGCATTGCTGTCACATGGTGCCTGTTTGCCTCCAGTATGTGATGTTGTGTGTGGTGTCTTGCCATCCCCTATCTGTGCTTGGGATGCCTACCCATTGTGAGTCTGCACTCCCTCTATTTGTGTATGGTACACTCCTGCCATGGCACTTCACTTGGATGTCTGCTGTCCCCTTGTTTTACATGTGTGTGTGCCTCCCCATCACTTGATATGTGACACTGTGCTTTGCGGTGCAGTTCTTTGGACAGTGGCAATGTGCCACTCAGGACATTTCCCCAATGGGTTCTGTGTGATGTTCTTGGGCTGTTTGTCAATCATGTTTGCTCATATGCACTTCAATTGTGTGTGCTGCCCAGTCCCCTGGTCAAGTTGTTTGCTGTGGTACTGCTTCACTTCCTGTGTGTGATGTTGTCTTTGTGCTGTGCTGATTGGTGTTGTGTGGGTTCATGTTGTGTCACTCATTTCTGTGTGTGGCTGGTATGCTTGTTGTGCAGACACTGCTTGTTGTGCATGCAGTGCTGTGGGGGTATGTTGCCTTGTCATTGGCTGGTATGCATCCACTTATGTCCTGCTGTGTTTGCTATGTGTTCTTTTTTGGCTGTGCATCTGTTGTTTGTTTGCTGTGGCTGTGTTTATCTGTGATGGTACACTTCTTGTCTGTGTTGTGGTATGTTGTGTGTGCATTGTTCCTGACTGATGGGGTTGTGCACTCCTGTTGTGTCTGTGCTCCCATTGCCTTTCCACATTTTTGCTGCACAGGGCATGTCTGTTCTTGTTGTGGTTCTGTGTGTGGGTCTGTTGGGTTATGTGTTTGTCTGTTGTTTTTGTGCAGACATTGGTTCTGGCATCCCTGTGTGTATGTGATGTTTGTGGCTACCCCCAGGGAGTGTGACTGTTTGTCTGTGTATTGCCTGGACATTATTGCCACCCTTCTGTTTGTTTGACACTGGTGTTGTGTGCTGCAGATGTGAGGGGGGTATGTGTGTGGATTCCTACTAGTGTTTGACAGTCATGGAGTGTGTCAATGGGCCCTGTGTGTTGTGCTGCTGGAGTATTCCTGTGAAGTATTTGTATACATATGTGTGGCTGTTCACAGTTTGACTTCAGGGCCTTCATTTCATCCTTGTGCCTCTACATGTGTTGCCTTGCCTGTCTCCTTGGTTGTTGCACTGTGCTGTCTGTGGTTTGACTTCAATCACTATGCAAGCCATGTGTGATTAGGTGGGCTGGGGGTGTTGTTCTATGTTCCTTGTCTTGCATGTGCTGTACACATGCTTGGTGGTTGTCTCCTTGGCCTTCCATTTGTGTGCACCTCACTTTGGCTTTCCTGTTTTGTGTGCTCCATTGCTGGTGGCATGTGGTGTGTGTATGTGTCTGTGTGTCAGTGTGGGGTATGTGTGTGTGACTTGGCAGGCTGTGTGTCCAGTGAGATGTTTGTTCCTTGTATGTGTGTGTGTCCATTTGATGCTTGTACTGAGTTTACTTGCCATTGGTGTGGTGTTGTTGTGGTGTGTGTGTGTAGCCCTGGCCCTGTGCTTCTGTGCTGTGTGTTCCTGTGCAGCCACTCCTGCTGTGGCTGTGTCCCTATTTTTTGTGTGTGTGGTGCAGGGTGTGGTGTCACCTGGCTTGTTGTTGTGCATGGGGGTGCACAGGTGTGGCACATGGCATGTCCCTTCAGTGGGGGGCTAGTGTGTGAGGGTGGAGTAGTGGCCCTGTGGTCTTTGTGCCCTGCCCATGCCTGGCGCTGGCCCAGCCTTCTGCATTGTGCGCATGTATTCCCTTGTCTTCACCGCTGCGGTGACGTGGTCGTGACATTGCCGCACGATCGCGGTCGATGTGTGACCTGGATGCGGAGGGGTGTATTGGTGGCAGGTGGGTCATGTGTGTGTGCACTTGGGGATGTGTTCCTATCCCCACCAGGGTATCTGATGTGGTTAGGGACCCTGTGCCAGTCCATGGTTTGTGTTTTGTGGTTGTGTGTGCGGTTGTGTTATTGCGTACCTGGGGCGGCGTCCGCAACGGTCCATGATTTGCTGGTGATGTATCAGGTACAGCACCGGGAAAACGTGGAGTGCTGGGTCCATGGCGGTCGTGTCCGGGCGCTGTGGGCCGGGTCTCTGGTTTCGCGCTCCGCTGTTGAGGTTCCGCCGTGTAGGATTGGCCGGTTTCTCTGCTGCGGTGCGACTGGTTGTTTGGAGCATCCTAATTTGTGGACCGGAGCGGACGTCATTCCGCACGGTGGTGTGTCTCCATTGGCTCCCACCGCCGCGCTTGCGGGCGCACTTTGATGGCGGTTCGAGTCGCACGGCGGCGGATGGGAAATGGTCTATGTTTGGCCATACTAATATGGCGGACGTGAGTACCGCTGCTCGCGGGCAGAAAAATGCATTTTTCCACACCGCCAGCACCGCGGTGGTGCCACCGCCCGACATCCTAATGGACCCCTTGGTGTCAGATCCTGATGGGAGGTGCACTGGGGCTATCATGTAAGATTAAAACATACAATGGGCTAAAGCAGGGTTGCTTGTTGGCCCCTTTATTGTTTTCTTTGTACATATCTGATCTTCCCGCCGCTTTGAATTCAGTGCGGGGGGATGCCCCCAAGATTGGCACAATGTCCGTTGGCTCTTTATTATATGCGGATGACGTTGCGGTCTTAGATTTAACGCCTATTGGTCTGCAGCGTCGTCTGGATGTTCTAACTAGATATGCAAAAGCCCACTTTTTGAAAATTAATATTGCTAAAAGCAAAATTTTGGTCTTCCGCAAGAAAGGTCATAGACTAAAGAGACGTTTTAAGTGGTCACTGTGCCCTGAAGAATTGGAATTGGTGGACTCCTATCTATATCTGGGTAAGGTCTTTTCGAAAACTGGGCGAGATCTAGACCACATTAATCTCTCTGCTAGCAAGGCTGTCTCTCAGGCGGGAGCCTTAAATAGATTTTACAAAACTTGTGGGAAACGCCATTTTGGTCATGTTTTGTTAGTTTTTAAGGTAAAAATTCCCCCCTCATTAATATACGCTGTTGAGGTATTTGACATAAAATACTGGCTTTTCTTTGACAAGGCTGAAGGTCGAATCCTTCGCCAAATTTGCAATCTAAATTCCCAGGCTGCTGCACACGTCTTACGCTTGGAATTTGGTTTAGTCTCCTCCTATGTTTTATCCTGGGCTGCGGTCTTGAGATGGGGTAATTCTCTGTGTTGGGGGGAGGACGGCACTCTCAGGGCTGCTTTGAGATTAGAAATCTTCGATAAATTGAGAGAACATTTAAAAAAAATTAGGTCTTTCGTTCAAGCAAATGACTCATTTGGGCTTACTTTGAATTTCGATTCCCCCATGTCAAAAACTGCACTAAAGCTGTTTATAAAGAAGTTTGCACCCTCTATCAGCTTGGCTAGAGACATCGTCTTAAGCCAGTCCAAGTCCCGTAATGAGGTGGTTTGTGGGAGTGCTTTGAGGAATAGACCACAGCCCTATTTAACATTGAACCTTCCTCATGGTATCAGAAGGCTAATTCTTTTATTAAGAATTAACTTGTTGCCCTTAAGAGATGTTACTGGTATTTGGGACAAAATTCCTAGTGAGGAGAGAATCTGTGAAATGTGCCAGTCGCAAATTCAAGACTTTAATCATGTGTTATTTGTTTGTACGAAGCTACAAAAGGCCAGGCATATGTTTTTAAGATCTGTTTATATTAAATATAATATTCATTCTGCCCAGGAGGCCCATTCATTTGTTCTGTCCCCTCCAAATGAAATGGTTTGTTTTAAGATATATAAATTTTTTAAAACATTTCTGGATATTTATTAGATAATTTTTAATGCTATGTTTGTACATTGTAATATCTGTTGGTTGATTATGGAAGAATTTTTTGTACTGTACATAAAGTATTCCTTTTTTAATCTATTTGTGCACTTTTGTGGACCTCCGTTGGAGTTCCATATCAAAATAAAATAAATTGATTAATTGATTGATTGATTGATTGATTGATTGATTGAAATTGAAGTACATGGCCATAAATCCCTTTTAGAAAAGACTTCGAGATGAACAATCAAAAATTAGAAGACATCCCTAACTTCACTTATCTGGGTATATTGCTCGACTCGAAACTCTCATGGAAACTGCAGGTAAATCACTCAGCGCTACGGCTTGCTCAGGGGGCAAGGGTTGTTCTTAAGAAGTACAGCTTATCGTCAAGCAAACCCTTGACACCGGCACTCGAGTTATAAAAATGCAAGGCGCAGGCGGCAGCTTTGTATGGATCAGAACTTTGGGGAACGAATGACACCACACAACTAGTAAATGGGGAAAATACGTTTGTGAGGAGATTACTGGGGCTACCACCATCAACGCCACTTATCCCAATGTTCTATGATCTAAACATGAAGCGCATAGGACAAACTGCAACACTGCGACCACTGCTTTATTGGATACACCTGTGGACAACACCAGAGGTAGTGGTATACGGAGGGGAGTAAGAGAACTCATAGCCATTGATAGCTGCCTTACCTTTCCATGGCTAAGATTTGTTAAAAAATTGCTCACAGAATTAGGTCTTAATCTATATTGGATTGAGCCACATAATTTAACACCATGTTGCAAAAACATACTGAAAAGGGCATATTGGCTACACACTTGAACGCCCTTCATTGTAACCCAAGCCTGGGAAGGTTAACAACCCAATTTCTTACCATAAAACCTAATCCAAGTTTTGAAGAATTCCTCGATTACGTCCAACCACACTTAGCAAGAATCTTGTACTTAAAATTGCGATACCGCACTCTGCAGATCAAGAGTTATACAGCAAACTGGGAGACGAATGGGGATGGCACTTGCACTTTATGCTCTCCATGCACTTTAAGGCCTATTGAAAACATAGCGCACATTTTATTCTTCTGCACAGCTTATACCCGGGCAAGGATGAAATGGATACGCCCGCTGTGCAACAACCTGGGATTCAGGAAACATCAAGATGCACTAAGGGTGTTGACAGCCAGTACTGCACCACACGTAATATTCACTTTATTGCGATATTTATTTGCAGTAGGGTTTATAAGAAACAAAATCGGACTAAAACTATGATGCCCTAACGATTTATGCACTTTATCTGGAATAGTACTTGAATTTTAATGAATCTGTCATCTTAACTGTAGCACACAGATTTTTAGTTGATTTTAAATACATACTTAACAGGGGGATGCAATGAAATATCTAGCGATTTGTAAATATTGTTTTACCAACAGTGACTAACGACGTTTTTATTGAGGATTTCAAATACTTTGCATGATGAATTTTAGTTATATCTAATAAGTGTTTAATATGTGTATGCATCACGATGAGCATTGTCAATTGGAGAAAACTTTTTACGTGAGAAACTCTTATGGCCTTCCGCCGAAATAAAGTACTTCAACAAGATTGCTTAATATTTAAACCAGGCTCAGAGGGTGAATCCTTGCATCCTAACATTGGGCCTCATTACGATGGCAGAACCATTCAACAATGAGTCAGCAGTCCCGCCAGCCCAGGAAAAGGACTGCAGCACAAGCCGCACTAGAAAAAAGCATTTTGTGGACATCATTCATGTACTGTGTGCCAGGAGGCACCATGTGGTGCCTGGCACACGGTGCATGGATGTGTCGGGAGGGCACTACACGTGCCCCCAGGCCACTAAACTGTGGCATACAGGATATGGGGGCTCTGTTTGGGTCCCCCAACGTCCCTTTCTGTCTGCCTATTCAAAGCGGTGGGACTGCCATGAACAGGCAGTCAGAAAGGGTTATCCTAATCCCTACATCGGTGCCTGCACAGGCACCACCTCCATAGTAGGGTTAGGAATCGGGCCGCCGTCCCAACGGGATCTTTGATCCTGTCAGAGGCGGTGGTCTTTCCCCCGACATTATCGCTCTAATCACGTGCATCATAATGCAGCGGTCAGACCAATACCCTCAATGTCGAGCGGACGGCCACCATATGCCCAACATCATAATGAAGGCCATTGTTAATTGCTGTTCTCTTCAAACCAGACTGTGCTGTTGTCTATTGTTCGATGTCTGCCCCAGTTTCCCATCCTTCTCTGCCTTCTGGAATTTGCCTACTGTCAGACAATTTTTCCTTCTTCCTTGGGATTCTTTTCCCTCTGTGTCCACTCCCAGTTACCCCCTTTTGGATATTAGTGAATCCACTTACTTTCAACCTGGATCAGTGTCAAACTACTAGGTCTGCAATACCGCACTACAGAGAATGCTGCCTTGAGGTCATTGTTGGCTATTTTGCTACAAAGTACTTTCGATCCTCCAATTTTTGGGACTGATGATCAGAAGTTTGACAGAAACATTACACAATTCAAGGACTTTTTTGATATGTGTACCTTCAAGCGACACATTTATACTTCTGTGTGGGTTAAGGTTGGATTTGTTGATTTGTTATAAGCAGGGCCACTGGAATTATGCTATTGTGCGGATGCAGTGGTTTTCCCATAATTATTGATTTGCCACATAATCCACCATCTGCCACACAATCTGCAGATTTTATTTAAAAAAATGTGTTTTCAGCACAAACGGATTAAAAGTTAGTAACAATGCAGCAACATCTGTTGCAGCATGGTGGAAGGCATTTTGCAAGGCTTAACTGGTCACCTTTCTGTTGCTTATTGCATATTTGGGTATTAACCTGGTACTAATGAGGTGCAACAAATGCCCAAGTAGTGTTACCAAGTTTAAAAATGATGAAATAATGAAGCATACCTTTCCTTTTCTTGCCGCATAATTTGGCCCTCTCCAGCTGCATAATTTGGCCCTCTCCAGCTGCATAATTCCAGTGGCCCGAGTTATAAGCAATTATGTTGGAAATGCTTTGGCATGGGCTACTTTATTGATGACTCATAATCTACATGACAATTATGCAGTATTTATTGATGGTTTTACGACCATGTTTGGTAGACATGATGAAAGGTCCTGACTGCAAGACAGGTTATAGTATATGTCACAAGGTACAATGAATTTGCAGGTTTTTATATTTAAGTTCAAATCTCTTACTTGAGAATTGACTGGACAAACTCAATTTTGTTTTCACTTTGTAGAAAAGGATTGCAAGATGACCTAAAGAATGAATGTATAATCCAAAAGAGAGAGTAGGATTTTTTGTGGGTACACTACACATCCCACCTACTAATCCACATCAAGGGAGATTGACCGGCTTGAGCGCCGACGAAGATGGCTGCTGCCTGACGCCGCTCTGGGATGAAGTCGGAGGAGCTGGAAGTTTTTTACCAATGGAGTTGCCCCGTCTCAGCTTTTGATCGGGGAACTCGCTGACGGACATTTCAGCGCGTCGGATTTTATCTCTATTTCACTGCGGTAAGCCCGCGTTGCCCCAAAACTCCACATTTAGCTCGAGGCGCGCTCCGTGACTGGAACGCGACTGCCATTTTGTGTTCATTGCTTCACTCGTCACGAGCAGCGGTTCTCCTCCACAAAATGCAGTTTTGAGGGAAAATGTTTTATTTTGGGCACTCTGGAAGGCGTTTTTGATTCTGTCTGCTGTCTTTTAATATCAGTTTGAGCTCTGCTTCGTCCTTTTTAGCTGCAAATGATATTTCTTCCATTAGTTGTGCCTCAAGTACTTCAGAATAACTCGCAACTGCCCATAGTAATTTAACTGGCGGTGCTGTGTCTGCTCAGGTCATTTCGCTGCATTTACGCTTTTCTTGTGGCATTTTTGCATTTCACTCTGCAATTTTTCTTGTTAGTATACCTGCATGTCTATGGGGAGAACCAGAGGTGGTCAGGGCAGTGTTTTATCCAACTCGTCTGCTTCACGCTCAAAATCTACCATACTGCCTACTCCTAATCCCTTTTCAGTCCTACAAAGTGACATGGAGGATTCACCACAAGCCAATATGTCCCACCTAACCGAGACTTCCTCCAATACGTCTTCGCTTGTGCCTACTTCTAACTCTCTTCCCCCTCAGGTCAGCGTTAAAAACACACCCAAATCAAATACTTCATCATTACTATCCTCCATTAAGCGTGTCAAAAAAGATCCTCCTACGCCAGCCGTCTCTCCTCCGCCAGCCTCAATAGAGCTACTTCTGGATGAAATACGTGCTCTTAAGCCATACATGGAGGAGACGAATATGTGCCTACAAGCTTTGGAGGAGAATTGGTCTTCGCTTCAAAACAAAATCACCTCTGTGGAATGTCGAGTCGAATCGCTGCAAATTTCTTCACAGCAAATTCCCCCTATGAAGGCAGAACATTTTCAACTTCAGAAACAAGTCGAGAACCTTGAGAATCGTAGTAGGCGTAACAATCTACGAATCTATGGTTTATCAGAGGGATTGGAAGGATCCAACCCAATAGCCTTCTTTCAATCTTTTCTCCCACAGTTATTGGATATTCCAGAAACTCCTTCATTGAACAAACAAAGAGCTCACAGATTGGGTCGTCCTCCCTCTGCTTCCTCATCTCAACTTAAACCAAGAGGTGTAATACTCTACTTCTTAGAATACACTGACTTGTTAAAAGTTTTGCAGGCAGTCAGATTCAAGCGTCGCATCTCCTGGCAAGGTTCACAGCTATTTTTCTCACAAGATTACGCCAAGACCACCGCGGATAAAAGGAAAAGCTTTCTTGCAATGAGACCAGCGCTACGTGATTTAAATGCCAGATTTGGTTTAATCCACCCTAGCCTCTTTAAAGTAACTTATAAAAATAAAACAACCACATACGAAGATCCAGCTTTACTTCAACGTTTTCTTGAGAACTGCAGAGAAGAATCTATGGATTTCAGAAGACCGTCTTCTTCTTGAGAATTTTGTTATTTTTCTATTTCCAATGTGTAGTTCTGTATTTATCTCATGTCTTCCTTGTTCATGACAGAATTGATCAATTGTCTCTTTTTTCTTATGTCTTCCCTTTCAGGTGTCGTTTCCCTTCTGTTCCTACCCTCCATTGTTTAATATCGTCTAGACCATTTTTTCTCCTCATGACTTCCCCCGGTGGTGTTTTGCTGGTTACGCCTTCTCGTCCTGTTGCCTCAACACCCTCCACCCATGTTTGAGTCTCTGGTATGTTTTATTGTTCTTTTTCTATATTTGTTCTATATTTCATCCTTTCTTTTTTCTTTCTCTTTTCTCTTCTTTTTTTCTCCCTTCTCTCCTCCTCTTCTTTCCGTTTTCTTACTTCTTTTCTCATTTCATATTCATTTCTATTTTCTTCGAGTGCTTTATTAATGGTTATTTTGATTATTGCAGATTTTTTATCCTATACATACGTACTGTAAAGTTTTCTAAGTATCCTCTTTTTTCTTATACTTTTAGATAAATGACGTTACGTGTTATTAGATGGAATGTTAAAGGTTTGGGTACGCCTATTAAAAGGCAGAGAGATCTTGCCCATTTAGCTAATTTAAAAGCAGACATTGTTTTCTTACAAGAGTCTCATCTTGTTACTTCAGAAGTTTTGAAACTTAAGCGTCAATGGGTTGGTTCTATGTTTTCCTCTCCAGGTACAAGCAAGAAGAATGGGACAGTGATTCTTTGTCATAAAAAAAAAAAAAAATCCCTTCTATCTGAGGACTCAGATGATGAGGGTTGTTGGTTAATTGTGCATCTTAAAGTTAATAATGTTCCTATTTCTCTGTTTAATTTTTATGCCCCCACTAAACCAGATAATAATTTTTGGCCTCATATTTCTTCCCTTTTGATGTCTATTCCTACACCATATGTTATTTTTGGCGGTTATTGTAACCTAGTTGTTGACCCATATATAGATCGATCCTCCAAGGCAGCTTTTGTCACTTCTCCAATGCATCAGCATTTCAACTCCTTAATTTCCCATAGATCTCTTGTTGACTCTTTGAGATTCTGTAACCCTCAACTTCGTGAATACACCTTTTTCTCCCCTACACACCTCTCCCAATCTCGCATAGACTATTTATTTGTCTCTAAATCCCTCACACAACACATAATACATGCAGACATTGGTTCAATATTGATTTCTGACCATCCCCAGTAATCCTAGATTTGGAATTACTCCCTGTTAATGAGTCCAGCAGAAAATGGCGTTCCAACACTTCTTTACTGATTGATCAGACCTTTACTTCCTCTTTTGAATCCTTTATTTCCAATTTCTTTAATTGCAATATATCCTCTGTTCTATCCTTCGCTACTGTGTGGGATGCTTTTAAAGCTTCAGCCAGGGACTTTATTATTTCTTATGTCGCTAAAAAGAAAAAAGAAAATTCCCAGAAGGCTCTTGAACTTCTTAAGAGTATTAAGTTATTAGAAACTCTCTATACTACCTCAAATTCTAAAGCTGACCTTAATAATCTTATTGTGGAAAAGTTTAAATACAACAAGTTATCTACAGAAAATGCTAGCTCCTTTCTTCTTAAAGGTAGCGCTCTATATTATGGTGGCCAGAACAAAGCGGGCAAACTTCTTGCCTCTTATCTTAAGGTTAGGAAGGACCGTTCAAACATTGATTATATTCTTGATTCTGACTCTTCTAGAGTGACCAAGAATCTAGATATTTTAGAGGAATTTAAGAAACATTATTCTTCACTTTATACTCCTGAAGCTACTCCAGATCCTATTCAAATACAGCTCTACCTTGATTCTATCCCAAAACACTTTCCCTCTGATATTGACTTCTCACCCTTAGAAAAAGATATCTCTATTAAAGATATCTCTCACGCACTACATCTCACTAAAACTGGGAAAGCACCAGGCCCGGATGGTTTTCCTGTGGAATTTTACTCTCATTTTTCCAATTTGCTTCTCCCGCATCTTCACTCTTTATTTACATCCTTTATTTCTTCTCATGCCTCTACGGGTACATTTCAAGATGCCCTAATTTGTTTACTTCCTAAAGAGGGGAGAGACCCTCATCTTTGTAAAAATTATAGACCAATATCTTTAGTTAACTCCGATTATAAATTATTTGCTAAACTTCTTGCTCTTCGACTAGAATCCTTTCTCCCATCTATCATTTGTTCAGAACAATCGGGTTTCATTAAGGGTAGGTCCATCTCTGATAACACTAGGACCTTTTTTAACATATTGCATAAATCAAACAAATATCCTCACTCACTCGCAGCTATCTCGTTAGTCGCAGAGAAAGCCTTCGATCGTATGGATTGGTCTTTTATATTTCATACTCTTTCCTGGTTTGGGTTTGGACCTAAATTTATTTCATACATCTCTTTATTATATTCCTCTCCTAAAGCTTCCATCTTTGTCAATGGCTCTGTTTCCAAACCTTTTGCCTTACACAGAGGTGTTCGTCAAGGATGCCCTCTTTCGCCACTTCTTTTTATACTTGCGTTAGAACCTTTCCTTGCTAAAATTAAACAAAATCCTATATTCATGGTTTCCAAAGTGGTCGCAGCCATATTAAAATGAGTGTCTACGCGGATGATATTTTACTTTATCTATCGAAACCAGAAATCTCCCTCTCACCCTTCTGGACAGAAGTCAATAACTTCTCCTTACTTTGTGGTTACAAATTAAATCCTGATAAATGCGAAATCCTTCCTCTTAATGTTTTATGTTTCAGACATGACTTTCTTTCAAGTAACTTTACATGGAACTCTCAAAAAATCAAATATTTAGGTTTATGGTTTGCCCCCTCTATTAAACTCATTTTATCACTAAATATGACTCGAATATTCACTACATTATCCGATTCTATCTCGAAATGGCACCCGCTTTATTTAACCTGGTGGGGCAGACTGGACACTATTAAAATGATGCTTGTTCCTGTTATTCTCTATACTCTTTCAGCTATCCTGCTTACTATTCCTTCATATTTTTTCAAAAAAATTTACTCTATCTTATCAGCTTTTTTGGGGAATAACAGGAAACCAGGTATGTCCCTTGCCTTGCTTAAACGTAATAAAACTCTTGGGGGTGTTAATTTCCTGGATTTTCAATTATATCATAAAGCCTTTCTTATTAAACAACTTTCTAAGTGTTTAAACCATTCATCCTCAGATATTTCCCCACTATGACAGGATGTCGAATTATCCTCTCTTGATCCTTTCTCAATTCAAGAATTCCTTACGTTCACTTATAAGACTCGATTTTCATCCTCGCCTATACATAAAACGTCTCTTAACTTATTTCGTTCAATTATCAACTCACATCTCCCGGAGGTTGACCAGTTTCTCAATTCTTCGATTTGGCATAATCGCTATATAACAATTAATAAAAAACCTGTATTCTGGAAAGCTTGGCGAGACAAAGGTCTGCTTTGGGTACACCAACTTTACTCTCGCGATACCTTTCTCACTTTCTCGGAAGCACAAATACTCTTTGGTCTTCCAGATTCATATTCTAATAAATTTGAAACACTGATTCACTCTATATTCTTATTTTTATCCTCTCAATCTTTGAATCCTCCCTCCTCAATATCTCATGGTAATATCCTTCCTATATTAAGTAATCATCCTAGTGCTTCTTCTATTTATAAATTTCTTACCAAATCCGTGGAGCATAGAAATAAAACCAAAGTGGAATTACAGTGTGAACGGGATTTTCTTACTTCATGGTCCACTTCGTTTTGGGATAAATTATGGACTAAAATTCGTAAGACTTCAAGATCAGCTAGTGCAACGCAAACGCTTTTATTTTTATATAATAGACTCATGTTCACTCCTGTACCTTCACATAAATTTACACCCACTACGCCCCCTAATTGTTGGTCTTGTAATATTCCCAACGCAGATTTGTTTCACATGTTATTCTCCTGTCCCCTTACCCATCAATTCTGGGTGAAAGTCTGGTCTCAAATCAATAGTATTTTTCACACCCAATTTCCTTTTTCCCCTTAAACTATTTTTCTAGGCTCACTTTCTGAACATTGGCAATCCATCACATATAATACAGACATCGTAGATTTATTAATTGCAATTGGTTTTCAACAAATTACCAAAAATTGGAAACAATCCACATAATTATCTTTCCAGGCCTGGTGGTATAGTGTTTGTTATAACCATCGACTTGATCATGCTTATATCTCTCCTCTATCCCTACTTATCAAAAGAGAACATTTATGGTCACCTATTACTATTTTCTTAGATGCTTCTGCTCAGAGATCTAATCATCATCGCCCACTGTTAGAAGAAGTCCCCAAACCGCCATGAATTGAATTGACTTCTCCAATTTTATATAGTATTTTTCTTTGTCTTATTTACTTACAGTTACTATAAAATGGTTTATTTCCATTTTACAGTCACTATTTAATTATTGCTCATTTGACTATTTATCGTATTAAGCTCTCCTACCTTTTCATTACATTATAATTAGTTCAATGTTATTGTACCTTTTCCCTTCTTGCTCTTTTTCCCCCTTTTACAGTTTCCTATTATCCTTATTATATATGCAACGCAACTGTTTGATTTTTGCTGAATGATTATTAAGTAATCAACTTATTTCGTATTATATAAGCTCATTGTACTTTTTATTAATTATATATGTTTTGTTGCATTATTCTTTTCAATAAATTTCTTTTAAACTTAAAAAAGGGAGATTGACCTCACTGTAGCCTTTGTTGTTGCCTCTTACTGCCTAACACAGGAGGATCCTCTTGTTTTTAGATGGACTCTGTCCCACTAGGATTGACAGTGGCATTCTTCATTATCAAGTCTTCACCCAGATAAGTTTTTGCATCTGGGTGAGCTCAACTTTGATAGTCAAGGAAGCTCTTTGTGTGTTATTATCAAGAGATATAAAGGTAAAATTGCCTAAAGGTATCCTTAAAGCTTTATGATTTATTTTCGGGGATCCTTTGGCAAGGTTAAGAGAGATAGGGTGATGTGATAGAGCATGCAAAGCACTTAAGCATCACAGGTCTACATGTTTCAGCTGTATAACTTTGCCTTACTGGTCAAAAGACTTTCTTCAAGACCATGCTTCTCAAAGATCTTTAAGCTATTCCCTACTTTGGGTTACTATATTGTATATTGCTGCATACTCTGAGCTTGCTTCACTTCACACCTTCACTCTCATTGCAGCATGCCATTTGTACAACCCATACTGAGAACTGTCATCAGCAGTGTATCTGTAGGCTAGAAAATAGACATCGTTAGTTAAGGCTGTGACCGCTTGTGTCCCAAATAGTGACAACACTCAGTGGGCACTGCACACACAATTGTTTAGTGTGAGCACACAAGTGGGCATGCAATTTCCTTCTCTTAGTTATCAGACCGTCTCATTAATATCCAAAGGCTAGTGTGGAGTGTTATGATATAGCATTTGTTCTTATCCGTGTTAGGGTCATCATGCATACACTCTACACAAATTATCCAGTGCATTCTTGTTTCAACTGTTTTCAGATCATATTTTTGATACACAGATGTTTATACGAAAACGTTTAGGTACAAACATACTGTCTATATGTGTTAAACTGTCTACTTCTTTTAAAATCCTCATGCATATTGATACTTCAGCTTGATTAAGACATACTCAAAGATCAATTTTCAAGGGCCCCATATGGAATTAAAGGTGGGTGGATATTGCAGTCACACTGTAAAAGTCAAAAGTGGAGTACACAAGTTACAAACAGTTTTCCCATAGAGTAGGTAAGTAATTGAAAATCACTGGAAGTTCGAAACGACTTACATCTTCAAAGATACATGCCCACAAAGAACCTATTGGCTTCTCTATGCTCTGCATATTGTTGGCTACCAACCACAAGACATTATTTCCATGATGTCCAAGTCACATAACATGCACATTTGTGATGTGTCACGTGACCATGCATCAGCTGGAGTTAATTTCCACAGATTTTATTGTAGACCTTTTTTCTTCTGAAGGGTGCACCTCTAATATAATAAATGTTGATTCCTTTTAACAAAATAGCTCATTATACTCCTCTTTGCATGGTTACTTCAGCTGCTACGTTGGCTGAAATATTTTTTTTCTGAAGTACTCAAATATCATGGATAGGCAAGTAGATTGTCTCTAATAGTAGAGTTCAGTTTGTCTGCAGTATTTGGTCTCAGATGTACAAGGAGTTGGGAGTACGTGGTACACTTTCCTAAGGGTATCATCCCCAAACAAATGGGCAGATTGAAAGACTAAAAAAGACCTTAGAGAGATAGCTAAGATGTGTTTTCTATTGTGATCAGCCAACTTGGAAGACAGTATTACCATTTGCAGAGTTCACCTAAAATAACTCGTCATTCCTCTTCTGCATTCAGTTCCTTTTTTTTGCAAACTCTGGTGGTCACACCATAACTTTACATACTCTCCTGAACCAAACACTTCAGTTCAAGAAGGCGGAAGGAAGACAGATTAGTTTGGCATACAAGAAGAGAAGACAAGCCACAAGATACAAGATTGGAGACAATGATTGGTTATCCTCTGTTCATCTACTAACTAGAATAAAAAGATTCAAATTGTCCCCTCATTACTTTGGAGCTTTTAAAATCATAAAACCTATAAACCCAGTTACAGTTGCGCTTAAATTATTAACTATAAAGAAAACTCACCCTTTGCTATATGTACACTTATTAAAGCCAACCTTTTACTGTAATATTCCATCAGATTCCAAATTCTCCCAAAACTGTCATATTCGAGGGTCATGTTAAAGGAATAACTTATTCCAGAAATTCTCATGGTGAACTTCCTTATTTAGTAGATTTGGAAGCCTGCATACTCTATCCATGCTCCACTGTTGATAAGGGAATCTCACAGAATGTAAATAAGCCTGGCCATAGAAAGGAGAATAATGTTATGCAGCTGAATGCACCAGTTTTTCAGTTTGTTTTAATTTTTTTATCAAGGCTTACGTGAGTGTGGTCGGTTTTTCTTTCATGTTTAATGTCATTGTTGTTGAAAGATTTTTGTCTAGCTGCATTCCTGGTCTCTTGTCGGGTTCCTGGCTGCCATGACAGTAGGGTCTCCTGCCTAGCGCTGCTCATGTTTCTGGGCTGTCACGAGGATGGGTGATTGGCTTTCACCTGTTGAGATTTCAGTCCATGTGTTTGCCTTTGGTTTGCCTTCTCTATTCCCTTATCTTTTCCTAATCATAGCCTAATCCATTATGGCATGTGTAAAAATACTGTTTCAGTATTCACTACATACTATTTAAACTAGACACAGAGGATGGTCCTTGAGTTGCAACATAATTGTTCACTCAGAATCAGCTTATCCTGTTTTCTATGCTTTGCAATGAACTCCAGTGTTCCATCCTGCCCTGCTTGATGAAATGTACATGCTCTCAGAGAGAGATTGTTTGCTTCTTGCTTGATAATCTCTTTCCTCTGAGTACTGGATCTACACCCTGTTGCCTCATTTTGGATAATAATGAACCCAGTTGTTTTAAAACTTGATCAGTGTCAATCTACCAGGAATGGCAGACCGTACCTCGGACTCAAGAAGGTACCACCAACTCACCCTTGACAGTAAGAATCTGTAGAATTTCTTGGGATGTGACCTTAAAACCATTGGATGAAGCCCGTGGCATTGCATGGACTGCTGTGACAGACCCTGTAAGGTGGGGTGATTTGTTTACGGATCATGATATTTTCTTCTCAAATGAAGCCATGTGTTCCTGAACCTTATTATTGGCTTCCACTTGAACTTCCAACAATTATGCTGCACAGACAACCTGAATATGGGATTCAAGAAGTTCAAGAATCTGAAGTTTTAGGGCTGTTTTACATTTTTTAATATTTGGAAATATTATCCTACTATTGAGTACTCTTGGGAATTAGCTTATTCAGTTCATGCCCCTCTAATAGTTTTACATTTCTTTCACTGGCTCCCTGATAAACCCAGAACTTCAAGTGAGGGGTATATTGTTATTACCATACCAAAATCTGTGCTCAGAGTTATACAAACAGCTAACCAGAGACAACTTGAGTTCAAAGGGAAAAAGAGCTTTCCACATGCTCTCCATCAGCATCTTGTCACATGCCACAATCTGGGTGTTCTCATCACCTGCATTGGTCAGTGTATCCCTGCTCCCAGTTATCTGGAGGGTTTTCCAAGAGTAGTTTGGGACACAAAGGATAGCAGTGGGATTTCTGAATCCAGTGCAGCATGCAGGATGTTATTCTTGGGTTTCTTATTTGTTATCAATTAGACTCTGTGAGTTCTAGAAAAAGGACAAGAACAAACCCCAAGAACAAGTCTTTCCAAGGTTTTTGTATGCCCTTTGGTGGAATCCAGTGCAGCAGGCAGGATGTTCGCTTAGGCTTCTTCTTTGTTATCAAATGGACACCGTGAGTTCCAGAAAAGGGACAAGAACATACTTCAAGAACAAGTCTTTCCAAGGTGTTGGTCTGACCTTTGGAGGATGTATAAGATTTCCAATCCAAGAATTAGTCTGTACTTTGGAGGATGGCTAGGGTTCCCATAACAAGATGTAATAGATTAATTTCCTGTGATTTCAGTTCCTGTTTGATGCACCTATAAAGCAGGCATATACATATATACTTATATATATATAAGTACGGACACAATACAATAAAGAGTCTATGAGCAATTACCTTGTCTAGAGTGGCCAGAATTTCTCTGGTTTTGTACGAGTGACATGTCCAACTAACTATAAAGTCCCCGAAACCTGTGGTTTTTTCAGTAAATTCCTAAGGTTTTTTAAATGCTAATTTCTAACTATAACGTCCCTGAAACCTATGGTTTTTTCAGTGAATTTCAAAGGTTTTTTAAATGCTAATTTCTAACTATGCCTACAGAGGTAGGACATGTGCAGGAAGAGGAAGAAATGCACAGAAAGAAGCAAGAGAAATGCAGAAAGAGGCAACAGAAGTCCAGAAAGAGGAAGAAAGGTGCAGAAAGAAGCAAGAGATATGCATAAAGAACCAACAGAGGCTTTGTTGCAAAGTCATCCTGTGCCCTGGGCAACCCTCAACTTTTTTCTGACTGGTACTGGTGGTAACTGACTCTGACTGACCCTGGTCTCTGCCTAACCAGGTCCGGAGCCAGTGCTATGCTGAAAGACACTTAGAATACAGTGAAAACACCTACATACACTAGGGTACACTATGGGTTGGGGTACCCCTGTGATTGGCATGACCTCCCATGTAAGGCCCTAGTACATAATAGGGCAGGGGGATTAAAACTACCTCTAAGTCCCTAGCATATAATAGGTCAGTTTAAAAGTAGCCCTGTGTGTGCAGAAAGAGGCACGAGAGGTGCAGAAAGAGGCAAGAGAGGTGCAGAAAGAGGGAAGAAGGGTTCAGAAAGAGGCAAGAGGTGCAGAAAGAAGCAAGAGAGGTGTATAAAGAAGCAAGAGAAGTACAGAAAGAAGCAACAGAGGTGCAGAAAGAAGCAACAGAGGTGCAGAAAGAGGCAAGAGAAGTTCAGAAATAGGCAGCAGAGGTGCAGAAACAGGCAGAAGAGATGCAGAAAGAGGGAACAGGGGTGCAGAAAGAGAGAAGAGGGGTGCAGACATTTGCAATGGAGGTGCAGAAAGAAGCAGGAGCAGTGCAGTAAGAAACAACAGAGGTGCAAAAAGAGGCAAGAGGGGTACAGAAAGAGGAAAAAGAAGAGCAGAAACAAGCAAAAGAGATGCGGAAAGAGGCTAGAGGGGTGCAGAAAGAGGCAAGAGAGGTGCAGAAAGAGGCAAGAGAGGTGCACAAAGAGGGAAGAAGGGTGCAGAAAGAGGCAAGTGGGGTGCAGAAAGAAGCAAGAGAGGTGTAGAAAGAAGCAAGAGAAGTGCAGAAAGAAACAACAGCGGTGCAGAAAGAAGCAAGAGCAGTACAGAAAGAACAACAGAGGTGCAGAAAGAAGCAAGAGGGGTGCAGAAAGAGGCAAGAGAAATGCAGAAAGAAGCTAAAGAGGTGCAGAAAGAGGCAAGAGGGGTGCAGAAAGAGGGAAGAGGGGTGCAGAAAGATGCAAGAGGGGTGCAGAAACAGGTAGGAGAGGTGCACAAAGAGGCAAGAGGGGTACAGAAAGAGGCAGGAGGGGTGCAGAAAGAAGGAAGAGAAGTGCAGAAAAAAGCAACAGAGGTGCTGAAAGAGGCGTAAAGGGTGCAGAAAGAGGCAAGAGAAGAGCAGAAAGAAGCAACAGAATTGCTGAAAGAAGCAACAGAGGTGTAGAAAGAAGCAATAGAAGTGCAGAAAGTGGCAAGTGAGGTGCAGAAAGAGGCAAGAGAGGTGCAGAAAATGACAAGAGAACTGCAGAAAGAGGCAAGAGGGATGCAAAAAAGGGAAGAAGGGCGCAGAAAGAAACAAAAGAAGTGCAGAAAGAGGAAAAGAGGTGCAAAAAGAGAGAAGAGGTGTGCAGAAAGAGGCACGAGGCGTGCAGAAAGAAGCAAGAGATGTGCAGAAAGAAACAAAAGAAGGGCAGAAAGAAGGAACAGAGGTGCAGAAAGAGGCAACAGGGTGCAGAAAGAGGCAACAGGGATGCAGAAAGAGGGAAGAGGGGTGGAGAAAGAGGCAAGAGGTGTAGAAAGAAGCAAGAGACCTGTAGAAAGAAACAAAAGAAGTGCAGAAAGAAGGAACAGAGGTGCAGAGAGAGGCAAGAAAGGTGCATAAAGAAAGAAAAGGGGTGCAGAAAGAAGCAAGTGAGGTGCAGAAAGAGGCAACAGAGGTACAGAAAGACACAAGAGAGGTGAAGAAACAAGCAAGAGAAGTGCAGAAAGAGGCAATAGAATTGCTGAAAGAAGCAACAGAGGTGTAGAGAGAAGCAAGAGAAGTGCAGAAAGAGGAACAGAGGTGCAGAAAGAGGCAACAGGGGTGCAGAAAGAGGCAACAGGGGCACAGAAAGAGGCAAGGGGGTGTAGAAAGAAGCAAGAGACCTGTAGAAAGAAACAAAAGAAGTACATAAAGAAGGAACAGAGGTGCAGAGAGAGGCAAGAAAGATGCAGAAAGAGGGAAAAGGGGTACAGAAAGAGGCACAAAGGGTGCAGAAAGAAGCAAGAGACGTGCAGAAAGAAACACAAGAAGTACAGAAAGAAGGAACAGAGGTGCAGAAAGGGGCAACAGGAGTGCAGAAAGAGGGAAGAGTGGTGGAGAAAGAGGCAAGTGGATGCAGAAAGAAGCATGAGAGCTGCAGAAAGAAACAAAAGAAGTGCAGAAAGAAGGAACAGAGGTGCAGAAAGAGGCAAGAGGTGTGCAGAAAGAGGCAAAAGGGGGTGCAAAAAGAAGCGAGAGGTGCAGAAAGAATCAAAAGAAGTACAGAAAGAGAGAAGAGGGGTGCAGAAAGAGGCACGAGGGGTGCATAAAAAGGCAAGAGGGGTGTGGGAAGAGGGGTGTGAAAGAGGCACATTGGTTCAGAAAGAAGCAAGAGAGGTGCAGAAAGAAGCAACAGAGGCACAGAAGGAGGGAAGAGGGGTGGTGAAAGAGACAAGAGAAGTGCAGAAAGAAGCAACAGAGATGCAGAAAGGGGGAAGAGGAGTGGAGAAAGAGACAAGAGGGGTGCAGAAAGAAGCAAGAGAGGTGCAGAAAGAAACAAAAGAAGTGCAGAAACAAGGTACAGAGGTGGAGAAATAGGCAGGAGGGGTCCAGAAAGAGGGAAGAGGGGTGCAGAAAGAGGCAAGAGAGGTGCAGAAAGAGGCAACAGGGGTGCACAAAGAAGCAAGTGAGGTGCAGAAAGAGGCAAAAGAGGAGCAGAAAGTAGAAGAGATTTGCAGAAAGAAGCAAGAGAAGTGCAAATAAAGAAAGAAATGTGCAGAAAGAAGCAACAGAAATGCAGAAAGAGGCAAGAGAGGTGCAGAAAGAAGCAAGAGTGGCTTGCACACCATTAGTACCAATTTAACGCCTACATTTAGCAATAAGTTACAGGTGACCATTCTAGGTTTGCAAAGGACCTTCCACTACGCTGTAACACTTGTCGCTGCATTTTTGGTAACGTTTGAGCCGTTTGAGCTAGAAACAAGGCTTTTTTTGTTCAAATCTGCAGATTAGGCAGCAAATGATGGATTATGTGGCTAATGTATAATTGTGCGAAAGTTGGTGCAGGCAAACAGTCGCATAATTCCAGTGGCCCTGCTCATACCTCTGACTAGGTCCAGAAGTGCTCCTCAGTGATTGCTTCTTTTTTTTGTCTCATTAAGTTCATAGTTTTGCTTCTATGGAAACGAGGAAGACTAAACCTGAGGTTACCACTCCATAACACACACTACCATACCACATAATTACTCTCCATAACACATAATCCCACTCTACATAATTCCTATACACTGAATACCACATACTTCCAATCCACATAATTTCACTGCACAACATACCACATAATTCCCTACACACAACGTACATCCACTCCACTCCAAAAAAGTTTAGTAAAAAACTTTTACATTTACAACGCCAATAACTCTAACTCTTGCAAATGCAAGCCCTATTACATTACAAATGCTTCTTTAACTGGCATTCACGTTTGCAGAGTGGTGGAGAAAGGGTGCTGGGCCTCCAACCAGCGCTCAGGAATTCTGCTGCATAGGACTTACAGGAGGTACCAGGAGGGCTTCTTGGCCCCTAAGTCCCTCGGTAGTAAATTGGACTTCATCCCCCAACCCATAGTGTGCCAAGAGGCGCGTTTGCAGAGTGGTAGAAAAAGGGGGGGCGTGGCCTCCGAAGACCTCTTAGCAATCCCACTGTGTGGGACCTACTGGAGGTAACAGGAGGAGTAGTTGGCCCCCAAGGACATCTTTGGGGGCCAACTACCCCTCCTATTACCTCCAGTAAGTCCCACACACAGCAGGATTGCTAAGTTCTTATAGCAGGCCATGCCCCCTTTGCCCACCACTCTGCAAACACGCCTCCTGGCGCGCTCTTGGATGGGGATTAAAGTCCCCTTCGCTGCTGGGGGTCCTTAGGAGCCAACTAGCCTACCTGATACCTCCAATAAGCCCTAGCTAGTGGGATTGCTGAGAGGTGGACACAGGCCACACCCCCTTTCTCCACCACTCTGCAAATGCGCCTCCTGGTGCACTCTTGGTTGGGGGATGAAGTCCCCTTGATTCCTGTGGGTCCCTCTATGCAGTTACCATTCAATATTCTGCCCTCGATATTATTGTACCACAATATTGTTGGTGTTGATATTCAGTAGTACAACCATATATATATATACATACATGGACTTTCAGTCGGGCCCTGCATTGCATGCAGCATTGGCCAATAGGTCAGCCCATTTTCTCCCCCCACTGTGTCTGACAGTATTTTAACTGTGCACAATGTGCACAGTTACCATCAGCTTCAAAGGTATCCCCTTATAGAGCTAGCGTCTGGCCAGCCCATGTATGAATGCTTTTGTTAATCATTATTTTTGCCTTGTTTGAAAATCGTATTTTGTATTCCACTTCTCTTCCCATTTTTTGAGGGGAGTGTTCATTACCATGAGCACTCTTGTTTTGCCTTGGGAGAGAGCCTGCTGCACACTTTGACTCCTCTCTTGCGCCTCCAGATGTGATGCCAAAAGAAAAATGAAGAAATCATAGTACCATCTGAGAGCAGACATCTCGCCCTGGAGGATGCCATGCGCCAGCTGCCTCCCAGTCCCTGCTGCTAATTCCTATTCTCCGCACCCAGCCTGCATCGCTGCAGCAGCTCTTACTCAGTTATGTTTAACCCACATGTAGACACCACATGCTTGTGGCTGGTCTCTGCTAATTATTTAATCTCCGGAAACAATACAAATGGTTTCATCATGTCATTGGTTCCAGGAACTATCTCCATATACAGCCTTATTACTTGGATATCATTTTGGGGAAGTGCACAAAAATACTGTATTTCATCTTGTGCAGCTATATAAATACAATACTGACAAAACTGCAGCTTTTCAGTTCTGCTGTACATTGCTCGTTACATTTAAGCCACTTTGGGCCTGATTTTCAAAAAGGTCGCGCAGCCCCCAAAGAGGCTGCTCTGTGTTGCATTACAGGAAGGGAGCAGGAGAGCACCATATCTTCAGAGATATGACTCTCCCCTCCTCTTTCCCTAGCGTCAGCACTGATTTCAACTGGTGTGTGCCAGATACTCACCTTAGCGCCATAGCGCTAAAGTGCATGCCTGAATCTAGATTAGGTTTTGTTCAGGAAGGGTAGTCCCGTACAAAATGCTATACCTAGACAAGTTTCAATGCTGTTCCCACTTTGTATGTGTGTTGCACAGTGCAGCGTACATGCAAAGTTGAAAAAGCACGGAGACATTAAAACATTTCTCCTGTTAGCGCCTACTTTGAAGTGGCATTAACTTTTGGCACAAAACCCTGCCTACAATTCTGTGTAGATGCGGTTTTGCATCAAAAGTCATGGGTGGTTGCATGGGAACGCCCATGTACCACCAATGTAACACCCCCTCTGTGCTAAGTAATGAAAAGCAGTGCTTCACGCTGCTTTGCCCTACTATTAGGGTGGTTTCCAGCGCAAAACTTGTTTTGCGCTGGAAAGTATATTGCACAAAAAACATTGTGCACTGATTAGTGTCATTTTTGTGATTCTAACCCAGCGCAAATTGTGTGTAACATTTGCAAAAATGTTTTCAGACTTAAAAGTGCAAATTGACAGTGGGTATTTGTATAATTCCTTCTTTGCCAATCTAACACTTACTTAATTTTAAGTTAAATAATTTATGCTACTTGATGAACAGGTGGTATGAGTTCATGGGGCAGGGAGGCATTGGGATAGGCAAAGAACCTTTAAAATGATACAAACTACCAATGCTAAATCAATGGCAAATAAATCTAGTCTCTCCTTTTCAACTGGCTTTTAATTAAAGTAGTATACTGGAGAACCGGGTGTGGATGGTGGCAGTAAGAGTTTTGAATGCAACACTGTTTTAAAGATCTCAAACTTGAGCTTCTTCATTTACAATTTAAAATCCATGATTTTCAGCAAAAGGTGCAAACAAAGCCTTATAACCTACCTGTTCATGATGGCAATTTGCCATTAGGATGTTGACAGAAGTTCCAAATTCAATATGTGACAGAAGGCCCGATTACGAGTTTGGCAGTGTGGAAGCAGGCCGCCACGCCACCACCTCGCTTCCACACAGCCAAACAGGCTGGGAAAAAAGAACATCATGGGGAGAACTGTCCTTGTAAAAGCATTGAATTAATTGCTAATCTGCAGAGTGTAATTGTTTTCAGATGAGAAGGGCTTCCATCTCAAGTGATGTGCATGCTGTTGATTTGGCCAATTTTGAAATGAGGGGATGTTAATAGATAAGAGTATGAGGATTTTATTGTATCTAAATGAATGGTGTTATTTTTAGGTGAGGATTATTTTCAGAGTGTTTTCAAAGTGAAATAAGTTTTGTTATTAGCAGAGGCTTTATTTTGCAATGAAGTTGAAATTGGAGCACCATGGAAAATTGGAAGTCAGAAGGGAAAGCTTATTGAGTCTATTGATTTCTGTTTCAATGTGGTAGGTAACCAAGCCCAACAAGTGGTGTTACTGTATTTTGTTTTCTGTTCAATTTTATTAATCCTTAATTTCTTTGCAGTTCATTACAAGATATTTCCATGTATTTGAAAAAAGTCATGAAGTATTTGATTATAAAACATAACAATAGCAAGGTGAACAAGCATTAAGACAAGATGTCTCAGCAATCAGAGAGCTATTGTTGTTGTCAATGTCAATGTCTTTTAGCTATACTGTTCAGCATGGTTGAAAGTCATGTAAAAATCTTAAGCATATGGTGGCCCCTGCAGTTTTTTCCCTGAAGTAATACATGAGGGATCGCATACGCATCAAAGCCCCAGCGCTGCTGTCTCTGAAAGTGGAAGAGGCAAGGCAGGCAGAGCTTGGCTCAGGCCGGATTTATCTTCTGTTTATCAGGAATAAAAGACAAGTAAAAGATGTGTAGCGAGGCATAAAAATTGAAATAAATCTATCTCCATTCTTGATACCTACAAAATGGGGAACTGTGCAGTTTTTATGTTTATTATTCTGTTAGCAGAGGATGTAGCTTAGCAGTTAGAATCTCCAACCTTGAAGATGTGGAACCGGGTTCAAGTCTCGGCGGGAGGCTCAACATCCTGTGATTCTGGGCAAATCACTTAGGGGCTATTTACGAGTTTGGCAGTATGGGTACCACCGTGCCGTCGGGTCCTTCCACCCGATTATCCTGCGGGGGTGGGGAAAGTGAGGGTATTGGAGGCGGTGCTGATTCCGGCACTGCTGTGCCAATTAGGAGGTGGATTTCCGCTGACGTTTTCATGGCGGGGCCTGCCGTGAAAATGTCAGCGGAAAGGCAGGGAAGGGGCCCCAAACAGGGCACGCGGGTGATTTTGTCCATTAGGCATTGTGGCTGGGGGCACATGTTGTGCCCCCCTATGTCTGCACTGTTGTGCGCGCACTGTGTGCCATGCATGTCATGGTGTCTGACAGCAATGCAGGCACGACAATGCAGGTGCTGCAGTGTGGCAGCATTGCCTTCAGGCTCACTCTATGAGCCGAAGCATGCTGCCACGTCAAGACCACCGCCGGCCCAGCAAATAACTTGTAATGCTGCGATCAGGATGCCGCTGGCTTGGGAGCATTTTCCCGACCACCGCAAAGGCGGTGCGGCAGCCCCTAAATCTCTCCGTTCCTAAAAATCAACATGTCCATCTGTAATGCAACTGGTGCTCATGTAAACCACCATGATGCCTTTGGGTTGAGTTTGCACTATATAAAACTGCAAATTAAAATAAAACATAACACCAGCTTGCAATTTCGCTGCTTTGCAGTTAGTGCAGTTTAAGAATCTATGCACAATTGGAAATGAAGCCCAGGTGGGAGGAGAAGAAGGAGCTTGTTAAAAACACGAGCACTCGTGTGGAGTGCTCAAACAAAAATAAAAAAGTATCTCCTAAAACAGGAGCAGTGGATGGACACAAGTACTTGGTCCATGCTCTGTGGAGGGCTAAGCCCAAGACGAGGCATGACACATGCATGTCATGGACAAATGGGGGCAAAGGATATGAGAGCGAGGATGAAGTGAGCAAATGGTAACTCTATGGGCAAACTGAAGACCACAGAGTGAATGTAACATGTCTCTTCGAGACAGTGCATGTTCTGTCTAGCCGATACCTAAAAAGGAGAGTGGATGTATATGTTCATTGCAGTGAAAAAGCATAACATAATTTGCCTTTGCTGTTTTCTTATCACAAATGTGTTTATTCCTATTCTGGAAACTATCTGGTAAATATGATAGTGTATATTTTGTCACACATTAAATCTTGTCATCAAGGAATGTAAATGTTCAATTGAATAAATGAATGAATATTTATTGTATAAAATATATCAAAATATTAATCACAATAAAAATATTAAAAACATTTAACTCATGAACATATCTGCAAGTTTTCCATAGGAGCAACGCTTCAATCACACTTCCTTAAGACAGCAATTAGCATTATTTAAACATTTAGGAAGTTACCTGATAAATTGACATCAATGTTCAATTGAATGATAACTAAAATCAGTGATAATAAAAAAACAAACTAAAAAGTATGCTTCAATTATTGTATAAAAATACAAGGATTTTCTGTAAAGAGATGTGAAAAGGTTTTCGCTGGATATGTGCATTTAAGGGATCTATTGTTGGAAATGTCTAAATAATTAATCTCATGATTTCTTAGTGCCTCACTGATCTTTGTGTTATTCATGTTTTCACCACTCGTAAAGGGTCCCATTGAAGCACATTATTGGAAAGCCTATTATTCTTTTGTTGTGGGTATAGAAAATAATTTATTAAAATGGATAATGATGTGAAGTGTTCACAAAAGTATCGTAGGCTAATTGGTAAGTGCCGGTTTTAACATTTATTAGAACACTGGAATGTTGAGAGCTCCATTGAACACAATGGAGCCACTGAGGACAGGAAACAGCCTTGAACACACAGGGGCATATTCTCAAGGTGACATCGGATATTTTTATCGCCGTATTCACAAGCTGTCGCTAACAGCTGTTAGCGACAGCGGCCGCTAAAAACATCGCCAACGATGTCAGCGACAACTAACGCTAATCATATGCAATGTAGGCATTTCCATGTTAAAACGCACGCTAACCCCACTTCGCAATATTCTCAACGATCGCCCGGACCGGCGATGCGATAAAAAAACACACGCTAAGGCCCGTTAGCTGCTGGAACTTAAGACCAGAAAAAAGGATGTCTAAAAAATGGTGATAAATAGCAGTACATAAGGGAGACTAGCCCAGAGCCACATCTGAAGAGCCACTGATGCCATGGAGGTACTAATCATGCAGCTCGGAGCACCAAGAAGGCCACAGCAACCACCGCCACTGCCACCTCCCCCAGGACCACCACCGAGGCTGCGCCGAATAAGACAGCGGGTCCATCGCCCACGTTTCTGCCTCACAGACTTAACGCCAGAGGATGTGATTGCCCACTACAGGCTCAAAAGGACATCCATCCCCTGCATCCTGAACCAGATAGCCCACAGGCTGATGACACCAATTCAGCGGATAACCAACATCCCTCCACAAACAAAGCTGCTCACTGTGCTGCACATGTTGGCCTCTGGTACCTTCCAACCAACAACTGCCCGAGTCGGAGGAGTCTCACAGCCAGCCCTATCAAAGTTCCTCACAACTGTCTTGGATGCCATCATCAGCCTGATACCCCAGCACCTTCACTTCCCCAACACTGCGCAGGAACAGCTGGAGACCAAGCAAGGCTTCTACGCCATAGCTGGCTTCCCGCATGTGTTGGGGGCAATTGACTGCACACATGTCCTACTTGTACCTCCTGCGGACACTGCACACATATATCGCACCAGAAAGCACACACATTCCATCAATGTGCAGGCAATAGTGGACCACCGGGGCCTGTTCACCAATGTCGTAGCCAAGTTCCCAGGCAGTGTGCATGATTCCTACATCTTCCGCCAGTCCATCATTAACCAGCGCTTTCAGGATGGCACATATGGAAATGCACTGCTCGTTGGTAAGTACCAACTGAACACACCACACACCTCAACTCCACAATCATGGAACTCACAACTGTGAGAATGCACACGTTCCAAACTCATATACAACATGCCAATCAACATGCCCACCTACCAGACACCACAACACAAGTAACTGTGGTAACTGTGGCCAGCCATGTAGACAATCCATCCCCAAAGGCATAGCCCCTCTGCCACACATTTGCAAATGTGGGGAGAGGTGGGAACCAAGTCTGTGCGATGGAGGTACTCGACCTACGAAGCAAGAATGTACACAAGGCTGAGTGTGGCGGTGGTGTGCTGGACAGTCTTGAGTGTGCAGAGCACAGACATGTCCATGTGGGCATATAGTGTGTTTCCGTTGTCCAGCCTGATGGCAATGACAGCGTTGGTGACTGTCCTACCTGACGGGGGGTGGGAACCATGTGAAGGTAGCATGGAGGATGCAGAGGCTGTCGAAGCAGCTGCAGGCCACTGCATAGACCTGTTTGTACATGGAGAGGGAGGAGTCGAGTACGATGCCTAGGTACCTCGAGTTGTCATGTGGGGGCTGCCGAAGGCGGTGGCCCACCAGGTGTTGCCACATGCTGATGGGTTGGTCATGAGGATGAGGACTTATGACTCCCCTTTGTAGAGCACCCCCCAGCTGTTGAACATCCATGTTGCAACTTGCTGCAATCCTCCCTGGAACCCCAGTCTGGTGTGTGTTTGCGCATTGTTGAGGGAGAGTATGAGCTAGGTGTCCTTGTAGGTGGTGATGACCAATGGTTACCTCCATGTACCTCTAGTTCTACTCCAGGCGCTCTGCAGATGCATCTGTCATCTTGGATGTTGTTGGTGACCAAGGTGGCATTCATTGCATGCTGTATGTAGGAGTAGCATATTGGGCCAAGTGTGTATGCGCATTTGGAGATACATGTGTGGTAATTCCGACCAGTGCTGTTGGCGGTGCCTGCAGCGGTGTGGGTGTTGCTGTTGATGGTGGAGTGTACCAGAACCTCGGTGACTCAGCTCCAGTAACTCTGTGTGGCGCCGGCTGTGGGTTTTGGTGTCATGGGGTTTTACGACGAGGAAGTGTACGCTGTGCTGGTCACACCATGGGCGTTGAGTGGTGTCGATGAAGTGGACGCAGTTTCCACTTGTGAAGATGGGGTCAAAGGTGTGCCCTGCCTTGTGGCTCAGTGTTGAGAAGAGTTGGCTCAGTTCAATGTCAGCAAGCATCTGCCAGAGGGCAATGGACTTGGAGTTCCTGTGGTATGTGAGGTTGAGGCTCCGCTCATGGATGAGTACGTAGTCCAGGGAGTAGATGACGTGGCGTGTGATGATGTTGACGGTGATTGAGAAGCGTACCCGCCCTCTGTGGGCCCTGCAGGTGAGGGTGCCACTGACTGTTGCTTTGTGGCCGGTCTGGATTGGAATCTGCAGGTGTTGGGCAGTGGGGAAGGTCTAGCAGCAGCGGCAGCAGCTGAACAGAACGTGAGCCGTGTCTGGTGTGGCCCATTGCCATCTAAACGTTCTACTGGCATTGACTGCGAGGAGTGCGGATGAGTGGTAGCGCTAGACATTAGGAGAGCCAGGGACCCTGCTGGTGTAGGTGTCAGGCATGCGGACATGTGCAGACAGGCTTGCCATTGGTGCACTGTTGGAGTGCTAGTGATGCAACCGTGCAGCGCACACAAGTACATAGGCCTGGGGTGAGGGACGAGCAGCTGTGAGGCAATGTAATTCGCATTGACGCAGGTCATTTTGTCAGAAGCTACACATGGCAAACATTAATCCCAAAGTAGCACCAATCACACACCATAAAATGATTAACACTGCCCCCATAGCATGCATAACCACTAATGGACACATCTCTCCTTTACATGTTACAGGTGATCAAGGATATGCACTCACCCCATAGATAATGATACCCCTCCGAGCCACCAACACCCAGGCCCAGAGGCAGTATAATTTGGCGCATGGACGCACCAGGGGCATTGTGAAGCGCACATTTGGGGTGCTAAAGTCACGTTTCCGGTGCCTTGACATCACAGGTGGAAGACTGTTGTACAGCCCAGAAATAGTGTCCAAGATTATCCTAGCATGTTGCGTGTTGCACAATATATGTGTACGCACCAATGCCCCATGGATCCAAGTGCCAGATGCACCGGACGATGCTCAGGATGATGAGGAAGATGAGGCTGATGGAGCACACCCCACAGCCTCCGCAGCAGGAACAGCCCGAAGAAACAGAATCATAAACAATTTCTTCACCTGAGCACGCCACATCGGGACTGTCCCTGGCAATCATACATCAGTCCAAAATGACCCCAAGCACAGCATATGTAATAAAAAAACACTACACACATACCCTGTGTGCATGTTTCTCCTCTGCATGAGCAAGTGTAACATTAAGGGGCCGATTCCGATGTCGGACGGACCTGAGTCCGTCCGACATCGGTCAGGAACCATAACCGACCGACCTACTGTCGTCGGTTACGGCCCTGCAAGTACGATGCGACCGAACCCTGTTCGGTCGCACTCGTATGTTGCACAATGGGAGCATGCATTCCGAGCGGAATGCATGCCCGCATTGTGAAATGGAGGGGTGCAGTTCATCCCTGCACACTGTGGCCGGCACCCCAAGGTGCCTGCCACAGGGCGCAGGGATCAACAGAGGGGCACCATAGGTGCCCCCAGGCCAACATTCAGCGGCCTCGCACCCATGGGGGCCATACTGGGGGCCCCCAAAGACAGTTTCCGACTGCCTTTACATGCCAGAAAGACCGGCACAAAAAGGCAGTGGAAAACTGCCATCGTACTCCCTCGGTCGTAAAGAGGCGGCCGGGGGAGTACTGAAGGATTTCCGGACGGGGGACGGGCTCTCCGAGCCCGTCGGAAGCCATCCGGAAATCCGAGGCGGATTCCTTTCCGACCGAGCCCATCGGAATGGCTCGGTCGGAATGGAATCCTAATGGTGCCTTCTGATGCGGACGGAAGGGCTCCGACCCTTGGTCAGACCCCTTCCGTCCGACATCGGAATCGGCCCCTAAGTGGTAACAATATCACAATTATGAACTGATGTTGGATATGTCACCTCTGAACAGAGATGCTGTTTAGGGTGACAAGTGTTCTAAACTAGACATGTTAGGGTGTCAAATGTGGTACGGAATCCTACTGTTCAATGTGTCATATGAGGATAAAAATCACATATAGGGTGTCAATAGTGGTAAACTATGAATATCATGGTGTCATTTGTGTACAAATATGAAATCAAGTGTGTCATTTGGGGTCAATTATGAAATTTTGGTTGTCATTTGGGGTCAATTATGAAATTTAGGGTGTCATTTGTAGGCCTGGGCGGTAAATTCCGTTCCACTTGCGGAATTTGCGGAATTTGCGGAATTTCGCTTTCCGCGGAGAACGTGAAATTGCCAAACATTCCGCGATCTGCGGCTTCGCGGAATTTTTTGCTTGTTTGTGCTTTCAAAATGCGCGTTCACGAGATATTTCTCCCCAAGCACGCAAACAGCGTTCGCGAACAGGAAAAAAGCATCGCGAACGGGCGGAACAAGCAATTCCGCGTGTTCGCGGAACTTTTGCGTGCTCGCGGAGATTTTTTACCATTTCGCGGAGCTTTGAGTAGCGCGACTATGTAAATTCCGCCCACCCCATGTCATTTGGGGTCAAATATGAAATTTATGGTGTCATTTGGGGTCAATTATGGAATTTTGGGTGTCATTTGGGGTCAAATATGAAATGTAGGGTGTCATTTGGGGTCAAATCAAGCTTTTCATGGGGTTCCTTGGGACCAACAATGAAATTTCATCTAAGACTGTTCATCTGTGTAAGAACTTGCACTTAGCGTGCAAAAATGCCGGCAATTCCGAAAATGCGATGTATTTTTCATACATTGCTAAACACATTGAACTGTACGAAATGTTACCCCAAAACCTTTTTGCGTACAGATTTTCATCGCTAAGTCAAAAAATGGGCCGCAAACACAGGAAGTGATGTCTGCATGCTTCCTGTTTACTGGAGGAGTGCTGTGCACTTTCGCTTTCTCTTTCGAGCACATTGCTGGTGATTGTGGAGAGTGCTGGAGGTGTTTGGTGGTGTGTGCTGCAGAGTGGTGTTTTGGAGAGTGTTGCTGTGTCCTGTGTTCTGTTGATAGTGTCCCTGTGAAGTGTGGTGTGCCTGTTTTTACGTGTTTAATTGTCTCTTGTCCTCAATCTTGTCGGGTGTTTGTCTTGGGGTAGTTAACTTATTTAGTAGTTTTTGTGTCTGTTATATTGGGTTTTGATTTGTGGCAGTGGGTTTAGGTGTGTGCAAGGAGATGGTGGGTGTGGGCAGAGAGGGCAGGATTTCCGAGGGGGCATTGGGGGGCTTCTTCTGGCTGATCAATTTTTACCTGCCCCGGATGGTGGAGATGGGAGGCTGTATCCTCTCTGGCTATGATGTAAAGGTGCAGAAGGTCAGGTGGGAGCGTGTGCGGGTGCAGATGCTGCATGTCTTTGGGGTGGACTGCACTGTGCGTCAATGGAAGCACCGCTGGCAGGATTGCCTGGCCCGTGAGGGTGACCTGCTGGACCACCTGGGAGTCATCGTTGGCCTACAGTGTGGTAAGTTTATACTCCAAATTTTATTATGAAACGCTGTAATGTAAAGCCAGAATTCACGTGTGTGACACACTGGTGTCCAAGTGCTAAAATGTGGCAGAGTGAGGCAGAAGACGCCATGCGTTCACGCCTAACGTTGGCACATCAGAAACACAGCGCTGCATCATATTGACAAGCATAGGGTGCAGGTTGGTGTTATCCACTGCTCTGGCGCAACACTTAGCACTGTAGTGCCAAGGCTGGCACCATTGTGCCATACTGCGTGCAGGACAAAGATTGTTTGTGCACAGGAAGGGTGACTGTACCTGAACAATCCAAGGCATTGTTTCGGGGACCTGTGTGCTGCACAAAAGGAAGTGTACAAATGCTGTGCACATGAATATTTGTACGTTTGCTACATTTCAGTTGTACATATGCTCCGTGTGACAAACATTGAAACATGTACAATAGCTCATAGGTAATAGGACACCCCCAGAGTGTCATACACCAGCAACACCAGTGAAACAGCCATGTGCGTTCATCAGCATGTATAACATCATGCTGCATGTAGAAATGGGGCCTTGTGAATGTTCAACACAACCAGTATGTGCAAGTTTGCTAGCATCGCCGTCTTGTCTGGCCAGACTCAGCATCCACAGGTCTTGTGTGAATGGCAGGCAAATGAGACCCAATCATTTAGCAAAAATGTCACGCAACAGTACAGTTACGGAGCATTGTCTGTAATGGTGATGATATGTAAGATGAATATGACACGTGTAATTTCACGTCTGATACCAACACATATTGGGTTTTATGTCTCACAGCTGGACGACCTCTCATCACGCAGGGGGACATCGACAAGTTCAAGGACCCACACGCCACTGGTGAGTTTGGACATCATATATTGGCATAGTGCAGTGTCATGAATGGCTGGCTAAAACAAGCGCTGGTGTAGTATGCAGAATGGGTGTGTATCACATGTACCTTGCCTACAGTGTGATGATGTTTTGTTGAAGTCATAAGTGTGTATGAATCAGTAGGTTAAGGTGGAGCTCTGCATTTGTCTTCCAGTTGTAACTTTGCACATCCCCAGTCAGTGATACACATGTACATTAGGTCTATGGGTTCTGTCACTACGGCACATGCATGTGGATGACAGAGCGCACTGATAGGATAGGAGACATGCAAGTGGTGTAGCTGATGAGTATCAGCAGACATGGAATGCATGTTCACCCGTGACTGAGATGACTGTGCAAGTGTGACCGATCATGCACAAGGAGGATGTGGTTTTCAGGCTGTTCATGCTCAGACACAGGTTGGCACAGTTGTTTCGCAGGTATGCTGCATACCAGCTTCACAGAAGTAGCAGTGCGTAGTTCTGAGGCAAGCATTTCAATGGCACATTCCACAAACACCTAGCAAAGATGGCCCAAAGAATAACATAGGCATGTTTGGCCACTGCAATGGTAATGTCATGCTTTCTCCTTGGGGTAATTCCCTGGTTGACTCAGGCTCAGGCGAATGAGCCCCTCTGTACAATTAGGTGACATAACTCCGCATGCATTTACCACGCATGCTTTAGTCCTGCAATCATTGCCGTGCCATGCCGTGCCATATTCGTCACAAAGTGGAACTAATATATAATAAATTTTCCACCGCCAATGACCTTCTAAACCAGCAAAGGTTCCATAAATGCCCTGGAGGTAGATAATACTAGTTGTTTTGCTAACCTTAAACAATTTACAGTTACCACTTCGGATGAAGTTTTAAAGTTAATCAATTCTACTAAGTCAGGATCACCATTTGACCCATGCCCTCCTTCTGTATTAAAACAAATTTCAGCTCCCATTGCAACACCTTTAGCAGACATCTTTAATGGGATGTTCAGCACAGGTATCTTTCCTGACCTTTGGAAAATGGCTTCAATTCTACCACTTTTAAAGAAATCTAACCTAGACCCGGACAACCCAGCCATTTACCGTCCTATCTCCAGGCTACCTTTTCCAGCCAAACTGATGGAAAAACTGTTAAACACTCAACTATCAAAGTTTATTCAGGATAACCATCTGTTGGATCCTTCTCAGTTCGGCTTTAGGGCCGAACATAGTACTGAGACGGCTCTAATAAAAACAACGGATGAGTTAAGAACTATCCTGGATAAGGGGGCTCTGCAGCACTCATTCTTCTGGATTTGTCGGCGGCCTTTGATACGGTTGACCATGTCACCCTTGTCAACCGTCTCAGTAAACTGGGCATTGCCGACAAAGCCTTGGCTTTACTCCAATCATTTCTGACTAACAGAAACCATTCAGTTATGTTAGAGAATTTTTCTTCTGATTCCTTTCTACTCCCTTGTGGTGTCCCACAGGGATCTTCATTGAGTCCGCTGCTTTTTAATGTTTATGTTTTAGAACTAGCCACTCTGATTAGATCTTTCGGTTTTTCCCCTACGTCTTATGCAGACGACACCCAAATTGTGGTGGCAGCCTCGAATAACATAGAAACAACTACCTCTCAGTTCTACAACTGTATGAGAGCAGTCAGTGGCTGGATGGAAACGCACTGTCTTAAGCTAAATGCTGAGAAAACCGAGGTTATACTCTTTGGCAATAACCCCTCTTTTTGGAACCCGGCTTGTTGGCCAACAGAGATGGGAACTCTCCCAATTCCTGTACAAAAAGCTAGAAATCTGGGCGTAATAATAGATGACCAATTAAGTTTTAATAAACATATCAGCTCGGTTGTCTCTGCCAGTTTTAATACCCTAAGGATTATCAGAAAGATTCTTTCTTTTATTCCTTTAACCACCAGAAAAACAGTTGTCTCTTTATTAATTTTATCAAAATTGGACTACTGTAATGGCCTTTTTGCTAAGCTTCAAAAACAACATATAAAGAAACTTCAGAGTGTGCAAAATGCGGCAGCCAGGCTGGTTTTCAACCTTCCTAAATTCCACCCAGTTTCATCGGCTATCAAGGAACTACATTGGCTGACGGTATCTAACCGTATTAAATTCAAGGCATTATGCCTAATTTTCATAGCCCTGCACGATGTAGGTCCTTGTTATTTAAAAAAATCTCTTTCATGGTATGTCCCAAATAGAGAACTTCGTTCTAAAAATACCTTGACAGTGCACTGCCCCAGGTTCAAGAGATTAAAATGGGGAGGCAGTTGTTTTACCACCGAAGCCCCTGCCCTGTGGAACAGTCTACCTATAAACATCAAGGCAGCACCAACATTGCTGGGTTTCAGGAAGCTAATAAAAACTTGGCTTTTTAATGGTTAGGTGTTTAGTCATTTCTCACCACCTAACTACCATCACCTTATTGCCATTCAAATGGCGCCAAGACACCTATGGGTATTCGAGCGCTTTAGAAACCTTTTAACATAACATAACATATATTTAACAATGCAGGCCTCAACCACGCTATCTGTGAGAAAGCATTGCCCATCATGACACAATTACCATTATGACTCCAGGTTGACGTTATAATGGGGAATGCTTTGTAACAGTTTGCGTTGTGAAGGACTGCGTAGTGAACTTTATTACAGAGTGACATTAGTGGATCCAAGACATGCATGATTGACAATCCATATGAAACGATGTTCAGCCCTCTGGGCAGCAACGCGTCACCTATTGTGAAGTAGTGGTGGAGAGAGGCCCAGCGCCTCATGTACAAGTCAGTGTTCAGCCACCTGACGTGTTTCAATGTGTTCTGCATGATGCAGCACAGATGAAAGTGTGAGTGGGGCTGTCCCATTATTGCTCCTGTGCCGGTAGGGTAACCTTCCTACACACTAACAAGCCCCCCCTGCACACAGACACCCTTGCACTCTTGTACAAGCGTGCCTGTCTTTGCGCAGACTTGATGCACTGCACACGGTCACTGGGGGACATGCAGGGCTGCACATGAGCATCGTACATATGATGCTGCACTGTGTTGCAGTAGAGGATGAGTGTGGCGCTAAACACAGAGGGAGAATGCCTCCCTCCTACGATTCCTTGTACATGTCACCCTCAGTCAGGGTATGTCACAGCAACATCATTTTACACTGACAGTCTCATTTGATTGTGACTGTATATGTACCATGCCATGCACTGGCATGTCAGTAGCCCCAGCATCTAGTCACTGATCCTGGATTCAACATTTTGTTGTGCAGGTCACTCTCTGAATACACATGGTTACGCCAGAGTGTAGGCTCCCATTTTTGAGTGATCTTGTATGCCTGATTTGAATGGAGAACATTGACATAGTCCAAAGGACTCACAATTTTCCATTGTTCATATTTTACAGACAACATGACACCAGAGGAGTCCCACGCCTTCCAGGTGAGGAAGGAGCGCTACCTCCACATTAAGAAGGTTGCAAAAGGGTACCACAACATGGAATGGAGGTACCAGGAGGACAAGGAGGCTGGCACTTGGAAGTCGGTGCCCGAGGTAGCAACACGTAGGAGAAGAAGTGGCACACAGGCCATCCCAGGACCCTCTGGCATCAGTAGTGGGTCCCAGCGTGGACAGGCAGTGTCCCATCCCCTACAACCTCACACACACAGGAGACAATGCCACCTGCACCTGCCGATCAGGTTGCGGCTTTCACTTTGCGGGACAGGAGGACTCTGATGGACAACAACGTGATGCTGGCAGAGATAAGGAGGGAGATGTCTGAGCAGATCAGGTTCATGGAGGAAATGAGGAAAGCCCTGGGACTACCATGATGCCTGCCCATGTTGAGCCCCATCCCCCTCTTCTCCCTTCCCCCAATGTTTAATCTAGTATTTTAGGTAGTGTTAGGTAAGTATTTTAAGTGTTAGGTAGTGTAGTTTGAGTGTAGGCATAGGTAGAGTTAGATTTTAAGGTAGTTTTAGATTATTAATGTTACATAGTATTTGGGGATAAGTTTCCTTTTCATTTGGGTGGGGGTTGATGTCTTTGTTGTTTAAAAAAATCAATACAAATATACAAAAAAATATATCTTTGTGTAGGTTAAGTGTGTAGTTAGTTTGTGTATAGCTTAGATGTCTTTGTCGTGTCTCATGATGTGCCTTAAGGGTGGGAGGGGGGTTGATGTATTAGATATGTTGTTGTGTGTTTAGGATTAGTTAGGGTAGTTAGTTCAGGGACTTTTGCCCTTTATTCTAGTTAGTTTAGTTTAGATTAGTATTAGTTATGATTATTGGTGGTTTAGGTAAGATAATGTTTGTAATTCGATAATAAATGGTTACTATTTTTGAATTATGCTTGCACTTATGTCAGGGGTGATGGGGTGGAGTGTGGCTTTTCACCTTGTATGGATCTCATATCATCACTGGACACTCCGTTGAATGTGTAAGTGTGGCCATGACATGTTACTTAGCAGGATGGATTGTGTCAGGTTACCTTAGATGTGAGCACAGTAGTCTTGAAAGGTAACAGGGTGGCAAGTAGGATGAATGGCCTAGTCTAGGGGCAGTCGTTTGTAAAGTCATACATCTTAAGTGTGACTCATGGAGTTGGACAGCACAATGTTGACCATTTGCAACACAACATAGGGACATGGCATTTCGAGGATATTGTATCATAGAGATGGATGTATGCGGCGGGCAACACAGTTTGCGTCATACCCCTGCATCTCACATGCTCCTGGCGCTGGGTCCATCTACATTACACACCTTGGATCACTTGCTGCGTAGTGCAAGTGTGTCAGATTCATTTGAATCATATGTTCCTGTGCATGGAGGCTGAACCTCCGGGCCATGCAAGTAGTAGTCTTCATGTGGGTCCATTGTGAACTGCATATAGCAGAACAGTGGGCCTGATTCACATAGGTCATCTGAGAGTAAGTCATGAGTTTACATTTTCCGATATTCACAACTGGCATTTCGGAGTTGTACAGTTAGATGTACTGACTTCACTTCTCCTAAATGCCTTCTGTGAATCACAAAGGTTTGAAAGTCATGATTTGGTCACCTGTCACGTTTTTGTGCATGCACACAGTTCTGCTGCACACAAGAGGTGGAATATTGCATTGCTCCCTGTAGTGTCAGTGTCATGGCCACTTCTCCCAGCTGTCACATTTTGGCATTGGCTCATAGTGATGCCACCCTTGAAATGGTGTCACTGCTCAAGACTATATGCTCAGTGCATTGCACCACACATCCCTTGTCACATTGCCCTGGTCGCTCACAGTGGTCACAGCATGTGAGGGTTCCAAAGTCAGTAAGCATTGTTCGTCCACAGGACTGACGCATTGCACTTTGGAGTGAGTCCCTATTGCCAACTCTACTTCACTGAGGCAGACCTTGTGGTTCAATTTGTGGCTGGTAGACCTGTGCCCTTACGTATCTTCATCAATGTGTATATGGTGTGCGCCATCTTGGGATGTGAAATGCAATGTGCACCATCACAACAGGCTTCATCCACCCTCTAGAGTGTGGGTAGATATGCCAGGAGATATTCTATTTGAAATTGTGAAGGGGGTCGCTACGTGTGGCCTGCAACTGACTTTGACATTTTTACACACATTCCTATTTCCTTCATGGATGTTGGGCTCAGTTGGGATATTGCTAGATTGTTGTATTGGAGCAATGGGGGCACAGCTGGTTCATACATACCCGGTCATCTCACTGCCTATCTGGAACGCAGTTAAACATGTACATTTGTATTATTTCCCTGGGTGTACCTTTTGGTGGATTCACTGCTCCTACATTTCAACAGACTGCTATACTGGATTGGTCATGGACAATAGACATCTGTGTGACTTCAAAATATTTATTCACATGTCCGTTGACATGGTTGGAGACTGGACCAGTACTTGGCCATGCAATCCCCACATTACATTGATGTCCAGTGGAGGGCCAGACAGAGTCCTTTAGGGTTGACAAGTCCAAAGGAGGAGGAAGAGTTCAGTCAGCAGTCTAATTGCTGTGTCATTGGTAACCAGACAAAATATGGCAGTCCATGTCGAGGTCCAAGGTGAGTGTCACAGAGTGTATCGAGGGACAGTGGAAGGTGATATTCCGTGGCATGATGCTGAGCCCAGAACCAAGTAGAAACTGGCCATTTGGCATAGATGAATGCTACCGCTTCCTTCTTTGCAATAAGGCCGAATCATCCACATCTTCATCCTTTGATGTGTCATGTGCCTCACATGTGGGTGGTGGTAGATTGGCTGCAGCACCGTGAGGCACTGACACATCAGGGGGCGGAGATGTGGATGTAGAAGCAGCAGCAGCAGCATTCATCTGCGCCAGACCTTGCTGCAGCAATGCAGTGATGATGATCTGCAGGGCATGGAAGATTCCAGCTACATCTCGCTGGTGTGCAGTCATGGCAGCCATTTGTTCCGCCTTCATCCGCTCCATGTTCTCCATTATCCTCCGCATGCGGGCCAACTCCTGGCTGCCATCGCTGGAGCCACTCTGGCTGGACAGTTGTTCCTGTCTCTGAGTCATGACTCCAGCGATGTCAGCCATGGAGTGTTGGAGAGCATTGAGCAGTCTGTGGGTGTCTGTGATGTTTTGTAGGTGGTCCCGGATGGAACTCAGACACCCACAAACGGAATCACTTTGGCCAACAGGCTGTCAAACCCCACCCGTACCTGATGAGCCATCTCCTGCTGGACCTCTAACACATGGCTTTGGAATGCCAGGTGTGGGTCTGGGAGGTCCTGGGAGGCAGCCGTGATGGCAGGTGCTTGCCGCTGTGTGGTTTGTGCAGGGGGTGGGGTTTGCACGATGCAGCTGGGTTGCCCTGCTCCTGGAGATGGGGTTCTGATGGAGTCTAGCAGCTGTTGGAGGGTGTCCGTGTTGATGGTGGCGAATTCCTCCTCTTCATCGGTGAAGAGTGGGACAGGCTGCTGTTCAGGAGGTGATGTTTCTCCCTCTGCAATGTAAAGGGGAGATGCAGTTTAACTGTGTGTTTCATATGTGATCATGCATTGGATGAGTTTACAAGGCCCATAGGAATGAATGGGAAATTGCATGCGCAATTTGCGAGTACCAATAGGTACTGGCAAATTGCGCATGCAATTTCAAGGGTGCAAGGGTGTCAAAAGGACACCCTGTTGCACCCCAAGGGCATGTGTGTGTGTAACCTACAACTTTGAAAAATGCACTTCGGTGCATTTTTCAAAGTTTTTGCAAATTACCATCAAGTTCACATTGATGGTAATTTGCGGCCCCTATTAGCGAAATCGCTATTTGCGATTTCATCATGCATTGAATTTAAGGAATCGCAATTTGCGATTCCTTAAATGCAATCGCAATTTAAGAAATCGCAAAAAATTGCCATTTCTTAAATTACGAGAGCCTACAGTTTGATGCATCGCAGAAGCCCTTTTTGCGGGCGCAAACTGCCGATTTTTGCGAATCGCACCGTTTGCGCTTGCAAAAAAGGTTGCTGCATGTGCCTGTATGTTTTCTAAATCAATTTATGTTATAATAATATAGATAATTATATATTTTTGGGTAATGGGTGAGACAATGTATACATTTTGTATGTAATTTAAAGTACTATGGTAATGATTGAAAAATAAATATTAAAATGTTATTTTAATGTACAAGTAAAAATTGATGAAAATAATTTGTAAATTAAAGACACAAATACGTTGTAAGGATGGGAAGCAAGGGATATAGAGGCATTCGATGGGGAAGTGCATTAAAACTCAAATACTAATTAAAAATACTTGAGTATTAATCTGTAAAAAAAAAATGCTCTTTTAAGTTAAAACAAAGAAACTGATTTTATGATTTTTTTATATTACATTAAACTGTCCTAGGGATGGGATGCAAGGGATATAGAGGTATAAGGTGGGGAAGTGTATTAATAGTCAGGCATTAATTAAAAATATTTCAGTATTAAGTTAAAAAAATGAAGAATATTTTATGGTAAAATAAAGAAATTGATTTTATGATTTTTTAAAAAAAAATAAAAACTTTTAGGGGCGGGATACAAGGGAGGCAAGGGAAATAGGGTTATTTTGTGGATAAGTATTTCAATACTCGGATATTAATACTTGAATATTATTTTTTTAATACAATGTTAAAGTAAAACAAAGATTCAGAGTTTAGGAATTTATTCTTTAAAGTAAAATTAAAAGATTTTGGGATAATAGGGTTATTGTGTGGGGAAGTGGATTAATTCATAAGTATTCATTTTGAAAACCTAATGCTATTTTAAACTCAAACAAAGATATAGATTTTATCAATTTATTTTTTTAAATAACATCACAAAGTTTTAGAGACCGGGTGCAAGAGATAAAGGGATATTGTGTAGGGAAGTGTATTAATACTCAGGTAATAATTAAAAATACATCTCATATAATAAATTACATTTTTTAAACTTTTTCCTATGCTTTCCCATTGATTTCAATTGAAGAAATGTTTTTTTTTACTTTTCAGGTTGATATTTGTGGTTGGGCATCTGTTTCTACAGTCGGTGGAGTGTTGCAGTCAAAATTGGAATCATAGAGGAGCTGTGGTCAGGTAAGACCTATTTTTATTTAAAAAAAATAAGATATAGGTTAGGTATCTTATTGTAAGGAGACGGGCAGGGAGGTAGTTTGATGTTAAATGATATTTAAGTGTTTGTAATGTTACTTTTAACCAGTCTTAAATCCCCATACAGGTTATGTTTGTATTTGCATATTGTGCTGGCTGTTATTTATTAATGTAGGTTTAAAAAGAAGTATCATCAGATTTAAAATACTTCTATTTCTATATAATTTAAAAAAATCTTTAGTGTGATTTTTATCAGTGTTTTACTTTTTTACTAAGAAGGCAACAATCAAGAAGAGAGAAGATTTTAACATACTTTTTTATAACAATTTCAAAAATGCTAATTTTGTTTACATTTTTGTGATAAAAAAGGAGAGTAATGCATGTAATGTTTAGGCAGATTAATACTGTAGGATGTAAGCAATGTTTTTCAGGAAGTCCAACCCTCCCAACATAGAACACTGTTGAATTTTGGCCAATAGCCTTTCATACATTTCTTTACCTTTTTTGGATACTCAAGGATACCTGTTAAAGATAGTGCCTGTCTCATTTCCTGAAAATTGTGTTCTTTTTTAAAATTTACAGGCTGGATGATGTTTACCAATAGAACTGTTGAAAGAATTGAACGAATTATGCTAACTCTCTATTTCATTGTTTGTCTTTGCAACGTCTTTTAAGCAGGTCGAGTAGCAGTTCCAACATTGAATTGAAAAGAGTGGTTTCCTCCTGTGACTCGACCTGCTTAGATGGTCCATCCATGTTTCTTCAAAATAATTTAAAAGGGGTGCAGAATTTTCTCCTTTTTGTGTAAATCAGTCAGATTGTTTAATTGATGTGTAGAAGTCATCCACACAAGCAGGAGGTACAAAACACAAAACTGTTAGTTTTCTAAGTTTGAATTGCAGTTTACTGTTTGACATATAATCCTCAGCTAAGGATGCAATTGATTTTTTTCCACGATGACTGGAATTTTTTATTTTCCTAGGACTTTAATCGTGTTATATGTTACAACCAATAAAGAATTCAGTATAAGTTGAGGATTGCTTGTCAAGGTGTAAACCATAGGTAGGTGGAATAGTAGTGTGATTAATGATAACATGTGCAGAATGAATTTGCCTGAATGGCAAATGGATGAGTTGTAAAATGTAACATTAAAGGTGCCATCCATAATACAAATGTTACTATTTTCTAGAGTAACAGTATTATGAAGGGTAGCAAAGCTTAGTATGCACTTTACATGGCGTTCGTTGTCAAAGAGAAGGAAAGGTTCATGCTAGAAAGACTCAGTTAGTTTTGGGGGAATGTTACTATCTGAGTAGGTATGAGAAGTTGTTTGTTGAGAATTACTCACCTTTTTTATGTTGTACCAATATTTTTTAATTTGGAATTGTAGGCATACTAATAGCAACATGAATGGGGATGTTCTGGGCTACCTTTCTCAGTATTGCGCTAAAGGGTTCATTGGAGGTGGAACCAAGTGCTTTAGTGTGCTGTACATTTTCTCTCACTTACAACTCCATTGCAGAGGGAGAGTAGTTATGCTCAGAAGTTTTTTCACCTATATTTCCAAGAGTAACAGCTGTGCCTTTTCAATAGGTTAAGTAATAGTCCGCATCTCCAATGACTCCTTGGCTCAGTAAGTCTCTCCTTGCAATAAAGGCACCCACCATATTTAAGAAGTTTATTGCCTCTCTTAGATTGAACGTATTGTGCTTGCCTTAAATTTTCCATGTTGTTTTTCTGAAAAAAACAGAAAAAAGCAATAAATTGGTAATATGTTATAGAAAACTTTTACATGCTATGCTGTATTCTATGAATAAATTGTTACTTTTATCTGTTGTCCTAATGAAAAATAAATTGTTACTTGCTGGAATTCAGTAGGAGTAAAGATGTTATAAGTAGCAGATAATAACATGCTATGGTTTATCCTTTGAAAAGAGAGAGTTTTTATTTTATTTTTTAACACATTGTCCAAATGATAGAATAATGTCAGTTACTCTAATTCTGTAGGAGGAATAATTTTTAAGTAGTTATTCTTCTGTTTATTGTAGAACATTTTTAACGTGTTGTTTTGTATGAAATGTAGAGATGTTTGCCTTTTGGATTGGAGTTTTGGCATTAGTTGAGAATCTTGTAAAGTTGCCTTCTTAGGAAGTTGGTGGTTGTTTTTCCTCAAGTTTTCAGAGTTTGCTGTTCCAAAATAAGTTAAAGGTGATTGTTAAAAACTTTTACATATGTTTGAAGTATGCAAGTTAATCCTGTAAAATAAAATAGTATGTTATACATTTGAACCACAGTTTACAAAAAAGATACGTTTTATATTTTGGTTTGATCTGGTTTGGCTGAGGGTGGAATTGGGAATAGTAAATAAATCCCCTTCCAGTGTTCAGCACCTTCTCCGAGTTGGCACAGGGTGCAGTTGGGAATAATAAGTCTGGACCCTGCCTTTAGCCGTTGAGGTGGAGAGTGCGGCCCCTTCCCGCTGGTGGTGGCGCTCTATTGGACTGTTCACTGACTGCGGGCTGAAATTGATACCATCGCCTGCACGACTTAAGGGTGGGACAGACTTCACATTCGCGCTCACTTAGATTACTTGAACTCACCTGGTATCCCTCTGAAAGGCCACCTGATGCTCCAGACAGCTATGAGCTACAAATGTCTGCTGCCAACTAGCCCACCAGCTGCTCTGCAAAATCGGTGATTTATATCTGGAGGGTCTATTTCTCTCCATGCAATGTATTTGTTGCCTCCCACAGCACACCCCATTTGATAGCTCTGGGTGGCACTCTGTACCCTGCATACTATATTCCATTCAGCCCCCCCACCCATTATTCCCTGCGCTCGGCCTGTTCCTGGACAGTATATCTCCTCGTAAACTGAATACATGACTATACTCTACTATGCAGGACAAGTCTCCCGTATGTACTCCTGGGGCTCGCCTTAGATGAAAAGCTGACCTAGACCCGCCCTTGACTGTCACACAATGAAAATATTGGTGTGAACTGACTGAGGCACTCTCTTCCAATTACAGATTGTGCCTGGTCCACATTAAATTTCTTCATAGAATGTACTGTACCCCTGCCCATATGGAGGCAGGAAAATGCACTAGTATCCATCTGGCATGGGAGTGCTCAGCGGTGGCCCATTTTTGGTACATGGTATATGAAGCTATCACTTCCATCACAGACCACTGTTCCCCAAAAACACCACTGGTGGCTCTCTTGGGCTATGTTCCGCAGGAAGTCTGAGACCTGACTGTAATTCAAAGCAATTACTCCTGCCAGAATCGGGGTTCACTAGGGGCATCACCCTGTGCCCCGAAATAGACAACTGGCTGCGGGATGTGACATATTGTCAGGCACAACTTACTGATTATTTGGACTTGATGCCCCTAGGACCCCGGCCAGCAGATATTTGGCCCCCCTTTGTCTCCTACATGGCATCATATGCAGCCTTGGCTGACACTTGAGGCACCCTCAGCACCCAGCCTTAGGTGGGGTATCCTCCTTACAACGATCATTGTCTTTACTCATTTAAGCTCCTGCCACCTTACTGGGGGTCTGCTCCAATTATTTAACGCCAAATGGGACATGAGACTTATGCTACCTTCCAACAGTGGCCCCTTGCACGTTTGATTGGCTGAACCATGTTGTATTGTGTCCTGGGTCTGTCACCAGGCTTGTTCTGTTACCCACCAACCATTATTTTCTCCTCACTGGTTGTGTTTCTGAGCTGATAAGCTGATTCTGCCTTTGCACCTTTATTATTCGGTTGTACTTTGTGTTTTTAATTGCCAAATAAATTATAAAAATGAAAAGCAAAATTTGTCCCCTGCCAGTGTCCAGCACCTGCCCCGAGTTTTGTCTTCAATGTAGTAATATCTCATTTGTTCCTCTTACCAATAAACTTACTTCAGATGTGCATTTTACATTTTACAATAAATGTATAAAAAAAATAATGAAACTTACTTCTGTAAAAAACTTTTTTTTTCTGTGCTAGTCCAAAGAATAGATCGAGTTCCCTGAAAAAATACAGTTCTTCCTCAGAAATTGTTTAAAGGTCTACAAACTAAATAGTGATTCCAAAATGAACATAATCTGTTGGAGGTGATTATATGTGTAAAAGTATGAATACAGCACAAAAAATAATTTCATTTGCAGATAGGTAGCATTGCGTTAAGAATGTAGCTATGGTTGTCTCTTCATCTCACTTTAGTGTAAGTAGTCACCTTACAGGTCAGTGTACCACTGTTCACAAAAAGATGGACAGCCGTTTTTATAGTAATTTCATGGTGTAAGAGTATTTTTAAACAAAATATGTGTCGGAATTGTTGAAAGATTAACAATTAGAACATGACTGAACCTGTAAATTAAATGCAGATTTATTTTCAACAATTTTCTTTTGTCTTTCTGGGATAGAGTGGGCCGCCATCTTGGTAAGGGCACATTTCACCAATGTTTAAAATATACGTTATCACTGTTTATTTTATAAAAAAACGTCATGTGTGTAACTGTTTTCATTTATTTCCAGTAAGAAATTAGTATTTACCAATTTAATTTAAAAAAAAATGCATTGTAAAGATGTTCAGGGTATTAGAATGCCTGGTAAAAGCATGTTTGGTAATGGTACTTTTAATTGTATTGAATGATTGTGCATGGTAAAGGCATATGTGCTAAAGACTGTGTGGTGAAGGCATGCATGATAAAGGCATGTGTTGTAATGCCATACATCCGGTCAAGGCCAACAGTGGCTGGTTTAGGCTCTCTGCACCAGCACTCTTTCTGTTTCTCCCTTTTTAATTTATAATATTCTACCCTCTGGGGTAATAATCCTATTAGAAAATGCTCAAATAGGATAAAAGCCCTTCTGCCCTCCTCCCTACATATTGGGCTTATAACTCAGGCTCAGGGTGTCTAACAACTGGTGTATCGTCTGCAGCAAGCAATAGTGGTTATAGAGAACTGTCATCTTCTTCTGGGTGTAACTTTTAGATTCAGTTATTAGACTATGGGTCTGATTACGATTTTGGCAATCCTCCTGAGGCACTGCCACTGTGCCGTCCAAAGCGGTGCAGCGGCGGTCTCATGGCTGTGGTCTGTCAGGCTAGGAGAGCCTAACAAACAGACCGCCATCGTGCGAGTTCCTGCAGCACGTTCCTACAAGGTGTGGCATGCACCATGTTGTGCATGCCACACCATGCAGGAACAAGGGTGCAATTCCAAGGGGCCACAACATATGCCCCCCTGCATGCACCCCCTGGAGTGGCAGGGGACCTTGTTAGGGCCCCCATTAGTTGCCTCTCCCCCACCCTTTTCATGGCAGGCTCATTGCAATGAAAAGGGCGGTGGACAGGCAACTCCTTATATGCTCGGCGGTGCCACAGCGGCACCACCAGCATATTAGTGCTCCTGAACACTGCGCCACCGCTGCGGGATTCTGGATCCCAGGTGGGCGCAGAGGTCCTCTGGCGGTCCGACCTCAGCACTTCTAATACTGCAGGACCACCACCGCGAGTACATAGGACTCATAATGAGGCCCTGTTTTATGTATATGAACCATTATATGAAGTTTCAAAACTTGCAGGGATAAAGGAACAGTTATATTTCTAATACACGCTAACAGCATTCTAAAACCAACCCATCCCGTAGGCATTCAGTAAGCATTCTGTTGAAGCCAATAAAGAAGGGGGTGAATCATTGTGTAGTAATCCTGCCCAATCTATAACAATCCTGTGATCTTGGACAATTGAGTGCTGAGTTGCTGTAACTAAATCTAGACCTTCTTGTTGTTCATTAGAAGGGCTGGGCTCCTTAAATTTCTAATGGGATATTGGAACTTATCAATGTAACCAAACGTAATTAAATGTATAAATTATATAAATTTTTGTTAAATTATTATTTTATTTTTAATTTATTTTTAATTGATAATAAACTAATTTACTAACTGTTCAGCAGATAGTGCCACAGATATTCACAACAAAGGATTAGGCCGTTTGGAAGGGTGAACAGTTCCCTCTCTATTGTTTCATGTATCTTCTGCTGTGTTTGTCTTACATCCTGATCCTCAGATAAACTATAAACATGTAGCCATGCAGAAAATAAGTGTTGACTTTGAGTATAATGTTTTATACACATGGCAGTCATTGCCAGATGAATTCTCATCTCAGTTCTACGATCAGAATCACAGACACAACACCAGAGAAAAACCATTCACTTGAAAAAAACCTTATGTCACCCCTCTGGTGGGGATTCAAAATGGGACGACAACTGCAGGCTCCATGACTCTCATGCTGATGCTGTGGTGGTTTACTTTGATGTCAACATTGTTGGGAGAGTTCTGCCCCACCTCTGAATTTCACAGGTCTTTGGAAGAATACATTTGACAGGCCGGTAGGAGAACTGTTCAAGTGAAGAATCTCAGACTACACCCCCTATACTTAGCATCGAATGTGCCATCTTCCCTCAAGTAGATCTGCATCTCAGGCTACATCCCCATTACTTTGCATGTGATGTACCATCTTATCTCAAGTAGATGTCCACCAAGATAAATGTTGCACCAGCTACCTGTTTCCTCAGGGGTTGTATTACCTGAAATACAAAATATTACTAGATTTAATAATCTTATCTAATACTCAACCCATTGATGTAGATGTGTTGGTGTAGATGCACTGCAAAGATACCTGAACAAAATAGAACAGGAAAAAATCAAGACATAGAGCTGGTTGGAAATCATCCAGTTAATAGACGTAAATTAAGAAGCCCATTTGGTGCATGCCTAAAGCCAGAGAGGACACTCTTGTTTTATATGAACAGTGATGTTAATGTTTTGCTTTCTATAATCTTCCTTCCCAGTTGATAAAGGGAAGTACTTGCACTTTACACTTAGTGCATTGAGATTATGCCGTAAATAAAAAAAGTTATGTTGTTATGTTATGTTATATACACTTATAGCGCGCACAGATACTCAACAGAGTGTCCCGGCGCGTACTTGAGAAAAGAAACAGAGGCCAGCGCGTCAGCTAGAAGAGAAGAGTTTTTAGCTTTTTCTTAAGGATTGCCGGGTCCTGGATACCACGCAGTTCTAGGGGCAGAGCATTCCATGCTAAGGCAGCTTTCCGCACAAAAGAGCTCCCTCCAAGCCTTTGGCGGTTAAACCTAGGGGTCTGCATTAAAAGTTGGGAGGAGGAATGCAACTGTCTTACTGGAGTATAAAAAGCAAATCTCTTCTGTAGATAAATAGGGCCCAGGCCATAGAGAGCTCTATGGGCAATGGTCAAAGTTTTAAATTTTATTCGGGACTCAACAGGGAGCCAGTGCAAAGAGCGCAAATGAGCGCGTACACTACACCTGCCAGACAGATCCAGCAATAGTCTGGCAGCAGAGTTTTGAACTACCTGCATTTTGTTCAAGAGGTAGCCAGGGATGCCCACATAAAGTGCGTTGGCATAGTCCAGGCGGGACAAAATCAAGGCACGAACAACAGTTTCTTTGGCTGGTCTAGGAAGGAGAGGGAGAAACTTCCTCAGAGCTTTCAGGGTGCCAAAACAAGACCCAGCCAGCTTTTTAACCTGAGATGAAAAGGTCAGGTTCTCATTAAACCAGAGCCCCAGATTTTTGCGGCATTTCCCCCTCCACTAGGTAGGGGAAGCCAGGGGGCCATAACCTCTCTCTGAAATTGGCAGGAAATGTGCCATACAAGAGGACCTCCGACTTCTCTTCATTGCACTTCAGCTGTGCCTGAGCAAGCCAATGAAAAACAGAAGCCAGACAGTGCTGAGCAGAGAGGACTGAATCATCGTCCCTTCCCCACGAAAACAGGAGCTGAGTGTCATCCGCGTAGGCCAATACCTTAGCCCCTAATGACTCCGCTAAATAAACCAGCGGAGTAACATAGATGTTAAAAGAAGGGGGCTAAGGGATGATCCCTGCGGGACACCCGTGACCACCCGCTGGGGCACGGAGGCACATGGGGAAGCCAGACCTGCTGGGTGCGGCCTTCCAAAAAGACTTAATCCAGCCCCAGACAGACCCGGATATACCAATCTCCAGGAGGCGGTCCAGAAGCAAGGAGTGAGGCACTGTATCGAATGCCGCCGAGAGATCCAGCATAACCAGTGCGGCTCTCCCGCCGGCATCCAGACACTCACGAATCGCCTCTGACACCTCTAACAATACTGATTCCGTGCTATACGAAGCGCGAAAACCAGATTGGGCCGGGTGTAGCAAACCCGATGCCTCGATGAACTTAGTAAGCTGAGTAGTGACCACCTTCTCACAAACCTTAGTCAAGCTAGGCAGAAGCGAGATAGGACGGTAATTTCCGGGGATCAGCGGGTCAAGGGATGGCTTCTTAAGGAGAGGAAGGATCTGAGCCTGCTTCCAGGACGCCGGGACTGAAGCCTCCCGCAAAGACATGTTAACAATTGAGTTAACTTCGGGGTTGATGGTATCAGCCGCAGCGGCCAGAAGTCTTGCAGCACAGGGGTCGGTTGGAGAGCCTGACTTCAAAGCCTTAAGAATTTTGAGGGAGCAGGACAGATCTATAGGCTCAAAGGTTGACAATGTGTTAACAGGGCCAGCTACATTCTGGCCAAATGGAGAGGCCGTAAGTACCGTGGCACCGGAGGAAAAAGTAGCTTGTATCAAACTAATTTTGTCCAAGAAAAATTTTGCCAGAGTATTACACCAGGATTCCGAGACTGACGCAGTGTGGGCCTGAGCAATGGGAGACATAAAGCTTTCAACAATAGAAAAAATGTCTTTAGAATTATTGTTGGCCTGTAATTTGTGGTCTGTAATTTAGAAATGTTTAACATTTTGAGATTTTTCTTGTAATAATTATTATTGTTTGATTAATTTTAGGTCTGGGAAATAGCATTAGTTGTCTGCCAGCCTCATGTTGTCTTTAAAAATGCATAGCCTTACATGCAAAAAGAAAACAAGTGTTGTGTCATCCTTCTTTTGCCATTTGTTATTTTAAATTTATGTCAGCCTCCAGGAACATAGAAAGAATGCTGTAATGGGTTAGCCTTCATTAGCCACTGACTTTTGGCAGGGTCAGCTTTATTTCTGTTTTATTACAAGGACAAGTGTTGCATAATTTCCTTGTCTATTAAGGTGAGCAACAACATTTTACCTCTACACATGAGCATCATATTTCATTTTTTTTAACGTAAAGTAATATTTTGTTACCATACAATAAGCCAACAACACACATGCATGGCAGGGGGTTGCCACAGGGCCTTCAGCCAGGTGCGGCATGGGGTCTGCTGCAGGGCACCCAACCCACTAGCTCAGCCCGCCTCACCAAGTCAATTTGGGCCCCAGGGACCCCATGACAGGGTACAGTGATGCAACCTTACCTGTTAGATTGCACAACAACGTTGAAGAGATGATAGGGACCCACCTCCTAGTGCCCACCTGTCCTTCAGGAATTATAGCTTACGGTGGAAATTACAAGCAAGGCACAGGGAGGAGGGCCTTTGAGGATTTTGTCTTCCCGGCCATGTCGTCCTGTAGTCAACCTTTAAAAAATAGGGGAAGTAACTAGAATGCTCTATGTGTGAACTACTCCCTCATCCACCCACCATGAACTATAATCCAAGACTCTACGGAGTGGTACTTGCAATCAACTGGAAGACCGTTTGTTGAAGATTGCAATGTTTCCAAGCCTTTTCTGGCTGACAAGTGCTGAAGTGCAACTATGGTAGATCATTGAAATATATCCAGATCACAATCATATACACATACTGTGATTCTTGCACCACTGCACTATATAATCATGAGAATGAACACGTTACGTACTTTAAACGTCTTTAGGTTTGCGATGCATGATTGTCCTACAGAAGTTGCATCCTTTCTGCCAAATAATTCCATACCGCGATGCGCATTATCAACATCAGTGAATCACACAAATTGTTATTACAGTTTCCTTTGTTTTATAGCATAGTTCTTGATTCGTTGTATTGCCCGAAGAGTATGATATCAAAAAAACTTTTGGGTTATCTTCACACCCATGGAAACAACCCTGCCACCATATCAAGTCCGTTAGCATGCAGGAGTTAGAACTCTAAAGAGTTAGTTGTATTACGGTAAGTTGTTATTGTCTGTTGCGGGAGTCTATATTCAAAAAATTACTGTGTTACCTGTAGCAGAAATACTCGTTTTGCTGCGCGATGCTTGGTTATTTTTTACATTGTTTGTCTTCATAAGCGCTTATAATCTCGTTCTTTTTTTTGTCTTTCAGGTGTTCAGGATTCAAAGACCTCTGATGGAGTCTGAGGATTTGGGAGCTTCGAGTCCTGGATTCAGAGTAGGAGCAGGTAGGTGAGTGCTGGATGACATTCTTGACGTGAAGCGTGTGTCGGCAGTCGGGAGCAGTTTAAATAGGCCGATAGGATCTTCAGTTCCCACGAGATTTCGGCCTTCCTGGGGTAATTCTGGTAATGATCGGCGCCACCCGCACCTAGGGGCCCTTAGTGGCATCTCGGGCAGGAGCCGGTAGTGTTTCTGTACTTCCTGTAGGTGAGGCAGGTCAAGGGCCAGAAGAAAGCGAAAGGTGTTGCGGGCGGCCCCGTGCAGCATCATCAAAGGGCGCAGGGTCGCCTTCCTCTCCCCGGCAAGGATAAAAGTGGCGGGAGAGACAGGAAAACCCTCTTTGTCCTTTCCAGCAGCTCCGGAGGCGGCAAACCAGCAACAAGTTACAGCGAGTGGAATCGGCGTCCCAGTTCGTCCACGTGGTGCGACAGTGCTAGAGAGGTTTCCCCGTAGGTGGTGCTCAAGCGCTATTGGTGGAAAAGGAAGCAGGTTAGTAGGCTGGTTTGCTGCACACAGAGGAAGGGAGAGGGCCTCACAGTGTAGTCGGGTGTTTGAGAAATACTTTAAAATATGTTCGAGGTGTTCTAGAACTGGTTTTGTGATACAGTGTCATAGCTAGGGTTTTTGGCGTTTACATAAGGTTGTAAAAACGTTTGCCCAGACACTCGGGTAAGGTGTCGTAATGGGAGGTTCGAGTCTCGGCAGGGACGCTGAATATTCAGTGATTTTGGCTAATCACAGTTTTTCAACACAATGGTTTGGATCGCCCGTAATGTAACTGGTGCTCGTGTTGTCGCATGAATTTTGCAGGACCAATCCGGGGCATTAGGGTAGTAAGTATCCCCGGTGCCCTGGGTCTTGGCAGCGCGCCCGCGCGTTGCATGCTTTCCGGGATCCATCGTACTACATTCGCACAAGGCCTAGAGTCTGTGCACATGGGAGGATGCAGCATAAAGGTGAACACGGTAGATGGAGGGGCACGGTGGGGGGGACGACCATTGCATAGCCACGGAGGGATGTGCTTATTTATAGCAGTAATGGCTCCATAGTTGTTTCGCAGCTGACAGTGTCGCAGCGCAATATGTACATTGTTTTCACTACCGGACTTAATTTTACCTTGACGTGTAACGTGCCAGAATAAATTTCAGCCCATACTGCCCCTTTTGTATGCCTGAATTCAGATGTGCCCGGTTCAATCTGTCCGCTCATCATACTTCCTACACACGGAGCTGCGCGCGCGGATAAGAAAACACACTGACTCACCACGCGACGAGTAGGCTTGGCCCACATGCAGGACTCATACGTCTCTTCTGGTGTAGCAGTAGACATTGGGGCCGATTCCGATTCGGGCCGGAAATCTTTCTGACCGAGCCAGACCCGGAGAGATTTCTGACCGAATCGGACCCGTGCAGCCCGACCGAACGAGTACGATGCGTCCGTATGCTATCGTACTCGAGTCGGTCGGACTCCCATTGAAGTCAATGGGAGCCGGTCGTACAACGCGTACGCGGGCTCCCATTGCCTCAATGGGTGCGAGGCGAACAAGGGCGCCCCTACAGCGGGTACGCGGCGAAGCGACTCGCGCCGTACACGCACAGGTAGGGGGGACCCATGGGTCCCCCGGGTGTGCGACTCGCGCGGCTACGCGTACAGGGGGGTCCGACACGGACCCCCGAAGTACGGCTCCGACTGCTCTTTCGAGCCAGACGGCGCGTGTCGGTCGGACTGCACGCAGCGCGCATCGTACTTACCCGGCCGGGGAAAGTCTCCATTGCGCGGTACGAGTCGTGTCCAAGCGAGTCGGTCGGTGCGGTCAGACCCGGGAACGAGTCGGTCGGAGCGGTTGGGACGCCTGAATGAGTCGGTCGGCGATTTCGCATCGTACTCGCTCGTCCGGACGCGCGTACGAATCGGTCAGGAAATAGGGCTCCGAATCGGATCCGGTTATGCTGAATCCGATTCGGAGCCCTACCGGCTGAGATCGGAATCGGCCCCTAAGTCTCTTCCGGTGCAGGAATATTTCTTCGGAAATGGATAGGCCGTCGTTGTCGGGGCGGGTCGTATTTCTAAACAATAAGACGTCTCTCTGTGAGATACACACACAAAACACTGTTGGAACCTCCCCTTAGGATGTAAATCTTTTTTAACCAGCTTTCTGATAATAACATCCACTTGGATTGCCTATGGAAGTTTGAGTTAGAGCTGTAGCAAAGTAGAACCAACGGTTGTTTGAGATCGCGTGTCCAGAGACAGGAATTGAGGCTCACGTCTGGGAACGGACCGCTTAACTTGGGAAGGTTGTTCTGTGGGACCGAAGATGCTAACCTCCTTAAACAGCTGACAGGGGGTGCCAAGTAACCCTGGGCAAAGCACTACGCTACGCTCGCGTAGTTTGCGAAGTTTGCGCTACTTCGCACAACGCGAATTGCACGTAGCACAGTGCAAACACGCGTAGCGTAGCGTAGCGTAGTGCAGCGGTCATTTTTTGCTTGCTCGCGGTCCTCAACGTCAAGTTGGCGACCGCGAGCAAGCAAAATGACATCCCGGCGAGACTTTTTCCTCGTTCGCGATCAGCAACATCAAGTTGCCGATCGCGAGCGTGGAAAATAAACCTCCCGGCGAGATTCTCAACGCGGGGAGGTCAGGTTTCTCATTGCGAGTGGTCGCGTATGCTCGCGACCGCTCGCGATGAGAAACTACCAGTCCGCGTTGAGAAAGCTGCTGCTCGAGTAAAAATCTACTCGAGCGGCAGTTAAAGACAGCTCGCACTATGCAAGATGCCGTTTTCAATGATTGCACAGTGCGGACAAGCATCCGGCAATGTGCAATCATTGCGAACAGCGCACTACGCAGTTCGCGTAGTGCTACGCATAGCTCGCGTAGTGCGAACTGCACTTTGCGTAGCTTCGCGTAGCGCTACTTCGCCAACTACGCCCACCCTTAGTGCCAAGCCTTAATGATAGCAGCGTCTTGATGATTGGAAATTTGCCCAGCGAGACTTTTTCCTCGTTCGCGATCAGCAACATCAAGTTGCCGATCACGAGGGTGGAAAATAAACCTCCCGGCGAGATTCTCAACGCGGGGAGGTCAGGTTTCTCATTGCGAGTGGTCGCGTATGCTCGCGACCGCTCGCGATGAGAAACTACCAGTCCGCGTTGAGAAAGCTGCTGCTCGAGTAAAAATCTACTCGAGCGGCAGTAAAAGACAGCTCGCACTGTGCAAGATGCCGTTTTCAATGATTGCACAGTGCGGACAAGCATCCGGCACTGTGCAATCATTGCGAACAGCGCACTACGCTGTTCGCGTAGTGCTACGCGTAGCTCGCGTAGTGCGAACTGCACTTTGCGTAGCTTCGCGTAGCGCTACTTCGCCAACTACGCCCACCCTTAGTGCCAAGCCTTAATGATAGCAGCGTCTTGATGATTGGCAATTTGCCAGGCAAGCAGGCTCCGTGGAGTGATACAGGTGCTAGAATGCCATCCTCCAGGCACTAACTTTATTTCTAAATTTGGAAATCGCTAAGACCCAGCCAGGCCTTGGCCATTCTCGGAATCCATCAAGAAGCGGGCATGAAGGTACTTGTTACAGAGATACCTGGACCACTTCCTGCAGGAGAAGCTTAGCTTGCAGCAACTCACTTAAGACCTGTACCAGGGCATGGGCTCCTTGGCACAGGTGCCACTTGATAAACGGGTAAGCTGCTTTTCAATTAATTGCAAAACGCTAAGTACTCTGCAAGCACAGTATCTTGGCGTTGAAGATAGAATTGAGACTGCGGGTGCTCGCAGGGACTATGGTTTACAAACCCCGAGAATGGTCAGAGATAAAAATGAGGTAGAAGAAAGCACTGTGCTGCTCCTTGAAATACTATCTCATTCTATTAAGCGTCCTGATATTAAATAGACGCACTGCTACGGAGAGTGTAGTGCTCAACCAACACCTTTGGGTAGTATGCTTTTCATTAGAATGTGAGTGCATAACATATGGGTTACATGCATTCATTTTAATTTGCTTTTATCTCCTAAATATTTACCATAAATACCTGACTGATCTCGCATCAAAAGCCAGGCTATAGGGAAGAGTGTGGTTCGTGAAATATTGGTACAAGATTGTGTATCAGTAATGCGCAAGTCCTACATAATGTAGTTTTTACGAATAAAATCACCCTTGTGGTACCTTCCACATCAAGCAGGGTCTGGTGGCTTAGTGGACTAATGCATCCACTGCAGGGGCCTGTGTTTGACCTCATGGTCACAAGTTCAATTCCCGGCGGGTACACGTAGCCTTTCTGAGGTCGAAAAATGAGTACCATTGAGATAGGTAAAAATAAGCATCTGTTATTCAGCGGCAAGATGCCCCTTTGGGGGTGAAAGTGCGCTATACAAATACACATGTTATGTATCAGAGAAGTATGGCTGGGCTGCTGTGACCTAGTAGTGACCTCTTGCCGGGTTGGGATGGTGGTTTGAATGTTTTCCCAACTTTTCAGTAGCATCCCTGAGGCAAAACATTTCTTTGTTGATATGTTTATGGTGTTCTCGGCTACGTGTTGACCGTGTGGTGTGATTCGCTTGTCGAAAGGTTGAAACGATGGTTTCACTTCATCAGAAGCAGCTATTGTCCTGTTAGGCAATTTGAATTTAATAGTGTGCGGTTATTGATATTACTTTTGGAGAAAATGACGCTGGAGATCTACACCAATTGCTTCGGCTACTCATAGCTCTATAATATGTCATTTGCCATGAGATTAGTGACAGTCCGAGGTTAGTATTGCTATCTATATGATGTAACAGAACGACTAGGCGGTGCAGTTTGGACTGTTCACGTACGCATTTTTTGCATTTATCTTTCTGCCCTAAATACCAAGATAGAATTCATTCCCAGCTCCTTAGCATACACAAGAAGAGGGCAGTGCTGACGCCTCGGCTGGGGTGATCACAGTTACCTAGGGCGCGGAATTTAGGCATAGGTTGGTGGCACATGGAGATCCCTGTTTTGAGAGTGCGTCATTAAGGGAGTTGATGTACTTGGTTCTCAGTTGCACTTACCATCTATGGGGTTTGGGTGACTGGCCACAAGAACAGCTCGGTTGGAACAGCGCACTTAGACAATACAGTTGCTGATGCCCTGTCTTGTGCTAAGTTAACAGAATTCAGAGCACTATGGCCACAAGCAGACAGTCAGATGGCGGTTTTTCAGGAGGAGTTGTGGAAGCTTGGTGCCCTATTGCGCCCGATCTGATAGCTGCCTCCCTGGCCCCCAAGACTAAGAGTATGTATGGGAGTGCATGGCAAGCATATACAGCTTCCTTCAGGGATCCCGGGGGGGTTGAGAAATTCACACCACAGGGGGTGCTCTTATTTTTGGTTAAACAGAAGGAGAGCGGGAAATCATTGTCTATGGCTAGGAGACAGCTGGCGGCAATTGCTTTCTTTGCAGGTTTGGAAGGGGTTGCGGATCCCACCAAGGATCCCAGGGTCCGACGGGCCTTAAAAGGTTGGGAACGCTTGTCCCCGGGTTTAAAGGACGGGGGGAGACCCATTGATGCCAGTGGATTATCATGTATCTTGGAGGTATTACCTCAGGTTTGCGCATCCATTTATGAGACACACATTTTAAGCTTAGCGTATTCTTTGGCCTTCTTTGAGGCATTCAGAATTTCAGAACTTATACCCGCTTCGAAGACAGATAGAGAGGGGGGGGATTAACCTAGATGATGCTGTGATTCCAAAGGACATGCTACAGATCAGGGTATGAAGGTGAAAAACTGACCCGTTGGGGAGGGGAGCATGGGTACACCTGCGGGCTGCTCCAGTGGTCACGTATTGGCCGGTGACTTTGATACAAGGATTCCTCCAGATGCATCCAGGAAGAAGGGATCCCAGGCTATTATTGCATGCAGACGGTTCCCCGCTGACTAGATTTCAGTTCACACGCTTATGTAAGCGTGCCTTGTTGTTGTTGGGGGAGGAGACCTCACCCTTCACGTCCCATTCTTTTCGCATTGGGGCTGCCACAACAGCAGCCTCAATGGGCTTGCCTTTTGAAGCAATAAAAAGGGTAGGCAGATGCAAGTCATATTGTTTTGAGCGCTATGTGAGACCCAATTTAGCTTAAAAAGGGGGGTGACCTGGAGTTTAGCTCTACCACTATGGCGCAATACTGTTGTGAATTCACCCCCCCTCCTGATTTGGTTTCTTTTCTGTTTTTAATTTCATACAGTTGTCGGGTGGCCACAGGCGCAGGTATGCTGGTGTGGCCATTCTTTTGTACGCAGAGCAGGACAGTTTTTTCGTGGTACAGAGTTAGAGAGGTCACAGAAGGCAATGGGAGTCTAACACCACTGGTTAGGGGTTGGAGGGCAACGGTTAAGCGAACTGTTCAACCACTTGAGGAAGGCCTTGGACGTAGGCGACATGCCTATCCCAGATGTGCTGGTTATTAATTCGGGAGGTAATGATTAACCCTGGGCAAAGCACTACGCTACGCTCGCATAGTTTGCGAAGTTTGCGCTACTTCGCACAACGCAAATTGCACGTAGCACAGTGCAAACACGCGTAGCGTAGCGTAGCGTAGCGTAGTGCAGCGGTCATTTTTTGCTTGCTCGCGGTCCTCAACGTCAAGTTGGCGACCGCGAGCAAGCAAAATGACATCCCGGCGAGACTTTTTCTTCGTTCGCGATCAGCAACATCAAGTTGCCGATCGCGAGCGTGGAAAATAAACCTCCCGGCGAGATTCTCAACGCGGGAGGTCAGGTTTCTCATTGCGAGTGGTCGCGTATGCTCGCGACCGCTCGCGATGAGAAACTACCAGTCTACGTTGAGAAAGCTGCCGCTCGAGTAAAAATCTACTCGAGCGGCAGTAAAAGACAGCTCGCACTGTGCAAGATGCCGTTTTCAATGATTGCACAGTGCGGACAAGCATCCGGCACTGTGCAATCATTGCGAACAGTGCACTACGCAGTTCGCGTAGTGCTACGCGTAGCTCGCGTAGTGCGAACTGCACTTTGCGTAGCTTCGCGTAGCGCTACTTCGCGAACTACGCCCAGGCTTAGTAATGATATGATCCCTGCTGGCCGGAGGGGGGTTAAAGAAGCATTACTCTCTATGCTTTCACGTGTGAGGAGACTTTTGCCGGGTACAGTTATATTTTGGTCAGAGGCAATTCCTCGTCAGTGTTGGGCCAATGGTGCTCCCACACAAGCGGTGAACAGATCGGTGAAGAAATTGAACCAGGCAGTCGCTTAGTTATTGACTCAGGATGATTCAGGCCCAGTCTGATACAGACATCCAATTCAGAGCTATATCTACCAGATGGTGTGCATTTGGCTAACAAAGGGCTCGAATTGTTCATCCAGACGGTCCTAGGAGCCATGGCTGTAGGATCAGGTGAGCAAGTGATAGGCGGGGGAGGGCGAGAGCGCCAGTAAGCTCCTCGCCCTGTGGCGGGGTCTCGGGCAAGTTAAATGGTGTGGACTCCTTTTTTGGCATGGACTGGCTGACCCTGGAACAGGGCGAGCATTCAATGGGGGCTCCGGGCGGGGACTGACCTGCTGGTGGTCCTGGACTCTCCTGCCCTACTCAAGATGCCTGTGTGTATGTTAAGAAAGTTTGGAGGGGGTATCTGGTGTTCAGGAACCCCGGTGGGGCCAAGGCGTAAGCAGTGCCCTGGTGGTAGTGCCTCTCTCTGCGTTGGAGGACTAGGACTGAAAGTTACTACTGATAAAACAATGCAAGTTGGGGCCTGCTGGCACAGCAAGCACAGGGGGATTCATTACCGAAGTGCGTGTCTTGATATCCGGATGGCTAAGGCCATGACTGGAATGTAAATAATATCGTTTGAAAATGTATTCCTTGGAATGGAAATAACCTACCTCTTTTGGCTAACAAGTGTGTTGTTTGGTTTTCCTACGCTTTGAAAAAATGGTCAAGTGGCTCAGACAATGAGCAATAAAAGAATACTCTGCTTTAAGATATAATAAAGGACTACGCAGTGATGACCAACTAACTGCCTCATGTTTTTTCTATGATGCCTAAGGGGTGGTGAGGAGAATAAGGATGTAGTTGTCGCTAAAGGAGGGGGGGCGACTCGCACGCTGTATGCACACTATTAATGGGATGCCCTTAGCCATACTACCATTCTGAGGGCTATGAAGGTAGTTCATGAGAGAAGCGGGTGGGCTGTGATAATAATACTATTAAGTCTCCCAGTGCCGGGATCTGAGATAATTAAGAAACATAATTCTTTTGACAGCATGTTACTTAATCAAAGCATGATTACACACAACAAAACTTGTTCTGCAATGTTATTCAAGCAAAGTTATTGGGCATGCCATGATGAGATACATGCACCATGCTCTGCAATGTCGTCAGATATTTCATCCTTGACACCCCTTCCCCCGAGATCTTATTTTTAAAGGGGAGGGGGGCACATGGCCCCCTCCCTTTGCCATTTTAGGCCCCGGCAGAAAGGAGCAAACATATGGTTCCCTGCCTGCACAGATGCAGGGAGGGAAACTACTGTATCCTGGGGTGGGGTACCCCGGGCACAGTCTGTGAGCTGGCCCTAGGAGATGGCATCCCTGTGGCTTTTTAAGGCTTGGGAAGTGGGGCTGCACTCCTCTTTCATTTTATCCAATGAGAAATACCATGGATGAATTATGCATTTAATTAACATCATATATAGTGAGATGAATTCATGCTTGATTGCCATTACAATCTAGTATATTGCATTGTGGATATCGGAGTCATATGCTTTATGATTTTGGATGATTAATTTGATATTTATGACTGTTCCACTCCACATGTTATTTTTTGTATAAACATATTATGAATTCATGCCACTACACTCCACTCCACTCCACTCCAGTCTACAACACGCTACTCCACTCTATGAGACTTTATTCCACTCCATGCTATGCCACTCCACTCTAATCCACTCAACACCACTCAACTCAACGTCATGCCACTGCAGTCTATGACACTTTACTCAACTCTACACCACTCTACACTACTCCACTCCTCTCCACCCCACTCTACTCCACTGTACAACACTTTGCTCCATGCTAGCGCTCTGTACAACACTGGACTCTGCGCTGCTCCACTCTATGACAATCTACTCCACTCTGTGTCACGCACCTCTTCAACATTATACCAGGCCTGGGCGGAGCTCGCAGAGTTTCACTCCGCTGAATTCCGCTGAGTTACCGAAAACTCTGCTGAATACCGCAGAGTTCTGCACACTGGCGGAGTATTGCTCGACTAGTATCCCCAGCTGTTACAGAGACCTAATTTATAATACAGACATATCCTCCTCTTAGCACGCCAAAAAAACTGTCTGCCAGAGAGAGTCTTTTCTATGCTAATGTTACACAACTATCTCTTAACTACCAAAACAAATGTCACAAATGGGGAAAGTCACACCAAATCAAAACATCACACGTGATCGATTCATGTCATCTCACAGAACAGAGCGGCAGATGATAATGCAACTCTATGCCTTCTTCACATTGGCTGTGTACCAGATGTAATCGATCATTGCTGCTAAAGTGGGAGGAGGGAGTTTGTTGTAGAGCGAGGACAAGATGTTTTCAGAAAATGGAAGACACATTTCTTCCTTGGTGCTACCTGATTCAGTGCCCACATGTTAATGCTTTCACGAGGACAGAACTGTCATCATTAAGGGCTGTGCATTGGCCCCACTTCTCGCCAAATGCGAACATTTTCTGACATAGAGGCAGAGGGTAAAACGCTGTTCCAAAATTTTGGAAAGTTTCGGAACGTCTTTGTATTCCCCACAGACGTGCCTTCCTGGCAGCACCTTTTGCTTTGGGGGCACATTCTCTCAACCATATTAATTTGGCCTAGGCATTAATGGTAGGCTGGGAATAAACAGGTAAGAAGGAAAGGAGAAGGAAAGAAAGAGGGAATGTGCGCAGGGTTGGTCGAGAAATATAGAAACTGGGGCTCGATTGGAAAGATTAGTACCTGGGTAAATATGAGAACAGAGATCAGAATACCATCTGCTAAATTTATACCATCACGCCATGCTCCCGCAGCAGTGCCAAATCACAGCCATTGTGCTTCTGGCCAGCAATTATAAGCCCATGCCCCACATGCCCCCACCCCCTCGCCACATGCCAAGAAAGCTCTCAGGAAGGGAGATGCTGCTGTTCATGTAATGTTTTTGAACATCGTGTCAATTTTTGTGGGCACACACTCACACACACACACACACATTACATTATAACGTTATCCCTGCAATGACTGGGCATCTGTAATTGTATCAGTGTTTATGTGAAAGAACTGCCATCCCCCCACCTGTCTCCCACCTTTAATCAAGTCCTCGGAGTCTTAGTGCTGTGTCTCCCCTCTCCAGTCCATTTCCTGTTCTTGAGTTCCATCCATCTCCTCTTCACTGCTTCGGGATTGCCATGTGACATCAACGTCTTCTTGATTGAGCCGGTGCTGTGAGGCACTTGCGGCCTCACTTCCAATTCCCTCCTGACCTCCTCCATCTCATGCTGACTCCAACCCCTCCATCATATGACTACCAAGACCCGCAATACCTATGCGCGTGACATGCACCGCAGTCCTGACGTGATGTCACAGAGAAGGAAGCACAAGGGCAGCCAGAGGCCAATCCACATTATTATGCTTTGACATTCTTATGCTTATGTTTGTGACACGATGCAAGTGATGAATAGTTTAAGCGTGCGCTGGTAAACTCTGCTCTGCTGATGGCTGTGGAGTTTTTTTGCCAACTCCGCGCTCCAAGCTCCGCCAGCAGAGAGGAGTTTACCGCCCACCCCTACATTATACTCCACTCTATACCACTCTATGCCACTCCACGACACTACTCCCCTCTATGACACTCTATGCAACTCCCTCTCTACAATTTCATGACACTTTGCTCCACTCTATTCTATGACACACTACTCTGTTTTACTGCACTCTACTCCACTACTCCACCCCGCTCTAAGACACTGTGCAACACGTCACTCTATGACAAGCTGCTTCACTCTACGACACAAAATGCCACTCTACTCTATCCCACTTCAATCTATAATACTCTACTCCACTCTAGTCTCCTCCAACACACCACTCCACTCCAAGCCACTCCCTCTATAACACTCTACTCCACGTCCCTCCACTCTATACCACACTAATCCACTCTACAACACTGTACGGAACACCAATCCATTTCACTCTATGACAAGTCACTCCACTCTATGAAACGCAACACCACTCAACAACATGCCACTCCACTCTACGATGCCACTCCACTCTACGACTATCCACACCAACCCACTCCACTCTACAACATGCGACTCCACTGTACGCCCTTCCATTCTAGGATACTTTGTGGAACACCACTCCACTCTAATCTACCACACACCACTCCACTCTACTCTGCGACATGCTACTTCACTCTACAACACTTTACTCCACTTTAGGAAATTCCACTTTATGACATTCCACTGTATGACATTCCACTCTATGCCACTCCACTCTGTTCCACCCTACGACACTTTACGCCCCTCCACTTTACAACATTCTGCTCAACTGTATGCCACTCCACTCTACAACACTCTATTCCACTTTATCTCACTCTATTCCACTGTACGACATTCTATGACTTGCACTCTATGACACGCCACTCCACTCTATTCTACGACACGCAACTCCACTCTATGCCACTCCCTCTACAACACTCTACTCCACTCTATGCCCCTCCACTGTACACCATACTACTCCACTCTATGACACTGTACAACATGCCACTCCATTCCACTCTACTACACACCACTCCACTTTACGACACGCCACTCCACTCTACGACACTCCACTCCACTCTACAAAAATCTATGCCACTCCACTCCACTCTATGGAATGCCACTTCACAGTATGACATGCCACTCCACTCTACACCACTCCACTCTACACCCCTCCACTCTAAGACATTCTACGAAATGCCACTCTATGACACACTACTCCACTCTACTCTACAACATTTTACTCCACTCTACATCACTATATGACACTCTAATCTATGCCACTCCACTGTATGCACTCGATTGTACTCCTCTCTATGACACTCTATGCTTCTCCACTCTATGAGATTTTACTCCACTCTTTGCCCCTCCACTCTACACCATACTACTCCACTCTATGACACTATACAACATGCCACTAAATTCCACTTTACGACACGCCACTCAACTCTATGACACACCACTCCACTTTACGACATGCCACTCCAGTCTACGACACTCAACTCCACTTTACGACAGTATACGCCACTCCACTCCACTCTATGGCATGCCACTTCACTGAACAACATGCCACTTCACTGTATACCATTTCACTCTAAAACACTCTACGAATTGCCACTCTATGACACACCACTCCACTCTACTCTACAACATTTCACTCCACTCTACACCACTCTACGACACTCTACTCTACGCCACTCCACTGTATGCCACTTCAGTGTACTCTTCTCTACGACACTCTATGGCACTCTTTGCTCCTCCATTCTATGACATTTTACTCCACTCTATGCCACTCCACTCTACAACACTCTTCTCCAGTCTATGCCACTCTTTCACTCTAAGGCACTCCACTCCAACCTACGACACTCCCCAACACTCCACTCTACAGCATGCCACTCCACTCTGTGACATGCCACTCCACTGCACATCACTAAAATCTACGCTCCTTCACTCTAAGACACTCTACAACACGCCACTCCACTGTACTCTATGACATGTCTCGCCACTGTTCGCCACTCCAATCTATGACACTCCATGCCACTCCACTCTATGACACGCCAGTGAACTGTATGATATGCCACTCCACTCTATGCCATTCCACTCTATACCCCTCCACTCTAAGGCACTCTACGAGATGCCACTCTATGACAAACTGCTCGACTCTCTTCTACAATTGCGACTGCTCTCTACGCCACACCTCTCTCTACAACATTCTACTCCACTCTATGCCCCTCCCATCCACTGTACGCTACTCCATTCCACTCCACAACACTCTACAACACGCCACTCCACTCCAATCTATGACACGCCACTCCATTCTATGACACTTTACTCCACTAGACCCTACACCACTCCACTCTACTCCACTAGATGCCACTCTATTCTATGATATGCCACTCCACTCTACAACACGCCACTCCACTGTATGGCACTTAACTCCACTCTCCACTACGCCCCTCCACTCTACTCCATTGTACAACACTTTACTCCACTTTATGCCACTCTACGACAATTTACTCTACTGCCCAGCCCCGCCTGCTCCCCTGCTTGCGCCCATCACGGGAGCAGGAGGAGCCGGCATTGCTCCAACCCCACAGGTGCAGTTTTCTTTTACTCCCACATGGTCAATGCATTTCCCTGCCTAAGAGCGCGGATAGAGAAACAGAAAGTGTCCGGGAGGTTGGGTACCCCGGGACACTGTCTCTTAGTCAGCCATGGGATACCTGGGGTCATTGCAGAACTCAGGGAGGGGGCCACAAGGCCCCCCTCCTCTTCATTCAGTATGGCCCTGGGGAATGGGGTACCAGAGACCTGTCTTGGCTCAGGGAGGGGGGCCACGTGCCCCATCCTCTTTATTAAATTATCATCCCCAGGGAATGGGGTCCCTGTGGCCTTTTTATGCTCAGGTAGGGGGGCCGGGTGCTCATCCCTTTAATTTATTTCATGGCCCCAGGGAACGGTATCCCCAGGGCCATTTTAGGCTTGGGGAGGAGGTCACCCTCCCCCTAACAAATACACCGCACCACCCTTCCACCAGGCCCTGGCCCATCCCAGATTGGGTTTTTTAGGACTCAGGACTGAGTCCCAAGTCCTAAGATGGCTGCCACCACTTCCTGGTTGATGTGGTGGTAGCCAATCATATCTAAACAGGAGATCTGTCAGGTCTGCGGATCCTCAGAGCGTGAAGTATACAAAGTTTATTAACCTTAATTTCTCCAAAACAACTGAATATATCTACACCAAAACATAAAACACACCCTTTCTGGACCAATATCTAGCTTTCTGCCAAATTTGGTGTAAATCCGTTCAGTGGTTTGGGCTGTAGCTTTGTCTAAAGTTCCTATTGAAAAATGAATGGGGAAAACATGCTTTGGGACACCTCCTTTTTCTCAGTCCCTGCTTAATGGAATATCCCAAAAGTTTCCATGCGCAAACTAGTCAAAAAGTTGCATTTTCTTTAGAAGGTTTCGTGGAGATTTGTCAAATAGTGCCAAAGTTGTTAGCAACACAAAAAAGGCATTTCCTATGGAAGCACAATTCTAACTATAACTACCTAGTGGGGACTGCCACTGGACAAAACGTATATATATTGATATATATGATTTGCATAATAGAAGTTTGTCAGGGGATTTTATGCAGTGTTCTTTTACTGGCTATTGTTTTAGTGACGTTTCTATAATTGTTCTGATGCGCTACAGTTTAAATTGTCTTTAAAAATAACTTTGGAGTATGTAAAGTTGTACTTTCTTATATACAGTCTCTTGTTTGCCTTTGTGAACTGGTCCCAAACATCTAACATGTAAATATTCAGGGAATATTCATGTTCAATTAGTTCAAATAGAAATGACTGTGCCCTCTTTGCACTTTTTAGGTCGAGCCTAGAGTAAGCGAGCATGCACTGCTCTGCGAGGCATGCAGTATTAGAGTATGAACTTGAAGCTCCGCCCACTCTCCGCCCATATTTTTCATTGGCTTGTGTCTTTGTCCTTCGTAAATACTGGCTTCTGATTGAGTAATCGGCTTGTTAGTCCCTCCTTAGTGCGGCCTTGTCTTCATTTGTAACCTCCCATGGCTACTGGCCCTTTTACTTCTGTTGTTACAAGGTGAATCTTTTTTAGTCTGTAAGCATTACTTTCTTTAATGAGTTTCTCCTACTGCAGGCACCACATGTTTTTCTGCAACATTCAGCGCGCAATACTCGCTTTCACTTTCCAAGCAGCCTGTCACTTGAAGGCTCCTCTTGTGTTGATATCTTTTGATCTCTGACCATTGAGTCTGCAGCCCGATTCTTTCTGCCCCTTCCTTGTTTTCTCCAGCTGTCTCTTCTTTACTGTCACTAAACAGACATTTGTTTATCACCAATGCAAATTCTTCCTAGAGGCAATGCCAATAACATCTATGAAAATGATAGGGCATACGGTTTTATTTTGTTTTTACTCGGCTCGTTGTGCCCTTTCCCCTCTATGTCCCCCGTCCTGCGTTTTCTGCTTGTGTTGGCCCCCGTTGTTGCTGGTAATTCACTCAATGTTTTAAAAAGAAGGCAACATGTGTGGCATACTTTAATTGCACAAACTTTGTTTATTTGTATACTTTAGGAGGCCGTGGGGCTTATAGTTAATCAGCACAGGCCCCTTCAGGGATGCCGCGCTTCAGGTCATGGGCGTGGCTATGTGCGTGCCATTAGTGCATGTGCTTATCTTGTTTTTCCTGCTCCCGCCATTGTGTATGGAGGGCGAAGTCTCCCTGTGAGAGGGGTGCCCGAAAAGGCTCAGCTACAGAATCAAAGCATAGAGGAGGGTCATCACACACTTGTAAACAAGGCAGCCTTACTCTGCCTGTAACTGTGGTCTGCACTGTTCTTTGTGGCGGCATTTACATGGGATGAACTTTGTTTATGTGTATAATTAGGAGGACGCGTGGCGCTTCAAGTCGTTGGCGTGGCCATATGCGTAGGTTTGGGAGGGAGGGGGGCAAGCCAAATCGAGACCAAATTTGTGTGTGTAAAAGGCCGCTTTATTGAAACAGGTGCATATCACAATTAAAAACACTGGCAACCGCCTTACAAAATTAAAACCTCACTATACATCAAATAACTGACCCGTTGGTCCCCCCCACCCCTACGATCCCCTCATCAGTTCCCCCACCCTGCTATTAACATAACAACAACCTTACACAGTATTGCATATAAAATTCATACCCTGCAATGAAACCCAAATCTCCTACCTGCCGTTCTGCAACAGTAACTAACCAACGTATACCCTAAAACTTAGCCTACCTGCCTACCCTTTCCCTACCCCTGCTCACAAACTTCCAACACTTAACCAAAAACATCTGCCAACCCTGGCCAAATTTTAAAGACCCCGCCAGCACCTGTTCCAAGCGACAGATTGAACAACCACTTCCCTATGCACCTGAAATCAACAAACCCAGCCACAAATATAATAATATATTCCCCACCAGAAAAGACCAGAAAAACCCCCCATGAAGAGGGATGGGAGGGTGGGCAAAAACTACAATATGCTACGCTACTCCCAGCCACCAGGTCACCAAACCTAAAATGGTGGCTGGGAATGGCGTGATCCCCCATTTATATATCATTGGGCTACATTTGGGCTACATCGTCAAACAGCCCAAAATGCACACAACATGGCCTCTACTCGGCCAGCCCCACTCCCTCCCAATCTGTCCGGGGGGCAGACCTCGAGGGCTTCGGCTGCCCCCCAAACACCCCTTGGGAGAGAGGGGGGCAAGCCAAACCGAGACCAAATTTGTGTGTGTAAAAGGCCGCTTTATTGAAACAGGTGCATATCACAATTAAAAACACTGGCAACCGCCTTACAAAACTAAAACCTAACTATACATAAAATAACTGACCCCTTGGTCCCTCCCCACACCTACGATCCCCTCATCAGTTCCCCCACCCCGCCGTTAACATAACAACAACCTTACACAGTATTGCATATAAAATTCATACCCTGCAATGAAACCCAAATCTCCTACCTGCCTTTCTGCAACTGTAACTAACCAACGTATACCCTAAAACTTAGCCTACCTGCCTACCCTTTCCCTACCCCTGCTCACAAACTTCCAACACTTAACCAAAAACTTCTGCCAACCCTTGCCAACTTTTAAAGACCCCGCCACCCAGGAAAAAGAGGGAGAGGAGCCACTATGCAGGTTCCCCCCTCTTTTTTCTGCCCCCCTGCCTCCTAGCAACAATTGCTTCAGTGTTTCTGAAAATTCAAAGACCTGGCTAAAACCTCCCTGATTTCTAAAAGATACAGGTCCATGCCCAAGCGTGAAAGGTGCACGCCATCCCCCCTAAAAAACTCTGCCGTGTCAAAACGTATCTCTTTATGGGCAATCCTGCCAAACTCCAGCACCCTACAAAAAAGCACCATTTCTGTGTTTAACTTCCTCCTGGCTCTATCTACAGCTCCCGGATTCACTGCACCCCGCCACACCCTGCGGGGAACGAACTCTGTCCAAATGACCAAGCACCCAGACCACTGTTCCTTGATAAGTGCCAAATCCGTCTTCATGTTCCTCATTAAGACTATCCCTTTTTCCTTAACCAAATCGTTTTCGCCTAAGTGAAGGACCAAGATGTCCGGGCACCTCCCTGCTCTCAACAAACCATTTAAGCATCGAATAAGCTCCTTCCAAAGCATGCCCCCTTTCCCCTCCAAAACACATTGAAATGCTTTTTATTAAAACCCAAATTGTCTCCAAAATAACTTTGCCGAGCTTGGATCTGGGCCCACTTCATGAACGAATGCCCCACAATCCAAATGGTCATCTCCCTGGCGAGGGGGCCGACTACAGAACCTGTAACGAGAAAAAATGCATGAACTTAAGCAATCGCACCAACCGCGCTGGCCGCCCCCTTCGCAGTGCGCAAATAACACTTATAACAGTCAGATGACCACCTCCCAAGCTGCATAATGTCCCCCCACCCCCTGTTCCTGGCTTCAGAAGCCGCACCAATCCTGAAAGAATGAGTACCAAAATCAGCCCCATCAATTCCTAGGTCTCCCGATACTTTCCGCAACACTGACAGCAGTTGGAACGCCGTCACTCTGTTCCCCTTTTCATGTACAAAACTAGCCCCACAGACGCCTTGGAGACCTCCCTCCAGTTTGCCCCCCACCTGCAGGGGCAAGTGGCCCGAGGGGAAAAAGCCTGCAGCGACACCCACTTTCCCAAACCCCTGTGATCCGTTTTCGACTTACGCAACCAAATGCAAATCTTGTCCCCCCTCAGAACCACATCCTCCCAGCAAATCCACCTGCCCCCTGTGGAAAATAGACATGCCTCAAATTCATTTGTGCACACCTGCGGCAATACCTGTAAAATTCGTCTCAACTGATGCCACAACACAGGTTTCCTAACCCGCTGGGACTGACCCTGTTCCTTGGCCCAGCCCTCCAACATTTGCATGCCTAGCTCCCCCGCGGACGGAGCATAACCCCAGAACAGCTTACCCACAAAAGCTATACCCGCCAGCTTCCAGGTAATCGTAATCCGAGATAAGCTTCTGTTGATCATATCTAATATGAATTGTACAACATCTTCTCTTCTATGCTCTAAGTTGGAATGCCGCTGGGCCCCAGAGACCAAAAATTCCTCCCATGCTAAACTGTACGCAACCCTCGTAGATGTGGCCAGTGACCCTACCACCAGTTGTAGCATCATGTGTGGCCTACCTACCACAACTGCTGGGGCATGGGCGTCGGGTTTCTGTCGGCATCCTTGGCTAGCCCACGGAATCTCCCCCACTGTGAACAAGACAAAGCATCCGCCATGTCATTGTCCACTCCTGGCACATGCAATGCTCTAAATACTATATCGTGGAGCAATGAGCCCAATACAAACACTCGCAACAGCTTCAAAACCTGCTCGTCCCTGGCCGATTGACGGTTCACTATCTCCACCATTGCCATGTTATCAATTCGAAAAATCACTTTCTGTGCCAACTGTTCCCCCCACAATGTCACCGCTACTACCAGCGGAAAGAATTCCAAAAACGCGATATTCCTCCCCCCTCCCGCCCAATCCGCTTGCCATTGTTCGTCACACCATTTCCCTTGCCAGAAAAGGCAAAAACCTTCACTGCCTGCCGCATCTGAAAAGATTTGAATGTCCCAGACTAGATCCTCTTCTCTTGCCAATGGAATGCCATTAAAGTCTTGCAGAAATACTCTCCACATTCTCAGGTACTCCCTCACACCCGCTGAAAGTCTCACATGGTGGTGCGGTGGTCTCTGTCCCGCAAGCGCCCTACCTAGCCTCCTACAAAAGGTCCTCCCTACTCTCACCACTCTGCAGGCAAAATTAAGATGCCCTAACAGTACTTGTATCTCTTTAACTGTAACCTTGTCACCAGCTTGCATTGCTCCAAGCAGCTCCAACATCCCTACCTTTTTGTCTGCTGGTAAACGCGCCTGCATTGTCCTGGAATCGATTTCTATACCCAAAAAGGAAAGAGCCGTGCTAGGCCCCATGGTCTTCTCAGGTGACAAAGGCACCCCCAACTCCCTCATCAGCTCTTTGAAGTTTTCCAGAGCCGCCAGGCACTCCGTGGAGCATGAAGTGCCCACAAAAAAGAAATCGTCCAGATAATGCATCACCAATTGGTGTCCCGTCCTCTTGGTAAACAGCCACTGTAGAAATGTGCTAAAGAACTCAAATAATGCGCAAGACATAGAACAGCCCATCGGTAATGCTTTGTCCACGTACCATCTTCCATTGAAGTGGATACCCAGTAGATCCCAATCATCTGGATGGACTGGAAGCAAACGGAAAGCTGATTTTATGTCGCATTTTGCCATTTCCGCTGTTGCGCCCACCGTCACCGCTAGTGACATGGCCATGTCAACTGACGACGAATATGAAACAGTAGCCTCTTTTTCATCAATAAAATCATTCACTGAGCTCCCTTCTGGCCATGACAAAAGGCGAAACTGCCCTTGTTCCCTCTTCGGAACCACCCCAATCGGGGAGACGATCACATTTTTCAACTGCCAATTCATGAAGGGGCCCGCCATCCGTCCTTTCCGCACCTCTTTGTCTAACTTCTCCTGAACTATGGTAGGATGTTCCTTTGCTGATTGCAAATTCTCCGCCCAACTTCTGCCTTGCGGTCCCCTATACCCTAGTCTAAACCCCCATTTGAAACCCTCCCTCAGCACCTCAGCAGCCTTCTGGTTGCCATAACCCTGTAAGGCCGCCTCTACCTTGCCCGCTTTAACGGTGTAAGAGCTCTTGAGCCCAGCCCCCTTTGCCCCTCGCGTTCCTGCAAAATGCTGTGCCTGATGACCCCCTGTGTGTCCCCCCCTTGCTGCCACTGCTGACCCCCTTGTTGGTGTCCCGGGCCCCCCCTACAATTGACCAACGCATGTCGCCCACCGCATTTTGAACACTTGTGTTTGAATTTACAGAATTCTCGAGTCCAAACCCCTTATTAAAGTCCCAGCAGGACCCTCCCAGACCTGTTTGTCCCCTACCTATACTTCCCACCCCTCCCCAGGTGGGCTTTCCCTGAAAGGGCCGTTAGACCAACGGGAGACCGCTAGCAGTGAAAATGGTTTTCCCCGTCCTAGCTGCTCCCATCGTGTGTTGCCACAAGTCTGTGTCTAACTCTCCCCACTTTGCTTCTGGGTCCCATGCCATACGAGCCCTAAATTCCTCATCGTACTGTGCCCATACATACCACCCCCCCCCAGTGATCTGCGACTTCCGGATCACATCCAAATATTTAAACAGTGCCACACAGCGTTCCGGGTCCTTCTCGCAGTACACACTTGCGTATATTAAGAATGCCGCTGTCCAGTTTTCTATCGTGAGGGGCACCCGTGGCCTCTTGGCTAGCTCATATTCCTCCTCTTTTGAACCCTCTTTTGCGTGCACCTCCCTGTGTAATAATTTAAGCATTTCGACATATTTGCCTTTCCAAATGCGCTCCTTTGTTGTTGCCATTAAATGCGCGCCCAGCGGCTTGGTTACCCCCATGTACGGCAATCTTTTAATTTTTAATTCCTTTCTCTCTAGTTTCTCTTTGGTCTCTGGAACGGACTCCTCCCCTTTATCCGTCTTACCCGGATTTGTACTATCCTCCTTTTTCGGCGTACCCGACTTACCATTATCCTCGGTACCCACACCTATATCCAATACATACTTGCCCTTCAGCAGTGTACCCGCATCTCCTTCCCTATCTCCCCCACCCCAACCCCCACCGAGATCATTTTATGCCCCTCCCCAATTCTTCGCGCTTTACCTGGCTCTAAGGAGGGTGCCCGTGATGCTGCAGTCCGCCTTGCCATGTGGGTCCTGTTCCGAGCCGCCTTGTTGGTCCCTTCTTCTGGCTCCGACGCCCGCCGCTTAACCTGCAACATACTACTAGACACATTACTTTGCCCCCGTGTCCCCATCTTCTCCATCTCTCAGTTCGCCCTCTTCTAAACTATCCTCATCATAGTCCAGTTCCTACCGCCACTCGCTCCCCTCCATTTGCTGGCCCCCAACTGGCCCCCAATTCCCTCTGTTAGGAGGAGCCGACTGCACCCGCCGGTACCCCCCGGCACCCTTCGGCATCATGTTCCTGTGTCCTTGTTGCCCTGTAGACCGTGGAGGTCCGTCAGGTGTTGGGGCCAGCGGGACCGCTCGGGGCCTACTTCTGCCAGCCGTGACTGGATCCCCTGCCGGTACTGGGCACGCCTCGTGAGGCTCCGCCCTCCCTTCTCCTCGGCGCCTGTGAGCCGCTGCCAGCTCTGCCAAGTCTGCTCCCTGGCGCTGTTCCCTCACCTGAAACAGAAAGGATTGGTCTGGTGTGCTGGGCCTTACCGGCCTCCCCTCTACCTCTCTTCTCCTCTTCTTACCAACCCCTAACGTGTTCTCTGCCCAAAACCTTCCCACCTTGCATAGATCCTCCAACTCGTGCCCACTAACCCCCCTTCCTCCCCTTCACTCCATTCCATACCTGTCATGTACCCTGCCTGTGTGCTCCGTTGCACCCCCCAACCCGTTGAACCCGCTACTCTGCCCTACCCACCCTGCCTTCCTACCCTTGTGGCCCCCCTCCAGTGCCCCTCCACGGCAATCTAGCCCAGCTGACCCACCCTGCGCCATGTAGGCATCTATTTGGCCCCTAAGGTCCCTGCCTCTCACTTCCTCGTTCCAGGAAGTAAAAATATCAAGCCCTTCCCAATCCTGGCTACCTCCTTCCAGTTCCAACTCTCCCAGTGCCTCCTCCCCCTGCCCCTCCCACTCTAGCGACCCTGGCTCCCCCTCCCACCCAGCTTCCCCGTCCCCTCTGTCGGAAGAAACCCCTTCCTCCCCCAATGTACTATCTTGCCCCTGCTGGCCCCATCTGGGGTCCAGCTCATCCCCTGAATCCTCCATGAAAACCCCCATTCCCCCTGGACCCTTTTGCCCCCCTCACTCCCCCCTTGCGCTAGCTGGCTCCTGCTGTTCCCTCCTTTTTCCAATATAGGGGGGCTTGGAGAGTTCCCTAGCTGTTTCTCCATTGGGGCCTCACCCTCTCTTCATTTCCCCCTCTCCCCGTCCCTCCCCGCCTTCCCACCTCCGCATGACTTCCCTGCCCTGGGGGATGCGAGCTCATTCGAGCCCTTCCACCGAGCAAGCAAGATCTCATGTCGGCCCTCCGCCGAGGACCGCGTGACGTGCTCCTCCGGCGAGCCCCGCCTCACGGGATCTTCGCCGGAGCCTCCAAGCATGCACGAGGATCCGGCTCCTCAACCAGGGACAAGGCCGCAGTACCCTGTAAAGCCTTCGCGCTAACGCGAGGCTTCGCTTTTTTCCTTTTCAGAAGGGCCGCTCTCCTGGTGTACGAGCGGCCCCGTGCACTCACCTCACTACTACGCGCTCTCTTCGGTGAGGTGCATGACTCGACGACGGCCGCCACACCAGCCGAAGCGCGCCGTGTGGGGCGCGACCCTCCAGCAACCTCCGGCATAAGGATATCGAGGCGCCCGCCTCGCTGAGGAGACGCACCGCTTCCAGCACGCGGTAATCTTCCATCTTTCTATTAAACCTACACTTGCCTCACCTAACCCCACTAGCACTAACCTTCACTCGCTAAACTACTGCTACTCCACAAAAACTACAATATGCTACGCTACTCCCAGCCACCAGGTCACCAAACCTAAAATGGTGGCTGGGAATGACGTGATCCCCCTTATATATAATTGGGCTACATTTGGGCGACATCGTCAAACAGCCCAAAATGCACACAACATGGCCGCTACTCGGCCAGCCCCACCCCTCCTAATCTGCCCAGGGGGCAGACCTCGAGGGCTTCGGCTGCCCCCCTTATGTTTTTGTTTTCTTCTCACTCAGTGTTCACTCACTCAGTTCGTGTATGCACCTGGACTCAGTGAGTCTCCCTTTTGAGTGGGTAGATCTGGACAAGGATTCTACGCTCACTCTGGAGACACACAAGCTACACTGCACCCAATGAGACTGAAACACGCCTGGGAGTATTTTTGTTCTGGTACAGAGTGGACACGGCCATGCAGTATTGAACAAACTTTTGCCTGCACGGAGTAGATACTCGGTTATCCTGGCAAAGGAAAGCTGAGAGGAATGAAACCATGGCCTTGATGTTTCAAAGCATAAATTTGAGTGCTTCCTCACACAGTAAAGATGCACGGACTCTTCTGTAGAGAACCACCGAAACACCACAGAAAGACACTGGATACTGTGCACATAGCAGCCCTGCCAAGACCATATTTGCTGACAAATTAGAGGCAAACAATGCAGGCATTTCTGGACTCATTGTAAAGACCAATAACTCCCATCCCCTTAACGCCAAAAACAACCACAACAATGAAGGTATCCCTATTATCCAAGATAGAGCCCGAGTATGTAAACTACAACAATAGACTATGTTGCCACATAATTTATTGTGATATCTATAATATTTGTTTTTTGGATGATAGAACTCATGTCTTCTATTTTCTTTAGTGTCAAAGCCAGTTCAAAGTCTGTTTTTAAATTATTCTTTTATACAATACCAGCTATTTATTTTGCCTTCACATTGATGACTACTTAGTTTGAGATTTATTTGTTGTCTGTTTATTTATGGGGTTTATGTGGCATTGTAACATTGTATCTGCCTAAGATGTGAGTGCTTCCGCAGGTTGTGGTTTATTCATGCCTCTGTCACAAACAATATTACTATAAAATTGCACAGAGTAGCGTTATTTCTTAAATCTTTCTTATTGGCACTGTTGACTGGGACTCTCATCCTTATGAGGTGGAGCAGCAAAAACTATTCAATGTATAAGTTGCGGTGCTTATTGGCTACTTCTATATTTGTGTAACTTTCTGAGTCATCTCATTCAGTAATCGTTTCCCACCTCCCATATGGCAGGCCTGTGATTATCCCAAGTATTTTATCAATGCGTCTTCCAGTTTAGTGGCTGATGCCATTATTAATTACTTTACTGCTTTTATTTATTTATTCATTTAGAAAGTTTTATATAGCGCGAACATGACCACCGAGGGTATCAGAGCGCTTTACAGTTTATGCATCAAGAAGGGTACAAGCAAACAAAACAGAATCAACACAGCAAAAAATTCACAGTCTTATAATGTCCGAACATTCTCGGGAACCAGGTAGCTGGGCCACAAATCAACGTCTATGGCCCCAGAGTCCAATGGAGAAGGCTTACTGAGGCAGACATTTCTTCATCAAGAGCCTTCTTTTTTGAAGAGGGCAGTGGAAGGGATAACCCTGACTTCGGGGGGAAGGGAAGTTCCAGATCCTCTGAGCCGTACCAGAGAAGGCTCGATTGTGGGGTTTTTTTTTCTTGAATTTTTGTGGTTTTAGCAATAGGGTGCTGGCCCTGCTGGAGGCTCTCAAACCACATGAGAGCTCAAGCTTTTGAGCGAGGTAAAGCGGGGTCTTGAAGTGGATGTCTTTGTGTGCCATGCATGCAATTTTTAACTGTATCCGAGCTTCATATGGAAGCCAGTTCAGGGCCAGCAAGTCCGGAGAAATATGGTTGTATTTTTTAGTGCCAGTTATGAGCCTAGCAGCTGAATTGAGGGCAACCCTAAGAGGAGCCATCTTCACTCTGGGCAAGCCGCACAGCGTTGCGCTACCGTAGTCCAGCTTTGAGATCACTAATGCTTGCACTGCAACCTTTAGGTCATGAGCAGGGAGATAGGGTTTGTGTTTTCTTAGGATGCTGAGTTGGAAGTTCGCTCCTTTGGTGAGGGAACTAATGTGCTTCTGCATGTTCAGACTTTTGTCTAATATAATACCCAGAGAGGATGCTGAATCAACGAGGTGAGGTCTACAATTAAGAGCAGGAAGCTGATTCAACCATTGGTCCATGACCTGAGATTGTTTGAGGGGTGAGATTAGGAGGAATTCCGTTTTTAGAGCATTAAGCTTCAGGTGGTTACGTGTCAGCCAGCTTTGTGTTTCCAGCAGGACTGAGTTGAGGGACTGAATGTCTTCGGGGGAGGCGATCGTCAGGTATAGTTGGGTATCAACCGCATACATGTGATAGTGAATGCTGGATGATTTCAGAATTTCTTTAAGAGGCTCCAAGAACAGGTTAAAGAGCGTGGGGGAGAGCGCTGGACCCTGGGGAACCTCCAGAGTGACCGGTGCAGGATGGGACAGGGATTGGTTCACCTTGAAGCTTTGGGATCTGTTCTGAAGGAACGAAGAGAACCAGTTTAGTACAGGCCCAGACACCCCCATCCTGTGTTCCAGGAGGTCAATTAGGTTATCGTGTTTGACAGTATCGAATGCTGACGAAAGGTCAAGAAGGATCAATAGGCAGGACTCATTATGGTTCAACATTCTTAGCGCATCATCGACAATGTGCGTTAGCGCAGACTCTGTACTATGGCCCGGGCGAAATCCAGATTGGCATTGGTCCAGGAGTTGAAAATGGTCGATGTGGTTACAGAGTTGGGCGAGCACACATTTCTCCAGGAGCTTTGCCAAGGTGGGGATGTTAGAGATTGGGCGAAAGTTATGAAGGTTCGAGGGATCAGCAGATGGTTTCTTCAGAATCGGGGTAACTTGACCCGATTTTAGGCAATCCGGAATAGCACCTTGTCGAAGTGATGCATTGACGATCATAGTCCAGAGTGTTAGTAAGGAGGATCTAACTTCTGGGAAAAGGTTCGATGGCAGAGGGTCGTTGTAGTGATTGGAAGGTTTCAAAGTCGACATCATTTTGCGTATGGTGCATTCATCCAAGGTTTGGAACAGACACCAGGATGCATTGTTTTTGTTGAGGTAGGGAAACGCAGGGTCAGTGATGTCACACCCTGGGGGACGGAGGGTGTTCAGTGGACTGATCGACAGGTGATCAAGGGCAGAACGTAGTTCGGTTTCAATCATAATAGTCTTATCCGTGAATGGCGATGCGGCGCGCGCAATGTAATTCGTTTTATTTATTTATTTATGTACTTAACTCCGTTCGGCCGTATGCCGGAGTTTACTACCTCCCACCCTGCCCCCCGCCCCGCCCCACCGCCCCGCAGCACTCCCTCCAGGAGCCGCGACTGAGGTAAAGAGCAATTTAGTTTACTCCTTTAACTAGTAGCTTGGTTAGTTTGGCTCGATGGGCTGGGTTTTCCAGGGATTTGCGCCAATGGCGATCCCTTACCTCAGGAGCCCGCAGGAAGAGCTCCTTCTCCATCGGCCATCTTTGGGTTTTTACTCATGCTTCTGTGATTAAAAATATATATATATAATAATCACCGGAAGTCGTTGAGTCTTCCCTGTGTTGTGGTGATTACCTTCACCTGGGGATGTCATTGTGCTAAAAATACGTTGCAGTAATGTGCTGCATCGCTAAATACTTACAAGGTCCCAAAGGTGAGACCGATTGCATTACAAATGCTTGTTCGAGTGGGGAGTTGGACGTTTCAGAGCTGATTAATAAAGTCATGCAAGAGTGCTTAAATATACTATCTAGTACTCATAATTGCTTTTGTGATTCAGCTTACATATATTTCATTACTTGGGGAAATTTGAGTTTGTAGTGTCTGCAACACAAAAACACAAATCAATCAAGTTTATTTTTTTTCAGAAGGACAAATCGGACAAATCAAGGTTGTTAGTGCATTTCCGTGTAGTGTGCTTTTCAATACGAAATGCCAATATTGCTAGAAATTAATATACGTTTTGAATGCAGTAGAAATAATGATGACACCGTATGCAAAAGCAGGGGGCTGTTTTGTGTGGTCAGACTACTTCTGACAACCTTCGTCTGTGCCAATGTTTTAGGACTAGCCTCCGCCCTTAACATATGTGGTTTGGGCCCTACGGGAATTTATTTTACAACCAGACGCGAAACATAATAACAGCAGTCAACCTTATTCTGGAATTATAACTACTCGTAAAATGTGACAAAATACGCAGTGGATATGTCACGTATAGAACCACGACATAAGAGTGTTACTTTTAAGCTGTGATGAGTAAGCAAGTTTTCAGCCTTAATGCAATCTGTGGTTACTTTGAAGTATTATTTTCCAAGAAATAATTTTGCAAGTCGCACGCAGCTGCTGGTAAGTGGTCGACTTCGTATGGAAAATAAGTGGTTTCCGCAAAAAGTAGGTAAATAAAATGTGTTGCAATTGGGAAGAATACCAGTAGGAAGACTTGAAATATACTTATTTTACCACTCATTATCTTTACTGAGAAATCTTCACAGTTTGGTTATTTCGAACTAGGATTTCTTGAATACAAAATACCAGCATCAAAAACAAAGGGCTCAGGTTGGAATTATTTTAAGTTAAAACTTCAAATAAATAGATGTACCAAGTTAGTGTAGCGTTGGTTCGCAGTTTAAACCAAATGTGCACTTACTAGTTTATTATTGGGACCAGCACAATAGTAGGTGGCAATGCAATCTTAAGAATTTTTGGAGCCTTGGGAAAGACATTTTCTTAATACCTATTGTTCGCTAATTCAAGTCTTCATTATGCCAAATAATACAGTTGTACCCTAAAAGTTGAGCACGCAAAAACAGCCATGAGTTCTAGATGCCTTGGCTTTGCCAAGCAAATAGTGCCAAAAGAAACATTGAAAAGGCATTGGTCCAAATTAGGTTTTCCAGGCAGCAACAATATTTTATTTGGAGTGCAATGTCTAACCAGCATGTGCATCTTATTCAAAAAAGGAAAAGGTAAAGTTGCGTTGGTGATTGGTTAAGCCGACTAGTGAATAATATTTTTAAAAAACACAAATAGCACTTGAAATTGTAACTTTGATTGCCTTAATATCCTTAATTCCTTTCTTCAAATATCACTCTATCTGCAGTAGAAAAAAATCAAAGCAGTGCACCCAGGGATTTCACTATTACATCGAGAGAAATTGGAACCTTTTATCTCTAATACTTTTCTCTGCCTTGTCTCTCCTCTCCTCTGCCTATGATCTCCTGCCTAGACAGCGATCTCCAGCTCTGCTGAGTAAGAGACATGAGAGTGTGCAGAAGACAGGAGAACAGAGGTAAAGAGTATGTATAACCAGAAGGTGCAGTAGAGGGGGGTGGGTGACAAAGAGAGAGATGAAGAAGAGACGTATGTGAGGTAAGAATAGACGTAAGATCAAGAGAGAAAGGTGTGGTAGCCATAAAGAAGGATGGAGAGAGGCAGAAGGAGGAGCAGGTAGGTAGAGTAAAAGAGTGCAGCAATGGAGAAGATGTTAGAGGTAGGTCGATCGAGCTAAAGACAGGGACAAGCACATCTATAAAAACAGAGAGTGGGGGCAACACGAAGTGGTGGAGAGAGAGGTAAGGTAGAAAGAGAGGTGAATGTGAAAGACGTGACAGTAGAGCGAGGTATAGGAAGACAGTAGAAAGGTGAGGTAGTGAGAGAAGTATAGGGAGAGACAAGCTAGAGAGACAGTGGTGAGGTAGAGAGACGGGAAAATTGTCAGTAGTGAGGCAAGGTAGAGGCAACAGAGGCAGAAAGGAAGAGAGAGGAAGTGGAGGCATGAAGTAGTGAATGAATGGTAATATAGATTGGAATGTTAATCAAAGAGTGATTTGAGAGAGAAATTAGATGAAGAAAGAGGTGAGGTAGAGAGTAGTGAGGTAGAGAGAAGTGTGAGAGGTTAGATAGTGGAGAACTATAGAAATGAGAGAAAGAGCACAGGTGAGGTTGAGTTAGAGGTGAGGTTGAAATACAGTGAGAAGAGATGGAAATGGAGCAGTGAGGTACAGAGAGAGGGGTCACCCAGAGAGCGTAAGGGTGAGGCAGGGTACTTAGTGGTAGGCATGTAGTGATAAGCACAAAGATCGGTAGAGAGAGAAGAGGTGATGAGATACATGTAGAAAGAGGTGCAGCAGAGATGAAATGAAATGAAATGTGGCATTTATAGAGCGCGAACTGTCACTCCCAAAGGAGCCTCCTGGTGCTGTACAGATAGCGAACTTAGCAGTGGAGGATGAAGACCTAGATGAGGGCAAGGCAAGATTCGTCAGGTGTTCCATAGATCCATGTCTTTAGGGCCTTCCTAAACTGGATTTCAGATTCCATCGATCTTAATTTGTTTGGCATGAATTCCAAGCCTTTGCACCTAATACAGTAGCCGACTTCCCTCCCCTAGTTTTAAGTTTGTAACCAGGCAATTTGAGTAGGTTTGCAGAAGTAGATCTGAGTGTCCTCATTGTAGTGTATGGTGTAAATCTTGTGGAGAGATATACTGGCCCTAGGCGGCGAGTAGCTCTAAAGGTGGTGACAAGGAGTTTGAATAGAATTCTCTTGTGTAACGGGAGCCAATGAAGAGATTTCAGAGCCGCTGAAGCTGACGCCCCACGGGGAAGTTTTAAGACCAATCTGGCTGCTGCATGTTGCACTACCTGTAGCCTCCTCAGGGTTGATTTATTAACCCCTACCAGGAGGCTATTACAATAGTCTAGACATGAGAGTATTAGTGCCACTGCCACTGTTTTCCTTGCAGCAAGCGGAATCAGATCAAATAATTTTTTCATGGTTTTAATTAAGCCAAAGCTTGTACCCACCACCTTAAGTGCATGGGGTTTGAAGGAGAGGGAGAAGTCAAACCACACCCCTAAATTTTTAGCCACCTCCACGGTAGATGGAGGGGCTGCTGCCTCTTCCAGCCACCAGTCGCTGGGTTGAAAGGGGTTATTTTTCCCTATTAGCAAGATTTCTGTCTTATCCGTGTTACATCGTAGGTGATTGTTTTTCATCCATTTGATGACCGCCGTAAGACAGGCTTTAAAATTTTCTTCAGCTTCCGTGGAGTGTTTATCAAGGGACAGGATCAGCTGAGTATCGTCAGCGTAAGATGTTGTTTCAATCCCATAAGGTGAAATGAGGGAGATAATCGGGGCCATGTATATATTAAATAGGAGTGGACTAAGGGCCATATGCATGAATGCATTTTCCCATAGAGACAGAATGGGCAAAACCCTTTGATGCATCTGGCCCTAAGTGAGGCGCCCTGTGGGACTCCCGTGGTGATGGTGCGTTCTGAGGAGAGAAAGGTGCCAAGGGAGACTGCTTGCCTCCGATTGGACAGGAAGGACGTGATCCAGGCCAGTGCCGTGTTGGAGATATATGTATTGAAAGAGATGGAGAGTCATAGGCACATAAATATATAGGGATTGGTAGAGATTGACAGAGAGAGAGTCAGAGGGAAGTAGATAAAGGTGAGATAGAAGAGGTGAGGCAAAGTAAGAAGAGAGGCATGAGAGAGGAAGATGGGTGAGGCAGGCAAAGAGAAAAAGGTGGTAGAAAGAGCTGGCTAAGGGAGTCAGAGAGAGGGATAGATGGAGAAGTGCAGTAGAGAGTGAGGGTGGGATTATGTGATTGAGGAAGCAGAGAGAGGTGATACACAAGATAGAGAAAAAGAGACAAGACGAAGTAGAGAAAGGTGAGCTAGAAAGAGGGGAGAGAGGCAGGCAGAGTGTGGCAAGAGTACGTTAGAGAAAGGCAGAACAATAAGTATATAGAGGGGTATAGAGGGCTGAGTAAGACAGGGAGATTAGGATGATGGAGTGAGAGATAGAGGAGGGGGAGAAAGTGGTCAGGTAGGGATAGGTTGAGAGGGACAGATTCATGGATAGATATAGGAAGAGTCGGGAAGAGATATTGAAATAAAGAAAGATACAGTGTTGTGTTCACCCCAATACTATTGGGGTCACACTGGGTATATCCCTTTAGCACCAAAAGGAAATTAACCCTTTTCGGCAAAAAGAGAACTGGCAAATCTTTTTAACTGCCATTTTAGGGTTTGTGAGGTAGCTTCTGTTAGACATCATCGCTATGTTATTGCTTATGGTTCTTGAGCAGAACAAAGGTGCTCAGTGTGTATTCAGGGGACTGCTTAGTGGATAGGACCATCATTTTTTCGTGGTGCTCACTGATTAGTGAATCAGTTGAGTGCAGAGTTTCATTCCTGGTGTGCTTCTGTGAAACGGCAGCTCTCAGGTAAGAAATGTTCAGATGCACAAATCCTTTGTATAGTTATCAGTACTTAAGCTGATACATTTGTGCTTCTAGCGTGTTATTAACCTATCTTTATTCATGTCATGATGCAATCCCAGAGCATATTTTTTTTAGTCTACTGCTATAAATTATTCTTCGACATTCTCAGCCAGTGCAATTCCAACTATTATTAGAATTGGAGCTAATCCAGTAAAAAACTAGATATTAAATATCGTAACGTTTGGAAGTTGACTCTAATATGTATTTGAATGCATCTAATATTGTCGTACAAGCTGCTTTCATAAAATATAGTTTCCAAGCATTCAGTGAGAGCTGGAGGGTAGACTGTTTGTAACAACTTCATTATCTTTGTTGTACTATGTGTAACTTATGTTGTATAATATTTATTATATGGGATTTATTTGTGGACTCTAATGCTTGTTTTTGTTCAAATGTGGCTATATTTGAGACCCACACGTTCCGTTGTGAAAAATACACCTTATAATATTTCATATGTAATAGGGAAAAAGGAAATTAGCAAATCATACATTGCAAAGGTAATCTATCAAATGAATGAAGTAAAAAGTACAAAAACAAACAATTTTTTAAAACCAAGTTTGAATCTTTGAATACGGGGAAGGAACAGGAAAGAGGGGGAATTACCAGGAATAACTATTTAAAAAATGCATAAGCTGAATACTACCTAAAATCATTCATACAGTAATACATTGAGGACCATAAAGAAAGGTTATGAAATATAGTCTAACTGTATATCTATATATAATCTGAAAAAGAAGGTATATAATTTAGCATCAAAGAGCTAAAGGTGGCTTCGAGTACTCTGATAATATGCAAGGCTGATAGCTGTCTAATACTATCATCTAAAAAAGACACGAGGCAACCAAAACAAATCACTATAAACTTTATAACTACAAGATGACATAAAAGTTCCATCCAATCAATGATGAGACCAAACCCAATGCCACCATGTTTTTACATAAAATATTAGAAGAACATTTCTGATTAATAGCGATTTGTCGAAAAGCAACAGCAAGAAACAAGTCCAACAGTTTATTTTTTAGAAAATAGAGGTGCATCATTAACATCAATTAAACTACCATGAAATAGATAATCTTACAAGGGTAATGGCTGTGAAAGACTGCACTGATTTGCTATCAGACCTTGTGCCAAAGGAAAGAGTATGTGGGCACCAAACAACATATGCATTAAATCACTATTAAGATTATTACAGGACCAACAATTAGCATCTGGCCTCTGGGAGAATTTAGCCGAAAGCAAAGGAGTAATGTGTAACCTGTTATAAACAAAAAATAGGGTTTGTGTTGTGTTAGCCGTTCTGGATGTCTTATAAATTTTCCCCCAGTTTTTTTTTCCAAAACACTTTACCAAGTAAAACCCAAATCTGCTTCCCAAAGTTGTTCTGTTCTAGATCTGGTCCTCAGAGAGTTAACAGGGGAAATATATTTATAGGTCTGAGAAGCTTTTGGAGTGGCAGCTAAAAGACCTAACAAATCCTGATCAGAAGAAACTGAAGAATTTCTGTTTTCCAAGAAATCCAATACTATATTTATCAAAAGGGTAAAGAGAGGTTGGAAGGAATTAGGGCAGTTAACAGACTGCTGAAACTGTAGGAATGAGATTGGTGTATTGTCTTGAAACAAATCAGTGACCCTATTATATTCCGCTCTCTCCAAGACTTCCAGAACAATGATTTATTCCCAAGTTTGATCAACTTGTTATACCACAAAGGGGAGTGCAAAAAGACATCTCAAGATTTTTCACCAGGACAAGAACAAGATTTTAATAAATGGCAAGTATGTTTACAAATTGGAGATGACATCAAACGTAAAGGAGATGTAAAAGAGATAACCTCCAGTGGAGTAAAAGGGAGGAGCAGGGACCGTTCCTTTTCAAGCCATATTGGAGAGAAAGGGGAGGAACAAGTTCGACGCCGTAAAGCTGCCTGTTGTAAATTAAAGGCCTGGTGATAATGACGACAATCCGAAAAGTTCACCCCACCCTCTAATTTAGATATTTTTAAGTTTAAATAACAATATCTAGATTTTTTATTTTGGCATAAAACTTTGGGAATAGTAGAATCATTTTCTTTAAAAAACGCAAATTGGGACATGCACCGATATCATGGAAAGTATATATAACAGCATAGGGGAAATCATCATTTTAATCGAATCCAAAGGGCCCCACCAAGATAGGAACCGTGGATTCCAAGAGGTTAGTAGAGATTACATTTTACTCAAATCCTCTTTTAAGTTGGTACGCACTTTATTAGGGATAGCATTGCTAAACCAAATACCTAGGTATTTAATCTTAGCAGAAGTCCATTAAAAGCCAATAGAAGTAAAAGAACATTTAAAGCAATAGTTATTAAGTGGAAGTACTTCAGATATCTCAGGATTGATTTTATATCCAGAAACTGATAAAAAAAGATGAAATTTCAATAAGAAGAGCTGGCATAGTACTATCCGGAGCCAAAATGAAAAACAGAATATCATCAACATAGGCTGCGAATTTCAACAGCTTATCATCATAATGAAAACTAGAAATCAATAGGTTGTGTTGGAGATGGAAAAGAAAGGGTTCTAGTGGCAAGATAAATAATAACAGTAAAAAAGGACAACTCTAATGCACTCCTCGCTGTAAAACAAAAGAGGGGGAAGTCTTTCCATTAACCAGGGCTAAGGTTCTAGGAGAGGCATATAATAAAGAAACCTATGAAATCAGTCAAGGCCTAAAACCATGCCACCATAAAGACTGAGTGCTGCGGTAAGAAATGATGGACAGAATGCTGAAGGAATCAAAAAATCACCCCCAGTCAAGAGATCTGGGTTAAATCCATTGTTCTTTTGCTCACCATACCACCCCAGTTTGGACCCAGCCATATGCAAATCAGTCTTGACCCTGCTCCTCATGGGAACATTCCAGCCCGAACTGCCAAGCTGGATCCTCCCTGGACCGGAAACAAGCACCCTGGGACTAGTTTCGTGGTAACACCCCTCATCAGCCAGGCTAGCTTTAATCCACTGGCACAGTGAGCAAGGGACCCACATCTGGGTATACCCATCCCACTTAGGGCGAAAAGTGCTGTGGAAACAAATGATGGACGGAATACTGAATGAATCAAACATTCACCCTCAGTCAAGAGATCTAGGTTAAATCCATTGTTCTTTCGTTCACTACACCACCCCAGTTTGAACGAGCCTTGACCCTGCTCCTCATGGGAACAGTCCAGCCCGAACTGCCAAGCTGGGTCCTCCCTGGACTGGAAACAAGCATCCTGGGAATGGTTTCGGGATAACACCCCTCATCAGCCAAGCTATCTTGAATCTAGTGGCACAGTGAGCAAGGGACCCACGTCTGGGAATACCAGTCCCACATAGGGCGAAAAGTGCTACGGCAACAAATGATGGAAAGAATGCTGAATGAATCAAACATTCACTCCCTGTCAAGAGATCTGGCTTAAATCCATCGTTCCTTTGCTCACTACACCACCCCAGTTGGGACTTAGGCCCAGATCTCTGTACAGGGTGAATGTTTGACATTGTTCAACAGCCTGTCCATCAATTGTTCTTTTCACATTTCTCAACCCGAGTGAGACGGGTATGCCCAGACATGAGTCTCATGTTCTCCCTGCCACTGGAGTCAAGCTAGCCTGGCTGATGAGGGGTGATACCCAGAAACCGGTCCCAGGATGCTTGTTTCTGGCCCAGGGAGGACCTGGCCTGGCAGTTCGGGCTAGACTGTTCCCATGGGGAGCAGGGTCAAGACTGATTTGCATATGGCTGGGATTAAACTGGAATGGCATGGGGAGCAAAAAAACAATGGATTTATGCCCAGATCTCGGTACTGGGGTGAATGTTTGACATTGTTTAACATTCTGTCCATCAATTGTTCTTTTCACACCGTAAAGATTGAAGCAGGAAATCCCTCTTTATCCTTTCAAAGGCTTTCTGAGCATCAAGATTTATAGCTGCAAAAGACTATTTGACTGACAAGGATTTGCTCAAAACATTAAAGAACAGAAGTGTGTTGTCAGAGGCTAATATACTTTTTACAAACCCAGCCTGTTCCTTCCCAATCAATTGCAGTAAGAGAGGGTCTAATTGTAATGCTAATGCTTTAGAGAAGATCTTATAATCGACATTACCAAGAGATATAGGGTGATAATTCTTACATAATGTGGGGTCTTTACCTTCTTTTGGGATAAGGCAAATTGTAGCCTCCTAAAATGTACCGACTTGCATACCAGAAGTAGAGGAAGAATGAAAGACTTGTACCAATTTAGGAATCAGTAGGCCAGAGAAGTGAAGGGAAAATCAACAGTAAATCCATCTGGACTAGGTGTTTTAACTTTTTTTAGGGGAATGCATTAAGGACCTCTTGTAAAGAAATATCTGTTTCTAGAGCATAAAATTCCATCTTGGTAATCCCTATTTTCAGAATATATTGTAAATAGGATGTAGTATTAGGTTTCCGGGTGAGCCTTCTGATGTATAAAGATCAGTATAGATTATTACAAATTCTCAAAAAATATCCTGCTCTTTCAACAATGAAAATCCTTCAGTATTAGAAACAGGGGCAATATGAGAACTCTGTTTCCTAACTTTGAGATAGTTCGGCAACACTTTCCCAACTTCATTATTGCCCCCACAGTATCAAGCACTGCTAATGAGTAATATGGAGGAAGCCTGCTTCATAGAAATTTCATTAAAATGTAATGTGTCTTTGATTAACTGTTGTAAGGTAACTTCAGATTTTGAAAAATAAAATTGGACCTCTAAAGTTTTAATAAACGACAAAAGCGCTTTATGCTCTTTATCTTGTATATGTTTTTTTGGGGAAACAAAATCAATGAAAAATCCCCTTGCAGCTGCCTGTAATGTGTCCCATAAAAACTGTGGGAAGATGTGAGGGGTTGAATTAAGATTAAAAAATCAGATGCAAAGGAGAAAAAGGAAGAAGAAAATTGTGCATCTTGCAGTAAATAATTGTTACATCTCCATCTATTTGATTTATGAGTAGTAGGAATCAAGTATATATCTGTGATCAATGGGGCATGAACTGAGAACACAATAGGACCAATACTAGCAGTGACTAGGAATTGTGACAAGTGTTTGCTTAAATAAATATATTCTAGTGTAGTTAGCGATTCATGAATGGGAGAGCAGAATGTATAGCCTCTAGAAGTAGGATGACATACCCTCCAAGAATCAATGAGAGCGGTGTGGAAAACAGTAAAACGAAATTGTTTATGCATTTTATCTGGTATAAATCTAACTGAAGAGTGTCGGCCTAGAAATGGATCAATAATCTGATTATAGTCTCCTCCCAAAATGAAGTAAGGATCATCATACTGAATACTTTTTTTGGGATAGCAGGCAAAAAATCATAATCCACTTGAGTGGGACTATAAACATTAAACACTATTATCGGAATTTTGGTAATAAGGAAACAAACTATAACCCATCCGCCCTCAGTGTTAGTTTCTAGAGATAACACATTAAAATCTCGTTTTTTACTGCATAAGATAACAACTCGATTTTTCTTATGCAAAGAAGGGGATACCAAGACAGAGACTACCCATCCGCATTTATTTTTCAAAGCTTCACTTACCTGTTAAGGTGGGTTTCTTGTGACAGGACTATATCAGGATTGTACCTAGCCAAGTGAGATAGAACTCTCTGCCGCTTGATGGGATTTATAAAACCTTTAGGGGCAGATTTACAATAAACTAACGCAGCACGGCACAGCAAGTCATTTTGCTGCGCCGTGCTGCGTTAGTTTGGAAAGCACAGTGATGCGACATATTTACAACAATATGTCGCATCTCTGTGCTTCCCCCTGCGCTGGCGCACAAACAGCTGCCATGCGCAGGCACCCTTGCACCATGGTGCAAGGATGCCTGCGTCGTGGGGAGATTGTTTTTGTTCAGGAAGGGTTCCCTTCCTGATCAAAAACAATCTGAAATGCTCGTTCAACTTCTATGTGTGCTGCATTAGCACACATAGAAGTTGAAAAACAGCATTCTTTCAATGATTGTTTTTGTTCAGGAAGGGAACCCTTCCTGAACAAAAACAATCATTAGAGGTGATTTCCTCTTTCAATGTGTGCTGCAGAATGCAGCACACATTGAAACAGGAAACAAAACGAGGAGAAATGAAACATTTCTCCTCGTTGCGCCTCGCTACGCCTCCCCTGGGGAGGCGTAGCATTGGCACGCATTTCCAGATTTACGATTCCTCGTAAATCTGGAAATTTGTCTCGTTCCATGGGTGTTGCGTGGGAACACCCACAGCAACACCCATGGAACACCCCTTTCTTAAGTTTCATGGGGTCTTCATACATTATCGTGTTATTTTGATATGACACTTTGAAGGAGCAGGGATGAAAGTGCTGGTCTAGCGAAAATAAGTTACAAAATTCAAATCACATATTATTATGATTCATTGCCCTAGAAAAAATAGACCCAGCCTCTTCAAATATTGAGAAACAAATTAAAAAAGTACAAAACATTTATATACCGGCAACAATAGAGCATTCATGTATGCACATTTGTCGAGCAGTGTTGTATACTATGCTAGGACATGGGACGTACTTTACAATCTAGAGTTATGGGACTATGTCACATCTACTGGAGGAAGCCCATAAACACCAATTAAGGATTACAACCTGTGGCAACTACTATCAGGGGCAATCTTCTTGTTACCTTTGACAAACCTTTCTTTTTTACTGCTGGTCAGCTCCTTGCTCCCTGTCAGAAAGTGTGTTAAATGTGAATATATATAATCTCATGCATTGACAGTCTCAACTAATCCAATCCTGTTTTTTTGCCCACTGTGGGTGCAACCCCCTTAGGCCCACATCAACACTTTGACTAAATCCCTTGACTAAGTCCCACTTTTCTCTGATTGCAAAGAAAGTGCTTTCTGGTTATTCCTGCAGCCCCTAGATCATCAGGACAGGGTACTAGACAAAAGATCTGTCTTAAGCCAGGGATTTTGCAAGGTCCTCTCCTTTGTGAGCAGCTGTGCCCACTTGGGTTCAGGAGTTCTTCTGCTTTTTGTGTCCCAGGGGAGCCAACGAGAAAGTAAACCACCTGACCCGTGGAGAGCAGTTCCAGTCTCTATGTACCAGTAAGAGTTCAGCGTCTATAATCCCCAAGTTCTGTTCTTCCAGCAGAAATCAGGAGTCTTTTTTTCCAGCCAGGCCTTCGGCCTAAGGCATAATATTTTTAGGTCCTGCAATATTCTGAGGAAGTTGTGGTGGTGGTGAGGTGCCAGTCTTACCCTGTGCATTAGACATTGATTGGAGAATATCCAATCATGTCTATATTCTTGCCCTTTTCCCATCTCTATTTGCATCACTTCCACATCACTTTACTGTAAAAAAAATCCCACAAGTCCTAACTTCAAGATGGCTGAACCATTCATCGCACAAAAAGAAATACAGGCAGTCTCCTAGCCACCCCCCCTATTTAGATGAGGTCACCTCTTCTGTCAACAAATTAAAGGAAGAAGTGTTAAGGCTGTCCTTTGGTCTGCCAACTGTCTTGTGTATTGTCCGGTGGAGGTGTGATGAGTGGCAGAAGTGGTTTTATGACAGTTCTGGCTTGGGCAGCCCAAAGTTCCTATAGATTGTCTATGGCAAATCTAGCCTAAATAACACAGTGAAAAAAACTTTTACACCTTCAGTCACTATGAGGGTACTATTTCAAAGATGTATATATTAATATATTCATTTATTAGAAGTCAATTATTAATACATAAAAAGGTTATATGCATATATACATTCATAACATATATATACCATATATATATATATGTATATTATAAATGTATATATGTATATAACCTTTTTATGTATTAATAACATATATATAGATATATATGTATATATCTATATATAGATATATACATATATATCTATATATAGTCCAAATACTCGATCGCTCGATCTGCTCCTTCCTGCCCCCATGCAACCCGTTGATAGGTGGTGCGCTTCGCCAGCGGAGCCCACCGGCTAATTAATTTTCCAAAAGACCCAGTAGGTGCACACTCAGGATATCTGCAATACCATAGATTTTATTGCCAGTTACGCGTTTCGACTGTCAAGGCAGTCTTGATCACACACTGGCGTGTTGAGTCAGCGTCTGTTTTACACACAAGTTCATGAACATAAACAGAGGACAATACATATAATGCACTTAAAATAGTGTTAAAGTGGCATCCATTTTGTAATGGTAAATATTACATTACATCTTAGTGAGTTATTCTTACTAAAACATTGACCCTCTGTGTATTTGAGCATTTTCAACAGTGATGGCTCGTTTCGGGTAGTTGCCTGATGGACCATATTGATTCTGTAATGAATAGCTTACTCAATGCTCTATTTAGCAAAGGCAGGACCATTGACACGGTTCTATGTACTGCCATGCATACATTGCAGCTTGTATATAGAGTTATATGTGAAACGAACCGCATTGGTTTCCATGGCTTTCTACATGTGAAATAATAGATTTTTTGAGTTCGCTGAACTTCGTTATACCAGTGTTCGAGTACGATAACGTGGCTAGTGAAACGAGATTGTACAGATTGTTGAAATCCGTTTGTCAATAAAGTTCTCTGTATGTGTGATATTGCGCCTTAGTGGGTAAATATGCGTTCCATCTATACATGTGAGTGAAAGCACGATATGCGTGTCTAGGTTGTAGTACACCATGTATTTCTGTTACATTGCTACTCGCCAAGTGGCTTAGATTTTCAATGTGCTCATCATAGTCTCCCATACTCTCCCAAGGAGAGCAAGATTTTCCATGTTCTGGTTGTCTGTAATTCTGCGCCGAAAGTAACCAAATTGACACTTTGTGTTCCCCCAACCTATGTGCCTCTCTAGTACAATTCCTAAAGTGTATACTCTTTGCTCTACAAATATAAATTAATACAACCATATCAAACAAAGAAAATCAACAGTCTTATCTTATGCTGTAATCCAATCATGATGACGTGATGCCACAAAGAAAAGGGTAGGGAACGAAGATCCTCTTTCTCATCCTGGATTAGGTCCCTTTCTTTCCTCCTAAACAAGAAAAAACGAATAGTGTTTTAGAATTCATTGTAGGATTAAAAACAAGCATATATACAGATACAGGTTACATGTTGGTTAGATGTTGTGCATATGTTCTTGCAACAAACTAGACTCTCACTCAGCAGTGTGTTGTGGAGTAAGAATCCAAGAGAAAGTAGTATTAGAAGTAATACTCGTCATGGCTAAGAGATGATAGTGAGAAGAGACGGTAATGAATTAGAGATAATACTGAGCAAGAGAGAGAGAGGGATAATCTGTCCTAGTTCTCACGGAGGTGGTCCCCCAACTCTTCATCTTGATTATGACCCATAGGACTCTTGGTTTGTAGGTCTAGTATGTACCATGATTCTCGTTGCCTGAGTTGCAAAGTTCTGTTTCCTCCTCTACCATTAGGTTTAATCTGCTCTAATATGAAGTATTTCAGGAAGGAGCTGTTAGAGAGATGGTATTCCTCTAAATACCTGGCAACTGGATAATGTATATCTTTGTGGCTTATAGCTCTCATGTGCTCGAGCACTCTTTTTTTGGCTGCAAAGGTGGTATCTCAGATTGCATGGGCACTCGAGAGCATAAACCACATAGTTGGTGATGCATGTGAGGAATTGTTTTATGTTTTTCTCGCCACTAGGGGTTTCGTATGTTTTCCTCATGTGACTGTTGCTGCAAGCTTTGCAGTTTTCGCATGGGAAGAAGCCTTGCAAAGTATGTTGTAATGTTGTATTCCCTGTGGTTTATTGGTTATGTCCCCTTTAACAAGGAGGTCCTTCAAGTTTCTCCCTCTCTTGTAAGTCACCATTGGACGTGACGGTAGGCTATGTCCTATAATAGGATCGCAAATCAGGATATTCCAGTTTTTGGCAAGTATCTTCTGTATTTTATTAGAATCAGAGTTATAAGTGAGGATCACCCTCATGATGTTTTCTTCCTCAGCTGGTACAGTGTTGATGTCACTCTCTAGTAGTGTTTCTTCCCTCTGAATGGTTTTGACTCTCCTAGTGGCTTTGTTTAAAACCCACATCGGATAGCCTCTTTCTCTGAATCTTTTGATCATGCATCTCTGTTCCTCCTCATACAGATCATCTGTGCTACAGGTTCTCCTTGCCCTTAGTAATTCCCAAAGAGGATACTCCACTTGAGAGTATCAGGGTGGTTTGTCTTTGGTAAAAACGTCAATCTGCTCATTATAAAAACCCACCCCTATCCCGTGCACCAGCACTCCATGTGTAGAATAAATGTTGCAAATAAAAGAGCATGTGACTTGTTAAAGTTTAATATACAGTATGATCAATGTGCAGTATAATATGGAGTTATGAGATCATAACTGGTTAATGCGATGTTTTGAATCATGGTTATCTGAATAATTGTATGCAATCAAATAAGGAAACTCTCGAGGGCTCTACAATGTTTTTTGAGCAACTTTGTTTGAACAGAACTGCTCACGAGCAAAAGAACAGACTTTCATGGTTCACGAGCAGGAAGAAGAAACCTTGACATTGCCGGCGGAGTGCGTTTGAAACGCACGTCACATCCTAACGTACTGCGGCCATTTTGGGTGTGGCAAGCTATAAATAGCCACACCCAAATTCTAGAAGGCGCTTAGCCTTCCGCCGCTTGCAGAGTCAACACCTGATTCCGGTTCGGGGAGAAAACTTACCTGACATCGAATTCCTCTTCGCCGATGCATCTTCCGATGAGATCCCTGGAACACACCTGAAAACGAAAGAAGAACAAAGCTAAGTACATTTAGATGTTAGTATTTATGACGTCCAACGCAAGAAAGCTTCAGAGTCATTCTTATTAACTTTAAAAACCGAACAACTTTTGGAAAACTCATTGTTGCCTGAAGATAAGGAAAAAACAGTGAAGAATTTCTACGAGTTACAGATTTGGACTTAAAAGCCAAAAGGACTCTCAATAGGAAAATATTTGTGTTTATAGAGTGTTGTGTTTTGTTTTATCTTTTGATGTCTTTTAGTGCAAGTGATGGGGAGAGAGTTGCTGGAAATTTTACAAGTAAGTGGTAAAGCCAATGTAAAGGCAATAGAAAGTGACAGGTCTATTTAAATGTGATTGTAGGAAGAGACAGTAATTATACTTTTGGTTTATCACTACAGAAAAGCCCTCAACCGTGGTTGCAGCATTTACTCAGCACTTTCCAAAACTTCAACAGCGCATCACACCAGAGAGCCGCTTCATCCCGACTATCACTCGACAACATGGATGTGACGCGACACACCTGTAGATCGCAGGTAGGAGAACGCAAGAACCCAATTTGCTCAAAATAAAGACTAGGGATAGAGTAGTATAGTATTGTGTTAATATTTGAGGATCCAATATTTAATATTCCCTTACTCTTGTTGCCTCGCAGGTCGACAACAGGAACTCTGTAGCATCCAGGATCCGGCCCCTCCTCCCTAGCTTTATCGTATAGCCTAGTGGGTATGTACAAAACACTGGTTGTTCGGTAGGGATTTGGGAAGTCTGGCACATAGCGTCTCTGCGAACTTCAACAAGACACCCTACAGGTAAGAGTCTCTATACTAGTTTGACAGAAGGCTAAGCCCACGATCAACAGTTCACCCAGACGCTATGGACCCCTCTTTACAAATATCTTTGAATGACATAGCTGCCATTCTAGCAGATATCAAGGCAGAGAATGCTGCTTTAAGAAAGGATATGTCAGAAATACAAGCAAATATTCAAGCCTCTGCGCCACGAAGTTCCACCACCTGGGGCCCTTCCACAACTAAACCAATTTTAAAACCTCCGATATTTCAGCCCTCTATGCAAACTCTGCATACTAGTTCTTCTTCGCCTACTATGCAAATTCAAGTAGTAACACCAGTTACAGTACCATTGGCACCACCCGAGCGATTTTATGGGGACAGTTCTAAGTTCACTGTCTTTATGAATCAATGCCATCTGCATTTTATAGCAAAACAGACCGCTTTCCTGGATGATTCCTCAAAAGTAGCTTTTATTTTATCGTATCTTGGGGGAGACGCCGCTCTTTGGTCCGTCCCCTTTGTAGAACGAGATGATCCCATTCTTTATGATCTTCAACGTTTCAAAAATACTATGAAGAAGTTGTTTGCAAAACACGTGTTTGTTCAAAGCGCAGATCATTAACTCTTGAATTTAAAACAAGGCTCCTCTGATTTATTACATTATATCTCACGTTTTAATAGACTTGTGATCGAGGCAGAGTGGCCGGAAGAGAAGAGAGTATCTCTCTTCTACAGAGGTTTGTGGGACGATTTAAAAGACATGGTAACCCAAATTTTAGGTCCCCCAGAGGACTGTGAGGAATTTATAGATTTAGTGGTAAAATTAAACCATCGATTATTAGAACAGAGAGGTGAAAACGGGTGGTCAGACCACATTGGACGAACAGATCACAAACTATTTACTTATAAAGAAAAATCAATCTCTAAAGGAGAGCCAGTACCCAAAGACGACATGGGAGAACCTATGCAGATAGGAACTATCAGAGGTCCCCTCACTAAAGAGGAAAAAGAGAAAAGAAGAAAATTGAACCAATGTCTCTATTGTGGTAAGTCTGGTCATTTCGTTAAAGAATGTCCAAACAAACCAAATAAAATAAAGACCAAATCAAATGAAGTGGCTATCACTCAGCAGTCGGAAAACTAGAAAACTCGACAAAAGACGAGGTCGATTTGTCGATTGAGAACACTAGTTTGGCCTCTGCTACACCAGAACTTGCTGCTCATCACCTTAGCATAAAGATCGTTTTACGATCATTACTTAACACTAGTCAATCTTGGTCTGTGGATGCTCTCATCGACTCGGGAGCTACAGGCAATTTTATAGATACTCAGTTTCTATCTGAACTAGGATTACAAACCTTAAAAAAAGAAAATCCAGAAATCGTTAGGGCAGTAGACGGAAAAGAACTCACTTCTGGTTTAATACAACAACACACTGAGACACTTCTTATGACATGTTCTACAAAACATACGGAACGAATAACATTCGACATTATAGATGCACCGCAGTTTTGCCTCATTTTAGGTGTACCACGGTTAGTTCGACACAATCCCAGAATAGATTGGGTTCAGAAAACCATAGTGTTTCATTCAGAATACTGTCAACGTGAATGTCTCCCGCATCAGACATTAGAGCATCAGATACAAGGTTATGATTTCCCTAGAAATTCTAAAAGCATATTACTCTCAGAAGGTGTACCTGCTGAATATTCAGATCTACTGGATGTATTTGATAAAAAAAGGGCTAATACGTTGCCCCCACACAGGGATTATGACTGCCGCATCGATTTGGTGCCAGGCGCAACATTACCGTGCAGTCGTATTTATGCCCTCACTGAAAAAGAGAATGAACATTTACGAGATTATTTGGATGAGTATCTTGCCAACGGATTTATCCGCCATTCAAAGTCTCCTGTATCATCACCACTATTTTTTATATCCAAGAAGGGAGGAGAGTTGCGCACTTGCATCGATTACAGAGCATTGAATAATGTAACCATTAAAAATCGATATCCTCTTCCCTTAATCCCAACACTGTTAGACCAAATCAAAGACGCCACCATCTATACAAAACTGGATCTATGTGGGGCTTACCACTTGGTAAGAGTTTGAGAGGGCGATCAATGGAAAACAGCTTTCCGGACCAAATTTGGTCTTTACGAATACCAAGTGATGCCCTTCGGACTATGTAATGCCCCGGCGGCATTTCAGTTTTTTATAGATGAAGTTTTACGGGATTTTTTCGATATATGCTGTGTAGTGTACACAGACGATATTCTAATTTATTCTAAAAATATTGCTGATCATGTACAACAAGTGCGCGCTATTCTTCAACAGCTTTTAAAACTATGGGCCTGATTCACAGAACTAACTTACGTCAAAACGTAAAGTTAGTACTTTTGGTATTCACAGAATACACTTACTCATTTTGGTATTCACAGAATGCACTTACTCATTTTGGTATTCAGAGAATGCACTTACTCATACTAACTTTATGTCCGCACTCGGGCCGGAGATTCCGGCCCTTTGGTGGAGATTCCGGTCCTTTGGTGGAGATTCCGGCCCTTTGGTGGAGATTCCGGCCCGGAGGTGGAGATTCCGGCCGGTTGTGGAGATTCCGGCCGGTGGCGGAATCTCCACAACCGGCCGGAATCTCCACCAAAGGGCCGGAATCTCCACCAAAGGGCCGGAATCTCCACCAAAGGGCCGGAATCTCCGGCCCGAGTGCGGACATAAAGTTAGTATGAGTAAGTGCATTCTGTGAATACCAAAATGAGTAAGTGCATTCTGTGAATACCAAAATGAGTAAGTGTATTCTGTGAATACCAAAAGTACTAACTTTACGTTTTTGACGTAAGTTAGATCTGTGAATCAGGCCCATTGTCTATTCGTAAAATTAGAAAAAGTCTGTTTCATGTCACCAAAGTGGACTTTTTAGGTTACATCCTTAGCCCCGCAGAAATAGAGATGGACCCAAAGAAGATTCATGCAGTACTTAATTGGCCCAGCCCTTCCTCAGTCAAACAGGTTCAGAGTTTTTTAGGGTTTGCCAATTTTTACAGGCGCTTTATATCTAATTTCTCTCAAATTATAACACCAATTACAAGATTACTGCGTAAAAATACCAAATTTGAGTGGAAGGCATTGGCTGAACAAGCTTTTCAAGAGTTAAAGAAACAATTTACTTCACCGCCAATTTTGATGCACCCAGACCCTTCCCTACCCTTCATAGTGGAAGCTGACACCTCTCAATTAGCTATTGGAGGCATCTTGTCACACAGACATAAAGACACAGGTCAAATGCACCCTATTGCATATTACTCACGAAAGTTATCAACCACAGAACAAAACTATGCCATAGCAGATAGAGAATTGCTAGCCATAAAGGCTGTGTTTGAAGAATGGCGCCACTATCTTTTGGGTGCCCGACACCCTGTTACAATTTACATAGATCACTGCAATCTACAAACTCTACGTTCAGTAAAAGCATTATCTGCCCGTCAATTACGTTGGACACTGTTTTTTAATGATTATAATTTTATTATCACTTATCGTCCTGGAAAAGAGAACAAGAAAGCAAATGCTTTATCTCGAGTAGGGCTTACGGAAGAATTGAATATAGTACAGGAAATAACTCAACCTATCCTACCAGCACAATGTTTTCAAGTAGGCCTCACTTCTAAAGAGTTAATCGAGGACATTCAAAAAGAACTATGTACAAAAGAAAGAAAAGAATGGGAAGAACTATATCCTCTACTTCAGTGGAGACATGAAGTCTTATTCATGAATGAACAAATCTTTGTACCATCTACTAATTTACAAAGGCAAATAATACAATTACATCATGACACCGTGTTGTCTGCACACCCTGGAGTCACGAAAACTTATCAAGCAATAAAAAGACAGTTTTGGTGGCCATCCATGTTTAATGACATCCAAGAATATGTTAATACCTGTGCTACATGCATACAAAATAAGCCAGACCATCATGCCCCCATCCGTTTGTTAAAACCATTGCCATTAACTCCTCAACCATGGCACACTGTGTCGCTCGAATTTATTGTAGAGCTCCCTAAGACAAAACAAGGTTTTACTACCATCCTAACGGTAATTGATCACTTTACTCGAATGGCGCATTTTATACCCTTGAAAAAACTTCCAACTGCCTTAGAATTAACTCAAGTCTTTCTAAAAGAAATAGTGAAATTACATGGAATTCCCTCTGTAGTAATTTCAGATAGAGGTTCTCAATTCATTTCTCATTTTTGGCAACACCTAGGAAAATCATTACACATGGATGTTTGCACTTCTTCCAGTTATCATCCACAAACTGATGGTTTAACTGAAAGAACAAACCAAACCATAGAACAATTTTTGCGTTGCATGTTACCTGACTACGAACAAGAATGGGCAGACATTGTTTGGGCTTTAGAATTTGCATATAATAATTCAGATCACTCTTCTTTATGTATGTCTCCATTCTTGTGTGCTAATGGCTATCACCCAAAGCATATTCCCAAACAGGATATCAGTTCTTTAAAAATTCCATCCCTAGATATTTATGTGAAATCTTTGATTGCCATTCAACAACAAGCCCAATTTCAAATTGCAAAAGCTAAAGAGAGTCAAAAGAAAATAGCTGATTCACATCGTACTTCGCCACCTGTGTATTCTGTTGGGGAAAAGGTTTGGTTATGCACCAAGAACTTACACATTAAAAGTAACAAGAAATTTTGTCCACGATTTATTGGACCTTTCCTGATAGAAAAAATAATAAATCCTGTCAGCATAAGGTTAGCTTTACCTTCAAAATATCGTTTCCACCCAGTTTTTCACGTCTCTTTACTAAAACCATTCAATTCAAACACCCGAATCATACAACCTCCACCCGTTATTGAGATTGATGGAATCCCAGAATTCGAAGTAAAAGCAGTCCTAGGCTCAAAAGAATCCAGCGGAAAGTTACACTATTTAGTAGATTGGAAGGGATATGGTCCCAAAGAACGAACTTGGGAACCTTTGGCTAATTTACAAAATGCTCCAAGAATAATTAAACAATTTCATGCACAACACCCAAAGAAACCAAAACCCATACCCCAGGTTTTAGGGGGCATTTTGCGAGGGGAGTACTGTCATAAAGCCACTAGCACACACAATTCAACTGACACTCACTCACTACTAGCGTGAGGTTTGTCTTTGGTAAAAACGTAAATCTGCTCATTATAAAAACCCACCCCTATCCCGTGAACCAGCACTCCATGTGTAGAATAAATGTTGCAAATAAAAGAGCATGTGACTTGTTAAAGTTTAATATACAGTATGATCAATGTGCAGTATAATATGGAGTTATGAGATCATAACTGGTTAATGCGATGTTTTGAATCATGGTTATCTGAATAATTGTATGCAATCAAATAAGGAAACTCTCGAGGGCTCTACAATGTTTTTTGAGCAACTTTGTTTGAACGGAACTGCTCACGAGCAAAAGAACAGACTTTCATGGTTCACGAGCAGGAAGAAGAAACCTTGACATTGCCGGCGGAGTGCGTTTGAAACGCACGTCACGTCCTAATGTACTGCGGCCATTTTGGGTGTGGCAAGCTATAAATAGCCACACCCAAATTCTAGAAGGCGCTTAGCCTTCCGCCGCTTGCAGAGTCAACACCTGATTCCGGTCCGGGGAGAAAACTTACCTGACATCGAATTCCTCTTCGCCGATGCATCTTCCGGTTAGATCCCTGGAACACACCTGAAAACGAAAGAAGAACAAAGCTAAGTACATTTAGATGTTAGTATTTATGACGTCCAACACAAGAAAGCTTCAGAGTCATTCTTATTAACTTTAAAAACCGAACAATGTTTGGAAAACTCATTGTTGCCTGAAGATAAGGAAAAAACAGTGAAGAATTTCTACGAGTTACAGATTTGGACTTAAAAGCCAAAAGGACTCTCAATAGGAAAATATTTGTGTTTATAGAGTGCTGTGTTTTGTTTTATCTTTTGATGTCTTTTAGTGCAAGTGATGGGGGAGAGAGTTGCTGGAAATTTTACAAGTAAGTGGTAAAGCCAATGTAAAGACAATAGAAAGTGACAGGTCTATTTAAATGTGATTGTAGGAAGAGACAGTAATTATACTTTTGGTTTATCACTACAGAAAAGCCCTCAACCGTGGTTGCAGCATTTACTCAGCACTTTCCAAAACTTCAACAGTGCATTACAACAGAGAGCCGCTTCATCCCGACTATCACTCGACAACACGGACGTGACGCGACACACCTGTAGATCGCAGGTAGGAGAATGCAAAAACCCAACTTGCTCAAAATAAAGACTAGAGATAGAGTAGTATAGTATTGTGTTAATATTTGAGGATCCAATATTTAATATTCCCTTACTCTTGTTGCCTCGCAGGTCGACAACAGGATCTCTGTAGCGTCCAGGATCCAGCCCCTCCTCCCTAGCTTTATCGTATAGCCTAGTGGGTATGTACAAAACACTGGTTGTTCGGTAGGGATTTGGGAAGTCTGGCACATAGCGTCTCAGCGAACTTCAACAAGACACCCTACAGGTAAGAGTGTCTATACTAGTTTGACACAGGGTGACTACTGAGGGCATGGAGTAAACTGTTGCCAGCTGTAATTTTGCGATGTAGCTTAGTCTGTAACTTATTGTCTTCTTTGTCCACTATGACCATCAAATCTAAGAACTCAATTGATGTTCTACTCATGTTGCATGTGAGTTTGAGGTTGCACATATTGTTGTTCAGTTTGTTCACAAACTCCTTTGCACTTTCCTCACTACCCTACCAGATGACAAAAAGGTCATCTATGTAACGGAGCCATACTGCTACTTTTTCAAACATTGGTGTGAGTGTCTGGTCTTTCCTGATTTCCTCTTTCCAAGCTCCCAGGAACAGGTTGTCGAAACTGGGAGCAAAACATGTACCCATGGCTGTCCCTAGTGTTTGTTTATATAATGTACCATCGAACATAAAAATATTATTGTGGAGGCAGAATCTCATCATCTCCACAAGTACATTAGTATGTTCGAGGTACCTCATGGATCTGTTCTCTAGGAAATGCATGCAGGCACTAATGCCTGAGTTGTGGTTGATGACTATGTATAATGAATTTACATCCATAGTGATAAGGAGGAAGTTCTCCTCCCATACAATTTTATCCAATTTACACAAAAAGTCTTTGGTATCTTTAATGTATGATGGTAAAGACCAGACATATTGTCGCAAGAAATGATCCACATATTTGGAGATCTTCTCCGATACACAGCCAATGGATGATATGATAGGTCTTCCTGGCGGTGTATTTTCGTCTTTGTGGATCTTGGGAAGGAGGTAGAAGATGGGCAGTTTGGGTTAGTCCTGCTTGAGATAGCAGTATTCTTCCCAAAGTAGAATACCATTATCTTTCCATTGTTCTAAGCTGTTCCACAGACTGAGAATACGCTCATTGTATTCATGAATATCTATCTTGGTGTAGAATCTTTTGTCTTCCAGTTGTCGTAGTGCTTCCTTTCTATACATTCCTTTGTCCCACAGAACAATGTTCCCGCCCTTGTCTGCCGGGCGTATGACCATTGTTTCATCTTCCGAAAGTGATTTTATGATTTGTCTTTGGGCATCGGTTAAGTTATTGCGTGTTGTGCTTTTTGTTCTGTGTTGCCTAGCTTGGATCAGGTCGTATATCACTGTATCATGAAAGGTGTCTATGTTGTCATGATTGGTTTTGGGCATGAAAGTGGATTTGGGTTTAAAGTTAGTGGCAGCCGGATGGTCAAGGTTGACATCAATGGCGTCTAGCGAGGTGTTCTCCTCAGGTCCGGTTTCTACTAATAGTTCTTGCAAAGCTAACAATGCTGGAAGGTCTTTGACCCTAAGTTCAGTGTTCCTGGTTCCCTCTCCAGGATCACCTATTGTCTCGTTTCCATCAGTGGATCTAGAATTTTTTTAAATATGCCATTTTTTTTTACTTTAATTTTCTGATAAATTTAAAAATGTTTATCCTGGTTTCGAGATAGCTAAAAAGGCCTGAAGGGCAGAAAGAGAGCCCCAAACAGAGTGTTCTTTTTTCTAGCATTGTGAGTGGTCTGTAAGAGAGATTAACAATGGTTTTTTGTACCGTTTCATCATCCATTAATGTTGTTTCTTTCCCCTCGACCTTTTTCCCACTGGTCCGCTTCTGCATCCTCTGCAAACCGTGTCAATGGTGCCTGCCTTTGCTACTTAGAGCATTGAGTAAACTATTCAGAACAGAATTATTATGGCCGATCTAACAACCTCCCGAAATGAGCCATCACTGTTGAAAATGCTCAAATACACAGAGGGTCAATGTTTTAGTAAGAATAACTCACTAAGATGTAATGTAATATTTACCATTACAAAATGGATGGCACTTTAACACTGTTTTAAGTGCATTACAAATATTGTCCTCTGTTTATGTTCATGAACTTGTGTGTAAAACAGGTGCTGACTCAACACACCAGTGTGTGATCAAGACTGCCTTGACAGTCGAAACGCGTAACTGGCAATAAAATCTATGGTATTGCAGATATCCTGAGAGTGCGCCTACTTGGCCTTTTGGAAAATATCTATATATAGATATATATATTTATCGTCAGTAGGTAGTTACAGTTTAGGACCTAGTTTCTATCAAAAAGGTGATTTTCAGTTGCCTATATCTTTGGCGCCGGTTGATGAATCTTTATGAAATTTTCCAAAAACATTTGCCCATTATTTCAGGTGCTTTCTGGAAAGTTTTGGGTGCTTCGTGTAGCAGGGGCCCAGAAAAGGGGAAGCCCCAAAACACATTTTTTCTAATGTTAATTCCCATTGGATCTTTGAACATGACATCAGCTTGAACCGCTGGACTGAATTGCACCAAATTTGGCAGAAAGCTAGCTTTTGGTTCACAGATTGTGCGTTTGGGATTTGGTGTAAATTTGTTCAATAGTTTTGGAAAAATTAAGGGAAATCCAAATTGTATATATATGGACGCCGATCCTCCGCAGATCCGACAGTCACTGTGTTGTAATCTGATTGGCTGCCAGCACTTCAACCAAGAAGTGTTGGCAGTCATCTTGGGACTCGGCTTGAGCTGAGTCCCACCACAAATGCAATAAATAAAGAAAGAGTTGCAGGGTAGGACTACCCTTTCCCCCTTGAACTGGTGGTGGGGTCTCACAGGGACCCTGCTGAGGATTTTAAAAAAAAGTTTTTTAATCTTTTAATCAATGTTGCAGCGAAATCATGGGTGGATCTGCGAATTAATGGCACCATTGAAAAAAAAGCGCATCTTGTAAGGAAGCCCCCAGGAGGACCAAATCCCGGAGGCATGCAAGAATTTTAAACATAAAGGAGGAGGTTGCATGTGGCCCCCTCTGAGGCTTTGTAAAAGCCCCGGGGACTGCCACCTCACCGGGGCACTTCTTTTTGATTATGCATGACATGCCTGCACCCTGGGAACTGCCACCTCCCTGGGGCATATTTCTAAGTAATTGGGGGTCTCGCGGACCCCCCCCGTGCCCTAGGAATCACCAATCCCGGGGCTATTTATGAAATGAATGCAAGGAAAGCCCATATGGCCATGTCCCTGGGGCTAATACCAATGAAATCAGGGAGGCCTCACAGACCCCCAGTGCCCCAGGGACCACCACCTCCACAGGCCTGTTTAATTTTAAAATGGGGGGCCTCCAGGTCCTCCCCCAGGCTCTGGGGATCACCACCTCCCCGGAGCCAAAATATATTTTTTTAAATGGGAGAGGGGCTGTGTGGTCCCCTCCCGGGCCACTGTCGGTCCTGGGGACCACCACCTCCCCAAGGCAGGCCCTAATACAAGAAAGGAGGGGGGCCCATGGCCCCCTTTCTGGAGTCAATAATGGCCATGGGTTCCTACCCCCGGAACATAGCGTTTGCTGTGGCTTGGCGGGATCCACAGCAAACACTCCACTTCCAGCAAGCAAGAGCATTGAAAATGCTCTCGCTTGCTGGAAGCAGAGCAGTATTGCTTTCAGACACAGGGAGTTGCCTTTCTAGCAGCTCCCTGTGTCTGAAAGCAATGCCGGCTCCCACATGAGGCAGGGAGCTGGCAGTGACCGTGGGGGCCTTCCGGCTCCCCGTGGTCCCAGTGGACAGTGGGTACCCGCAGGGCACCCAGAACAAATGAGGAGTCCCTGGGGATGGGTTCCCAGGGCAAATTTGACATGGGTTAGGAGGGCTGTGCATCCCCCTCCCTATCTCTAAATGGCCAGGCCCCGGTAGATGGGATCTTTGGGGCCGAAATCAGCTCAGGGTGGGGGGCCACGTGCCCCCAAAAAGTATTAAAACTGTTTTTTTTTAAGACTGGGCCCCCGAGGATGCCGTCCTCAGGGCAGAAATTGGCCCAGGGAGGAGGGTTGCATGGCCTCCTCCCCTATTACAAGTAGGCAGGTCCCTGGAGATCGGGTCCCTTGGGCCAAACTCGGCCCAGGTAGGGGGGCCACGCAGCCCTTTCTCCTATATGACAAAATTAATTTTAAAAAAGCCCGGGCCCAGGGGGAAGTGGTCCCCGGGACCAAAATTGGCTGGGGAGGGGGGCTGTGCAGCCACCCTCCACCATTACAAAAAGGCATGGCCCCTGGGGATGGTGTCCTCAGCACCAAAATCGCAGCCCCCTCCCGTCATAAAAAACAACTTTTTTTTAAAAAGTCACCGGATGCCTCTTTCTCTACCACTCTGCAAAGGGGCCTCCTGGTGCACATCTTCTTGGGGGATGAAGTTCCCTTGGCTGGGGAGGGTTCTTGCAGGTTAAAAATCACCTCATATTACCTCCAATAAGTCCCACACAGTGGGATTGCTGAGAGAACATCAGATGCTCCGCCCCCTTAAGCCACCACTCTGCAAACGTGATTAGTAGTTAAAAAAACTTAGAAATTCACTTAAAAAGAACAAAGGTTACAGGAGGCTTGGAGTTCATACCTTTACTTATGCCTATGCCATTCAGATTAGTTTTTGCTTATATTGTAGACCTAAAGAAGACTTCACTCTAAGTAATTGTCTAGTAAAAGTGAAAATCTGGATGGATAATTACTGGCTCAAACTGAACCCAGACAAGATCAAAGTCCTGGTGATAGGAGGCCATTGTAAAGAATTAGAGAGCTTGAAATGGTTATTGTGCACATAGTGACAGGAAGAGAAATGTGCATATGTCTGAGCATCATGAGGGTAGAAACAGACACTTACCGATACATAACTCAAGGAAAAAAGTAAGAAAGAGCCAGGGAGCGAGGGATTGGTACCTTTGGAGAAGAGACATATGGTATTTGGGGAAAAGACGTACGTATACCAGAAAGTAGTAATTCCAGGCTATCTGGTCCTTTAAAAAACTTAGGAGCTTATTTATGAGAGCCCTGCCTCACTTTAGCACCATATAAAGTGGTATATGCATGACGCAGGGCTCTCATAAAGATTTATGAAGCCATGCAAAGCCACCCTGCGTGGCTTTTAGTGGCTTCATATATCATGAGTGAGGTGACGCAGCGCAAATCACTACATCGCCTTTCTCTGTGCCTGGGAGGCATTCCATGGGTGTTACGGTGGGTTTTCACATGCAACAACGATGGAATCTGATGCTGCCCCAGAAGTACAAAGTGATGTAAACCTGAAGAAGCGGTAAATCCGTACACCTCCCAAGGTGAGGAATAACATGCAGAAATATGTTTCTTTCTCCTCATTTTTTCCTCTTTCCAGAAAGAGGAAAATGCCATGCAGGATTGTTTTTGTGGAGGAAGGTGATCCTTCCTGCACAAAATGAATGCTGCCTGCAATAGAGGCACCATTGGCCCATGGGGTAAGGGTGCCTACGATGGCACTAGGCTGCCAAAATGGTGGCAGTGCAGGCAGAAAGGACAGGAATAAATCATATGATTAAATACAGTGCATTGGTGCCATTTCACTTTGGCGTAGGGCAGCGCAGTAAGGTGCCTTGCTGTGCTGCCCTATGCAAAAATCCCATTAATGAGGCATTTAGGCCATACAGGAGTTCTCAGTCATGTTAGGCAGTAGCAGTACAAATCGGCTGAAAACTTTCACCACTTAGCCTGGCACCATTGCATTCAAGTTGTTTGTTATAGCTCCTGCTGTTCACTCTAGATTAGCTCATTGTTGGTTGGTCCTGATTGGTTCTGATTGTGCTGTGTTTTGTCACCCACCTTGCATCTGTGCTCCAGCAACACTCAGGTTTGAGCAAGTGTCCACATACTCCACGACTTTGTTACAGTCTGGCCTTAGTGGATGCTGGTAAGTTTACTTGCATGCGTTATTTTGCAGTTAAATGGTTGACACTGTGTGCAGAATGCTGAATTTCATTTGTCCACTCCAGTGTGCACCAATTACCAGACGAGACACAGTGAAGGCTTCTCTCAAGTGGAGAACCGACATCACCATGTTCCAGCTTCTGACAAAGTTTGCCTCTTTCCTTGTTTTGCTCCTAACTTTATCATTGGGCCTGCACTAGCGAATGTTCCAGAGCTCTAGGGGCAGTCACAATTGAAGTTTGTGTTTTGTGTCAATTCTGCCTTTCAGTTCACTCATGCTTTCCAACTAGTTAGCCACCCATCCCAGGCAACTGATATTTTTGCCCTCAACCCCTGTTTAACGGCCATGAACCACTCCGTGTGGTTAAACGACTCCCCATCAATCTTGCCTCTGACCTGGTAATGTCATCCAGGGCCTGTCAAAACTTTCCTCATGTTCATTCTAGACGCAGTGCATTTATTGTATCTTAAATTGCGTCTTTTGAAAAGCCTGAGGTTGCAATGTTCCCACCCTCGTTTGTCTCAAGGTGCTCCATTTATCTGAGTATTAAATCCTCTCTATTGCGCCGATCAAATTCTTAAGAACCAAACTGCCCCTAAAAGAAGCAATTCCATCTTGTTGTTGCATATCCAACATTGGCTTCCTATTCAAAACATTGTGTCTATAAATAAGTAAATTTACGGTACATTTTAGGTTGCACAAATGTGATTTGCAATCCTACATGGACTCTATGTTCTTCACTACAGATTCCTCACTCTTGAAGAGCCAGTTTTGGGGAAAAGTTTACCCCTATGAAATACATTGTATAACATCTCATTTACTTTTCCCAGTAAAAATAACAAAACACATCTGTTTTTGAAATGGCTAATTAATTTCCTTCCACATGTGGTGCTAGTGTACTTTACAAATTCTCCCATAACATAACATTACATAACATAACATGACATAGCATAGCATAGCATAGCATAACATAACAGTATATGAATCTTTCTGGTGCAAACTAGCATGTTCATGATAACCAATCCAATGCTTTTACCCACCGTTGTAATAGTAAAATGGTTAGTATAAAGTTTCTTTAATGTTGCCAAGAAATGCACCAGAGGTGTGAAAGTTAGATCTCATATTTGAGCTGCAGTGTGTATTTACACCAAACATATAGCTGAAAAAAGAATGCTCCAGAAAGCGCCATTGTCCTCTGACTGTGCTGAAGTATAAAAGCACTGCAGTGTTTCATGGCAAGGAAGTATTCATTTGCCATGTAAAAATTTTTATTTTTATATATTATCTAAATCCTCCCTAAAGTGTTCCTTGTAAGCTCATGGGACCGTGTTCCTCAGTGTCTAGGGATTCCACCCTTTTTCCACCTCAGAGCTTTGAGGTTCATCAAGAACACGAGGATATGATATCCATATGAGAGCAGCAATGGTTTCTTGCCTTGTCTCCCTGGAGGACCTAGAGATCCACAAAAAAAGTATAAGGGCCTCACTAAGACTATAGTGGGTGCCAGGGCAGTGTAGGAATGCCTACAATGACCTCGTGATAATAGTGTGAAACTGTTGACATGCCCATAAAAGTATTGCAAAGAAGTTATTTTGAAACTGAGTAAGCGAATATATGGAACTGCAATATGGCCATCCTAGTTTCAATTTCTGGACAAAGGTTGGTTGCCGTTTGATAAATTTTTCAGAAGATGCGTATTTAGGAAGACGACATTGGATGATTGCCATTTCCAATGAATGGGAGGCTATCTAATGAATGGGAGGTTATCTTGATCTATTCAAACTAATCTTGATATCAATTAGAAATGGCATTAAAATGAGATGCTGTCAATATCTCATCTCGTCTCACAGTAGGAAGCGAAATAAAACAGAAGTGGTTTAACAAAATTATCTAGAAACAGGTATATTCACAGAAAAATGTATTCCTTTCATATGTAACTAATATATATATTTTAATTGCAATTTAAAAATGTACTTTTAGTTTGTTAAGAAACATCAGGATTCGTATGTTTTAATAGACATAGAACATACATGTTTTTCTTCTAAAGAAAATAAGGTCTTAAAATATACAATTTCCTTTGTAGGGATAAATATTAAATAATAAATAACTATTCATTAATTGTATTTAATCAACATAATAAAAAGTTAATATTAATTGAAATATAAACTAGTAATAAAACTGTTAGATTTAAGTATTTGAAAAACTTGTAAGTTTTATTATTCCAAAGGGTGTGGGTTTGAAGTTAGAATAAAAATATACACTTTATACAATTAAACACTTTTCCCTGTGGTAGTTAGAATAGAAAACTCACCTTTCTTCTCCCTGAAGTTAAACACCCTCCCCAATGGTAATTGATTTGCAGTTAGAATATAAAATTTGTGCTCCCCAAAATTAAACACTTTGCCCAAGGGTAGTACAGTTAGAGTTAGAATGACACATTGGTACTCTCCAAAATCACACAATCTTCCCAATGGTATTTGGGTTGGATTTGGATTAGTAAATCTGAACCACCAAAATTAACCACTTTACCTAACTCTTCAGGGTTTTGTAAATTTGAATTCCTCCAAAACTAAACACTTTTCTCAACTGTAGTAGAGTTGGAGTTGGAATACTAAATTCGTACTCCCCAAAAATGTATACTTTCCTAAAAGGTAGTTGGGTTGGAATTACAGTAGTAAATCTGAACTCTCCAACATTACACACTTCCGAATTGTAGTAAGGTTGGCTTTAGAATAGTAGCTCTTCACTCCCCAAAATTAAACATGTTCCCCAATTGTAGATGGGTAGAATAGCAAATCTGAACTCCCCAAAATCAAACACTTTCCCTAATAGTTCAGGGTTTGGAATTAGAATAGTAAATTTGCACTCCCCAAATGTAAACAGTACCTCGAGTGGTAGGTGGGTTTGTGTTAGACTAGTAAAGATGCACAAGTACTCAATTTACGCAGTGGTAGTATAGTTGGAGTTAGAATAGTAAGTCTGCACTTCCCATAAATTAAACATTTTCCAAAATGCTAGTTGGGTTGGAGTTAGAATGGTAAATCTGAATTCCGTAATTTCCATACCCAAGGGGTTTGTATGACAGAACTACGCATGCAATTACAGCGCATGCCTTTACAACATGGTCATTACCATGGCCTTGTCTTTACCACACATGCCTTTACCATGCATATGCCTTAACAACACATGACTTTACAATGAAAATGTAAATTTCTAGCAGGTAAATATTATGCCTTTATATATGCCTGTCTATGTACATGTCTGTTTAAAAATACATATGTATATTAAATATATATATATCACTAAAATAAAAGCAGAGGTTTCAGGGACGTTATAGTTAGGAATTAGCATTTAAAAAACCTTAGAAATTCACTGAAAAAACCACAGGTTTCAGGGACGTTATAGTTAGGCTGACATTTCACTCATACAAAACCAGAGAAATTCGGGCGTTATAGTTAGCTGAGCTAACTATAACTCAGCGCCCCCGCAATGCACTGCTGATGATGTCACATATTACAACACTCATGACATGGTCAGTAATATCACTGATGACATCACTGATGGCATCCCAGATGACATCACTGATGACATCATCCAGTGAGTGTCAGTGTTTCTAAAAAGTTTAAGAATCTTATATATATATATAAGCCAAGGTGTATTCAAAGAATGAGTGGGTGTATGAGTGTCTGTATGGATGATTTCTTGGGTGCGTGACTGACTGTATGAGTGAGTGATTAAACATGTCTTAGTGAATGTATAGGTGAGTGACTAATCTGTGTAAATGTGTGTATCAATCTGTCAGTTGGTGGGTAACTGGCTGCATGGGTTGGTGAGTAGGTACATGAGTGTCTATATGGGTTATTGATTAGTTGTCTGAGTACGTGTATGGGTGCCTGGATGTCTGTGTGGGTGGGTGAGGGGCTGTGAGACTCCCTGCATGGATGTATGAGTGGGTGAATCCCTGGGTATATGGGTACATGAATGCGTCTGTGAGGGACGCTATGGTTGAGTGAGTGTGCATATGGATGTGTCGGTGAGTGTATGGATGTCTCAATGGTATATGGGTGAGTAGCTACATATATGAAAGGCAGTATATGTGAGTGTTGGAGTATATAAGTGACTGTATGTGTGAGTGAGTGAGAGTGAGAGTGGCTATATGGGTGAGTGTGTGCTTGTGTCAGTGATTGTTGAAGAGAGTAAGTATGTGTTACTATCTGTATGAATAAGTGAGATGGTGTGTGTATAACTGTATAGGTGAGTAAATGGTAGTGTGATTGATTCTTTGGGTGACTGACTAGGTGTGTGAGTAACTCTATGGGTGAGTGGCGGTGTGTGAGTGTCTGTATGGGTGTATGAGTGCATATATCAGTGGCTGTATTGATGAGTGACTGCACGTATGAGTGACTGTATGGGTGAGTGGATGTATGTGTAGACTTATGAATCAGTGAGTGGGTATGTACTAACTGGTATTGGTGTGCCTATGGTTTCAAGAATGGTAGTGTGTATTTTCGAGTGGGTGTATGAAAGGTTATATTAAGGTGTGAGGAGGTGCATCAGATATTAAGTGGATGATGTAATCAGTGATGTCATCTGAGATGTCATCAGTGATGTCATCAGTGATGTCACTGACCATGTCATGAGTGATGTAATATGTGACGTCATCAACAGTGCATTGCGTGGGCGCGAGTTATAGTTAGCTCAGCTAACTATAACGGCCAAATTTATCTGGTTTTGTACGAGTGAAATATCAGCCTAACTATTACGTACCTGAAGCCTGTGGTTTTTTCAGTGAATTTCTAAGGTTTTTTAAATGCTAATTCCTAACTATAACGTCCCTGAAACCTGTGGTTTTTTCAGTGAATTTCTATGGTTTTTTAAATGCTAATTTCTATCTATGCCTACATAGGTAGGACATGTGCAAAAGAGGAAGAAAGGCGCAGAAAGAAGCAAGAGAAGTGCAGAAAGAGGCAAGAGAGGTACAGAAAGAGGAAGAAAGGTGCAGAAAGAAGCAAGAGAAATGTAGAAAGAGGCAACAGAAGTCCAGAAAGAGGAAGAAAGGTGCAGAAAGAAGCAAGAGATGTGCAGAAAGAACCAACAGAGGTGCAGAAAGAGGCCTGCTTCAACTGTACCTTACAACAGACTCATACAAAGTAGCCTAATCAGTAATCCTTCTCCCAAGATGTCTTAAGCCTCACTTTTCTCTTGAAGGTTCACTATTCATCGACTGCTCAGAATGTTAGGCGTACCAAATATAAAACAGCAATCCTAAGCATATCACTGTTGTAAGTCTGACCAAGTTTGTGAAGGTCTGCATGCGTGTGTCTCTGCTTTGACCTAGTGACACCTTACATAAAAATAAACATACAAATACTTGATTACCAGTGTTTTAAACGGCATACTCTGTAGATTTGTGTACAAAACGGTAGAAGCAAGAGAAGTGCAGAAAGAGGCAACAGTGGTGCAGAGAGAGGCAAGAGGGGTGCAGAAAAAAGCAAGAGAGATGCAGAAAAAGCAAGAGAAGTGCACAAAGAACCAACGGAGGTGCAGAAAGAGGCGAGAGGGGTGCAGAAAGAGGCAATAAAAGTGCAGAAAGAAGCAACAGAGGTGCAGAAAGAGGCAAGAGAACTGCAGAAAGAGGCAAGAGAGTTGCAAAATCAGGTAAAAGGTGCAGAAAGAGAGAACAGGGGTGCAGACAGAGGCAAGAGAGGTGCAGAAAGAGGGAAGAATGGTGCAGAAAGAGGCAAGAGGGGTGCAGAAATTTGCAAGAGAGGTGCAGAAAGAAGCAAGAGCAGTGCAGAAAGAACCAACACAGGTGCAGAGAGAAGCAAGAGGGGTGCAGAAAGAGGCAACAGAAGTGCAGAAAGAAGCAAAAGAGGTACAGAAAGAGAGAAGAGGGTACAGTAAGAGGTAAGAGAAGTGCAGAAAGAGGCAAGATAGGTGCACAAAGAGGGCAAAAGGGTGCAGAAAGAGGCAAGAGGGGTGCAGAAAGAAGCAAGAGAGGTGCAGAATGAAGCAACAGGGGTACAGAAAGAGGCAAGAGGGCGCAGAAAGAGGCAAGAGGGGTGCAGAAAATGGCAACAGAAGTACAGAAGGAGGCAATAGAACTGCAGAAAGAGGCAAGAGAGTTGCAGAAACAGGCAAAAGAGGTGCAGAAAGAGGGAACAGGGGTGCAGACAGAGGCAAGAGAAGTACAGAAAGAGGAAAGAGGGGTGCAGAAAGAAGCAAGAGGGGTGCAGAAATTTGCAAGAGAGGTGCAGAAAGAAGCAAGAGCAGTGCAGGAAGAACCAAGAGAGGTGCAGAAAGAGGCAAGAGGGGTGCAGAAAGTATCAAAAGAGGTACAGAAAGAGGGAAGAGGGTGCAGAAAAAGGCAAGAGAACTGCAGAAAGAGGCAACAGAGGTGCAGAAAGAGGCAAGACAGGTGCAGGAAAAGGGAAGAAGGGTGCAGAAAGAAGCAAGAGAGGTGCCAAAAGAGGCAAGAGGGATGCAGAAAGAGGCAAGAGAGGTGCAGAAAGAGGCAAGAGAGATGCACAAAGAGGGAAGAAGGGTGTAGAAAGAGGCAAGAGGGGTGCAGAAAGAAGCAAGAGAGGTGCAGAAAGGAGCACGAGAAGTGCAGAATGAAGCAACATGGGTGCAGGCAGAGGCAAGAGGGGTGAAGAAAGAGGCACCAGAGGAGCAGAAGGAGGCAAGAGAACTGCAGAAAGAGGCAAGAGTGTTGCAGAAACAGGCAATAGAGGTGCAGAAAGAGGGAACAGGGGTGAAGACAGACGCGAGAGAAGTGCAGAAAGAGGGAAGAGGGGTGCAGAAATGTGGAAGAGAGAAGCAGAAAGAAGCAAGAGCAGTGCAGAAAGAACCAACAGAGGTGCAGAAAGAGGCAAGAGGGGTGCAGAAAGAGGCAAGAGCAGTGCACAAAGAACCAAGAGATGTGCTGAAAGAGGCAAGAGAGGTGCAGAAAGAGTCAAGAGATGTGCAGAAAAAGGGAAGAAGGGTGCAGAAAGAAGCAAGAGAAGTGCAGAAAGAGGCAAGTGAGGCAAGTGAGGTGCAGAAGGAGGCAAGATAACTGCAGAAAGAGGCAGGAGAGTTGTAGAAACATGCATAAGGGGTGCAGAAAGGGAACAGGTGTGCAGACAGAGGCAAGAGAGGTACAAAAAGAAGGAAGAGTGGTGCAGAAAGAGGCAAGAGGTATGCAGAAATTTACAACAGAGGTGCAGAAAGAAGCAAGAGTAGTGCAGAAAGAACCAACAGAGGTGCAGAAAGAGGCAAGAGGGGTACAGAAAGAGGCAAGAGACGTGCAAAAAGAATCAAAAGAGGTGCAGAAAGAGGCAGGAGGGGTGCAGAAAGAAGCAAGAGCAGTGCAGAAAGAAGCAACAGAGGTGCTGAAAGAAGCAGGAGGGGTGCAGAAAGAAGCAAGAGAAGTGCAGAAAAAGGTAACAGAGGTGCAGAAAGAGGCAAGAGAGGTGTAGAAACAGGCAAGAAAGGTGCAGAAAGAGGGAACAGGGGTGAAGAAAGAGATAAGAGGGATACAGAAATTTGCAAGAGAGGTACAGAAAGAAGCAAGAGCAGTGCAGAAAGAAGCAAGAGAAGTGCAGAAAAAGCAAGAGAGGTGGAGAAAGAGGGGACTGGGGTGCAGAAATTTGCAAAAGAAGCAAGAGCAGTGCAGAAAGAACCAATAGAGGTACAAAAAGAGGCAAGATGGGTGCAGAAAGAGGTAGGAGAGGTACACAAAGAGGCAAAAGGGATACAGAAAGAGGCAGGAGGGGTGCAGAAAGAAGGAAGAGAAGTGCAGAAAGAAGCAACAGAGGTGCTGAAAGAGGCACAAAGGGTGCAGAAAGAGTTAAGAGAAGTGCAGAAAGAACCAACAGAGGTACAGAAAGAGGCAAGAGAGGTGCAGAAACAGGCAGGAAAGGTGCAGAAAGAAAAACAGGGGTGCAGAAAGAGGCAAGAGAGGTGCAGAAAGAGGGAAGAGGGGTGCAGAAAGAGGCAAGTGAGGTGCAGAAACAGGCAACAGAGGTGCAGAAAGAGGCAAGAGAGGTGCAGAAACAGGCAAGAGAAGTGCAGAAAGAGGCAAGAAAATTGCTGAAAGAAGCAACAGAGGTGTAGAAAGAAGCAATAGAAGTGCAGAAAGAGGCAAGTGAGGTGCAGAAAGAGGCAAGAGAGGTGCAGGAAATAGCAAGAGAACTGCAGAAAGAAGCAAGAGAGGTGCAAAAAAGGGAAGAAAGGTGCAGAAAGAAGCAAGAGAGGTGTAGAAAGAAGCAAGAGAAGTGCCGAAAGAAGCAAGAGAGGTGCAGAAAGAGACAAGGGTGGTACAGAAAGAGGGAAGACGAGTGCAGAAAGAGACAACAGAGGTGTAGAAAGAAGCAAGACAGGTGCAGAAAGAAGTAAGAGACGTGCAGAATGAAGCAACAGGGGTGCAGAAAGAGGCAATAGAAGTGCAGAAAGAAGCAACAGAGGTGCAGAAGGAGGCAAGAGAACTGCAGAAAGAGGCAAGAGAGTTACAGAAACATGCAAAAGAGGTGCAGAAAGAGGGAACAGGGGTGCAGACCGAGGGAAGAGAGGTGCAGAAAGTGGGAAGAGGGGTGCAGAAAGAGGCAAGAGAGGTGCAGAAAGAAGCAAGAGCAGTGCAAAAGAACCAACAGAAGTGCAGAAAGAGGCAAGAGGGGTGCAGAAAGAGGCAAGAGAAGTACAGAAAGAAGGAACAGAGGTGCAGAAAGAGGCAAGAGGGGTGCAGAAAGAGGGAAGAGAGGTGTAGAAAGAGGCAAGAGAGTTGCACAAAGATGGAAGAAGGGTGCAGAAAGAGGCAAGAGGGGTGCAGAAAGAAGCAACAGAGGTACAGAAAGAAGCAAGAGAAGTGCAGAAAGAAGCAACAGAAGTGCAGAAAGAGGCAAGAGGGGGGCAGAAAGAGGCAAGAGGAGTGCAGAAAGAAGCAACAGAGGTGTAGAAAAAGGCAAGAGAAGTGCAGAAAGAGGCAAGACAGGTGCAGAAATAGGCAGGAGAGATGCAGAAAGTGGGAACAGGGGTGCAGAAAGAGGCAAAAGAGGTGCAGAAAGAGGGAAGAAGGGTGCAGAAAGAGGCAAGAGGGGTACAGAAAGAAGCAAGTGAGGTGCAGAAAGAGACAACAGAGGTGCAGAAAGAGGCAAGAGAGGCGCAGAAAGAAGCAAGAGTGGTTTGCACACCATTTGTACCAATTTAATACCCACATTTAGCAATAAGTAACACTTGACCATTCTAGGTTTGCTTTCCACCATGCTGTAACACTTGTCGCTGCATTTTTGGTAACATTTGAGTCGTTTGAGCTAGAAACAAATTTTTTTTGTTCAAATCTGAAGATTATGCAGCAGATGATGGATTAAGTGGCAAATGCGGAAAATGTATAATTGTGCAAAAGTCGGTGCAGCCAAACAGTTGCATAATTCCAGTGGCCCTGCTCATACCTCTGTCTAGGTCCAGAAGTGCTCCTCAGTGGTTCCTTCTTTTTTTTGTCTCATTGAGTTTATAGTTTAGCTTCTATGGAAACGAGGAAGACTAAACCTGAGGTTACCACTCCACAACACAGACTATCATACCACACAATTACTCTCCATAACACATAATCCCACTCTACATAATTCCTATGCACTAAATTCCACATACTTTCTATCCACATAACTTCACTGCACAACATACCACATAATTCCACTACACACAACCTACATCCACTTCACTCCAAGAAACATTAGTAAAACACTTTTACATGTACAACGGCAATAGCTCTAACTCTCACAAATGCAAAACCTATTACATTGCAAATGCTTCTTTTTACTAGTAGTTGCGTTTGCAGAGAGGTGGACAAATGGGGCTGGGCCTCCGACCACCGCTCAGGAATTCCACTGCATAGGACTTACAGGAGGTACCAGGAGGGCTTCTTGGCCCCCAAAGTCCCTCAGGAGAAAAGTGGACTTCATCCCCCAACCAGTAGTGTGCCAGTAGGCGTGTTTCCAGAGTGGAGAAGAAAGAGGGGCATGGCCTCCGAAGACCTCTTAGCAATCCCACTGAGTGGGACTTACTGGAGGTAACAGGAGGGGTAGTTGGCCCCCAAGGTCAACCTTGGGGGCCAACTACCACTCCTATTACCTCCAGTAAGTCCCACACAGCAGCATTGGTAAGTTCTCATAGCAGGCCACGCCCCCTTTGCCCACCAGTCTGCAAACGCGCTCCCCGGCGTGCTCTTTCATGGCGATTTAAGTCCCCTTCGCTGCTGGGGGTCGTTAGGGGCCAACTAGCCTACCTGTTACCTCCAGTAAGCCCCACACAGTGGGATTGCTGAGAGGTGGACACAGGCCACGCCCCCTTTGTCCACCACTCTGCAAACGCGCCTCCTGGCACGCTCTTGGTTGGGGGATGAAGTCCCTTTGCCTCCTGAGGGTCCCTGGGGGCCAACTAGCCCTCCTGTTACCTCCAGTAAACCCCACACAACTGGATTGCTCAGAGTGGTCCGAGGCCATGCCCCCTTTTTACACCACTCTGTAAATGCGCCGCCTGGCGCACTGCTGCTCAGGGGATGAAGTCCATTTCAGTCCTCAGGACACAAAAGAACCTCATCACCTCACCAGCAGTGTATCAAGGGGTGCTTTGCAGAATGGTGTAAAAAGGGGCGTGGCCTCAGACCACCTCTCAGCAATCCCACTGGGGCTTACTGGAGGTACCTGGGGGGCTAGTTGATCCCTAAGGACCCTTACGATTCAATGGGACTTAATCCCCCAACACAGAATGGGCCAGGAGGTGCGTTTCCATAGTGGTGCAGGGAGGGGGTGGGGCCTCCAGCGAGATGCCGGCTTCTCTTTTTTCTCTTCTTTGTGGAAAGGGAGCTGTGTGGCCCCCTTCCCTTAACACTTTTTGCACCCTGGGGACCCCATCCCCCAGGGCCTGAGCCATTTTTTAAATTAAAAAAAACAGGAAGGGACTGCGCGGCCCCCTCCCGAGGCCTTTTTTGGCCCCGGGGACCAGATCCCCCGGGGCTTTGCTTCTTATTTTTATTGTTTTATTTTAAGTTTACGGGAGGGGGGCCTTGTGGCCCCCTATCGTGGGCCACTTTTGTCCCCGGGGACCCTATACCCCGGGGCCTGGCCAGCCTTTCTTCTTTTTTTTTTTTACATAAAATTTGGAGGGGGGCCACGTGGCCCACCTCCTGAGGCCAATTATGGCCCCAAGGGACCCCACTCCCCAGGCCTGGCCAGCCTTTCTTTTTTTGTTTAAATTTTGGAAGGGGGCCACGTGGCCCCCCTCCTGAGGCCAATTATGGCCCTGGGGATCCCATCATGTTGGGGACCACGGAGGGAGCCCCGATGCCCCCGCGGTCCCAGCCGGCTCTCCCCCTTCTGCGGGAGCCGGCATTGCTTTTGGGCACAGGGAGGCTCCCTTTGCCCAAAAGCAATTCTGCTTCACTTCATTCTGCTTCCATGAAGCAAAGCAGAAGTTTGCAATGGCAGGGCGGGAGCAATTCTCCTGCCCTGCCATTGCAAATGCACTGTTCCGGGGGTGGGCACCCTGGGACATTGCTGGAGCCAGCCCTGGGGCGTGGCTGTCCCCAGGGCCATCTAGGGCTCCACGAGGCCCCCCTCCAACAAGTTTAAAGCCCCAGGGAGGTGGTGGTCCCCAGGGCAGTGTGGGGGGGCTTGAGCCCCCCCACGCCCAGTTTTATAAAGTAGCCCTGGGGAGGTGGCGGTCCCCGGGGCTTGGGGGGGCCCACGAGGCCCCCCGCCCTATTTAATCTGAAGCCCCGGGGAGGTGGCGGTCCCCGGGGCAGCATGGGGGGGAAGGAGCCCCCCCACCCATTTCAATAACAAAGCCCCGGGGAGCTGGCAGTCCCCCCACACATAATTAAACAGATGCCCCAGGGAGGTGGTGGAGCCCCCAAAGCATTTTTTTTCATCACGCTCCATGGAGGTGGCGGGCCCCGGAACTGCGGGGGGGCCGCATGCCCCCAGGCATTATCAACAAAGCCCCGGGGAAGTGGTGGTCCCTGGGGCTGTCGCTGGGACTTGGGGGGCCCACAAGGCCCCCTCACCCTATTTAAATTAAAGCTCCGGAGAGGTGGCGGTTCCCAGAGCTGCAGGGGGCCACGTGCACCCATGCATTATCAACAAAGCCCCGGGGAAGTGGTGGTCCCTGGGGCTGCGGGGGCCCCCGCAGGCCCCCACTACATAAATTGTACCACCCGTGTGTTTAAAACAAATGGGAGCCCGCGCTTCGTTTTTTTTTTGTTTTCGGCTGGATTCACATACCGTACGAGAATCCCACAAAAATGTTTTTTTTTTAAATGCTTTTTTTGGCCTGGGCTGAGCAGGCCTAGGGGGTCAGGGTGTTACTATCCTGCCCCCTTTTCTTTTTCTTTTTTTTAACCTTTTTTCTTGTGACTCAGTTCTACGGCTGCCAACACTTTCTGGTTTGAAGTGTTGCCAGCCAATCAGAATCAAGCTTGTGCTGGGGAAGGTTCGTGGATCCACCGCGGTCACCAGATATATATATGTTTCAAATATGAATATTTCAGGAACTACTGAGCAGATTTACACCATTTAAAAAAAAGGTCGCTTTCTGAACCAAGACCTACCTTTTTGCCAAATTTGGTGTAATTCCATTCAGCAGTTCGGGCTGTAGCTTGTTCCGAAAATTCCTAAGGAAATTAACATGGAGAAAACGTGTTTTGGGACCCCCCTTTTTTCTCAGCCCTCGCTTGATGAATGACCCCAAAACTTTCAAGACAGGAGCTGACTGGAGTGCCCCATTAGTTTGGAAAATTTCGCGAAGATTCGTCAACCGGCGCCAAAGATATTGGCAAAAGACAAAACGCTTTTCCTATGGAAAATAGGTCCTAACTATAACTACCTACTGGCAACCGCCTTTCATTTTCTAATTTACTGGCAGAATCATCCCAGGACCCCCGAGGCTGAGATTTTATGAGCCTAAACCAGAGTTATAGGCACTTAAGCACGCCAAACGCCAGCACACGATAGAAGGCTGACACCTTCATCGCACCATATTCTGATAAACATGTACAGATTTAAATGTTTGTCTACTCAGGCCGTGCAATAGCCAGAAAGTTGGGAGTTTTTCTTTTGCATGTATTATATTTAGAATGAATTTTGCCGCCGCAGGACTTTGTCTTTATTTTTGCATAGTCTGTTTTTTCTGTTGTTTCTATGCCTTATCATGTCACTAGGAGCTCGTTTTCCTGCTTGTAGTAAAATGGCACGCATGACTTTTGGCGCTAACTGTAGTAAAATACTTACTCATGACAATGGACATAGCAATCAGACTACTACATCCAAACCACATTCACCTGTATATATACTGCAGATGTCCACCCATAGCGCTATGTGATCAAGGCTGCATGTCTGGCAGCCGAAACGCGTCATGTTGGACCTGTTCCTGATGTGTGAATAAACTACCATTCTGTTTTCACACCAGCTGTTGGAGTCTGTGCCCGTGTGTTGCGCCGGAGTGTCTGTCGTGACATTGGGATTTCTTCGCTACATATATATATATATATATATATATATATATATATATATATTCACTGAAAAAACCATAGGTTTTAGGGACAGTTATAGTTACTTGGACATTGCACTCGTACAAAACCCGTGAAATTCCCCCGTTATAGTTAGTTCAGCTAACTATAACTCGCGCCCCGCAATGCACTGCTGATGACGTCACATATTACATCACTCATGACATGGTCAGTGACATCACTGATGACATCACTGATGACATCTCAAATGACATCACTGATGACATCATCCAGTGACTGTGTGTTTCTGTAAAGTTTAAATATTTTTAAAATATATAGGAAAAGACGTATTGAAGAATGAGTGGGTGTCTAAGTGTCTGTATGGATGATTTAGTAGGTGCGTGACTGACTCTATAAGTGAGTGATTTAACATATCTTACTGAATGCATGGGTTAGTGACTAAACTGGGTGTATGTCTGTATCCGTCTGTCTGTTGCTGTGTAAGTGGCTGCATGTGTTTGTGAATAGCTAAATGATTTTCTATATGAGTTATTGAATGCTTGTCTGAGTATCTGTATGGGTGCCTGAGTGTTTGTGTGGGAGGGGTGTGTGCAACTCTGTGCATAGATGTGTGAGTGGGTGATTCACTGGGTGGATGGTTTCAAGAGTGCATCTGTGATAGACTGTATGGGTGGGTAAGTGTGTGTAAGAGTGTGTTAGTGAGTGAATGTATGTCCCAGTGGTACATGTGTGAGTAACTACATATGTGAAAGGCAGTATATATGTGTGTTGGAGTATATAAATAGCTATAAGCAAGAGTGAGTGATTGTGATAGTGGCTGTATGGATGATTGTGTGCTTGTATCAGTGATTGTATAAGAGCGTAACAATGTGCTACTATTTGTATGAGTAAGTGAGCTGGTGTGTGTATAACTGTATAGGTGAGTAAATGGCAGTGTGTTTAATTATTTGCATGACTGACTAGGTGTGTGAGTATCTCTATGGATGAGTGGCGTTGTTTGAGTGTCTATATAGGAGTAAGAGTGCATATGATAGTCCTGTACTGAGTGACCGTAAGTATGAGTGACTGTACGGGTGAGTGAGTGGATGTGTGTGTGTAGACCTAAGAATCAGTGAGTGGGTATGTAGTTATTGGTGTTGGAGTGTCTATGGTTTTGCGAATGGCAGTCTGTAATTTAGAGTGGGTGTATCAAAGATTATATTAGGGTGTGAGGAGGTGCATCAGATTATCACGTGGATGATGTCATCAGTGATGTCATTTGAGATGTCATCAGTGATGTCATCAGTGATGTCACTGACCATGTCATGAGTGATGTAATATGTGACGTCATCAGCAGTGCATTGCGGGGCGCGAGTTATAGTTAGCTGAACTAACTATAACGGGGGAATTTCACGGGTTTTGTACGAGTGCAATGTCCAAGTAACTATAACTGTCCCTAAAACCTATGGTTTTTTCAGTGAATTTCAAAGGTTTTTTAAATGCTAATTTGTAACTATAACGTGTCTGAAACCTATGGTTTTTTCAGTGAATTTCAAAGGTTTTTTAAATGCTAATTTGTAACTATAACGTGTCTGAAACCTATGGTTTTTTCAGTGAATTTCAAAGGTTTTTTAAATGCTAATTTCTAACTATAACGTGCCTGAAACCTACGGTTTTTTCAGTGAATTTCAAAGGTTTTGTAAATGACAATTTTTAAAATGTATTAATTGTTATATTAATTTTTTTCATACTGATTTACTACATTTTTAGAAACAATTTTTTTTTACATATTTTATTTGTCAAATTACATTGTAATTACATTATACATTACATTACAAAAAATACTTTCTCAGAATGAATTACTTTAGTTTAAATACTTTGCAGATAGGCAATAGACTTTTAAGTACAGTAGTTACAGTTGTTGCAATGGGCAACACATTTTCAAACACAATGCAACATTCAGCTCAATGTGAATTTCTAGTTAAATGCAATTAGTTACTTTATGGATTACTTTTGTAACCACAGGACTGGATCCTAGATTCAGTCCTGGTACATCTCCTGTAAACAGTTGAGTAAAAGCGTTTTGGTTACAGTCGTGATTTTTAAGGAATATTATTGTATTTTAAAAGTTGACACTTTGAAACTTTTTCTCATAGAATCACCAATGTTATCCTATGGAAGGAAATTCACTTAGCAGGTAAAAACTGTTATCGTTACTTTTTCTTACTCAGTGTTGGATCCTGGATCCAGCACTGGTGCATCTCCTGTAAACAGTTGAAAGAATGCGTTTAAGTCATACAGGCGATTTTTAAGGAATATTTGTAGTTTGTGAAAATCAACACTTTGAAACTTTTTGCTGAAAACCAGTCAATGTTAGCCTATGAAGGAAATTCAAGTTACCGGTAAGTACGGTTAAAATTACTTTTGAGGATCAGTACTGGGCTGAAACATGCAGCACTGAGGTCTCTCCTGATAACAGGTGAGTAAATCGGAATTCGTATTTCGGCTGATTTTAGAGGAATATTTTAAAGTTCCAAAACTCCACACTTAGAAGAATTTCCAAGTGAAACCAGTCAATGTTAGCCTATGGAAGGAAATTCAAGTTACTGGTAAGTACGGTTAAAATTACTTTTCAGGACCAGTACTGGGCTGAAAGATGCAGCACTGAGGTCTCTCCTGATAACAGGTGAGTAAATCAGAATTCGGATTTCGGCTGATTTTAGAGGAATATTTGTATGTTTCAAAAATCAACACTTAGAAGAATTTCCAAGTGAAACCAGTCAATGTTAGCCTATGAAGGAAATTCAAGTTACCGGTAAGTACGGTTAAAATTACTTTTCAGGATCAGTACTGGGCTGAAAGATGCAGCACTGAGGTCTCTCCTGATAACAGGTGAGTAAATCGGAATTCGTATTTCGGCTGATTTTAGAGGAATATTTTAAAGTTCCAAAACTCCACACTTAGAAGAATTTCCAAGTGAAACCAGTCAATGTTAGCCTATGGAAGGAAATTCAAGTTACTGGTAAGTACGGTTAAAGTTACTTTTCAGGACCAGTACTGGGCTGAAAGATGCAGCACTGAGGTCTCTCCTGATAACAGGTGAGTAAATCGGAATTCGTATTTCGGCTGATTTTAGAGGAATATTTTAAAGTTCCAAAACTCCACACTTAGAAGAATTTCCAAGTGAAACCAGTCAATGTTAGCCTATGAAGGAAATTCAAATTACCGGTAAGTACGGTTAAAATTACTTTTGAGGATCAGTACTGGGCTGAAAGATGCAGCACTGAGGTCTCTCCTGATAACAGGTGAGTAAATCGGAATTCGTATTTCGGCTGATTTTAGAGGAATATTTTAAAGTTCCAAAACTCCACACTTAGAAGAATTTCCAAGTGAAACCAGTCAATGTTAGCCTATGAAGGAAATTCAAGTTACCGGTAAGTACGGTTAAATTACTTTTCAGGACCAGTACTGGGCTGAAAGATACAGCACTGAGGTCTCTCCTTATAACAGGTGAGTAAATCGGAATTCCTATTTCGGCTGATTTTAGAGGAATATTTGCACAATGGTGAAGGGAGGGGGCGGGGCCTGAGGTGACATCTTGCAAACGCGCCCCGTGGCGCGTTTTAAGTTGGGGGATTAAGTTCCCTTGAATCCTGAGGGTCCCTAGGGGCCAACTAGACCACCAGGAACCTCCAATATGCGCTAGGGGCTGCGTTGCAGAGACGTGTAGAGAGGCCACACCCCTTTTACACCTCTCTGCAACGCAGCTCTGTGGCGCTTTCTGGATGTACCTGTTGGGCTAGTTGGCCCTCAGGGACCCTCAGGATTGAAGGGGATTTAATTCCCCATCTTAAAACGCGCCACGGGGCCTGTTTGCACACATGTCACCTCAAGCCCCGCCCCTCCCTTCACCACTGTGCAAACGCGCCCCGTGGTGCGTTTTAAGTTGGGGGATTAAGTCCCCTTGAATCCTGAGGGTCCCCGGAGTCCAACTAGCCCACCATATACCTCCAAAAAGCGCCATAGAGCTGCGTTGCAGAGAGGTGTAAAAGGGGCGTGGCCTCTGTACACCTCTCTGCAAGGCAGCTTCCTGGCGAATACTGGAGGTTCCTGGTGGGCTAGTTGGCCCCCAGGGACCCCCAGTATTCAAGGGGAATTCGTTCCCCCTCTGCAAACGCGCCAGGGGGCGCGTTTGCAGAGTGGTGAAGGAAGGGGGCGGGGCCTGCGGGCCCGATCGTTTTTTTTAATTTGTTTTTTTTTTTTTTTTTTGGGGAGGGGGGCCGCGTGGCCCCCCTCCCGGGCCACTACTTGCCCCGGGGACCCCATCCCCCGGGGCTGGCCCTCTCGTTGGGGACTGTGGGGGGGTCCCCAATCCCCCCACAGTCCCACCGGCTCCCCGTGTCCTACGGGAGCCGGCATTGCTTTTACACATGGGGAGCTGCTAAGATGCAGCTCCCCCATGTGGAAAGCATCGGCTTTGGATATTGGAAGAGAGAGCAGGTTTCCTGCTCTCTCTTCCAATATCCAGCAAGTTTGCAATGACAGGACGGGAGCCGCGAGGCTCCAGTCCTGTCATTGCAAACAGCAGTGTCCCGGGGTAGGCACCCCGGGACACTGCAGGAGCCGGCCCTGGGGGTGGTGGTCCCCAGGGCCATCAAGGGCTCCAGGAGGGGGCCGCGCGGCCCCCTCCCATTCAGTGCACAGCCCCGGGGAGGTGGTGGTCCCCGGGCTCTGGGGGTCCAAAACGGACCCCCATTGTAATTTTTCTTAGTGCCCCGGGGAGGTGGTGGTCTCGGGCGTGTGGGGGCTGGAGCCCCCCACACAGGTTTTTAATAAAAAAAAGAAGCCCCGGGAGGTGGTGGTCCTCGGGGCTGCGGGAGGGCTCAGAGCCCTCCCGCACCATTGTACATAAAGCCCCGGGGGTGGTGGTCCCCGGGCTTGGGGGCCCTTAGAGGCCCCCCACACATAAAATTAACCCCCTCCAGCATGCCCCCGGGACTTGGGCCACCCGGGGCCACTTAACATCGAAGCGCGGGAGACCGCGCTTCGATTTTTTTGTCGGCAGGGTTCGCGCTCCCTGAGCGCATCCTGCCGATTTTTAAAAAAAAAAATTTTTTTTTGCCCAGGGGGTCCTTGTGGGACCCCCTGAGCAAACCTAGGGGGTCAGGGTGTTTCTACCCTCCCCCTTTGTGCGCTTTGCGCACTTGTTTCTGTCCCTCGGTTCTACCGAGGGACAAAATGGCTGCCAACATTTCCTGAATCGGAATGTTGACAGCCAGCTGACAGCCAATTAACATGCAGCTCGTGATCGGGAGGGTGCGCGAATCCTCCGTGCCCATAGATATATATGTACTTTTACTTTTTGATTTTCTCAGCAACTACTGAACGGATTTACACCATTTAACAAAAAGGGTTCTTTCTGAACCAAGAACTACCTCTTTGCCAAATTTGGTGTAATTCCGTTCAGCAGTTCGGGCTGTAGCCGTGTCTAAAGTTTCCTATGGGAAAATGCATGGGGAAAACGCGTTTTGGGACCCCCCTTTTTTCCTCGGCCCCCGCTTGACGTATCACCCCGAGACTTTCAGGGTAGGAGTGGACCGGAGCGCCCCACGAAGTTTGAAAATTTCGCAAAGATACGTCAACCGGCAAGAGAGTTATTTCAAATAGAATGTCGCGGATTTCCTATGGATAATAGGTTGTAACTATAACTATCTACTGGCGACCGCCAGTAGATAATATATATATATACATATGTAAAAATTTATATACACACGTATATGTATGTATGTGTATAAAAATACATATAAACACATATTTATTTTTAAAGACACATATGCCTTCACCACCATGTTTATGCAATGAAAATGAAAACATTTCACAGGTAACAATAAATCCTCCAAATAAATATATACTGTTACGTATATACACACACACATTTGGCGTTATTTGACCAATCTTCATGAAATTTTCCCAAAAATGTGTCAAAGTAGGTTCTGTGTGTCATGGAAAGTTTAGGGATGATACGTGCAGTGGGACCGAGAAATCGGGGCACGAATTAAGGGTGCGTTTGTAATGTTAATTCCCATAGGAATGCAATGTCCTACAGACCTACAGCCTGAACCGCTGGCTGGAATTACACCAAATCTGGCAGAACGATAGATGTTGTTACGCAGATTGTGCTTTTTTTATTTGGTGCAAATCCGTTTAGCAGTTTTTGTGAAATTAGATCCGAACAATATAGTGATATCTCTGGTCGCAGATATTTTGCGGCAGTTTCGCGGTGCTCACAGTTAAATTGAGACATGTTTGAGGTAAATCATGAAAGCACGCGCCAGCGGTAATGCTCTGATTAGCTTGGCGCAACTTGAACAGAAATTTGCAGCGGTTTTGCGGTGATCATCGGTACATTGTGACGTGTTTGAGGTAAATCACAAAATTGCGCGCCAGCGGGAATGCTCCAATTGACTGGACGCAACCTGAACAGAAAGTTGTGGCTGCCGTTTTATCATCCAGGAGCGGTTCCTGTAGCTGAAAATTTGTGTCAAAGCTAAGATTAGAAGTCAGGGTGGAGATACTCTGACCTCATGTTTGAGAAATTGGGGTATTGGTGACACAAGTTATGTGTCCAAAATAGATTTTTTGAATCGCGTGCGATATTCGTGACTACACCGCGACTGCCAGCGGGGGCCCCTGTATACCATTGCGGGGACATTGCGAATATCATGGCGATATCGCGAATATTGGTGAAAATATAAAAAAATATATATTTGTACACACTCGCTGGACACTGTCACAGACTCATGTATGCACTCTCAAACACACTCAGACACTTATACACCCATTCACATACCCACTTATACATTCAGTCGCATACCTACTTAGATATTCATGCACCCAGCCACATACTCATTCAGGTACTCATGCACCCACTTACAGACTCACACGGAGAGTGATGCACCCATGTACAGACCCACTCAGATAGTCCCACACCTGCTTAGAGGCCCACTCATAGACTTATGCTCAGAGGCTCATACCCACTTAGAGACTCTTACACCCACTCACAGACCCACCTGGGCACACATACACCCACTTACAGAACCATTCAGATACTCATACACCCACTTACAAACTCACTCATAGATTCACACACCCATGTACAGACACAGTCAGAGATTTACGCACCCACTTGCAGACCTACTCATACACTCACGTATGTACTCACAGACCCACAGGGACACTCACACATCCACTGTGGGCCCAGTGAGACACTTATACACCCACTCACAGATCCTCTCAGAAACTCATATACCCACTCACACACCCATACAGCCACTCTCAGTCACAGATCCCGTCAGAGTTATGACCCACCCAAACACTTGCCCTTCCAGTCACAGATTCACTTAGACACTCATGCATGCACCCATTCACTCACCCACTCAGAGACTTATGATCTCACTCACAGACCCATTGAGACACTCATACACCCACTCACAGATCCACTGAGACACTCATACACCCACTCACAGACCCACTCAGATACTCACACATCCATACAGTCACTCACACACCAACTCACAGACCCACTCAGACACTCACGCACCCACTCAAAGAACCACTCAGACACTCACGTTCCCAGTCATAGACCCACTGAGAGACTCATGCACTCAGTCACAGACCCACTCAGACACTCATACACCCTTCCACTCACCCAGTGAGACATGTACTTAGACACTCATGTATCCACTCACAGATCCAGTCACACAATTATATTCTTACTTACAAATGCACAATGGCACTCAGGCACAAATCACAGACCCATTGAGACACTGATGCACCCACTCATAGATTTACTGAGACAATCATGCAGTTCATTACAGAACTATTGATAGACTGATGAACCATCTCACTAGTCCACTGAAATACTTATACAGTAAATGAGAGACTTACTGATACAGTGATGTATGCAGTCACAGGTTCCCATGAAAGAGTTATACACTGTGTTATAGAGATATTAAGGGAGGTATACATGCTATTATAGATTCTTTTAGATAATAATGTGTTTAGGGTGTTGGTTATAATCCATTTTGAAGTTATAAGTTTTGCATGTGGTGAAGGGTATTGGGTATTGAATGTCTGCTTTTGTTTAGTCATTTCGCAACATATTCGCGGTGATCGCGGCTTCCCATATCATTGCAGCTCCCAACATCATCACGAAAAAGGAACATTGGTTTTAAAGATGGTTTCTACACAAACCCCTAGCAAATTATGATTTTAAATAGTGCAGTAGTGTATAAAATACTGTAAAATGTGTGCATATATGTGTTTTAAACCTCTTAAAAAAGGCATTATCAGCATGGTTATCGAAGTCGTCACAACCACCGACTTCATAGGGAAGACGGAAAGTAGGGTTCCAACATGGTTATTGAAAAAACTTACTAGAAAAACATGTGTACAAACATGTTTTTAAGCAGTGATGTAGTTAGTAATGTGTATATTGTAATAGAATACATTTTTGTAAGTTAAAATTTTTTAATGTGGTGGTCATTGAATGTCTGCTTATGTTTTGCGATTTCGCAACGTGAATAAATAAAAAAATTAACAAGAAAATGAACAAAACTTTGGGCTCTTGGGTGGCTCTGACAAGAGTCTTTGTGTTGAGAGTGTGCATAAGACAGTTATAGATAAGAATGTATACAGTTTTAGGTCGCTTAGAAACACCCTGTTCCCTACGTCTGTAAAGTGAACTCCATCACTTCTATAGATTCCATGCATGTTAAAACGCAGGTTGATGTTGTAGATAGAGCCCATGTTATGGTCTTTGAGGAAAGCAGAAACAGTTTTATTAGCATGTTTCCTGGCTTTGTCAATCAGTGCCAGAATTGATTAAACCACTTGCATTTCAGTCTTTGGCATATGGTAGGGTACACCAAGACAGTGTGAGGAAAAAGTATCATCAATTCAGCAAAGGTATCCTTCATTAGGGTTTCCAGTCCTACTCCAGTTAATGTGCCTAGGCCATTGCCACCACAGTACACAATCATGAGGTCAGGGGCTGGTAAATCCAAAATGGTTTTAACCAAAGGCAGCAATTCATGAACTTTAATCCTCTCTGCCCAATTCAAGTAAAGTCCACATTGGTCAAACCCAAGTCTGTGGTAATATTTCTCTTTCTTGCAGTCTCAGCAGCCCAATAAACATAGCTGTGGCCCACAATCCACACTCTCAGCATTTTGTAGGAAGGAGGAGTAACACACAGGACAGGTCTGCAGTTGAATATCACAGTTGGTACAATGAAAGGCAGTGAATATCTAATTATAGGACAAAAAATACAAGAACCTTATAGTTATGGAATAAAATTTTAAAAAAACTTTGAAATTCACTGAAAAAACCAAAGGTTACAGGGACGTTATAGTTAGGAATTAACATTTATAAAAACCTTTGAAATTCACTGAAAAAAACAAAGGTTACAGGGACATTATAGTTAGGAAATAGAATTGAAAAAAACCTTGAAAATTCACTGGAAAAAAATAAAGGTTACAGGCACATTATAGTTAGGCTGAAATTTCACTTGTACAAAACCAGAGAAATTCAGCAGTTATAGTTACCTGAGCTAACTATAACTCACGCCCCCACAATGCACTGCTTATGACCTCACATATTACATCACTCAAAACATGGTCAGTGACATCACTGATGACATCTCCCACAAAAAAGGAATACCCTGACCCTCAGTTATGATGGGGGGGTCCCACAGGGACCCCGCTGGGGTTAAAAGACTTTTAAAAAAAACAATTGCAATGAATTCATGGGTGGACACGTGGATCCGCAGCAAAATGAAAAGAAAAAGATGCTCCGGCTCCTGCGCGTCATTTATAAAAAGCCTCTGGGTTTGGCCAAATATAGGAAGGGGGTGCATGGGGCCCCCCTCCTAGGGTTTAATAAAACCCCGGGGACCACCACCTCCCCGGTGTTTTTGTTTTAATATCACTTCCCCAGGGCTTCTTTACTTATTAAATGGGGGGCCCCTCTGACCCCCTGGCCCCAGGGCTTTAGAAGAAAAAATGCAGGGGGCTGCTCGGACCGTCCCCCGCAGCCCTGGGTGCCACCACATCCCTGGGGCTTAGTTTGCAAATAATGCGGGGGCATGTGGCCCCCCCAGCAGCCCCTGCGACCATCACCTCCCTGGGGCAACTTCTAACAAAGGAGGGGGGGCGTGCACCCCCCTCCTGGAGCCAAAGATGGCCCTGGTTACCGCCACTCCACAGGGCTAGCTGCTGCTATGTCACGGGGTGCCCACCCCTGGGACATAGCTGTTTCCTATGGCTTGGTGGGAGCTTTACCACTCCCCCCAAGACATAGCAAATGCTGCTCTGCTTTCAGCAAGCATGTTCAGTAGCTCCCTCTGTCCAAAAGCAATACCGGCTCCCGCAGGACGTGGAGAACTGGCAGGGACCTCAGGGGCCTTGAGGATTCCCCCCGAGGTCCCCAACTGCACAAAGTAGGTGGGACCAAGACACCCACACTATAGGCCGGGTCCTGGGGGATGAAATCAGCCTGGGAGGGGGGCCGCTTTACCCCTTCCATTTAATAAAAAAAAAAGGCTGGGCCCCAGGTAAGGGGTCCCCTGGGCCAAAATCGGCATGGGGAGAGGGGCCCCCTCCCCTATTCAACATAGTCCTGGCCCCAGGGGATGGGGTCCCCAGGGCCAAAATTGGCCTATGGAAAGTGGGCCACGCATCCCCCCTCCAGGAATAAATGAAAAATAACCAAACATTTAAAAAGAGCGTCAAGTTGCTGGAGGTCTTGTCCTCTTTATTCACACTCTGAAAATGTGCCTCCTGGTGCACTGCTGGGTGAGGGATGAAGTCCCCTTGAATTCTGAGGGTTTACAGAACAATGCTGCTACTCACACAACCACTCACTCCTCCATAGAGCCACTCATACAACCACTCACCCACCCATACAGTTACTCAAACAACCAGTCACTTACCCATACAGCCACTCACACAGCCACACACTCACCTATACTGCTACTCACACCCCCACTTATTCACCTTTACAGCCACTCACACACACACTCACTCACACATACAGCCTCTCAACAGTCACTCACTCACCCATACAAGTACTCACACACTCACTCACACAGCCACACAACCACTAACATACCCTCTAACACATCCATACAAGCACTCACACATTCAAACCCATATATCCATTCACATAGACACGTACTATACAATACAACTACTCACACACCAACTCACTTAACCAAACAGCCACTCAAATAGCCACTCATTCACCTAAACAGCCAATTACACAGCCAGTCACTCACTCATACAGCCATTCAGACACCCACTCACTCACCCATACAGTCCCTTACACACCCACCCATACAGCCATTCACTCACCCATACACACCAACTCACTCACCAATAGTCACTCACACACCCACTCACACACCCATTGCCTATTCGCAAGCAGATCCGATTCAAGATCTGCTGCATAGTGCACAAGGCAATACATGGCAACGGCCCCAGCTATCTGGCAGATATACTCACTCGATATCAGCCTTCCAGAACTCTTCGGTCTGGCTCTAAATCGCTTCTCCTGGTACCCAGTGTCAAGAAATCTTGCATAGGCGGGAAAGCCTTTTACCATCTGGCCCCCTCTAACTGGAATCAACTTCCCACTCACCTCCGGAAATGCACCGATTATCTACGATTCCGTAAGCTCCTTAAAACTGAGCTCGTCTGAAGTCCTCTTCTCGTCTTACTGTAGCATTCCTGCAGCACGGAGATACCCCTTTGGGGGTGATTCGGGCGCTTAGCAAGACAAATAAATAAAATAAATAAATAAATAAGCAGTGCATTGCGGGGGCGTAAGTTGTAGTTAGCTCAGGTAACTATAGCTGCTAAATTTATATGATTTTGTACTAGTGAAATCTGAGCCTAATTATAACGTCCCTCTAACCTTTGGTTTTTTCAGTGAATGCACATATATACATATACACACACCCATATATGTATATCTAACAGCTTTGGACTTACCTGCAAAATACTTACATTTTTCATGGTAAAGGCATGCGTGGTAAAGGCATATGCATGGTGAAGGCATATGCGTGGTAAAGACGTATGTGGTGAAGCTTTCATTGTAACGGCATGTGTGGTTCATGCCGTCTTGTAAATGCTTTTTCCTAACCCAAATATTTAAATGTTTGGACTCAGTAAATTTGAACTCCCCGAACATAAACACTTTCCATGATGATAGTAGGTTTTTAAGTTAGAATAAGAAGTATGTACTCGATAATTTAATATTTTCCAAAATGGTAGTGGTGTTGGAGTTAGAAAGGTAAATCTTAGCTACTAAAAGTCAAACACTTTCTCTACTGGTTCAAAGTTTGAAGTTAGAAAAGGAAATCTGCACTCCCCAACACGTTCCCCAGTGGTAGTTGGCCTGAAAATAAAGTAGTAAACTTGCACTACCCAAAATGGCACACTTTCCCCAATGGCATTAACCCCTTCCATGTGTCGGACGGCCCCCGGCCGTCCGACGTCACGGTGGGCGTGTGCGTCGGACGGCCGGGAGCCGTCCGATCTGCGCACGCGTGGAATTTTCCCGCACCGCAGGGAAATTCCGGCCGCGCCCAAAGGGTTAAGGTTGCATTTACAACAGTAAGCCTGCACTTCTCAAAATTAAACACCTTCCAATATGGGAGTTGGATCCAAGTTAGAATAGTAAATTTGAACTCCCCAAAATTAAACATTTCCCCTAATGGTTCAGGGTTTGGAATTAGAATAGTAAATCTGCTCTACTTTAAAATCAAACCTAAATAGTAAATCTGCACTTCCGAAAATTAAACTTCAAGAATGTGATGTTGGTTCCTGTCATCACAACTTACAACACACAGGCCTAGATTCTCAAAAGAATCACAGAACGCAGCGCAGCAGCCAAAAATGCTGCCCTGCATTGCCTGATAGGGAGGGAGCAGAAGATATGATACAGAGATATGGCTCTCTTCTCCCCTCTCCCTAGCGCCAGCGCTAATTTCAACTGTTGTGTGCCAAGCACACACCTTAGTGCCATACTGAGTCTACCATAGGATTTGTATAGGAAGCTTACCCTTCCTGTACAAAATACTGCAGCCAGACAAGTTTATAACCTTTTCCTACTTTGTATGTGTGCTGTACAGTGCAGCCCACATGCAAAATTGGAAAAGCAGGGAGAAATGAAAACATTTCTCCTTTTAATGCCTGTTTTTCAGTAGCGTTAACTTTTGGCACTAAGCCCTGTCTACTAATGTTAGTAGATAGGATTTAGTGTAAAAAAACATGGGTGGTTGCATGGGAACCCCAATGTGCCACCCATTTAAGGCCCCCTTGACGCTAAGTAATGCAAAGCAGCATTTTGTGCTGCTTTGTGCTACTTTTCCATATAAACCAACGCACATACCAATTCGCGTTGGTTTGTTAATACCCAAAGAGGTTTAGCATAAGGTTAGTTTTAAAACAGTAACCCTATCCCAATGCTGAACCTTTGTGAATCTTGGCCTAAGTCTTAAGAAATGAGAAAGATTCTAGGCAAATATTAAAGAATCCTTAGAAATTAGCCAACTTTAGAGGTTACAGTAGAAAAGGAACGTATGATAACATATTGGAGGAGCCCATCACTGAAGGAAAGGATTAAATTGGTGCCAGACCAACTAACTAACTCACTTACTTGATTAACACCGAAACCTGGATTTTTTTACATGCGTACATTGTAAAGCATGTAGGTACAGTGATAATGCGTTTGAGTTTACAGTTTCTCTACTCAGTGTAAATACAAGATAGACGAACACATCACCTTTCATATGGATTATACAATATGAGTTCACCTGCCCATGTATGTAGGAAGTACACTCTTTGTAGTAAAGAAAATGCTCTTAGAACAAATTAGAGCCATAATGAATCTTGACATGAATTATAGTGCCACAAAACACTTTCAGAAAACACATAACAGTTATTGGACTAAAATGAAGTTTTTTTGGTATAGATCAAATATCAAAACACATTAGAGGGGGTGACAGAACTCTCAAACTAAGAAGACTGGAATCTAAGCATATCATTGATATTATTGTGTAAGGAAATGCCCTTTTTTGCATGATCACTCCAAGTGTTGGACTGATGCTGCTGGTTTGTCGACTCTGAGAGTGCCCCAAAGCCTGCAAACCAGACCTCAGTGCCAGTGCTCTGACCATTTAAAGTGTATGGTTAATTGGCTTATACCCAATTGGCATAAGTTAATTTACTGATAGGTCCCTAGTTTGTGGTACCAGGGGTAACCAGAGACTGTAAGTTAAAGTGTCCCTCATGGGCTGCAGCACTTATTGTGCCACCATGAGCATGACAAAGTAAAATGGGTCTCCCAGCCTGCCACTACAGACTGGTAGAATTTTAAACTGCTAACTCGAATTGCTATTCAAACTAAGGACAAAGTCCAGACCTCCCTTTTAATATACATACGTCAGCACTAAGCTATCCCCACTGAGCCCTAAGGCAGGGTGCTGTGTATTAAGAAGTTGGACATGTATTTTCATATGTCCTAACAGTAAAAACCTTAAAGTATTGTTTTCACTGCAGAAAGGCTAGTAGCCCTGTTGGCAAGCACAAGGTTAGACGCTGGCAAATCAGCTGTGCTATTCTGAATGGGACTACTAAAGTTAGTACTTCAATGTATCAAAAGAATTGTTTCATTAAACCTGACTCACATTAAGCATTAAGTTGAATTTAATGTAACTTTTGAGTAAAAGACTAGTTTAAAAAATTTCCACTCTGTTGCCCAAGTTTTCCAGTGGCCATTTGCAGACGCTGGCCAAAAGACAGCATTCCTACCTGATAGAGAGAGGTCTGACTGATTCTCAGAAAAGGACATAACAAAGGCCTGCCGTTAGAAGAGGTGTTACCTCCCTAGCAGGAAACCACACGGGGTGTAAGCCCAAAAGGTGAGCTTCAAAGAGGAAGCCGCTTTTACACTTGCTCTTTTCATAAAGCCTGACAGCTTGAAGCCACAGCTACCCAGGGTTGAGCTAAGGTTGTCATTATTCCGTGGCAGTGTTGAATTATGCTGATACACACAAGTATCCCCTAGGGTTATTTGATGTGAGTCCTGATTTTTGGTTATCCTGAAATCATTTTGGCATTGGGTAGTTATAGTGAGTTTTAGCTAGCTTTTTAGTTTGCTTATAACCTTGGCACCATTTAATGAATCTTTTATCCACTTCAGTTCCATACTAGAGAGTTTCAGGGTGATTCCTGAAGCAGGGACAGAGGAAAATGGGGGGGGGGGGTCCCAAAACGTGTTTCCCCATGCAATTTTCCATTGGAAAATTGGACATTGATACTGCAAAAGAGGCTGAATGGAATTACACCAATATTTGGTAGAAGGCTAGAACTTGTTCCAGAAAGCAGGCTTTTCATGATTGGTGTAAATCTGTTCAGTAATTTTTGAGAAACTAAAATTCACAATTTATGAACATTCCATGCAAAGGAGGATCTACAGAGCCGACAGGTCAAAAGATAAGATCTGATTGACCTCAACCACATCAACAAAGACGTGACAGCAGCTAGTTCAGGACTCAGGGAATAAGTCCCTGTGTCCGGAAAAAAGAAGAAAAAAAACATACAGGGGCAGGCTAAGGATACCATGTCCCCTAAGCCAATTAAAAGGGGACCTCCTGGGGCCAAAAAAAATAATATATTTTTTATGGTACTGTGGATCCACGGAGGATCAGGGGATCCATAGGCCTATAATAAAAAATGGGCAGGATCTCATCCTTTTCATTATTAATCCCCCCCTGGTGGGTTAGGGGCAGGGAGCTTGTTTTTCTAATGATTTTTTGGGTGATGGGGTTTGTGCACCCCCCACCACAAGCCTGTGTACATCTGGGAAAATGATGGTGAACATAATTTAAAAGTGTTATCCGTTAACTAGGTTATGCATCGTATAAGGTTAGTATATGTCATCTTCCTTATTTTAGTTATTATAGAGAGTGACTTTCTTCTTTTTGTGAGTTATTTTTAGGTGGTCAGAAACATCTATTTCCTTGAGTCTTATTGGGGCTCTTGAGGCTTGCCTTACGGTTCTTCTGGTTCTACTAATTAGTCTTTTTAACTATGGTATTGAAGGGAATTGTCTCTTTACTTTTTTAGGAATGTGAGAAATATAATCTTTTAAAATTGCTCCTGTTGATGCTGAAGAGGTAGTTCTTGTTTTTTGTAAGTCTTGCACTACATTGTGAATGTGTACAGCTAGGTTATGAGGATGATTATGTTTTTTATGTTGTCAACAGTGTCATTAATAGTCTTATTCTCTGTAGGGACATTATTTGCATATTGATGTGGAAGGGGAAGTTAAGGAATGTTCCTCATACTCGGGAAGAAACCACCAGTATATAGGGCTGTTCAGCAGCTGATTAAAGATCATGGCCTGGTTGATGTTTGTGGGGTGCTTTAGAATCCAAAACCAGGATACATGCACTTTTCTCACCCCCATAATAAGCTGGTACGCCTTCACTACTTTTTTGTCTTGGCGACTCTAGCAGCTCAGGTTGGAATTGAATGTCTCCCTAGGGAATTGTAGGATCACAACCCACTAGTAGAAAGAAAATCTAGGGCCTGGACATTCAACAGGAAACTTTTAAATGATGAGGATTATGTGGAACATATGTGTGGGTGGTTGAAGGGTTTCTTAACGATCAATCAAGGTACGGCTGCCACTAAGATGGTATGGGACTCCCTTAAAGTAGGAATAACGGGGGAGACACTGAGGGGCCGATTCCGATCTCGGTCAAAGTCGCACCCAATACCATTCGGTCGGGAAAAAAGCCATGCGAATGCCTGTTTCCTGACCGATCCGTACATCATTCCGAACGAGTAAGTACGATGCGCACAACAGCATAGAATCCGGCCGAGTCGTACTCACCCAATCCAGGTCCTGTTCTCCGACCGAGGCGAATCCGGAAACGCAGAATCGAGTCGCACGGAAGGGAAAATGCAGCCCCGTCCGGCCGAACAAGTACGATGCGCTTTCCGTACGCGCCGAACCCGTCGCTACGTCCGGCACGTCAAAGCTTCCGGGAGAGGCGCACATAAGCTCCGATTCGCGCCACAACACGATCCACGGCTACGAGGCGAACACGCCAGCGACGAGAACGACGCGAAGCAACGAGAAAGACGAACGACACGAACCAACCATGAATCCCTTCGTCCCGATCCTACCAATATTCTACATTTACTACCGGAACAGGCACGGACGCGTACGGCGCAGAAGGTAAGTCAGACACCAACCACAAAAACATACAACACGTACACGACACATCACACACACACAGAGGGATGCAGAATTTACTTACACCCGCAACAGCAGCACCATAGGGGCGGGATGCCCATCACCAATGCCACATACGCACACAGGGGCCTGGATGCGCACCACCACTACCACCCCTACCCAGGGGGGGCTGGATGCCAACCACTACTACCACCCTTAGCCATGGGGGTGCCAGATGCCCACCACTACTACCACCCTTACCCAGGGGGGGCTGGATGCCTACCACTACTATCACCCTAAGCCAGGGGGCTGGATGCCTACCACTACTACCACCCTTAGCCATGGGGGTGCCAGATGCCCACCACTACTACCACCCTTACCCAGGGGGGCTGGATGTCTACCACTACTACCACCCTTAGCCAGGGGGTGCCAGATGCCTACCACTACTACCACCCTTACCCAGGGGGGCTGGATGCCTACCACTACTACCACCCTTAGCCAGGGGGTGCCAGATGCCTACCACTACTACCACCCTAAGCCAGGGGGGCTGGATGCCTACCACTACTACCACCCTTACCCAGCGGGGCTGGATGCCTACCACTACTACCACCCTTAGCCAGGGGGGTGCCAGATGCCCACCACCACTACCACCCTTACCCAGGGGGGGCTGGATGCCTACCACTACTTCCACCCTTACCCAGGGGGGGCTGGATGCCTACCACTACTACCACCACCCTTAGCCAGGGGGGTACCAGATGCCCACCACCACTACCACCCTTACCCATAGGGGCTGGGTGCCTACCACTACTACCACCCTTACCCAGGGGGGCTGGATGCCTACCACTACTACCACCCTTAGCCAGGGGGTGCCAAATGCCCACCACCACTACCACCCTTACCCAGGGGGGCTGGATGCCTACCACTACTATCACCCTAAGCCAGGGGGCTGGATGCCTACCACTACTACCACCCTTAGCCATGGGGGTGCCAGATGCCCACCACTACTACCACCCTTACCCAGGGGGGCTGGATGCCTACCACTACTACCACCCTTAGCCAGGGGGTGCCAGATGCCTACCACTACTACCACCCTAAGCCAGGGGGGCTGGATGCCTACCACCACTACCACCCTTACCCGGGGGAGCTGGATGCCTGTCACTACTACCACCTCTACCCATGGGGGGCTGGATGCCTACCACCAACACCACCCCCACTCATAGGATGGACAATGCATGACACAACCAGCACACCACAACCTAGGGAATGCAAGAAAAAGACATCCCCCAACACCATGACAAGCGTGTGTAGACTGTGTCAAATGCCTACAACACTGAACATGACTTTGAACATACAATGTGACCCCCTATCACATGTGCCACACATATATGTGTGTGGCCCCCACAATGCAAGCAGGCCATGACCATTGTGGCAATGGGGTCCAAACCCCCATCATCACAGTGACCAAAAGGTAAGTGTGGGGTCCATAGCTGAAGCACATTTTGAACATTGTGGCAATGGGCTCCAAACCCCCATCATCACAGTGACCAAAATGTAAGTGTGGGGTCCATAGCTGAAGCACATTTTGAACATTGTGGCAATGGGGTCCAAACCCCCATCATCACAGTGACCAAAAGGTAAGTGTGGGGTCCATAGCTGAAGCACATTTTGAACTTTGTGGCAATGGGGTCCAAACCCCCATTATCACAGTGACCAAAAGGTAAGTGTGGGGTCCATAGCTGAAGCACATTTTGAACATTGTGGCAATGGGGTCCAAACCCCCATCATCACAGTGACCAAAAGGTAAGTGTGGGGTCCATGGCTGAAGCACATTTTGAACATTGTGGCAATGGGGTCCAAACCCCCATCATCACAGTGACCAAAAGGTAAGTGTGGGGTCCATAGCTGAAGCACATTTTGAACATTGTGGCAATGGGGTCCAAACCCCCATCATCACAGTGACCAAAAGGTAAGTGTGGGGTCCATAGCTGAAGCACATTTTGAACATTGTGGCAATGGGGTCCAAATCCCCATCATCACAGTGACCAAAATGTAAGTGTTGACAAAGAAAAAGCTGCAACTGCCAAACTGCATGGATGATTCCTGGTCACAGAACATAAAACACATCAGTGGCAAAGTAGTGCATGTGTCCCATTGCAACATAGATTGGGGGAGGCAAATACTGCAGTGCAAATAAGACATACCTTTGGCCATGTGCAGACAAACAACACCCATGGGGTTGACACAGTCAACATTCATCAATGACACAATGACAGAAGTGACCATCAGAATGCAGACCCACATATTTGCACCAATGGGCACACAAATGCAGATACCCTGTGGAGACTGTAGATGTGAGGTGAACAGATACCATACCATGGCAGCAATGGGACACACAAACCATGATCATTGTGCTGACTGATGACCTAGGAGTCCCAGGGACAGCAGGGGAAACACACCAAACAACATACAGCCAATGGCACACCTAAGATATGCCAATGCAGTGGTGCAGATGCACAAACACAAACAGGCAGACCCACACTGCACATCAAACACAACAGGTGAGGGGGGTGCCAGTGTCCCCAGGCAACCACACAACACATGAGGAGGCCTGAATACCAATTATACAGATGTGCATACAGTGCCACACAAAGGTAACTCATGGATCCAAATCCCCTATGTGGGCAATCAGGCATTGTCAGATGAGAGGGAGCACAAATCACACATGTCACACAGGCACGTAGGAACAGCAACTGACACAGTAAGACACAGACACACCACAGCACTACCCCCAGGGCCCCCACAATGTGGTGACCCTGGGCTGCATTACAATCCCACTGTGATGACAAAGCTAAATGTCGTTCACACTGTGAACCACAGTCATGTGTCCTGAGCAACAAACTACCATCACACCTACACAAGCACAAATCAATCAGCACGGCCAGTAAGCCAAGGCCAACATGGAGGCAGGGGTCTAGCCGGGCAACAACTCTCATCTGCACACACTCAACACCACACACTGTGACCTCCAACAATGTGCAGCAGTGAAGCACACATGCACTGGTGACATTGCACATGCACCCATGACAATCCCAGGGTGGTGGGTGGGAACCAAGGTGCAGAAACACATCACACATGGCCACTCAACAAGACTCCTGAATGTCTGACACACTGCAAACTACGCTGTACATGGACATGACGGCAATACCACACCAACCAATGGGATCCCAGCCACAGTCACACACCAATGAAGAAGCCAAGGTCACCCACAAAGAACACACATAGACAACAACCAACATTGCAGCCCGGACTCTGAGGAGTGCCAGCAGTCACACACACAACGTGTCACAATCACTGAAAGATAACACAAACTGGAAATCACATGACAGGTGTAAACAACAAGTGCCAAGGGGAAACCTGACTGTGACCCATCTGCGTCTGCACACAAACTCAGCCCTGACAGCAAACACACCTATGGGTGACACCCTGATGACCAGTAATGTGCCATGCACCCACATCACAGACAACCCAGGGAGAAGACTTTGGGGGAACATAGGTCAACTCAGCAAGCATCACAAACAGGTACAGCACTAGGGATCACAGCATGCACAGCAAAACGGAAGTGAACACACAGACATGCTCATACAACACACACCTTGGGCGCAGGCAATGTCACAGGAGTACACACTGCCATGAGGGGACTCCACTCCTGTGTGAGGAAAGCTGTGCCATATGTTGCCTCAGTAGGGCCCCATCATGTCAGCTGAGCACTTGGTCACACAATCAACAATTAGCACCAAATGAAGGCTCCCGTCACATCAGCCTGGTCATGGGAGTGCCAACGAAATCATCAGCACAGATCCAACACACTTGTATAGCAATGTTGCACTGACAACACAGATGAGTCCTTCCCCATTGATGCCCAAACCTGCATGTCCAGTGGAGATGGCCACACGGTCAGGGAAGTAGACGAATTGAACAATGGCAGGCACAACAGATGTGCAGGGGTGGAAGCCACAGATGTGAAATTGCTAATGTAAGTAGGAAATCCCATTGCCAAATACTGAACACATGACACCCTCAGATGCTGCTATGGATGACATGGATACACCACAGGATAGGACACATTCCCCCTGGACCACATGTGTTCCTGCACAGTAACACTTCATTATCATGAGACCAAATCTCACCATCACTGCAGCAAGGGCATGGTTAGCATCATCAACAACATGTACATCAGAAGCATAAGCACTAGAGAACAGAAAGTTGCTTTATTCAGCATATGTGTGTTTAAAAGTGAAAGTCCAGAAAAAACACAAAGGCCAATGGCCAGTCCATTGTCAAAGTCCAAACAGGGTGACAGTGGCAGATGTCACCCTACGCATGCCTGCACTGCACAAAACCAGTGACAATCCACTAGGAGGGGCAACCGGGGGGCAGGCCAGGCACCGCAGGGACAGGATCAGGGCTCACCAGGAGGAGGCAGGGAAGGGGTGGTGGGTGCTGGAGAGCCACTGACAACTGCAGTGGAGGTGTCTGACATGGTGTGTGCCGGCACAACTGGGGGCATGACTCAGATGTTGTGGGTGCCGGCACGACTGCAGTGGACCCTGCAGATGGAGTGGACAGGTCCTCCACTGCAGTGCCCAAGTCAGACAGGGTGGTAGTGGACTCCACTGCAGTGCCTACCACCAGGGGAGGAGAATGGGGAACAGGCAAGGTGGGCTGGACAGAGGGGGAGGACACCCTCACCACATCAGTGGCACAGACAAGCGCAGCGGGGGGTGTGGTGCCGGGAGAGCAAGTGGCAGGGGGAGAAGGCCGGATCCTCTTGGGGATGGTATATCTGTGGGTGGGGGAACCTGGGGCAGGGTGTGGTGGGGCACCTGTGGAGTGGGGGCCTGAGGGATGGAGGAAGGAGACCTGGTGCCTGAGCTGCAGGGCGGCGGCGGGGTCTTGATCTTACGACTCCGGGGGACTTGCGGGTGGGGGCCTCAGTCTGTCTGCGCCTGGGGGAGGGTGTCCGGGGGCGAGGGGCACTCTGCTCCGTGTGGGTGGGCTTCCTCTTCCCCCTGAATGCTGTATCAGCTGGATCGGAGGGGAAGAGGCCGAGGTCACTGAGGAAGAGCCGCTGGGTCTTTGGGGTTGCAGGTGAGGCAAGGGAGGGTGCTTTGGAGGGAGAGGCAACTGAGGACTGCGCAGTGCTCGTGGATGCGTGTGTGTGTTCCAGGGCCCCATCCCCTGTGAGTCTGGTTTCAGTCCCCTGACTGTGCGTGCGTGTGCGTTTTGTTTGTGGCGTGTGTGTCTGTGTGCTGGACGTGTGTGTGCTGGTGTGTGCCTGTGCCGGTGTGTGTGTGCTTGGGACGGGTAAGGTGCTGGGGAGTGTGGATGGAGCAGAGGCAGGAGGGGTGAGGGACTGTCTGAGGAGGGACACTGCTGCCGTCAGGGAGGAGTCCATGGACCTATTGCCCCTCTGTAGGTCAGACATGCCCGATGAGATGCCCTCCATGAACGACACCAGCTGAGTCAACAGAGCGGTGTGCGCATGGAGGACACTCAGCATGGCTGTCTGCCCTACATGGAGCTGGCGAAGGAGGTACACAGACTCCTCACTCAGGGCAGCAGGGGACACAGGGGCAGGGGGTGCGGTGCCTGGCCCAAAGGAGACACGCTCCCGAACATGGGAGCCTCCACGGACCTGGGGAATGGGAGCCGATGGGAGGGCGGTGGTGGTGCTGGTGGTGGCGGGGACAGCAACACTAGCTGGGGTGTGGTGGCTGCTGACACCCGCCTCCATAAGGGAGTCATCCTCCGAGCCGCTGTGGTCCTCAGCTGAGGTGGATGCTGCTGAGGACTCCTCGGTGTGGCTCCCTCACCCTCCGTGCCACTGGGTCCCTCCGACCACTCCTCGGCTGCTGACCCAGTCTGGCTCTCCGGCTCCTCCTGGTCCGTGGAGCTGTCCCCTTCCGTGGCCGTGGATGTATCTGCAAACAATGGGGAAACAGACAGACATCAGTCACCTGCACCAAACGCACACACCACTGTGAGCACAGCACATTACAGAGCAAGCCCTGGCATCATTAGTTGAACATTGCTAAAAGAGCCCTAACTGAACAGGAGAAGCCAATTGTCAGTCTGATGCCAACCATGGCACTCACATCCCACATGGCCTTGCACCCATCTGTCTGGTGTCTGTTGGATAGCAACACCCCAGTGTGGACACATGCACCACCTACACAGTAGTTGGACAGTGCAGAGGACACGGTGTAGCATGTGGACATGCACACATCACAACTCTTACCACTGAGTCAGTACAGGTTTCCGGATGAAAGGGATGCCCAGAGTCAAATAGGAAATGCATGTGATGCATACCAGCGACAGACACCATGATGCACCCATGTCCTGATAGCCATCGCCACAATGGTGTGCATGTAGCACATGTCACTCCCCTGCAGGATCACCAATAAGTAGACACATGCCATGGCGGAGGCATGACTGCTAAGTCATACATCACTGTCTCAGTGATGTATGACTTGGCAGCCAGACAACAACACTCTGCACTGTGTCACAATTAGGCCTGGGCGGTAAATTCCGTTCCGCTCGCGGAATTTGCGGAATTTGGGTAATTTCGCGTTCCGCGGAGAACGCGAAATTGCCAAAAATTCCGCGATCCGCGACTTCGCGGAGTTTTCGCTAGTTCGCGCTTTCAAAATGCGTGTTCGCGAGATATTTCTCCCCGAGCACGCAAACAGCGTTCGCGAACAGGAAAAAAGCATCGCGAACGGGCGGAACAAGCAATTCCGCATGTTCGCGGAACTTTTGCGTGCTCGCGGAGATTTTTTACCATTTCGCGGAGCTTTGCGTAGCGCGACTACGCAAATTCCGCCCACCCCTAGTCACAATAGTAGGTCATGGGGAATGCAAGTCCTGGAGCTGCACAAGTGCACATGTACATCCCCCACACAACACATCATCTTAACCCTCATCTGTCCAGGTCATACCGATTGGACATATGGGAGACCTGTGACACTACCCTCTGAACCTGAGCCCCTCACAATCTGCTGTGAATGGGAAACAGCTGCCTGAACTTCACATTCGCATACCCCAGTCTGCACGGGCAGCTGATCAAACACCTATGTGACACACAAGTATCGTCTCCTATGGTCACATCTCCATTGGCATGCTGAGCCCCTACCGAGAAACACCCCAGCAGTCCTGGCAACAAATCCACAGCACACTGACACAGAGGCAGACACCTGAGGGGTCAAATCACTGCGCACAACGTGTCAGCTGATACACGGGAGTGGGAGTACATGTGTATTGGATGGGCTGGAGTAGGCATGACTGTCCTGCCCCACATGAATGAGGGATGAGCCCTGGACAGTGGATAGCTGGCTATGTATGTGTGACACACGTAATCTGCACACTCCTGGGGCCCAAACATTGTTCCCACCCGCTGCATGGGTGTGTGCCAGATACCCCAGGCACATGTGGTGGCTCAGCTCAGCAAGTGGACCGCATATCAAAGCAACACGCAGATTACATGTCCGAACACAGGCATTGTGTGAACAATGGACCCACCCATGATGCCCACAACAGAGTTAGGGAAACAGATGCTGTCCCCCACCTTGAGTGAAGCAAACTGCAAGGACACAGTCCCAAGTGACACAATTCCCTGAATGTAAGGGCCACAGCTGGGTATCAGATGAGGAGTGGGCAGTGCACAATAGAGGGACATGGCTCCTGGACAACATGACTGCTGTACTGTGGCAGTTTAACCAGGCCAGAGGAGGGCACATAGCATGTAATACAGAGTTCACATTGCAGTCTTTGACTCACCCCCTCCTTGCTGCTGTCTGGCCTTCAGCTGCCCATCCAGGTCTGGAAACACCACCGCCAGGATCTGGAGCATGTGGGGGGTCAGGGTCTGTGTTCCGCCCCTCCTGCGAGGAGGCGACATCTTCAGCTGGACCCGTGCAATCCTCCGGGTCCAGCCCCGAAGGTCCTGCCACCTCTTCTGGCAGTTGCGGATCCGGCGCTTGTAGACCCCCACGGACCGGACAGCCCGGACGATGTCCTTCCAGATCTCCTGCTTCCGATGGGCATTAACCTGTGAGGATGACAAAGTGAAAAGGCCATTACTACACATGCAACATATCCGTGCATGACACAGTAGTATATACATGTCTCAATCACAGGGGCACATGATGTACACAGGCAGTGCAACGCTGCCCATGGACAGTTTGCCAGAAGTCACTACATGGTATCATTGCATGGGAAGTAAAACCTTGTTCAAATGCACTGAAACTGCACCATACCTGTCCAGTGCATGTCACTACACACTATGGGGGGTGACAACTACTCAGTGAGCCTGCTAGCCAGTGGCATGCAGACTTTCAGCCTTGCTAGTCAGACAAAATGCACATTCAGAAAGGCAGTGCACAGAACACTCACCTGCTCCCCTGGTGTCCCATACAGCTTGCTGTACTGTGGAAGTAGGCTGTCCAGCAGGGCCTGGTTCTCCTCAAGGCTGAAGGCTGGGGCTCTCTCCACAGTACGTGCCATTGCAGGGTCCAGAGGGGGCAGAGACAGCAGCAGTGCAGTGGCAGATGTCGTCCTGGAGCATGTAGTGCAGGCAAGTGAGCTCTCAGGGGAACAGCCAGCAATATATATGTGCTGCAGAGGCAGATACTGTCCCATGTGTCCAAAGTGATAGGTCCAAGTTGTTTGCATCTTCTGAATCTGGCCAATCCATGGAATAGCAGCACCAATACACGCCCACAGCATCCTTCAAATCTTCAACTTCATGACATACATGATTTTGCAACATTGTTGTGGGTGACCAACTGAATTTCCAGCAACCGACTCGTTCGAATTTCGAAAGCGCGTCCGTTGCCAGGCTAGGCCATTGACAATGGGTGCGCACCGATCGGTCCATTGCGGTACAACGCGTACAGGGGTACAACGCGTACCCGCACACATTGAATGCAATGGGCCGGCCGGGTGCACCGATCGGTCCATTGCTGTTTAACGCGTACAGGGGTACAACGCGTACCCGCACACATTGAATGCAATGGGCCGGCCGGGCGCACCGATCGGTCCATTGCGGTACAACACGTACAGGGGTACAACGCGTACCCGCACACATTGAATGCAATGGGCCGGCCGGGTGCACCGATCGGTCCATTGCTGTTCAACGCGTACAGGGGTACAACGCGTACCCGCACACATTGAATGCAATGGGCCGGCCGTGTGCACCGATCGGTCCATTGCTGTTCAACGCGTACAGGGGTACAACGCGTACCGCACACATTGAATGCAATGGGCCGGCCGGGTGCACCGATCGGTCCATTGCGGTACAACGCGTACAGGGGTACAACGCGTACCCTCACACATTGAATGCAATGGGCCGGCCGGGTGCACCGATCGGTCCATTGCTGTTCAACGTGTACAGGGGTACAACGCGCACCGCGACACATTGAATGCAATGGGCCGGCCGGGTGCACCGATCGGTCCATTGCTGTTCAACGCGCACAGGGGTACAACGCGTGCACCGCACACATTGAATGCAATGGGCCGGCCGGGTGCACCGATCGGTCCATTGCGGTACAACGCGTACAGAGGTACAACGCGTACCCGCACACATTGAATGCAATGGGCCGGCCGGGTGCACCGATCGGTCCATTGCGGTACAACGCGTACAGGGTTACAACGCATACCCGCACACATTGAATGCAATGGGCCGGCTGGGTGCACCGATCGGTCCATTGCGGTACAACGCGTACAGGGGTACAACGCGTACCCGCACACATTGAATGCAATGGGCCGGCCGGGTGCACCGATCGGTCCATTGCTGTTCAACGCATCCCTGTACAAGTGACTGGCATATGTCACCATGCCTGTCTCAGATGAACATATGCCAGCCACAGATAGCTCCCAGGGAGTGAGGGGCACACCTACAACACCACAGCCTGTCCAAACTGTATCATAAGGCATGTAAGGCTGCATTTCCTATTGTGTGTATGTTGGTGTACATGTTGTCCTGTGGCAGCCACCCCCAGGCTGTGCACGTGTTCATGGGGACAGGATCCTGGGTGTTACGTGTACATGACCACTGTGATGTGCAACTGTTCATATCTGTGCATGTGCCATGGTCACATTTCACGGTGGTGTATGTGTATGTCATGTCACATACCCCGTGAGACCCATGTGGGATGGTATGTTTGAGCCAGGGTGTCCCAGTGGCACAATAGTGATGGTCCTCCACAGTCTGTGTGCATGTAGTGTTTACAATGTCTCTGATTTCATGTGCACAATGGGAGACAGTCTCCACATCCACGTTGTGTGTGCATGGACTTTGATGTTGTGCGTGTGTGTGTCACAGACGTCCATGTCTGTCCTGCAGAGGCAAGTGGAACCACTACCTGTGGGGGTCATGGTTGTTTTGCTGTGGTGTATACATGATACTCCATGTAATGCCAGTGTCCATGTGGCAATACAGGGTCCCTGGGAATGTACCTGTCGTTGAGCTGTGATGCCCGGGGCACATCTGTCCTCACATGTCACTGTGGGGGGTGATTGTGACATGGCAGCAGGAGATGGGAACTGTGACACGGCCTCATGATATCCAATGGGCCAACCTGGGACTTATTGATGCCACTTGTTGAACCGTGATGACAGATGTTGGCCATGTATGTACCATACATGTCCTTACGGAACTGCACACTTCATGTAGTTGTGCCTCATAATGATGTATGATGTGATATTGAGTGTGTTCAATGCCGCATATGTGGGGTGACTGACAATCTTGCTTTCTTCTCCTCTGCACTGCAGGGCTCCTGCTGTCCATAGACCATTCCCAGACCTGGCAACGATGGTGGAACGGGACAGCATCCGACGGTACCGCTTCACCAGGCAGCTGATTGAGGATTTGGCAGTGCAGTTGGCCCCACATTTGCAGCCTGGCCGGCCGTATCCTACAGCGCTGACCCCCAAGGTGAAGGTGATGGCAGCCCTACACTTCTTTGCCACCGGTACCTTCCAACATACTGTGGCGACTGCTGGTGGGATGTCACAGACCATGTTGAGCCGTGTGCTCCACGATGTTTTGGAGGCAATGTTGCTATACCTGAACCGGTACATCTATTTCCCTAGACTGCAACGACTCACTGACCTGAAGAGTGACTTATATGCCCTGGGGAGGATGCCGCATGTCATTGGCTCCATTGATGGGACACATGTGGCTTTGGTACCACCACAGGCCCAGGAGCAGGCCTACCGTAACCGCAAGCACTACCACTCGGTCAATGCACTGGTGGTGTGTCTTGCAGATATGACCATCTCACACGTGTGTGCCCGTTTCCCTGGTTCAGCACACGATGCCTTTGTGATGAGGAGTAGTCGCATCCCAAGGATGATGTCACAGATGCAGAACCAGCGTGCCTGGCTTGTCGGTGTGTACTGACTTTGTGCCATTGTGTGTGATCTGATCTGTAGTATTCCGCCCACTTTTCCAAGTCAGCTAATGTGCACTTGTCTGTCCGTAGGTGACTCGGGATACCCCAACATGCCGTGGTTGCTGACACCCCTCAGGAAACCTGTGACACTAGCCCAGATGCGCTACAATGAGGCACATGGTCGGACCAGGAGAGTGATTGAGCGGACATTTGGTCTCCTGAAGAGCCGCTTCCGCTGCCTCGACAAGACAGGAGGGTCCCTCCCATATGCCCCAGCGAAGGTGTGCAAGATTATCATCATCTGCTGCATGCTCCACAACCTGGCAGTGCGGAAGGAGTTGCCTCTCATCCAGGATGACAATGACCAACATCCGCCACCTGTGGAGGATCCTGGCCTGGACCACGATGCCAGTGATGATGATGATGATGAGGGTGATGTCCGCACACAGCTCATCACCAACTTCTTTAGCTGAATGTGAGTATCCTGAAGTGTCATGTCAATGATGTGAGTTGGCATGATATGTGTAGGTGGTGCTCTGGTGCTGTTGGAGTGTGTCCATGGGCTACTTGACTGGATGTGTGTAGCGATGTGTGCTTACAGGTGGTCTGTACTCCCCAACAGTGTTGACATGCTAACTTGGTTCTGGGTGGGTATCTTGTAACATGTATTGTGCATGAGTTTTGCTGTTCTGTCTTGTTCTCCATTGCTTTTGACTGTGTCATTTCTGTCCTTCACAGGGTACTTTCAGATTCGTTTGGTCAACTGTGTCCACCGACGACGTGATTGTACTTCCAGGGTGGTAGCTGTTTTATTTATTTTTATTTATTTTTTAGATTTATAAAGCGCACAACTACCCATAGGTGTCTCGGCGCTAAGGACAGCAGGCAGAGACCAAATATCGGAGAGACTTACTGGTTGAACAGCCAGGTTTTTGTCATTTTTCTAAAAGTTAACAAAGATTGGGAGGATCTGATCTTTAGTGGAAGAGAATTCCAAAGTTTTGCAGTGGCAACTATAAAACGTTTATCGCCCCATGATGCAGTTTTCGTACGAGGAACCTTTAGCAGAGAAGCGGTGGATGAGCGAAGGGCTCGGCCCGGAATGTAAGCTGCTAACTCCCTGATTAGAAACTGAGGTCCTATTTTACAAAAGGCCTTATAAGCAATACATAAGGCCTTAAACTTTATACGGTTCCTCACAGACAGCCAGTGATATTTCCGAATCACATGAGAAATTGGCTTGTATTTAGGGGTTCCTGATAGCATCCTGGCGGCTGCGTTTTGGACTAACTGTAGCTTATGAATGACTTTCATTGGGGCATTTACAAGAAGCCCATTACAGTAATCAATCGTAGACATAACCAATGTAGTAACTAAAGTTTTCCCTGCATTCAGCGGCAGAAATGGTAAAATCTTTTTTATCATCCGTAACTTGTGGAATGAAGCCGAGACCACTGAGTTAGCATGGGGCAAGAAAGTCAATTTGTCATCATATATGACACCCAGATTCCTAACCCTGGAGCTGTTGTGTCCCTACAGGTGATGTGCGCCACACCCATGGACTTCCTTCCTTCTACAGTTGTTGACTGTGTGCCCGCTGCCAGGTGGGATTACCTTGCATCTGTAGTGGTTACGACATGTTGCAACTGTGTAATAAACCTGTGCTTCACTTTGTGATGGGCGTTGTCTGTGGTCACACATTTGACTGCCATTTGCTTACTGCACCTGTGGGCTACTTGACTACAACTGGGAATAGGTGTGGTGTCTGTGCATTGCACCGTCTTTCCTGGCAACATCAGTGTAGGCAATGAGTCAGATGGCCTAGGTGTGTATGTGTTGTGTAGCCCTGGTGGTGTGTCTCCCTCATATGTGTCATGTTGCCATTACTCACATGCCTGTGTTGTACTTGCTGTTGCAGTTCGCATACACAGTGTAATTTTGCAGTTCATCATCCCCATGACAGCACCCACGTTGGAATCACAACAGAGGCAAGTATGGTGTATTAGTGTGTTTATTGTGATACATTTGTGTGAATAGTGCATAGGATGGTTAGTGCTGTACATTTATATTGCAATCAGAAGTTCCTAGGTGAATTGAAAGTCCTGGTAGACAAAATCCCCAGTATCGGGGCCACAGTTGTCTGAGACATTGGTCCAACTTGTATTCCCCATGTCATGTGTGGGAGTTGTGTTGCCGTCAACAGGGTGAACAGTTTGTGCACAAAGGTGAACATCCAGAACAGGTTCAGGCTTCCTGGGGGTTGCACTTGGCCATCGGCCTCTCACTTGCCCCTCCTCGGACAACCCCTCTTCTTTGGGGGGGGGCCCTCAAGTACAGGCTGCTGCGGTGCAGGGGACTCTCCGCCAGAGTCATCCTCCCTCCCTGTGGCAGTTGCAGTTTGTTCAGCACCAGATGTTGTTGGCACACAGGGAGGTGTAGACTGGTTGCTGTTCATCTGGCGGAGGCATTGTAATATGTCCCTATGCACCGCCGTCATCTCTTGCAGTGTGTCCCACTTGCACTGCACGCGGGACATGTGTGAGTCCAAGCGGGCATGATGGGCAGCCTGCTGCTGTTTCATGTCTCTGAGGAGCCCCACTACCTGGCTGAGATCTCCGGTGCTGGACTGGTACGCATCGGCTATGCGTGCCAGTTGTGGGTCATCATGCACACCAGACACCTCTGCAAGCAGCGACCTCTGTCTCCCACCCCTCCCACCACCCCTGCCGACATGTGCAGTGCGTGCAGTGGCACGCACAGATGACCCTGGTTCCCCTTGGGGGTTGGTGGTGGTGGTGGTGTCCATGGCCCCACGTTGGTCCAGGGTCCCTGTGCTGGTGGTGCTCCTTGTTCTGTCCATGTCAGCAGGGATGGTATTTGTGGTGACAGTCATTGGAGGGGTGGGTGCAGGGGGTGCAGCTGGTGGTCCTGCTGGTGCCTCAGCTGGTGGTCCTGCTGGTGCTGCATGTTGACTTGCACCAGAGGTGCCAGGTTGGTCTTCTTCATCCGAGGAGGGCAGAGGCTGTACGACACCAGTGAGCTCCGTATCCTCTTGAGCCTGGGACTGGGACTCCTCACCGTCTGCTGCTGTGTCCCCATCATCACCTGTTTTTGGGAGACACACACAATGTATGTTATGTTTCTGCAGGCATCAATGGTTGACACACCTGACAGTTGTGACTGTGCCTCTGGGTGCGGGCCTGTACATTGCATTGTCCTAAGTTGTCACAGTCAGGGGTTGATATTGGTGTAGCACATTGTCCTGCATTATTTGGGCATTTCTATGTATTTGTTGGGTGTGAACATGGTCTGCATTGGTTGTATTTGGTTGACAGCCGGCCCTCCTTCCCACCCAGCCAGTCAGTTATCCCACCATGGACTGTGCTTGCATTGCAGGGAGTGAAAGTTGTCTTTCAGGATGTCAGTCAGTGGTGTCCTGCTGTTGGTTGTTGCACAGTTGCCAGCAGGGCCTTGTGCTCCCCACAGCAGTAGCCAGTGTCAGCCATCTTGTCAGTTGTTTTCCACTCCCTGTGATGTGAGCATGGTTCAGGGTGGTGTTGATGGGACAGTTGTGGGGGGTGAGCTATGTCTGTGACTATGACTCCCATCATGCTATTGCCTCCACCCCACTTCCCAGCATTCCCATACTTACTGCTTTTGTGGGGAGTTCAGTGTGTGTGGGTGTGAGAGCAATGGCAAGATGGCTGACAGTGGTGTCCTGCTGTTGGTTGGTGTGCAGTTCCCAGCATGCCCTTGTGCTCCCCACGACACAGCAACAGTGTCAGACATCTTTGATGTGCCTTTCCACTCTCTGTGGGATGTGCATGCGTGAGTGTGAGCTTGCTGGGCCATGTGGTGGGGGATGTTGAGCTGTGACTACGACTCCCATCATGCTATTGCCTCCACCCCCCTTCCCAGCATGCCCATCCTTCCTTCCTTTTGACTCTGCTTCCCTGTGGGGTGGGCTGCCTGTGCTGACAGGATAGCTGGGAGTGTTGTCCTGGCAGTTGTTTGGCTAAAAGTCCCAAGAGTGTCCCTGTGCTTCACACAACATAACCCAGGGTGGAGGTTCTTAGTGGGATCTTGAGTTAGGATGTGAGGCATTGCATTCTCCCAGGTGGGTTATGTGGAGTTTGTGTTGAGGGGGTGTGTGAGGGGAGGTGCTTGTGACTATGGTCAGTGCTGCAAGTCCTCCTTCCCACCCAGCCAGATATCCCACCATGGAACGTGCTTGCATTGCAGGGAGTGGAGGTTGTCTTTCAGGATGTCAGTCAGTGGTGTCCTGCTGTTGGTTGTTGCACAGTTGCCAGCAGGGCCTTGTGCTCCCCACAGCAGTAGCCAGTGTCAGCCATCTTGTCAGTTGTTTTCCACTCCCTGTGATGTGAGCATGGTTCAGGGTGGTGTTGATGGGACAGTTGTGGGGGTGAGCTATGTCTGTGACTATGACTCCCATCATGCTATTGCCTCCACCCCACTTCCCAGCATTCCCATACTTACTTGCTTTTGTGGGGAGTTCTGTGTTTGTGGGTGTGAGAGCAATGGCAAGATGGCTGACAGTGGTGTCCTGCTGTTGGTTGGTGTGCAGTTCCCAGCATGCCCTTGTGCTCCCCACGACACAGCAACAGTGTCAGACATCTTTGATGGGCCTTTCCACTCTCTGTGGGATGTGCATGCGTGAGTGTGAGCTTGCTGGGCCATGTGGTGGGGGATGTTGAGCTGTGACTATGACTCCCATCATGCTATTGCCTCCACCCCCTTCCCAGCATGCCCATCCTTCCTTCCTTTTGACTCTGCTTCCCTGTGGGGTGGGCTGCCTGTGCTGACAGGATGGCTGGGAGTGTTGTCCTGGCAGTTGTTTGGTTAAAGTCCCAAGAGGGTCCCTGTGCTTCACACAACATAACCCAGGGTGGAGGTTCTTTGTGGGATCTTGAGTTAGGATGTGAGGCATTGCATTCTCCCAGGTGGGTTATGTGGAGTTTGTGTTGAGGGGGTGTGTGAGGGGAGGTGCTTGTGACTATGGTCAGTGCTGCAAGTCCTCCTTCCCACCCAGCCAGATATCCCACCATGGAACGTGCTTGCATTGCAGGGAGTGGAAGTTGTCTTTCAGGATGTCAGTCAGTGGTGTCCTGCTGTTGGTTGGTGCACAGTTCCCAGCAGGGCCTTGTGCTCCCCACAGCGGTAGCCAGTGTCAGCCATCTTGTCAGTCCTTATCCACTCCCTGTGATGTGAGCATGGTTCAGGGTGGTGTTGATGGGCCAGTTGTGAGGCTGAGCAATATCTGTGCCTACTACTCCCATCATGCTATTGCCTCCACCCCCTTCCCAGCATGCCCATGCTTCCTTCCTTTTGACTCTGCTTCCCTGTGGGGTGGGCTGCCTGTGCTGACAGGATGGCTGGGAGTGTTGTCCTGGCAGTTGTTTGGCTAAAAGTCCCAAGAGTGTCCCTGTGCTTCACACAACATAACCCAGGGTGGTGGTTCTTTGTGGGATCTTGAGTTAGGATGTGAGGCATTGCATTCTCCCAGGTGGGTTATGTGGAGTTTGTGTTGAGGGGGTGTGTGAGGGGAGGTGCTTGTGACTATGGTCAGTGCTGCGAGTCCTCCTTCCCACCCAGCCAGATATCCCACCATGGAACGTGCTTCCATTGCAGGGAGTGGAAGTTGTCTCTCAGGATGTCATTCAGTGGTGTCCTGCTGTTGGTTGTTGCACAGTTGCCAGCAGGGCCTTGTGCTCCCCACAGCAGTAGCCAGTGTCAGCCATCTTGTGAGTCCTTTTCCACTCCCTGTGATGTGCGCATGGTTCATGGTGGTGTTGATGGGACAGTTGTGGGGGTGAGCAATATCTGTGACTACGACTCCCATGATGCTATTGGCTACACTGACTTGCCCAGCATACACAGAATTCCTTTCTTTCAGTGGTCTTCACTGTGTGTTGGTGTTGTAGTGGTGGCTACATGTCTGGATGTGTTTGTTAGTTATATTTGTGCCACTGCCTAGCTGTAGTTGTAGTTGTGTTTGTACATGTGATGACACGGTTAAATGTAACTTTGAGATGGCATGTGTTGTGTTTATCTGACTGACATACACATTTTGGGATGATTCTGTTCTGGTTGCTGTGTAATTGCTAAGAGTGCATGGTTTGACTCTCCCCTTGACAGTGATGTGTGTGTGTATTGTGGCAGAATATTGTGTACATTTGTTGTGTACTCACCAGGCTCTGGGATGTTTTCTAGTCCATAGACACTCACTGGCGGAAGGATGGCCCGCACCTTCTCCTCCTCCCAGGGCCTGAGGTATACTGGCTTGGCAGGAGGGCCACTGCCGGTGTATTGGCTCAGGAGCTCCCGTACCCTCCTGCGCACGTCATACCACCTGTTCTGGATGTCAGTCTTTGTGCGCAGACATGGTGATTGTGCGTTCACCCTGTTGATGATCCTCTCACACATCTTTGTTTTCTGGGAGATGGGTGTCTGTTGGACCAGTGTGCCAAACAGCTGTGGCTCTACCCTGAGGATCTCGTCTACAAGGACTTCCAATTCACAATCTAGGAACTTGTGATTCTTCTTTGGGGGCATGGTGATGGGTGGTGATGGTGAGTGATGTGTGTGTTGGTGTGCAGGTGAAGGTGTGTGAGTGTGTGTTTTGCTGGGTGTATGTGAGGTAGCTATTTGTTGGTGTGCTGATGGTGTGTGGCTTGTGTGAGGGATGAGCTGTGGGTGTGTGGTTGCTGTCTGTTGAGTGCTGGCAGTAGAATAGCATTTGCAAAGGATCATGGTTGGGATTTGTGTCCTTTATATGGGTGGAGTTGTGGGTGTGTCTTTGTTCTCTGTCCCCACCCCCCAGTATTTATTGGCTTTGTAATTGCTTGTTTGGCCTTTTTTGTGTATTTTTCCTTAGTACTTTCTGTGCATGTTGGAAACGTTCTTGTGACCGAGTCGGACCCTGCAGTTGTCTCGTATGGTCTTCTCCGTTTTGTTCACGCTGTGTTTGTGCAGTTTTCTATGCTGCGTACGCGTCGGTCGCGGTGTTTTGTGTTACTTCGGCTCGCAGTTTTCTATGCGTGTCGGTCGTACGGCTTGTCCTCCGTACGACTCGGTCGTGGTTTTCGCGCCTTGCATCGTACTTTGCGGTTTGGAGTTCGCGTGTACGTTTCGGTTGGATTTGTTCCGGGTGCGTGTCGGTCGGTTCGATTCGCGTGTTTTTCCGGCCGGATTGCTGTTTTCCGTGCGGCTCGGTCGGTCGGCTTGGGTTCAGTACGTGTCGGTCGGATTTTGCACGCTTTGCATCGTACTTGGCGTGTCGGGCGCCACAGGTACGTGTCGGTCGGAATTAATTCCGGCTCCAAGTCGGTCGGTGCTTTTTCCGGCCCGAATCGGAATCGACCCCTGAGTTTTAGCCTTTTGAAGCAACATTGTAAGCATTTGTTTATGCAGGAACTCCATGATGATCTCTGTAAATTTGAAGCAGATCTGGCAAGGTTAATAAAGGAAGGGTCAGACTATGGAGAAATCACACAGAAAACCGCAGTTATAAAGACCAGAATCATTGTGCAAAATAGTTAGGATGTGGCCGCTAAATACCACACCTACACGGCTGATTGTTATGAATATGGCAGGCTCCTGGCACATTCTATCGGACAGAGGGACGAAGAAAGAGGGGTGGAGGCTATATGTGACAAACAGGGTCGTAAGACCGAAATTTCTACAGAGATCCTCAAAGTATTTAGTAGCTACTATACAGAGCTATATTCAGAGGATATTTCACCACAACCAGATAGCTATGTCAGCTTTCTCAGCTCAGTTGGGATTGAATGCATTACAGGAGACAACCAATGTCTACTGAAGAGCTGGTAGAGGCAGTAGGATCCTTGGCTAGGGGGTAGGCTCCCGGGCCAGATAAACATTCCTCCCTGAGCTCCTAGAGGCAAAGTTCCTTACTTTTCACACTGCCCAGATAGAGGGCAAATACTGCCGTCATGCAAACACACTAACATTGTGGTATTTAAAAAGAAGGCAAACCCCTTTTGAACCCTGGGTCATAGAGACCTATTTTGCTGATAAATGCAGATGCTAAAGTCTATGTAAAGATTCTGGCTAGCAGATTGGGGAAGGTCATTGTTGTCCTTGTCTCTCCTTATCAACAACACATGTTCATCCCCGGTCGCGGCACGGTCAATCATGTGCGCAGGGTAATTACCTTACTAGATATAGCTGCAATAATGAAATAACCTATGGGGCTGGTATTATTGGACGCAGAGAAGGCCTTCGACCGAGTCTCATGGGGCTGCCTCTGGGAGGTATTGAGGTGGAAGGGACTCAGTCCGGGCTTTATCAACGCTATCAGGGCTCTGTATCAAGCAAATATGGCTAAATTGCAAATTATGGACAAGGGGTCGGATCAGATTTTTATTACCAAAGGAACAAGGCAGGGGTGTCCTTGTTCATCTCTGCTGTTTGCCTTATACATTGATCCTTTTATTACCTGATTGGAAAGCAACAGTAGGATCCAACCAGTCATAGTAGCCCAAATACACTGCAAAGTATTAGCATATTCCGACGACATTCTGGCCCCTGTAATGCTTTGAAGGCTATTGAAGAGGAAGCTACCGAATTTGGTGCTATCATAGGGTACGATCTCAATGAGAGTAAGACCCAAGTGATAAGTACTGAAGACGCTAACGCCGGGGATCAGCACTGGGTAGAGGAGGCAACCCACCTAGGAATGTTTGTTACACCCACTCTGGAGAAGATATTGGAACTGAATCTAGCCCCATTGCTCAACAAGATCTATATAGGATTAATAATCTGCATCTAACATTGAGCGGAGATGTAATGTGGAAAAAATGCTTGTCCACCCTCGAAAGTACTACACCTATTTAGAACTATTCCATTGGAAATTCATAGTCGTTGGTTTACTAAGCTGGAAGGTCTTTGTTATAGCTGTATGTGGCAGTTCAAGAAGACAAAAAGAGAGTTGAGACTTATGATTCTCCCTAGATGCCGAGGAGGATAGGCAGTCCCTAGTTTTGTATTACATTATTGGGCCTGTATGTTGCAACACTTTGCAATCTTGATAACATGCAATACCCAAAATATTGGCCCTGCTGCGGCTCCATCCATTTATCAACTCACACTGGGGTCAGAGGTCAAGAACTGGTTTTTAAGGAACTTAGAGAGAAGCTATTATAAGAAGACCAAGTTTAAAACGTTGGATGGGGCATTGAAGGTCTGGCATCAGATTAGAAGGAAGGTTAATATTTGCAAGCTGAATCTTTATAATACTTTGTGGGGCTCTCCTGCCCTTCCAAATATATTTCAAGATGGCATTTGTAAGAGGTATGAATCCTATGGGATCTTGAAGTTAGGGGATCTTTATAATAAGGGTCAACTATGCTCCTTTTTGGAGCTTCATGACAAGTTTGGACTGAGCAAGGAGAAGCTTTATAAGTATCTCCAAATCTGGGATAAACTCGGTAAACTAGATAAAAATCAAATATTGACTGCTAAATGCTTGGTAATAGATATGGTGGATCAAGGCAGCAGAATCAGGCAAATTTATGATGCTCTAATACAGGGCTTGTCACATGATATGGAAATCCAGAATATGAAGTGGGAATCAAGATTAGATGTAACAGGGATTAGTACTGAAGAGTTCACTTGAGATATGTAAAGAGACACTTCTGACTGCCAGGCTCAAAAGTCAACACTTTAAAACGGCTTTTGATTTATACTATACACCCTAACAAGTTTTTTAGGTGGGGCAAGAGGTTGTATTTAAAGTGAAATTGATGTGGGACTGAAGGAGCCATCATAATCCACATGTTTAATGCCTGTCCCCGGTTATTTAAGGATTTTTAAAAAGAAATTGAAGTATTGTTTGGATTAATCCTCACATATCAGTTCAAAATTACTCCCCAAGCTATTTTATTGGGTGTTAGTGAGGATCAGGGACTTTCTAAAGGGGGAACTTATTTGCTCTTCGTAGCAATGGCCATGGCCCGAATGTGTATAGCATCTGGATGGATCTGCCCAGATTCCCCTACATTAATAGAGTGGAGGTCAAACTTTTTGGCCATGTACAACATGGAATAAGGAGATTTAATTTGGGCCCCAGTAGCAGAGTGGATGGAGAGCATGAACAGGGTTGAGACAACCAGATCTAATATAGGAGGAGAGAAGGTGGGTAGTCCAAGGTGGTCATTGATGGTGAACCTATACGTGTTTTAATTTTTAATGGGACCCCTCTGTGTTTTATGTCTATAACATGCATTCCAGTGTTGGCAGAGCTAGGGATTGTATTAGGATTGTATGATCGCACTTTATCAAATTCTAGTGCTTCATCTGTGGCTGCTTGAGAATTATGGGTTGTAATATGTGTGTTCCAGCTCTACTCTGTTGATCTTACTAGCATCTGACTTACAAAATGGCACTGATGGGAAATGGGTGCCTATTCTGTATAGGCTGCTATAATATCGATGCACTGTATGCTGTTGCTACATATGCAGTAATGGCTATACCTGTGGAGTGTTCAAGCAAATGCACTTTAGTAATTACTTGTATTTTAAGTAATATTGATGCACTTTAATTAATGACAGCTTAATCCAGTATGTCTCGGATCCCAGATGAGTATTATGCTGCTATGTTATCACTGTACTGTATGTCTTTCATTGAGAGAGAACCCTTATATTGCCTTGAGCAGAATGATCTATACGCTTTTTCAGTCCACTGTATCAATGAACTTTAGTATTTTTTCACTTCCATATTTATGTCTATCCATGCTGCTATCTCTGCAAACTGACTGATACTTCAGATGTAATGTTACCCATATCATGATAAAATCAATAAAAATATGGAATAAAAAATAAATAGTAGTCTGAAGACGATGACAGCCATTAGAGTAGTACTTAGTTTATTTCCAGTGAGTTCTTTCATTTGTAGTTCTCTCTTTAGTTTAAGCATAACCAATATATGGTATTAAGAGTTTCCCTTTCTGTGAAGTTTTGTATGTAGCTGTATTTGACATTTTGGAATTTGTGAATGATATAATTGTGAGAAATAGGAAAAATATAGTTTTAAATCATTTAAACATTTATTGTTTGTAGTGTTGTGAGGTTAAAAGTTAATTATGTATAACATTTTGAATTGAATACTTACAATCGTTTTCTTCTTTTCTGCCTTGCTGTTGATTTGTGCAGTACTTCACAGTTTTTCCCCTTTTTGCAATTACATTTGAGATTTCTGTGGTTTAGATTTGTTTTGTTATACAGTGTTAGTACACTTCTTTTCAGGATGCAGTTCCTTTCCTCACATAAAGTGATGGCCATTCAGACAGAGTGTTGGCCTCCTGTGGTGCGGGTAGCTGTGCACCAATATGTGTGCTTGGTGTTCAGTATATATACTTTGTTTAAATTAGCTCTATTTTCCTATTTGTTAACTGTTTTGTTTTTTAATTTGATTGGTTAAATTTGTAGTTTGGCCATATGTTTTAAAAATAATATCATGGATGGAACACACTTAAAACAAAGGTATTTTTTATGCACCATTTAATATATATGTTTTATATAGTTACTTTTAATTTTACATTGCAATATGGTTTTTTTTGTGTTTGAGTATTTTTTTATTATTTATAATGATGTCATAGTAGTCAATATATTGGTTATCACTATTTTTGTTGTTTTAAATTGAAATTTATCTCAATATTTTTCTTTTTGATATTAATGGCTTTCTGATTTTTAAATGGCAATATTTTTGTAAACATTTTTTGTTATATCTGTAGGGAGTTACTAAAGTTGGTATTATGGTTATCCATATTTTTAACATGATATTGGACCTATTGGTAAAATAATTTTATTTTGACTGTCTCAAACTCAAAAAGGTGTATTACATGGACTGTAGTAAAAGATCTTTGTTCAGATGTCGACATGGCTTACACAAATACTGACTCTTGAAACAGAACTTGCAATACATGCAATCATAACATTCACATATGATTGCAAAGTACTTGAATCACAAAGCTAAAGTATAGGAGTATATATACTTTTGGGAAGCAAAAATGGATTATCTTCCACCGGAGAACAAAAATATTGGATTCAAATTCCATACACCTCTTATCGCCCATCACATTTACAGACGCTGAAAGTTGATTATAAACTCTTCAGCCATTATGCAGGTATTTAGGGACATATTGTTCAAATGATCCTCTCACTCAAACAACAATAGCTAAGTAGGCTTGATCACAACTAACTCATTACTTGGACATTTTCAAGGAGATTAAACAAATACAAAATTATTTCAATCTGAACTAAGAATATGGTGCAAAAACGACTATTGATTTATTATAAATTAACAAAAGTCAGCTAATATATTTAGAAACATATGTGTGTTCATAAGTGTTTCAGACTCGTCCTTGGCACATGGTGGTTTCTGTATGCCCATTATTCCAGGAATTAAAGTTGATGCAAAATGATTAAGGTGAAGTTATGATTGATTTTTAAATTTGATTTGGTAATGGGACTGATAAATAAGGTTAATGACATTGACATCCTCTGTAGACCTGCTTATTCAGCATTAATTCAGCAAGTATCTCAGAAGTGACAGTTCTGCAAAATGAGATTAATAATGTAGCACCTTATTGGTCCTCCAAGAGTCTTGACTGTGAAGATGCAGGCTGAAATTCCTTATCTCAATCAGAAAGTGAGAGGACTTCGCAGGCTTAGGGAAATGCCAACAACATTGTCCTTTTGGCAAGTTAAAGGTTAATGGGCTTTTCAAGATTCGTAGGTGAGAATCCTGTCTATGCTTCCACAATGTTTGACCCACCCAGGAAACAGGTAGAGGCTACCAGTACTCTATCTCACTGGCAGTGTTGTTGGCCACATGTTGTGATCCAACATCACTGTCCTCTCATTATCCTCACAACTGAATTTCTAGACACTTTGTCACCTATAGCTTCAAGCAAACTCCTCCATCACAATGCCGAAAGGACCCACATTCCTCTGGGAAAGACAAACTAGTGACAAAGGTTGTGTCTATTGCCCAAGTATCCTACTTTTGGGCTGCATACACGAAGGGCTGTCTTTGGTCTGGCTGGACTGCTCAGATTGGACCTTCTCCAGAAGACCTATTTAAATGATGGAACTCCTACCTTTTATTTTTAACCGCAGAGCCCAGGAAAGCTCCTGTGGTCTTCCCTAAGAATCTTCATCTTGAGGTGATTCTGAGCATCAGTGTTGTAACAGATGTAACCCCCGCCCTCCGCAAGTTCTGCAAAAATGTTTGTCCCCAACATTTCAGACATTGGGTGAGCCCGTCTATCCACCTAGCCAATCACACAATTAGTTTGTGCACAGCTGCAGCAAGTCCCTGTCCATGAATTCAATGGCAATGTCATTCAACTGTTATTATAAAGCTGTTGCCATCCTAATATCCACTACATGTTTTAACACTGCCACCTAGGTGGACCAGAAAGCACTTGAACACATAGCTGGTCATTTAGACCCTTGTGGGTGGCCTGCCAATTCAGTGGAGGCTATGGCCTCTGCTCTCTTGTTGTAGGACCACCCACTATATATTACCTAAATATCCCTGCCAAGCTGCCACTGCAGTGACTCCTTTGAAGCCACTGAGGTTTTGATGAATGAGTGCCATGTTTGAGTAAGTGCCATGATTTATGGTTGTGGAAAAGATTTTTTTTGTTTTCAAGAATATCAATAAGTGTTTCTTGAAAACAAAAAGACAGTGGCCCTGATGTGTAGGAAGATTTCTTCCTGCAAGTGACTGCCATTGCATGTCAATCCTACCCAGGAATACTATGCTTTACAATTGCTTTTGCTTTGCATGACTGTCCTGGGTAGGGAAAACAAGGGATGGTCAACATGCTGTAAATAGGTTGGGGTGAATATTACTTTCACAAAAGTCTCCAGAGGTAGATGGGCCATCAGGGCAAAGGTTTAAGCTAGCAGAGCAGGCACAGGCTCCACCAGTGTCACCATCATCATCATTAACAGATTGGGTGCACCACCAATTTATGCAGTGCTTTATCCCTGCCAGTTTCTAAAAATGAGGCTCATAGTACATCCAGGGGCATATTTACAAGCCCCTATCACCACCAGAACATCACTTTTTTGACGCTGTGGTGGCGATATGGGCTTTGCATTATTTACAAGGCAACGTTCAGCCACTTAACGTGGCTTAACGCTGCCTTGAAAATAAGGCACCCTTTCACGCTATACTTAGTGTGAAAGGGGTGGGCAATTGGTGTTCTGCTGCAACACCCATTGATTTTGACGCTGCCCCATATTTACAAGAGTGGAGTAAATATGGGACAGAGCCAAAAGTACGACCAGGGAAAACCTGGTCTTAACAGGGCGCAACGAGGAGAAATGCTTTATTTCACCTTGTTTTTGCTGTTTTTATGTGTGATGCATTGTGCAGCACACATAAAAACAGCAAAACGCCATGCAGGATTGTTTATGTGCAGGAAGGTATCCCTTCCTGCACATACACAATCATTTTAAAAATGACGAGTTGCAACTTCTATGTGTGCTGCACAAAGCAGCACACATAGAATTTGCAAATCACCATTTCAGATTGTTCTTGTGCAGGAAGAAACACCTTCCTGCACATAAACAATCTTTCCCCACAACACAGGCACCCTTGCACTATGGTGCAAGGGTGCTTGGGTAGGCGCTAGGCAGCTGAAATTAGCGCCAGCATAGGGGGAAACGCAGGGCTGCACCGTATTGTAAATACGGTGCAGACCTGCGATTCAAAAGTGGCGGAGCGCGGCGTTAAGCCAAGAAGGCTAACTTCTTTCTAAATATGCCCCTCAGTTTTTTGATAGTAGCATTCACTCCTGTCACAGTATTTACATATCCAACCACTCTTTAGTGTGGGACTCTTATGTTTGTATGAAGATAATGTCTTGACAGCTTTTTACTGTGCCCAGTGCCAAGATATTCTACTGTATTGCTCTTTTACAGGATTTCTTCAAACTTGATTGGTAATTATACTGATGTCTACTTTTTCATACTGTTTCCAAATTCAGCTATAGGCCTCAATTGAACTGCGTTTAAAGCCGAAAAAAGGAAAAGATGTTAAGGTCAAATCTTTGAACACCAGGCTGATGACAACTCTGCTCGAAAACAATTTTATTATCAGCCTGAAAAAGTATTTATTTGCACCAATGTGTGATTGTTCGCATTCCTCTAACAGCTCATACACAATTAAAGATGGTTTTAAGCTTACACTACTATGGCTAATGATTTCAAAGAATGTTCCCCTATTGAAAACAGCAAAAACCCATATGTTATCACCTCTTTGTTTCACTGATACAGTCTCTAAAGACCCTCTACTGACATTGCTTATAATTAGTTGCTATTCTTACATTTTAATTGCTGCCTTTTACTTTTCAGACAGGAAATAATCCTCTTTGTTTTCATATATATTACTGAACATTTGGATAGGATTTCTGTATAACCAATGAGCAAATCCATGCTAAATGCACAATAAAGTCTCTGAACAGTATACTTTGTTTTTCATATATTTCAATAAGCAGTACACTTATTGTGTTTGTTCTTATAACTCACCGAAGCATCAGGAGATTTGCACTATAATGAACTTCTTGTTACATAATGATAGAGTTGCCAATAAAATAATTATTTTATATTGTATTCCAAATATTATGTCATATATTAATAGGCAAAAGAAGCTGAATCAGAGTGGGACATTGGGCAGTAAACAAAATATTACTGCATGGCTCTAATCAATTTTGCAAGCAGCAAATACAAAGCTAATGCATCATTAATTAGGGCATGCAGCCAATATTACGCTCTCCTTCTAGATCCACTCCACTTGGAGACAAGCTCAGGAGTTATAAAAGCACAGCTACTATTAGCAGTATAGAATTACCACTGTTATACATGCCAGCAGTGTTTGGATGATTAATCAGTAATGGCTTGAGTCGCTCTCATGCAAGAGATAGCTAGTGAAGGATTCTACTGTCTATCTCAGCCACTAACGTTGCTACTGTAGCTATTGCCTTGTGGGTGTTGCACTTTTAATCTATCATCCTCCTTGGGCTCTTTTATCAGATTTGGACTTTGTGGTTGATGCAGTCGGTACACTTTTCCTTTTTAAACCCAATGTGACTGTTGGAAATGGCCCTTTCTCCAGGGTCACCCCATACTTTTTGCCTTCCTCCTCCCCTTTTTCATACCTAATTTTTGTTGCTGCTACGACTCTGGGCACTTTACCATTGCTAACCATCCTAAATTACATGTACTCCCTGCTTAAAACATGTTAACATTGGTTTATCCACAATTGACATATTTTATTTACTTATAAGTCCCTAGTAAAAGTGGACTACATGTGCCCAGGGCCTGTAAATTAAATGGTAGTAGTGGGCCTGCAGCACTGATTGTGCCACCCACTTATGTAGCCCTTTAAACATGTCTCAGGCTGCCATTGCTGAGCCTGTGGGTGCAGTTTTGAACCGCCATATCGACCTTGTAAGTTAGCACTGTTGGCAGGCCCAAACCTTCCTTTTTAATACATATAAGTCACCCCTAAGGTAGGCTCTGGACAACTCAAGGACAGGGTGCAGTGTATTAAAAAAATAGGGCATGTACTTTTAAGTTTTACAAGTCCTAGTAGTGAAAAACTCTTAAATCGCCATTGCAAGGCCTAGCTCTCTCATAGGATAACATTGGGATTACCTTATTACATTTTATAAGTGTAACTTCCAATTGGGAAGAGATGGGACCCCTAAGTCCCTCGTCTCTGGAATCAATTTAAAATCACAACTTATGGTGAAGTCAGATTTCAAATTGTAATTCTAGAAATGTCACTTTTAGCCAATTGGTGCCTTCTGCCTGTCTCTAAATACACGTCTAGGGCAGGTGACAGCTGGCCTTTGTGCATTCCCTCTACCCAGCCACACACAAAGGGAGCTTAGGTATGGCTGATGGACCATCACATCCTGATGGGCCATCCTGGGCAGGACGTGAGGGAGGAACGGATCCTTACACTTGAATAGGCTGTGCCCTGTCCCCACACAAAGGGCTGCATACCCCCACCCCTTGTAATGAGTCTGGAGCCATGGCATGAACAGCAGGGATTCTATGCACTTCAAAGACTTCTCTTCGATCTCTCCCCCACTTCAAAGGCACAACTGGGTATAAGTACTGGATCTCAGGCACCACCACTTCAGTACACGCTGGACCTGTGGATACTCTGCCCGGAAAATGGACTGCTGTGTTGCTGAAAGGACTGGCACTCTGCTCGACCGCTACTCCGCAAGGACTCAAGCTCTGCTGTACTGACCTGCTGCCCTCTATGCCTTGGAGTGAGAAAGACTGCACCTCCATCTCTCCAACCAAAAACCAGACTGACTCCAAGGACCTGCCTCCTGTTGTGAAGACTCAGGGGCATCAAAGAGTTCCAACTAACCCTGCTGCAGCACCTGGACTCTGCCATCTGTGAGTCTTGCCCCGCCAAGTGGTGCCAACCCAGCCCTGGACCCTTGTAAGTGGGTATAAAGTACTGCTCCAGCAGAAATCCATGCATCAACACCGTTGTGGTGCTCGGAACCGGCGCATCTCCATCGACAGCACTGCATCGCCGCGGCTGCAAGGAATGAGTACATCACATCACGACTGCGCTGTGCATCACCTTTATTTCCAATGCATCTTAGACTTTGCACGGTTTGGAGCCAACGCATTGCCTTCATTTTGTGGTTCAACCAAAGGGGATGATGGACGGAGTGTTGAACATTGCAAGCACTCACCCCCAGTCAACTGATCTGGGTTTAATCCATCATCATTCTTTAGCTCACTCCGCCACCCCAGTTCAGACATGGCCATATGCAAATCAGTCTGACCCTGTGCCTCATGGGAACAGTCCAGCCCGAACTGCCAAGCCATGTCTTCCCTGGACTGGAAACAAGCATCCTGGGACCGGTTTCTGGCTTACAGCCGTCATCAGCCAGGCTATCTTGAATCAAGTGGCAAAGTGAGCAAGGGACCCATGTCTGGGCATACCCTGCCAACTTAGGGCGAACATAGCAAAACCAAAGGGGATGATGGACGGAGTGCTGAACATTGCAAGCACTCACCCCCAGTCAACTGATCTGGGTTTAGTCCATCATCATTCTTTATCTCACTCCGCCACCCCAGTTCAGACATGGCCATATGCAAATCAGTCTGACCCTGTGCCTCATGGGAACAGTCCAGCCCGAACTGCCAAGCCATGTCTTCCCTGGACTGGAAACAAGCATCCTGGGACCGGTTTCTGGCTTACAGCAGTCATCAGCCAGGCTATCTTGAATCCAGTGGCAAAGTGAGCAAGGGACCCACGTCTGGGCATACCCTGCCAACTTAGGGCGAACAGAGCAAAACCAAAGGGGATGATGGACGGAGTGTTGAACATTGCAAGCACTCACCCCCAGTCAACTGATCTGGGTTTAATCCATCATCATTCTTTAGCTCACTCCGCCACCCCAGTTCAGACATGGCCATTTGCAAATCAGTCTGACCCTGTGCCTCATGGGAACAGTCCAGCCCGAACTGCCAAGCCATGTCTTCCCTGGACCAGAAACAAGCATCCTGGGACCAGTTTCTGGCTTACAGCCGTCATCAGCCAGGCTATCTTGAATCCAGTGGCAAAGTGAGCAAGGGACCCACGTCTGGGCATACCCTGCCAACTTAGGGCGAACATAGCAAAACTAAAGGGGATGATGGACGGAGTGTTGAACATTGCAAGCACTCACCCCCAGTCAACTGATCTGGGTTTAATCCATCATCATTCTTTAGCTCACTCCGCCACCCCAGTTCAGACATGGCCATATGCAAATCAGTCTGACCCTGTGCCTCATGTGAACAGTCCAGCCCGAACAGCCAAGCCATGTCTTCCCTGGACCGGAAACAAGCATTCTGGGACCGGTTTCTGGCTTACAGCCGTCATCAGCCAGGCTGTCTTGAATCCAGTGGCAAAGTGAGCAAGGGACCCACGTCTGGGCATACCCTGCCAACTTAGGGCGAACATAGCAAAACCAAAGGGATGATGGACGGAGTGTTGAACATTGCAAGCACTCACCCCCAGTCAACTGATCTGGGTTTAATCCATCATCATTCTTTAGCTCACTCCGCCACCCCAGTTCAGACATGGCCATATGCAACGCACGAGAAAGGACATATTCTGGACCAGATCTTCTCCACAGATACACTAGTGACCTCAGATCCAGTCCCGCTAGTATGGTCCGACCACGCCATGATCGATTTTATGATTAAGAAGGTACCTAATCCCAGTAACGCCCAGGGAAGACCACTTTCACGCAGTTTCAGACCTTTTTATCAAATCACAGCTGAGGCCCTTACCACAGCCCTCAGTAAACACCCAATCCCCTTCCTTGGGAGGGTGGAGGAGGATGCGGAAGGTCTAGACAATTGGCTCCAATTGCGAGCCGACGAGCTCGCTCCTCCCTCTGTGCGATCCGCTATGGTCCCACGTGCTTCTGCACCATGGTTTACGGTCGCTCTCAGGAAGAGTAAGAGTGACTGTAAACGCTTGGAGAGAACCTGGCGGAAAAACTTTGACCTTTCTGATAAAACAACATATAAATTGGCACTAAAAGCGCATTATAAGAAAGTTTTAGAAGAGAAAAAAAAAAATTTGGCCTCCAAAATAGCCCAGGCTGCTAACCATAGTAAAGAAATTTTCAAAACAGTTAATGAGTTTCTTTCCCCAAACGCAGTGGCAACACCATTCACTCCGACTGAGGAATGGACGTGCCATTTAGCCTCCTATTTCCATGAGAAGATAAAAACTATCCAAGACACTTTCTCTTCGCTGCCTAGGGTGGAGGGTGAGTTTCGAGTGTTTCTCACCCCTCCTATGCAGCTACGGAGCCCGCTTCTCACGCAGTTCCCACCTATATCCTTGGATAACTCTTTGGTAATTATGAAGGCCCTCAAATCGGGCTATCCATCTGACCCATACCCAGCCAAGACTCTGGTGTCACTGGCCGAGGTTATTAATCCTGCGCTAAATCGGATTCTCAATACATCCTTGGAGACCGGGATTGTCCCGGACAGGTGGAAGAACGCCAAAATACTCCCCCTGCTAAAAAAAACAAGAGGAGACCCAGAGTCAGCCTCTAATTATAGGCCAATATCCTTGCTCCCCCTTTTCTCGAAGGTCTTGGAAAAATATGTCAATGGGGTCATTACCACTTATGCTGAAGACAATCAAGTTTTCCACCAGAGTCAGTCCGGTTTCAGGTCAAATTTCAGTACGGAAACCGCGCTTCTTGAGGTCTCGGAGACTATTAAAGAGACCCTTGACCAGGGAGGGAAGGCTGTGCTGATTCTCTTGGACCTATCAGCGGCCTTCGATACCGTGCCCCATGATTTGCTCCTTCGGATACTTCAAGAATGTGGCTGCGGGGGCACGGTACTCCGATGGTTTGCCTCGTTTCTGGACAATCGCCAGCAAACGGTGTGGTCCCCTCCCTTTGCAGCACCCATCCCCCCCCTCAAGGTGGGGGTTCCGCAGGGTTCAATCCTTAGTCCTACACTCTTTAATTTGTATATGTCCCCCTTGGCGCTTCTGGCTGAAGCCCACGGAGCGAAAATTGTATCTTATGCGGATGATACACAACTGCTCTTCACCTGTGACAAGAAGTCAGACTTCAGAGGTGAGGCAATCAATGCCTGCCTCTCTGAGGTGTTTGCCTGGTTCCAACTTCACCAACTTAAGTGTAATCCCGACAAATCGGAAATCATACTTTTCGGCCTCCCATTAGACAATGTGTGGCGGAATTGGTGGCCACAGGACATGTCCCCCCCAGCACCTCGGTCAAGACTGTTAAAAATTTGGGAGTCAGGATGGAGGACAATCTATCCATGAACTCCCAAATACAAGCTGGGGTGGGTTCATGTTTTGGAGTGCTTAAAATGCTTAGACAGGTCCTGCCCCTTTGCCGTTAACACATAGACAAACGGTGGTCCAGGCGTTAGTCTTATCCAGGTTGGACTACGTTAATAGCCTTTACCTGGGAATCCCTGACTACATGTTGACTCGATTACAGGTGGTTCAGAATGCTGCGGCAAGGGCTATTCTCATGCTAGGGCCCAGAACTAGGATGTCCGCCCACTTGAAATCCATGCATTGGCTTCCGATCCGTAAAAGGATTATGTTTAAAGCCATGGTTCTAACATTTAAATCCCTTCATGGGATGGGGGCCCCCTACCTCAGGAAGAGATTTCAATTCTATTCCCCGCGTCGCGCTCTGAGGTCGGCTGCACTTCAGTTGGCTCGCATCCCTAAATCTTCCCATGCTCGCATTGTGGGCCGCTCTTTCCAGGTGCAAGCAGCACGACTCTGGATTAGTCTCCCCCTGGCACTTAGGCAGATGCAAGATCTTCTCCCTTTTAGAAAGTCATTGAAGACCTGGCTTTTTCAGTAATAGTGTGACTTACGCAAGATAGAGCTCACGATTAGCCCCACCCAGAATCTGTAGCGCCGGGACACTCTATCGAGTAGCCGTGCGCTTTATAAGTCCCTAATAACCTAACAAATCAGTCTGACCCTGTGCCTCATGGGAACAGTCCAGCCCGAAATGCCAAGCCATGTCTTCCCTGGACCGGAAACAAGCATCCTGGGACCGGTTTCTGGCTTACAGCCGTCATCAGCCAGGCTATCTTGAATCCAGTGGCAAAGTGATTAAGGGACCCACGTCTGGGCATACCCTGCCAACTTAGGGCGAACATAGCAAAACCAAAGGGGATGATGGACGGAGTGTTGAACATTGCAAGCACTCACCCCCAGTCAACTGATCTGGGTTTAATCCATCTTCATTCTTTAGCTCACTCCGCCACCCCAGTTCAGACATGGCCATATGCAAATCAGTGTGACCCTGTGCCTCATGGGAACAGTCCAGCCCGAACTGCCAAGCCATGTCTTCCCAGGACTGGAAACAAGCATCCTGGGACCGGTTTCTGGCTTACAGCCGTCATCAGCCAGGCTATCTTGAATGAAGTGGCAAAGTGAGCAAGGGACCCACGTCTGGGCATACCCTGCCAACTTAAGGGCGAACATAGCAAAACCAAAGGGGATGATGGACGGAGTGTTGAACATTGCAAGCACTCACCCCCAGTCAACTGATCTGGGTTTAATCCATCATCATTCTTTAGCTCACTCCGCCACCCCAGATCAGACATGGCCATATGCAAATCAGTCTGACCCTGTGCCTCATGGAAACAGTCCAGCCCGAACTGCCAAGCCATGTCTTCCCTGGACCGGAAACAAGCATTCTGGGACCGGTTTCTGGCTTACAGCCGTCATCAGCCAGGCTATCTTGAATCCAGTGGCAAAGTGAGCAAGGGACCCACGTCTGGGCATACCCTGCCAACTTAGGGCGAACATAGCAAAACCAAAGGGGATGATGGACGGAGTGTTGAACATTGCAAGCACTCACCCCCAGTCAACTGATCTGGGTTTAATCCATCATCATTCTTTAGCTCACTCCGCCACCCCAGTTCAGACATGGCCATATGCAAATCAGTCTGACCCTGTGCCTCATGGGAACAGTCCAGCCCGAACTGCCAAGCCATGTCTTCCCTGGACTGGAAACAAGCATTCTGGGACCGGTTTCTGGCTTACAGCCGTCTTCAGCCAGGCTATCTTGAATCCAGTGGCAAAGTGAGCAAGGGACCCACGTCTGGGCATACCCTGCCAACTTAGGGCGAACATAGCAAAACCAAAGGGGATGATGGACGGAGTGTTGAACATTGCAAGCACTCACCCCCAATCAACTGATCTGGGTTTAATCCATCATCACTCTTTAGCTCACTCCGCCACCCCAGTTCAGACATGGCCATATGCAAATCAGTCTGACCCTGTGCCTCATGGGAACAGTTCAGCCCGAACTGCCAAGCCATGTCTTCCCTGGACCGGAAACAAGCATACTGGGACCGGTTTCTGGCTTACAGCCGTCATCAGCCAGGCTATCTTGAATCAAGTGGCAACGTGAGCAAGGGACCCACGTCTGGGCATACCCTGCCAACTTAGGGCGAACATAGCAAAACCAAAGGGGATGATGGACGGAGTGTTGAACATTGCAAGCACTCACCCCCAGTCAACTGATCTGGGTTTAATCCATCATCATTCTTTAGCTCACTCCGCCACCCCAGTTCAGACATGGCCATTTGCAAATCAGTCTGACCCTGTGCCTCATGGGAACAGTCCAGCCCGAACTGCCAAGCCATGTCTTCCCTGGACCAGAAACAAGCATCCTGGGACCGGTTTCTGGCTTACAGCCGTCATCAGCCAGGCTATCTTGAATCCAGTGGCAAAGTGAGCAAGGGACCCACGTCTGGGCATACCCTGCCAACTTAGGGCGAACATAGCAAAACTAAAGGGGATGATGGACGGAGTGTTGAACATTGCAAGCACTCACCCCCAGTCAACTGATCTGGGTTTAATCCATCATCATTCTTTAGCTCACTCCGCCACCCCAGTTCAGACATGGCCATATGCAAATCAGTCTGACCCTGTGCCTCATGGGAACAGTCCAGCCCGAACAGCCAAGCCATGTCTTCCCTGGACCGGAAACAAGCATTCTGGGACCGGTTTCTGGCTTACAGCCGTCATCAGCCAGGCTGTCTTGAATCCAGTGGCAAAGTGAGCAAGGGACCCACGTCTGGGCATACCCTGCCAACTTAGGGCGAACATAGCAAAACCAAAGGGGATGATGGACGGAGTGTTGAACATTGCAAGCACTCACCCCCAGTCAACTGATCTGGGTTTAATCCATCATCATTCTTTAGCTCACTCCGCCACCCCAGTTCAGACATGGCCATATGCAACGCACGAGAAAGGACATATTCTGGACCAGATCTTCTCCACAGATACACTAGTGACCTCAGATCCAGTCCCGCTAGTATGGTCCGACCACGCCATGATCGATTTTATGATTAAGAAGGTACCTAATCCCAGTAACGCCCAGGGAAGACCACTTTCACGCAGTTTCAGACCTTTTATCAAATCACAGCTGAGGCCCTTACCACGGCCCTCAGTAAACACCCAATCCCCTTCCTTGGGAGGGTGGAGGAGGATGCGGAAGGTCTAGACAATTGGCTCCAATTGCGAGCCGACGAGCTCGCTCCTCCCTCTGTGCGATCCGCTATGGTCCCACGTGCTTCTGCACCATGGTTTACGGTCGCTCTCAGGAAGAGTAAGAGTGACTGTAAACGCTTGGAGAGAACCTGGCGGAAAAACTTTGACCTTTCTGATAAAACAACATATAAATTGGCACTAAAAGCGCATTATAAGAAAGTTTTAGAAGAGAAAAAAAAAATTTGGCCTCCAAAATAGCCCAGGCTGCTAACCATAGTAAAGAAATTTTCAAAACAGTTAATGAGTTTCTTTCCCCAAACGCAGTGGCAACACCATTCACTCCGACTGAGGAATGGACGTGCCATTTAGCCTCCTATTTCCATGAGAAGATAAAAACTATCCAAGACACTTTCTCTTCGCTGCCTAGGGTGGAGGGTGAGTTTCGAGTGTTTCTCACCCCTCCTATGCAGCTACGGAGCCCGCTTCTCACGCAGTTCCCACCTATATCCTTGGATAACTCTTTGGTAATTATGAAGGCCCTCAAATCGGGCTCTCCATCTGACCCATACCCAGCCAAGACTCTGGTGTCACTGGCCGAGGTTATTAATCCTGCGCTAAATCGGATTCTCAATACATCCTTGGAGACCGGGATTGTCCCGGACAGGTGGAAGAACGCCAAAATACTCCCCCTGCTAAAAAAAACAAGAGGAGACCCAGAGTCAGCCTCTAATTATAGGCCAATATCCTTGCTCCCCCTTTTCTCGAAGGTCTTGGAAAAATATGTCAATGGGGTCATTACCACTTATGCTGAAGACAATCAAGTTTTCCACCAGAGTCAGTCCGGTTTCAGGTCAAATTTCAGTACGGAAACCGCGCTTCTTGAGGTCTCGGAGACTATTAAAGAGACCCTTGACCAGGGAGGGAAGGCTGTGCTGATTCTCTTGGACCTATCAGCGGCCTTCGATACCGTGCCCCATGATTTGCTCCTTCGGAGACTTCAAGAATGTGGCTGCGGGGGCACAGTACTCCGATGGTTTGCCTCGTTTCTGGACAATCGCCAGCAAACGGTGTGGTCCCCTCCCTTTGCAGCACCCATCCCCCCCCTCAAGGTGGGGGTTCCGCAGGGCTCAATCCTTAGTCCTACACTCTTTAATTTGTATATGTCCCCCTTGGCGCTTCTGGCTGAAGCCCACGGAGCGAAAATTGTATCTTATGCGGATGATACACAACTGCTCTTCACCTGTGACAAGAAGTCAGACTTCAGAGGTGAGGCAATCAATGCCTGCCTCTCTGAGGTGTTTGCCTGGTTCCAACTTCACCAACTTAAGTGTAATCCCGACAAATAGGAAATCATACTTTTCGGCCTCCCATTAGACAATGTGTGGCGGAATTGGTGGCCACAGGACATGTCCCCCCCAGCACCTCGGTCAAGACTGTTAAAAATTTGGGAGTCAGGATGGAGGACAATCTATCCATGAACTCCCAAATACAAGCTGGGGTGGGTTCATGTTTTGGAGTGCTTAAAATGCTTAGACAGGTCCTGCCCCTTTGCCGTTAACACATAGACAAACGGTGGTCCAGGCGTTAGTCTTATCCAGGTTGGACTACGTTAATAGCCTTTACCTGGGAATCCCTGACTACATGTTGACTCGATTACAGGTGGTTCAGAATGCTGCGGCAAGGGCTATTCTCATGCTAGGGCCCAGAACTAGGATGTCCGCCCACTTGAAATCCATGCATTGGCTTCCGATCCGTAAAAGGATTATGTTTAAAGCCATGGTTCTAACATTTAAATCCCTTCATGGGATGGGGGCCCCTACCTCAGGAAGAGATTTCAATTCTATTCCCGCGTCGCGCTCTGAGGTCGGCTGCACTTCAGTTGGCTCGCATCCCTAAATCTTCCCATGCTCGCATTGTGGGCCGCTCTTTCCAGGTGCAAGCAGCACGACTCTGGAATAGTCTCCCCTGGCACTTAGGCAGATGCAAGATCTTCTCCCTTTTAGAAAGTCATTGAAGACCTGGCTTTTTCAGTAATAGTGTGACTTACGCAAGATAGAGCTCACGATTAGCCCCACCCAGAATCTGTAGCGCCGGGACACTCTATCGAGTAGCCGTGCGCTTTATAAGTCCCTAATAACCTAACAAATCAGTCTGACCCTGTGCCTCATGGGAACAGTCCAGCCCGAAATGCCAAGCCATGTCTTCCCTGGACCGGAAACAAGCATCCTGGGACCGGTTTCTGGCTTACAGCCGTCATCAGCCAGGCTATCTTGAATCCAGTGGCAAAGTGAGCAAGGGACCCACGTCTGGGCATACCCTGCCAACTTAGGGCGAACATAGCAAAACCAAAGGGGATGATGGACGGAGTGTTGAACATTGCAAGCACTCACCCCCAGTCAACTGATATGGGTTTAATCCATCTTCATTCTTTAGCTCACTCCGCCACCCCAGTTCAGACATGGCCATATGCAAATCAGTGTGACCCTGTGCCTCATGGGAACAGTCCAGCCCGAACTGCCAAGCCATGTCTTCCCTGGACTGGAAACAAGCATCCTGGGACCGGTTTCTGGCTTACAGCCGTCATCAGCCAGGCTATCTTGAATGAAGTGGCAAAGTGAGCAAGGGACCCACGTCTGGGCATACCCTGCCAACTTAAGGGCGAACATAGCAAAACCAAAGGGGATGATGGACGGAGTGTTGAACATTGCAAGCACTCACCCCCAGTCAACTGATCTGGGTTTAATCCATCATCATTCTTTAGCTCACTCCGCCACCCCAGATCAGACATGGCCATATGCAAATCAGTCTGACCCTGTGCCTCATGGGAACAGTCCAGCCCGAACTGCCAAGCCATGTCTTCCCTGGACCGGAAACAACCATTCTGGGACCGGTTTCTGGCTTACAGCCGTCATCAGCCAGGCTATCTTGAATCCAGTGGCAAAGTGAGCAAGGGACCCACGTCTGGGCATACCCTGCCAACTTAGGGCGAACATAGCAAAACCAAAGGGGATGATGGACGGAGTGTTGAACATTGCAAGCACTCACCCCCAGTCAACTGATCTGGGTTTAATCCATCATCATTCTTTAGCTCACTCCGCCACCCCAGTTCAGACATGGCCATATGCAAATCAGTCTGACCCTGTGCCTCATGGGAACAGTCCAGCCCGAACTGCCAAGCCATGTCTTCCCTGGACCGGAAACAAGCATTCTGGGACCGGTTTCTGGCTTACAGCCGTCTTCAGCCAGGCTATCTTGAATCCAGTGGCAAAGTGAGCAAGGGACCCACGTCTGGGCATACCCTGCCAACTTAGGGCGAACATAGCAAAACCAAAGGGGATGATGGACGGAGTGTTGAACATTGCAAGCACTCACCCCCAATCAACTGATCTGGGTTTAATCCATCATCACTCTTTAGCTCACTCCGCCACCCCAGTTCAGACATGGCCATATGCAAATCAGTCTGACCCTGTGCCTCATGGGAACAGTTCAGCCCGAACTGCCAAGCCATGTCTTCCCTGGACCGGAAACAAGCATACTGGGACCGGTTTCTGGCTTACAGCCGTCATCAGCCAGGCTATCTTGAATCAAGTGGCAACGTGAGCAAGGGACCCACGTCTGGGCATACCCTGCCAACTTAGGGCGAACATAGCAAAACCAAAGGGGATGATGGACGGAGTGTTGAACATTGCAAGCACTCACCCCCAGTCAACTGATCTGGGTTTAATCCATCATCATTCTTTAGCTCACTCCGCCACCCCAGTTCAGACATGGCCATTTGCAAATCAGTCTGACCCTGTGCCTCATGGGAACAGTCCAGCCCGAACTGCCAAGCCATGTCTTCCCTGGACCAGAAACAAGCATCCTGGGACCGGTTTCTGGCTTACAGCCGTCATCAGCCAGGCTATCTTGAATCCAGTGGCAAAGTGAGCAAGGGACCCACGTCTGGGCATACCCTGCCAACTTAGGGCGAACATAGCAAAACTAAAGGGGATGATGGACGGAGTGTTGAACATTGCAAGCACTCACCCCCAGTCAACTGATCTGGGTTTAATCCATCATCATTCTTTAGCTCACTCCGCCACCCCAGTTCAGACATGGCCATATGCAAATCAGTCTGACCCTGTGCCTCATGGGAACAGTCCAGCCCGAACAGCCAAGCCATGTCTTCCCTGGACCGGAAACAAGCATTCTGGGACCGGTTTCTGGCTTACAGCCGTCATCAGCCAGGCTGTCTTGAATCCAGTGGCAAAGTGAGCAAGGGACCCACGTCTGGGCATACCCTGCCAACTTAGGGCGAACATAGCAAAACCAAAGGGGATGATGGACGGAGTGTTGAACATTGCAAGCACTCACCCCCAGTCAACTGATCTGGGTTTAATCCATCATCATTCTTTAGCTCACTCCGCCACCCCAGTTCAGACATGGCCATATGCAACGCACGAGAAAGGACATATTCTGGACCAGATCTTCTCCACAGATACACTAGTGACCTCAGATCCAGTCCCGCTAGTATGGTCCGACCACGCCATGATCGATTTTATGATTAAGAAGGTACCTAATCCCAGTAACGCCCAGGGAAGACCACTTTCACGCAGTTTCAGACCTTTTTATCAAATCACAGCTGAGGCCCTTACCACGGCCCTCAGTAAACACCCAATCCCCTTCCTTGGGAGGGTGGAGGAGGATGCGGAAGGTCTAGACAATTGGCTCCAATTGCGAGCCGACGAGCTCGCTCCTCCCTCTGTGCGATCCGCTATGGTCCCACGTGCTTCTGCACCATGGTTTACGGTCGCTCTCAGGAAGAGTAAGAGTGACTGTAAACGCTTGGAGAGAACCTGGCGGAAAAACTTTGACCTTTCTGATAAAACAACATATAAATTGGCACTAAAAGCGCATTATAAGAAAGTTTTAGAAGAGAAAAAAAAAATTTGGCCTCCAAAATAGCCCAGGCTGCTAACCATAGTAAAGAAATTTTCAAAACAGTTAATGAGTTTCTTTCCCCAAACGCAGTGGCAACACTATTCACTCCGACTGAGGAATGGACGTGCCATTTAGCCTCCTATTTCCATGAGAAGATAAAAACTATCCAAGACACTTTCTCTTCGCTGCCTAGGGTGGAGGGTGAGTTTCGAGTGTTTCTCACCCCTCCTATGCAGCTACGGAGCCCGCTTCTCACGCAGTTCCCACCTATATCCTTGGATAACTCTTTGGTAATTATGAAGGCCCTCAAATCGGGCTCTCCATCTGACCCATACCCAGCCAAGACTCTGGTGTCACTGGCCGAGGTTATTAATCCTGCGCTAAATCGGATTCTCAATACATCCTTGGAGACCGGGATTGTCCCGGACAGCTGGAAGAACGCCAAAATACTCCCCTGCTAAAAAAACAAGAGGAGACCCAGAGTCAGCCTCTAATTATAGGCCAATATCCTTGCTCCCCCTTTTCTCGAAGGTCTTGGAAAAATATGTCAATGGGGTCATTACCACTTATGCTGAAGACAATCAAGTTTTCCACCAGAGTCAGTCCGGTTTCAGGTCAAATTTCAGTACGGAAACCGCGCTTCTTGAGGTCTCGGAGACTATTAAAGAGACCCTTGACCAGGGAGGGAAGGCTGTGCTGATTCTCTTGGACCTATCAGCGGCCTTCGATACCGTGCCCCATGATTTGCTCCTTCGGAGACTTCAAGAATGTGGCTGCGGGGGCACGGTACTCCGATGGTTTGCCTCGTTTCTGGACAATCGCCAGCAAACGGTGTGGTCCCCTCCATTTGCAGCACCCATCCCCCCCTCAAGGTGGGGGTTCCGCAGGGTTCAATCCTTAGTCCTACACTCTTTAATTTGTATATGTCCCCCTTGGCGCTTCTGGCTGAAGCCCACGGAGCGAAAATTGTATCTTATGCGGATGATACACAACTGCTCTTCACCTGTGATCAGAAGTCAGACTTCAGAGGTGAGGCAATCAATGCCTGCCTCTCTGAGGTGTTTGCCTGGTTCCAACTTCACCAACTTAAGTGTAATCCCGACAAATCGGAAATCATACTTTTCGGCCTCCCATTAGACAATGTGTGGCGGAATTGGTGGCCACAGGACATGTCCCCCCCCAGCACCTCGGTCAAGACTGTTAAAAATTTGGGAGTCAGGATGGAGGACAATCTATCCATGAACTCCCAAATACAAGCTGGGGTGGGTTCATGTTTTGGAGTGCTTAAAATGCTTAGACAGGTCCTGCCCCTTTTGCCGTTAACACATAGACAAACGGTGGTCCAGGCGTTAGTCTTATCCAGGTTGGACTACGTTAATAGCCTTTACCTGGGAATCCCTGACTACATGTTGACTCGATTACAGGTGGTTCAGAATGCTGCGGCAAGGGCTATTCTCATGCTAGGGCCCAGAACTAGGATGTCCGCCCACTTGAAATCCATGCATTGGCTTCCGATCCGTAAAGATTATGTTTAAAGCCATGGTTCTAACATTTAAATCCCTTCATGGGATGGGGGCCCCCTACCTCAGGAAGAGATTTCAATTCTATTCCCCGCGTCGCGCTCTGAGGTCGGCTGCACTTCAGTTGGCTCGCATCCCTAAATCTTCCCATGCTCGCATTGGGGGCCGCTCTTTCCAGGTGCAAGCAGCACGACTCTGGAATAGTCTCCCCCTGGCACTTAGGCAGATGCAAGATCTTCTCCCTTTTAGAAAGTCATTGAAGACCTGGCTTTTTCAGTAATAGTGTGACTTACGCAAGATAGAGCTCACGATTAGCCCCACCCAGAATCTGTAGCGCCGGGACACTCTATCGAGTAGCCGTGCGCTTTATAAGTCCCTAATAACCTAACAAATCAGTCTGACCCTGTGCCTCACGGGAACAGTCCAGCCCGAAATGCCAAGCCATGTCTTCCCTGGACCGGAAACAAGCATCCTGGGACCGGTTTCTGGCTTACAGCCGTCATCAGCCAGGCTATCTTGAATCCAGTGGCAAAGTGAGCAAGGGACCCACGTCTGGGCATACCCTGCCAACTTAGGGCGAACATAGCAACACCAAAGGGGATGATGGACGGAGTGTTGAACATTGCAAGCACTCACCCCCAGTCAACTGATCTGGGTTTAATCCATCTTCATTCTTTAGCTCACTCCGCCACCCCAGTTCAGACATGGCCATATGCAAATCAGTGTGACCCTGTGCCTCATGGGAACAGTCCAGCCCGAACTGCCAAGCCATGTCTTCCCTGGACTGGAAACAAGCATCCTGGGACCGGTTTCTGGCTTACAGCCGTCATCAGCCAGGCTATCTTGAATGAAGTGGCAAAGTGAGCAAGGGACCCACGTCTGGGCATACCCTGCCAACTTAAGGGCGAACATAGCAAAACCAAAGGGGATGATGGACGGAGTGTTGAACATTGCAAGCACTCACCCCCAGTCAACTGATCTGGGTTTAATCCATCATCATTCTTTAGCTCACTCCGCCACCCCAGATCAGACATGGCCATATGCAAATCAGTCTGACCCTGTGCCTCATGGGAACAGTCCAGCCCGAACTGCCAAGCCATGTCTTCCCTGGACCGGAAACAAGCATTCTGGGACCGGTTTCTGGCTTACAGCCGTCATCAGCCAGGCTATCTTGAATCCAGTGGCAAAGTGAGCAAGGGACCCACGTCTGGGCATACCCTGCCAACTTAGGGCGAACATAGCAAAACCAAAGGGGATGATGGACGGAGTGTTGAACATTGCAAGCACTCACCCCCAGTCAACTGATCTGGGTTTAATCCATCATCATTCTTTAGCTCACTCCGCCACCCCAGTTCAGACATGGCCATATGCAAATCAGTCTGACCCTGTGCCTCATGGGAACAGTCCAGCCCGAACTGCCAAGCCATGTCTTCCCTGGACCGGAAACAAGCATTCTGGGACCGGTTTCTGGCTTACAGCCGTCTTCAGCCAGGCTATCTTGAATCCAGTGGCAAAGTGAGCAAGGGACCCACGTCTGGGCATACCCTGCCAACTTAGGGCGAACATAGCAAAACCAAAGGGGATGATGGACGGAGTGTTGAACATTGCAAGCACTCACCCCCAATCAACTGATCTGGGTTTAATCCATCATCACTCTTTAGCTCACTCCGCCACCCCAGTTCAGACATGGCCATATGCAAATCAGTCTGACCCTGTGCCTCATGGGAACAGTTCAGCCCGAACTGCCAAGCCATGTCTTCCCTGGACCGGAAACAAGCATACTGGGACCGGTTTCTGGCTTACAGCCGTCATCAGCCAGGCTATCTTGAATCAAGTGGCAACGTGAGCAAGGGACCCACGTCTGGGCATACCCTGCCAACTTAGGGCGAACATAGCAAAACCAAAGGGGATGATGGACGGAGTGCTGAACATTGCAAGCACTCACCCCCAGTCAACTGATCTGGGTTTAGTCCATCATCATTCTTTATCTCACTCCGCCACCCCAGTTCAGATATGGCCATATGCAAATCAGTCTGACCCTGTGCCTCATGGGAACAGTCCAGCCCGAACTGCCAAGCCATGTCTTCCCTGGACTGGAAACAAGCATCCTGGGACCGGTTTCTGGCTTACAGCAGTCATCAGCCAGGCTATCTTGAATCCAGTGGCAAAGTGAGCAAGGGACCCACGTCTGGGCATACCCTGCCAACTTAGGGCGAACAGAGCAAAACCAAAGGGGATGATGGACGGAGTGTTGAACATTGCAATCACTCACCCCCAGTCAACTGATCTGGGTTTAATCCATCATCATTCTTTAGCTCACTCCGCCACCCCAGTTCAGACATGGCCATATGCAACGCACGAGAAAGGACATATTCTGGACCAGATCTTCTCCACAGATACACTAGTGACCTCAGATCCAGTCCCGCTAGTATGGTCCGACCACGCCATGATCGATTTTATGATTAAGAAGGTACCTAATCCCAGTAACGCCCAGGGAAGACCACTTTCACGCAGTTTCAGACCTTTTTATCAAATCACAGCTGAGTCCCTTACCATGGCCCTCAGTAAACACCCAATCCCCATCCTTGGGAGGGTGGAGGAGGATGCGGAAGGTCTAGACAATTGGCTCCAATTGCGAGCCGACGAGCTCGCTCCTCCCTCTGTGCGATCCGCTATGGTCCCACGTACTTCTGCACCATGGTTTACGGTCGCTCTCAGGAAGAGTAAGAGTGACTGTAAACGCTTGGAGAGAACCTGGCGGAAAAACTTTGACCTTTCTGATGAAACAACATATAAATTGGCACTTAAAGCGCATTATAAGAAAGTTTTAGAAGAGAAAAAAAAAATGTGGCCTCCAAAATAGCCCAGGCTGCTAACCATAGTAAAGAAATTTTCAAAACAGTTAAGGAGTTTCTTTCCCCAAACGCAGTGGCAACACCATTCACTCCGACTGAGGAATGGACGTGCCATTTAGCCTCCTATTTCCATGAGAAGATAAAAACTATCCAAGACACTTTCTCTTCGCTGCCTAGGGTGGAGGGTGAGTTTCGAGTGTTTCTCACCCCTCCTATGCAGCTACGGAGCCCGCTTCTCACGCAGTTCCCACCTATATCCTTGGATAACTCTTTGGTAATTATGAAGGCCCTCAAATCGGGCTCTCCATCTGACCCATACCCAGCCAAGACTCTGGTGTCACTGGCCGAGGTTATTAATCCTGCGCTAAATCGGATTCTCAATACATCCTTGGAGACCGGGATTGTCCCGGACAGGTGGAAGAACGCCAAAATACTCCCCTGCTAAAAAAACAAGAGGAGACCCAGAGTCAGCCTCTAATTATAGGCCAATATCCTTGCTCCCCTTTTCTCGAAGGTCTTGGAAAAATATGTCAATGGGGTCATTACCACTTATGCTGAAGACAATCAAGTTTTCCACCAGAGTCAGTCCGGTTTCAGGTCAAATTTCAGTACGGAAACCGCGCTTCTTGAGGTCTCGGAGACTATTAAAGAGACCCTTGACCAGGGAGGGAAGGCTGTGCTGATTCTCTTGGACCTATCAGCGGCCTTCGATACCGTGCCCCATGATTTGCTCCTTCGGAGACTTCAAGAATGTGGCTGCGGGGGCACGGTACTCCGGTGGTTTGCCTCGTTTCTGGACAATCGCCAGCAAACGGTGTGGTCCCCTTCCTTTGCAGCACCCATCCCCCCCCCTCAAGGTGGGGGTTCCGCAGGGTTCAATCCTTAGTCCTACACTCTTTAATTTGTATATGTCCCCCTTGGCGCTTCTGGCTGAAGCCCACGGAGCGAAAATTGTATCTTATGCGGATGATACACAACTGCTCTTCACCTGTAACAAGAAGTCAGACTTCAGAGGTGAGGCAATCAATGCCTGCCTCTCTGAGGTGTTTGCCTGGTTCCAACTTCACCAACTTAAGTGTAATCCCGACAAATAGGAAATCATACTTTTCGGCCTCCCATTAGACAATGTGTGGCGGAATTAGTGGCCACAGGACATGTCCCCCCCCCAGCACCTCGGTCAAGACTGTTAAAAATTTGGGAGTCAGGATGGAGGACAATCTATCCATGAACTCCCAAATACAAGCTGGGGTGGGTTCATGTTTTGGAGTGCTTAAAATGCTTAGACAGGTCCTGCCCCTTTTGCCGTTAACACATAGACAAACGGTGGTCCAGGCGTTAGTCTTATCCAGGTTGGACTACGTTAATAGCCTTTACCTGGGAATCCCTGACTACATGTTGACTCGATTACAGGTGGTTCAGAATGCTGCGGCAAGGGCTATTCTCATGCTAGGGCCCAGAACTAGGATGTCCGCCCACTTGAAATCCATGCATTGGCTTCCGATCCGTAAAAGGATTATGTTTAAAGCCATGGATCTAACATTTAAATCCCTTCATGGGATGGGGGCCCCCTACCTCAGGAAGAGATTTCAATTCTATTCCCTGCGTCGCGCTCTGAGGTCGGCTGCACTTCAGTTGGCTCGCATCCCTAAATCTTCCCATGCTCACATTGGGGGCCGCTCTTTCCAGGTGCAAGCAGCACGACTCTGGAATAGTCTCCCCCTGGCACTTAGGCAGATGCAAGATCTTCTCCCTTTTAGAAAGTCTTTGAAGACCTGGCTTTTTCAGTAATAGTGTGACTTACGCAAGATAGAGCTCACGATTAGCCCCACCCAGAATCTGTAGCGCCGGGACACTCTATCGAGTAGCCGTGCGCTTTATAAGTCCCTAATAACCTAACAAATCAGTCTGACCCTGTGCCTCATGGGAATAGTCCAGCCCGAAATGCCAAGCCATGTCTTCCCTGGACCGGAAACAAGCATCCTGGGACCGGTTTCTGGCTTACAGCCGTCATCAGCCAGGCTATCTTGAATCCAGTGGCAAAGTGAGCAAGGGACCCACGTCTGGGCATACCCTTCCAACTTAGGGCGAACATAGCAAAACCAAAGGGGATGATGGACGGAGTGTTGAACATTGCAAGCACTCACCCCCAGTCAACTGATCTGGGTTTAATCCATCTTCATTCTTTAGCTCACTCCGCCACCCCAGTTCAGACATGGCCATATGTAAATCAGTGTGACCCTGTGCCTCATGGGAACAGTCCAGCCCGAACTGCCAAGCCATGTCTTCCCTGGACTGGAAACAAGCATCCTGGGACCGGTTTCTGGCTTACAGCCGTCATCAGCCAGGCTATCTTGAATCAAGTGGCAAAGTGAGCAAGGGACCCACGTCTGGGCATACCCTGCCAACTTAAGGGCGAACATAGCAAAACCAAAGGGGATGATGGACGGAGTGCTGAACATTGCAAGCACTCACCCCCAGTCAACTGATCTGGGTTTAATCCATCATCATTCTTTATCTCACTCCGCCACCCCAGTTCAGACATGGCCATATGCAAATCAGTCTGACCCTCTGCCTCATGGGATCAGTCCAGCCCGAACTTCCAAGCCATGTCTTCCCTGGACCGGAAACAAGCATCCTGGGACCGGTTTCTGGCTTACAGCAGTCATCAGCCAGGCTATCTTGAATCCAGTGGCAAAGTGAGCAAGGGACCCACGTCTAGGCATACCCTGCCAACTTAGGGCGAACATAGCAAAACCAAAGGGGATGATGGACGGAGTGTTGAACATTGCAAGCACTCACCCCCAGTCAACTGATCTGGGTTTAATCCATCATCATTCTTTAGCTCACTCCGCCACCCCAGTTCAGACATGGCCATATGCAAATCAGCCTGACCCTGTGCCTCATGGGAACAGTCCAGCCCGAACTGCCAAGCCATGTCTTCCCTGGACCGGAAACAAGCATTCTGGGACCGGTTTCTGGCTTACAGCCGTCATCAGCCAGGCTATCTTGAATCCAGTGGCAAAGTGAGCAAGGGACCCACGTATGGGCATACCCTGCCAACTTAGGGCGAACATAGCAAAACCAAAGGGGATGATGGACGGAGTGTTGAACATTGCAAGCACTCACCCCCAGTCAACTGATCTGGGTTTAATCCATCATCATTCTTTAGCTCACTCCGCCACCCCAGTTCAGACATGGCCATATGCAAATCAGTCTGACCCTGTGCCTCATGGGAACAGTCCAGCCCGAACTGCCAAGCCATGTCTTCCTGGACCGGAAACAAGCATTCTGGGACCGGTTTCTGGCTTACAGCCGTCTTCAGCCAGGCTATCTTGAATCCAGTGGCAAAGTGAGCAAGGGACCCACGTCTGGGCATACCCTGCCAACTTAGGGCGAACATAGCAAAACCAAAGGGGATGATGGACGGAGTGTTGAACATTGCAAGCACTCACCCCCAATCAACTGATCTGGGTTTAATCCATCATCATTCTTTAGCTCACTCCGCCACCCCAGTTCAGACATGGCCATATGCAAATCAGTCTGACCCTGTGCCTCATGGAAACAGTTCAGCCCGAACTGCCAAGCCATGTCTTCCCTGGACCGGAAACAAGCATCCTGGTACCGGTTTCTGGCTTACAGCCGTCATCAGCAAGGCTATCTTGAATCCAGTGGCAAAGTGAGCAAGGGACCCACGTCTGGGCATACCCTGCCAACTTAGGGCGAACATAGCAAAACCAAAGGGGATGATGGACGGAGTGTTGAACATTGCAAGCACTCACCCCCAGTCAACTGATCTGGGTTTAATCCATCATCATTCTTTAGCTCACTCCGCCACCCCAGTTCAGACATGGCCATATGCAAATCAGTCTGACCCTGTGCCTCATGGGAACAGTCCAGCCCGAACTGCCAAGCCATGTCTTCCCTGGACCGGAAACAAGCATCCTGGGACCGGTTTCTGGCTTACAGCCATCATCAGCCAGGCTATCTTGAATCCAGTGGCAAAGTGAGCAAGGGACCCACGTCTGGGCATACCCTGCCAACTTAGGGCGAACATAGCAAAACCAAAGGGGATGATGGACGGAGTGTTGAACATTGCAAGCACTCACCCCCAGTCAACTGATCTGGGTTTAATCCATCATCATTCTTTAGCTCACTCCGCCACCCCAGTTCAGACATGGCCATATGCAAATCAGTCTGACCCTGTGCCTCATGGGAACAGTCCAGCCCAAACTGCCAAGCCATGTCTTCCCTGGACCGGAAACAAGCATCCTGGGACCGGTTTCTGGCTTACAGCCGTCATCAGCCAGGCTATCTTGAATCCAGTGGCAAAGTGAGCAAGGGACAACGTCTGGGCATACCCTGCCTACTTAGGGCGAACATAGCAAAACCAAAGGGGATGATGGATGGAGTGTTGAACATTGCAAGCACTCACACACAGTCAACTGATCTGGGATTAATCCATCATCATTCTTTAGCTCACTCCGCCACCCCAGTTCAGACATGGCCATATGCAAATCAGTCTGACCCTGTGCATCATGGGAACAGTCCAGCCCGAACTGCCAAGCCATGTCTTCCCTGGACCGGAAACAAGCATCCTGGGACCGGTTTCTGGCTTACAGCCATCATCAGCCAGGCTATCTTGAATCCAGTGGCAAAGTGAGGAAGGGACCCGCGTCTGGGCATACCCTGCCAACTTAGGGCGAACATAGCATAACCAAAGGAGATGATGGACGGAGTGTTGAACATTGCAAGCACTCACCCCCAGTCAACTGATCTGGGTTTAATCCACCATCATTCTTTAGCTCACTGCGCCACCCCAGTTCAGACATGGCCATATGCAAATCAGTCTGACCCTGTGCCTCATGGGAACAGTCCAGCCCGAACTGCCAAGCCATGTCTTCCCTGGACCGGAAACAAGCATCCTGGGACCAGTTTCTGGCTTACAGCCGTCATCAGCCAGGCTATCTTGAATCCAGTGGCAAAGTGAGCAAGGGACCCACGTCTGGGCATACCCTGCCAACTTAGGGCGAACATAGCAAAACTAAAGGGGATGATGGACGGAGTGTTGAACATTGCAAGCACTCACCCCCAGTCAACTGATCTGGGTTTAATCCATCATCATTCTTTAGCTCACTGCGCCACCCCAGTTCAGACATGGCCATATGCAAATCAGTCTGACCCTGTGCCTCATGGGAACAGTCCAGCCCGAACTGCCAAGCCATGTCTTCCCTGGACCGGAAACAAGCATCCTGGGACCGGTTTCTGGCTTACAGCCGTCATCAGCCAGGCTATCTTCAATCCAGTGGCAAAGTGAGCAAGGGACCCACGTCTGGGCATACCCTGCCAACTTAGGGCAAACATAGCAAAACCAAAGGGGATGATGGACGGAGTGTTGAACATTGCAAGCACTCACCCCCAGTCAACTGATCTGGGTTTAATCCATTATCATTCTTTAGTTCACTCCGCCACCCCAGTTCAGACATGGCCATATGCAAATCAGTCTGACACTGTGCCTCATGGGAATAGTCCAGCCCGAACTGCCAAGCCATGTCTTCCCTGGACCGGAAACAAGCATCCTGGGACCGGTTTCTGGCTTACAGCCGTCATCAGCCAGGCTATCTTCAATCCAGTGGCAAAGTGAGCAAGGGACCCACGTCTGGGCATACCCTGCCAACTTAGGGCAAACATAGCAAAACCAAAGGGATGATGGACGGAGTGTTGAACATTGCAAGCACTCACCCCAGTCAACTGATCTGGGTTTAATCCATTATCATTCTTTAGTTCACTCCGCCACCCCAGTTCAGACATGGCCATATGCAAATCAGTCTGACACTGTGCCTCATGGGAATAGTCCAGCCCGAACTGCCAAGCCATGTCTTCCCTGGACCGGAAACAAGCTTTGTTCGCCCTAAGTTGGCAGGGTATGCCCAGACGTGGGTCGCTTGCTCACTTTGCCACTGGATTCAAGCTAGCCTGGCTGATGACGGCTGAATAGCCAGAAACCGGTCCCAGGATGCTTGTTTCCGGTCCAGGGAAGACATGGCTTGGCAGTTCGGGCTGGACTGTTCCCATGAGGCACAGGGTCAGACTGATTTGCATATGGCCATGTTTGAACTGGGGTGGTGTAGTGAGCTAAAGAATGATGATGGATTAAACCCAGATCAATTGACTGGGGGTGAGTGTTTGATTTGCTCAAGCGCTCCGTCCATCATCCCCTTTGGTATCGCTTTGTTCGCCCTAAGTTGGCAGGGTATGCCCAGACGTGGGTCCCTTGCTCACTTTGCCACTGGATTCAAGCTAGCCTGGCTGATGATGGCTGAATAGCCAGAAACCGGTCCCAGGATGCTTGTTTCCGGTCCAGGCAAGACATGGCTTGGCAGCTCGGGCTGGACTGTTCCCATGAGGCACAGGGTCAGACTGATTTGTATATGGCCATGTCTGAACTGGGGTGGTGGAGTGAGCTAAAGAATGATGATGGAGTAAACCCAGATCAGTTGACTGGGGGTGAGTGTTTGATTTGCTCAAGCGCTCCGTCCATCATCCCCTTTGGTATCGCTTTGTTCGCCCTAAGTTGGCAGGGTATGCCCAGACGTGGGTCCCTTGCTCACTTTGCCACTGGATTCAAGCTAGCCTGGCTGATGACGGCTGAATAGCCAGAAACCGGTCCCAGGATGCTTGTTTCCGGTCCAGGGAAGACATGGCTTGGCAGTTTGGGCTGGACTGTTCCCATGAGGCACAGGGTCAGACTGATTTGCATATGGCCATGTCTGAACTGGGGTGGTGGAGTGAGCTAAAGAATGATGATGGATTAAACCCAGATCAGTTGACTGGGAGTGAGTGTTTGATTTGCTCAAGCGCTCCGTCCATCATCCCCTTTGGTATCGCTTCATTTTGTGGTTCAGCAACAATGCATCGCCTTCACTCTAAGGATCGTCAACAACTCATCACCTGCTTTGCACCTCATCCTCGACATAGACACAAAGTACTTTGCAATGGGCCAAGGCTGGTCCCTGTATCCGACCAGCGCTCCATCGCAGTCGGCTTGAACTTTTGGATTTGACCCGGTCTAGCACAACAAGATAGCCCCAGTTGGCACTATGTGCTTTTAAGCACTACATTTCAGTTTATTCTTTATAAATTCAGAGCCCTTGTTCTACTTATTGTTTTTTGGTCATTTTGGTTTTGTTTTGTTCAATAAATTAAGCTCTATTATTCTAACCAGGTGTGGTATCTTTTTGTGTGATGTTTTCACTGTTATAGTGTTTGAAGTGTTGCACAAATACTTTACAAATTTTCTCCTCAATTAAGCCGGACTGTTCTGTGTCAAGCTACTAGGGGGTAAGCACAGGTTAATTTAGGGTGTGTTTGTGACACACCCTAACTAGGACTGTGGTTCCTGCTTGGACAGAGTGCATACCTCTGTCAACCAGACACCCAATTTCTAACAGTGACCATCTTAGAAGATTTTAACTTATGGTTTAACAACCCTGTAGGAGCCAATCTCCATTTTAAGTAAGCATTTAACCTTTTTTAACACTTTATTTAAAGTTTTAATGACATCAGTTGAGTTTCAAACATACAGCCATCGAGTAATAATGGCAAAGCAACTTAGGCGAACAGCCAGTTATAATCATATGTCTCATATAGTGAATCAGGTAAAAAGGAATACATAAGCAATGCCTATTACTAGAAAATGGATTATTAGTTGGGGTGGGTGCTAGTCCACCACAGGTAATAATGGCACTGTTATTGTTAGATGCAGTAAAGGTTTCTGTAATTTCAACTTGAGCTCAATCCCTGGTAGCTATGGCACCGAGCAGACAGGATTAACTTAATGAAATGTGTAAAGCACTTAGAAGGATCAAACAGGTAAAACAAAGCAAAAACACAACACAAGAATCCCACTCCAATTTATAAAAACAGAGAATATTTTAATGAGCAAAAAGAGACCGAAATGACAAAACCCAATAAGAGAAATTGAGGTATGTTTTTTAAAACAAAATGTTGTAATACAAATTGCTCCAAAAGCACAAAGCATCAACCGTGGCAACTGGCAGTACCAGATAGAACAAGAGTAGGGTTTAAAGGCAACCACGATGGAGCGTGGGTAGGATACAAAGACCAAATTCATTGGAATTTTTACATTCTGATTTAGTCTCTGAAATGGAACTCAAATCCTCAGCAGGGCTAGGCTGCTGGCTTTGGCTGAGATGGGTTCCACAAGGCAAGATAGACGTTGAATGAAGTACTAGTGAAGCCATTGATTTTTGGCAGGAAAGCTCAAAGCGGGAAAAATTCAAAATTCATGCCCACTGAAGGTCCCCTGTTGGCTAGATACTTGTGGTGGCTCTGTCCAATGAAGGTTTCTACTTTTTTGGAGCTCTTATTCCTCCAGTGAGGTAAGGCTGCAAGCTGTAGCAGGACCAACCTGAATCTTTGGTCCAGCTGCAACATACCTTTGTCGGATTGACTTGGCAGTTTGTCCCAGTCTTCTGTTGGTTCTCCAGACAAAAAGTATTGAAAAAAGTTTCTAAGTCCCATGTTTTAGGGTTAGGCAGGAGGAGGGCCCTCTGGGACCAGCCAAGGGTTCCGGGACCTTAGGTACAGCACTTGAGGGTCAGTCACTCCAACAAACATTTGCAGCAGCTCCTGTATGATGCAAGCAAACCCACATTGCCCCTCTCTACCTCATGCCAAGAAGGCAGAACCTTTCCTCCTTCTTGCAAAGCTCCTGTGCTCACCCTAGAGGTGTGGCCAGGGAAATAAGCAACAACGTCTTGGTGGTCACTTAAACTGATTCTGTGGCAGCCTTTCTTTCACTGGGATTGGAGTCTGGCTGCCTAGGAGGACACAAGTGAGGCAGCTCCAAGTGTGAGCTACATCTGCCAGTGACAGGGTAGACATCCTTTGAAGATATGCAAGGGGATAGGGGCCAGCCCCCAGACCATCATGTCAGGGGAAGGTCAACTTTCTCCAACATCCAAGCCGTTTATCTCGGGTCTGGGAACCAATGCACGCCTCATCAAGGAATGATTCTGCTCCTGGGTGACAGCTAGATGCTTAGGCAAATGGGCTTCCAAATGCTTTAGACAGATTAAAGGTGAATTTTAAAAGTACCTTTTGTAAACTATTTGTCACAAATCTGACTGTACCAATAAATTGGATTTGTAATAAATATTGTAAAAAGTCCAAGAATTTACTTTTTTATCAAGAATCTAGGTGGAAATAACATTAACTTTAAAAATGTATACCTAAGTATACGACCTACTTAGGGGGTTGAGTTTTCAATGTTTAAAAGGAGAGGGTAGGCCTGTCAAAAAGAGTTATTTTGCACCGCCAGTAGTGGCACAATATGTGCTGCAGTCCACTAGTGACATTAAACTTACGGGCCCTGGATACAAATTGTACCATATACTAGGGATTTATGGGTAAGTTAAATGTGCCAATTAGGAGAATAGACAATTGTTACATGTTTTAGAAGTCAAAGCACATGTACTGGGGGCTGGTTAGCAGAGTCACAGTGCAAAACACCAGCAGCATCAGTCCGTAAAAAATGTGCGTGATCATGGAAAATGAGGCATTTTCTTACATCTATCATCTGAACAATTATAACATGCCCCTTTCTCTTTATCTCCCCAACCTGCCCAGGTTAACAATTCTGAAGGGAACGCATATGTGTTAGAATTGGCAGATATGTAAGCAGAACTGTCGATTTTGCCATTACTTACAAATGCCAAGTTTAAGTCCACAATCGGCTCACCGTCAGGAGATCAAGCGCCTTCTTTTTATGAGCCACCATCAGTCTTCATAGATAAGATAGAGAGATAAGATAGACTGCTGCAGTCTAGAGTGGGTATTGCCCCTTCCTCGTTCACTTCTCTCAGTAGAACAACAAGAGGGTCCATTGGCAATTATATGCTGGTAACGTCTCTGATTTTCTACATTACTTCTATCCAGAAGTCTTGGACTGGACCACAAGTCCACCACACATGAACCTGTTTCATCACAATCCCTCCGTAAATGAACTGGTGTGAGGCTACATCGAAGCATAACTTTGTAGGCAGTTTTTATATTTAATCATATGGAGGACCTAATCCAAATACGTTTTCAGGAACCTTCTGGGATGTCTAAGTCCATATCTTCTATCAAATTGTGAGCATATGTAAGGGTTGATTTTGATCTAAGTCACTATATAATCTCATTATGGCCCCTTGACATCCCTGCTTCTTGAAATAGACTCTCGAACTTAGTTTAGTGCCAACATCCTCTTGTTCTCTCTGCAGGTGTACAAGCTCAATATAACAGTTATGTGTCTATAAGTATAATGTGGGCATAACAGGAACTCGTTGGCACATCAATCTCTATTTTAAGTATCTCCCCTTCATACAGCATACTCAAACAGATTCCATTACATGCCTCCCAAATCTGATACCTATTATCAGTCATTCCTGGTGAAAAAATAGGATTAACCACAGTGGAGGACACAGGTGCTGGATAGGTTTTAGCTTGATGTGAGCGCACTAGCCATTGCTAGTAATGTAGTGTTATTGTGGGAGAAGTTAGCAGTCACCCCTGTAATTTATACTCTCATAGTGGGAGCCAGAGTAGGTGCTAAAAAGATATTTCTGTGGAGGTTAACACCAGGGCTTGTTTTTGTGTTGTGTGATCCATGTGAGGACCGGGACAATTTGTGCAGATAATGGGTATGTGTTGATGTTGGGCCCGATACTTCTTATTTTAGTAGGGATGCGCTTTTATATCTTGCCTGCAACTTAATTTTGAACTGCTTTGCACTTTATCCCTTTCCCTTGGCCCTGGCGACAGCACACAGCACTTTTTATCTGCCCCCCGGTACCTGGTCTGCGAGGGAGGGGCATAGCGCAGCAGCACCTGAAACCGAGCGCAGGAGCGCTTTAAAAGACGCCGACCCCATCCTGCAGTGCAGGACGCGCTTTTATATCTTGCCTGGAACTTGATTTTGAACTGCTTTGCACTTTATTCCTTTCCCTTCGCCCCGGCGACAGCACACAGCACTTTTTAGCTGCCCCCTCCCCTGTCTGCGAGGGAGGGGCATACCGCAGCAGCACCTGAAACCGAGCGCAGGAGCGCTTTAAAAGACGCCGATGCATCTAGCAGCGCGGGACGTGCACAGGGCGTGCCCGGCCCGGCCAAAGAGCGGGCCAAGACGGGCCCATCTTGCCCATCTTAGCCCGTCATAGACCGGGCGAGGCCGGGCTGGGCCATATCCCTGACATCCGTTCCAGGGTCGACAGTACTGGAGGGTGAGTCCACCCGCGCTTTTGTCATATCATTTGAGACGCTATCCAGCTATCAGCTTAAATAGAACTCAAACGAACTTAGATTTGGGACTTGTGTAGCCCACAAAGTATGCTGGCATTTTCGATATACATTTGATCTGAGCAGGAGTTTCATTATACACTGTTTGATTGACTCTGGGACCTTTTTGAATATCCTTAGTGCCATATAGCATCACGAGCCCCTTAATATCTGTATGACTAAATTGGGAGATCTCATAGTATCAAATAGCGAGAAATTTTGTGGGGCCTATATTTACGTGACATAACTATCAAAAGGTTAAGCATATTGTATTGAACCGGAACAGGAGTGATGGGTAAGAGAAAAGCTGAGAGCTCAATGAAGGCGGCAGGGGGGTCTCAAAATTCACTAATGAAGTATCATTTGGGAGCTATGGGAGCCATAGAAAAGCAAATACACTCAGTGGAGGAAACGTTAAATCAAGGCGGGAGAGGAACCTGTGGGTTCATTAAATCCTGAGCGCCAAGTTTTACGATCTTCACACCCAGAGATCACAAATAATTCAAATAACACAACCAACATTAATGGGTGTGTGCAGGATGTGTCAGATCACATCTACGTTTCCTATCAGGAACGTGAGACACATCCACCTTCAAAGCGCCCCAGAAACCCAGAGGTAACATCAGTGCCCCCAGCTAAAGAAACATCAATTCCTAGGCATAATGCTCTAATTAAAAAATGAAAGAAAAAAAATATTCAGTCTAAAGTTGATAACAGGGGAAAAGGTTTATCATCACCAACTACCTATGAATATAGCTATGCCGCGAACTTTGATAAACTATGCCTTTAAAATAGACGGTCTGCAAAAAACATTTTCTGATGCCATAACTAACTTAGCGACCAGGGTGATAGCTATTGAAGCTTTACTGAGGAAACGTTCAGGAGAATCTCCCGATACTGGTATGGTTAATACGCCTATTTTGACAGTAGGCTTAGATAATGAACAACTTTCCCTCCAGTCTGACCGTTCACCGAAAGGGGCACACCACCAAGATACGCACATTAAGAAAGGGTCATTCAAGAGGTGTAATAACAACCAAACCGCTAACGGTCGAAACCCTTCTAACACACATGCTAGTATAAATAAAGGACATACGTATATTAATACAGGGGTTTCGGTCTGCCCAGATATCGGGGCAAACCCGCAAACCGGCTCATTCCACCTAAGTAACCGAGATACAGAAGGCACCAGGTTGGATTTGCCACCTGCGGCCACCCCCTACACCATAGTCCTGGCCAATGTCCCTCGTCTATCAACACAGATGACTGAAACATGGGACTCATTGAGAAACAAGGGACTCATTGAGAAACAAGGCCCTCATTTGGCACTAAAACCGGACTAACAGAGGCCTTATTTGGCAAATTCAAGGTGGCAAGAAGGGTAGGGTGGGTTGGGAAAGGTGACAAAATATTGTCAGGCGACTATATAATCCTGACATTTAGAACGCCGCAGCTGACACAGGAGATCCTTACTAGACTTAGCAAAGAACACATCATGACCACGGGCATTAATGTATTGCCCCTTGGCTATTTTTATCCTACACCTAATCGAATGCAGATGAATACTCGCTGGAGGGGTTCCCGTGGAATCCCATCGTACATCTATGGTATTACTACGCAGAACCGATTCGAGTTACTGCCTACGTTAGAGGATATCGATTGACTTGATATACAGGGCATCCATGTAGACCCACACCAGATCGAGGCATTGCATAATAATACTACCAAGCCGATTCCCCTTGATTCTGTGGGTTCTCCCATCGTTGACTTAAATACATCTATCGACACAAACATTCCTGCTCCCTGTCAATACCCAATGCCATTTGTAGAACTTCACCCTAGTATAGTAACCGATAATGCTAACATCGAGACTAATAACCATGGACAGGTTGGACAGGGAAGGATATCATCTAGTAAAGTATTATTTTGGAACGTGGCAGGTCTGCAAGCAAAACTTTCTAATCCCTCATGGCCAGACTTTGTTGAAGCTTTTGGTCTTTTATGCCTTAAGGAAACCTGGGTGGATGATATGGTGCATATTAATGGTTTTAAAACATTTCGCACCTCGGCGGTGCCAACCACCCATGGGAGGAAGAAGGGAGGATTATGTATATATGTTGCTCAAAGGATGAATGTGAAAAAGTTTTTTGGTCTCAGATACTTACTACCAGGTCTTGAAATTGCATATCGATAACACACATTGTACTGTCCTCTTGAATTTTTACAACAACATACCAAAAGATCAGGTTTAGGTGGTCTTGAGACGTCTACAGAAGGATATGTATATTATGCAGATGGATACAAATAAGGATATGTGCGTGATTTGGGGGGGATTTTAATTCCACACTGTGTCCAAACGCTGATAGAGGTATATGTGGCCTAACACCTGAAGCCGGGGTAAACGAAACCCACTTTTCTCACACATCACTTGGGGACCAGTTAAATTCAATCAAGTTTTCCTCTGAGCTGGGGTTTGCTAATGAATTATGTTCCCCCATAGTACCATTTAGCTGTACTTTCAATGGACGAGGGAAGTGTTCCATTATCGACTATGTACTAGTACCAAATAGACACGCAAGTAGATTACATAACTTCACAACTCATCCTGTTGCCTATAGTGATCACTTTCCGATAAGTATCACTATAGATCTTCCATCTAACGTTTTAAATATAAGGGGCCACTCTGATCACTTAGTACAGGACATTGCCCTAAATAAACGTAATGGATATGCAATTAGGTGGTCCAGGATAGATCCATTAGTATTCACCAAGACCCTTGTTAATCATTGCAAATCTGATTTCTCAGTCTGTCTCGATGAGACTGCCGCAGACTCTGATATATTTAATTCCTTTTTGAAAATTTCTTCTGAGATAAAGAGGAATTTGCTAGTAGAACATAAAAAACCTCACACTAAAAAGATGGGTTGGTTTGATACAAACTGCACTAAATCCCAAACGGCCCTGAAAAATGCACTACACAAACCAGCTAAAGACCAGCATGAAATTAAGATGGCCAGAAAGGCATACAGAAGTGCCCTTAAAGCACGCAAAGAGGCCATAAGATCAGAAGCATGGCGGGCCCTTGAAGAAGCTTCGGAACTTTGAGATAATTCTGGCCTCTGGAAAGCTGTGAACGCTCCTTTCCTGGCCCCTAACAATCAACCCACGATAGAGATAACTATCTGTGAGGACCAATGGGTGACACATTTTTCTAAACTTTATAATGATCATGCTGGTACACCATCACTGGCAACCACCAGCCAAGCCCTGGGGACTCAGACAGCAAATCTTCTCCCAATCGAGATTGCTTTTACTGTGGAGGAAGTTATTTGTGCAATTAAAGAAAATGCGGGAGGGAAAGCTCCTGGCCCTGATGGGGTGCCAGTGGATTTATACAAATCGAATCCATTACTTTGAGGGCCATTATTGGCCTCTGTTTTAAAAGCCTGTTGTAAACAAGGCTTCATCCGTTCTTGGTCAGAATCAATCCTGGTCCCTATTTTTAAAAAGGGAGATCGTCACGATATTATTTGCTATAGACGGATTTCCCTTTTAGATTCATTCGTAAAAGTAGCTGGTCGAATCACACTAAACAGACTACAGACGTGGGTTGAGGACATGGGTGTAATATCGGAATTGCAATATGGATTCCGTGAAGGACTGGGTACCATCGAACAAGGCCTAAATTTAAATATAGTTTGGGGTAAATATACGCAGAGCAAACATGGGAATCTTTTTGGGCATTTGTCGACTTAAGTTCGGCATTTGATTGCGTCAGCCACCGTAAACTTTGGTACATCTTAGATAACCCTGGGCGTAGTGCTACGCTCGCGGAGCGTGCGTAGTTTGCGATACTATGCACTACGCGAATTGCATGTAGCACAGTGCAAAAACGCGTAGCGGGCTTTTTTTGCTTGCTCGCGGTCCTCAACGTCAAGTTGGCGACCGCGAGCGAGCAAAATCAACATCCCGGCGAGACTTTTTCCTCGTTCGCGATCAGCAACATAAAGTTGCCGATCGCGAGCGTGGGAAATAAACCTCCCGGCGAGATTCTCAACGCGGGGAGGTCAGGTTTCTCATTGCGAGTGGTCGCGTATGCTCGCGATGTGAAACTACCAGTCCACGTTGAGAAACCTGCCGCTCGAGTACAAATCTACTCGAGCGGCAGAAAATGACCGCTTGCACTGTGCAAGATGCCGTTTGCAATGATTGCACAGTGCGGACAAGCATCCGGCACTGTGCAATCAGTGCGAACAGCATTTCCCTACCGCACTATGCAGTTCGCGTAGCTTGCATAGTGCGAAGTGCACTTCGCGTAGCGCTACTACGCAAACTATGCCCAGGGTTAATCTTAGAAGCCATGGGGGTGGAAATCCAACTTGTAAATTTTCTGAAGCAGTTATACCAAGACGCACAGGCCAGTGTTCGATATGGAGGCTCAGGAGAGTGTAGTTATACATTTCCTATCAGGAAGGGGCTAAGGCAGGGCTGCGTGCTAGCCCCCTTTCTTGTTAATCTGTATATAAATGGACTAGGACCAGCATTGATCAGTGAATGCCAGGACTTTCCATATATTGGAAACCGCCCAATCCCAGCATTGTTATATGCAGACGTTGCTGTTCTATTGTCCCGTACACAAATAGGATTATAGGATTCAATGGGATTACAGAGGGTTGTTTCTAGCTTTGTCTAATTTAGGCCTCCAAGTAAACACTTCTAAAACATATGTCATGAAGTGTGGTAACAATAGTGTAAAGTGTCGTGACATTTTCATTAATAACAAGAAAGTTGAGTTTACCAATTGTTTTTCATGCTTGGGAATCCTTTTTGAAAAAAGGGGCTCTTGGTCAAATGTAATACTATCTAGAAAACTATTATTCGCAAAAGTGACAGCAGCACTGGTGAACTTCGCAAGAAAATTGGGTAAACGACCAATTGCTGAATTGATAAAGAGCTATAAAGCAAAATGTGTCTCAATAGTCATGTATGGAGCCGGCATCTGGGGATACGCTGACTCACAACCTTTACAGCTAATTGAAAACGTTTTCTTGCGATATCTATTAGCGGTCCCCAATAGCACTGCCACATTTATTTGCCATGCGGAGCTTGGTTTGCCATATATATTGGACCTAATTAAAATACAACCAGTCTCATTGTGGCATAAGATATGGTCTAGTACCACCACTGGCATTAACCGGGACGTGCTAAATGATTGTCTTAAACTGCAACGGGTGTTTCATATCCCGTGGCTTAGATACGTTAAAAATGTTATGGTTGATTTGGGTCACCTAGAATACTTTTTTAATCTGGCCAGTATTACTTTAAAGATCGCTTGCTTGGACTTTTTGGAGACCAACAGACTCTCTACTGATTTAATAAAACCAACAGTTAGAGAGAATCAACTGCTATTAATACAACCAGGGGTGCAACCCTAACTTGTAACAGTAAAGGGAGGCTACGATAGGATGCTGTTGACCCGTTTTCGCCTAGGCAATTTCTTTAGAATGATTTTGTCCCCTAACACGAATTACTGGTCCCGATCATTATGTCCATGTGACGACATATCTACTCAGTCCACCATACATATATTGTTTTTCTGTAAATTTTATACCGTTTTAAGAAAAAGATGGATTTTACCAATATTAAGGGTGTTAGGACTGAGGCAATGTCGTCCTGCCTTTTTTAAATTGCAACTTTTAGAATACGATGTGTATACCAGTCACCTGACTAAATATCTGAAGGGCATGATCAGAAGTAGGAAAACAATGTAACCTTTTCTTTTACTAATTTTACTATGACTGTTTTTTAGACTTATGTGTGATAATGTAAATGCAAGACATGGTGATTGTTTTTATGTAATGAGCTTTTATGATTTAATCTTTTAAATCAAATAAAGCTTATTTTGATTGATTGATTAGTAGTGAGGCCCTGCTCAGTAAGGCAGTAGTCCTATAAGATCTGCAACTTGGGGGATCTTTGTTAGGTTATAAATAAAGCCAATTCCATCATTGTGGGGATGACCGTACAAGTATTCGAAAAGGTTGTGAATAATTTATAATGGGGAAAACCACGATATTGGCAAATGTCTTGTAAAAGGAGTTTGAGAGACTATCTGGCCCGAGGCATTATTGTTCAGGAGGGATTTAATGGTATAACATGTATCCTCTTCTGAAACTGGGTCCCCCAACTCTTCCAACAGGCCTCTGGAAATATCAGGAAAGTGAACCCCTGTAGTGTGGCTTATACTTTCTCAAGTAAAACTGTGCATTTGTTGGACAACATAAAGATTGGACTGGTGTAAGACTGATTCTGAGCACCTCTCAGGATATATTGACCTGTAGTCCTGCAAGATGACAGTGCACCATCTGTACCCCTAACCTTACAGGGTAACAAGTGGATGTGCAACCCCAGAACATTGCAACCCTGACTCCGCACATAAATCGTGGATCTCGAACCTTTTTGTTCAGTTACTTATACATACCTGAAGAGATACACGAGAAATACACAGTGAAGCGTTTCAATATTTATTGAAGCATTGTAATTCTTGAGTATAACACTAGTGATGCAATGATTAATAGAAGGGAACTGAATAATGTGATTAACATCACAAGAATGGTGAAGAAGATGAACAATTCAACCATTTTGCTGACTACATCAAACTACATTCTTGCATACAAGTACTGTAATATAGTGTACTCCTACCTAGCGCATTCTACCCTATCATTTCTAAGGTGAGTGGATCTGCCAAATCCCTGTCCGGTTGTCTAACTCCCCATTACCTGTGGGTAAGTGTCAGCAAGCTGCCCGTCTTGGTGTAGAATTGAACAGCATCCCTCACATGAGGTGACAGAAATCAACTGAGCTGCAATTCCGCCATGGACTGACCTCTCCGTGCCAGTGAAATGCTTCACTGAATTAACAAAGGCTTGATGTCATATATATAAGAACATCCTCTAAGTTACCATGCCGAAGCCCCAGTCAGGCTGCTGTTGTTTATTCTATTGTGATAGCTCTTTCACTCTAGCGGCCAAAAACAAATAACATCTTGCACGCTGAACTTAGCCCTTGTGCAGAATTTTCAAGGTGGTCTGATAGAGTGCCTATGGAGTGGTATTGTAAGCAAACTGAGTTTGAGAATTGTTATTCGGCGTGTGCACGCAAATGAATGTGTCAAACGTCATTGTGTTTAGGGCGAGAAGGCAACTTAAGAATGTGAGCATGTAAAGATGGTAATTCTTTACCAGGCCTAATACCTCCATACGACACCCACTCCTTAGACGTAAGACGACAAAAATAAAGCTACCTATATGCAATGCTAAACCTACATAAAAGCCTAAAAACCCTTAAAACTATAGAAAGTCACTATGATAGCTTGAGGATAAAAGCATACAGAAAGCCATAAAAAGTATAAAAGCAGATTTTTAAAATGCATTAAAAGGCGGTGTATAAAACAATTTAGGGCCATATGCATCAAACTTTGTAATGGCGATTCCTAAATTGCGATTTTTAAGAAATCGCAATTTAGGAATCGCAATTGCTTATCCATGTAGGAATCGCAAAAAAATTGCGATTCCTACACATTCCTTAATTGCAACTCGCAAATTGCAAAATCGCAATTAAGGAATTAGTTCCCATTCATTCCTATGGGCCTAGAGGCCCATAGGAATGAATGGGAATTGCATGCGCAATTTGCAAGTACCAAATAGGTACTCGCAAATTGCGCATGCAATTTCAAGGGTGCCAAAAGGACACCCTGATGCACCCCTGAAATTGCCATGTTACAGCATGTTGCACACACACATGCCCCAAGGGCATGTATGTGTGCAACATGGAACTTTGAAAAATGCACTTTTGTCCATTTTTCAAAGTACTCGCAAATTACCATCAACTTTGAATTGATGGTAATTTGCGTTTCTTAATTGCGAAATCACAAAATATTTTGGGTTAATGTATTGCATTTAGGGAATCGCAATTTGCGATTCCGTAAATGCAATCGCAATTTAAGTAATCGCAAATTTATCGATTACTTACATTGCGATTTTTGCAAAAACACCAGTCGCAAAGGGGCAGATTCTGCGAATCTGCCCCTTTGAGACCAGTATTTTGAATGATGCATGTGGCCCTTAGTATGTTAAAACAAGTCCAAATTAAAAAATATTTCTACAACTCGTTTATTTGTTCAGAGGAGTAGACGAAACATTGCTGTTCCTGCAGGCAATGATTCCAGTGGCACCCAATGCATCAGGTCTATAGAGCAAAGATGTTCCACCAATCCACCTCAGTGTATGCCAAGGGAGGAACAGCTGGTTCTGATTCCGCAGATTATGAGCCAGCATCCAGATCACCAGGAGTCGAAGCATCCTATGAGGGCTCACAATATGCATTCAGGAGCAATTGTAAGTGCGAGGGACAGCAGTACAAGTGAGCCGTTAACAGGCCCATCAGTAGGGCAGTGTCAGGAGGTTGAACTAATTGTGATCCCAAGCATATATCCAGGGCATACTCGAAAGTGCACCGCAGACGGAAAATTCGCTACACGCAGTGTACCCAAACAGGTCGAAAGGACAAGAACCAATGGTCATTCAGTTCCCTAAGTAAGGGTGCGCCAAAGCACAGTATCTGGCATTCATGACACAGGAGCATGTGTGGTAGTGCTATCCCTATTTGGCCTTGTAGTGGGACATCCATTGTGGAGCAGAAAAATTAAAAACACGATCCTGACACCTAGGAACAGAGCAAGAGGTAAGCTTCCAAAAATGCTTCTAAGCACACAGTGTATGAAAGATGGAATAACTCCGAAGAGTGTCTGGAAGGTGATAACCAACCCTGAGCCAATTGTCTTAAAAAAGTGTGTCACTAGCACTGTATAAGACATGGGAAAAATGCAGCACACAAGCTCCCCAAAATGGTGTGGGAAGGTGGTGCTGAGTAGCGCCTCTATCTCAGAAGAGAACCTTGCAACTTGAAGAACAAATGTCTCTCTTGCAGCTGTTAAGGCCACATCTTTCTGGAACAATAAGACTTTCAGTCTGCTTAAAGTGTCAAAACACACATATGTAAGCTTTATCAAAGGCCAAAGCGTCACATCCCTAACTGTGTGGGCAGGTGGAAATAGTACTGTGTACAACAAGTCACAACTACAGAGACCGTTACCAGATAGGCAATGCCCCCTCTCATCAGCAGCCTTAATCATTCAGCATCAAGTAAGCCCCATTCAAGAGTAACCTGAAAGCCAGACAGATTACAGCAGCTGGGGAACCTTTTCAAGTAAGGGTGGGCAGTAAACTCTTCTCCACAGGTGGAGGTTGTGGAGTTTTTCCATGCTGCGCTCTGCTTGGAGCATGGAGTTCAGTAAAAAAACTTCACCATCCACCGCACGGCGGAGTTTACCACCCACCCCAAGAGAAATAAGGAAATGAAGGGGCACCACAGATAAGCCTGCAGGAGTCTACCCTCTGCGCGCATGGCAGCCTCCCTCCACTCATGTGGCTGTGACAGGAAAATGATCAAATGTGCACGTCCAGCTTGCTCAGCCATGGGTAATGTGATGGAGACTGCAAGCAAGCAGCTTGGCACTGTGCAGAGCCGGGGATGTGCAGATGGCAGGCTGCGGGTGTGCATGTGCTCCCCTTGGGCCCCTGAAAGTTCAAGCCATGGGGTATGGGCAGCCTCAGACTTCATGATGTCTATTGGTCAGCCACCTTTCAAGGATGTGTATGAGGCAGCTTTGATTCCTCTTAAATGTTATCTGGAATCTCATCCAAGATGGCCTCTCGCAGTTTCATGCATCGATTTGGAACACTGAAGGTCTAGTTCTTGCTCGGTGTTGTCATGACCTGGAAGCGGTTATGCTTTCAGTCCTCAAAGCTCCATGCTTCTTTAAACTTGGGCAGATGTTTGCAGCTGCACGCCAGGACTTTGGAGGGCTTCCTGCAGCATAACGGAGGCAGCAACTGCAGCCTCGTAGGAGCCACCTGCATCCACAGATTGTGCTCAGAAAAGGTTCATCTCTGTGCAGACGGTTTGGCTGTGTAGCACTTAAGGTAACTTTAAAGTGTAAGCATGAAGTGGTCCTTTTACAAAAGAAAATGCTTGTTTGGTTATTTTGTAAGATTGGATTAATGTAGAATTTTCTCTCTAAATTACACAGTATGTTGAGTAATACAATGTGTATTATGTATTCATTAATCATCAAGCAGATATGTGTACATTGTATGGATGACTAGTAGGAGTGATGATATTAACTTCGAGATCCACACAGAATGCAGCACAGCCAATCACGTTTGTAAGAGCCGCTTTCTAGGCATGCGGTGTCATAAGTATCTCTGCTGACATCTGGCAACCTGAGATCTCTAGCCCTGTGATCAGTCTCCCATGCATGTGGAGTAACCCTAGTCCCTTGTACCCTGTGGTTCTCTGAGCTCCATCACATGCCCTGAGGCTGACCCAAGTGTGTTGGATGGGTGTTGTGGCAATCAGAGGCTAGGCTTTGACAAGCAGAGCCCACTCATCCAGTCTCTGCCACCCCAGATATCTGTTTGAAGATGCTTACAGCACAGGTAGGTTTGGAGAAATACGTAGATCCCTGGATTTGAGAAGGGCTGAACCGGCAGGGTGTTGGGAACATGGAGCTAGAACTGAATATGGCTGAAATGTTTTCTGCGGTGAGCAGTAGATGCATTGACTCGTTATGTGGAAGGGCGGGTTGCACCGGCTTCTTGTAAAGGATTAGGGCATGCCCAGAATTAGGAATACAGCTAGAAATGAGCATGGAATAAGGGCTGCTATTACTCTGCATAGCAAATTGACTGTAGCAGTGTTAGACCGGGCGGCATGCAGCCGTAGGTAGACCTCCATGGAATTTCACAGAGTTTTTAGACAACTCCGCAGAATTCTGTGGAGTAGAACTCTGTGAGCTCTGCCCACCCCTACTTTCAAGTATCATTACATGAGCCGTGAAGCAAAACTTCCCTGCAAACGAAGGAATGTCCAAAGGTACACACGCTGTCAGTCTCGTTAAGAAAACCCTCAGTCTCCCTATTCAGATATTGGTATTTGAAAGGTAGGATCAATGACTTGTGTACATACCCCTCTCCTAGCACCTCATATCTGCCCACTTGATGATGTTGTAAGCAGTATTGGAAGTGAAATGTCAAAATTGGCAGAAATATTAGTCCGTGGATTATCCAATCCACGGAAGGTGTTTCAGCAACAGTGAATGGCAGTTTCTCCAGCTTCTCTATGTGTAGGATGGTATAAGTTGTGCCCTTAACTGTCTGTTCTTTTGTGAGGTTATATGGCAAAAACAAGCCAGTGGTATTAAGGTGTTTCCATGGAACGCGACCAGCCTGAATTGTCTGCAGAGTCCAGCTCAGTAACATTATAGCTCTAAGCTGCGACTGCCCATGTTGTAAAGAAGACATGTTACTCTGAATGATGTCAATTGCAGATGACAATTTGTTACCCAGAGAGTATATTCTGGTGGTCATTCTATTATCTACTACTGCCAGAGCCCTTTCAAAATTTGCCCTGTCAATTTTGCACAATCTCTCAGCAGCTTCCTGTTGTGAAATTTTCCACACTTCTTTGTATGTTGAATACAAAAAGCACTTTTGATGTGGTCTTTGAGGACCTAGTTAAAAGTCCTGTAATCCCATGTCATCAGAAAGAAGGGACAAGTGTTGTTTAATCTGTAACAGTGTTGAAGTTTTTAGCCAATCTAGGCACAACTTCCCAGCACTGTAAGAGGTTACCACCCCGAGTGTTGTGTCTGCGCATATCTTGTTTTGGGCCTACTGATCTTAAACCTGTCTGTGTCACCCAAACAGCGAGCCTGACATCCCTTAGTAGCTAACAGACACACTGAACATCCCTCTTGATTGGTGTCTGAAGAATTGTATGATCCATTACGAAGCATGATGTCTAATGTTTCCTCCGTATATTTTGTGAATTGTTGAAGGTTCACAAATGTGGGAATGTTTGGTGTATTTAAATTTCATTCTTAGCCAAGGCAGGACGTTTGCTGCACAGTTTGGTTCAGGAAAATCATTTGCTGTGGTATAAGGCATGCTTGAAATAAACCCTTGGGGCCAGATGTACGACCCGCCAATTTGCGAGTTGCAAATTGCATTGCATTTGCGACTCGCAATTTGCGACTCACAAATTGGGATGCACAACAGTGTCTGAGACACTTTGCGATTCCCAATGGGGTCGCAAATTGCATGCCTTATGCATATTAATGAGGCAAGCGCAATTTGCAATCCCATTGGGAATGGCTGGCAATCCCAGGGAGGTGACCTGCTGGGGTCAGCAGACCACCATGTCTGGAACTGCTTTTAAATAAAGCAGATTTTCTTTTTCTGTAATGCAGCCCGTTTTCCTTAAAGGAAAATGGGATGCATTTAAAAAATAAAAATGAAACTTTTCAGTTTCATCTTTTAAGGGCAGGCAGTGGTCCCTGGGACCCCTTCCCGTTTGCGAGTGGTTTACCACCCTTCTGTGAAGGGTGGTAAACTGCAACTGTTTTGCAACCGCAATTGCGGTCGAAAAACAGTCATACATAGCTTAAGGAGTCGCTATTAGGAAGTGACGCCCTTGGAACGCTCTTTCCTAATAGCGAGCCGTTAATCCTATTTTGTGAGCCGCAAATTGATTTGCGACTTGCAAAATAAGATTAGTACATGGGCCACGAGTTTTTTGCGGGCGCTAACTGGTCTAAAACCCATCTGCGCCCGCAAAAAACCTTTGTACATCTGGCCCTTGGTTCCCTGAACGTGCCAATCTTTACTTCCCCAAATGGATTTTAAATGAGCATTGTCTTTCCAAAAGTCAAATCCTTGTATGGACAACTGGGAAATGAATGATGCCAAATATACTAGCTTGGTGCTAGTAAGCATAGTATTCTGAGCCCATGAGGGTGTTAATTTGTAAAAATAAGACTCTGGGTCAGCTGTATTATGACCTGAATTTTTGAAGGAGAGGGTCACAGTCTTCTTCTTTGTCCAGTTCTGGGTAATGGTTCCCAAAGTTGTTACTTACATCTCTAGCTGATGTTTTAAAGACTCCCTCAACTGTTTTCATTGCTTGAATATAATTCCTAACTAACTTGTGTCACAATTTATAAGCTAAAATATGTGATCTTAGTCCCCTCTCTTGTAATTCACTTGTAGAATGCTTAGTACTTTGTGGGTCACTTCTCTTGCCAACAAAGCCTCCTGTTTGCTGCATACACATCAAGATTCCTATAATTGTATCTTGAAGCTGTTTTCTTATGTTTCTATTCCATTCGGCCTGTCTCTGTCTCCGGCTTATGCCGGCTTGCTTTGGCTAACCTCACAAATGTGATTGTATGTTCAATTAGCTCTCCCTTCATCACAGCTTTAGCTACATCCAAAATTGTTGACCACAGCATGCTCTCAGTCTCACTCTTTTACATTATTCTCTATATCTTCACATAAACTTGACCTGAGTATCAGACCTAAGTATCTGATCCCTCAGTGCCACTTTGTTTATTTTCCCAGTACACATGGGGTTAGAGCCACCAAGAGGAACTCTGAAAACAAGATCACAGGTGCATGGTCAAAAAGAAACTTTGTCAATGTCTGAGACCAGAAGCAATTTCAGTAGTGTGGCTGATATCAGGCAGTAGTTTCTTGAGCGAGAGTTATGAACACTTGGATAGGATAGGATAAATATTTATAAAGCGCACTAAAACCAAACGGTGTCAAGGCCCTGGGCAAGACGGAAGAGAGACTAGCACCAGCCAGCTAGGAGGCAAAGAACCAGGTCTTTAAAAGCTTCCTGAAGGTCTGCAGTGAATCCGCCGTGGTGATAGAAGGGGGCAAAGAATTCAAAAGTTTAGCAGCCGCCATGGAAAATGAGCGGCCACCCCATTTGGACCTGCGAAATCTAGGAGAGACAAGTTTTTTCTGAGTGGAGGATCTCAAGGCTCTGCCAGGAGTGTACCAATGGAACAAGGTTTTGAGATGTGATGAGCCTATGCAATGCACAGCTTTGTACACCAAGTTCAGAGCCTTGAAGGTGATGCGCTTCCTAATCGGAAGCCAATGCAAAGCACGGATTCCTTCCCTGGCGGACTGGTGTTTAGGGATGCTAAGAATAAGTCTTTCCGCAGCGTTTTGAATAAAAGTAGTCTCTCTCTCCCTAATGGCCAGGTCACCATATATCAATCATGTTCACATCAGTCATTCCCGCTGCCAGGGAGGGAGAGGCAGGCATATTATGCCACTGAGAGGTGGACCTATCCACTGCAGGGCTGAGCGCTATATTATAGTCCCCACCCATCACCAAAGTGCCATCCAAAAAGGGAGCCTACTTAGAGAATAGCGTTTATAGATAGCTTTCTGAAATCTATGAATGGCCATATAGTGTTCTTTCTTCACTCCATCAGTCTACCCACACAATCTCTGTGTATAGCATCAGGGTGACAAGGGACACCAGCCCAAATCAGGATAGCAATTCCACTAAACTTAGACAAGGCCGTGGAGTGAATTTGGATAGGATAGTATCAGGATTTCAACCATTTAGAGTCAGAGGACATGAGGTGGCTCATATCAAGCCTATGCAATAAGGCGTTACGCTTCAATGGGGAGTTTAGCCTCCAGAGTGCTGAGTGGTAAACATTTTAATGTTTGATTTCTGTCTGAGTGCATTTTCTAGTAGTAGGATCTCCTGGCCTGCAATGTCTTAATGTTGTCTCTAAAAACAAAGTTTTGCTCCCTCTTTTCCATAAGTGATTTTCAGAAGAGAAATGTCAGCATTGATGTTGTTCCCCAATGCTGCTTTTCTCCCTTTTTCTCTTCCTGACTGTGTCAAGTAAATAAAACAAACATCAGCAACTACAAAGAACAGCAGCCTGACATAAGCATATCTCATTGTGTCACTCTTGAAGTGTAGAACCAATAAAAAGTGAACAATAAAAAATTGTGCGTAAAAAGAGTTATTCTCATCCAATGTTAAGGGGCCAGCTCCCTAGCTATCTGTGCCCAATGAAGGCCACTGGGTCTGGATTTTGATAACGATCGCGATGAGCTAAGAATGTTGTTGCAAAAGTGAGGCTCAACATTTTTTACAATCAATTCAACAGACTCAGCAGGACCTTCTCCAAATAAATATAATCTTTATGTAGGGACTAGGATACTTGAGCAACGTGTCAACATCTTTTGTAGTCCAGCATCCTTCTGGTTCACTACTGTAGAGGTAATTCTTAGGTATAAGTTTCACATGGGGAGTCCATGTCAGAATTGCTGTCTAGATGGTCAGCTCGTCGATTCTAGTTTTTTTTCCTTTATCTTGGCTCTCCTGGATTGTTGCGTCCACCAGTCTGGTTACAGTTCATAAATCAGTAGCTGAGAATTCCTGCACTGGTTGCAGTTCCAGATTCAAATGTTTTGTTGAGTCCTCTCTAGTTGAGACTGAGGTTGAAATTCCATTCAATATGAACATCAATTTAAAGGGAAATCTCCATTTGTATAGGATTGTTTGGCTCAAGGATGGTCGATGGTAAGTTGTTTTTTTTAATGCCAATGATATAGCTGAGATATCTTGGAAAGGCTAATTAAAGAGCCTTTATATACTACATTGGGTCTCTGAGTTGCTTTTAAGATCTCTACCTTAATCTTGAAGATGTGGATGCAAATCAACATTTCTAGAGTCAGCTTCTTTCTATTTTGTTACGTACACTGTATGAGCCCTGTCCAGTTTGATAACGGTCTCATAGAATTTTTCAAGTAGTGACCTGAAGAGCCCTGTACGTGTTGTTCCAACTCATAGTCCAAAATCATTCCAGGAAATTCTGCAAGGCATAAATTACTGTGGCTAACCTATTTTCACCATTGTCAGCTCTGTCCAGGACTTTGTGATGTTGCTTCTGCAATTCTCTATCCTGATTTTCAGTTTGTCCCTTTGATGGGCCCCTTTTGCTGTGACCACGTCCAACAACTTTACTCTATGATCCACCCTTTGCACAGATTGGTCTAGCTCTCCCAGCACTTTTGTAAAGTCCTCCTGTAAAGCGGACATTTCTTTTGTTAATTCCCATATTAGAAGATGAATGTCTGTTTCAGTAGCAGGGGCATTCAAGTTATCACTCAGTCTTCTCTCTCCCGGCAGGTCTATAGAGTAATTGGGGTCGATTCCGATCTCGGTCGGGCTCCGAATCGGATTCGGCTTTACCGGATCCGAGTCGGAGGCTTTGTTTCCGACCGATTCGTACAGTCGTCCGAGCGAGCAAGTACGATGCGAGTGAACGCGAAATCGCCGACCGACTCGTTTCCGGGTCCGAACCGCTCCGTCCGACTCGTTCGCACTCGATTCGTGGCGTGCAATGGAGACGTTTTACGACCGAGCCAGTACGATGCACGATCCGGACAGCCGGATTGAGTCGGAGCCTCCGACATGAAAAAGCTCTCGGACGCGGACTTCGGGGGTCCGTGCCGGACCCCCCCCTTCACCCGTAGCCATACGAGTCGGACACAGGGGGGACCCATGGGTCCCCCCATACATGCATGTACGGTGCGGATGGCACCAACGCGCACCCACTACAGGGGGCCCTCTAGTGCGTAACGCATCCATTGAGTCAATGGGAGCCCATGTACACGTCGTACGACTGGCTCCCATTGACTTCAATGGGAGTCCGACCGAACCGAGTCCGGCAGCATACGGCCGCATCGTACTCGCTCGGTCGGACTGCAGGGGTCCAGCTCGGTCGGAAAACAATCCGGATCGGTCGGAGAGCTTTCCGACCCAGATCGGAATCGGCCCCTTTGTCTTTAGTGGTGAACCCCTTAGTTGATTCTGGGCTCCCAGTAACTCTTTAACCTTAGAAGATTTCTGTTCTTTTATTGTAATCCCCAACATTGCTTCTTTGTGTGACTGCCTCCACTTTCTACTGAAGGGCCAAAATGATCACAGGAGTCCAGCCTCAAATGGTTACAATGCCCCCCAAATTTGTACATCAGCCTATCCTCTCAGGTTGTCTCTGCCCCATGTTCAAATATTTCTGTGGCTTAAATAATGTGTGTATGTTGTGTGGTACACCTTCCTGGGGATCATCTGTGATTATGCACCTAGGCTCATCAGGCCTTTATTGCATTTATGTGTATGGGGCCCTCCCAACAGCCCAGACTTGCCAAATGAACCCCGCAAAGCCTCACCGTGGGACTCCCCGGGGTTCCCGCCAGCCACTGCTCATGAGGATTGCTATATTCCCCTGGTGCGACACATCCGACTCACTCGCTTCCCTTCAGGCACTAAGAAGTTTCTGCATGTCGGATCTGCTTAGGCAACATCTACTCTCCATGGGAGCAAAGCTGTGGACCTGGGTCCATCAAGCAGTAGGAGTTTGGCCCAGTGCTCACCTCTGACTGCTCACTTCGGCATAAATCCTCGTAAGCTTTGCAGGTGCCACCTTAGAACTCCTGCACGGGTGATGGGGAGGCATCCAACTCTTTTTGTGGATCACTGACACAGTATCGAAAACAACAATATTGTGATACAAAAATATTGTGTCAAAAATATTGATTGCAAAATATTGTGTCCTTATACTTATAATGGTAAGTACAAACATATCGAAAAAAATATAATTTCACACTAATATTGTTAAATATATATATATAACATAAGGTTTAACATAGTGAATATTAAATATTTGAATGTAGAGCATTAATAGAATGTAAATTAAATCATACATATGTATCCTTGTGGAACTTCAATCCCCAGAGATGGAGACCCGCACTCCAGTGTACAAAAGATAACCAGCACGGTTGTATTAATCCATGGTTTATTAGTGCAAAAAGTTACCAAACAAAAACCCAATGAGTTTTGGCGCCCTGCACGCCTTGATCATGGGTTAGGATTTACATGCCCAACACCAGTAGATAAACACATTAGTGAAAGTAAACAAAGGATGGGATCGCCATGAAAGCAGAAAAAACGTGGCGGCCATTTTGAAGTGGTATGATATGGCACACATACATAGGAGCAGCCACATATATTTATATATAAGCATCTGTGAAGCATATATAAAGACACAAGGATAAACATCTTCATGAGCATATAATGAATAACAATTTACTCATTATGGCTAGTTCACACACTATTCCTATGTGCGTACATAAATCTTGTCTATGATACATGATAGCCCAGTAATGCGTTTGTCAATTGCCCATATTGGCGTGCCATACATGAGAATGTGCCACCGAAGGAGGGTCTCTTCTGAAAATGCAAATGCCATTCCACAACCCCTCTTCTCAGCGTGATACCTCATATTTGTGCATGAGTCAATATCTGAGCCTGCATGCAAAGACACAGTATCTGGTTTGGAGATTGCAATGCAGCAACTCATAACATGAAACCTAAAATCTAATGCCTAACTATGGGTTATGCAAATATAGTTTCCCACTGGAACCTGTAATCCAAAGCAGGCCAACACCCTATCCAAAAGTCAAACTGTCAAAATGACAGTGGGCCCAAGTAGTAACACACCCTTCAAGGTATTCCATAACACACATGTGGGTATGTCTGTGAAAATGAATTCAGCCCCAGTGGGCATACACTCAATCACCCCGGGCTGGTATAGTGGTACAAAAAGAAGCCATACCCCTCCAGGTAACTCCTGTGTCAATGCATTTACAGCTATGGGGTACACCGCGCCCGACAGTCATGAAAGTGTGCAAGTAAGCACAGGTCAATGGTGGGATCACCCATCGCATGTGGTTTACAGCACTAAACACAGCCCAAGTGGGCTTATACATCCAAATTCCAGACCCCTCTAGTTTCAGAAGGCCTGTTCCTCTCCAATGTGTCCAGACCAACTCTCATAGATCACTACATTGGGTCTGTAATGCAGGTGGTAGGAGGGTCCTCCTGCCCTCAAGTGCTGACAGTGAAAATACCATGGTATTAAACCTAGTACAGCATAAATGGCCAAAACCCCAGACACAGACCGTTACAACTGTAAGAATGTTCACAGGGCATTGCCAATGAAATACACAATAAATTGAATTGTCAATATATCATTAAAGAAGAAAAGAAGAGGAGAACAAAGAGAAGAAAAAACATGAAATAAGATCATCTTATCTCATCAGTCCCACTGTGTGGCAGGATGAAACATGAATGAAACATAAAAAATATTGACAAATTAACTGCAAAACATTAAACAAATTACCAAATTATTTAAATATAGAAAGCTATAAAATCCCCAAAAAGATTTACTAACAATATTATAAAAATCTAATATACATTACATATCGCCAGTAGGTAGTTATAGTTAGGACCTTGTTTCTATTCTAAAAGCATTTATTCTTTTGCCAATATCTTTGGTGCCATTTGACGAATCTTTGCGAAATTTTCAAAACTAATGGCCCACTTACTTTAGCTGTTGTTTTGAAAGTTTTGGGGTGATTCTTTAAGCGGGGGCCGAGAAAAAGGGGGGGACCCAAAACATGTTTTCTCCATGTTAATTTCAATAGGAAACTTTAGACACGGCTACAGCCCGAACTGCTGAACGGAATTACCCGAAATTTGGCCAAATGGTAGCTCTTGGTTCAGAAAGCACTCTTCTTGTTAAATGGTGTAAATCCGTTCAGTAGTTCCTGAGAAATGTAAACATTTCTCAGATATCCATATATTGACGCGATCTGATTGGCTGCCAACAGTTGCAACCAGGAAGAGTTGGCCGCCATCAGGAAAAAGGTTGAAAAACATTACAAATTAAGAATAGGGGGAAGGGTAGAAACACCCTGACCCCCTCGGCCTGCTCAGGGGTTCCCACAGGGACACCCAGGGCCCCCTAAAACATTTTTTTTTTAAATGCAGACAAGTCGCATAGTTTCCGTGAATCCAGCCCAAAATGTAAAAAAAAAATGAAGTGCTGTCTCCTGCGCTTCGTTTCTTTTAAGATCCCGGTGAGCCGGGTCCAGTGGGCAATTGTAATTAGATATGCGGGGCCCGTGGGGGACCCTGCAGCCCCAGGGACCACCACCTCCCCGGGGCTATGTTTGTTAAGTGCTGGGGGGTGACACGTGGGCCCCCCGCAGCCCCAGGGACTGCCACCTCCCCGGGGCTATTTATGTTAAATGCAGGTAGCCACGCGGCCCCCCCACAGCCACGGGGACCGCCACCTCCCTAGGGCTATTTATTAATAAGGCGTGGGGGGCTCCTGCCCCACCATGCAGCCCCAGGGACCACCACCTCCCCAGGGCTTTAGTATTGTTGGAGGGGGGCCGCATGGCCACTCTCCTGGAGGTGTAAATGGCCCTGGGCACCGCCACCACCCCAGGGCCGGCTCCAGCAATGTCCCAGGGTGCCCACCTCAGGACATTACAGTTTGCTATGGCATAGCAAACTCTTCATGGAAGTGAGAGCTTGAAAAATGCTCTCGCTTCCATGAAGCGAAGCAGAACTGCTTTTGGGCAGAGGGAGCTACATGTTTGCAGCTCCCTCTGCCCAAAAGCATTGCCGGCTCCCGCAGGAGGCAGGGAGACGACAGGGACCATGGGGGCCTTGAGGCTCCCCTGCGATCCCTAACATTATGGCTATGCCCTGGGGGATGGGGTCCCCTGGGCAATAAGGGCCAAGGTAGGGGGCCGCGCAGCCCCCCATAACCCTTTTTTTTCTTTTTGCCCTGGGGAATGGGGTTTTCGGGGCGGAAATTGGCCTGGGGAGGGGGGCCGCATGGTCCACCTCCCCTTAAAAAAATTGAAATAAAGGCCTAGCCCCGAAATCGGCCTTGAGAGGGGGGCAGCGCCCCCCCTCCCTTTTTATTTTCTTTTAAAAAATGTGCATAGCATACACCCCTGTTTTACAGTTCCATACTGGAATCCCAAGTTGCCCTTGAGCAAATTAGGGTCTGAGTTGTCCCAGGGGTCTCAACAGGCATCTCCATGTAGTGAAGGAAGTGACCCGTTTAGGGCCACCCTGGTCACTAATGACCACCTCTCTGCCTTCCGTACTAAATGAAGAGTCGGTCAGACAGTAAAGAATACAAACCAATAACTTTTTATTCATATGCACTCAGAGCAGAGCCCCATCTGCCCAGTCGCTAGGAGTGCTGCAGGGGGAACTGAAATCAACAAGCATAAAGATACAATATGTACATTTCGTAACCGGGTGCAGACACGCCCACAGTGGAATTTTCCAAGCAGGTGCAGTAAAACTGAAATACAGAAAAAACGGTTCAGCGCTCCTATTTTACACAAAGTATCATGGTCAAGGTCGTTCCATCTGGAGCCTGCCACCAGACAAGAGGGAGAGGGCCTCTATCTGGTGAGAAAGCTATGTGCTGACATGAACAGTGTGCTCATTACTGAAACAGAACCAAAGTGAAGAAACAAAACTCAAAGAGGAGCATTTCTCGGAATTAAACTAGATCAGTTTCAAACAGCCTAAAATGGCACCCAAATGGAAAATGGCGCAGCGAATGCTAACTTACATTGAGCATGTGTGAGCATAAACGATTTCTATTGTAACAGACCCTTCCATTAGCATGAGCTAAAACATTTTCTAACTGCAACAAGCAGAAACAAACTTCAAACAGTAATAAAAAATCACATTGATAAACAATTATGAGCACTCCACGTTATCAACATCAGGAAGTGAAACAGTAAGGAGGGAAGAAGTCTCAAATTCCCTCATCGATGTTCATCATATCCTCAATATCCTTTTGGATCATTATTGCGGCATTTGTGTCATGAATTGATATTTTCTTTTTGGGTGTGAGGATAGCAGTACAATAGGAACAGCAAAAGGGAAGACACTGAATAAGAACACAGCAGAGCACCAATACCACAATCAAATAAATCACTTTTTCAATAATCAAGCTACGAAAAAGAGACCAACTCCAATTCCCACTTTCCATTCCTTTGGCATTTTCGAGAATATCTAAAATATGTTTGGTGATATTCTTTTTCATATTCTTGATCCCGACCACACACTGATCGCCAACAACTGCGCATACACCACCACTCTTAGCCAAAATAAAATCCACTGCATATCTATTCTGTCTGAATATATTCACATACTCTCCAACTGAGTGGTGATGTTGTATAAAGCTGCCACAGTATTATTGGATAAAATTTGCAACTTGCATCCAAAATATTCTCTAGATTTCTCACCCCAGCCATAGAGGTACCACCCAAAGTGAAAATAGAAGAAAGGATGTATCCAAAAGTGATCCCATTACTATAATTATTGACCTCTATATCGGTCACTCCCTCACAAAATTCTTCCGCTGGAGTCCTTTTAACCCATCGGATATTAGGCTTAGCGTATTTACAAGGAACACCTAAAGGCAATACCATTCCAAGAGCTACATCATCAGTACCATTGTGGACATTGGAATATGTTCCATTGGACAAAAAGTAAAACTCTGGGTGTGCATAAATCGGTCCCTCATAGTCCACTGCTGCATACATGGAGTTCATTCCAAAAGTACTCAGATCTGTCATTCATCAAAGGGATCGTATTTTTGTACAGCACTATTCCTGAACAATTTATATACAGTGAAGTGTCAGTGCTATTCACAGTGGTGCAGCAAGCAGGATAATACCCAGCCTCCTGAGTGACTATCAATTCCTTGTAATGCCAACCCACCAATGTCACATTTTGTTTTTCCATATAGAAGTTGTAGCAATAGGTATTGTTAGCACAACCTGGATAACCCATTCCCAGTGGTTTTCTATGATATAGACATGGTCCAAAATACCCCTTTTACTTCTGTGAACTGAGGTGGCCTAGCATAAGTATAATTCACAAGTGACAATGGATATGCAGTCCACAGACTAGTAACGGATTGGGTGGGGTAACAACTGTCCCTTCTCAAAAAAATCTCTTGTGTCTCCAGGAATACATTACTCGGGGCTGTTCTCTTTTTTCTTTTCGGGGAGATAACCTTACTCTTACTGTGTAAAGGTACACCTTAATAATTTTCCAAAACCCACGATACCCCACGCAATATTATTATCTAATGAGCCAAAAGAACAACACATATCGTTTTGTTTTTTCGTGTCCATATCGTATTATGCTATGCAACAAGAACCATTGGATGCGCTTTGTCCGCAACCTTTCTACCAAAAGGATGCAAAGAAGCAAGAATGCAAAGAAAATATATAAGTTCCAGTGTCCGTCAGAGCCTCACTGGTACAGGCTCCTATTGTCCATCAATAAGTTGGTGCTCTTGAGCACCAGTGGTGGAGCTTGCTCTGCCCTAAGCTCTTCAATCTATCCCACATCGATAAAGGTGGTATACCCTCAGGGTAGACTTCTGGTCTCCCTAACTAATGTTCAAACAACTAAGGCAAAGTGAGCACAAAATTCTCCAATAATTTTAATTAATGCCGTTGGTACTATGACTCAGTACTACATATTTTGTGCAGTCCCTCCCTAATCTTTTTCCTCCTTGGACTCAGTATCCCTCAGCTGAGGGCGCAAATTGTACCTGGGAACCCCAGGCACTGTGTGATCAACAAACAAAGGCTCCTGGATAGCTCGAATCTGTGGGGGAACAGCCTCATTCAAAATATTATCATTCTCCTTATCGGTCTGGGTCCAGATCTACTGGGCGTCGCTGAAAGGAACGTACCTGGGCACCTGTTCACACTCTGAGTCGCCCATGCCCTCTTTAACCCACTGATCGTATGGTAACGGCAAAGGAATCTTCCTGCAATGGGTGGAATGCACCCAGTTCTTTCGACCAGCAACCTTTACAGCCGTCCGCGTCACCAACAAAACCTGTTCAGGACCTTTCCAGCGCGGCTCCAAACCTTCTTTCACTGGAAATTCCGAAGGAGAATGTAGTCACCGGGCTGAATGTCATGGCCGGGTCCCTCTGGTATAGGAGGTAGGGACTCCCTCACCTGTTGGTGAATAGAATGAAAACTTTCAGTTAACTGGCCAAGATAATCAAGCAACACAGGATATTCAATATCGGAGTATCTACGAGGGCGTGGGATGCCCCAGACATTTGCTGGTGTCCGAACACGACCCCATAAGGTGACAATCCGGTTCTAGAATGAGCTGTCATTCTTGTTGACAAGAGAGCTAACGGTAAAGCATCTGGCCATTTTAATCCTGTTGTCTCTTGAATTTTTGCCAATTTCAGTTTGAGAGTGCCATTGTACTTGGATCACTGACCGAATATCGACAGTCCGAATATCGAGGTACAAAAATATCGACACACAAATATCGATGTCAAGAATATTTAAGTCCTATCCACATAATGGTAAGTACAAAAATATCGAGAAAAAAATATTGTTGTCAAAAATATCGTTTTTTTTATAATTAAAAAATAATGTCAAATAAAGTACATAATACATATAATTAAAAGAAACAGTTAAAATTATTTTAAAATGTTTAAAATTATAACTAATACATATAATGTAAAAATAAATTAAACATATATAAAATATAATATATATACTTACTTAATAATATTAATAAATAATTATTTTAATAACTTATAAATTGCTAAAAAAAATATTAAAAATTATAAATACATATATATACACAAACACCAATAATATAAATAAAAAAATATATATAACAAATTAAAAAATTTGAATATTTTTATTCTTTTTAAAATACATTATACACTACATTAACTAAAACAGTACAGAAAATATTGGATAGCAGAGAGGATAAAATTACTATTCCTACTCCAGAGAGTGCAACAGTAGGGAAAGTGTTGGATAGCGTAGGGGTAACAATTACTATTCCCACTCCAGTGAGTGCAACAGTAGGGAAAGTGTTGGATAGCGTAGGGGTAAAAATTACTATTCCCACTCCAGTGAGTGCAACAGTAGGGAAAGTGTTGGATAGTGTAGGGGTAAAAATTACTATTCCCACTCCAGTAGGTGCAACAGTAGGGAAAGTGTTGGATAGCGTAGGGGTAAAAATTACTATTCCCACTCCAGAGAGTGCAACAGTAGGGAAAGTGTTGGATAGCTTAGGGGTAAAAATTACTATTCCCACTCCAGAGAGTGCAACAGTAGGGAAAGTGTTGGATAGCAAAGGGGTAAAAAATACTATTCCCGCTCCAGAGAGTGCAACAGTAGGGAAAGTGTTGGATATCAAAGGGGTAAAAATTACTATTCCCACTCCAGAGAGTGCAACAGTAGGGAAAGTGTTGGATAGTGTAGTGGTAAAAATTACTATTCCCACTCCAGAGAGTGCAACAGTAGGGAAAGTGTTGGATAGCGTAAGGGTAAAAATTACTATTCCCACTCCAGAGAGTGTAACTGTAGGGAAAGTGTTGGATAGCAGAGGGTTAAAATTAACATACTTATCAATTAAATAATTTTTTAATTAAATAACCAATTGATAATTAATAATAAATTATGTATAAATAATAACAACAAAAAATAATTACTTCATTATAATTAAATTACTTCCCACTCTATTCCCTATAAACCCACAACCCGCTCCTAAAAAAAATAACACAATTAATATAATTATCAATTAATAAAAATAATTACCAATTAATAGTTAATTAACAATAAATTAATTATCAATACCAATAAATAAAAATGAATAATTATTTTATTATAATTAAATTACTTCCCACCCTATTCCCCTATAAACCCACAACTCGCTACAGAACTAAAACGCAAAATCTACTTTTAAAAACATTAATAACTTCTAAAAATGTAATACATATATTTTTAAAAAAAAATACAATACTTAACAAAAAATATAGAACACATATATTTAAAATACATAACATTAATATAAACATCGATATTATTAACAACAATATTTTTACAAACGATATTACTGACTTCGATATTAACAAAAACGATATTTCTTACCTTCATTTCGATATTCTGGTCAGCGATATTCTTGATGTCGATATTCAGTCTCTTCGATATTTCCAAATCGATATTTTTGTTCTCCGAAAAAAAAACCTCTATTATGTCTGTAAACCATTGTACTTCTCAACAAGACCAGCTGACTAGGGGTGATTGGCAGCAAGAAATTTCTGCTGGACGTGCAACCCTTCACAAATCAATTTAATCACTTTCCCATTGAAATGACTTCCGTTGTCACTCTAGATAACTCGGGGCAAGCCGATACGAGGAAAGAACTCTTTGAGGAGCACCTTTGCAGTCGTAATGGCCGTAATATCTTTTGTGGGGTAGGCCTCAACACATTTGCTGAACGCACATACAACCACCAAAACATACTTAAGATTATTGCATCTCCCTAATTCGATATAGTCCATTTGAAGGACTTCAAAGGGAAAGGTGGGCGGTGCAAAATTACCAGGTGGTGTAGGGTTACCCTTCCCTGGATTATGCATCATGCAAACCATACAGTATTTCACCAAATGTGCAGCTGTCTTAGAGATATTATCATTATGCCACACCGGGGCTAACAATTTACCAATACCTTTTGCACTAATATGAGCTTAACCATGTGCCATAGTAACCACAGGAATTACATATGCATTGGGCAACGTCCAATTCTGTTGCCCCTATTTATCAAACCAACACCCCTCCTCCTTCAACTGTCTGTACTCTTCTGCCATTGCGGCAATTCCTCTATTGTGGCTTCACTCTGTATCTCCTTTACACTCTCAAGGGTATTTTCAAACATGACAACCTCGGGAACCCACCTAGCTGGACCTGCAACGAACATGCGTTTCATTTTACTTCGAGCCGTTTCCTTAGCTACCTGGTCTGCAAAAGCATTCCCACTACCCACATCACCTGTGACTTTTTTATGGGCACTGCACTTAATGACTGCCAATTTCTTGGGGAGCGTTAAAGCAGACAAAAGCCGCAATATCAGGTGGCCATGCTGGATCTTTGTTCCATGAGAAGTAAGGAACCCTCTCTCTGCCCAAAGCCGGCCAAAATTATGGGCAACCCCAAATGCATACTAGCTGTCAGTATAAATATTGATAACCAGCCCTTCACTCAATTCGCAAGCTCGAATAAGGGCAGAAAGCTCAGCAGCTTGAGCTGACAGATTGGGGACTCGTGATGTCTCTACCACCGTCCGCAATGTAGTGATAGCATAAGCTGCATTGGTGGTGCCATCTGGTAATTTAAAACAAGAGCCATCGACATATAGTTCTCCTTGAGGGTCAGATAAGGGAACATCACTCGGGTCTACCCGTCCTTTTGTTTCTTCCTCTGTCTGAAAAATACAATCATGTTTGTCGACTGCATCATTCTCAGAAGGGAGGGGTAGTAACATGGCTGGGTTCACAGTGGCACATCTCTTAATCGTAATGTGTTTAGCAAACAATGTCAATTCATAGCCAGTAAGACGTGCACTGGTGAGGTGCTGTGTCTTCATCTTATTCAAAAGGGTATCTACTGCATGGGGTACCATAACTGTGAGGTCTGTATCAAGTATGAGTCCAGCAGATTGTCTGAAGTGGCCACAGCCACGACTGCTCTCAGACAACTCGGAAGGGCCCTAGCAACAGGGTCAAGTACAGCAGAAAAGTAAGTGCAAGGCCTCTGCTTATCCCCAAACTTTTGTGTTAGGACAGAAAGCGCGCAGCCAGCCATCTCGTGGACATAGAGCACAAACGGTTTATTATAATTAGGTGTGCCAAGCACCGGAGTCGAACAAAGCGCAGTTTTTAATTGTTCAAAAGACTGCTGGCCTTCGGGCGTCCAGGGCAAGGGCTCACGCACTGCTTTCGTTGTTAATACAAGCAAAGGTTTGATTAGTAGCAAATAATTTGGTATCCACTGTCGACAGTAGGAAGTAATACCTATAAAAGCTCGTACATCTTTCTGAGTTTGTGGAACGGGCATTTTAACAATGGTACTGATATGCTCAGGGGTCAACCTCCTACTTCTCCTTCGACAGTAGGTGACCTAAGTAGGTAACCTCCTGTCGACAATACTGAAATTTGGAAAGAGAGACCTTATGACCAAGATGTGCCAAATGCAATAGCAACTTCACCGTACTATCCTTGCAACCCTGTTCCGTATCAGAAGCAATCAACAGATTGTCGTCATATTGCACCAATACATTACCTGGAGGAAGTGACAGTGAATCCAACTGACTTTTTAGTGCCTGACTATAGATACTAGGACTTTCCGTATAGCCTTGAGGAGCGCGACAGAATCTAAAGCTTCTGCCGGCCAGTGTAAACCCAAACAAATACTGACTGTCTGGGTGAATGGGAATACTAGAGAATGCATTCTTTAAATCAATAACAGAAAACAACTGAGCAGTAGATGGAATCATCATTAAGAACGTAGTAATATCAGGAACCACTGGAAATTGCGGAACTATTACTTCTCACAAATCAATCACAAAGCGATAGACATCATCAATAACATCAGAGGAACCCAAAGGTGTCCTCTCAAGGACCGGAAAAATAGGGCTATTACAAATGTTGGCAGACGTTTCCTCAACTACTCCCTTCCGTATCAAATCCTGAATAATCTGAAGAAGAACCCGTTCTCCTGCCTGCGGTATCTTATACTGAGGAATGCAGGGTAGAATAGCATTATCTTTAACTGTATAGAAACTGGTGGTATATGCAACAAACCCATATCTGTATCACCTGTGGCCCACAGTGTGGGTGGTACCTGAGCAAATTCAGCTGGAAGGGGCGCATCCTGAGACAAACACTGCCTAGTACTCACATCCAGCCCATAGTAATATAAACACCTGCAGGGGAACAATAAATAGTAGCATGCAATTTCGTCAACAAATCCAAACCCATCAGATTTTCACCACAGTTAGATGTCAACAAGAACGGAGATTCCACCGTGAAAGGACCAACAGTCAATGCAAAGGAGGCGTGAAATGGGGCTTACAACGGGTACACCTGAAAAACCTACCGAAACATTATTGTGGCCAGACAAACCCGCCCCAGGGACCATATGTCGAGAAACAGAACTTTTCGTCGCACCTGTATCCACCAAAAATTCCTTAGCCGAGCCTTGTAAATCTGCTGTGACATAAGGACCACGCTGGTCTACAGGTATCGGAACTGGTCCCTGGCTGTCCTAACTATAAGACATACCTGTCACATCATCCATGTCATAATCATCATGGTAATACTGTCCATCTCTCTGGTCATCAAAATAATTCTGTCGGAGCGGCCCCCAGGAGCCGCAGCATTCTGATTTCTGTCGGCCCCATGGCCCCTACCACCAGAACCTCGTCCTCTGGGGGATGCGACCTTCTGTAAAAGGACCGGACACTGACTGCGCCAATGTCCTTCCTCCTTACAATACGCACACTGATTCGGGCCCAAAGGTGTCGCCGAAGGCTGCCTAGTACGCGGAAGTTGTCTAGAGGGACCTCCTTGTCCCCTACTATTTCCCCTAAAAGCTTGCTGCAGCAACACCTTCATCTTTAAATCCTTATGCTTTTTATCAGTCTTATCATTATCCTCCTGATCGCGATGTTCATAATATTGGGCCATATTCAAAATGACAGAGGGAGAAGATGTAGACCAAGTACTCTCAGACGCCTGCAAACGAGTCATTGTTCCAGGAAGAAGGTTAGTAACAAAGCGGTCAACAAACAAATGAATTCCTCCCTCAGTGGACATATCCTGCCCACTGTAATCCAAAAACGTGTCTTCAAACCGAGTAAAGAAATCAGACACGCTCTCATCCTTCTTTTGTCTACAAGCCGTCAATCTATCCCAACTTACTTTCTTAGGTGGAATAAGTGTGTGCATATATGTAATGATACTACCAGGCAAAGCGAGTATTTCAGCGCAGGGTTTTTCACCTGGCTTCCTTGCCTGATCCCATCCTTTAATCACAACCCATGTACCACCCACTCCGCAACATGATCTTGAGTGTGAACCTGTCTCCAAATATCGATCGGAACAAGAAGACCAAAAAACATTTCAATATCAGCAAGAGTCATTACAGTAGAAGAGGCAGCCTCTGTTAATTCCTTATAATAAGCTGTAGGATTTTTCCTAGGGTCAGGCAACGTAGCCTTAAGGGCTAAAACCTCACTTCTTTTCCAAGGAGTATAAACCCATTGCTCCTGAAAACGGGCAGCTACAGCTGGTCTAGTGACATTACCGCGCTGCTCCGTTAACTCGGGTATCTCTGGATGATATATTGGATGGACCTCACGCATAGGAAACGGAGTGATTTTAGTGGGACTCTTTTCTTACAACCGGACTCTGTAAGAAACTATAGTATGAATATTCGTGAGCACCTGTCCTGGGGCTAAATCAGCTACATAAACACGGTCCTTAATATCAAATAACACTTGTGGAGCCTCTATTTTAATATGTGTGCGCAAAGGTCAATCAATGTAGCAGACATATGCTGAAGAACATGCTGCTGTAGAAAAGGCTCAAACTCACGCACAGCCGGCCAAATGTCCTCAGCGTCATAAATCGGATTACTAGCCCACTTCATAGCCTGTCTCGCTAGCACCTCCTTCTCATCTTCTCCTTCTCCAGAGCGCACCAACAGACCCATCCGTTCCCTAAATTTCGCCCAATCCCTGTCCTCTAACCCTCATACTGGCGTCTCAGCATGCGAAAGTATCTGAGGATGAAAAACCGGAGAAGCAACAGAGGTAGCAGGTTCAATCGCTGTTAACGTTTGCACCGGAGGAGAAAGAACGGAGGACACAGGAGTTGAAACGGTAGATGTACTAAAGGTCACAGTCAGCAAAGATGGTGAAGACAAAGAAGGAGCAGGGGGTGCGGTGGCCAAAGCCGTCGAAGTAACAGCCGTAGATACAGAAATGGCCGCAGCAGATGAAACTGTAAAAAGGATTATGGATTGTTTGCAATATATTAAATGACTACAAAGGACTCTTGGTGAAAAATGGGATTGTACGTAAGTCCAAGAGTTGAAAAAGAAGACGTCAGAAGGTAAGGAGACCTGACTTTGAAAATTAATTTTTTTTTTTTTTAAATGCCAATTGAATTAGGGGATTTCTTTGGGCAAAACAGGCAAGTAAGGTGATAGTGGAGGTTAGAAATGGAGGGTGTGTGCAATATTATCTAGGTAGTCTGAAGACATCAACGTAAATTGTTGAATTGCACCCAATATTCTCTCAGACATTTCTTTTGTTCTTTTTGATATTCGTGGGTTCAGACTACCAGTTAATGATTGCGACATTCTCATTTCTTGGAAACTTTGCTCCTTCCTCAAAATTTCCAAGAAATGATAGAAGTTAGGATGAGGTTTGCCAATTGATTTACTGAAGGAGTTGTGCCATCCCTCTATGGCATTGTGTGTTTTTGCTCCTCCCTCTAAGCAGGTCGAGTAGCAGTTTCACCACTTCAAATGGAAACGTGGTTTCCTCCTGCGACCTGACCTGCTTAGATGGCCAACCCATGTCTTCAAAGTAATTTAGAAGGAGTGCCAATTTGTCTTCGTTTGATGTAAAGTATTCAGATTCTGTTATAGTAGTGTAGTATTCGTCTACACTGTCAGGAGGAACAAAACAAAGGTCTGTTAGTTTTTTTTAATTCAAATTGAAGTTTGCTGTCTGATATATAATCCTCAACTAAGGATGTTTTTTGAATTTTTCGCCAATATGCCTGAGAAAAGTGAAAAAAAACATCCTTGAATTTGGGTATCCGTGTAGATTTTGGTAATTGTATTAATCATTGGTAATTCAAAGTCAATTAATACTTTTCAAGGACTTTTGTTTGCTGTTTTAGCTTTTATTACTGACAAAAATTCAGTGTACGTTGAGGATTAGTTATCAGGGAGTAAACTGTACACTAAGGGAACAACTGTATTATTAATATAGGCTTGAATAGTGTATATTTGGGTGAATGGATGGGGTGTGGATTTAAACGTCCCATCCATCATCCAAATTTCACTACTCTCCAACTTAACAAGGTTATGGGGTGTGCTAAAGATTAGTATTCTTTTTTGAGGGTTGTCATGTAAAAAAAATGGTTCATTAGTTCAGGAGGAATGTTAATATCAGAAAAGGTTTGAGGTGTTACTCTTTGTGGGTTACTTGCCTTTTTTTACGCTGTATAATTCTGCGTAGGTTGGGTATTGTGGGCATACTACTAGCAACATGAGACGGAATGTGTTGGGATACCTCCCTCAAAACTGCGCCACAGGGTTCATTGGAGGTGGATGCAATAGCTTTTATTTCATTTATATTTTCTCGTACTTCAATCTCCATTGCAGAGGCAGAGTGGTTATGCTCTGTGGTTCTTAAAACAGAGTCCGCAAGAGTAACCGCTCTGCCTGTGCAATGGGATGAGTAGTATTGCATACACCTCCAATGACACCTGGGCTCAGTTAGTCTCTCCTTACAAAAACATACCCACTATGCTTTAGGAGACGGTTCCCTCTGCTGGAGGAGATGTATTTCGCCTCTTGATTTGAAGACATTATCTGTTAAGATTTAAATAGGAAAAAAAAAGTTAATACATTTTTAAGTGATGCTGATTTACTGTTTGGAACAAAAAGGTTTGTGAACATTTTATGCACATTTTTATACTGTTTTAATTTAATGCACTATGAAGTGTGAATAAATTGTTTACCCTTGTTGCTTATGAATATTATAGTTTATAAAATCGAAATTATTTACCTAGGAGAGAAAAATGGCTAAGTTGTTATATAGAATATTTAATGTTATAGCTTAAATTTTTTGTTGCTGTTTTTTGATGCTTTTGGTGTATCAGATGTTTTGAGGTGGTATTTTGTTGTAGTGTTGGTGATTTTCACAAGTGTGACTTTTTCTTCTTAGTTTGGTCTGGAAGAGAAAAAAATTAGTGAGTCTTTTTTGTGTTTTTGATATTTGGAATTAACATGCAATGGAATAGATTAGTTATTTGTAATGGTTGAACAATTGAAAGTTTGGTTTGTTTTTCAATGGATAGTTTGTTTCGGTTTTGCTTTTTAATCGTGAGGTTTTTTATACTTTATTTATATGAACCTTTGGTTATTTCTTTACCTTGTAAATTTGGTTTTAGTTTTGCATAGTTGTCTGTTTTGGAAAAGGTTCTGTTTGAAGGAAATTGTACACATTTATTTTTCAGCTATTTCAACTTTATTTATAAAAATATTAACTTAAACATTTACCTTTGTAAGATGAGGTTCCTTCTGGTTCGATTTCTGAAATTCAAAATGTTTTCTTTGATGAAAAATCTGTAAAGCAAAGTTGTTGAAAAATGTTTTAAAAATGAAAAATTTTAATTCCTATTTTGCATTGTATATTCAAATTTGCATTTCATTGTTTGTGTTTTATGATTTAGAAAAACTTGATTTTTATTTACCTTGATTTATTTCTTTTTTCTTTATTTGATTGTCTTTTTAATAGAATATGAGCTGTGTTCTTGTGCAATTGTGTTTGATGATTTTATCTGTTGGCAAAAAATAAATGTGTAAAAAAGGTTTAAGAATATTTGATCATTGTTTTATTCCTGAAACACCATCCAGCACTTACCCTGAGGCTAGCACATGTCGGAGTAGGAATAGTAATTTTGCACCCACCACCATCCAGCACTTTACTTGAGGAAAGCACCTGTTGGAGTAGGAATAGTATTTTTGTCCCAACCACCATCCAGCAGTTTCCCTGAGGCTAGCACGTGTCGGAATAGGAATAGTAATTTTGCCCCCACCACCATCCAGCACTTTCCCTGAGGCAAGCACAGGTCGGAGTTGGAATAGTATTTATACCCCCACCACTGTCCAACACTTTTCCTGAGGCAAGCACATGTCGGAGTAGGAATAGGTATTTTACTTTTACCACTATCATGCATTTCCCCTGAGACATGCACAGGTTGGAGTAGGAATAGTACTTTTGCACACATCTGTTTAATGCACTTTTTACAGTCTTTGTAGTTGGAATAGGATAATTGTCCCCACCTGTTTTTACTACTTTTTGTGACGTAAACATAGTTTGTAGTTGAATTATTAATTTTAAAAAAAACATAATGGTTTTTCCTTGTCGATAACACAGGGGCTGATTACGATGGCGGAAAACGTCCATTTAGTTACGCCTGCAGCGGTCATCGCGACCACCATATTACAATGGGCAAAGAGAGCCCTTTTTCCATCCGTCGCAGTGTTTCCGGATCCGCCAGATTTTTCGTTCTGCAATGGTGCTGGAGGGAGCCAATAGAGAGAGACCGCCGTGCGTAATGATGTCCCGACCGCCGGACAGATCACGATGCGTAAAACAGCCCATCAGAACGCAGCGGAGAAACCAGCTCATCGGAGATGGCGGAAGCACAACTGCGGAGATAGAAACTTGAGTCTGAGACACCTCCAAACGTTCCTGGCCATCATGGATCCTGCTCTACAAGCCCTTCCGCTACTGTACCTGATCCACTACCAGCAGATAAGACGCCGTCGTGGTCAACACCGCAGGTAAGTCAATAACACAGCCCCGCATACAACCCCTGTACAACAACACACTACTGTCGCGCTAAAATACATGTCCTGTCTACATCAGACACCCTGGTGGAGACCGGAACATATACCATAGTCTAAGTACACATGTCTTACACATAGGTAAATTGTCACCTCCGCATCGGGGGCACCCATCTCCATAGAAATGATTGCATCTAGCCCGGTCACGTCACCGCTGCGGTGAAGCCACGGAAAAACTTGCCCACAATGTTGTAGGAGTCCAGCACATTGTCCCAGGCAAGCAAGATCCTCATTATAACCTCCACACCACATTTTGCATAAGAGGTACCACTCTGCCCAACATATCTGCAGCAAGAAGTCATGTGCATGGACACTGTTTATAGTGACATTTAATTAGGATCATCAGCAATTGTATAGCAACATGAGTGAGGGATGAGGCAAGAGTCCCTTCAAAATGACAATAGTCATCATTGCATCTAAATAAGGGTCAGTCCACATACAATGTGGAACAGAGGAGGGCAGAGCAACCAGGGTGTGTATGTGTATTTCACAGTAGTCCAACAAGGTGTTGGATGAGCCAGTGAGCCAAGGTAGATGACATATGATTTGAGACACCACTGCCACATAATCACATCTCAGCGCACACCCCAAGCAGACATTGGTAGGTTCATCACATACAATGGCAGACTATACCACATAATGACAGCCCATACCATGCCACGCAGAACAACATTTCTGACTCAAACAGCAAACTCAAAGTAAGCACCAGTGTGCATGTGACTCACTTGTGTACTGCTGCACTAAATGACAGCATATGAGTATGTCCTGTACATCAACATCACTGACTACACTGCCACTTCACAGAACACCTCCACACCATTACTCCACCTCAACAAAGGTAGCACCAACTATAAAGTATTGAATGAATGCCAAAGTGTCAGGAAGAGTCCATCTTGACAGCAGTAAACTCTGACCTGAGACTCATGACAACCCTCCTGTTCCTCATACCTGCCTTCCACTTCCACTCATGTGAATAAAAGTGAGTAATTGAAGAAATGAAGAGTCACTGTGCAGATTAACAACCTTGGAATGGTTCACACTGCATGTTAAGTCCTTGATACAGCTCACACACTTAAACCCTGCCTCATACACATACCATAAGTCAGCAGCACTGTATCATAACAAGTAAAGTATCTTAAAGTGGAGTGCACAGTGCAGGAAAATCATGCAGCAATGACTGGTAACATTTGTACATGACATTCAAGAGTACCACACATGACACTACACTTAGGACATCAAATTATACATGGGTGGCACAGAGATTAAAATTGTATGAAAGTAACATCTGTGCAGTATCCCTGTGATACAGCAATGCAAGTAAAGCATTGGCCCAGAATGAGATGAACTGTCATAAGCCATACAGTGACCAGCCCCTCATCTGTGTCGTCTCTCTTGACATGTGTATGCCACCATCACCACACTCATGGGGCAAGGTGACATTCCCTGACTGTCAAATCCAACTATGACCTTCACACATACCCCTCATCTACCCATCTGCCACCTTCACTGCACAACACCTGGGAGAAGCCCTGATAAAGGTGAAAATAAGGTCCTATGAGTTCCCTGATAACCAATGCTACACCCTAGTTTGTATCTACAAATTCCGGAGTTCCACTCAGGGATGTCAGAACCAATGCTGAACTCAAACCAATTGCCAAACACATGTATCACAAACCACAACAAAAGAAGTCCAACAAGCTTGGCCATGTGCAGCCAAAGAGTGGATAGGCAATGTGATCCTAGACAACCCTGGAATAGATAACATTTCTCCTCTGGCCAACTGCACAGACAGCATCATCAAAACTAACTCAAAAATACCTGACTAAATGTCAATTATAAACACAAACTGTGTGCAACCAGACAAATCTGCAAAGACAGACATAGACACTCCACCAGTTACAAAGTGAGCATGGTGTCAATGTGTAGCACAAGCATTCACATGCACAATCCTGACAAGTGACTGTTCAAATATAGGAGGTGTGAGAAGTTGGCCTGGTATATGCTGTTCACTAATTAAAGTGGACACCTTGCACCAGGGCAAATCGACTCTTATGGTAGATAGGTTTAAGACAACCTTTTAAAGAAAGCTATCCTAGTGGTAGCTGTGGAGAGCAGCCTTCAGGCTAAGTCTCGGAGGAATGTAAAGCAGCTTGTTTTACCATATAATCTCTTGAATCACCAAATGAAAAGACACCACACAGGTATATATATCAAATATATATGTATTTATTTCTAAATAACTCTCTACTAATCTCTTTATGAGATTAGAAGACAAACATATGCACAAATCAACGTTTCACAATAAGTTAAGCACAAAATATGGCTGGGGCCCTAGGGGCGTACCAGACCATATACTAAGTAAGAGACTTAGAAACAACGACTTGCAGGGAGACAAGGCCTAGGGCCTTCAGAAGTGCTGGGGCCTCACAAAACCACCCAAGGCAGGTAAGTAAAGGACCCACGGGGGACGCGTGCAGTGTGGATACACAGGCGCGGATCGCCGTTAACTTCAATGGGGCAAGTCGCGGTTGGAAATAAAGAGTTTTAGGATACTTCGGGAGAACCTACAAGCAAGTCACTTACAGGGTAAGTAGTTCTAGGGCCCACACCCACAGGAGCACCGTAGTGCTGGAGTTACCTCACCCAGGGAAGCCGGGTGCACAGGTGTCCTTTGGTGTCGGGTCGCGGCGTCGTTTTCAATGGCGAACAAAGAAGACTTGCTGCTTGCGGGAGCTGAAGAAGTGTCCGGTGGAATCCAAGCCTGGATTCTGAAGAAGGATGACCTGAAAGCAGAGGGGACAGTGTTCAAAGTCACTTGGCAGTGACCCGGGGCAAGGAAGATGGATGCCCACCGTCGTCGGTTGATTCAGGTCGGTTGCAGGTGCCTTGACTCTTCAGCCACGTGGTCCAGGAGGTGTCGACGACGACCAGTAGCTGGATTCGGTGGGTCCCTCGACGTCTGCAGCTGACTGCGGTGTCGGCAACTCGATTGGAGCCAACAAGCATTGGCAGCAGCAAGTCTCGGGGAGATGAAGAAAAGTTGATGGCGCAGACCAGCAAGGTCTGAGGGACTCACCCAGCGAGGGTAAGTCAGGGCAGGCCTGGAGCAACCAGAGGAGCCCTTTGGTTTCTTTAAGAAGTCTTCTGGGGACCCACAAGCCGGCGGGCAAGGGATCGCGAAGACACCTCGGGCGGAATCACTCAACAGGGGCCCACGGTCACTCGGGACGGTGTAGGCCTCTGATCTTCGGAGGGATTCCTGCTGGAGGTCGGGACCACACGTGGTCCAAAGCACAAGTTCGTAGAACGTTGTGAAGGGGTTGCACTCGACAATAGTGCACGGTACCCAGGGGTCGCGGTTCCTCGTTACTCGTGGGGTCCACTTGCCTCAGCTTCGCTGGGGACTCACGATGGCCTGGGAGAGGTCAGGAAATCCACTTCTTGGGCTGCAGGGACTTCGGACTCCGGCGGGAGCGGCGTAGTTTGCGACCGTCGTTGTCGTTTTTGGTGCCTGCCAAGCAGGGGAGTCACTCCTTGACTCCAAGGGAGATTCTTCTGTCTTCCAAAGGTAGTGGAACGTCGAAGGGCCAGGATTCTTCTGTAGAGCGTCGTCCAGGGGTTATCTGCTTTGCAATGGCAAGGTTCCCCCTCTTATACTAAAAAGAGGGGATGGACTAGCTCTATGACCCCACCTATGGGAGGGTCAAGGGAGGGGGTGGCTACACCCACTTCCCTTTGTCCAGTTTCGCGCCAGAGCAGGGGCAGGTAGCCCCTGAGCTGGTTTGAACTGGCATATGCACAGAGGAGCCTTCTGCTCCCCCAGTGCAGGACTTCAAAGCACTCTAAGAGTGCACCCACCCAGCCCCAATACACTAAACCCTGTCTGGAAGGTGGTTACACCTCCCTGTGACAGGATGCCTATTGTTGGGCTTCCTCCACTGCGAGTTTCGGTCATCAGCAGGAGGGCAGCCCAGTGTCTGTGACTGGTGGCATCCATTTTGTGATGCCAGGGCTCTTTAGGATTCTACCGCGTTTCCACAGCAGGTACATGTCTTATCCCTCTAGAAGGGTGGAATGCTACCCCCGCCGCCAAGATTGGCGGGGGGGTAGTATTCCAAGATGTTTGACACCAAACACGACATGTTTTGATGCAGCCATTCCAAAGTTAGCATTTACCGCGAGGATATAATGCACTTAATAGTATATGGTTTAACCGCATCCACAAACAGCACCAGAGAATAGACTCTGAGAGCTGCAGAGGGGCCCTGCTCAGGCAGAGGCACCCCCTCACATAGAAGCCAAGCACCCTGCCCTCAGGATTGATAGGGCCTGCCTTAGGGGTGACTGATAGGTTTATATGTGTGTGCAGGAGAGATATAGGAAACCTATATCTCAGTGAGGGGTGCTAGCACCACCTCACCCAGGCTGCAGTAGCAGGCCTGTGGTGTCAGATTTAGACTGCTTCCCAGGGGTGGCATAACACATGCTGCAGCCCCTGGGAGGCCTGTGAAGTACCTATGCCCTTGGCACCTAAGGTACCATATACTAGGGACTCATAAGGCACCACAGTATCCAATCACTAGTGCACCTAGAGTGCACTCCATGTCGTTTAGAGAGAACAGAGAGGCTGGGGCCCTGATTGGCAGGGACCCAGCCAGACTATAGCCAGAAACCAGTGCTAACATCAGAAAAAAAGTGGGGGCAACATAAGAGGCAGATCCTACTCTCCTACACAACCCCCCCAAACGTAGGGACACTAAACTAACCTTGACCAGTTGAGTCTTCGTGTTCAAAGTGGAAATACCTTGAGAGTCCATCTGCATTGGCATGTTGGGTCCCAGGCCTATGTTCCACTGTATAGTCCATCCCCTGTAGGGAAATGGACCACCTCAAAAGTTTTGGGTTTTCACCTTTCATCTGCTTTAGCCATAGGAGGGGCTTGTGGTCAGTCTGAACTATGAAGTGAGTACCAAACAAGTATGGCCTCAGCTTCTTCAGGGCCCATACCACAGCAAAGGCCTCCCTCTCTATAGCTGACCAACGTTTCTCTCTAGGGGTCAGCCTTCTGCTAATAAAAGCTACTGGCTGGTCTTGACCTTCATCATTCAGTTGAGACAGTACAGCTCCCACACCCAGCTCAGAAGCATCTGTTTGGACAATGAACTTTTTGGTGTAGTCTGGACTCTGTAAGATGGGGGCAGTGCACATGGCCTGCTTTAGGTCTTCAAATGCCTTTTGACAGCTAGCTGTCCACTGAACCTTTGTTGGCATTTTCTTAGAGGTAAGATCATTCAAGGGGGTCACTATAGATCCATATCCCTTGACAAACCTCCTATAGTACCCAGTCAGGCCTAAGAAGGCTCTCACCTGTGTCTGGGTGGTTGGAGCAACCCATTCCATTATGGTTTGGATTTTGCTCTGCAAAGGCTGAACCTGGCCTCCACCTACAAGGTGGCCCAGGTACACAACCTGACTCTGCCCTATCTGGCACTTGGTGGCCTTGATAGTGAGGCCTGCTTTCTGCAGGGCCTCCAAAACATTTCTGAGGTGGACCAGGTGATCCTGCCAGGAGGAACTAAAGACAGCAATATCATCTAGATAAGCTGAGCAATAAGTTTCCATCCCTGCCAGAACTTTATTCACCAACCTCTGAAAAGTGGCAGGTGCATTTTTCAATCCAAAGGGCATCACCACAAAGTGGTAGTGCCCACCAGGGGTCGAAAATGCTGTTTTGGCTTTTGCATCATCAGCTAATCTGATTTGCCAGTAGCCAGCTGTTAGGTCAAATGTGCTTAGATACTTGGCTGAGGCCAAAGTATCAATCAGCTCATCTGCCCTTGGTATGGGATAGGCATCAGTCCTAGTGACTGCATTGAGGCCTCTGTAGTCTACACAAAACCTCATTTCTTTCTTACCACCCTGGGTATGAGGCTTGGGTACCAGGACTACTGGGCTAGCCCAAGGGCTATCTGAAGGCTCAATCACGCCTAACTCCAACATTTTCTGGACTTCAGTCCTGATACAGTCCCTGACATGGTCAGGTTGCCTGTAGATTTTATTCTTGACAGGCAGACTGTCCCCAGTGTCCACCTCATGGGTGCACCAGGTAGTCTGACTAGGGGTCAGGCTAAACATATGTCTAAACTGTTGCAGAACTTGTCTGCACTCAGTTTGCTGATGGTCAGTGAGGCTGCTTGCCAAAGCAACACCATCTACTGACCCATCATCAGGGTTCTGAGAGAGCAGGTCAGGGAGAGGGTCACTCTCCTCCTCCTGGTCCTCATCAGTTGCCATGAGCAAGCCCATGTCAGCCCTGTCAACATATGGCTTTAATCTGTTGACATGAAGCACCCTTAGGGGGCTCCTGGGAGTTCCAAGATTCACCAGATAGGTGACTTCTCCCTTCTGTTCAACTATTGTATGGGGGCCACTCCACTTGTCCTGGAGGGCTGCTGGGGCCACAGGCTCCAACACCCACACTTTCTGTCCTGGCTGGTATACAGTCAGCACAGCCTTTGGTCATGCCAAGCTTTTTGCAATTCTTGGCTGGCCTCCAGGTTTTTGGTTGCCTTTTTCATGTACTCTGCCATCCGGGAGCGGAGACCAAGTACATAGTCCATCACATCTTGTTTGGGGGGCTTGAGAGGTAACTCCCAGCCCTCTTTTACCAAACATAGTGGACCTCTCACAGGATGCCCAAACAGAAGCTCAAATGGGCTGTAACCAACCCCCTTCTGTGGAACCTCTCTGTAGGCAAACAACAGGCAAGGAAGAAGAAGGTCCCATTTCCGCCTAAGCTTCTCTGGGAGTCCTTTAATCATTCCTTTCAAGGTTTTGTTGAAGCGTTCAACTAAACCATTGCATTGTGGGTGATAGGGGGTGGTGAACTTATAAGTTACACCACACTCCTTCCACATTGCTTTCAGATATCCTGACATGAAGTTGGTACCTCTGTCAGAAATGACCTCCTTTGGAAAACCCACTCTGGAGAAAACTCCAATGAGGGCTCTTGCCACCACAGGTGCTGTGGTGGTCCTCAGGGGAATTGCCTCTGGGTACCTGGTGGCATGATCCACTACCACCAGGATAAATCTGTGCCCAGATGCAGTCTGAGGGTCAAGGGGACCAACAATGTCAATCCCTACCCTTTCAAAGGGTACCCCCACCACAGGTAGTGGTATCAGGGGGGCCTTTGTTGTGCCACCTGCCTTACCACTGGCTTGGCAAGTGACACAGGAGCGACAAAACTCCTTTGTGTCCTCTGACATATGTGGCCAATGAAAATGTGGAACAAGCCTGTCCCAGGTCTTGTTTTGGCCCAAGTGACCTGCTAAAGGGATATCATGTGCTAAGGTCAAGAGGAACCCCCTAAACTTCTGAGGTATTACCAACCTCCTGGTGGCTCCAGGGGCTGGGTCTCTACCCTCAGAATATAGGAGTCCCTCATCCCAATAAACTTTATGGGACCCACTAGCACTCCCAGCAGCCTCAGCAGCAGCCTGCTGTCTGAGGGGTTCAAGAGAGGGGCAGCACTGTTGCTCCTTACTCAGATCTTCCCTGGAAGGGCCCCCTGCCCCCAAGAACTCAACCTGGTCAGGTTCAAGTCCCTCTGGGGCAGTTCCTTCTTCAGGTTCTGCTTCACCTCCCTCTGGAAGTGAATCCTTGATCTGAGACAGAGGGGAAGGCACTGCCTTAACCCTACTGCTCCTCCTCTTGGGAAGCATCTGGTCCATTGTTCCAGGATCCAGAGCTGGTTCAGTGTCATGCATTCTTGCTTGTGACCTGGTCACAGCAAATACCTCTGCAGGGATGCCCAACATCTCAGCATGAGTCCATAACTCTACTTCAGACCAGGCTGAAGTCTCTAGATCATTGCCCAACAGACATTCTACAGGGAGGTCTGCACTGACTACAACCTTCTTGAGGCCAGTTACCCCTCCCCAGGAGAAATTCACAACTGCCAGACTATGGTTGGTCTGGACATTGCTTGCATTGGTCACCTGGTACATTTCACCCAGGATGATCTGTCCAGGGTCCACTAGGTCCTCTGCCACCATGGTGACACTAGCACCTGTGTCCCTAAATGCCAAAGCCTGTTTGCCATTTATCAAAGGCTGCTGTTTGTACTTGCCCAGATTACTGGGGCTTACTAGGAAGGACATATCAATGTTTCCCTCACAAATCAGCATTGCCTGAGTGGTCACTCTGACTAGGTCAGAATCCACTTCAGAACCCAGGGTCAACCCTACTACACCCTTATTCTGCGTACCACCTCCACCAGTAGCTGAGCTAGGGGGCACAGTTGCCTTAGGGGCAGGAGTGGTGGTGGTTTGGTCTTTGGACTTGGTACAATCAGAAGTCCAGTGCCCTTTCTGTTTACAGAATTTGCACCAGGGCTTCTTTTGGCCTTTTCCCTTGTTGGACTGTGACTCCCCACCAGATGCAGATTTTTGGGGCCCTTGTGAAGACTTCTGGTCTTTTGACTTATCCCCACCTTTCTCAGAGCCTTTAGGATCTTGCTTCTTAGTGTCACCCCCTTGGTTCTGGGTTTTCTGCCTCACCCTGGTTCTGACCCATTTGTCTGCCTTCTTTCCCAATTCTTGGGGAGAGGTCAGATCAGAGTCCACCAGGTACTGATGCAACAACTGGTTCTGGCAATTATTTAGGATCTGTTCTCTCATCATCAGATTATACAATCCCTTGAAATCAGTAACCCTACTGCCAACCAGCCAACCCTCTAGAGCCTTGGTTGCACAATCAACAAAGTCAGTCCAGTCCTGAGTCTGTGCCTTCTGGGTATCTCTGAACTTCAACCTGTACTGCTCAGTGGTTAAGCCAAACCCATCTATCAGTGCACTCTTCAGGACCTCATAATCATCAGCATCCTCCTCTCTAACAGTGAGGAGCTTGTCTCTTCCTTTATCTGAAAAGGAGAGCCACAAGATTGCTGCCCACTGCTTTTGGGGGACCTGCTGTACTCTACAGGCCCTCTCCATAGCAGTTATCCACTTGTGGATATCATCCCCACTCTGGTAGGGAGGAACAACCTTGCTCAGGTTCCTATGGTCAGGAATATATTCTCTGCCTCTAGGGACACTGTTGCTGCCACCAGGGGGTTCTAACCCCTCTTTTCTAGAAGCTCTCTGGATCTCCAGGGCTTCCCTATCCAGTGCCAACTGCTTGGTTCTGAGGGCCACTCTGGCTTCCTCATACTGGAGCAGTTTGCACCTTCTCTCAGAGGAGGTCTCTCTTAAGGAAAAGTATGAGCTCCTCTGCTGGACAAATTCTCTGCCAGAGTGATAAGAGTGGTCAGATTCCCTGGAAGGGGATCTGTGCCTCTCCTCCTCTCTGTCAGTTCTCTTAGGGAGAATTCCTCTGTCCTTTTCAGGCCCCTTGGAGCCTGGCCCTTCAATCACAGAGTCTTGGTCATTCTGATTTTCATCATCTGACCCAGATACTATGACTGACCCACCCACTGATTCAAACCCTTTAGCTCCTAGAGCCAATCTAAGGTCATCTGCTGTTAGCAGATCTATCAGGTGCAGGGTTGAGGGACTCTGTCCTAGCCTCAGGTGTCTGTCAACACACATGGCTCTCAAGTCAGAGAAAGCCATGTCCTTATACTGAGGCTGAGTGGATCCACTGGGTCCACCCTTTAAGGACATTCTAGTGTTGTGCAGTGTTGTACTACCTACACTAGTTTGTGGCCTACTGATCCTAGCTTGAGCTGTGGAAAGGGTGTGCTATCCCTTGGCACACAGCTCTAAGTTCAGTAGAACTTATTGATACTAAGCTTGACTTTATATGTACCTTGAGTACCTATAATGGTTTTCAGTTAGTAATTCAAATAGAGATTTTCTGGTAAAACAATGGCAAGCTGGAATCCCACACGCTGCCCACCAATGTGAGAAGTTGGCCTGGTATATGCTGTTCACTAATTAAAGTGGACACCTTGCACCAGGGCAAATCGACTCTTATGGTAGATAGGTTTAAGACAACCTTTTAAAGAAAGCTATCCTAGTGGTAGCTGTGGAGAGCAGCCTTCAGGCTAAGTCTCGGAGGAATGTAAAGCAGCTTGTTTTACCATATAATCTCTTGAATCACCAAATGAAAAGACACCACACAGGTATATATATCAAATATATATGTATTTATTTCTAAATAACTCTCTACTAATCTCTTTATGAGATTAGAAGACAAACATATGCACAAATCAACGTTTCACAATAAGTTAAGCACAAAATATGGCTGGGGCCCTAGGGGCGTACCAGACCATATACTAAGTAAGAGACTTAGAAACAACGACTTGCAGGGAGACAAGGCCTAGGGCCTTCAGAAGTGCTGGGGCCTCACAAAACCACCCAAGGCAGGTAAGTAAAGGACCCACGGGGGACGCGTGCAGTGTGGATACACAGGCGCGGATCGCCGTTAACTTCAATGGGGCAAGTCGCGGTTGGAAATAAAGAGTTTTAGGATACTTCGGGAGAACCTACAAGCAAGTCACTTACAGGGTAAGTAGTTCTAGGGCCCACACCCACAGGAGCACCGTAGTGCTGGAGTTACCTCACCCAGGGAAGCCGGGTGCACAGGTGTCCTTTGGTGTCGGGTCGCGGCGTCGTTTTCAATGGCGAACAAAGAAGACTTGCTGCTTGCGGGAGCTGAAGAAGTGTCCGGTGGAATCCAAGCCTGGATTCTGAAGAAGGATGACCTGAAAGCAGAGGGGACAGTGTTCAAAGTCACTTGGCAGTGACCCGGGGCAAGGAAGATGGATGCCCACCGTCGTCGGTTGATTCAGGTCGGTTGCGGGTGCCTTGACTCTTCAGCCACGTGGTCCAGGAGGTGTCGACGACGACCAGGAGCTGGATTCGGTGGGTCCCTCGACGTCTGCAGCTGACTGCGGTGTCGGCAACTCGATTGGAGCCAACAAGCCTTGGCAGCAGCAAGTCTCGGGGAGATGAAGAAAAGTCGATGGCGCAGACCAGCAAGGTCTGAGGGACTCACCCAGCGAGGGTAAGTCAGGGCAGGCCTGGAGCAACCAGGGGAGCCCTTTGGTTTCTTTAAGAAGTCTTCTGGGGACCCACAAGCCGGCGGGCAAGGGATCGCGAAGACACCTCGGGCGGAATCACTCAACAGGGGCCCACGGTCACTCGGGACGGTGTAGGCCTCTGATCTTCGGAGGGATTCCTGTTGGAGGTCGGGACCACACGTGGTCCAAAGCACAAGTTCGTAGAACGTTGTGAAGGGGTTGCACTTGACAATAGTGCACGGTACCCAGGGGTCGCGGTTCCTCGTTACTCGTGGGGTCCACTTGCCTCAGCTTCGCTGGGGACTCACGATGGCCTGGGAGAGGTCAGGAAATCCACTTCTTGGGCTGCAGGGACTTCGGACTCCGGCGGGAGCGGCGTAGTTTGCGACCGTCGTTGTCGTTTTTGGTGCCTGCCAAGCAGGGGAGTCACTCCTTGACTCCAAGGGAGATTCTTCTGTCTTCCAAAGGTAGTGGAACGTCGAAGGGCCAGGATTCTTCTGTAGAGCGTCGTCCAGGGGTTATCTGCTTTGCAATGGCAAGGTTCCCCCTCTTATACTAAAAAGAGGGGATGGACTAGCTCTATGACCCCACCTATGGGAGGGTCAAGGGAGGGGGTGGCTACACCCACTTCCCTTTGTCCAGTTTCGCGCCAGAGCAGGGGCAGGTAGCCCCTGAGCTGGTTTGAACTGGCATATGCACAGAGGAGCCTTCTGCTCCCCCAGTGCAGGACTTCAAAGCACTCTAAGAGTGCACCCACCCAGCCCCAATACACTAAACCCTGTCTGGAAGGTGGTTACACCTCCCTGTGACAGGATGCCTATTGTTGGGCTTCCTCCACTGCGAGTTTCGGTCATCAGCAGGAGGGCAGCCCAGTGTCTGTGACTGGTGGCATCCATTTTGTGATGCCAGGGCTCTTTAGGATTCTACCGCGTTTCCACAGCAGGTACATGTCTTATCCCTCTAGAAGGGTGGAATGCTACCCCCGCCGCCAAGATTGGCGGGGGGGTAGTATTCCAAGATGTTTGACACCAAACACGACATGTTTTGATGCAGCCATTCCAAAGTTAGCATTTACCGCGAGGATATAATGCACTTAATAGTATATGGTTTAACCGCATCCACAAACAGCACCAGAGAATAGACTCTGAGAGCTGCAGAGGGGCCCTGCTCAGGCAGAGGCACCCCCTCACATAGAAGCCAAGCACCCTGCCCTCAGGATTGATAGGGCCTGCCTTAGGGGTGACTGATAGGTTTATATGTGTGTGCAGGAGAGATATAGGAAACCTATATCTCAGTGAGGGGTGCTAGCATCACCTCACCCAGGCTGCAGTAGCAGGCCTGTGGTGTCAGATTTAGACTGCTTCCCAGGGGTGGCATAACACATGCTGCAGCCCCTGGGAGGCCTGTGAAGTACCTATGCCCTTGGCACCTAAGGTACCATATACTAGGGACTCATAAGGCACCACAGTATCCAATCACTAGTGCACCTAGAGTGCACTCCATGTCGTTTAGAGAGAACAGAGAGGCTGGGGCCCTGATTGGCAGGGACCCAGCCAGACTATAGCCAGAAACCAGTGCTAACATCAGAAAAAAAAGTGGGGGCAACATAAGAGGCAGATCCTACTCTCCTACAGGAGGACATAGCACAATTGTGCACACAAAACAAGCTAATAAACAAGACTCCACATTGCCGCATGTGACATGCACACAAGAAATGCACAGTACAAATTCAACACACATCTGAATGCATTCAAATACACAAACTCCTCACACACAATGCCATGTCAAAAAAGACATTACACATACCTGTCAGTAGCAAGAGCCAACACAGGACAAAGACTGCATCCCTCAAAAACAAATTCAAAACATATGCACATCCAAACACATCACATAGCAATCTCAGCTGGACATCAGGGGGACTCACACCTGGCAAGGTCAATGCAGCATCCACTGACAGCAGTGCATGCACAGTAAGCAGTGTGTTACCACCACTAAAACCAGTATCCCACATATCTGATTTCACCACCATGAACTTTAACATCACAATCATGACATCACACAGATCACTTCACACTCAGGATGGGTAGCAGCACCTCAGCAAACAGATACACACTTCTGCTATCACCTAATGCTGCACACCTCAGGCTAACACATATGCATGGAACCTGACTAGAGCACTGTGCTGGAAACTAACCCTGGGCGGTGAACTCCGCTCTGCTCGTGGAGTTTGTGGAGTTTTCCGCACTCCGCGTTACGTGGAGATCGCAGAGTTCCCAAAAACTCGGCTTCGCGTTGCAGAGTGGAGTTTTTTTCCTCGCTCACGTTCGTCAACGTCATGTTGGCGAGCGCAAGCGAGGAAAATCCACCGCTAAATGAGACTTTTCCTCGTTCGTGATCGTCAACATCAAGTTGGCGAGCGCGAGCGTGGAAAATCAACCTCCCGGCGAGATTTCTCAACGCTGGGGTCAGATTTCTCATTGCAAATGGTCACGTATGCTCGCGACCATTCGCGTTGAGAAACTGTCCATTCGCGTTGAGAAAGCTGCAGCTTGAGTAAAAATCTACTCGAGCGGCAGAAAGGAAAGCAGCGCCCGCTTGCGCTGTGCATGGTGCCTTCACGATGATTGCACAGTGCGGACAAGCATCCGGCATCGCAAATCACCGTGAACAGCATTTTTCTATTGCACTCCGCCGCTTGCGGAGCTACATGTAGCGCGGCTGAGTTGTTTTTCCACTTTGCAGAGTTCCGCATAGCGGAACTCCGCGAACTCCGCCCAGGCTTACTGGAAACTCATCTGTACTGTACAAGAGCAACCATGACTGCAATCATGTACAATAAAATAGCACATAACAAATTGTGTCACAGTGCTGAGGGGCACAATGGTTCTGGACATAGATAATCCTCCCACACTATAGTGTCACACTATGGAGTGGTTGGGAGGGTCAATCACTGGCAAGGCATGGAGTGGAACATATTAGACTGAAGTGGTGTATACATTAGTATTGTACAGGTGAGGAGTGTACAGAGCAAAAACACATAGAGGAGTAACTCACAATGTGTAGGCATCAAAAGGTCTTCTTGGGGCTGGTATGACTCTGAATACCACATAGTGGACTAAATAAAGTGTAAATTGACATCAATGTATGTGAAAAGTCACTTATAATGTTTGTTTGCCTGAGCCAGTCAGCACAGTGAGCACAAAGGTAAGTAAGAGCCATGGCTGATCACAAAACTCACAACACAAACATTGCAGTGACACACTATGCATACTCACAAATGATGTGGACAACTAGGACTGCAAGGTCACACCGACACACTGCACATTGCTCAAGAACCAACTCCTACATGTGCCCACAATCCACAGCAGGTGTCTGATCATGTAAACAAACAGGCACTCATTAACTGGATCATACATGTGTGTAAGGGTCATGCTCAAGGGCACATACACATCAATACGTCAGCTAATGACAGGACAATCACACTGTATGAGTACTCAAGTGCACACATTCAAATGTACCTAAATCGTTAGGCATTACCTTAGACAAACTACTTAACATGCAAGCTCACATAGGTGCCACTATTAGGTGCCAACTTTCATCTTCACACCCTCAAGAAAATCAAACCTTTCCTTCCGACCGAAGACTTACAACCTGCAGTACAATCCCTGGTGATCTCACGTCTTGAATATGGTCTGGTGACCCTTGCGGGGCTTTCTAAAACGAGCTTGGCCCCTCTCAGAGCCACTTTCAACGCGTCGGCCGGGCTCATCACAGGCTCCAAAAAACACGATCACATTACACCTGACCTTGTGCAGCTTAATTGGCTGTCTATTGAAGCGAGGATTCGCTTTAAAATAGCTTGCCTCACGCATAAAGCCTTGCATTACAACACTCCAGCCTATCTTGCGAACAAGCTCGTTCTTTCTGGCTCCAATCGGAACTTAAGAAGTACGTCCACACTTCTCTTGAAACTACCCAAATTCAAAAAGAAAAGTACGTACAAACGTGCTTTCTCTGGAATGGCACCTAGAATTTGGAACGCTCTTCCTTCAGAGTTGAGAGCCAATCCTTCCACTGCCTATTTCAAGAAACAGGCCAAATCGATTTTCCTGAGTGTTCATTAACTGCATCATCGTGTTCTCTTTTACATGTTCCCTTGCTGACAGACCTGACATTTCTCCCAACTTATTGTTCTCCATTTATTTTAGGTTTGGTTGTTAATTGTTATTTTACCCGAGGGCCCTCACCCTTCAGGTTTGTCAATTATTGTATTATGTTGTGTCAAGTTCACTTTGCTTGTTTTACTAAATGTTACAGGAAATATTTTACACCCTAGGAGAAATGGATCTAGTGTGGCCCACTACCAGTTCCCTGATCTTGCTTGTGTACTCCTTGTGGTGTCACTATACTGACTTCTATTGTATGGAGTTTATTCATGTTTTCACCGTGTGTACAGCGCTCTGATACCCGCAAGGGTCATGTTCGCGCTTTATAAAACTTTCTATATAAATAAATAAATACCCATGTGACTATGAAGCCAGACCTACACAAGATGACTACACATCTACACTGCTGTGTACACATCAAGATAGATTCCACAGATATGACGGACCTTGTCCACCCCTCAAGTTATCATGTGAATAGAATTCTCTGCTGTTGTGGTACAGCATCCAAATATGACATGTGTACAAAACTAGAGACCCGACAATAGAAAGATTAGGACAAGAGTAGACCATCACAGACAAGCATCATTGCACCCTCAAGCCTCTGAGTCAAGAAGCACAAGCGTTGCTGTAACCTCTGGCAACCTCTGCAAAAGATCAAGCAGATGCCAATGTGAATGTGGCATACAGAGCATGTAACAGATGAACATATACACATACATTGCACTGCATCATTAGCAAGGGCAGCGACAAAGTTCAGAACATAAATAAAAAATGTATTACATAAACTCTGTATCGGCATCAAAAGTGCAAAACATTAAGGGCATCGGCCAGTCCAAATTTCAAGTCCTGAATTGTGTGCATGAAAACTTGCGCAACAAACATGTAACACAGTCCACTGCCATGTGAATCACCACAGGATAGGGGCCTCAAATGGGCAGTCCAGGCACCACTCAGGGAGGAATGGGGTGGGAAGGGGGACTTGGCTTCAAAATTGTGTGGAATTTGAACTGGGAGGGGGCTGATTGTCTGGGATAGTCGGAGGAGTGGACCTGGGAGGGAGAGAACTGGCTGAGGTAGAGGGATCTGTGGATGTGGGAGCTTGAGGGCTGGTTGGACTGGGTGGAGTGGTGGCACGGGGAGGCGGAGACATGCTGTGTGGAGGCTCAGTGGCTGATGGTGAATGAGGAGGGATGGGTCTCAATTGTTTTGGGATCCGATATCCCCCAAGTGTCTTGCCACAAGTAAGGAGTGCGGTGGCCCCAACAGCCTCCCTCTTCCCCGAAAGTGTAGCAGGTGGCGGTGTATCTTCCCGTGGGGATTTGCTGGACCTGGTGGTATGCTGGGGTGGGGGTTGCCTTTTCCCCTGCCTCCCCTGTTGTGGAGATACACTCCCCACTTTGCTCTCTTGTACATGCTTCACAGGGGTGTGTCGGAGTTGAAGTTTTGGGTGAAACAGCCTTCTGAAAGTGTCTGGGGGCAGTTGTGGCAGGCACCAGGTGCACGGCAGACAGGGCAAGTGTTTGTGTGGCTTTGGGATCAGGTGTGGGAATGGGAGTGCTCTTGGAGGGTGAGGAATCTGAGGAATGCAATGTGGATGCATGTTTTTTGGCCTTATGTCTCTGAGTGTCCTGTGATGGGCTTTTTGTGGTGCGGTCATGTGTGCTCTTTGTGTGCTGTGGTGACGGTGTATGGTGTCTGGTTCGCTTGGAGTGCTGTTGTTGTGTGCTGCGTGTGGATGACTGGGTGCCTGAGTGCTCTGGTGTGTGTGTACTCTGGTCAGGTGGGGGCACTGGGAGTGTGGTTGCGGAAGGGACAGGAGCTGGACTGGGAGCTTGGGACTGCTGAATGGCTGCCGTCACTGTGGAGGACAAAGACTGGACAGTTCTGGGTAGGCCACCCACGTCTGAATGAATGCCCTCCATGAACGCAACAACCAGTGACAACTTGTTGCCATGATCCTGGAGGGCATTCAGGAGTGCATTCTGACCCACACACAGCTGACGCAAAATGTTGATGGCCTCCACACTGAGGGCAGCAGGGGAGACAGGGGCAGGGGCAGCAGTGCCTTGGGGGAAGGAGACTCTACCCTTCTTAGGGCTGCGGGCACAGATAGCACTTTGGGGAGCATCAGGGAGGGTGGACACATGATGAGGTGTGGCAGACGAAGATGCAATTCTTGAACTTCCTATGCCCGTCAACATCGAGGAGTCCCCGCTGGAGTTGGAAGATGTGGAGGTTGGTGTTTCCGGACGTGAATCCTCCAGGGCACTCCTGTCCCCTTCCGAGGTGCTTGTCCCCTCAGTGTCGCTGTGGACCAGTTGTGCCAGTAGCTTCCCCAACGGTGTCGGGGCCCCTCTCCTTCCCTGCCCTCGGTAGATGCTGCAAGAGACATAGACCAAGGAACAGTAAAATGGCATACTCACAAACATTATATGCAATACAAACCGCAGTCCTTGGACTGAAACTCCCATATTTAACTACTCCTTGTACTGTCGGCATATTCCAAATTTATGCAATTATCAGCTGATGCATGGAACATGCTTAGTTGATAGTCATGCTCCATGTTGCGTTGACACAGCCAAAATGCTGTGCATGTATGAACATTTCAACATTGCATGCAATCGTATGTAGGCACACCTACATGCCTGCAGGTGAGAGAGCTACACATCCAAATATGTTGTGTTACTCACACTTGAAGTATGAGCTCACTGAACCACACATATACAAAGTTAAACCTATCCATTGTCAAGTTAGATTACCTCCTTAAATCCCCTATGTTGGGCACTGAAGCACAACTACAGTTGTACATTGGTGTCAACTTTGTAGATGTATCAATTTATATGAAGTGCACAGCACACATCTCAAAATGCACACTAACTTGATGCTCAGTGCTGTTCACTGCCAGTTGATGTTTCTGAGACTCACACTGCTGCATATGTCACACTGACACATATGTTTTGGTGATGAAGTGCAAATAAGCCCCATGTACCAATGTAGTCACATAGACAATGCACAATATCATGATAAGGGCAATGTAATGCAAGTCCTTTATGTGTTGTGACATGTCACATACCAACATCTTTACAGTTGCCTGACAGGCCTTCATTGATCCAAGGCATGAGAGTGCCTTCTGTAGATGAAGTTGTGAGTGGCCTCCATCAGGAGAGCTAATGTGTGACAATACCTAGGGTCTACAAAGCAAACACAAGGAGATGTTGGACGGAGTGCTGAAACTTTTCAAACACTCACCCCCAGTCACAGATCTGGGTTGAATCCATCATCATTCTTTAGCTCACTTTGCCACCCCAGTTCAGACACAGCTATATGCAAATCAGTCTTGACCCTGTGCCTCATGGGAACAGTCCAGCCCGAACTGCCAAGCCATGTCCTCCCTGGACCGGAAACAAGCATCATGGGACCGGTTTCGGGCTAACAGCCCTCATCAGCCAGGCTAGCTTGAATCCAGTGGCAAAGTGAGCAAGGGACCCAGGTCTGGGCATACCCTGCCAACTTAGGGCGAACAAAGCAAACACAAGGAGGTGATGGACGGAGTGCTGAAAATGTTCAAACACTCACCCCCAGTCACAGATCTGGGTTGAATCCATCATCATTCTTTAGCTCACTTTGCCACCCCAGTTCAGACACAGCTATATGCAAATCAGTCTTGACCCTGTGCCTCATGGGAACAGTCCAGCCTGAACTGCCAAGCCATGTCCTCCCTGGACCGGAAACAAGCATCCTGGGACCGGTTTCGGGCTAACAGCCCTCATCAGCCAGGCTAGCTTGAATCCTGTGGCAAAGTGAGCAAGGGACCCACGTCTGGGCATACCCTGCCCGCTTAGGGCGAACAAAGCAAACACAAGGAGATGATGGACGGAGTGCTGAAACTTTTCAAACACTCACCCCCAGTCACAGATCTGGGTTGAATCCATCATCATTCTTTAGCTCACTTTGCCACCCCAGTTCAGACACAGCTATATGCAAATCAGTCTTGACTCTGTGCCTCATGGGAACAGTCCAGCCCGAACTGCCAAGCCATGTCCTCCCTGGACCGGAAACAAGCATCCTGGGACCGGTTTCGGGCTAACAGCCCTCATCAGCCAGGCTAGCTTGAATCCAGTGGCAAAGTGAGCAAGGGACCCACGTCTGGGCATACCCTGCCAACTTAGGGCGAACAAAGCAAACACAAGGAGATGATGGACGGAGTGCTGAAACTTTTCAAACACTCACCCCCAGTCACAGATCTGGGTTGAATCCATCATCATTCTTTAGCTCACTTTGCCACCCCAGTTCAGACACAGCTATATGCAAATCAGTCTTGACCCTGTGCCTCATGGGAACAGTCCAGCCCGACCTGCCAAGCCATGTCCTCCCTGGACCGGAAACAAGCATCCTGGGACCGGTTTCGGGCTAACAGCCCTCATCAGCCAGGCTAGCTTGAATCCAGTGGCAAAGTGAGCAAGGGACCCACATCTGGGCATACCCTGCCAACTTGGGGCGAACAAAGCAAACACAAGGAGATGATGGACGGAGTGCTGAAACTTTTCAAACACTCACCCCCAGTCACAGATCTGGGTTGAATCCATCATCATTCTTTAGCTCACTTTGCCACCCCAGTTCAGACACAGCTATATGCAAATCAGTCTTGACCCTGTACCTCATGGGAACAGTCCAGCCCGAACTGCCAAGCCATGTCCTCCCTGGACCGGAAACAAGCATCCTGGGACCGGTTTCGGGCTAACAGCCCTCATCAGCCAGGCTAGCTTGAATCCAGTGGCAAAGTGAGCAAGGGACCCACGTCTGGGCATACCCTGCCAACTTAGGGCGAACAAAGCAAACACAAGGAGATGATGGACGGAGTGCTGAAACTTTTCAAACACTCACCCCCAGTCACAGATCTGGGTTGAATCCATCATCATTCTTTAGCTCACTTTGCCACCCCAGTTCAGACACAGCTATATGCAAATCAGTCTTGACCCTGTGCCTCATGGGAACAGTCCAGCCCGAACTGCCAAGCCATGTCCTCCCTGGACCGGAAACAAGCATCCTGGGACTGGTTTCGGGCTAACAGCCCTCATCAGCCAGTCTAGCTTGAATCCAGTGGCAAAGTGAGCAAGGGACCCACGTCTGGGCATACCCTGCTTGTTTCCGGTCCAGGCAAGATATGGCTTGGCAGTTCGGGCTGGCCTGTTCCCATGAGGACCAGGGTCAGACTGATTTGCTTATGGCCATGTCTGAACTGGGGTGGCGGAGTGAGCTAAAGAATGATGATGGATTAAACCCAGATCAGTTGACTGGGGGTGAGTGCTTGCTATGTTCAACACTCCGTCCATCATCCACTTTGGTTTTGCTATGTTCGCCCTAAGTTGGCAGGGTATGCCCAGACGTGGGTCCCTTGCTCACTTTGCCACTGGATTCAAGATAGCCTGGCTGATGACGGCTGTAAGCCAGAAACCGGTCCCAGGATGCTTGTTTCCGGTCCAGGCAAGATATGGCTTGGCAGTTCGGGCTGGCCTGTTCCCATGAGGACCAGGGTTAGACTGATTTGCATATGGCGATGTCTGAACTGGGGTGGCGGAGTGAGCTAAAGAATGATGATGGATTAAACCCAGATCAGTTGACTGGGGGTGAGTGCTTGCAATGTTCAACACTCCGTCCATCATCCCCTTTGGTTTTGCTATGTTCGCCCTAAGTTGGCAGGGTATGCCCAGACATGGGTCCCTTGCTCACTTTGCCACTGGATTCAAGATAGCCTGGCTGATGATGGCTGTAAGCCAGAAACCGGTCCCAGGATGCTTGTTTCCGGTCCAGGCAAGATATGGCTTGGCAGTTCGGGCTGGCCTGTTCCCATGAGGACCAGGGTCAGACTGATTTGCATATGGCCATGTCTGAACTGGGGTGGCGGAGTGAGCTAAAGAATGATGATGGATTAAACCCAGATCAGTTGACTGGGGGTGAGTGCTTGCAATGTTCAACACTCCGTCCATCATCCCCTTTGGTTTTGCTATGTTCGCCCTAAGTTGGCAGGGTATGCCCAGACGTGGGTCCCTTGCTCACTTTGCCACTGGATTCAAGATAGCCTGGCTGATGACGGCTGTAAGCCAGAAACCGGTACCATGATGCTTGTTTCCGGTCCAGGCAAGATATGGCTTGGCAGTTCGGGCTGGCCTGTTCCCATGAGGACCAGGGTCCGACTGATTTGCATATGGCCATGTCTGAACTGGGGTGGCGGAGTGAGCTAAAGATTGATGATGGATTAAACCCAGATCAGTTAACTGGGGGTGAGTGCTTGCAATGTTCAACACTCCGTCCATCATCCCCTTTGGTTTTGCAATACCTAGGGTCTGGCATATGACATCCCTACGTTGTGCTGAATGATGACATCCATTACACATCAATGTGCCAAAAATTCACTCACTGATTAAAAGCAGTAGCCACAACTGCACTGATGCATATGGACACCCCTCCACAATGCACACATACTGAGGACTGACACTCTGAGTAACATCTGCTTCTTTTGATCTATATAATTACAGTCCAACACCTCAGTCACATCACAATTTGCCATACCCACTGATCACATCCAACCATGATAAACCCTAGTGCCAAACCAATCTCACAATAGCCAGGTTCAGCTACATTTCTTTTAAATTCCATAGTCTAACCATCCCAGTCATGTTGCCATGTGCACAATTGGCAAATGCAAATCAGCCAATGAATCACTGCAATCATCACCATCTACCCCATCAGCACCTGTGTGCACTTGCTGTCACTGTGGCAGGAAGTCACATCATGTGATGCCATGCTGCTGACATTAGGCCAATATGTATTTCAGTGATGCTGTCATCTGTATCATTCTGAAAAATACAACCCATGGGACAGGTGTAACCTCTACCAACTCACTGCCCCCTGAGTCCACATTTGTAGATGTCTCTAGCCACTTACACATCATCACATGAGCACACTATTGTGGTAGCCACACAGCACACACAAGCCTGACAAGTGTACTGGGCTACACACTTCACACAACGAATTTTCAAGTGTAGGAAGGCCTCAGTTCAGACAACATACACCAAATTGTAGATGAAAACATGTCAAGATGAGTTGCTATGACACTGTCCATGTATTTCCCACATGATAATCAAAATGTTGTACAAATGCAGAACCTCTGCACTCGACACTGAGGCTATTTAGAAGCCATTGAATCACACTAGAGACATCACAGAGGTCCAGCCTTGCACTTGGCTGGGATTCATGCAGTCACTCATGCGCAAGCACAATACTCACCCCTAACTTGCTGCTGTTGGGCCCTCAATCGTTCATCTAGCTTTGGCTGTGTGACTGCCAGGATGCGGTCCATTAGTGGGGTCATGCTCCTGCGCGCCAACCTGCCACTTCGAGGGACCAGCCCCAGCGTCATTTCTGCGACATTTTTGCTGAGACTGCATATGTCATCCCACCTCTTGTGGCAGTGTGTATGACGTCGGTTTGAGACCCCCAGGGACTGCACCTTGTGGGCAATGGCCCTCCAAATGGCCTTACACTGATGGATCTTGAGCTGCAGGCATGGGAGAAAAGAAGAGGAATATTTGTAACACTGTGTTGTGTACCAATGTGTGACAGTACATGAGCATGTAAACACATAGCACACAGATACATCAATGGAGAGCAGAGGCCATAGACAATGTCACATGGTACACTTGGACCAAGCCATATCATTGCAATGGATACATCTATGATGATGGACACACTACATGCTCATCTCATACACATGCAGAGTGCCAGTACAGAAATCAATGTGAAACTGTGCCTCATCTGTGATGCACTATGTGAGTGAGCATTACATACTATACACTGTAAATAATGTGTAGTCGTCAGACTCACTGTGTCTTACACTACACACCCCTTAATGTCCTTGACCATTGCATAGCTACACGTGTCAGGGAGGTCACAATTGGGTACCTGATCTTACATTCTCACACTCTTGTCACAAGGTGTAGGCCTGTCTTGTGTACGCCTCAGGCATATAATATATGCTCCAAAAATAGGATGGATGGACAACATGTCCACTGTACATTTAGCATATGTGTCAGAGGTGATTTTCCGCCCATAGTGATAGATCCAGGTCTTGTGCTCCTGTGCATAATGGCCACATCTCCATAGGGTCAATATCAAAGCAGTACACACATTAATCAGTACCCTCTGACCATTCTACATTTTCAATCTCACAAATGATCATATGCACACTTATTGAACTATGACATGACATGGCACAGGGAATGTGTGTTCAGAGTGAGAGTTCCGCAAATCAGCAGTGAAGCTGGACAACTGATAAAACAGTCAGGGATCTGGGGGAATAAGGCTCTACACCCCATTGACGTGAAGTCAATAGGCTAGGCAGTGTATCACACATTTACAGGACCCAGTCTCAGAACTACATGTGTGATGTTTAGCTTCAATTGAGCTGCACCAGTGTCTATGTTGCCATCCTCCCCACATACTCCAGTGCAAAAAGTTCTAGGTCATGTACGGACCATGCTGTTTTCAAAATCTGAATGCAGTAACATTAGCTTGCACTCACAGGCACATACTAGTGTACAGTAACATGACGTGAGCATTCTGAGCACTCTCAAACTTTTACTCATACACTTACCAGTACCTCTGGAGCACCATATAGCCGCCCATACTGGCCAAGGACCTCGTCCACCAGGACCTCCAGCTCCTCTGTGGTGAAGGGATGGGCACTGATGTTCTCAGTACGAGCCATGACTGGGTCCAGAGATTAGGTACAGCAGCAGTTGGTGGTGATGAATGGCAGGCAGCAGTGTCTGAATGCAATTGACAGGTGTGGCTATCTCACAGACATTTATAGGCCCCTACGGTTGTTCCAGTGGTACTCTGCTGATGCAATTGGTCCGCCTGGTTTGCATCCTTCAATTGTGGCCAATGCCTGTGCCCGCAGTGCCGGAGCACGCCTACTGCGAGTTTCAAAACTGAAATGCACTACCCTGATGGCGGTCCCCATTGGCTGCAATGACATTCGCATAGGTGGTGTCACATCGCGGGCCAGGTGGTCTTTACCACTATCCTGCATCATTCAATTGTGGCCAATGCCTGTGCCTGCAGTGGCGGAGCACGCCTACTGGGTTTCAAAACTGAAATGCACTACCACGATGGCGGTCCCCATTGGCTGCAATGACATTAGCATAGGCGGTGTCACACCGCGGGGGCCAGGTGGTCTCTACCGCAATCCTGCATCATTCAACTGTGGCCAATGCCTGTGCCGCAGTGGCGGAGCACGCCTACCGCACATGTTAACACATTGTGCAATAGCATTTTAACTTTGCAAATTGCATCACTTATCACTATACATTTAACAAAAATAATTTCAGCTCGTTGTAATGTGAATTGAGTGTGACATTTGACTTAAGTATGCCCACACATGTCATGTCAGTACATGTGATTAAATGCATTGGTATTTCCTTACTCACATGTAAAATTTCATCCATGTGGGTATGTATACAGAATTCATGTTGCTGATCATTTTTGTGAACATGACAATGTGTGAAATGCCAACTCATCCCACAGTCATGATGGACTGACCACATAATGTGCATATATCACTGTATACAGTGGTGTATTTATGTTGATAGTTGTCCAGCTTACACTCACTGTGCTCATTTTGTAATGATGTTGTGCTTAGTGTGACTAAAGCTTGAAGGTTGTGCAGTGACAGCAGCTACATACAAGTCAGCATTGATGCTGTTAGCCACATGTGCTGTGTCAACTACACACAGGGCTGGGGACACATGATGTAGCAGTGTACCATATACCATTCACATAGTCTGATTTTGATTTTACAGTAGTTAGTATGTACATCATGACTACATGAATGACTACAGGAGATCAAGGTGTGTCTGCTTGTCACTTCTGCATTAAGCTGTTTTTACAGTCCTGTCAATGTTGTGGTTGTGTTAGTCATTATGTAAGATGTTACCCACATCTCCTCTCTGACTCATTTTTACAAGTGTCCCCTGCCAGAATACGTAGGAGATAAACACCTGTGTATCGGCATTTCCAAGACCTGGAGACAATGGAGGATACCGACATCATTAAGAAATTCCATCTGAATCGCCTTACCCTTCAAGAGCTATGAGCTCAGTTGGAGCCCCATTTGAGGCCTCACAGAATATATCCGACAGCTTTGACACCAACAGTAAAGGTGATGGCTGCCCTCCATTTCTTTGCCAGTGGTTCGTTTCAGTACACGGTGGCCATCGCAGGTGGGATGTCTCAACCTATGTTCAGCGTGGTGTTGCGTGATGTCCTGTCCTCATTGTTGACCTACAAGGACAGCTACATTCACTTTCCAAGGAGACGTGAATTGGCAGATGTGAAGGGGGAATTTTATGACCTTGGTCACATACCTAATGGAGCCATTAACTGCACACACGTTAGCCTAGTTCCACCACAGGCACGTGAGCACATCTACCGTAACAGGAAACATTACCATTCAATTAATGTGCAAGTGGTATGCCAAGCGGATAATTATCTCCCATGTATGTGCCAAATTTACGGGTTCTGCACATGACTCCTACATACTGCGTAACAGCTTCATCCCACAATTGATGGATGGAAAATCTGCACCCGGAGCGTGCGTGGCTTGTTGGTGAGTGAGCTGTGTCAAGTAGTGTGCTGTGTGTGAGACATGCTGTTCTCCTCAACTATTTCTATTACAAACTTGGTCTGTGTTTCTCACAACTAGGTGACTCTGCGTATCCCAACCGGCCTTGGTTGCTGAGCCCACTGAGGATTCCAAGTACACCGGGGGCAGTACGCTTCATTGATGCCCATGGGAGGACACGTCGGGTAGTGGAGCGTGCTTTTGGACTTCTGAAGGCTAGATTTCGGTGTCTGGACAAGAGTGGTGGTGCACTACTCTACTCTCCCCAAAAGGTGTGTCAGATCATAGTCGCATGCTGCATGCTCCACAACCTGGCCTTGCACAAAGAGATCCCCCTGATTCTAGACGATGATGAGCAGCAGATGCCCCCCGCTGCAAATCCACACATGCCCAGTGACGATGATAGTGGAGAAGAGGAAGGTATTGACCTGCGTCAACAACTCATCGCCAACTACTTCCCTTGAGTGTAAGTTACCATTGAGCAACTATGACAAAGTCTGTTTGCTTTGCTGTTAGTGGTGAAGCATGGATGATGTGTTTGGATGCTGGCTGTTGTTGGCTTACTGCTAAGGGCTAATGTGTGTGACACAGTGTATTTGTTTCCACTTACCTCATGTCTATGTTGATGTGTTGGTCAGTGTTATGTGGGATGAATCTTGTACGGTGTTGACTAGTGGTGTGTTGTTGCTGTAATGCCATCATATAACAAGTCAATGTCATCCTCTTGTGTCTTTCTCGGTTCTTCCGCCCCATCAATGTCTCGTCACAATCTGAGCTTGTGGTACATTGTAATCAGAGTTGACATTGTACATACTGTGATAAACATGGAACTGACACAAAGGCATAGGTGTGTTAAATTTAAAGTGAATGTAAAGTAATTTGTGCATAGTGAGTGTATGAGTTTTCAGTGATGGTAACAGAGACAAATAGAGTAGTCACCACAATAATGGAATTACACAGTCCAACAAACTCCTGCCATCAACATGGCAATGTGGGATTGGATAATCAACAAAGTCAATGTTCAGTGCAACACAGGTGCCATCATGGCTGGGTCAGCGACTTGGCTTTGGTTGGTGCTTTGCCATGTGATCCTACCGTGGTTTTCTCAGACGTCCCCTCTTGCGTTTGGCAGGTGGGCCTCTGCTGCAGGCTCAGAGGTGTCTGAGGAGTCGTTGTCTTGCAGCTCACCCCTCTGCGGCTGCAGCTGAGGTGGTTGGAGCATCAGCAGGCTTGCCACTGGAGGGGGGGTGTGCCGTCATTTGAGCAGCATGTATGTCCCTCAGAACACCCACAAGCTGGCCCATGTGATCCACAAGTTGTCCCATTCGTGTGTCCATGGACCTCTGCAGCAGGCAGAGCTCACGCAGCTCTTCTAAAACCTGGCCCATCTGTCCCTGGTTCTGTTGGTATGCACCAAAGACTCTTGTGACGGTGGCCAGGGCTTCTGTCTCAGTGTCCTCATGTTATTGACCCCCAGTTGCCCTCCCACCTGCCCTGCTGACACGGAACTGTGGCGTTGGCTGTCTACGCACACGCACACTGTCCCCGGCATTCTCGGCTTGTGTGGTGGTGCTGGTAACCACTGAGCCAGGGACAGTGTTGCAGGCAGCGATGGTGGAGGTGGCTGCAGCACAGGTTGTTGTAACAGGGGTCAGCGTTGTTGTTGTTGCTGGTGTGTTGATAGTTGTGGTGGTGGGGACAATGAGGCCCTTAGACGGAGTGCACCCTGGCAGTCCTGAGGGGCCAGGTTGTTGCTCCTCATCCGAGAAACGCAGAGAATCGGCACCAGAGAGTTCACGTTCCAGGGGGAGGCTGACCCTGCTGGTTGGTGGTGTTTTCACCAGCTGTTTGTGGATCTCCTGTTGAACAGATGTTAGATTGTCAGTTAAGTAAACTCCACAACCTTGGTGACACAGTTTTGGATGTTTCAGTTGATAGGCCAAACATTTTACATTGCAATAACTTGGTATTGGTAGAAGATGATCAACATCATGACATGATGTAGAGGTACATACATTACTTGTTATTATTGTGACATGTAAATAACAACCATTTGACATGTACAGATAGTGTGTTTACAAGGACATGTCATCATCTATCAACTTTGTGTACATCCACTTTGTGTGGTTTTGTTTGTTTGACAGATTGACCATGCATGTGTTGTGTTCATATGAGCCTTCATGCTTTGAACAAATGGGACTTACACATTGCATTGTGTGCTTTGCATGATTGGGCCCTGAATTTATTTAGCATGGGACTTTGTGATTTATGTGACATTTAAATGTGCTAATCTGTGTGCGCACTGGATGTGACATTTTGATCTGTACAGAGTTGGCTAACAAGTGAGGGATGTGCTGGTCATATGTCTCCATGCATTTTGAGAAGGATGACAGGGTGCAGGCACTGACTACCTACCTGTTAGGTGGCGCAGTGGAGGAGATGGCTGCAACATGGTTCTGGGTGGGGGGAGTGTCCCATCCTGCTCAGGGGTGATGCAAGTGAGCATGAGAAGGCTACCTACCTGTAAGGTGAAGGAGAGCAATGAAATGGCTGCCACATGGTTCTGGGGGTGGTGAGTGTTCCATCCTGCTCAGCTGTGAGACAGGAGTGCCTGATGGTAGTTGGAGTGCTGGCTGACTATCCACAAACCCCCCTCCCTGTTGAGAAGGCTACCTACCTGTAAGGTGAAGGAGAGCAATGAAATGGTTGCCACATGGTTCTGGGTGGGGAGAGTGTTCCATCCTGCTCAGGGGTGATACAAGTGAGCATGAGAAGGCTACATACCTGTAAGGTGAAGGAGAGCAATGAAATGGCTGCCACATTGTTCTGGGGGTGGTGAGTGTTCCATCCTGCTCAGGGGTGATGCAAGTGAGCATGAGAAGGCTACCTACCTGTAAGGTGAAGGAGAGCAATGAAATGGCTGCCACATGGTTCTGGGGTGGTGAGTGTTCCATCCTGCTCAGCTGTGAGACAGGAGTGCCTGATGGTAGTTGGAGTGCTGGCTGACTAACCTCGCCCCCCCTCCCTGTTGAGAAGGCTACCTACCTGTAAGGTGAAGGAGAGCAATGAAATGGCTGCCACATGGTTCTGGGTGGGGGGAGTGTTCCATCCTGCTCAGGGGTGATGCAAGTGAGCATGAGAAGGTGAAGGAGAGCAATGAAATGGCTACCACATGGTTCTGGGGGGGTGTTCCATCCTGCTCAGCTATGAGTCAAGGGTGCCTGGTGGGAGTTGTAGTGCTGGCTGCCTGTCCACACACCCCCTCCCTGTTGAGACGGCTACCTCCCTGTGAAGTGGAGCAGGGGAAGGTAATAGGTTACACATGGCTTCTGGGGTGGGGGAGTGTTCCATCCTGCTCAGCTGTGAGACAAGGGTGCCTGGTGGGAGTTGTAGTGCTGGCTACCTGTACACATACCCCATGGAAATATTGCTAGCTACCTTTGGGGTGAATCAGTGGAAAGGAATGGTAGATATGGGATACATGTGTTGGGAAGAGTGTGTTGTACATAAGTGCATTTAGGTCCAGAAAGTATAACTTTATAGTTGTGCAAGACAGCACATGGCAGTGTGATGGGATACATTTGTTGGTACTTACCAGCCTCCACTCCCCCAGCTATTCCAGTGACACTCTATGGATGCAGTATGGCAAGCACCTTCTCCTCCCATTCAGTGAATGTTAGTGGTGGAATGGTAGGGCCACCGCCAGTCCTCTGAGCTGCCTCATGGTTCCTGTTAGCATGGTATTTCACCGTGGTCTTTAGGCCATGCCACCTCTTCTTGATGTCACACAGTGTGTGCAGGGTGGTCCCTACTGCATTAACTTTGTTGACTATCCTTTCCCACATTTGATTTTTTCTGACTAGTGAGGTCTGTTGGACCATGTTACCAAACAAATGTGGTTCTACTCTAATTATCTCGTCTACCATCACTGACAACTCATTGTCTGTGAATTTGGGCATTTTTTTCTGTGCCATGGTGTGCAAATAAGTGACAAGTACAGGTAGGAAGGTGGTGGTGGAGATGTGAGGTGTGTGTTGGTGTGGGTGGTTTTGGTGGTGTGATGTGGGATGATTTGCCTCTCCTTTCTGCTGTGGTGTATGTCCCTTCACTGCTGGAGTTGTGCAAACGATGCTGGTCAGCGAAGGGGTTGGTTTTATACTCCGCTATGTGGGTTTGTCAAAATGAGGTATGCCTGTCAGGTGTGTTCTCCATGTTGACCTGGGATTTCATTGGTTTTCAATAACTTGGGGGTGTATCATTGGGGTGTGTCAGATGTGTTTGAGGGCAGCAGAAAGAACATGCACACTTGGATACCTTGTTGTGTAGTTGCATTCGACTGCCATTCATCTTTTCACGCGACTGCAGCAGTCGGAAAGCAATGATCGTTCGGCCTGCTCCGCCATCTTATCATAATTTCACTTGAGGTCATTCCGCGTGAAGATTGGCCTTTTTCGTGCTTTCCGCAGCATTTCCGTCCGCCGCGGTCGGATTCCCTGGTTTTCCGGACATGGCGGATGGAATATTGTGAAATCCGACCGCCGCGGTCGGAGTTTGCAAGCATTTCATCGTAATGTCACCGCCAGTTTTGCCGCGGAACATGCAGGTGTTTTTTTTCCAGAACCACGGCGGACGGAGGGCTTTTCCGTCATTGTAATGACCCCCACAGTTTGGAGTAGGAATTTTACATTTGTACACTTTCTTAAAATTGAACATTTTTTCTGTTTAAATCTTTTTTTTTTTTAAATGCTTCTTTTACTTGCAGAGTTTTTGGATTTACTGGCTTTATCGTTATTTGTGTAAATATCACGCCGTTTTAAAATTCTGAAAATGCTTTAAAATATTTAAAATGTTAAATATTTTAAATTTTATTTAAAGTCTATGTTTTAGTTTTGTATTTATAATTTATTTTTCATGGGTACACTTACTTGAAACTGTAGATGGCTCTGTTTGAGTTTGAGAACTGCTTGGCTGGCAAAGCGCGTGTGGTCTCTGTGGAAGTCAGTTTACCAATGTTTTCAAAAAGGTGGTGGGCTGCATTTATACGTTTTTTTATGGTGAACGATAATTTATTTGAATGTTTTTTGTATATATTTTTTTTGTGTGTTTTAAATGCTGACAAAATGTATAATTATTTTTATCTTTTTAAAAAATGTTGTTATCTTTTTTGGATGTATTGTCCGCCATTTTGGTGAAGTGCAGGTTAAGGTGTATTCATAGAAGGTGTTGAAGGACTTTCGTTTTTGTGCTGTGTAAAATGGTGGCTTATTTGGTATGTTTTCTTTAGTTGGCGTTTGATTTAATATAATAATATATTTTTTATAGGTAGTTGTTTTTTCATATTAAATTAGGTAAATGGAATTTATTTTTAAATATGTACTCTTTAAAAAAAAACAACAAAAAACTGGATTTATATTTCTTAAGATGGGTATTTTTAATATTGTTCGTTTATTAATGTTATTTTGTTCCAAAAACTCGTATTATACATGCATTCTATTTTATATTTTTTTTAATATTGAAAATAATATATTATGGATTTATAGGGTGAAAATTATGATTTTTGTGTGATTTTTAGACGTGTATTTGTTTTATTACCCGAGTATTTAATTTTAATACTCGGGTATTAGTTTAAAATACCCGTGTATTAAAACACTACCCAACCCAAAACCCCTATTTCCTTTGCATCCCGTCCCAGAAGTAAGTTATACATTTAAAAAAAAATATATTTATTATATGAAAATGTACACCAGTAGTAATTTTAATGCCACCGTATTAATTTTAATACTCAAGTATTATTTTAAATACCCGTGTATTAATACACTACCCCACCCAAAACCCCTATTTTCCCTGCATCCCGTCCCAGGGGTTAATTATACTTTTTTTTTAAAAATGCGTAGTAATGGTGTGCATAGTACTAGTATGCATTGTAAATGTTTGCGTTGTAATGGTAATTTTAGTGCATTTTAATTAATTTGTGTTGTAATGGTATACGATGTAAAAACATACGATGTAACGGTAGCTGCGTTGTAAAGTCTGTGTTGTAAAAGCATGCGTTGTAATGGTTTGCGTTGTAACATCATATATTCTTTTAATACATATAACTCACCCCTATAGCAGGCCCTGAACAGCCAATAAGGCTGTGTGCATTCCATTTAAAAATTAGGAATGTGGGTTTAAGTTTTAACATAACCTGGTAGTGAAAAACTCCCAAATTTGTTTTTCACTACTGTGAGGGCTACCTCTCCCATAGAATAACATTAGGTTACCTTATTACATGTACTACATGCTAAATTTTGATTGGGAACAGGTAGAAATGTAAAGTTTGGACTCAAATGACAAATTACAATTTTGAAAATGCCACTTTTAGAAAGTTAACGATAGGGGGGTTAGGCCCAAAAGGACAAAAACCGGGTAGGGCCGTTTTATATTAGAAGAAGAAAGAGAAACCCGGTAATCCTGTTCTAAAACCGAGTTTCTTCATCCAGAAAAGTCGACATGGTTGCAATAAAGAAAATATGTGCACTTGTACTGGCAGGGTACCCTTCGAGTACAAAATGTAATGCTTAGACTAACCTTAAAACCTGTGCTGTACAGTGCATCACACATGCAAAGTCGGAAAAGAAAGGAGAAATTAAAGCAATTCTCCATGATAGCGCCTGGTTGAAGTGGGTGCTATTTTCTGATGCAAAACCTTGTCTACTTTAAGTAACTAGGGCTTAACGTCAGAAACCGTGGGAAACCATGGTACGCCCCCTTGGCGCTAAGTAATGTAAAGCATAGTAAAAAATTATTTAGCGTTGATTTGCATCAACACAGCGCTAAAACTTAGTAATTATACCCCATAGTGTTTACTTTTTTCAGGACTCCAAGCTTCGTCATCGGTAATAGTTCAAAAGATAACTCATAGAACCTGGTTTTCTTGTAGTGCAGGTAAACTTAGGAGAATTGCATTTTTCACAAAATGGGGATTTATTTTCAGAGATACCTGCTCTGACATTTGAGATCTTTTTCAATAATTATATGTAGTTTTTTGTAGTTTCTTTAATAGGGCAGGTGGCACCAAATGGTGCAGCTAGAATGAAATAGCTCTGAGTGATATGGCAAGATACAAAAAAATAATCCACTATAAATGCATACAGAATACAATAATAATAAGCTTGATACAAAAAGATGTGAAGTGTATGTTGTAAGCATCTTTACAAGACTGGCTTGGTGCACAACGCACACCCTTCTTGCAATTTCTGTAGAAACTGAATTGTCATTTTTGTATTTCTGTATGCTTCATGTATTTTTAGCAGACACAGTTTGTCATGTTGGCTCAACATAAATTGCACACATAAATAGAAGGCTAGAGGTGGGGCTGGTGCAAGGTACTTTCTGCTCTAGTCAAAGATCCCTCCTTAGCATCGTGGCCTCATTTGTTGCCAATAGGGGTAAACTTGTTTCCCTCTCCTGGCAGGTTTCTTGGCAGCCATTTTGTGCAGTTCTCCAATTTTTTGTACGGGTCTCTTATATTGACATTGCACATACTGTAACCACGCATGCCTTTACCAGGCATACCTTTACCAGGCAAACCGTTACCATGGTTTACATAAAGGTAAAAATTACGATTAAATCTAGAAAAAAATTATTTTATATATTTTCCCAAATGTATTTAAATATACAGGAAAATATTTTTAGGAACATAAAAAGTACTACTGCGCAGCACATATGTGTGCAACAGAAAACAACACGATGCAAAACAATTCAGAACATCACAATACTATGCAAATAAAATTAACATTTTTTCCATTCTAACAAAACCTGTAGCTCTGTCACCAACCAAGATGGTGGACAAAGTGTCTGAAGAAGGTAAAATACATGCAAAAAAACAGTTGCAATATAATTATACTTTTAGTCCGTTATTTCTTCACCCAAAAACACAGATTACAACAATTATTTTCCTGAAAATTGTAGTTAAACCTTACTAAAGATGTAAAAGCAGGCGTCCACCATTTTGTCATAAGTGGCACTCTGCCTTCTGAAGTGACCACATGCACGGGAGAATGCAGGGCTACTTCAGAGACACTATTACAAACACTGCCATCCATCTGTCACAGTAAGTATAATTATAAACAGTGCATGTTAAAGGACAAAAATAAATTAAAGCTGAAGGATTTTAATAATTATTTTTTACCATGTTCAGAATTTACTAGCTAGGGAGTCTACCACCTGTAGGAACATTTAGATTTGTCATAACTGTAAGTGAAAATGATTTTAGAAGTTGCATTTAAAATAGAAAAACGAAAGCTTGCAATGTTATAAAAAATAATTCTGCAATTTTTTCACAAACAAAATGTTTTCAAAGAAGAAATCAAACAGTGTGTGAACCAATAACCTTTCCCACTCCAATAAGTGTTACCTCAGGAAAGGTGCTGGACAGTGCCTGGGGGGACAGATTCACAATTCTAACTCTGCCAAGTACTTACCTCAGGAAAGGTGCTGGAGAGTGGCTTGGGGGCAGATTTACTATTCAAACTCCAGCAAGTATCTCAGGGAAGGTGCTGGATAGTGGTTTGGGGAAAGATTTACTATTCTAACGACAGAGTACTTCCATCAGGGAAGGTGCTGGACAGTGACTTGGGGCAGATTTTCTGTTCTATTAACGGAAAGCACTTGCATCAGGGAAGGTGCTGGACAGTGGCTGGGCGGCAGATTTACTATTATAACTCCACCAAGTACTTACCTCAGGGAAGGTGCTGGACAGTGATTGGGGAGCAGATTTGCTATCATAACTCCACTAAGTACTTACCTCAGGGAAGGTGCTGGACAGTGGCTGGGAGCAGATTTGCTATTCTCACTCTGCCAAGTGCTTACCTCCGGGAAGTTGATAGACAGTGGCTGGGGGGTAGATTTACTATTCTAACTCCGCCAAGTACTTACTTCAGGGAAGGTGCTGGACAGTGGCTGGGGGCAGATCTACTATTCTAACTCCGCCAAGTGCTTACCTCAGAGAAGGTGCTGGACAGTAACTGGGGGCAGATTTACGTTGTTTCCAACAACCATAAAACATATCTAAAGAATTTTCTAAACAAACCTGAAATATAGATTTTTAAATCTCATATTAGCATACCATTCATGTATATTTGTCCATCAATTAGTTGAAAAAACTCCATGATAAAGAAAACCAGCATACAACAACTTTTAGGAAAACTGTCACAGGTAAAAGCTATTTCCAAATTAAATAGCATTACTTTAACATAAATATTCAATCGCACAAGAACTGATTACCTCAAAAAAATCTTGCATCGCAACAAGAAAACAAGCTTCTTACCGAATACATTGTTTAAATTTGAACATTATTTTTCCATATTTAACTGAAAGAACCGAAATTACAAATCAAACTGAAAAAACAACTCCAAAAGAACAGGCCAAACATTTATTACAAAAAAGGTCATTACTATTCTTAAAAAAACAACTTGAAAAAACATTTCTTTAAAGTTCAGAAAAAACATTTTTTTAGCAAATACATTTTGACATTTGAATCCAAACAGGTTTTTAAAACTAATAAAGATTTTTTTTACAACCATAGGTGCAGCAAAAGGTCCAGACAACTAATGTAGACTCTTTACAAAACATTTTACTAAAACATTTTTTTTCCAGAGAATGGAAAATTGATAAGCTGCTTATGTGTTGTCATGCCGAGTCTTTGGAGGGGTATTGGGTGTTTCTCATACTGCTGCAAAGGCAGAGCGGCTACCCTTCATAATATGATTGAAAGAACCTGTGAGGATAACCACTGTGCCTCTGCAACAGAGATTGAGGTTAGAGAAAATGTACAACATATTAAAACTCTGGCTGCCACCTTCCAGGAACCCTGTGGCTCAGTTTTGAGGGAGGTAACCCACAACATCCCCATGCATGTTGCGAGAATTATGCTCACAATCCCAAATGTGAGAAGAATGATACATTGAAAAAAACAGAAGAGTAATCCCATGACAGTAACCCCCAGGACCTACTCAGATATTAACATTCCTACTGAACTGTCTAAAACCTTCAACCAAGAACCTTTCTTACTATATGATGATGAAAACCTAGTCAATGGCATACTAATTTCCCGTGACGTTCATAATAGTTACGCTTGAGAATAGTGAAATTTGGATGTTGGATGGAACGTTTAAATCAACACCCCATCCATTCACCCAAATTTATACTATTCATGCAAATATAAACACTAACATTCCTTTAATTTATAGCTTACTGCCTAACAAACATTCCTCAAAATATACTGATTTTATGTCAGTTATAAAAACCAAAACAACTAATAAAAGTCCTAAGAAAATAAAAATTGCCTTCAAATTACAAATGATAGATACTATTAATAAAATTTACCCAGGTACCCTAAATCAAGGATGTTTTTTTCACTTTTCCCAGACATATTGAGACAAATTCAAAAAACATCTTTAGTTGAGAAACATAGGACAAGCAGTAAGCTTCAATATGAACTTAAGAAACTAACAGCATTGTGTTTTGTACCTCCTGAATGAGTGGTCGAATTCTACACCTCAATTATAAAATATGAATTTTTTACCCAAAATGAGGACAAATTGGCACCACTTCTAAATTACTTTGAAGATACATGGATTGGCCATCTAAGCAGGTCGGATCACAGAAGGAAACAATGATTTCTAACTGAGTGATGGAACTGTTACTCGATCTGCTTAGTAGGAGGTTCAAAAACCAACAATTCAATAGGACGGGCATAATTCATTTAACAGCAGTATTGGTAAAACCCACTCTAACCTATACTATTTCTTGGAAATTTTGAGAAAAAAAACCAAAAGTCATGAAATGGAACAATCATTGTCAGGTACTCTGAATCCCTGAGTTTCTAAAAAAAAGTAAAGAAATGTCATAGAGACTATTGGGAGAAATTCAACAATTTTTATTGATGGGTGCTTCAGAGTACCTAAACAACCTTGTGTACATTATACACTAACATTTTAAATAACTTATGGTGATTACATTCTAAATTAATTAAATTGGCATTTTTCACAATTCTTTATTAAATAAATTAGGAAGTGTAAACCCTACCTGTAGAAGACTTCTTTTTTCAACTTTTTGTGATTTTCCTTAACTCCACTCACTAAAAATTACAATTAATCTGATTAAGGAAAGACAACATTCCAAGTCGAATTCCCAAAAAGTGTTCTTCAATAAGTTAAAAAAGTTTAATAAAGTCCATTCCCTAGTTCCCCTTAATTATGATCCGAACTGGACACCAAAATTCAAAAAATAAAAACATGAAGTTAGTTGAAAAAATCCATTTAAAAAAATGCAAATTCCTTTTTACATTTTTCAAAGGCTAAAATCCAAATACTATTCCTTTCTTCTGTTCTTCTTTTGCCCAGAATTACTCCATGGAGTTCAAAGAATTTAAAAAAACACAACACAAAAGGTTTTTAAAAAACATATTTTTATAAAATAAATTTTAGAAAAGGAATACTTACCTTTAATTTTCTTTTTCAAACGGATATTTAAAAATAAAACTATTTCCCAATGTGTGCATATGAAAACAACATGTATGGGGATTTAAAACTGGTTAAAAATCCTAATACAACTTTTTTCGGATTAAAATCAATAGCTACCTCCCTCTATCTCTTCTTGTAATAAAGGTACTAGCCTATATGTTTAAAAAAGTAAATTAGATTCTTCTTACCTGAGTGCAGCTCTTCTATCCATCCAATCTTGACCACAACACTCAACCAACTGTAGAAATAGACACAAAACTGAGGAGTCAAATGTAAAACAGAGAAAAAAGGACAATTTCTTCCACTGAAATTAATGGAAAATTGTGGGGAAATGCTTTTTATAAACTGTAAAGTTTTTTTAAAAAGCCTACTCTTGTTTAAAAAATTAAAAATGAATACTGTATTTTGTAAAATTTCCTTCAGTGTTTTATAAATGGAATAACATTAAAACATTTTTTTATTTATTGTGCTTTAAAACACCTTTTCACTTAATATTTACAGCTTTTTAAATATAGTTATTATTTTTACTTTCATGAATGTTGTCTGATATTTTTATAATTACTATTTTGTTTTTTTTTAATAAATTAATATTTTCAACAAAAAAAATTCTGGAAAGTATTAGTGTTACTAGAGTATTAATATTAATATTGGCATCGCAATGGGAACGTCAAAAACAGTTCCTGCAGGGCATGGACTGAAAAGTCCATGCCATGCAAAAACTGGTATGCATGCACACGTGCCCCTCTGTGTGCATCCACAGGGCGCAGAGGCACCAGGGGGCCCTGTAGGGCCCCTTTGCTTCCTCTCCACCAGGGTTTTCATGGAGGAGGAACCGCCATGAAAACCCTGGTGGAGAGGAAACTCCTAATATGCTTGGCGGGATGAGGCGGTCCCGCCAAGCATATTGATGCCTCTACACTGCCGCAACACTGCCAGGGAACAGTGGTTCCCTGGAGGCTGCGGCAGGGCCATGGCGGTCTGACCACCCAACTCATAATAGGGCAGTCAGGAGACTGCCACCACCGCGCCCCCACAAGTCTGGTGGTCAGCAGATTGCGGTGAGAGAAACTTTTCTGTCACGTCATTGTGCATATGGACACAATTCGTTCGATTTAGCCTTGAAAAGTCTCTGTGATGAAATGTGTCAGCTGCTGTTCTTTATTGGATGCCATGAGCTACCTGCAAGAACTGTGAAAAACATTGGGAAAAATATATTTGAACTTTTGAGTACATTATTACTGTGTATACGTTCTGACTACTGGACTTCTTTGTGTGCTTCTGTACTTTTTCCTTAGAAGTTTGCCAACCTACTATATATATATATATATATATATATATATATATATATATATATGTATATATATATCCAAGAAAGAAGTGACTCAAACAGATAGATTCACCAAAGAACAAAAATATATTTCAACTACAACGTTTCAGCTTCCGCCTTCCTCAGGTAGTACAAGATGGTTTGCTCAGTGGCTGTACAGATGACACAGCTGAATTTTCAAAAAGCATCATGAGTGAAGATTCCATTTGGAATGTGGAATCAATGCAGTCCTGAGAGCTCTTGAGATATGCAGTAATCAGGTTGTATTATCAGTAATGTTCAGTCCATCTGGATGCAGTGATTTTAAACGGTACATCCAGAAGTTTTCTCTGGAGTCCAGTAGTTCTTCCTTTGAGACATGTTCCACGGGGAAAATCTTCAAATCTGATAGTAAATGATCCACAAGGTTAAAATGATTGGCTACAGGCTGGTCAATTTTCTTATTAATTATTGCCGATTTGTGGTTCCTGAATCATCGTACGGAGGTCATTCACTGTTTGGCCTACATATTGTTTTTACAGCTTTGTTGTTGGCACTGAATCACATAAATAATGCATGTTGAGCGACATGTAAGATGCTGTCTTATTCCATAGGTCCTTCTTGTAACAGAACTAGTTACTGATGATGTTTGTAAAAGGTATTCACACGTGATGCACCTTTTAGAGTCACAGCAATGAACCCCTGCATTTGTTACAACTTGCTTGAGTTCAGCTCTCACAATAAGAGATCGTAAATTTGGAGCTCTGCGGTAAGCAATGACTGGCGGTTTTGGAAAAACCTTTTGCAATTTTTCACAAGTAGACAGTAAGGGAAATGTTTTTTGCATTATATTTCTGTAGTTGGGAGCTGATGGATGATAGTCAACCACAAATGGAGTTCTGTCACTTTTGTTTCTGCCGTTGGTATTCCAAATAAGTGCTTCTCTGGGTAACTGCAAAGACTTGTCAATTTGTTGCTGTATGATATGCAGAGGATAGCCACGTATTTTAAATAATGTAGCAAGCTCCTGTAGATGGTCTTTACAGGTTTCCTCATTGCTGCAGATGCGTCTTATTCTGAGTGCTTGGCTGTAGATGATGCTCAGTTTAGTGTGGTGTGGGTGACATGAAGTCCAGTTTAGATACAAATGAGCATCTGTAGGCTTGTGGTACAGATCAGTTGTAATTTTTTGTTCACTGCATCCAGATGGACTGAACATTACTGATAATACAACCTGATTACTGCATATCTCAAGAGCTCTCAGGACTGCATTGATTCCACATTCCAAATGGAATCTTCACTCATGATGCTTTTTGAAAATTCAGCTGTGTCATCTGTGCAGCCACTGAGCAAACCATCTTGTACTACCTGAGGAAGGCGGAAGCTGAAACGTTGTAGTTGAAATATATTTTTGTTCTTTGGTGAATCTATCTGTTTGAGTCACTTCTTTCTTGGATATTTTATTTCTTTGTGACTCATTGTATCCTTTGGGATCCAGATTTTTGCCCTGGCTGGCTGTTGTTTTCTTGTGATCCTCCATCTTCAAGTATATGTATATATATATATATATATATGTATATTCATCCCCAGAAATTTCGCTGGAATTTTCCCACTGCAGCACGTTGGATGTCAGCAAGGTGCATGATGGTATTAGCAGTCCGTGGCAGGGGCTGCTGAGGTATCGGCACGATAACGAGCTGCAGCTGGGCCCTTTACCACTGTGTAGGAGGAGCTCTATAAAGACTTGTTGGGACTATCTGTGGCGAACTGCGGCATTTGAGAAAGGCTACATGCCGAAACCGGTTATGCCGATTTCTTTTCAATAAATGTCCTGATGAGCCCCGCTGTGTCCCTTTCTTCTTTTGATGGGAGAGAAGGTGTTTGTTATATTTCCCGTGCAACCTGTGGCACGTTTAAAGGGACCCTTCCAACAAGAGGCTGTGAATTGCACAGGACGTCAGGGAACTGACTTTTGCTTACCCGAGGTATCGGATCTTCACAGCCCGCCTCCCTGCCTTTGTTGTCCAAGCAGCTGCTGCCAAACGGCGGTCTGAGACTTCTCGGAGGGGCGCCTGCATTGCCATTGCGTCTCCAGTCTTGGAGACATCGGATAAGGAGGCTAGGAAGTAGGGGACCTGAGGACATTTATCCCCAGAAATTTCACTGGAATTTTCCCACTGCAGTACGTTGGATGTCAGCAAGGTGCATGATGGTATTAGCAGTCCGTGGCAGGGGCTGCTGAGGTATCGGCACAATAACGAGCTGCAGCTGGGCCCTTCACCACTGTGTAGGAGGAGCTCTATAAAGACTTGGGACTATTTATGGCAAACTGCGGCATTTGAGAAAGGCTACACGCCGAAACCGGTTATGCCAATTTCTTTTCAATAAATGTCCTGATGAGCCCCGCTGTGTCCCTTTCTTCTTTTGATGGGAGAGAAGGTGTTTATTATATATATATAATATATATATTTTTTTTAAATAGTAGTTATATATATCTATATATAGCAATATATAGATAGATATGCATTAACTTACCCATACTAATATATACTTGCCAATAAGGTGTGGTAAAGGCATGCGTGGTAAAGGCTTTCATGGTAAAGACATATGCGTAGTAAAGCAAAGCGTTGTTAAGGTATATGCGTGGTAAAGACTGCATGGTAATTGCACTGCGTGGTAAAGACTGCATGGTAAAGGCTAAATCCCGGCCAGACATCATTCACAAGCATAGATTCCACCCTTTCCCATTCATCACAAGGTAGGATTGAATGCGGGCCTTGTAGGGGAGATTTGGGGCATTGTCTTCAGTATTGGTAAGTGTTAATGCTAAACTTTTATTAGGTGTATTGTGTTGAGATGTCTGGTCACACTGACCTCCCCCACTGTGACACCCCAGGCTGTGGCTGTAGATCGCTGGCCCCTTTAGAAGTGGAGCTGTTGTATTTTTCCCCAGCGAAGTTGTTCCAAAAGTCATGCAGGGCTTTTGCTGAGAAGTTTATCAAAATATCCTCAGCTTTTGAGGGAGTCAATGGCAAAGGTAGAAATATGTGCATAGTGTCCTGATTTGTGCAATACCAGACACATTTCAAAAATGCTATTAGTATGCATGCTTAGAATATGGTGTGCATACTTGAGGCTTATTAAGGTCCTGATTTATATAGATTGATCGGCGCACTGATTTTAAAATGTTTTATCGCTACTCTGGACATGTTTTGACTTTAAAGACAGATGCTGTAGCATGATTGATGTTTGTGGTTGTTTAATTCTGGGGATCTGGCTCTGCCAAACAGACATTGAAATGGATCCCTATCGGGCCTTATTCATGTCAAAAACACTGATTGATTTCTGAACATTGAATGTTAAAAATGTTAAGGTAATGCATGTCAGTGATTTACGGCCCGTTTATGATATCAGGGTGTCGGACCAGTGTCTGCCCAATTACGATATGACTTCCATGGTGGTAGTCGGAAAGTGCTCCTTTACACTGCTGCTTGTGCTGCAGGTCAGGAAAAGGGCAGCAGCACCAGCTGCCGTATACAAGAGCACTTTGTGCACATCCATGTGGTGAATGGCGTACGGTGCATGGATGTGTCCAGGGCCACTTCGCAATAGCCCACGTGAGACGGGGGTCCTGTTTGGGAGCCCCCATAGTTAGTTTCCGACAGCCTTTTTATGACCTGAGGCTGTCTGAAAAGGATAATGTAATCCTGACGGTGGTGCCTGCCTCGGCACTGCTTTTCGACCGCCACTCCGTCGGGATCACTGATCTTGGCGGAGGCGGCGGTCCATCCCCCGACAAGGGTCCGACCACCAGTTTTGTTATGCAGCGGTTGGATCGAAGGGCTGTCTGTCGGTGGGACCACAGCAGACGGACTGGCGGTGGTGGTCCCACCAGCATCATAATGAGACCCCAAGTTCCTGTATCTATTTCACATGTTTCACTTAAGGCCTTATTACAAGTTTGTCAGTTTCCTAGGAAAATAACAGTTGCCTTCAAATTGCAAGTAATAACTACTATTAATAAAATTTACCCAAATCAACAATGCTTTTTTCACTTTTCCCAGACATATTGGAGCCAAATTAAAAAAACATCTTAAGAAACTAACAGCATTGTGTCCGTCCCCGCCAGCAGCCCACTGCACAGGTTGTCCAAAGACCGCCACATTACGAGTTGACCTCGGGCCGGTGGTTTGGAGGGGGGGGATCTTGCAGCGGTGGTGAGTACTATTATCAAATATATTGATGCCTGTGTGTGCATTTCGACTGCATATGCGTTGAATGCACACATATGCATGATACATGTGGGACAATACCATATACCCATTACAGGGATTCGGCCCATATGTGCGCAGTCATGGTAATGGGTATTAAGTACGAAAAGGAATCACCTGTAGATCGCCACACACAGGGTTGTGATCCTGGGGGTAAAGATCCTGCTGTGAAGGGGGGACCTGGAGAAAGGGATCCACATTGGAATATGCCTGTACAAAGAAGAAAGGGGTGAGTACGCCCCAAAATCCTCCGTCACCGCCACCTTGAAGCAGGCCGTGGTCCGCTCATGGAACAGGCAACTCGTAATACGCACGGAAGTTCAGCTCCCCTGTACTGACCTATGGCAGCTGCCTTTCCCCAATCACAAACTCAGCAGACGTCAGTCTCCTGGCAGTCTCGGTGGTCCAGTGGCAGTCTTCACAAAGCCGATCCACCCAACTCATAATACGGCGGTTGGACCGCCAAGCTCACCGTGCTCGAACTGCCACTGCCGATACGGCAGTCCATGGGACAGCCAAATTCGCAATAAGGTCCTTAATCTTGCATTCCCTAAGAATGTTAGCTATTTCCATCTTCATGTTGTAAACTGAGTCATGCCAGGTGTTTATGATAGGCCGCGATTGAGAGCTCTGGATCTGAGGCTGAAGCCTGTGCGAGTTTCTCACAGTGTATGTCAGTGTGTTGGCCTCTCTTCAGAGCACACAGAACAAAGGTCACAAATCCCTGTTGCAATTGAAATTCTGTTCAATTGTGTGTGAAGGGGGCACACAGTTTTCAAAATATATTCACAAAAAGAAAGTAAAGAAAATGAAAGTGCTTACATGTTAGTGAGTGAAGTGTATGTTTGGGTGCAGTGAAATGAAGGACATGCGAGGAAGTGCAGTCAGGAGTGTGAAAAGAGGGTGCTGAAGCGGAAAGAGATGATCTTTAAGATACGCAGATTGACGAAATGTGGAGAGAAAAATGGGCATACATGTCTAACTTAAAGTGCACATAACTGAAGACCAATGCTCTTTTCACAGGCCCCAATAATATTTAATTCACAGTCTTACAACGTTAGAACAGAAACATTTTCATTATTAATTATTTACAACAAAATCATTTTGATTGCTAATTTATCTTAAACAGCTACAAGACTACACATTTACATTTGCTCTTGCTTTCTTTTGGGTATTGGCTTTGTAATGTTCAAGGGGTAGACAGGTTGTGCAGCACCAAAATCTATTATGTGCAACTCGCTTGAGTCCTTCATTTTACAACTTTGCGCTGACTGATTTAATTACCCTGCACGGATCGCGTATCTCAGAGGGCATGATTATGACTTTGGCGATGTAGGAGCGGGCTGCCATGCCACTGCCTCACTCCCACACCACCAAAGCTGACCTCAGCCCGCCAGATTACGAGTTTTCTCGTGGTCTAGCGGGCAAGCGTCGAGGTGGTCCCATGGCGGTCCCTATGAAAGAGGCACCACAATGGGAGCGTCATAGGTCGTTCCAGCACTGCATGTACTGTGCAGTCCATGCCGTGCAGCAAAGAGGGTGCATGCATACAGGGGGGCACAACATGTGCTCCCCTGCATACATCCCCATTCACAGGGGCAATAAGGGACACTCTAGGGCCCCCATTGTTTCCCCACCACCAGCCTTTTAATGGCGTGCTCAACACCATGATAATGCTGGTGGTGGGGAAACTCGTAATATGCTTGGTGGTGCCGCAGCAACAATCCTGCCAACAACACAGGCACCATAGCACCAAGGTGCAAGCATCCCTGCTAGGCTGCCGAAACAGCACCAGTGCAGGGGGCAAGGACAGGAATGCCCCATATTACATTAATGCGATGCGTTCCCGCCATTTCACTTTGGCGTAGGGCATCGCAGCATGCTGACTTACTGCGCTACCCTACGCCAAATCCCCATAAATGAGGGCCTTAGTGTTGTTCTGTGTTGGTGCAGGGCCTTAGTTAAAATGGGACTATATTTCCTCATGGACATGTTAATGGCATCCTGTAGTACTCCGTTAAGTTACCTGAAGCTCAGATATCGCCCTCTTTTTATTAGTGTTCTGAGATAAAAAAAAAATCAACAATTGGTAAAATGTATAAATGCAGTTTGAAATATGGTGACTTGGTTTTAACACATAGTAAACATAATATGAAATAACAACTGAAGCAGTGAAAAGAATAGTTTTGCATCCGATTCTTCTTCAATCTCTCTATTTCATTTACCATACAAAAATATCTTCAGGGCATGCATTGCCAATCCTTTAAAAAATTGCCTCTGGTTTGCCACTGCAGCAAATTTTAGGAATAGGTCCAGCAGTTTCATATATGAGAAAGCCACATGGACACATAAGCTCTCTAATATAAAATTGGACTTATTTTATAAATTCACAAGCCATTCCGGGACTGGTCAGAAATCCTTCCTTTCATATGATTGATTGAATAAAGACATTGGACCTATTGTACAAAACAATTTTGCGGTCGCAAACCCTGCTATTTTAAAAATCACAGTATTTGCGACCGCAAAATGGTGTTTTACCATTTATTAATCCCATTTTGCAGCTTGGTAAAGCCTTGCTGAATTTCGAAATGATTTTAATGACTAAGGGCCTGATTTAGAACTCGGCGCATGGAAATATAAATCCCCTTACATCCTATGGGATTTATAATTTGTGTGACGGATTAACCTGTCCGTCGAGTTTTAAATCAGGACCTCAGTTTGAATTGTACATAGGAGGTGTGATGTAAGAAACATTCTCTTCTATTTGTCATTCACTATGAAATGTATCAATGGTTGTGACTGCAATTGTAGTGACCTCAAAAGAGATTTTCAAAGGAGAAGCTGTCCATCTTCGAAAGCTTGCCAGACCAACCCTAAAACGACACTCTGCGGAACCTTCATCTACAGACCGCCTGGCCCCTGCGCTCCATTCACCAACATCATCGCCAACCTCATCGCACCCCAAGCCCTCGCCTCCACTGACTACATACTACTCAGAGACCTAAACTTCCACCTGGACAACCACAACGATCCCAACACCACTGCCCTCCTAGAGAACCTCACCAAAGCAACTCATCTCCGCCCCCACCCACACAGCAGGACACACACTCGACCCCGTCTTCTCAGGAGGGAACAGCGTTTTCTTCCACCACACCACGGAACTGCTCTGGATGGACCACTACTGCATCCACTTCTCCTTTAGAAAACCCACTGCACACAATCACGTGCGCTGCCTCCCATGCAGAAGCTGGAACAAAGTCATAGAAGAACACCACACCTCCGCCCTCACCAGCACTTCACCCCTAACGATGCCAGATGCCAACACCGCAGCAAGCAACCTCCACCGATGGATCACCAACTGCGCCAACACACTCGCCCCTCTCCAGAAGGATACAGGACAACACAACAAGAAAGCAAGCTGGTTCACCACGGCACTCCAAGAATCCAAGCGCTCCTGTCAACAACTTGAGAAAACATGGAGAAACAGCAAAACTTCTGAAGCACACACCGCCTACAAAACAGCCACCACAGCACACCACCAACTCATCAAATCCACAAAAAAGAACTTCCTCCAAGACAAAATCCTCTCTAACGCCCACAACTCCAAGGAACTCTTCCCCATCATACAGGAATTTGCCAAACTCAAAAGCGAAACAGATATCCCACCCTCCCAAGACCTCTGCAACAGACTCAGCTCCTTCTTTCACCTCAAGATCAAGACGCTTTATGACAACTTAGACAACCAAGACCACTGCACTGCCCCAACTCCCACCCCCATCGATGTCACCCAACAGACCCTACTCACATGGACCCCACTCACGACAGAAGACACCTTAAAGACCATGAAGAGCATCCACTCTGTGGCACCCTCAAACCCCTATCTGCCCCACATCTTCCACAGGGCTTCCACAGCCATCGCACCCGAGCTACGCTGAACGATCAACTGCTCCTTCGAGACCGCTACATTTCCCGATGACTGGAAGCATGCCGAAGTCAATCCCCTCCTGAAGAAACCCTCCGCAGACCCGACGGGCCTCAAGAACTTCAGGCCCATCTCGCTGCTTCCATTCGCAGCCAAGGTCATTGAAAAGGGCGTCAACACCCAGCTAGCAAACTTCATCAAAGCCAACAACATCCTAGACATCTCCCAATCCGGATTCCGCTGCAACCACAGCACCGAGATCGTCCTCCTCACTACCACTGACAACATCCACACCCTCCTCGACCAGGGCCAAACGACAGACCTCATCCTCCTGGACCTATCAGCATCCTTCGACACCATCTCCCAACGCACACTAGCCACCAGACTCCATGACGCCGGCATCCGAGGAAAGGCTCTAGACTGGATACGCTTATTCCTCACAGGCAGAACACAGAGTCACACTCCCTCCCAACCTCAAAGAACCAACAGAGATCAGATGCAGAGTACCCCAGGGATCCTCCCTCAGCCCCACCCTCTTCAACATCTACATGGCCCCCCTTGCAACAATCGTCAGAAACCACAGGCTCGACATCATCCCCTACGCTGATGACACCAAGCTCATCCTTTCCCTCACCAAGTAACACAACATCACCAGGCACAACTTCCAAGAAGGGATGAAAGCCGTCTCCACCTGGATGAAGGACATCTACCTCAAACTCAACTCTGAGAAAACAGAAGTCCTCATCCTGAGCTCCTCCTCCTCAGCTTGGGGCGACGCCTGGTGGACCCCCACCCTCGGAAACCCACCCTCCCCGACAGACCATGCAGTGACTGCAGCATCATATTGGACTCATCGCTCACTATGAACCGCCAGATCAATGCCGTCTCCTCGCCCAGTTTCAACACCCTCCGCATACAACTTTCAGATGCATCATCTCCGAATCCAGAAAAACGGTCACACACGCCCTCATCACCAGCAGACTGGACTACGGCAACGCCCTCTATATCGGAATCAACAAACAACTACTCCGCAAACTCCAGACCGTCCAGAATGCTGCAGCCAGACCAATCCTCAACATCACCCGGCACAACCACATCACCCAACACCTATGCCATTTCCACTGGCTCCCTGTTGAAAGAAGAATAACTTTCAAGCTACTCACGCATGCATACAAGGCCCTCCACAACATCGGACCACAATACCTCAACAACCGTCTCCCCTTCCACGCCGCCAAGAGAAACCTCAGTTCAGCTGACCTCTCCCTAGCCACGTCCCACACATCTACAGGAACAGAGCGGGTGGAAAGTCCTTCTCCTACATCACAGCCAAGACATGGAACGACCTACCCTCCAGCTCCGGCCAAGCCCTACACTGCTCGAGTTCAGGAAAGACCTCAAAACCTGGCTCTTCAGATGACCCCAGCAGAGCTGTACATACTCCCCCCACCTTAGCGCCTTGAGACCCTACTGGGTGAGTAGTGCGCTTTACTAACCCTTGATTGATTGATTGACTTGGGGAACATGTCGGGTGACCTCAGGGGGGCAGGCAGTGGTGCATTGGACCATTGCTTGCTCCTCACTACATCTTCTTACATAGGATTTTTTTTTTCAAAGCAATTTCGGTTTCCTGAAGGAAGATAGGCGGCTTTAAAAAACAAAAAAGAAGTTGCGCGTTTGGGAAAATAAACACAATGATTGTGGTCTGCTGTTCCTGTGTATGCAACCAACTGCAGGGGGTCAGAAATAGTGATCTGCCTAGTTAATATTAATTAGGCAGGTAGTTGGTGCAACTGGAGATTTTAAAATGTGACCTATTAGTACATAAGATGCATTGCAAAATCAGACAGGTCGCAAATAGTGGGTGCCCAATATGCAACAACTAAATGTGACCTGTCTATGTCACATCAGTCCCTGGCTAGGTTGTGAATCCCTTTTTAATAACCACAGCATCCAATATGAGCAGAGTTCTTATGGTTATCAGAGTTAAAGAAACCGAAATGGGCCTTGAGGTTTAAGCTATACTCGGTGTGCTACAAAGAGATTCCTATCAAGGATTCTTCAATGTGCTACCAGCACTTTAGAGAGACTTTCTTCGTTTAGGATTCGTAACTTTTTGTCAGAAACCATTTTGAAATATCTAGACTACAAGATCTGCGTTACAACGGATTTCATTATTGACTGAATGGAATTCTCTCCATATGAATCATTGTATAACCTGTTGTTGTCTATTCATGACTTTCCCTGGCACTGGCATACGAAGACAATAGAATGCTGGAGTACCTCAATTTCAATTTGCCAACTGTTGAATGAAAATAAAAATTGAAATAGTAGTATAACTGTAGGAAGGTGGAATCTGACTGCATGGTTGCCCCCACTTTTTTCCTGGTGTTTTGCTGGTTTTCGACTTAGTTTGGCTGGGATCCTGCTATTCAGGACCCCAGCCTATCTGCTTTCCCCTTAAATTGATTATATGTACTTTAGGTACACTCCAGATTGGATTCTGGGGTACCCTTATGAGTCCCTAGTATATGGTATACTATGTACCCAGGGCATAGGTACACCAGAGGCCTCCCGGGGGCTGCAGCATGTATTATGCCACCCCTGAGAGGCCATCCAAAATGACACAACAGGTCTGCTACAGCAGCCTGTGTAAGGTGGTGTATCCACCCCTTACTGAGATATAGGTTCCCTATATCTCTCCATATCACTGCACATGTAAACCTATCAGTCACCCCTATGGCAGGCCTTCTCAATCCTGAAGGCAAGGTGCTGGGTTTCATGTGAGAGGGTGCCCATGCATGAGCAGAGCACCTCTGCAGCTTTCGGAATCTTCATTCCGGGGTTGTTTGTGATGCAGCCAACCATATACTCTTACGTGCATTATAACCTCGCGGTAAATGCTAACTCGAGAATGGCTGCATGGAAACATGTCATGTTTGGTGTCAAACACCTTGGAATCATACCTCCACCCCAGTAACTGGAGTGGGAGGTATGATTCCACCCTACTAGAGGGAGAAACATGGCACCACCGGTACACCCGGTACCAGCTTAACAGAACCCTGGAGTCACAAAATGGATGCTGCAGCCACAGACACGAGTCTGCCCTCCTGCTGCTGGACGAAACTCCGGCAGGGGAGGCCTGGACAATAGGTTTCCTGTCACAGGGAGGTGTGACCACCTCCCAGACAGGCTTTAGTGTATTGGGGCTGGGTGGGTGCACTCCAAGAGTGCTTTGAAGTCTGCACTGGGGGCACATTTGGTGTCCCTGTGCATAGTCCAGCTCAAACTGGTTGCAGGGGCACACCGCCCCTGCTCTGGCGCGAAACTGGACAGAGGAAATGGGTGTAGCAACCCCTCTTTCCTGACCCTCCCATAGGTGGGTCCCCAGAGTTTGTCCCACCCCTTCCTTGGGTATAAAGTAGGAACCCCTGACTACAGGACTTTAGATTACACCTGACACAGAAACCAAGTACTTCGATGATCCACACTACGCTGGATGACTGAAGAATCTCCCTTGGAGTAAAGGAGTTACTCCCCTGCAAGGCAGGCACCTTTAACGCAACTGACCGGTTGGCATCTCCGAAGCTCTGACGGACTCCGAAGAATATTGCCACACAGGAGGTAGGTTTTCCAAGGTCCTAGAGGTTGATCTGTGCCCCCAGCAAGTCTGAGGCCCGTATCCCTCGTGGTGACCGTGCAACCTGAACCCCTGGGCACCGCGCCCATTTGCAGAAGCATCAGCTTTCCGGAAACCCCTGAAGCTGAGCTTTGGGTTACTTGTAGCTCTGACCCCGAGCAATAATCACATCGAAGATTGCAGGCCTACACTCAACGAGTGTTCCGTGGGCCGACATTTTGTGATTCCTCTTGAGGTCCCTTTGCGATCCCTGGTCTGTTGACCTGTGGGTCCCCAAGAAGGCAACTCTAACTTTGATTGGGCTTCCCTCGTTGCTCCAGATGTGCCCTGCCTCTCCATTGCTTGGGGAGTCCCCAGGACCTTGCTGGTCTAAACAGAAGCATCTTTTTTTTTTTCCTGTGTGGGTTGCTGTTGCCAGGGCTTGTTGTGTTCCATCCAAGCACCGACGCCTCGGCACTCGACATCCTTTATGGGACAGCTCGAATCCGGCTCCTGGTCATCCTTGACATCTCCGGGACCCCGTGGCTGCAGAGTCAAGCTTCACCTCTTCGCACCTGAAGCACCCGACATCGGTGGGCATTCGATTGCTCCGCTCCTGGTCACTGGCTAGTGACCCAGACTCTGTCCCCTCTGCTTTCAGGTTCTTCACATCTTCGATCCAGGCTTGGATCACACCGAACACTTTCCTTCTTCACGGCAGCAGCACTTTGCAGCAGATCACCATTGAAATGAACGACGATTCCTGACACCTATGCACCCGGCTCCCCTGGGTGAGGTAACTCGAGTACTACGGTGCTCCCGTGGGTGTTGGCCATAGAACCCCTTAAGTCTAAAGGGGTTTGCTCAAAGTCCTCTTCTAAGTGTCCTTTTGCTTTAAAATTCCAACCGCGACTTTCCTCATAGAATCCTACGGCGCTCGCGGCTATGTTCTTACACTGCACACGTCCCCCGTGGGTCTCCTGTGTCACTACCTTGGGTGGTTCCTTGGGGTCCCAGCGATTCTACGTGCTCTAGGCACTGTGTCTAGTCAAGTCGTGGTTCTTATACCACTTTCTTAATATATGGTTTGGTCCCCCCCTGGGGCCCAGTGTATATTGTGCTATTTACTGTCCTTTTTATACTGTGATATTGTGCATCTTGGACTCAAATCTCATAAAGAGATTAGTAGTTAGTGTTTAGAAATAAATACATATATTTTATATATATATACCTTGTGTGGTTCTCCTTTCATTTGGTCATTCAAGAGGTTATAATCTGGTAAACCAAGCTGCTTTACTTTCCTTCAAGACTTAGCCTGAAGGCTGCTCTCCATAGCTACCACTAGGATAGCTTTCAATAAAGGTTGTCTTTAAACCTATCATCAATAAGGGTCGTTTGGACTGGTGCAAGGTGCCCACTATAACTAGTGGACAGCATATGCCAGGCCAACTTCTCACATTGGTGTGCAGCGTGTGGGATTCAAGCTTGCTATTGCTTTACCAGATAATCTCTTTGAGTGACTAACTGAAAACCACTATAGGTACATATAAATCAAGATTAGAATACAGTAAGTTCTACTGAACTTAGAGTTGTGTGTCAAGGGCTTAGCACATCCTTTCTACAACTCAAGAGAGTTTAGTAGGCCCCACTAGAGTAGGAAGGTGCATACACCACACCACACTAGTCATGTCTTCAAGGGCAGAAACCAGTGGGTCTCTCCCAACTAAGAATGACCATGTCTCATACCAAGAGTTGAGGACTATGTGTGCCTCAAGGAAATTGAAGACAGGGAAAAGCCCAACCGCCCAACATCTCATAAAGATGTTGCTTGAAGATGACCTCAGAAGGACCCCAGGGTCTGATGAGGTTGGCAAAGGGGGTGGGGCAGCAGAAGAGGAAAGGCTAGGTAGTGAAAACTAATATGACCCAGACTCTGATGCTGGCCAGGGGGATCAAAATGATTCCAACCTGGAAAATCCAATTCTTCCTGTAGGTGAGGAAGGAGACCCCAGTGGGGTTCTCTTTACGCCACCTGGAAAGGTTAGTAGTCTACCAAGAAGATCAAGATCTCCTTCTCAGGAATCTAATCATTCTGGTAAGTCTATAGGGAGCTCTGTTTCTCATAGGACTTCTCATAAAAGGGAGTCCTCTTATGAGAAGAAGTGCCAACTGCTTGAGTTTGAGAGAGCTAAGCTCAGAATCAAGAGAGCAATTGGCCTTAGACAGGGAATCCCTGGAGCTTCAGAGAGCTTCTCGAAAGTTGGGGCTAGAGCCCCATAGTGGCAGCAACAGTGTCCCTAGGAATAAAGAAGATACTCATCCCCATAGGATCCTGAACAAGATTGTCCCTCCCTACCAGAGTGGGGATGACATCCACAAATGGATAACTGCACTGGAGAGTGCCTGTAAAGTACAGAGGGTCCCTCAGGAGCAGTGGGCAGCAATCTTGTGGCTCTCCTTTGCAGACAAAGGTAGAGACAAGCTCCTCACTGTAAGAGAAGAGGATGCCGATAATTATAAAGTCCTGAAGAGTGCTCTGATTGATGGGTTTGGCCTAACCACTGAACAATACAGGTTAAAGTTCACAGCCACCCCAAAGGCACAGACTCAGGACTGGGTTGACTTTGTAGATTGTGCTACTAAGGCTCTGGAAGGTTGGATACATGGCAGCAAGGTGCATGACTTTTTAGGATTGTACAATTTGATTGAGGGAGCAGATCCTTAATAATTGTCAAAACCAGCTTTTACACCAGTACCTGGTGGACTCTGATCTGACCTCTCCCCAAGAATTGGGAAAGAAGGCAGACAAATGGGTCAGAACCAGAGTAAAGCCAAAGAATTAGGGTGGTGACCAGAAGAAAGATTCTTCCAAAAACCAAGAGAAAGGTGGGGATAAATCAAAAGACAAATCCCCTACAGGGCCCCAAAAGTCCTCTCCTGGGGGTGGGTCCCAAACTCCTTCCTCCCCTGAAAAGAAACCTTATTGCCATAACTGTAAGAAGCCTGGCCACTGGAAAAATGACCCCAGTTGCTCCAAGGCTGGCAATAAGGAAAATGTTCCTCCCAGCAATACTACCACTCCTCCTGGTACTACAAGTAGTAATCCCCCAGGTGGTAGTAATGCCCCCAAAAAGTTAGGTGGGTTGGTATGGGGAACTGAGGTGGACCCCAGCTTATCAAGGTCCTCCTCCCAGGCCTCCTAAGTCTGTGATGGTGGCATGGGATTTGCCACTTTTACTATGTGTCCAAATACTTTGGGCAAGTACAGACAGGAGCCCCTAATTAATGGTCAGAAGGCGTTGGCATTCAGGGACACAGGGGCTAGTGTCACCATGGTGACAGGGAAACTAGTCCCCCCTCAACAGCTTTTACCTGAGTTCAAGTACCAGGTGACCAACATTGATGGTCTCAGAACAGATCATCCCATGGCCATAGTCAATCTCAGCTGGGGAGGGGTCACTGGCCCAAAGAGAGTGGCAGTGTCCCCAAACTTGCCTGTAGATTGCCTGTTGGGCAATGATCTGGAGGTTTCAGCCTGGGCTGAAGTTGAATACCAGGCCCATTTAAAAATGTTGGGCCTCTCTGAGAAGGTTGGTGGGGCTTTTAGGGCCTCAGCCCCATCCCAGGGAAATTTTGGAGAAGTGGAGCCTGAAAGAATGGCCCACTCTACTCCCCAAGAGAGCAGAAGGGTCGAAGAAAAGTCTTCTTCCCCCCAGACTATAGGTAAAGGTCAGCTTCCTCAGGGAACTGATCCTACCCCTAGTGAAGGAACTGCCCCAGAGGTGGTCAGGCCTGGCCTGGCAACACCCCTGATGGCACGGGACCCTTCCAAGGTGGTACCCAGTCTGGAGCAGGTAACCTGCCCCTCTCTACCCTCCCTCTGTCAGACCAGGGCTGCAGAGGTCAGGGAGGTCAGTGGACCCCTAAGGGCTCCCTGTCCACAGGAACCCCCTCATCCACAGATTAGGGGCACCCAGTCTAGTAGCCCTAGCCAGGTGAAAATTCCTCAGCACACTGAGGGATCCCTCTTACCATTGTGTAGGGACCTCCCCCAGATAGACTCTGTTGGGCAAAGGCAAACCTGGGACCAAATGGTTCCAAACCTACCGTGTCCCTCCATTGTTCCAACCAAAGGGACCCAACCCCCAGCTGTAGGCTGCCAGAGGTTGACCCTTAGGGCCAGCTACAACTCAGTCATGGAAAGAAAGGCCTCCATGGTGACCAGTGATCTGAGGAAGCTGAGGCCAACTTTATTAGGGCCCTACTTCTCTACTCAGACACCCCACCAGCCTTTTACTTTGCCAAAACACACCACAGGTAGTAATTCCAAATGGTGGAGATCATCCAATACCCTTGGGGTTAGGAATTGCTTAGTGGACCATAAGACGGGGTAACCATGCTAGTGCAGGTTCTTCCTTATATGGCCACTTAGTCAATAAAGGCTCACCATAAGACGGGGTAACCATGCTAGTGCAGGTTCTTCCTTATATGGCCACTTAGTCAATAAAGGCTCAACTGGACAAGGTTAGCCGTATCTCCTTTTGTTTGGGGGGGTTATGTAGGAAGGTGGAATCTGACTGCATGGTTGCCCCCACTTTTTTCCTGGTGTTTTGCTGGTTTTCGACCAACCATATACTTTTAAGTGCATTATAACCTCGCGGTAAATGCTAACTCGAGAATGGCTGCATGGAAAAATGTCGTGTTTGGTGTCAAACACCTTGGAATTATACCTCCACCCCAGTAACTGGGGTGGGAGGTAGGATTCCACCCTACTAGAGGGAGAAACATGGCACCACCGGTACACCCGGTACCAGCTTAACAGAACCCTGGCATAACAAAATGGATGCTGCAGCCACAGACACAAGTCTACCCTCCTGCTGCTGGACGAAACTCCGGCAGGGGAGACCTGGACAATAGGTTTCCTGTCACAGGTGACCACCTCCCAGACAGGCTTTAGTGTATTGGGGCTGGGTGGGTGCACTCCAAGAGTGCTTTGAAGTCTGTACTGGGGGCACATTTGGTGTCCCTGTGCATAGTCCAGCTCAAACCGGTTGCAGGGGCACACCGCCCCTGCTCTGGCACGAAACTGGACAAAGGAAATGGGTGTAGCCACCCCTCTTTCCTGACCCTCCCATAGGTGGGTCCCCAGAGTTTATCCCACCCCTTCCTTGGGTATAAAGTAGGAACCCCTGACTACAGGACTTTAGATTACACCTGGACTAAACTCTGACACAGAAACCAAGTACTTCGACAATCTACACTACGCTGGATGACTGAAGAATCTCCCTTGGAGTAAAGGAGTTACTCCCCTGCAAGGCAGGCACCTTTAATGCAACTGACCAGTTGGCATCTCCGAAGCTCTGATGGACTCCAAAGAATATTGCCACACAGGAGGTGGGTTTTCCAAGGTCTTGGAGGTCGATCTGTGCCCACAGCAAGTCTGAGGTCCGTATCCCTCGTGGTGACCGTGCAACCCGAACCCCTGGGCACCGCATCCATTTGCAGAAGCATCAGCTTTCCGGCAACCCCTGAAGCTGAACTTTGGGTTACTTGTAGCCCTGACCCCGAGCAGTAATCACACTGAAGATTGCAGGCCTACACTCAATGAGTGTTCCGTGGGCTGCCATTTTGTGATTCCTCTTGAGGTCCCTTTGCGATCACTGGTCCGTTGACCTGTGGGTCCCCAAGAAGGCAACACTAACTTTGATTGGGCTTCCCTGGTTGCTCCAGACGTGCCCTAACTTTCCATTGCTTGGGTAGTCCCCAGGACCTTGCTGGTCCACACAGAAGCATCTTTTCTTTTCCTGTGTGGGTTGCTGTTGCCAAGGCTTGTTGTGTTCCATCCAAGCAACGACACCCCAGCACTCGACATTCTTTGTGGGACAGTTTGAATCCGGCTCCTGGTTGTCCTTGACATCTCCGGGACCCCGTGGCTGCAGAGTCAAGCTTCACCTCTTTGCACCTGAAGCACCTGACATCGGTGAGCATTCGATTGCTCCGCTCCTGGTCACTGGCTAGTGACCCAGACTCTGTCCCCTCTGCTTTCAGGTTCTTCACATCTTTGATCCAGGCTTGGATCACACCGGACACTTTCCTTCTTCACTGCAGCAGCACTTTGCAGCAGATCGCCATTGAAATGAACGCCGATTCCCGACACCCTTTGACACCTATGCACCCGGCTCCCCTGGGTGAGGTAACTCGAGTACTACGGTGCTCCCGTGGGTGTTGGCCATAGAAGCCCTTAAGTCTAAAGGGGTTTGCTCAAAGTCCTCTTCTAAGTGTCCTTTTGCTTTAAAATTCCAACCGCGACTTTCCTCATAGAATCCTACAGCGCTCGCGGCTGTGTTCTCACACTGCACACGTCCCCCGTGGGTCTCCTGTGTCACTACCTTGGGTGGTTCCTTGGGGTCCCAGCGATTCTACGTGCTCTAGGCACTGTGTCTAGTCAAGTCGTGGTTCTTATACCACTTTCTTAATATATGGTTTGGTCCCCCCCTGGGGCCCAGTGTATATTGTGCTATTTACTGTCGTTTTTATACTGTGATATTGTGTATCTTGGACTCTAATCTCATAAAGAGATTAGTAGTTAGTGTTTAGAAATAAATACATATATTTTATATATATATATATATACCTTGTGTGGTTCTCCTTTCATTTGGTCATTCAAGAGGTTATAATCTGGTAAACCAAGCTGCTTTACATTCCTTCAAGACTTAGCCTGAAGGCTGATCTCCATAGCTACCACTAGAATAGCTTTCAATAAAGGTTGTCTTTAAACCTATCATCAATAAGGGTCGTTTGGACTGGTGCAAGGTGCCCACTATAACTAGTGGACAGCATATGCCGGGCCAACTTCTCACAATAACCCCAGCAAGATATTAATTTTAATAGACACCATTCTGCTTATCTATAACACGTAATGCAAATAAGTTATAGATAGCTTCATATTGATGCTGATATACACTTTTAGATTATGAAAGCTTGCCTGGGCACACCAAACTGGAGTAGTTTATTTTAATTATATTTTCCCTCCTTTAGTGCTCTAACATTAAGAATCACTGATTCCAAATTTCTACTGTATACTTATAAAAGTTGAAAATTAACAAAAAGTATTTTTATCCTATAAGGACAATTATTGATGGCATTTTTCTTATACTGCCTTTGTCTATCAGGATAGTAACCTAATGAAGACTATCTAAAACCTGCCAGCCCAAGGCAATTCAACCCTGCTTGGCGTAATCCACCTGAGTCAAGAACATTGCCATTTTGCTTGAATATTTTTCGAAATATGAGATAGTGTTTTTTTATGGGTATCCCCTGATTTTGTGGGCTGATGCTACTTGTTTTTTAACTCTGAGCACTGGGGTACTGCTGTCCAGGACCAGAAGATAGACTCTGAACCTTAATCCATGGCAAAATTGGCCCTGATTGTGATATGTAACTGTTAGACATGACATCATTGGCCTGATATTCCCACGCACCCCCTGTTGTTGGTTGCTGAATTTGTTTTGTTGGCATTAGGAATCTGTGATTATCTTTCACCAGTGGTAAAGGGCTTGTGCTCTCCCCTCCAAAAATTGATATGCACCTAATTGGCATATTTAATTTTCTTAAGTCTCTGGTAAATGGTACTACATGTACACAGAGCTTGTAAATTTAATTCTACAAGTGGGCAGCAACACACTTTGTAACACCCACTGAAGTAGCACTGTGAAACATGTCTCAGGCCAGTCACCGCAGCCTGTAGTTCATCTTTAAGGCTGCCATTTTGACATGGCAAAATAAACCTTTTGCTAGATCTAAACCTTCCTTTTTAATCCCTCTAAGTCACCCCTAAGGCAGGCCCTTCAGGCTCACCGGGCAGGATGTATGGTATTTAAAAAGCATGTCATGCGTACTTAAGCTTTACATGTCTTAGCAGTGAAAAACTCCCAAAGACGTTTTTCACTGTAGCAAAGCTGCCTCTCCCATAGACTAACACTCAGTTTCCTTAATACATTTAATAAGTGATAACTTCAGTTTGGAAGCAGACCGAGAAATACTTCTTCCACTCGTTTTAGTTGTAATTTAAAATCTTCTTTAGTAGTAAAGTCGGATTTTAAGTTACCATTCTGATAATGCCACTTTCAGAAAGCTGTACCCAAAAAAGGGGTTGGGCTCTTATAGTCAGTGAGGCTGAGCCATCTTAAATTTGCACAAACAAACAATGCCAAAACTGACTGATCCTTTTTGGCATTGTTTGTTTGTGCACACTTTCAGAAAGTTGGCATTTTTCTGCCTCAAACAAATGTGCCTTTCTGCCAGTGTCCAGGATCACATGACTGTTAATGGTTCTCCTGTAGTGTGGTGTGGATTTCTTCCAGACAGTAGACAAAAGAGCCTATGGTACGGGGGGTTCCACTCCTGAGCAGGATGGTCTGAGGATTATACTAAGCCTTTCCTGAGCTTCACAGAGTCGCTTTAGAGCTGTGCACAGTCCCTTAGTGACCTCTGAAGATGCTTGGTCCATCACTGGCAAATGCAGCTCGAGCCTGGGCCTATCTGCCCTTTGTTTCCCTAGACAGATTGGAGCCAAACACAGGGAAAAGGGGGAAACTGACCAGAACCAGTTTAAGGGTAGACAAAGGGGGTGACTCCCACACACACTGGCATTGGATATCAAGTGGCACCCTCAGAACCTCCCAACAGATCACTCCTAGACCTGAGAAGATTCAGGACTGCCCTGCTGTCTGAGGAAGAAAGACTGGACATGCTTGCCTTGAACTCAGGACCCCAGAAGTGACTGCAAGGATCAGATGGCTGACCCCCTTTTTTGAGCGACAGTTGAAGAACAAGGTTGCAGAGGCCTCTCCTGTTTTCTAGCTGACCAGGCCTAATTGGACCTTACCTGGTCCCCATTTACTGGCCTCTGGGGTGGCGAATCCTGACTCCCCAAGTGTCGTACTTAAGGCTGTGGACCCATGGCTGAAGTCAGAGTGTACATCTCCCTGCCTAACTGGTCCCCTTTGTTGGCCTCTGTGGGAGTGAATCCTGACCTGCCAAGTGCTGTACTCAGGGTCCTGGACATATGGCTGGAGTCAGAATGTACTTCTTTGTGACTAACTGAAAGCTTAACTGGATCTGACGTGAAGCAACACGTGAAGCAACACAAAGCCCTGCACTCCACTGCATCCAATGCTGAGTGTTGGAAAGCCTCTCAGAGCCACGCCACACAGGTCCTCTCTGAAAGCTGCACCTGATCCAATGCAGAACGATGCCGATCCCCACAGAACCACGCAGCTCCTACCCAAAGGCATCATTGGATAAGAAGCAGAGCGAAGCAAAGCCTTGCCACGCAACTGAAAGCTTCACCGGGTCTGATGCAGAGCTGCACAAAGCAACGCCATGCAGACCTTGTATCAAAGACAGAAAGTTCATCTGCCAGTGGGCCAAATTCAGCCCTGTACTCTGCCCGTGCACCTTCATGGTCGACATGAACTTGTGACTTTGTCCCAGTCCGGTGCGACCAGATACCCCCATTTGAGGCTTCACACCTTATGGAGCTGTTTTTACCCTAAGCTTTAAAAAAACCATGAGTCTGGTTCTTCTGATTGAAGTTTTGTAGTTTTGGTGTCATTTTATATACTAAAATAGACTCTATTTTTCGAAAGTGGTTTGGGATTGTTCCTGTGTTGTTTTTTCATGGCATTACTCTTTGGGCACTGCATAAATACTTAACACATTGCCTCTAAGGTAAGCCTGCTAAGTTACCAGAAGGTTGAGCACAGGTATATTGTGGTTCACCCTGACAAAGATTGTGTTTATTACTTAAGTGGAACTCTCACCCTACTCAACAAATAACCCACATTCTTTCATTTTGCCCTTTGGTCAGGGATTGTCCATGACCCATTCACTGTAGCACCTCACCTCCAGCTCATCAGGACACCTTCTGGTAAGTAGCAGAACAGAGGCGGACTGAACTGGCTGTCTGCAATTTGTGTGGATATGTGAAGGGATTGACCTTCTCCCTCTTGTACCCAGGACTAAGAACAGGACTTTAAGAGACGGTTGACTGGCCACCTGTGTGCCTACTGGGACATCAAAAGATGCAGTAGGTCTTTTTCCTCAGTGACTAGTTGACCAGTTACCACTGGACATGGATTGGACCTTGCTTTTGGCATATGCTAGAGTGTTTCCTGACCCCAAACTTCTGTCTGTGTAGTCCTGAGAGTGGGTAAAAGGATCTGCCATAGAAAGTTGAGACTTAGAAAATTTCTTGACCTCCAAGATCTCTGGAGCTTCAGCGGGACCTCATGTGCAACTTGGAGAGGACTTCCTCAGATACAGCTTCAGGCTTGCTCCGCAGGAAGATTTTGAGCTCCAAAAAAGTGACTAAGTCCTAAGTTGGAAGTCTCAACCAAGCAGAGGGGCTGAATGGATTTGTCTGACAAGAGGACTTTGGCAGCTATGAAATTTGATTTTCCCAACTCGGAGCTCTTCATGGCAAAACCAATGGCTTCAGTAGAACCTCGTCCAACAGGACTTCATCAGATGCAACCTTCAACCTTGCCCTGATAAAGGATTTTGACTTCTATAAAAAAGACTGAGTCATACGGTGAAAGGTTTGTCTGGGACAACAAGCTTGGTGTATCAGACCTCCGCTCCATTGGGGCTGGCCTAAAGTTGTGCTTTTGTCCCACTCAACTGTGAACAGTGATTTGTAATTGGTGCTTTCTTTTTTCTTGGCACCTTTTACCTCAAAATTTAAAAATTCATATTGCCTGCCTCCTTATTGGAATTTGGACATTTTACTGTAATTTTTCTTATCACATTCTTTCAAATCATTAGAAATTACTTGAGACATTTTTCATTGTATGTTTTTTTTTGTTGCATATTTGGCTGTTTTAGTGTTCTTAAAAGTGTCTCTAACTCCTGAGGGCAGACCCCGGGAGTTATACCTACAATGGCCTTTGAAGATGGGACCAGTTCGAAAGGCCACCTTTGAAATGCACAGGCCCTCTCTAAATTGTGCCCTGAAATTGAAATTGAGCCATCCTACCCTAGGAGGCTTGATCAATATCTTTAGTGGGACCAGGACCCTGCCCCTTGGAATGCAGGTACCAATTCCATCCCTTGGTATCGATCCCAGGAAGGGCTCTCCGAGTCAGAGGTCTGCAGTTTCCCTTAAACCCCTAGTTTATAGCTGTCTATCAGGAATCCACAGATGTAGCTGTCCCTCCCATCACCCAGATGTGGATTGGAGACAGAGCCACGAGCACCGAAATGCCCTCTTTGCCAAAGTGGCATTTCCACATTAGTAATGTCGAATCCACTCGCACTACTGGAGAGGATTTGCCATAACTAACTCATCGATATCAAAAACTCTACTGCTACTCTTCTGCGCGTAGGAAATACTGTGCAATAGCCTTTCAACTGATCCCCCATGTTAATCAATGTAAGAAGCAGGCCCCACGGTACAGAACACACTATCCGATGCCATTCACTACTAGTGCATGTAGCATTCCCGCACACATGACCTGCCTCTTCCCAACACCACACCCTGCCCCCAGGGGGTACTCCAATGTAGCGTGAGGCATGCAGTACCTTGGCTAGTAGCTTTTTAAATGCCAAGCCGAATAACAGTAACCTGCACACATAGGCCCCTCAAGGGCAAACCTGTGGCACGTTTGAAGAGCTACCTCCATGGGTGGCACACCAGTGCTGCAGGCCCACGGAGGAGCATTTGAGTTACATGCCCTAGGTATAGGTCTTACCCCTAGACAAGGGACTTACAGCTAACTCAAAGTAGCCAATCATGTATGCACCAATCACCATTATGTGTATGACAAGCACAGAGCTTTGGCACTGAATGGCAGTGTCAAAAGTGCTCAAATTCCTAAGGAAAGCACATAGATCAGCGGTAAACCAGGAAGGACAAAAGCAAAAAGTAGAGGGAAAGCACCCTAAAAAGGGCCATTTCCTACAAAGCCCCTTCATACTGCCTCCTCCTCCAGCCCCGATGTCCAAGCTTGCCTGTGGAGAAAGCATTGGCCATAGTTCAAGCAGCACCTGACAGGTGCCTGGAGCTCCTCAGTAACTGCCAAACTCTGGCGCTGAGGTCTCTCTCCAGACTCTTTCTCTACTCCTCATGCAAACTGGGGGAGCACCTCTGAGGCCACTTTGCAACAGCAGTGCCTTCTTACTTACATGGTGGCTGTGCAGGATCACACTCCCAAATATTTTGGGGTTTTTTCAAGGCCTCTGTTTCAATGGTAAACATTCTTACTCACATTGAGATGATGCTCAAGGTTCCAAAAAATATTACAATACGGCTTTCAAAATTTGTACAGCTGTCTCTCAGGATGCTTTAGCAACTATGGGACCTCAGTTAGAGTTTGGCACGCGGGTCACTGTTACTCAGTTATGACGGCCATGACGGTTGTCAGCAGAAAACTGCTTTCCATATTTATGGTTTGTCTGACATGTCCATCAACTGCGAAGTCAGAGTTAGGTCCGTCTGCAGTCCATTAGTTGTTCAGCTACCCTTCGATGGCAGTCATATATCCATCACTGTTGGTGTGGCAGAAAACTGTCTGCCATAATTTAGAGTTGTCTGCTGCCATGGTGTGATGTACGAGCTTTTGTGGCAGAGAATGCCAATGGTGGAAAGCCAAGCATATCTTGGACGGCCTTCAAATTTAAGAGGATGATCCATCAAGACACACCTGATGCACATCTACAAAGCATGGATCACAAATAAACCTAGCCATTTACTACTCACAACACAGACCTTTGTTGCTCCACAACAGAAGCCACTAACATGGATTACTTTTCTGAGCTAACTGTAATGGGGAATGGCACTGTGAGAGTAGAATTGCAGTTGTTTGGTGATCACATGATGAAATATAGAACAGAGTAGTGGATAGGGTGAATGTTGTGTCCAATGTGCGATTTTAGAGTGTGCAAATACATCCTATTCACGCTATCCCATACAGGGTTCTATGCCTTAAACATATAATAATGCCCTGTCTATCCAAAATTGAAACGTGCTCAATTATGATTCTTATATACTGAAATGTTTTTCCTAGTAAGTCTTACTATGGTTCTGCTGGTGTAAATCAAATACAGATGGTTTGTGACATCTTGTTGCTTTGATCAATGTAGTTAATACAGTGAAACACTTAGATATTACATTATTGAAAATAAAAATGTCACCACAATAAATCGACCATGTTTCTTTGAAAGTTCACTTGCCTTGCCACCACTGACAGGACAGCCCCTCTTTAATTGCTTCTGCCATGCAGATCTGCTGGGATTTAAAAATGTCTGATGGATCCTGTGACAGTGCACCCAGCTGGAAATCTTGGCAGAAGGTGCTCTTGTCAAGTATCCTCAATGTTATGGCCCAGGAGACAAACAGCATTTAAATGTTAACTAGGCCTACAATATATTGGTCTTATAAGCAATATAATAAACATAATATTTAAATAAATGATTATATTTACTATGGTTTATTTCTACACATCTGGATTTTAACAAATATATGGTATTAGACAAGAAGTAATTTAGTTAACTCATTTATCCCATTTTCTATAGCTAAAAATGTTTTAGTAAATTAATAGTTTTGTTCTCACTATTGCCAGAACCTACATAATTCAGTTAAAAAATGAAGTTAAATAATGAAGCTGCACTATATATTGTCACTTGTTTTTTTTTAAATTTCCCCTTTATTTATAGCCTATGTCCAGACCCTCTACTAGGCCCCATGGACCAGGTTGCAAGCCAAAGGAGCATTATCTGACCCCTTCCCAAACGAGAGGGACACAGACACTGTTTTCTCTCTCTCACCATTATTATTTGCCCTGCCCATTGAACCCTGGCAGAATGGGTCAGAAGGTCTGCATTATTATGTGGATTTATTTGGGGTGTCGTGTTCGGCTCAGGAGGGTTCGGTGTCTAGCGAGTTCGGGGAGTAGTCTTTGGGCACAGAATACTTTTACCCAGGAGAAGCAGCGTTTACGGAAGTTCTCAAGTCAGGAATTGGATAATTGTCTTAAACTCCCCGCATTGTTTTTAGGAGCTTATGCTACTAGTGCGGGTCGGCTCGACTCCTAGTTTGAGAAATCATAGCAAACTATTTTTCAAAACCGCCCCCGAAGAAGGGACATCAGTCCAAAAATGCATTGGGCTATGTTTTTTGCTTTTGATTACCCTGTGATGGAATGATATTGTTTTAGAATTGTTTGTTTGAATCATTACAGTATCAACAGCATAGTGATTTGTATGTATTAGCATTTCAAAGCATAGAAGATTTTCATGGTTTAAATTCAAAGGAATAAGATTAAATAATTTTGAGAGAAATGAATTGAATGTTATGTTTTCATGTTTAACGGATTGTATATCATTTAAAGTTGTGCGCACCTGTGTCCAGCAGGCAGGTTGGCTGCTGGCCTTCTTTTTTATTTGGGGTGTGACTACTGAGGATCATGTCTCTCTATATGCAGATGATGTTCTACTCTTTCCCAGTGACCTGCAAGATGCGGGGACCCACTCATGCAGATCCTTGAGATCTATGGATCGGTCTCTGGTATATTTCTATGTCTCCAAAATCGAACTGGGCTGCCAATATAATCCCATTGCTTGAGACCACAAACCGAGTCCTGAAAAAGTAGTTGCTTCTACCTCTTGCCATTATCAGGACAATTGTCAAATGTAAGATGATTGCAGTCCTCCATATGCCTATAAAACTTCCCCTAAAAAATAACTCCTACCACATTTCAGAACATATGAGCGGCATTTAAGGAATTTCTTTGGGCGGTGGGTGAGATCTAGAGTATCTCTGATAAAGTGCACCATAAGCCTATATGAGGTGGGGTTAGGTGCTATAGATATACAGCTCTACAAATGGGCAGTCTACATGATGGTGATCAATGAGGTTGGGAAGATCTGGCCTATTGACTGGAAATACAGTCTTTGGGAGACAGGGGAGACCTTCAAACTTTGTACAGCTCCAGGTCCCAGCGGAGACTGCCTGAGGTCACTAAAAACACGTTATCAGCATGGAGAAGAGCTCTGCGCTACATCAAATAGTTTTAAAAACCCACATAGTAAATTCTGTTATGGCAGAGAGACTGGCTGAGGAGCACCAAGTGGGCCCAGGCCTTGAGGAAATGGGACACCAGTGGCCTTTCAAAACTAGCCAATGCCTTGATCATTACTCACATTAAATCTTTCAAAGAACTTAAATAATAATTAGATCTGCACAAAACGCAGTTCTTCCGGTTCTTACAACTGAGGCATATCCTCGAACCCCTTCGAGACTCCATACAATCCACATTCAGCCCACAAGAGGCCGTAATTAACTATAGAACAATTGGCCCAGACTTAACTGTTCCCTTACGACCAGTATGCCTGACCTGTATGTTTTGTTATGCGATAAGTGGCAGGATGAAGTAGAAATATTAGTTTGTGATGAATGGAGAGAAGAAAGGATTGCCCCACAAATGTTAACCATTTCGGTACAAGTAGACTAATCTTATTTAACTATCTCTACAGGATGTATTACATGCCAGAGAGACTCAGGCAGATGGGTTGCAGAATTAACCCGAACTGCACCCATTGTGAAAATATGACAGGTACATTTTTTCACATGATCTGAGAATGCCCAGTAATTAAAAAATTCTGGGCTGGGGTGAAGCAAGCATTGGCATGTACCCTTAGTAGTCCCATCACACTTACTTTTAAAATGGCTCTACTGAGACTACGTGAGTAACGGGACAGCCCCAGTTGCACAGGAAGCTCATTGGAATGAGATGTACACTCACTAAAAGAGATATCACACACCAGTAGAATGGTAAAATGGAATGGACCACTGTGCAGGGATTGAACTAGAGGTCTACATGACAAGAGATAGCCCCCAGAAACATGACAAGGTTTGGAAGCCATGGGTGGCATAATCACAATCTATTATTACATGGGTCAGTCTAATGCTTACACCAAACTGTATTGCGGTAAGCCATTACTTGGTCCCACCACACCATTAGGGAAAGGGATTACTCATCAGATCCTGGAGAGGCCCTGTTACCCTACTCAGACAGACACTTATAAGTTTCTTCTTTCAGGAGCAGTAATATGATGTACTTGTTTGTTTATTACCTATTTTACAGGGGATAGCGAACGGATCGGAGGGAGCAGGTTTTTTACTTGTTATAGAAAGCACATAAGAATGTTTGGGGGCAATGGGATATCTATTGCAATGGGTCATTGTTATTGTTGGAAAACGGATTTAAAATTCATATTAAAAAAAAGTTGAAAAAGCTACAATGCTTTTGTAATATGACAGACAAGCCATCCGCCCCCTTTGTTATGGAGTATCATCTCTGCCAAACTCTAAATAAATTACTTAATGGGTTAGTAAGGGTTTACAGGAATGAATTCAATTCCACCAGGGCACAGAAGCCACAAACATCGCTGCCCTGCTGGATTACAAGTAGACATATTTAGAGATCTTCACCTGCCTGCCAGATTACTCTATGCCTTCAGAGGAGGGACTGCCACTCTGAAGCAAGGTTTGTTGAGGAGCTGCCATGTTTTGTGAGGCCAATGAGCAATATTTAGTTTGATTGAAGATATACTCTCGTTGTTGAAGCTTGATTTACAAAAACAAATATTTACCCTGACTACCTGGGAGTTCTATTCCCAGGGTGCGTTGGTCATTATAATTTCTTTCTGTTCTGGACCAGCTAGCTTTTCCCGGTGGTCTGGCCACATGTAGGGACAGATAAGCATCTGACAAGCCACAGACCTCAACTGTTATCAGTTCGGGAATCCAATCTAACACACAGGGCTACTTAAATCATACAGTCATAAAAATGAAAGTTGACTATCGTAACCAATGATTTAATGAAAATTTGCTAAAACTACTTCGCAGATTTTAAACTTTCATTAGTGTATCAGATCTGATTATGTGAGAACATATAAAGCCTGATTTAATTATGTATGTTTGTTGGCACTCGAAAACATCTTACCAAAGCCCAGACGCACTTTACTTGAAACTCAAAGATTTTTTCAAAGTTTCTCAAATAATTTTTGAGTTGAGAATGTATCACTTCAATTTCTTTACTTTCTTTTTTCTTCTTCTTATAGAATGTTTTGAAATCATATGAAATTAACTTCCGTCATCTTTTTGCACATTTGGTTGTGTATATGGTCCAACATCATGGCAATTCATGGCGTTATTTACAACATCCAATGATTTTCAACACCGGACTGCCATTCCCAGTGCATTTTGGGTCCTTTGATCCTTCATCAGGGGTCTCTGAAAATAAATGATAAGGCAGTATGTGTTTTTACGAAGAGACAGGCTCCTATCAACACAACATGAAGTCAACGTGCATGAGACTCTAAATATGGCTTGTGTCGAATAACAAAAAACCTACCAAAGGTGCATACTAACAACAATCCACACTTAAGTGCTCAATATACCAAAGTAAGTTAAAAAAGATGAAAAACATCAAGGTTTATATAAAACAGTGCCATGCATACTCTCCGAGATTCTTCCTGTGGTGTTAATGATAGACGATTGCATGCACTTCTATTACGCGTAATTCTTCTTGCCAACACTTCATTAAATTAAACATGTGCCCGCTTCTTTCTGTGTGCATTTAATAATGTTAAGAACCGTGTCACTTGAAAAGAGTGCTCACCACTGGTGCTTGGTAATAACAATGCGCCTGAATGCCAATGTGCCTGCTTATTGGGCTACAAATGAATCCGTGCCCGAAATATTGGTGCTCGGTAATACGCCGTGTACTGCCAGATAAACATATAACTTACAAGAGGTATCTACAAAACCCATTTACTTTTTTAGAAAAATGCCCGTGAATATGCCGCAATCAGTGCTCGTAACGCACTTAGATGTTTTTGGGATGTCATCAGTGATGACACTGACCATGTCATGAGTGATGTAATATGTGAGATCATAAGCAATGCATGCGGGGATATAAGTTATAGTTAGATCAGGGAATAATAACAGCTGAATGTCTATAGTTTTGTCTGAGTGAAATCTGAACCTAACTTTAACAGCCCTGTACCCTTTGTTTTTTTCAGTGAATTACTACGTTTTTTTCAATTCTATTTCTTAACTATAACGTCCCTGTAGCCTTTGTTTTTTTCCAATGGATCTCTAAGTATTTTTTAATTCTATTTCCTAACTGACTGGAGAAAGGAGGGAGGCTCCAAAAAGCTCCCAGCAATCCCTAGAACCCCTCCTGTTACCTACTGGAGGTAACAGAAGGGGTTTTAGGCCCAACAGGACCCTCAGCATCCAAGAAGACGTCATCCCTCAACAAGTAGTGCACCAGGAGGTGCGTTTGCAGAATGGTGGAGAAAGGCGGCGAGGCCTCTGACGATCATTCAGCAATCTCGCTGTTTGGGACTTAGTGGTGGTAACAGGAGGTGTTCTTGGCCCCCCACAGACCCTCAGCATTCAAGGGGACTTCATTCCTCAACCAGTAGGGCACCAGGAGGTGCATTTGTAGAGTGGTGGACAAAGGGGGCAGGGCCTCGGATGAGCTCTCAGCAATCCCGCTGTGTGACATTTACTGGAGGTAACAGGAGGGGTTGTTGGCCCCCAAGGACCCTCAGCATCCAAGGGGACTTTATCCCCCAGCCAGTAGTGTGCCACGAGGCACATTTGCAGAGTGGTGGACAAAGGGGGTGGGGCCTCTGATGAGCTCTCAGCAATCCCGCTGTGTGGGACTTCCTGGAGGTAACAGGAGGGGTTCTTGGCCCCCAATGACCCTCAGCTAAGCCACTTGGAAGGGTCCCAGAGGGACCCCACCAGGGCAAAAAAATGTTTACTAAGAGGTCAGAGCGGGCCAGGTCCTGAGGGCATGAGGGAATTAAAGGAGGGGGGCACACAAACCCCTCCCCTGGGGCTTAGCCCCAGGGACCACCACTTCCCCAGGGCTTATGTGTTAATAAGGGGGGCTGCTCGGACCCCCCAGGTCCCGGGAACCACCACCTACCCGCGGCCACATAGAAAAAATTAATTGGGAGCTGCGCGTACACCTCCGGCCCCTGGGAACACCACATCCCGGGGCTAAATTCAAGGTAATGAGGGGCTGAAAAGACCTCCCTGGGCTCCGGGGACCACCACCTCCCAGGGGACAAATTAACATTAAAGCTGGGAGTGGGGCCACATGGCCGCCCTCCCGGGCCATTAACAGACCAGGGGACCACCACCTCCCCAGGGCCGGCCCGTCGACTTCAAAGGAGGAGGGGTGCGTGGCCCCACTCCTGGAACCAATAATGGCCTTGGGGACCGCCACCCCCGGCGCGCCTTCCCCTGGGACACAGCTGTTTGCTGTGGCTTGGCGGGAGGTTTAACTGCTCCTGCCAAGCCACAGCAAACACACTGCTTTCAGCAAGCGAGAGCAGTGAAAATGCTCTCACTTGCTGAAGGTGGAGCATTCGTCTGTTTCCCTGCCCGCTGTCAAGTGAGCAGGGAAACAGAAGAATTGCTTCAGACACAGGGAGCTGCATGTTTAGCAGCTCACCATGTGTGAAACCATTGCCGGCTCCTACAGGAGGCGGGGAGCTGGCAGTGACCATGGGGGCCTTAAGTCTCCCCCGTGGTCCCAATATAGACTGGGTGTCCTGGGGGCACCCATGACAAATGGCCAGGCCCCGGGTGATGGGGTCCTCATGGACAAAAACAGCCTGGGGAGGAGGCTGCGTAGCCCCCTTCCTCCTTTTCTAAATGGCTGGGTCCTGGGAAATGGGGTCCCCGGGGCCGAAATTGGCCAGGGAAGGAGGGCTAAGTGTCACCCCTCCCCCATTGCAAAAACGCCGGGCCTCGGGGTTAGGGTCCCAGGGGCAAAATTGGCCTGGGCAGGGGGGCTACATGCCCCCAGCACCCTGTTAAAAATAATATTTTTAAAAGGCCAGGCCTGGAGGATGGGTCCCTGGGCCAAAATCAGCCCACTCTGCATAGGGGCCTCCTGCACACAGCTGGTTGGTGGATGAAGTCCCCTTGGCTGCTGAGGGTACGTGGAGGACAACAACCCATCCTGTTACCTCCAGTAAGTCTGACACAGTTGGATTGATGAGAGGTCATCTGAGGCCCCACCCCCTTTCTCCATCACTTTGCTACCATGCCTCCTGGCGCACTACTGGCCGGGTGATGAAGTCCCCTTCGATGCTGTGGATCCTTGGTGGCCAAGAACCCCTCGCTACCTCCAGTAAGTCCCACACAGTGGGATTGCTGAGAGCTCATGGGAAGCCCCACTTCTTTTCTTGAGCACTCTGCAAATGCACCTCCTGGTGCACTACTGGTTGGGGATAAAGTCCCCTTTGATGAGGGTCAGGGTTTTCCTACCCTCCCCCTTCTGTTTATTTTAAATGTTTTTTGTGGAACTTGGCTCAAGCCGAGTCCCAAGATGGATGCCAACACTTCCTGGTTTGAAGTGGTGACAGCCAATCATATTTGAGCACGGGGACTTTTCAGATCCTCCCTATATATACAAATTTGAATTTCTATTAATAACTCCACAACTACCAAATGAATTTACACCAAATAAGAAAGAGGCACTTCTCCGGACCAATATGTACCTTTCTGCCAAATTTGGTGCAATTCCATTCTGTAGTTCGGGCTGTAGCTGTGTCTGAAGTCCCTATGGGAATTAACATGGGAAAAATTAGTTTTGTGACCCCCACTTTTTCTCAGCGCCCGCTTGATGGATCACCCCGAAACTTGCAAGACAGCAGCTCAAGTGAGCGTCAAACTAGTTTTGAAAACTACCTGAAGATTCATCAAATGGTGTCAGTTATTGGCAAAACGAAAAACGCTATTCCAATGGCAACTGGGTCCTAACTATAACTACCTACTGGCGACCGCCATTATGTAATATATATATGTACTTTTAAAAAAAAAACAATTAAACAAATACAATAAAATGATTAATATTTTGAATTTTTAAACTAACAAATATATGCATAACAGTAAAATATATAACATTTAATTAAAAATAGAATGAATACAAAACAAAAATAAAATGTAAACAAAAAATTACAAATAATCACTTTGTATATATAATTTAAGAATACAAAAATCAAAATAAATAAATAACAATCAAAACTAAACAATAGTAGAGAAAGCATTTGACATTGAAGAAGCCAAATTTACTATTCAAACTCTAACTTAAGCAAAAACAAGGACAGTGCTATATTATGGAGGGGTTAGATTTACTATTCCCACTCCAATGAAAACAACAGTAGGAAAAGTGTTGGACTTTGGAGGGGTTAGAGTTACTGACCCCACTGCAATGTACGCAAAAGCAGGGAAAGTGTTGGTCTTAAGAGGGATTAGATATACTATTCCCACTCCAATGTAAGAAACAGTTGTGAAAATATTGGACTTTGGAGGGGTTAAATTTACTATTCCCATTCCAGTCTCAAAAATAGTAGGGAAAGTGTTGGACTTTGGAGGAGTTAAATATACTATTAGCACTCCAACGTAAGCCAAAGCAGGGCAAGTGTTGGACTTTGAAGGGGTTAGATATAATACTCCAACTCTTAAACATTTAAAAAAACACGTAACTACATAACAAAATAAAAATATTTAAATATATACAAAAATATATATTAATTTAGATAAATTAAACTAAATAGCAGAAAAATATTGATTTCATTTATAAATGTTATTATAAACTGTATAAGAAATTAAACATATTTAAACTCAATACACTCACCTCCATACTACCAAAAAACAAATACAACTATTTAGAAAATGTTTTTATAAATGAAACACTATTAATATTACATTCTTTTTTTAATACAAAATTTAAAATGTAAGCAAATAATTAATACTCTTTTTCAAATTTTCTATTTAAATAAACTAACCAACAAATTAACAATTAATTAAAAAACAAGAAATAATTAAAATAACAAATAATCCACTCAATCATTTAAATAATTAATTAGTAATGTAGTAATCAACAACAATTCATTAAAAATAGAAAACAATCATTTGTGCTTTATATGACTTTCCACCCTAATCCCCTACAAACCGAACCAACCGCTATTAAATCAAAAATTACTAATTAAAACTTTAAAAAATACGACGCATTAAAAATTACAAACTATACTAAAATAGTCAAAGCAACAATCAATTAAATACTTACATAATTATTACCAATTAAAAAATTAATTAGTGTTGACCTGGCCCTCTCTGAAGGGTCACCCTCAAACCGTTTGCCTTGTCCTGGTCCAGCATGACCAGATACCCTCAGTTAGTGCTTTGCTGCTTTTGGTGCTACTTTTATCTAAATCCTTAAAGTTGCATAACTCCAGTACTACTGATTGGATTTTTGTCATTTTAGCCTCAAATAATTTATGAAAATATACTTTCTTTTTCTAAATTGTTGTGGGGTTTTTCTTGTGTTGTGTTCTCACTTTATTACTGATTACACGTTGCCTCTAAGTTAAGCCTGACTGCTTTTGTGCGAAGCTTCCAGAGGGTTAAGCACAGGTTAATTTAGTGATTTTTGGGGTTTACCCTTACAAGGTTAGTGGCTGTTGCTTGAGAAGGGCTCACACCCCATTCAACCAATAACCCAGTTTCTCACATTTAACATACAAACCTGATTACAAATAAAAAATAATAATTTATATTTCAAATAACTTCTTAACCTAATCCCCTACAAAACAAACAGACCACTACTAATTTTTAAATTACTAATTGCATTTAAATGTATTAATACTTTGCATTAAAAATGCCAACTTCTGCTTAACAAATAAAAACAAATATTAAAATATTAAATATTGAATAGGGGCCTAGACACTGCCTCCCACCTACTCCTGACCAGCATCTGCTAGTTCCTCTGCTTCCAGCGGGCATCACCCTGCGAGGCCCCACTCTGCTCCTCAGCAGACTCTTGCCCTTTGTGCCATAATCTATTGTCTCCTGCTCTCGATATTCTTTCACCCTTCTTTGTGCCACAATCTTTGTCACTCACACGCTGCTTTCTCTCTTTGTTCTGTGCCTAGTCTTTTGCTGTCTCGCGTCCTTTTTATGCCTTAGTCTTTTGCATTCTCTCTTTATATTGTACCTTAGTCTATTGCATTCTCTCATCATTTCTGTTCCTAGTCTTTTGTATTCTGACTTCATTTTTGTGCCTTAGTCTTTTGTGTTCCTTCACCAGTTTTTATTCTCTTTTTGTATTCTCTCACCTATTTTGTGCTTTGTCTCTCGCTCTTTGCATTCTTTCGCTACATTTCTGGCCTTCAGTCGTGCTCCCTTAGCTCTCCTCCCCCCTCTCGCACCTTTTTCCCACCTCCCACTCCCTGCTCCTTATCTGCTCTTCTGTCTGTGTCTCCTTCCTGCCTCTTCTCCCCATGCTGCTACAGCACCGCCTACCGCCCCGCGCTGCTTACCCTCCTCGGACCTACTTAATGGCGGACGAAGTCACCAAAGGAAAGCCAGATGCACCCGTTCCCACCTGGACTGCGTCCAGTGCCACCAACCACTCCTCCACTTGCTCAACCCAGGACCCGCATTGCCCGCTGCCACCGCACAGCACCGCACTACACAGTAGGAACCTTTGCCTGCTTTCACTGCCAGTTATTATGCAGCAGCCCACACACACACCACTCAAGCACCAGTAACACCATCAACACCCCCACCCAACACACCAAGCCCATACATCAGCATTCACAAGTGTGCATGCTAGTCAATACACAATCTCTCAGCAAACACGCAACCAAGATTTGGAAACTACTCAGCAGCAAAGCGCTGGACCTCCTCGTCCTCACAGAAACCTTGCTCAACTGTGCATTGGCACCCGACATAGCCATGGCAATACCAGGGGGTTACAAGCTCACATGAGAAGACCAACTTCACATGCCAAGAGGTGGACTCGCCATCATACATATTGACACTATCAAATGATCAACATCCTCAGACAAAAACACCCCCTTCATTTCATGAAACACCTGCACTTCAAACTGCAAATCAGTGAAAAATCCACACTGAAGGGAACCTTCGCCTAGCGACCACCCAGACTGTGAACCAACTTCAGCAGCCACATCATGGACTTCATAGCCTCCCTAACCATCAACTTCAGAGACTTCATACTACTCAGAGACCTCAATATCCACCTAGAAGACTAAACAAACCGCTACTTCACAGCACTCCTAAAAAGCCTGGACACAATCGGACTTACTCAGCTCATCACAGATCCAACACACATCGTAGGACACAGTCTAGATGCAATCTTCACCACCAGCGACAAGATCAAATACAACTCCACATCATCGCTCACATAGACAGACAATTTGATCATCCGCTTCCATATTACCACACCACAGGTCAACACAGCCGCCAGCATCAGCCCACTGCTGGGGTAAATTCTAAGAAGCAGATTGGCTCAATGCCCTCAGCACAGACCAACTTAAGACCACCAAAAGCTTCTACAAGTATATCACTAATTTCAACAAATAGATCAAGAACTGTGCAGACTCCCTTGCACCCATCAAAACCAACAAACAACAAAGAACCAAAAAACAAGCAGCTGGTACACAGAGGACCTCAGAAACACAAAACATCACTGCAAGCAGCTAAAAAGGAATTGGAGAACCAGTAATATGACCACCACCAGAACCACATACAAGGCTGAGCTCAGACGCTACCACCAGCAACTAGGAGACATCAAAAAAGACCAATAGACGAACAAATCATTGTGAGCACCAACAGCTGCAAGGAAAACTTCTCCAATGTCAAGGAATTTAACACCCCTGGGGTCGCAGTCAGCAGCAACACCCCCTACCAAAAAGGCAACAACTTATCAAACTTCTTCTACAGCAAGATAGCAAACATCTACTGTAACTTTAAACAGCAACCGGACCACAGAGACCTGATTACCAATCTGCCCACCAGTAACTAAGTCGGACACCTGACCAAATGGAAAACACTCACCAGAGAAGACACAGCAACACTCAGGCAGACCGTCCACTCCGGGACCCCAACAAATCTATACCCACAGCCAAAGTGATGGAAAAGGCCATCAAGAAATAACTCACCAACCACCTCAAACTACACCACCTACTGGACCACACCCAATCAGGATTCAGAAGTAACCATAGCACCAAAACAGCACTCATCGTGGCCACAGACAACATCCGAACCATCATGGACAGAGGAGAGACTGTAGCCCTCATCCTGCTTGACCTCTCCACAGTATTCGATACAGTCTCTCACAATGCACTCATCAGAAGACTCCACAACATCATCATCTAAGGACCACCATTAACTGGAAAGGCTCCTTCCTCATGCGGAGAAAACAGAGAGTCAGACTACCTACCCTACACATCGTAATCCATTAATCTGATGTGCGGAGTCCCCCAGGGCTCATCTCTTAGCCACACCCCGTTCAACATCTACATGACTCTGCTTGCCAACATCATCCAATCCATAGGCATCACCATTATATCCTTTGGCGCAATACCCAACTCCTCCTATCCCTAACGGACAAGACCACCACCACCAGAACCAACTTCACCAACTGCATGATCACTGTAGCAGAATGAATGAGATGCAGCTGCCTAAAACTCCACTCTGACAAGACAGAAGTATTGGTCTTTGGAAACAAGAACTTCCCAAGGGACTCTACTTAGTGGCTGACAGAGCTAGGACCAACTCTAACACCTACTAGCCTTGCCAGAAACCGAGGAATCATCCTGGACGATAAACTCAATGACAGCATAAGTCAACACAGTGAGCTCCGCCTGCTTCCACATCCTATGCATACTACGAAAGATCTTCAAATGGCTACCCCAGAGCACCAGATGTACTGTCACGCAAGCGCTCATCACAAGCAGACTCGAATACGGCAACACATTCTCTGCCAGAATACCCAAACAGCTCCTACACAGACTACAGACCATCCAGAACACTGCCTGGAGATTCATCCTCAACCTTCCACATCGCACCCACATCTCACTACACCTCAGAGAGGTCCATTGGCTTCCCATTCACAAACACATTATATTCAAACTCCTCACACAACATGCAAAGCACTGCACAGCGTTGGAGCAGCATACCTGAACAGCCAAATACACTTTCACCAGCCTGCCAGACACTTGCGCTCAGTATCACTCTCACTCGCTTACATCCCCGACATTCACAAAGCTAGAACTGGAGGTCGTTCATTTTCTTATATCACACCCAACACCTGAAACAGCCTCCCACAACACATCAGAGCCTCCTTGCTTCTTGAATTCCACAGGAGGCTGAAGACCTGGCTTTTTGACTAACTCTGCGAGGACTCATGCCTACAAACATGCTCTTGCATCTGGATACCCTTCACAGGTGACTAGCATGCTATGCAAATCCACATAACATAATACCTAATAATGATATAATAAATAAAATATATTAAATAATGTTAACAACTATTTTAAATAAAACAATATATTTCATATTGAAAAAAACAATAATATATACCTAGAAAACGATATTCTTACGATCTGTATTCTGTGCCACAATATTTTTGAATGGATGATATTCTTGCACGATATTCTTGTATCACAATATTTTTTCTTCAATATTTTGGCAAAACTGCAACATTTATAACACATTTTTATCACCATTAGCTTTTACATTTCATTGGTTTATTATGGCATCCACCTGCATTGGACCAAGATGTGTGTGCCCATGTGGCAAGGATAGAAAGCAATGGTCACACTGGCACCTACCTCTCAGGTGGGACCAGTCTACACAACTGAGTAATATGCTCAGTTGGGAACCAGCCGGAACACCGCGGCTTCAGCCACGCATGTTCCAACATCGCAAGCGGAACCACGCTTGCCTTAACCACGCATATGCCTCAACCATGCATATGCGTGGTTAAGGCAGTGCGCGGTTTATCTGCTGGCTGCTGCAGAGAGGGAAGCGGGAAGACCTCGCCAGGAAGAGAGCCGCGGTGAGGTAAGTGGGGCTGGGGGTAGTTTTCTGGGCTGGGGGGGTCAGGGGTAGTTTTCTGGGCTGGAGGGTCGGTAGTTTTCTGGGCTGGGGGTTCAGGGGTAGTTTTCAGGGCTGGGGGTTCAGGGGTAGTTTTCAGGGCTGGGGGGTCAGGGTAGTTTTCAGGGCTGTGGGGTCAGGGTAGTTTTCAGGGCTGGGGATGCGGGGTAGTTTTTTCAGGGCTGGGGGTCAGGTAGTTTTCAGGGCTGAGGGAGTCAGGGGGTAGTTTACAGGGCTGGGCGAGGGTCAGGGTAGTTTACAGGGCTGGGGGAGGGTTGGGATAGTTTTCAGGGCTGGGGTAGGGTCAGGTAGGTTTTTAAATTAGGGTTTAGGGTATTAGGCCTAAGGGCAGTGGAAGGGATTGGAGTAGTTTTAGGGACAACACGGGCTGGGCGGGTGTCGGGGTAGTGTATGTTAAGGAACAGTGTTTTAGGCCTCAGGGCAGGGAGAGGGGAACAGGTAGTTGGGTAGTTTTTAGGGCTTAGGGGAGGTCAGGGTATTTTTTAGGGCTCAGGGTAGTTTTTTAAAATAGGAGTTTGGGTTTTAGGTCTAAGGGCAGTGGAAGGGGTTGGGGTAGTTTTAGGGAAAGCGCAGGGGGGTTGGAGGGGGTCCGGTAGTGTTTGTTAAGGGTTAGGGACTCCGTGGGAGTTGGGAGGGGGTAGGGTATTTGGACCTCAGGGCTGGGATAGGAGGTAGGGAGTTTGTAGCTTAGAGCCGGGGTAGGGGGGTCGAGACCTTGGCGACTGATACCCCTTTACCATTCATGCCTTTACCATGAAATCACGTGGTAAAGGCATGGGTGGTAAAGGAATGCGTGGTTAAGAGGCATTCGCGGTTTAGGCTGCGTGGTAGAGGCAAGTGTGGTTTAGAGATGCATGCCTCGATCATACAACCACTAAGTCAGATGTCGGCGTAGATCCTGACCCCTCCTGAAACAAGTCAAGCTCATGACTGACAAAACAGGGCAGGAGAAAATTGTAGAAGTGTTGCTGTAATGGCATGTCACAGGAGAGCCCAGGGTATCTGATACACAGGCAGATACAATAAACAGGGTGATTAATCTTTTTATGCCGCCTCCAGTGAGAAGGGTGAGGTGCCTCAGGAAGCAGAGTCTTTTGATTTGTTCCTGGGCACGAAGGATTTCTAGTGCGAGGTAGACACCTTCACAATTTGAGGAATGGGACTACAGAGTGACATTAGCAAGTAATGCATTTTTGCCATTACTCAAACATCTTGACTTTTTGGGCGGGTGGGGGGGGGAGGGGTCTGCATGACTACCTCTCTTCACTATCAGCCAGTTTGCCAGGAAAACATGACATTTGAGTTTCCACCACTAAAATACATTACATTTTTGAGGCAATGCATTGACATCGAAAACATCACACAAAATGAGTTTGCTAATGTTTCGAGCTCCCGCAGGAACTGTTTCAGCCTTGTAGCTGCTTTCTCACAGCTTTGTCTCACCACAGAAATACTGACCAGTTATGGGCAGAGTAGGATATAGGAAATCATGGGCAACTTTATAGGGCATTGCAGAAGAAAGATGCCAGATTTTCTGTAAAATCAACAAAATAGCAAATAGTGCCTTCATTCAAAGGGTGGGGGCGTGTCATGCTTATAGTGCTAAGAATCCGCACACCTGCTGTGACAATTAAATGGGCATCCTTAATTGTCTACTTTTCTGCTTAAGATATGCAATTTGTTAATATATTTTTTTTATTCTCTATTACAATTTTCGACATTTAATGAGATACTCTGTGGTGAAATTAACTACTGATGGAGGATTCAAAGCAGCATTTGAATTAGAAAATGAGTGAGATAATAACTGGCACTGGTAGCAACAATGACGAGGTGACAGGTTTTATTGAATGCTGTTCAACGCAAGCAGATGTGCCTTCTAATAAGGGTGCCAGAAAACTGCTTCCTGTGCCATTTGTCAGTTATTTTTTATAAATATTATTTATCTACGTAGCACATTTAGCGACATTATTACCGCATTCAGGGCAGATTTACAAGGCCCTTGGGTCACTTTTGCGTCATTTTTAACATGGGAAAAGTGACGCAAAAGTGGCACTAGGGGCTTGTAAATCTGCCCCTCATTTTGGTCAATATTACGGGTTTTATCTCAGTTTAAAAACCTGCATTTCCTTTACAGTTACATCTGCAAAGTTAAATATCATACATATATATTGCTATAATACTCGAACCCATGTAAGATTTTGCACAACTGATATTTATAAAAAAAAAAAAAAGAAGTCCATTTCAAAAACAGAAGAAACTGCTACCGATAAAATAACAAAAAACAAATTCAAGCTAGCATAATTCAATTTAATGCATTTTTTCTCATGTATGAATTTATCAAATTCACATTTTGTTCCACGCAATTAAAAATACATTCTTATTGGGGATGTAGCAAATCCAATTTTTGGGGAGCAGTGACTTTCCTTCAAAAGAAGAGAGCTTTTATCGGATTGTAAAGGTATAGCTGTGAACGATCGTCCTTCCTTCACCAAAAATTATACCGAGCTTTTCAATTCATCTCAACCATAGCAATAATGCCGCCTCTGGACTCTGCACGTCTGCATTCAGCAAGAGCATGCTGTGATTATTTTTTCATCTCTCATGGCCGTCAGTTCGGTAGCCAGCTGCTACCCCAGTTGCTACCCCAGGCTTACCCTTGCTGCCGACGATTACACCTGCTCCTTGGGGAATTAAAGCTGCGGCAGGAAGTAAAATTAAACAGATCTCCAAGAGCTGTATTTTTTTCTTCCCTATATCCAAGCATTTTAGGAGCAAATATTAAGTTATTGAGGGGCTTAACCCCTTTATAAAGGGTCAACTCTGTGATATTATCAAAAAGAGTAGGATCGCCCTTAAAGGAGCCAAACAGTTAATGATTCCACAAAACGTCTCAAAGCCCTTGCTGACATCATCAAACAAAGAAACAGTCTGGATTCTAGAATGTCTGTTATTGGTGATTGTTAGAAATACAGAGGTGGTGAAGGTAAGAGTTTTTATTTCTACACTGAATGTCCCCGTTAACCTACCCATAGCATTTTGGTGCATAGACATTTAGGTATGCCCACACTACCTAGGTCTCCACATGCCTGCTGTTAACGGCAGCACAGGCAATAACAACGCTGAGTGATCACTTCTTCATGTTTTTCAGTGATGAATGTAGCAGGTCAATGTTTTTACCTATATTTTTGGAAATTTAATTTAGTGACGCAGTAGTTTTATATTGCAAAACTGAAGCGTGAGTGTGAAATTAGAACTGCTTTTGGGCTAACCATGCCCTATCTTGAGCAATTCAAATCAAATGAAAGAGTTGTCATAAGTAGCAATTCTCCACGCACCCAAGAGGCTGACCTCTCTCTGGCCACCATCCCACGGATCGACAAGACCAGAACGGGAGGAAAGTCCTTCTCCTACCTCACAGCCAAGGCCTGGAACGACCTCCCATTCCACCTCCGGCAAACCCCCCCACTGCCCCAGTTCATGAAGGACCTCAAGACCTGGCCCTTCAGATGACCCCAGCACTCAATGGAGTCACCACCCCCCAGCACCTTGAGACCCTAGAGGATGAGTAGTTGCGCTTTACAAACCTCTGATTGATTGATTGATTGAGCGGGAACCCGTTAGGTCAGAACTGTCCCACAAATATGTGGGTATTTACCCAAGTAAATGAGTGTAATATGTGTAGGTCAGTTGGGGCACCCTAGTTGTACCTCAGAATTGGGGCAGGGCTTGAGACTCCGACTTTATTCCCTGGAAGAAGGGGTAACCCCTAAATAAAAGTGCATTAATATTTTTAACTTTCTTTTGCTATGTGGTGAAAAGCACTCGCCATGCAATCATTGTTGTGTGATATTAGACACACAATAAAGCAATTTAAAAAAATCTATATGCCATGTCACTGCTCTCTCTACAAGCTAGAAACTTTGCTGATCACACAGCCACAAATTTCACGGGCCAGATGAACTCCAACCCACTTGGAACTTCAAGTGAACTTCAAGTGATTCGGAGCTTATCTGAAGTAGTATGCAAAGGCGAGCACTGGCCGTATTTCACCACTGTGTATATTATTAGTGCACATTTTTGCATTTGCGACAGCAGGGCAACTTGCAGCTTTAGATTAGGCTCCATGCTGTCTTTCGAAGCATGCTTCTTTCTCTATATGCTTCCTATGAACACAACCCCTAACCACAGACATGGCCATCCCATATGGGCACAGAATTTTCAAAAGACGGCCTGTTTTATGAGGCTATAGCGTTGGGTTTTATGAAGCATTTATTTGAAAAAGTATGCACCTAATCTTCACATAATAGATTGCAATGCAAAGGGGTGGTAATTCATGACTAAACAAAACAATGTTTCACATAATAAATTGCAAAGGGCAAGTGTTAATTCATGACTATACAAAGCAATGTTGCAAACTTTGATTTAGCACAATTACCTAGAGAGTGTAACAGAATTTTCAACAATAAATAGAATCAAAGTTGATCCCCAGCATATGCAAGCAGCAATAAAAAATAAAAAAATTGTTCAGTAAACAAATATTGCAGGTATGTAAATAATCCAAACCTAAATTTAACTAACTTGAAGAAAACAAAAAATGTATGGTTGGATTGCTTGAAATAATCTCAGCCACTAGTAATTATTCACTATTAGTGTAATAAAAATAAAAGACAATTAGCTGGAATATGACCCTCCCTGACAGCTGAGGTAAGTAAAAAAAGGCCTTTAAATTGTATGTTGTGTGCGTGCATGCAGGTCAGTGTGTTTATGTAAGAAAAGAGTGTGGGTATGTGTGAATGTGTGTATATTTGTAAAGGAGTGTGTGAGTAAAAGTGAAGGCTAAAGGGCGTGTGATGTCACTTCTGCTTCCCCTTGCATTTTGGTGAATTGACAATTGAAAAATGATTAGTTACATTGCTACCTGGACCAAGTCACAGTGGTTCAGATTATTTGAAGCATTACTCCCATCACCTTTTTGTGCTTGATTTAATGCACTAAGTTGCCATGAGTATATCCAGTCATGGGTCATTTGATCGCTGTGCCTCAGAATTCAAGCTATACCTCACTCACAAGGCCTAATAAGGAATAACCAGTCTAGGTTGTTTGTGTTCCTGTTAGGGGTTCATATGAGTACACCAGGAAACTACTAGTTAGGGTCAGGATGCTTGTATTTTTATAGCGCAAATTACTATTAGTCCGTATGCTTAAGCTGAAAAGTTAAGTTTTTAGTGCCTGTTTATTACTCCTTTGGTGTTTCTTTGCCATCACGCTTGAATAGGTTGTCTCCTTTCTTCTTCTTTCCAGGTGTATCCTGTCTTGGAACCAAACCATAATGCCCCCCTCATCGCCAGAGGAAACAAAGACCATGTGTCATATAAGGTGCTTTCTGAGCTATCTTAAAGCTATGCTTAGGCTGTCAGGTTTTAGGTTTAAACCTATAATAACTGATAAAACCCCACCGGAAGGGAAATAGCCCTCACCAGTGTAAACATATAAACACTGAAAAAGCCCTGCACAACCACAATCTAAATGCCATTCAAAGAAGGGAAAAGGCGAGTGAAAGAGTCATTTTTATTTCTTCCTGAAGGGGCCAATACAATGTAACTTTGTTATATAGGGTAGCAGTAAGAAAGACTGGGCTAACATTATTCTGCTTGAGTTTTGTTGTTTAGGGATGTCACTAAAATATTGTTTCTTCCTTTTTTCAGTTTTGTGGTCTTTGGTCTAAAGATGCAGGGGGTAGAAGCATGTTTTGGGTGTTGCTTAATTATTTTATAAACTGTAGAGCATCAGGAAATATCAAAATCATATTTGATTTTTTGGCTTCGTTTGAGTCTTTCACTGATAGGAAAAAGGTAGGTTTCATAAGAATCTTTCCCAATATGTACCATCACATTTACCCACAGAAAATGTGTAGACACCCTTGATACATCAGCCCCCTTTACTAGTGAGTCAGTATTGATAGTAGGTGAATTGCCAAACACCCAGGCTTTAAACATTCAATGCAAGGTATGGTGACAGGTATATGTGAAAAGAGTGCAGTCACTAAGCATCTTGGATACTGGTGACAACATGACACCAGACCTTTGGAAAACATGGAAAGCAGTGTCACTTGGAATTCTGCTGCAAAAAGTTCTTACCATGTTCAACAAAGATTGGAGTGATATTGTTTGTATTTGCAGTGATTAAGCTACGTATATGAAAAATTTGTGTGATGACCTGTCAAAATCGATACCTGGGCTGAAGTGCTTCCCTGTAAGAGATCCTTGCCACTTGTTAGATGTTATGCTGAAAGCATCTTTACAATCTTCACAGTTAATGAAGAATGCTATTGACTTTTTTAGTCCATTCTGGTGCACTGTTTTGTTATGCGCGGAAATTAAAACGCAAATATTTCTCGCTTTGTGTGGCATCAAAAAAAGAGTCATCCTAACTGTGTCACTTAGCTGGTGGTTCTCAGTCCTAGAGGCCATGAATGCTATATTATCCATGTGGCAACCATTTACAGAACTTTAGCTGAGTGATGATGCCAAAGGTAAGAAATGTGAGGATCTTTGGTCACATATTGATAGTGATTTGAAAAAAGTACACTCTACTGCATTCTTAGATTTTTGCAGGAAAGCGTGACTGCTGTAGTGGAATAATAATATAAACTAGAGTCTAAAAACACCCTTGTCTATCAAGTGTTCAACATAATTGGTGTAGATGTGAAACATCTCCTTGAGAGTAGGCAGGGCGACACTTTTAGTGACTTTGGCACTGCAACATGTTCCATGTTAGAGTGCTTGCCATTTGGTAAGCAAAGAAATATTGAGGAGCAATTCAGAAACTTTTATTTTACAATGTATGAGAAATAGCCCTTCACCAACCATGGCATTTGAAGTCAATGAAGCCTCACTGTGGTACTCTGCACAAGTTATAGATCCTTTCTGTAAAGGGACATTTTCGACGGTGTTTCAAAAGTGCCGCTTTTTTACCCCTTCAATAACTCTGAGGGCATATGCGCCCAGTTCAACGCATATGTTGCAGAACCTGGCACAGAGAATCACAATCTTCAGGTGTACCAGTATTGGCATGGAAAGCTATGTCAGTGGCCAGAGTTAGCAAATTGTGTCATGCCTATTTTGGCGTTTCCCGTCTCAAGCGCCAATGTTGAGAGGGCCTTTTCACAGATAAATGTTTTACATGGGAAGAAAAGAGCAAGCGTGCATGACCAAAAATTCACTGAAGAAGTATTGTATGGTGTACTACAATACGTTTGATTTGTAAAAATTTATTTGGACCTCATATACACTGTACGTACACTGTCTATATACCATGCACAATCCGTGCAGAAAATAAGTAATAATAAAAGCAAAAAGTTCCATAAACACCGGAAAAACACTGTTTCTGTTGTTTTTAATGGGGCGAAAATGTGTAACCGCTGATAACCACTGTTTTTTTAAGGTATTGAAATCACTTGAAAACACTGAAAAAACCCCACCAGAATTCGCCAAAAATAGAAACTGAAAACAGGAAAGCCTAGCTATGCTGCTTTCCTTCCCTCTTTTCCCGTCTGTATGTCTCCGGTTACATTATCATCCATGCTTTTGTGTGACACTAATTTTTAGTCCTGGGTGCTTGCTCAGGGTTTCACAAATTTATGAGACTTTTTTCCCCCTTTTCTCCTCTTCCCTTTTCTCCTCTTCTTGCTACACTTTTACCATTTGTGCTGCTAGACTCTATGTGCCCCTCTTGTTGAATAATACCTTCTTTGTTTTGCTTATTTTTTTCCTTTTAGATCTCAATTGCCTAAGGGTTGCTCATTTCTTTCCCCCTTCCCTCCATTGCTCTCTCACACCTTCCCCATGTGAGCAGGTATCCCCAGCCTTGCACAGGACCACCAACTTGTGTAATCCAGGTTCCTTTAGGAAAGAGAGGAGAGTCCTGTGATGGTCTGCTAGAGATTGGGAGGCCCTCAATACACCTCCATGTAGCCTTTTCAACAGGGAACAGGTCCAGCTTCTCCTGCCACCCTGGTCATCTGCTCTGATTCATGCTTTGAACGTCCTCTCACTTTGGGTTTTTTTGCATTCTCACCTGGCAAGTCGTCCCTTCCTCTGTCTTCCATTCTTTTCCTTGTTCTTCTGGGTCCTGACTCCTATTGCTTTTGTGGCATCCTCGGAGAACAGGGAAAGGAATCTGTTCTCTTTATCATCCTCTCATCTCTCTTCTTCTTTATCCTTCTTCTCTTGACTACTTCCTCACTTTCATTTTTTCTCTTTGCATATTGCGTGGGGTCCCATGCTCCCTGCTAAAGGACGACCTGTCTGGCAACAGGTAAGTCTTCCTTCTCACCGTCACAGTAACTATGTGGAGGGGGCCTCACCGGGCATGTCTGGATGGACTATTCCCATGGGGAGCAGGGTCAGTACTTATTTACATAAGCTGGCCTCTGACCAGAGAGGCACAGTGGGCCAAATGATGGGTTGGAATGCTACTCAGAGTGACTGCATGTGGTTCTGACAATTTGCATTCCTCTCATCACCTTTTTTGTTACTGCTAACTTGACTAATAGCCATGATAATCCTCAAGCCCTGAAATAAATACTGACTTATGCATATGTGGTCTTGGTGAGCAGTTATATCTCCAAAACAATGCAAATTCTAAGGCAACCACATTCACCTTTTATTGGGTTTTCAGTAGGCATACAACAATAGATTAGTGGTTACAGTGGTGACATTTGAAAAGCGGTAATCGCGATGAAAGGTACTTAGCAATGACAAAAGCATATTTTTCCAGTTGCAGTCGCCCATTACTCCCAATTATGGGGTAGTATAGAAGAAGGAAACATAGCAACGGTCCAATATTCAGTTTCAGCAACCTTTTACATAGTATCGACATCATAGAGTATGTTATTGGTCTACAGGGACCCCCTCTGTCAGTCCTTGTATTTCCTATATAACTCTAACCCTACCCCAACAGACCTCCCACCCTCCCCACCCCCCAGGCGTGTCACTTACAATCGAACCCTATCTGTGTATTCTTGGGTTGTAATATGGTTTAAATCAACCTCTGCGCTAGTGATGGTGTGTAATTGAAAGTTCGGTCGGGGGCACCTGAGGTGGCACGCCCGGTTTGACGTGTGGGCATCACCTAGGATCTGCGGTATTGTTTGGGGTGGGCTAGTCACCATTAGCAGGGCCTTCTTCCACTAGACTATCTTCCCAGTCCTCATCTGGGTGTTTCAAGAGCAAAACCAGTGCCACCCATGCCCTGGCCGTTTCTAAAGTTTTCTCGCTCCCTGTCCTCTTTGCTATCTGCATTCTCACTGCTCTCTCGAATTGCGCCTATTTAACAAATTCTCTCGTCCATCTGGTATATTAGGGCCATTCTTCGTTTTCCAGTGACTAGTAATATCTCTTTTAGCCAATACCAACCCCAAGTCTAAAAACTTACTCATGATCTTGTTCTTGGCTGTGTGGGGGAACCAGTGCAGTAGGCAATAACCTGGAGTCGCTGCAACCTCCCTGTCCGTTACGGTCGCTAAAACTGTGACAACCCCCTCCCAGAAACCGCTCAAATTTGGGCAATCCCAGAACATATGCAGGAACCCCGCTCCCTCCATATTACAGTGGGGGCAAGCAGCTGAGGTGGTATCAAAGTATTCATTAATCTTGCCCAGGTGAGGTATGCTCTGTGCAAGGCATAAAAGTGCACCAGTTGGAAATGCGCATTCCTGGTACTCTTCCAGGCTCTTTCCACCAACTCCCCCCATGGTTTTTCAGCTATAGCCTCACCCAAATCCTCCTCCCACTTGAGACGTACCTCAGTCAATGGTTGTAGTATTTCATGCGTTAGTCGCCTATATAAGCAGGTAACCGCCTTGAAAGTTCCGGCTGCCGTCACTATGTATTGGCAGACCGTGGACGTCTGGGGTTCAGAGAGACCCGTCTGCCAGTATTTCCGCATGGCTGCCGTGAGAGCTATGTGTAGGAGAAAATCACCCTGTGGTAGGTCATACCTCTCTCGGAGGTCATCGAAGGGGAGCATAGCATTCTCTTCATATAGATCCCCTATGGTAGATATCCCTGCTTCTCCCCAGGCCTCTAACCTACGCCAATTCCCCCCGTGGAGCAGAGCTTCACACATAGTCAGTGGAATATCAGGTGCATAAGGGTATTGGGTCCTCGCTCGCCTACGGGTTCTATGCCAGCATTTACGCACTACTAACAAGTCCGAGGGAAGTAAATGACCCGGTATATGGAGTTTCAACAGTATCTGTAATAGTAGTCGCAGGGACGGATCGTCGCCCCCTTGGTCATCTGTCCCCGTGAGTCGTGCTGCCACCCATTTTGTGAACCACTGCAGCTGTGCCGCAAGATAGTAGGCTTCAAAGTCAGGCACAGCGAAGCCTCCCTATGCTCTGGAGCGCATCATGGTACTGAGTGCCACCCTTCGTCTCCCGGCTCCCCACAAAAACCCGGTGACCATTGTTTTGAGCTGAGTAAACAGTCGGGCGGAATCCACGTTGGTAGTGAACCAAAATAATACAAGAGCCTTGGCAATGTAACCATCTTTAGAAGGGCAACTCGGCCCGCAACTGATAATCGGAGGGTCTCCCAGAAGTCGAAGCTGCTTTTAGTGGCTCGCATCGCTCTCCCTATATTGCCCTCTAACCGGTCCCCTTGGGCATGGTATATTTGAGTACCCAGATAAGTCGGGCAGCTATTCTCCCACTTCACCCTTTCTGTCTCTGGTGGCCCTAATCTGTTTGTACTGGTCGGGAATAGACACAGCTTTGCCCAGTTTACTCCGAGCCCCGCCACTCTTCCCAGAGCATACATGAATTCTTTAGCCCCACGGAGTGCCCCTTCCGAGTCAGCCAGAAACATCAATAAGTCATCCGCATATAGCACTATGTATTGGATCTGCCCCGATACCCTTAGACCTTGATAATGCTGGCCTGATCTAGCGCGGGCTGCCAGGGGCTCCATTACCAAGGCAAACAGTAAAGGTGACAGCGGACAGCCCTGTCTAGTTCCTCGGCCCACCATACAGGCGTCCGATATCAGGCTCCCCGTCCTGACCCTGGCCGTAGAGTCTTTATACAATAGAGCCGTCCATTCTACGAACTTCGCTCCCAACCCAAATTTCCGCATCACTTGAAAGAGGTAAGGCCATTCAAGGCTATCAAATGCCTTTTCGATATCAACTGCAAAAACAGTTGCCTCCTCTTTCTGGTAGGTGTCCGCCTCCAATATGCGTAGGAGTCGCCATATGTTTATTACCATGTTCCTGGTGGGGATAAAGCCCGCCTGATCTTTATGGATCAGCTTAGACATATGTGGTAAAAGGCGGGATGCCAATACCCGGCCCAGGATTTTGTAATCTAGGTTGAGAATGGAGAGCGGCCGGTATGCTGACCTATCCCAAGCCGGTTTCCCAGGTTTGAGGAGCGGAATAATTACTGCCTCTCTCGTTGAGCTAGGTAGCTGCCCTTCTTGTTTCGCCGTATTATAGAGAGCCACCAATCGAGGGGCCAACAATTCAACATATGCCGAATAAAACTCTACTGGCAACCCATCCGTCCCTGGCGTCTTATTTCTGGCCATGCTCTTAATGGCCCTCCTCACCTCACCAATCTCTATGTCTCTGCCTAGGTTTACCGCTGCTTCCCTATCTAAACCCGGAAGCTCCACTTCTCCTATGAACTCGGCTATACCCTCGTCTGCTGGGGCCAGTCTGCTCTTATATAAGTCGGTATAGTATTTCAGGAACTGCGTGTTGATATCCTGCTGTCTAGAATAGGGCTCGTCGTCCCGTCCTCGAAGCTCTAGTATCATTGTCCCCCTCCGTGCCGGGTTAGCTAACCAAGCCAGGAGAGCCCCGGACTTGTCCCTCTCAGTGTGGGCTCGGGTTGCATAATTTTTGTAATCGAAACAACGTAACCACTCCACCTGGGTTGCCATTGCTTCTTTTGCCTCCAGGAGCTCCGCATGCTTATCTGCCCTCTCCGGTCTTTCTTTCTCTACCTCACGGAGTCACTGTTCTGCTCCCTGTATATCTCGTAGGAGCACCTTCCGTGTTCCCACCATCTCCGCGATGCAATGCCCCCTGATGACAGTTTTAAAGGCGTCCCATTCTATGAGCGGGCACGTCGCCGTGTTAGCATTGTCCAAAAAATAATTATCTATAGCAGTGCCCACTGAAGCATGGAAGACCTGGTCCTCCAGTGCCTCTGGCCGAAGGCGCCAAGTAGGGATTTTGGGCCTTATACGGCTGCACTCCAGGTCCAGTAACAGCGGGTTATGGTCGGAGATCGCTCTGGTCAGGTATTCACTCAGCTTGACCCCCTCATGCACATCCGGAGAACACAAGACAGCATCTAAGCGAACATGTAACTCATGCGTTGCTGAAAAAAAGGAGTAATCTCTCTCCCTGGGATGCTGGGACCTCCAAGTATCTATTAACCCCCATCTCTGCTGCCATTGTCGCCGGGCCTCCGCAATTTTATGTATGGGAGCATCAGGGAGTGGAGGATGGGAACGGTCTAACCCAATGTTAGTCACACAATTAAAATTGCCACCCAGTAGCACCGACCCAGTCAGAGCCGAAGCCAGTGTCCCTGAAAGTTGTGATAGAAATGCGTGTTGTTCTGAGTTAGGGGCATACAAACTCCCAATTGTTATGTCTCTGTCATCCAAACGCCCCGAGATCACCACAAATCTCCCCTCCGGGTCAATTATTTGTCTAGTGCATTGAAAGGGGACCCCCGCCCTCACCCAGATCAGGGCCCCCCTGGCGAAGGCCAAATAAGTAGTATAAAACACCTGGCCCCTCCACCTACGTTTAAGTGCGGCACCTTCCTTTGCCGTTAAATGGGTCTCCTGCAGCAGCGCAATTTGCATCCCCCTTCTAATCGGGTATGCATGAATTTTGTGGCGGCGTAGCATAGTGTGCATCCCCCGAACATTCCAGGATATACATTTAATGCCTACTGTGGATACCATTGTATGAAGTGGATCACATCCCTAGTAGGTTCCCCTAATGCGACACGCCTGGCCCAGAACAGCAACCTCTGAACAAAAGGAATTCCCCAACTCCCCCTCCCCAGGACAGGTACACACGAACTAGTTCCCATCCAAACTTAAACTTAGTAGTAAAAAGTCTGTTAAAAGTAGTGGGGTTGTGCGGCTTACCCTACCGGGCCCGGAACTCCTCCAGGCCGCACCCCCCAGCTTCATTACTTGATCGATAGCCCCAGTGTTCATGTCGTCGTCGTTCATCTGCTGCCGTGTCTGATTCCTAACATGAGCCACATTTGGCTGTCCAAATGTCTTCCGAAGCATAACATAGATCGCCCCACTCAGGCAATTACATCCGCTGTTTGCATGTACCTTCTGGCAGTTCAGTCTCGGAGTCCTCGTTTGCACTACCTGGGAGTGAGCTTTCAGACCTGTCCATGTCAGGACCACTTTTGCTTGAGCCAGGGCTGGTGCCTCCACGGCTAAGTTCCGCAATTGCCTGCAGTGCCCTACGCCGTTCCGAACGTCGTTCCTTAGGAGATGGGGCTCCAGTTGAATTCTGACTTTTGGTCGGAGTTTGCTGTGTCAGATCCAGGGATGGAATGCGACTCTCTCGGCCCTGGTGAGATTCTAGCCACTCCCATGCCTCCTGCGGGGTAGTGAAGAACTGTGTCCCTGATTTGTCGGTCACTCATAGGTGTGCTGGGAACAGCATTGCATATGGGATCTGTAACTGTCGAAGCTTTCGCTTGAAGGCCAGAAAGGACGCCCGCTGACGTTGTACTTCCCTGGTTAAGTCTGGGAATATCATCACTTTGTTATTATCTATGTATAAGTCCTGATTTTGATGAGCTTGCTGAAGAATATGATCCCGATCTCTGAAGTGCAAGAGTTGTGCCACAAGTGGGCGAGGGGACGCCCCAGGCTTGGGCAGCCTGGCTGGAACTCTATGAGGTCTCTCCAGTGCATAAAAGTGGGAGAGCCCCTCCGGGGCTACCTCTGCCTTCAGCCAGTCCTCAAGGAATCGCACCGCATCTGTGCCCTCCGCCTGCTCCGGGACTCCCACTATGCGTAGGTTATTTCTGCAGGACCTCCCCTCACTGTCCTCTGCCCTTACTTCTAGTACCTTTACCATGGCTTCCACAATTTTCAGCGATTCCTGCAATGTAGACACCGCCTCTGGAATGTCAGCAAGTGCTTTTTCGGTGCCTACAACACGCTCTTTAAGCTTGCGGTGCTCATCCTTCAGCAAATTGAGGTCTGTTCCAATTGAGTCAATCTTCGTCTCCAGCGCCTTCCTGGAGGCGGTGATGGCCTGCATAATGTCTTCCAGGGTGGGCCCTGTAGGAGCAGTGTCCCTCCTCGCCTCAGCTGCGCCATCGTCTTCATCCGTCTGATGACCCTCACCCCCCGCACCGAGGGCAGCATATCCCTTCTTCTTGGGAACTTTCCCCATGGCTGACGTCCAACGGTCTCTCCCCAGGTCACAGATGACCCACGTCGTTGGTGCGCTCTTTTGACCCTTGGCTCGGCTGAATCAGATCAGGGGTAAGGTGCTAGCGTTGCAATGGCAGCAGTTGTTCCATGGGTCTAGATCACCTGGAGGCTACTTAGTAGGGAATCCACCCCGGGTCTAGCTATTCAGGCACGCCACTTAAGGTGACTTATCAGAGTCTCATCACCCGCTGCCACCAGGTTCGCCCAGTGCCCTTCTGACTGCTAACTGGCAGTCTCACCACCACGCTCTCCACCAGTCCATGGGGCGCGGCACCCCGCAGTTCAGTGCTCTACTCTGGGCGTCCTGGCGTAATAGTCTCCACCCGCAGTTATGGTAGGAGGGCCCCTCTTCGAGTGCCACAAGTCAGGGTGAGGCCTAGTGCGTACTGCAAGGCCAGCCAATCCGGGCGTGTTGTGTGTCTCAGGGGCCTGCACTGGGGGATAGTACCCCCTCCAACCGCTTTCCAAGTTCTCTCAAGGTGCCCAGCCTGCCACGGGCCCCCCAGGTGCGCCACCTCACCTCTTAGGCTGCTTTAGACTGGTGCTGCAGTCGCGGGTCTGTATTCCGCTGCACGAGCCGGCTACCGAAGATCGTTCCACCAGAGCAGAAACCCAGCTTTGCACCGCTCCAGTTGCCTGCCTGGGCTACGCCCCCGGGGGCCCCCACCACGTAGCTGCTCACCAGTTTCCCGGCAGTTCAGAGCTCACTTGCTGCCTCTCCTCAGCCTTCGCTTCACCTCCGCCGTCGCCAGGGTCCGCCTCTATATCCCACATCCGCCATCTTAGTTTTCCCTGCGCGGCTCCGGGTCGGGAGAAAGGCTTCCGTATTTTCGCCACACAGAGTCTGATGATGCTTTCCTAAGACCAGCACGATCACTGGGAGTTCCGCAGCCCGAATTGTGTTACAGGTGTGCGCCCAGGGCTCAGGATAATTGGCTTTGGGGGGATACAGCGGACGGAGCTCCGGAGTCCGCTCCCGCTCACACCTGCGCCTGGCCAACCACATTCACCTCTGTTGTGATTAATCTATTTGTGGAGCAATCGGCATGGCCCTTCATTCTATCAACGAACAATGAAAGCACCCAACACTATACTATTGGAAGCATTGTATTGCTAATGTCATTTTGGTCTGATAGGGCTATGATCAGATAATTTCTGAATTTGTGCACTGACTTTATATCTATAATATGCATTTTAATTTAATCCACCAATTTGACAAACACATGTTAACTTTTCAAGATGTATTCATTAATGAAAAAGAAAAATCTCTACACATGTGTATACACATAAATACAAAAGATCCGAATTCTCTACTGCACTTTGCCTGCCTCCATCCAAAAGCCCTAATGGAAAACCTCTCATTTGACCAGTTCCCCCAGATGTTCAGAACCTGTTTTAATTTACAAGGGTATGTATCCTGTGACATGGAAATTACAACAAACCTTCATTAGCACAGGTATCTATGTAAGGTCCCAATAAGGGCATGTAAAAAGTGCCTTAAAAATAACCTTGAAACCCTCCTTGAGTACCAACAAAAAACAAATACGGAGGATAAAATTACTCATGTGACAACATGTAATCGCTGGCAAATCAAATAAAGCAAAATATGCTGAAACATTGGCAGATTCTGAAAGTACAGTAGTCATCCTCACTCCTCCATGTTTGGTCTTCAAGAAAGGTCCCAACTTCGAAGATGCAGCTAAACCTAGATTGCTCTTTGGGTTCAGCCTGGTAAATTGCCACCATTAATGGGAAAAAATGCAATCTCTAAGAATATGTTCCATACACTCCTGTTGATCTCTATCTAACCAGTCTATGGGAACAAATAATCAACACAGCTGAAAATTTAGTGGTATTATGCTTTTTTTTTAGTGTTCATGTGCCTGGACGGAGGTTGAGATGAAAAGCCATAATACTAGATTCTACCTAGATGCGCATAAAAGCATAACTTAGGCAGCCAAATTCAATCCTAAACACGTAGCCTACTTCCAAGAAATATAATGCAAGCCTTCACACAATGGCCCATTATTACGCTGGCCAAATACAGTAATAATCAGTCCCTTCATCAGAAGGAACAATAGTCGATCCAATACCTTGAAATCCAGAATTAAGTGAAAGATTGGACTGGCAGGAAGTAGTCACTTATATTACTTAAGGCACTACTTTTTGATGTGTTACATAAAAGGAGCTAGAATATTTATTTTACCCTTGTGATCAAAACCTTTATTTTCCAAGGCTACTCTACAATTTATTATGACCCAACAACTCTTATTTGGTTCTAGATCTGATAATCTGTGTGATCATAGTCCTACCCATTATGAGATCTTGTGCTTTTTTAAGCAAATTTCCCCAACCTGTGAAACCTTTATACACCTTTTGACTCAATTCCTCCTTTGAAATGAGCCTGTGATCATATCTTGTGATATTGTATTCTAGGCAGTTTCCTGGAACTATCCTAGAAGAAATTGTACACATATAATTGATGCAGCACCTTTAAAGGCAGAGCTTCTACCAGTTGCAACAAGCTAGTTGGCCTTTTTCAAGGCATACCTCAAGGAAATATACTCCAATTATTTTAAAAACTCAAATTCACTTATTTCTAATATATGCAACTAATTCACTAGTACACAAAAAACATTAAATTTGAACTTTTGTATTGCCATGCATATATAGAAAATGCCACCGATTTTGATCAAGTATTAGTTCGCCACTGTTAGAAATTTTCTGGTTGGCTGAGGTATGCACCTGGCCAGACAGGAACCACCACTCTAGTCAGGGTAAGCTAGATACACACTAAAAGATGACCAGGGCACACCCTCTGGTAGCTTGGCACAGAGCAGTCAGGCTTATCTAAAGAGGCATTGTGTAAAGAATTTGTTCAACACACACAGTAACATAATGAATGTACTGTAAAAAGACTCCACACAGGTGTAGAAAAATAGATTATTATATTCTGAACAGAACAAGACCAAAACAACAAAAATCCAATGTATAGAAGTTGAGATATTGAATTTTTAAAGGAATAAATGCACCAAAGCGCTTAGAAGAATGTAGCACTAAAAAGGTTACTTTAGCTTGAACCGGGACAGCTGCAGAACCCACTTCTGAGGCACAGAACTGGAGAGGGCTCCTCAGACAAGGGTAGGACTCACAGATGTTAGAGTCCAGCACCACCAGCAAAATTGCAAGAAGTCTTTTGTGTCTCTGAGAATTCAGAAAACAGGAGGCAAGCCAGCAAACCCTTGGAGATCACTTGAAGGGGAATCAGCAGAATCAGAGAGGAGCAGACATCAGGGCAATAAACAGAAAAGCAGGCCTTCTAAATCAGCAGTCCAGTAGTGTCTGTTTTAGGGGGTCATAGAACCAGTATTTATACCCAAAAGTGCTTTTGCTGTGGGGCGGGGGGGGGGAGGTAGAGGTGACTTCAAAGCGGCTCTCTAAAGTGCACAAGTATCCCTTTCAACCCAGTCCTGTCTGCCAGGCTATCTGTGGGGGTGGGAGGGTTCAGTTCTTTGTGTGGAGACAGGACACAGCCTATTCAAGTGAAGTGTTAGCCCTTCCTTTCCATCCTTCCCAGGCAAGGCGATCAGAATGCAGATGTATATGGATGGGTACTCAGACACACCTATCCTTCCTGTGTTGTCGCTGTCTATAGGGAATGCACAAATTGTAGCTGCCACCCACCCCAGAAGTGTATTGGAGACAGGCTGTCAGCCACACAGAGCAGTAAGTGCAGAGAAACCTTCACTTTCTAAAAGTAGCATTTCTAAAACAGTAATGTTAAATCCAACTTCACCAGTAAGGAGGATTTGTCATTACCATTCCAAACATATGAAACATGAAAAAGCTACTACTCTCTGATTAGGAATCAGCTCTAAATTGCATTAAGGAAATCCCAATGCTAGCCTATGAGAGGAGTAGGCCTCACAGGAGTGATAAACAAAATAGGCTACCAGGACATGCAAAACAGAAAGGTACTTGTCCTACCTTTTACTTACATAGTACCATGCCTTTAGGGTTAATTAGGGCCTACCTTAGGGGTGACTTATATGTAATGAAAGGGGAGTTTAAGACTTGGCAAGTAGTTTTATGTTTAAATCTGTTTTATTGTTGCATGGTTAAATCAAAGCAAGAGCGTGCATTCCGAGAGTACATCTCTTTAAATTGCATCAAACGAGTATGATTTTTAAGTACTAATAAACAAAAACACAAAGGAAACTTGAACAAACACCCTCACCCCAACCCCCTAAAGCCTCCCCCCACCCTGTCCAGTACCATCAGCTAAGTAAACTATTATGTCAGGGAAGTAATATGATTCACTTGAATGTGACGCAGGTTAAGCTGTATCCGGTTCAGCTAAACGAAGTAGTCGCAGGTAGCGGGGACAAGTCAATTATCTAAATTCCTTGGTCAACAAGGTTATGAAGGGCTGCCAGATTGTTCAAAGTGTGTTGTCTCGTGAGGCCAGTGACAGGGTGAGTTATTCCATCCCCAATATGTCCCATAGGCGTCTAAGCCATGCCAGGTGAGTCGGGCAGTGGGAGACCCCCAGAGCGCTAAGATGGTCAGATGAGCGGCCCCCAGGGCTATGCTGGTCTGACGTCCTCGACGGGAAGTAAGTGGGAAAGTGATTGGGTTAGCCAACCCCAAAAGTGTGTACGATGGAAATCTAGGGAGTTGAGTAGAAAAGTGGGTGTCGATATCGTCCAGGACTGTAGTCCAGAATGTTGCTATTTCCAGGCAATCCCAAAGAAGGTGTGTTACTGTTCCCGTAGCCCCACACTGTCGCCAGCATGGTCCGCTGCGGGCCGGGTTCCCTCTGTGTAAGCGCACTGGGTTTAAGTACCAGTAGGTAGCGATTTTCACCTCTATTTCAGTGCTAGCCATGTTATATGTGGTGTGCGGTGCCCGATGGTAAATGTCATGCCACTCCTTTAGAGAAAGAGAGCGACCAAGCTCAGACTCCCAACGCTTTTGTGAGTGGGATTTATCGTCCGTCTGGGGAGGCTGAAGGAGGACGTATATTTCAGAGATGAGACGCTTATCTGAGTTTTTACCCAGGAGCCACCTCTCATACAGTGTCAGCAGCCTCTCTGCCCCAGGGCGAACAGACTGGTGTGTCACCCAGTGTCGGATCTGGAGATATCTGAACCGTTTCGCTTCTGGAATGGAGTAGTCCGCTCTTAGGGAGGTGAAGGGCACCAATCCCTCCAGGTCGAAGAGATGGCCTATTGCCCTGCAGGATGACTCCTGCCAGACCTGAAAGGAAGCCCCCAGGCCCGGGGTAAAGTCTGGACTATCCACAATTGGAGTCAGGGGGGAGGGCAAAGAGGTCAATTTCCCTTTGCGAGTACACCCATCCCACACTCGCAGCAAAGAGCCTGTTATGGGGGAAATATGACGTTTGGGCTCTCTGTTTTCGAGGTAAAAACTGTGCTAGCGACGTGCCGGCCAAAGCCCGGTCCATGAACAGCCACCGCTTTTCGGATGTGGGTCTGGACCATTCCACCAAATAGTGGAGCTGTGCCGCCTGGTAGTATCTGGTGAGACACAAGTAGTTTTAAACGCCAAGTCGAAGTGGCAGTAAACTGCCCACACAGGCACTGTAGGCACAGGCCTGAGACAGGTTTGAAAGGCTACTCCTATGGGTGGCACAATCAGTGCTGCAGCCCACTAGCAGCATTTGAAATACAGGCCCTGGATATATGGTATATTACTTTACAAGGGACTTACCAGTACAGCAAATATGCCAGTCAAGTATATACCAATGTCATCATGCTTAGGGGAGAAGCACATGAACTTTAGCACCTGGTAGCAGTGGTTAAGTGTTGAGAGTCCTAAGACCAACATAAAGCAGCAGCAAAACGTGGAGGCAAAAGGCAAAAAGTCTAGGGGAAGACCACCGTAAGGATGCCATGTCTAACAACTACTTAAAAATGAGAAAACATTAACATTTTCACAACCATTGATCCCACTTGACCTGACAAGGACATATAAATTATTGTATTCTGTATGTATTTGCCAGCGATTTACGTGTTATTGTGTATTTCTCATTCTTTCATTATTTTCTGATATTTACAGCCCTGATGAAGCAAATGTTATGAAATATGCGTTGACTGTAAAAATATTTATCCACTTTCATGAAATTAGAACATTGAATTGATGAAGTTATATCAATAAAATACTTTCTTTTTGTAATTTAACATGCAGATTGTTACCTGTCACAACATTGTGACATTTTCTGATCCAATAATGGATTTCTCAGCCCCCTGGCAAGACAAGAACAAGTCCAGATTTAATAATCTTTCACGCAACACAGCAAGGCAAATTGCTGTGTTGCATTGCATGAAGGGGAGAAAGCTGAACTGTACCATATTTACAAATATATGACGATGTGGCACACATGTGGCTGCATAAGTGCCAATGCAGGCAACGGTGCCTGCGCTGTGAGGAGGACTGTTTTTGTGCAAGAACAAATATTTTCCTGCACAAAAACAATCCATAGAAGCTTATTCCTCTTTGTACGTGTGCTGCAGAATGCAGTACACATTCAAAGAGGAAGTAATGCATTGCATACAGCAATAAATACTGCATTGTATGAAACACTTAGAAGCTGAACAGAAGGGGCCCAGTACTCAGGCAAAAAAATCACATACAGTGGAACTTCTGATACATGGGGATTAGAAAAAGAGAATCTTCAGCTTCTAGGATGATCTGTTTTATGTGGGCTGAGCTGCCAACAGCTCCAACGGGGTTGGTGAACCAATACTGGTTCCATCATTCAATGCAACTTCTGAAACACTGTCACAATTAACCCTGGGCGGAGTTGCACTACGCTGCACTACGCGAAGTGCCAAAAAAACTCTGCTGCACTACGCGGAGCTACGCTAGCGGTGGAGTACAATAGAAAAATGCCGTTCTCGGTGATTGCACAGTGCCGGATGCTTGTCTGCACTGTGCAATCATTACGAACGGCACCATGCACAGTGCAAGCGGTCCCTGCTTTCCTTTTCTGCCGCTCGAGTAGATTTTTACTCGAGCGGCAGCTTTCTCAACGCGAACGGGCAGTTTCTCAACGCGAGCTGTCGCGAGCATATGCGACCACTCGCAATGAGAAACCTGACCCCCCCGCGTTGAGAAATCTCGCCGGGATGTTGATTTTCCACGCTCGCCAACTTGATGTTGATGATCGCGAACGAGGAAAAATCTCGCCGGGAGGTTGATTTTCCTCGCTTGCGGTCGCCAACTTGACGTTGACGAACGCGAGCGAGGAGAAAATCTCTGCTACGCAACGCAAAGCGGAGTTTTTCGGAACTCCGTGATCACCGCGTAACGCGGAGTGCAGGAAACTCCGCAAACTCCGTGAGCGGAGTTCATCGCCCAGGGTTAGTCACAATGTTGCAATTCTTTTTAATATTTTATTTATTAATTGCATTTATTACCACTATATTGTTGGTTTTTATCATTGCATTTAAAATATAAATATATATTCACTGAAAAAACCAAAGGTGACAGGGACGTTAAAGTTAGGTTCTGAATTTACACATGCAAAACCAAAGAAATTCGGCTGTTATAGTAAGAGTTATTTCAGGTAACTATATCTTGTGCCCTAAGGTAACTATAACTCGCACCCTCACCACGCACAGCTAGTTGTTCCACATATTACATCATTAATGACTTCTTCTATAGCCTCATTGATATTATCACTCCAACATTTACAGTGAAATTATTGATGCGAAAACTGTCCATGGCGGGGGTGTGAGTTATAATTACTTTGAGGCACGAATTTCTAAGTTTTTTTAAATTCTACTTCCTAACTATAACATCCCTGCAACCTTTGGTTTTTTAAGTAGTAATGGCGTTTGCAGAGTGGTGGAGAAAGGGGGTGGACCTTTGACCAGATCTCAGGAATCCCTCTGTGTAGGACTTACAGGGGGTACCAGCAGGGCTTCTTGGCCCCCAAGGTCCCTCATAAGTAAAGTGGACTTCATCCCCCAACCAGTAGTGTTCCAGGAGGTGCATTTGCAGGTTGGTGGAGAAAGAGGGCGTGGCCTCCGAAGACCTCTTAGCAATCCCGCTGTGCGGGACTTACTAGAGGTAACAGGAGGGGTAGTTGGCCCCGAAGCCCGCCCTTCATTTTTTTCTTTATTTCGGTGGGTGTCACGAATATCCCATTAAAAATTATAGAAAAAATGATTTCTTGGCCATGGGGGTCCCTGTGCCCCCCCCATAGGCCTAGGGGGTCAGTGTGTTTCTAACCAGCCCCTTTTTCTTTTGAAAAAAAAAATCTTTTTTCTATGACTCAGTTCTACTGAGTCACAAGATGGCTGCCAACACTTTCTGGTTTGAAGTGTTAGCAGCCATTCAGATCTCTGCACAGGATTGGGAGGGGTCGCGGATCCACTGTGTCCCTATATATACAACTGGAAATGTATTTAAATTTCTCTGCAACTTCTGAACGGATATACACCAAATCACAAAAAGGCACATCCCTGAACCAACATCTACCTTCCTGCTAAATTTGGTGTTATTCTGTTCAGCAGTTCGGGAAAACGCGCTTTTAAGCACCCCCTGGTTCTTGGCACCCACTTGATGGATCACCCCGAAACTTTCAAGATAGCAGCTGAAGTGAGCATCGTATTAGTTTTGAACATTTGGTGAAGATTCGTCAAACGGCGGTAAAGTTATTTGCCAAACAGAAAATGCTTTTCCTATGGAACCTAGGTCCTAACTATAACTACCTACTGGCGACCGCCAGTAGGTAACATATATAGTATATATACATTTTCTGCCATAGTTTATAACGTTGAGTTTAATAAAGTCTTAAAAATATATAGAGTGGATTCTGGTATGTTTTTATCTATGGTGAAAGTAGTACAGAGCTCGCTAACAAACAAATAATCCTGCAAATATCACAGGACTGATCATTGCCCCGAACAACATCCTCATGTAATGTGCAGTTTAGGCCATCCTACAGTTACAGTTTACCAGGTTTCCAGTCTTGGTAATCTGACACTAAGTCAGTGCTTTGCCCGAGCGTCTAGGGGATTTAAATCTGGGTGGTATTTTGCAGAAGATTGCAGAGAACACATCATATGGAACTCTGCCCACTAGCTTTAACAAACATGTTCACAATGTGGAAGGTTCCACTCTATCAAAGACCATCCTCAGGGCAGATTGTGTGTCAGAACATTGTGAACAAGTTAATATTGACGTTTAGAATTATGAAGGTAAGTGCATGCTTGTAAGTACAGATTTACTATTGAACTCCACATCAACATACCTTGAGGATATAAAGAAATCACACACTCCTCCGGGAAGGGATTTTGCGCACTCCCAACTGTTTACTTTGAAAATATGTTAACAATCACCATGGAAAGTGATAGGAAATGGGCTCAGCAACACCCGATGCGTTTCGGTGACCAAGTCCCCTTGCTCACAGGTAGGGAAGCTGCCGCCCTTTTCCAAATTTAAACGCACAATCAAAAGGGCTGTAACTGACATTGAGAAAGGGTATGCAGAGGCAGTATAAACATAGTAAACATGAGCGCCATTTTGCAGCGGAGTATTGTACTCAACCAGTACAATGCTAATGCCGCAATGGGCGCATACCCGGTAATTTAAAACATATGGAGGCAGGTACAAATACAGACATGGATCCTTTGACAAGTATAAAAGGGTATATACGAAATAATGTATGTACATATGGTAATAATAGTAAGTCTCCAAATGATACTCATACTCCTTTGTTTGGAAACAGTATGTCTGATATTAAGCACTCATCTGTCAGTACAAGTTGTTATATTCAGCTGCTCCCTCTATGGATACAAAAATGGTGCTTGACCCTTCAAATTTTTTCACATATTTCTTATATTTTTTTTCACACATTTCTCATATTTCTTCACTTCTGAGATAATACTTCCCCAGTGGGCAGTGGAGGCAGCATAGTAAACGGAGTGCCGTTTTGAAACAGAGTACCATACATAACTGTTACATTACCCTCACCGGAATGGGCCCATACCAAGTCATACAGAACATGCGGATGATGAATACATCTAAAGACATGGATACTATCACATCCTGTGCAAAGTAGCACTGAAGCTGCTACAAAATAGTGTACGAAATAATGTATGTACATATAGTGATAATGATGAGTCTCATTATGATAATATAACCAGCTCATGTTTCTATGTTGTGTAACAGTATATATGGTATTGCACACTCTACTATTGGTATACAGTATGCATACAGCTGCCCCCATCTATGGATACAAGAATAGTCAAGTACCCTCCACATGTTTCTTGATGCCAGTGCCGATACTGCCCCAGTGAGCTCAGCATAGGCTTCCAATCAATCATAGCCTCAGCTAAGAGGATATATACACCATCAAGTGACATATATGTGGAGTTACGTATAGTAGACATATATTTATCTATATGTAATTTTCATGATATTGTGGATTTTGATGTTATGGCCACAATATATTGGCATATCATTATTTAAAAGTCAATGTTCACCATACCAGGGACACCACGATGAATTGGTGCATGTTGGTTAACAAATGTTTATTCTACCATAACCATATGTTTACATCCAAAATATTTCCATTTACACCTAGCAGTTCCATGAATAGATTTTCAACTGCAGAATTCACCACCTTGAATGCCTATAATTCTTCATTAGTACATTGCCTGAAAGGGGTGGGTAGTAAGTTTTACAAGGAGTGCTTAGCTTTTTAAGTTTGGGAACGCCCACACGATCATTCATTTATGGACCTTCACACTTTTTCCCATCCTGGATATGGTTAGAAATGTACTCCCATTCCAGGATAGAAAGGTGACTGCACCACTCCTGAACTAGAAGGGTTTTAGAGGAAAGACTTTCTGAACCAAAACAAATTTTCACCGCAGAGAAAAGACAAAGAAAAATGGGCATTTGCACAGCTGGTACCATACTCCCTGTGTTCAAATCTATGCTATGCAGACTTATACACAGTATACTAACAGTTTGTGTCAGATGGAACTTACCAGTAATATGCCTGGAAACTTGCACCAGATGCACCTCTCCAGGTCTACTACTAGGAATATTGGTGAATTAGAAAAAAACATGATGTACCTTCACGCAAACTGTACTTTCATGTTTTTGTTCATGAGTGAAGGCCCTTTTTTCTCAACAATTAGTGAGGTTTTTTAGTTTAGCTCATGGTGGGCTAATATCATGCAATTTGCTAATGCACATTTCCAACTCTGTAACTCATTTATTGAGAACAAAATTTGAGTAATACTGCAAACCAAAGGAAACGGTTTCATATAGCAGACCTGCCAACTTAGGAAAACCTTTCAATGTATGAGGGTGGAGGCATGGTATAGAGTGCACAGAACCTGAGTACAGGAGGGGCTTTACAGGCTATTGCAGCTATTCACTTTTGACCTGCTTAAAGAAGCAACGGGGCGGGGCATGGTGGTGGGGAGGCCTCTCCAACCTACCCCATAAACACAAAAGGTTTTTGAATTGAAGCCTCATCTGTGTGACTCTTGGGAGGGATATGAAATCCATAATGGATTTCTGTACTCCAAATTCTCCATACACAAGGGTTTCCAGCTCACCAGGTGCTCACCATGTTATTTCAGCTCTTTATGATGTGACTGTGTGAAGTGAGCTAACATTGTGTGAAACCCGGAGTCACAGTGTGAGTTGGATTGCTGATTTAGGTAATTCTATCTCTCCAGGGCATTTTGTGAGAATACATAAATGCCAAGATATCCACTTCAGCAGAACTATGTCTTCCGTTGATCCAAAACCCTCACTCTGACTGTGAATCCCCTAGTGATATTCAAATCCTCACTGCCTCGCATCTAAAAAACAAAGCCTACAGAGAAAAGATGCACGACCTTCGAATTTTGTGGTAATTTATGAGGAAAAAAAACATGACAAGGTGTAAAGATAGAGTAGAAACAGTACTGATTTCTTCAGACTGGCAAATGGTAATGGATCTGTCCAGTGTAGTTTCTAATTCACTGGTGCAGTCAGTTGCAACAGGACAGTGGAATCACTAAACTGTGAATAGCTAAAAAATCGATGTCTCTCAGGACTGGCAGGAGCGAAAGAAGAAAAAGGCATGTTATTTTTTGGCATTCAGAAATTAGTACACTTTACTTTTAGTACAACTCAAGAATATTTTCAAAACATGGGTGATCAAACCTATTTCCAAATTATGGCCCTCATTACGATGGCGGTCGGACAAGCGGTCGCTGCGGGCAGGTGTCTGTCCGACAATGAGTTGGCGGTCCCACCTGCCTGTTACGATAGGACCGCCAGCACAGCAGTCGAAATGTGCATTTTGTACTGTGGCTTGCACCACAGCCCAGGAAAAGGGCCACAGCACAAGCTGCAGTAAAACGGGCACTTTTCAAACATCCATGCACGTGTGCCAGGCACCATGTGGTGCATGGCCCAGACTGCATGGATGTTTGGGGGGGGCACGTGGCCACTTAGCAGTGGCCCACGTGGGACAGCAACTCTGCTTGGGGCCTCCAAGTCCCTTTTCCGACAGCCTTTTCATGGAGGTAGGACTACCATGAAAAGGCTGTGAGAAATGGACATCCTAATCCCTATGGCAGTGTCTGAGCAGGCACCGCCTCCATTGTAGGGATTAGTGTCTGACCGCCGCCCGACGGGCTACTTGAGTCTGTCATAGGTAGCGGTCTGTCTAAAAATACAGAATGGTACAGTACAGAATATGATGTGGAAAACTGCTAATTTCCAAACGCCCAGTATGTAATATTTTTATGACCAACAAATTTAAAATGAGAGGTGAACTAGATTTACAACAATCAGTATCTAATGGAGCCTAAATTGCCCTTGTTTGTTATTTAGTCTCTTTTTATGCAGGCAGAACAGAATTCTTGAGTTGCTTTTCAGCATCAAAATCCTTTGACCCTGTGTCTAGTATCTATTATTTCCTGACATGGTGTTTCTCTGTATGATAGTCACTCATGCTAAATGTCCTATGTCTCTGTGTTTTCCTTGCCCATAATATCTCTATAGTTCCATACAAGCAGGCTTCCAGTAAGGTGGCTTCCTGGAGATCGCTGTGCCCAAGGCTCTCTGTCCCAGTGATCCCTGATCATAAATAGACTTTCTCTGAATCCTACCTGCCTATTGATCCCTGCCTCTGAGTCTGCCCAAGTCTCTAACTTGTTTTTGTGAAATCGCAGTGCTTAATTTGCAAATGAAAGAGTGATCTGCTCTGAAACGCACAGCCTGTGCAAATAAATATGCGAGCACTGAATACCAAGGCCCTGCAATCCTTAATCCAGCTCAGGCCTCTTTAATCTACTAACAGACACTCCCTGCCCCTTCAGCTCACTCTAGCAAGTTTCTGCTTTTTCCTTTTGTGATGTTTTTTCCGTCTTTTTCTTCCTCCCTCTTTCCTTTGTGTGTTTTTCCCTCTCTTGTGCTCGACAATGTCTGATGCAGAAAAATAAAAGCCAGTTCCCAAAAAATAAGTGCCGTACCCCCCACCGACAATCACCGGCTGAAAGGGCCTCAATGTCCTACGGAGAATAGGTGGCAGAACATTGAATGAGGGCAGGCAGACAGAACGGTAGATGTCCAGCTAAAAGGGGACTAGTAAACAGACAAAAATACAGATGGAATGCTCTGGTATCTATTGCAAGTGGGGCATGAGCATATCGTACGCACTAGACGAGGGATCAATCAACTGAGCAAGCAATATTGTTTATGACTGATGATAAATGACAGTTGGGCAGGCTATATGCACCATGAGATTGGAAAATCAGATGAGCAAGAAGTAGCAAAGTAAACTCTGCTTTCAGTGGCAGTGAAGATTTGTACTCAAAAGATAGCCCTCAATATGTGACAGAAGAGGGAGTGCACAGCTGCCTGTAACAAATTTAAAAAATATAATAAGTATATATTAAATATAAGAAAGAATTATTCAATCAATTGTTTATATTTTTAGAATGTGTATATATATATATATATATATATATATTTTATTTACTTATTAAAATTATTTATTTTTGATCATATTATTATGTATTTTGATATTTTATTGCAGTTAGTGAACACATAAGCAAGCTTCACTGTCCCGCGTGTCTTTTTCTAAATACGAATTATTAATTACAAACACGTCGTTAGTAATTCGTTAATGAGTTAAACGAAAGGATTGCTTCCGAGCAAGTCTCATTCACGAGTCCTTGTTCCATCAATCCCCTCTCTGATGGCATCTTAAGCCATCACAAAATTACCCATCCCATCCCAGGTATCCATCTTTAGCACTTCTCAGTTTTCTCTATTTCTCCTCTCAATTTTTGATCAATCAACTCGTTTCCTTCTAAATCCCTCATCTTCTTGTATAATCTGCCTTTCATTTCTTCCAGCTGTATTTCATCATATTTTCTTTTTCATTTCTGTCCCTTTCCTTTTCTTTCAAAATGTATTTTCTCTTTCCTTCCTCTTCTACAACACTTATATGTAATCATTATTATCATCACTACTGTTATTATCATAACTAATGGTATTATTAATTGACCTAGAAAACTTTTCCCAAAATCAACAAACCATTTCCCTATTATACTTTTTGTTAGTCTTCCCCACACACTGTCAACCTCCAGTTGGGTCAAGTCTTTATGCATTCTTGTAATGTTTTCAATATATCCTTTAATTTCTCTGCTCTTGTCCGGAATATAAGTGCAGCCATGTTGAATTTTCAACATGCCACAGACTCCACCTTCTTTTGCTAACAATATATCAAGAGCAAGATGGTTCTGTAAAACCATAGACCTGATTGCAACCATTTCTGTGTTAATCATTAAGAATCCTCCTGCAGTATCTGTAGAAAGACGATCAACTATGGTTGATAACTTACAAATTTTCCGTGAATTAAGAATGACTCCAACTGAGGGTATCAGTGCACTAAAAATGTCTCCCACAATTTCAGAAAAACTAGCTCTTCTTCTACGTGTTAGTCCATTAGAATTTCCATTGGTTCCAATGATTTTATCTACATGATAGATTTTTGGAAAAACTATTCCAAAATAGCAGCTCCCATACCATCTTGCGGGTAACCTATAATAGGCGTTGCTCCCACAAACATAATACACTCCTGGAAGCACAGGATCAGTTCCCCCTTTTAGTCCCCACCCTCCTAAAATTAGGAAGTTGTGTTCACATTGACTGGAACCAATGTAATTATTGTTATAATCTGTCTTTAATCTATGGAGGCAGAATTTTCCTCTTTTCACAAAATCCAGGGACATCGCAGCATGAGCCTTGCCACTAGCATAGATTCCCTCCTTCCCAACCCATGGAGGTACATGGGTTTTCTGTTCACTTGCCTTCTTTATTAAATCCTGTCTCCTTTCTTCTACCAAATCCCAAAAATCTTTTTCTTCTTTTCTTAATGTTCATGTTAAATTATCTATGTGCCTGAACTAAATCTATTGAACTCATTGTTAAGAAAAATTCACCCATAAACTGTGCATTTTTACTACTAACTACTGGATTCATATTCTTTCTAATAGGTAATTCTGAAAATACTACATCTATATCTGAATAAAAATATTGAAGTTTCCCTGTAGCATAAAATAAACTTGACAAAATACTACATGACACACCATACTTTAAAGGTATATAGTGATACGTCATCCCTTCCGATACTGATGAGGGTAACTTCATACACACGTAACAGTTGTTAATCTCCATAGTACTAACATATTGAAATAACAATTTAATAAACACATTAGAAGACGTATTATAGTCTGATTCATTATGATAGTTTGCTTCATCTTCTACCCCTATTTCTATTTCAGTTTCTTTTATTCAATCCACTTTAACATTAGTATCCGTGTTATTCTTGTCACTTGTTTTCATTAACAAAGGTACTCCTACTGTTAAGAATAACCATACTAATGCTACTAATAAAATACTACAAAAACAAAATCTAAAGCACTTTCTTTTTAATCCACATTTTGGCTTTCCGGTCACTTCCATTTCTACCATTTTACTCCTGAGAAAATTTCTTTTCTCTTATCTTTTCTTTGTCAGTTTTATTTTTCTTTTCGTTTTTAAGGAGGCCTCAATTTGCTGTCGTCAATCTGGACAATATGAATTTCTTCTGTTTCATCAGTCAGATCTAGGGATTCAAATTCCTCGAGTATGACGTAAGTCCATTCAGGAGCCTTGTATCTCCTGTTTAAATTTCTCAGTCTTGGACTTCTTCGAGTTATCTTTGCCAAAGTTTGTTTAGATTGTGTTTGACTTGTGACTTTGTTTACTTGTTCTGGTCTCTTTTCAGATTTTCTCAAGTGATATTTTAGTTTCTTTACTCCAGTTGGCCAATTGTCTCCCTTTCTGACTCTTTTGATTTGCACTGCGTTTTCACCTTCTTTATCTTCTTGTAAAGTTCTTTTTATTTCATTTATTCTAGGCACAATCTGTTCTGATTCTCTGTTTTCTGTGCTTGTACCTTCTTTTACTTCCACCTGCTCAGGTCTTACCGTATTTTGTTCTTCTTCTTCCTGAGCTTGTTCTTCTAATTCTATCTGACCTTGTTCAGGTCTTACTTCAAATTTTTCTTCTTCTTCTGCCTGAACCTGTTCTTCTAACTCTATCTGATCCTGTTCAGGTCTTAATTCAAACTTTTCTTCTTCTGCCTGAACGTGTTCTTCTATTTTTCCCTCCTCAGGTTCGTGTAAGTCTTTTTTATTTTCCACCTGAGTGTGTTCTTCTTCCCCTGTGTCTTCCTGACTACTTTCCTGTCTTTTCAGTTCTGTTCTTTTTCTTGTTTCAATAACATCATCAATTATTTCAATCACTGGTATCCACTCTTCCTGACTTGTACTTGGCTGTTCGTCATATGGTTGTCTTTCAGAATCTATTACTCTAGATTCTTCAATCTCACAGTTTACAACTCCTGACGCTTCAGCCTGTTCAGTCAGTGGTTGCTCTTGTTGTTCTGATGGGCTCGGAACTCTTCTGGTATGGCTGGCATGAATCCAATTGGGCAAACCTGCACACTTCACTGCTGTGGTAGTGACTAGTATGACTTGCCGCGGTTTGTCCCACCTTGGTGCTAGGCACGACTTTCTTGCGTGTTTCTTCACTAGCACCCAATCTCCAGGATTCAAATCATGCGCTTGGTCTGGCTGTCTTTCGACTGCGTCTTCTCCAACCTGGTGAGAGACAGAGCGCATCATTTCAGCCGATCCTTTGCAATAGTCCAATACCAGATCATCAGTTATACTCATTAGTTTATTTCCAGGAATAAATGCCTGTCTCATGGCTCTCCCCATGAGAATCTCATGTGGGCTCATTCCTGTTTTTCTGTCTGGAATACTTCTGAGACCCATCAATACAAGAGGTAATGCATCTGGCCATTTCAGCTTTGTGGATGCACACACCTTTCCCAATCTTGACTTGATTGTGCCATTCATTTGCTCAACAATTCCAGAAGCCTCTGGACGATAAGCACAGTGCAGTTTTTGTTCAATGTTAAATGCAGCACAGATTAATCGAATTATTTCATTATTAAAATGAGGGCCTCTATCTGATTCCATAGTGACTGGAAAACCAAATTGCGGAACTAACTCCCTCAACAACAATTTTGCAACTGTAAGACTGTCATTTCTTTGAGTGGGATAGGCTTCCACCCATCTTGAGAAAAGGCATACTATGACAAGTATATATTTCAGTCCATTGCATGAGGGCAATTTAATAAAATCTAACTGTAGTCTAGTGAAGGGTCCTTCTGCCTTTCCACTTTTTCCCCAGCTTACCACTGTCTTTCTACCTGGATTTTGCTGCTGACAGGTTAAGCATCTTTGGCAAAGGCTTTCTGCGACTACCCTGAACTTCGGATTGTACCAACTCTGTCTGAATAGCCTGATCATTGAGTCTCTCCCTATGTGTGTTGCTCCATGATACACTCTTGCCATTTTTGAAAGCAAACAATCTGGCATGACTGGTCTTCCATCTAAATACATCCATACCTCATCATGTGCTCTTTTTGTACAGGCTGCCTTTATCCAAATTTCCTTTTCCTTTCCCTCAACTTCTTCCTGCAATTGTCTAATCTCATCCGATGTTTCTGGTACTGAGAAAAACATAAGTTGGCACCTGGTTTCACCCATTTCAATTTTTCTGTTTATGGCCACTGTATTTTTGGCACAGTATTTGGCCACTTGATCAGCATAATTATTGCCAGCAGTCACATAGTCATTTCCTGAACGATGTGCAGCACATTTTACAACTGCTATCTCTTTTGGCAATTGTAATGCTTCCAACAAATCCTTCACATTTTTGCTGTTTCTGATAGGAGATCCTGAAGAAGTCAGAAATCCCCTCTGCATCCAGAGCTGGCCGAAGTCGTGCACAACCCCGAACCCATATTGACTGTCCGTAAATATGGTTACTCTCCAATTTTTCCCCTTTTTGCATGCCATTGTTAAGGCAACCAATTCAGCTACTTGTGCAAACTTGACCCCAGGTAAACAGGATGCTTCAATTACCCCAGATATTTTACATACAGCATATGCAGCACTTAGTCCTCCTTCTTGTGTTCTGAGGCAGGAACCGTCTACAAATAACTCATGGTCAGCCTCTTTCAAAGGTGTCTCTTTTATGTCCGGCCGGGGCTTCGTGCATAACTCAGTCACATCCAAACAATCATGATCACTCTCATCTCTCACTTCTTCATCGCAGGGGTCTGGAAGTAGGGTAGCTGGGTTCATAATCGTACACCTTATCACAGTTACGTTCTCAGCTCCCAGAATCACTCTTTCATACTTAGTCAATCGACTGGGGGTGAGATGCTGTGTTCTTGTTCTTGTTAAAAGAATCTCAACTGAGTGTGGAACAAAAACTTTTACCGGGTGTCCCATCACTATTGACTCACTTTGCTCCAGACTCATACAAGTAGCAGCTACTGCTTTTAAGCAGCCAGGCAATGCTGAAGCCACTGGGTCCAATGTAGCTGAAAAATATGCCACTGGACGTCGACTCAATCCATGTCTCTGTGTTAAGACTGAAAGTGCACAATTTTCTCTCTCACAGCAGAACAAAGCAAAATCTTTTGAATAATCAGGCATGCCCAAAGCAGGAGCCTCACACAAACAGTTTCTTAGTTTTACAAATGCCTCTATGCAGTCATCATTCCAATCAATCGGATCTTTTGCTCTTTTCCGGATCATCTGTATTAATGGCTTTGCTAACATCCAAAAACCATTAATCCATTGCCTACAGTATCCAACCACTCCTAGAAACATTCTCATTTCGCTCTGGGTCTGTGGCAATTGCATTTCTTTGATTATTTTTATTCTTTCCGGTGTCACTTTTCTAACTCCTCTTTCTATTTCATGCCCTAAATATCTAACTTCTCGTTGACAGAATTGTAATTTTTCTAGAGACACCTTGTGTCCTCCTTCAGCCAAATGGTTCAGCAATGCAATTGTGTCTGTGACACAATCTTCTCGTGTTTTTGATGCCACCAATAGGTCATCAATGTACTGGACCGAAACAGATTTTCCAGGCATAATCAACAACTCTAGTCACTTTTTCAAAATCTTGTTAAAAATTGAAGGACTCTCTGTGTACCCTTGAGGAACTCGACACCATGCGTAAATATGATCCTCAAACTTAAACGTAAAAAGATACTGGCTGTCTGGGTGCAAAGGAATAGAAAAGAATGCTTGGCATAAATCAATTACTGTAAACCAACCTGCATTCCAAGGTATCTGATAAAGGATCACTGCTGGATTTGGCACTATTGGACAACATGGCACTACAATTTTATTTATTTTCCGTAAATCTTGCACTATTCTGTACTTTCCGCTAGGCTTTTTCAGTCCCATTATTGGCGAATTGCAGGGACTACCCATCACCTCTTTTAAAATACCTTGTTTAACCATTCGTTCAATCTCTGGAATAATTCCTGCTTTTACTTCTGGACTCATCTTGTACTGTCGGGTGTTTGGATACACTGCACCTTCTTTCACTGTCACTTTAGCTGGGTCTATATTCGTCATTAGCCCAATGTCTTTTCCTGTAAAATCCCACACTTCTGGATTAACTATGGTTCTCAACTCTTCTGGTAATTCATTCTCAGTTATTAGTGAAAACATTTCATCTACTTCTGTTCCCTGTTTGGATAGCATCATCTTGTATACCACGTCTTCATCAGGGGTTGGGAAAGCGACACCATCTGGTGTACAATAGATCGTGCAATTCATCTTGCACAAAAGATCTCTTTCCAACAGATTTACAGGACTGGAATCACAAACTACGAACCGATGCATTTCCTTAAAATTTCCAATGTGCACCTCCATTGGTTTGATGATTGGGGTTCTAATCTGTCGGTTTGACACGCCTACGACTTGGATTGATTCTCCCGAGAGGGGTAGGTTTGGGATGTCTGCTGTTCTCACAGTAGACCTGGTAGCACCAGTATCCAATAGGAAAGTAATGTCTTTACCTTCTACTCTCCCATCAACAAATGGACCTGACTGATCTACTGGCAAGGATGCACCAAGCACGCAATCCTCTTCCTCCCCCCTCAGGCATTGTCATTGTGCGACATCTGAATGTTCTTCATCATTCTGTAAAAAATATTGTGAAATTGTTCTATTATTCTTACCACTTTCTCCTTGAAATCCGGTGTTCGCACTGAAACTTTGATGATTCACAAAATTTGGCATAGGAGCTGGTGGCACCTGATATTGTGGTGTAACTACCTGCTGCTGCTGATTCATAAATACTTCATTCTGCATTTGTGGGATTAAATTTTGATTTGGCCCATTATTACTCTTATTATTCTGAGTACTCTTACACTCGTTCTTCCAGTGTCCAAGCTTTCCGCACGCATGACAATGAAACTTCTTTTTCGCTTCTTCTCTGTCCATTCGTCCCTTATATTTATTACCATTCGCTCCTTGATTATTCTGACTCTGTTCTTTCACTTGATTATTATTTTGGTCATTTGTTTTCTCTTCTTGCTGTTCTGCCAATTTAACTTGTGCCCACATAATTTTCTCTTTTAGCTTCCTACGCCTGGCTTCAATGTCATCTCCGCAATATTTCGCATACTTTAAAATCTCATCCACTGTCTTGCTTTGCCAACACAACATGTGCTGCTGTATCATCTGACTGATGTCTGGTTCCAAACCATATACAAACCGATACACAAAATGTCCCATATCCTTGTCACCGATATTCTCAAAACCACTATACTGCTTAAATACCTGTAACAACCTTTCATAATATGCATGTACAGATTCATTTGGTTCTTGTGGTGTTCTATCTATTTTTACCCAATCTGTTTCTTTAGGAGGAATTTTCCGTTTCAAATACGTAATCACTTGGTGATACTTTTTCATCACCTCCTCCGCGGGTGCCCCTGTCTTTGCATCTCTAGGGTACTCCTCATTAGGCCAGTCAATTGTAATTTTACATTCTGTCCATAAATTAGCAGGTACCACTATATAAAATAGACCATCCAAGTCTTTCAATAAAACCTTTAAAACCTTCACAAATCTCTCTACCTGTTTGTACCATTCAACTGGTTTTTCTCTCAGCTTTGGAAAATCATTTGTAAATAATAAAATATCTTGTCTACTCCAAGGAACATGGACATATCCACCTCCAGGAACCTCTCTCATTGGACACAATTTTTCCACTTTGCTTGATTCTCTTACTGGAAATGCAGCTGCTGCTTCTCTCGCTTGTACTTCCTCTTTCTTATCCATCTAATTCTCCATTTATCAATGTCTCCCCATTTTTGCAAAATGTTCATTAATTCCTTTATCTGTAGTCTCTTTCCAGAAGCATTTACATTTTCTAAATCTTTATCAGTAAAGTCCACTCGATATGGTTTTTGTAACAACTTTGATTTCCCTATGTCTATTCCAATCTCTGAAGCAACTTCAGTCAATCTCTCATGAAATACTCTTGCTCTCCTGGTTATACTCTTACATAAAAATAATAATTCCTCATCATTGTAAGCGTTCAATCTTTCTGTACCCACACATCCTGTTATCATCTCTTCCAATTCCACTTTCAATCTGCTGATGTCTAAAATTCTTGGTGTTGGGTTCTGATTATCTCTTTCCTGTGCCCATCTTTATATTTCTTCAGAGGTAACTACTGTTGCGCCTCCAGTTCCAGTATGAACCAAAGGTCTTCTTTCTTTCAAATTCATGGGCGTAACTCTTTGGAGTTTCCGTTAAAGGTTCCACATTTGAGAGATCCATTAATGAAATAATTGACTCACTTTCGCTAACCTGATCATCTGTAATTATTATTTCTTTTCTAGGACTATTTAATGGAACTGTCACAGGTTGTGGTTTCTGGCAAATCTTATTATCTCCATACAATGGGATTACCGGACCAATGGTCACTGGTACTGTCAAAGCTTCAGTATTCAAATGCAATTGACTTATCTTTTGAACTAGTTCTTCTCTAGTTTTATTCAAAGCATCTCTTTCATTATCCTGCAACACTCTGTTATATGACGTCTCATGTAAAATCTGTGGGGTTAATGGCATTCCCATTACTGGTGCACTTGGGGTAACCTTAGTAGCTGCTTCTTGAAACGGTGGTGGATTTTTAATTAAAATATCCTCTAACAACTCGTCGTCTGATTCACCATATCCTGCTGAGTTCATGTGTTTCGTTTTCTCCTTACACTTTCCTCCAGACTGTTCCTCAGCCATCAACACTGGATATAAACCTTCTGATACCATAGCTCTCCTCCATTGTTTCATCTGCCCTTCGCGTGACTCATGCAAGTGTCTCGGAAAGAATCCTCTATACCTTCCACCTCTGCATTTCTCTCATTCATATTACTCAGTCTCCCATTCTTCCAAAGCCTCATATTGAGTTAACCTAGGTCTAGGTTCCAAATCATTCATTTTCATTCTCAAATTCTGAAGAATCCTCCCATTAAACGTACCATCTTTAGGAAATGCTAACACTCCATCATCCTTTGTATATTATATCCAATTTTCCAACCACACGCAAGTATGATATCCTCTTTCCATCATCATAAAAGATGCTGGTGTCTTCGGTGGCGGAATAGGAATTCCCTCTCTAGTCAACACAGGCTTATCCTTTACAAAGAAATTCTTAATTTTCTTTAAAAATGACATTTTTCTTTTCTCTCCATACATCCTTGAGGAACGATGTAGGAAATTGTATTCTGCAAACCCTTGAAATCTTCTACCTGTACGTCTTGCACTAACAGTCAAATCAAAATCCCGCCTACAATCTTTCTCTCCACCAATACTAGCGCGGCTTCTAACTAGCTATCCAATCAAATCAGGATCACGCCTGTGATCTGACCAATGCCAGTGCGGTCTTTTCCTGATGTCAGTTTTGCTCCTTACTACTGACCCCTCCTTTACAAAGCTGCTCCTGTCACACGCCCGCTGTTTCTACCAATCCCAGCGCGGCTCACTGTGACATCAGTACCACTCCGGCAACTGACCCTCCCTTCACAACGTAATACGGAAACTTTATTTCTCAATATTTTCTTTAAAATTTTTTGTTATTAATGACATAAAAACATTCGCTACTCTGTCTGTTCCGCTAAATCAAAGGATGTATTTCTTTCTACCACGAGTAAAACCTTCCGCTTACTCTTCATATAAGCTCCAGAGAACCTGCTACTCCTCCGGTGTCACCCGTTTGGGAAATTTTGAGAGCAAAGTTTCACCAGCGAACTCCTTTTTCTGTCAATCTAGCTTGGAAGAACCTGCTACTCCTTCAGGATTACCCTTTCTAGGTGATATAACGCCTAAAGTTTCACTAGAGAACTTCTTTGCTATCAATCACTCTCACTTTTACACAGAAAATAGTCCCTACTTTAACACTGCCAGCCCTACCTAGCTTCTCAGTGTTATTCCAACAGACGAGTAACCTCACTGCAGTGTGGTTTCTATCGCCACCCGCTATTCATTCCCCGGGAATTTTCCAGACGACATAAAACAAGGACGCTAACTCTTTTTGTTAAACATTAATCAATAATCTATACTTATCACCAAACTAGTCAATAATAACCATAACTCTGCTACCAGAAAACTGATCCAACGGTGTACTAACAGCAGATACTCCACTACCATATACTCACCTGGGCCCATATAACTACTTCCACAAAACAGCAAGTAGACCGCTGGAAAACTTTTAGTTTATGATTTTCATACTTCAAGATCTAGTTATTTCTTTTCCTAACTAAACCTTTCACTGATCAATTAGTTCTTTCCTCTGGTCAATGGACCATTAGTTGGAACTAGTTGATGGTGATAATTAACATAACTTATTAAACATTTCTGGATTAAAATGAAATAATCACAGACTCGGGAAGTTTTAAAATCTTTATCTAAATTAGTTGCGTGTGAACCATCTCAACCGTTTCAGTACAAACACCCTCATTCGCAGGAGTGTCAATTCAATCAAGTTTCAAAAGACAATAGCAATTCAGATCCACGCAATAACTATGCTCAGAAAGAAGAGGACAGAGAGAGAAGAACATCTATCAATACAATAAATTTATAATTACCAAGTATGGTGTGAAGACCAACCCCCTGGCCAAGGGGCTGGTAAGGATCCCCCGGGATAGATCAGGAGACAAAGACTTCAGGACAGGAATCAGGATAGGATACTTCACCTCTCTAGATACCGACGACTGTGTCGCACCCCTCTCTGACACTCTCTTCCTCCTCGTGGTTCTTCCGCGATCTTCTTTCTAACCCAATTAAGTTAAATAGATGGTTCTGCATTCGATTTTTCTTCATCAGCGTCTCACTGCATCAGCACCACCCCAGCACCGACAGCATCCCGAGCTCTGCTTCTGTGCTCCCGTTAAGCTCCGTGTCAGCTCCCAATAAGCTAAACTAACGAACTAAACTACCTCAATTATACCTTTTCATAACCATGTACCTCCCATTAATGTTTCAATTTCACAAAATACTAACTCTGATTGGACAGGCGAGGGGGGATGATCGTCACACCATGCTTACATTTCACTTATTTCATTAAACCATTGTTTCAAACCCCTCCCCTCAAACTTTTATTAAATCATTTCCTTTCCCATACATCTCCAAACTTTATTAATACAAAATGTTGCGATGTCATGAATAAAGCTCCTTCATATGAACTCTTCACCCTCATGTTCCCAGGGCACATCTTCGCTGGCCTTGGACGCATGACTAGTCCTTACTCATCTTTCTTTATTCTGTCTCTGGTGCGCATGCGTAGGGTCAAGTCAGTCAGCTCGATTCAGACAAGTGTAGAGGGCCCAAATGCGCACTAATAATAAAGTCAAAAGACGAAATGTTATTTTCAAAAATAAATGGTTTCACTGTACACCACCAACCTCTACTCTAACCCATTTTATTTATTATTACCCTTTCTGCATTTGCGTTAGTATAAAACTTATTTTCTAATTCAGCCAAGCAGGTGGCATGCATGTGAGCTTTCAAGCGGCCATTTTATCGTCTATTGTGCAGGCGCAAGATTTTCCCTCCAAGCATTAGTACGTCATACTACGTAGATGTAGTAGACACATCCGCAGTAAAGATCCCTTGTTAAAGTGCGTTCTAGTCATTCGTTCATGATATTGCAGTTAGTTAACACATAAGCAAGCTTCACTGTCCCGCGTGTCTTTTTCTAAATACGAATTATTAATTACAAACACGTCGTTAGTAATTCGTTAATGAGTTAAACGAAAGGATTGCTTCCGAGCAAGTCTCACTTATGAGTCCTTGCTCCATCACCAGCACAGGCAGAGAGCAGGAATGCACCATATATCGATAAATATGGCACATTCCTGCTCTCTCCCTTTCACGCAGTGCAGTGCAGAACATTATCTTGCTGCATTGCGTGAAAGATAAAGTATCTCTTTTTGTAGTCAATATTTTGACACGTTATTCTGTTGTCACAGAATTATTGTTCATGATATTCTGTCATACAACCATGCACGAATATGGGAATATACAGTTTACAATCGCAGGAATGACTGGGGATCCAGCAGTACCAATCTGCTGCTGTGTTGAAATGACACAGGAGATATGCCACTGTGACTGAGATGTGATTTTAAAGGCAGTATTCCCAAAATGCTTTGCAAGTTTTGCTAGAATTATTGGATCATATATCACCCAAATGATTGATATATTATACTTACTACATGAGAAGGTTAGAATAACGAGCATGGTTTTTGCAAACGTTTGCATCACAAAGGAACCTGCAAGCATTTATAAATAATTTATGTGCATGGAGGACTACTTCTGAGGACATGTGCCAGCAGTATAGAACTAGCCTCAACGAGCGCCCCCCCGACAAGCTTTTTTTTATAATCAATTTTTATTGATTTTAAACAAGAAAAACCAGCAGTAATCAAATGCAGCATGTTACAGCAGCTGTAGAATATCCTCATGTTACATATACAGAAAATGCACCTGCGATACATAGTCTCATTAAATCTCACACAATGCTCACGTTTCCTAAAGTGGGGTACTGTTATTCTATCTGCCCCAGCCATTTGCCCAAAGACTTTGCGGTGTTTCGCCGGGCACCCTCTGGCCTCATACTGAGACTTCTCTTGTGTGGCGCACCAGTCCACCCCCCTGCGCCATTTCGTTATAGTGGATGGGACAGGGTTTATCCAGTTAGCAGCAATGTCCCTCTTGGCCACTACCATGGCTGTGTTCAGAAATAGCTTGTCAGATCTGGAGCCGTCTAAACCATCCGTGATTCCCAGGAGCCCATTTAACATATTATGTGGGACCTCCCAGCCCAGAACCTCTGAGAGTTCCTTTTCTATGGAGTCCCAATATTGTGCAATAACGGGGCAGGTCCATACCATGTGGTAGAAATCTGCTTGGTCTTGTTCGCAACATGTACAAGATGCAGTTGGTTTCAGACCTGCGTTATGAAGGCGTTTTGGTGTTAGATATGTAGCGTGTAAATAATACAGTTGGATCAGATGGAGTCTGGCTGAAGTGGTGACTGTTTTGGGTGCCATCAGTGCATTTCTCCAGTCTTCCTCCTCAAGAGGCCCGATCCATCCCTCCCATCAGCTCCTAAGTTGACCTAACGTGTTTGGAGTGTTATTTGTTAGGGCGTGGTAAATACGGGAGATCCCTCACCTTCCCAGGTTACCCGTCATGATTTGCGCTTTGGGGCGACTGTACTCTGATAGTGAGGTGTCATCTGGAATGTGGCTGTGAAGGGCATGGCGTAGTTGCAGATACCTATAAAATTGAGAGGAGTGCAGGGAGTACCGGGTCTGCAAGTCTTAAAAAGTGCGCATGTGGTCGCCTGTCCATATATCTCCAAGCTTCGAAATGCCAATAAGATCCCAGGTCCTAAATCCCTCTAAATTGCTGACCTCTCGAAGCCAGGAACCCTGCCAAAGCGGCGTGTACTGGGTCAACCTATTCGACCATTGGGTGTGGCGCAAGGAGGCGCACCAAGCCAGGGGGACCACCTGCGTCACCATGGGCATAGATCTAGGGATAGGTCCCCCATACATCATCGCCTGAATCCTGGGCAGGCCCAAGTCGTTTAACTCTACTCTGTATGCCGGGTCAGACCAGCCTCCGTTGAACCAGTCATGCAACGTAAGTAAGCGGGTCGCCAAATAGTACAGGTATAAATTTGTCGTGCCCATACCCCCGTCAAAAAATGGAATCCGGCACTGGGACAGGGCCATGCGGGGCCTCCGCCCGCCCCAAAGGAATTTAGTCATCATACTGTTCAGATCGTTAAACCAACTCCGCAGGAAATGAAATGGAGTGTTTTGAATTATGTAAAGGAATCTGGGAAATATCATCATTTTGAAGAGGGCGATTCTTCCCAGTGGATTAAGTGGTAGTGTCTGCCATTTTATAGGAGGTCATCTCAGGCTCTCTTCACCAGCGGGGTGATGTTGAGTGACCATTCGAGGTCAGGGAGCAGAGCCACCCAGATTCCCAGATATTTGATGGATTGCCTTCTGATAGGTATTGTGGATTGCCAATCAAAACAGTCTCTCGAGATATGGAGAGGGACTAGGACAGACTTGGCGGAGTTTAGTTGCAGCTAATTCAATTGTCAAAATGTCCAATTTATAAACGCACTGTCACTACACTGCAGCCAAAACGTTCCCACTCAAAATTTAATTAAAAGAGGTTAGAAAAAGTGAGGGAGTGGAGAGAAAGCACCTCACGGTAGTAACACCAAGGGGGGCTTGCTAGTTGGTACTCGCTAGCACACCCACTTATCATCATAGGTTGCTTTCTCACCATGAAAAGAAATGTGTTCCAACATCAACTATCTTAAACGTGAAGGAAGAAAACAGTAACAGCAAGGTGTATATTGGGGGTTATTTACTCCTGGCACGTGTTTTGTCTTTTTATTTGTTATATACCTGCAGACCAAGTGGTAATTCCAAGTGAAGTGAAGATTGGTTATCCCCTTAGCCCTGATGAAGTTGCGCAAAGTGGTAGCAACGAAACATGTTGGCGCTTTGGACGTAATAATGGTCTAAATTTAACCATTTTTTATTGAGGACGCTCACAGCACTGAATAAAGTCATATTTGGCCAGTGAGTAGGTACTCATTTTTAATGTTGGGAACTGCATTTCTTTTCTTTTCTCACGGGGATCAGTAAGGCACGTGTGTAACATTAGCACCCACAGTGCTTATTGTACCTTGCTGTTACTGTTTTCTTCCTTCACGTTTAAGATAGTTGATGTTGGAACACATTTCTTTTCATGGTGAGAAAGCAACCTATGATGATAAGTGGGTGTGCTAGCGAGTACCAACTAGCAAGCCCCCCTTGGTGTTACTACCGTGAGGTGCTTTCTCTCCACTCCCTCACTTTTTCTAACCTCTTTTAATTAAATTTTGGGTGGGAACGTTTTGGCTGCAGTGTAGTGACAGTGCGTTTATAAATTGGACATTTTGACACTTGAATTAGCGGTATTTTACCGCATTGCGTGGGGGGTGTAATTAAAAAATATTTTGGACTCCTCCAGTGTCTTAAAGCTAAAGATTTTTGTCCATTGAGTCAGGCCCTTGTTGTTGATAATGTGTTGAGTGGGGGGCGGCTTGATTTTTTCCCCCTTGGCTCCTTTCTGTGTTGAGGAGTTTAGTTGCAGGCCGGAAGCTTGTCCAAAGGAGTGCAATGCCCGAAGACAGTGGGGACTGGATTGGGCCGGTTCGGCCAGAAAGAGCAAGACATCGTCCGCGTATAAAGCGATTTTGTCCTCGTCAGCACCTCGTCATTTCCATCCCTTAATTCGGTCGTCAGACCATATGAGGCATGCTAGAGGTTACATCGCCAGGGCGAACAGGTGCGGAGAGAGGGGACAGCCCTGCCTCGTCCCCACCTTAATAGGAAACGGCTCCAACAACGCCCCGTTGATGAGCACCCGTGCCTGTGGTCTAGTATATAACACCTTAACCAAATTGCGGAAATGCTGGCCCAGGCCCATCTCGGCCAGTACGTCCTCCAGGTACTGCCAGTCAACAGAATCAAAGGCCTTCTGAAAATCAATAAGGAGAAGTGCTAAATAAGGGGTTAGGGATTGGCGATTCGTTAAGGCTATGTGGAGGCGCCTAAGGCAGTGTCTGGTACCACGAGATGGCATAAATCCACATTGGTCAGGATGGACCAACTAAGTAAGATAGGGCCTCAGTCGGTTGGCTAGGACCAATGCAAATTTTTTAACTTCCACATTAATGAGGGAGATTGGGCGATTTTCAGACCAATTTGCTGAGGGAGGTTGTGTTTTAGGGATCACCATGATGGTGGCGGCATCTGTTTCTGGTAGAAACAAGTCCTTTTCGACAGCTTCGGCGTACATGTCCAAGAGATGTGGGACGAGTGTCTCACGATAGGCCGCATAGTACGCCTGCAGGAGTCCATCAGGGCCTGGAGTTTTGCCTGATGCGGTGCGTGATATGGCATCGTTGATTTCTTCTTGCGTGATAGGAGAGTCAAGGTCTGTCATTTCGGCTTCAGTGATACGGGGGAGGTGGAGGCATTCCTGGTTGATTAGCTCCGGGAGAGAAAGTTCAGGGTGTTGCTCGAAGTAAAGTTTGGAATAATAAGTGGCGAATATCTGGGCCATCGCCGAGGATGAGCAGTGGACAGTGCTGTCTAGATCCTTAATCTCTGGGATTCTGCAGGTAGCCATGGGGTATGTGGCCAATCGATGTAGGATTTTCCCATTTTTGTCTCCCCATCCATATACCTTGGCTACAGAGGATCTCCACCATGGGTCCCCCCTACCTGTGCGTGTACGGCGCGAGTTGCTTCGCCGCGTACACGCTGTAGGGGGTGCCCTTGTCCGCCTCGCACCCATTGAGTCAATGGGAGCCCGCGTACGCGTTGTACGACAGGCTCCCATTGACTTCAATGGGAGTCCGACCGACTCGAGTCCAATGGCATACATGCGCATCGTACTCGTTCGGTCGGGCTGCACGGGTCCGATTCGGTCGGAAGTCTCTCCGGGTCCGGCTCGGTTGGAGAGATTTCCGGCCCGAATCGGAATCGGCCCCAGAGTCTTGGTTAGTAAGAAAGTATTGTTGAAGTTCTGCCCCTATAGTTTTCTTAAAGTCTTTATCTTGGAGGAACCATGCGTTCATTCTCCATATCGGGCGAAGTGTGTCGGGGGGTCACCAACTCTCAGAAATACAGGTGAGTGGTCAGATATACCAATAGGAAGGATGGTAACATCTCTGATTTTCTGACAGTCAAGGGCGGGCATAAAAACATAATCAATTCGTGCGTGTGTATGGTGCGCTGCCAAGGTATGTGTGAATTGTTTGCTCTGGGGGTGCCAGACTCTCCAGGTGTCACATATACCTAGGGTGTTTTCCCAGCTTGTTAAAAGTTTAGCGTGGGTGACTCTCATGGCGGATGGGACGTTTGCGGTATCGAGGTCTGGGTGCATAACTGCATTGAAGTCACCTCCGACTATTGTCAGTCCAGGGGGTAAAGAAACGATAAGGTCTGCGGTGCATTTTAGGGTAGAAGTGAGCAGCGATGGAGGAGAGTATATGGAGACCAGGTTAAGGTAGTTTCCCCCTATAGTTCCTCTTAGGGCCAAGAAGCATCCCTGAGGGTCACTAATGGTGTTTGTGAGCACAAAAAGAAGGTTGCGCCGCATAAGGGTTGCCACGCCCCTTGATCCTCGGGTGAACCCTGAGTGCCAAACTTTGTCATACCCATATTGCGCCAGAAAGGGGAAGTTGTTACCTATAAGGTGGGTTTCTTGGAGTAGTAGTATATCGACTCCCTGGCGTTGGGCATATCATAGGACTGCTGTCTGTTTAACTCTATCTAGTAACCCATGATAGCACGCGGAGTGGGTCTCCGCCATTACATGCGTCTGTCATGGTGGGTCAAAGTGTGGATGGAGGTCCGCGAAATTTGGGTTAGGTGTGAAATGTATTGCATTGTGTGCAAGTTGTGGGGTGACAAGTGTTCCCCTGCAGTGTGGATAGTGCATGTGATTGTCTTGTTGCCGAAGAAAGATGCTGGTATCGTAAACAAGGTGTAATAACGAAAACTCAGGACAACGGTCCCCCCATCTCTTCCCTACCCCCACCCTATACTTCAAGAACGGAAGCATCTGTCGTCCTCAATAAACAAAGGTGAAATACCAAACTAGAACGCTTCGGTGTGGAGATTCGTGGAGGACCCCTCCTTGCATAAGGATACTTTATCGTTGCAATAAGGAAGAACTTGAGTTGCGGTGAGATGTGTCTGTTTGGGAGTGACCCACATATTGTGTCCCAGGCAGTCCACCGCTGACTGGGGTTATCATTCCAGGAGTGCCGGACTCCGAGAGAGGTCCGAGTCCACCAAGTCTATTTGGGGAGTTTTATGCGAAGTGTTCCCAGGTCTCGAGCAGTCCATTGAGCCAGATCTTTGTGAAGAATGGGGGCTGTTCAGAGGTTCTCAATCCTCTGGATGCATTCCGGGGCCTGCGGGCGAATCTGATCTGGCCCGGCGTGCTCCTCGTCCCCTGCGAGAGCGCATACGTCTTCTGTTTGGTTTGGGCGATCCTGCTCGGGCACCTCCGGTTTGGGCCCCGGGGGACAGGGCTGGGGCGTTTGTTCTTAGAGGACGTTCCTCAGTCAGCCATGTCCAGGCCGCCTTGGGGGACTCAAAGAAGAGAGTTTTGTTCTGGAACACTACTCGAAGGCGAGCCAGGAAAAGTAACGTGTACTGAAGGTCCAGAGCGCGGAGTTTCTGTTTAACCTCGACAAACGATCGTCTTTGGGTTTGGACCTCCCTTGTGTAGTCTGGGAAGATCATTATTGGTTGAACTTGGTATGTTAGGGATTTTTGGCTGCGTGCTTCGTTGAGGATGAAATCCCTGTCCTTGAAGTTAAGGATCCGAGCAATAATAGGCCTGTGGGGTGCTCCAGGCAGGGGTCTTGGGGCCAGAGAGTGGTAGGCCCGCTCGATCGCGAACCATGTGGAGAGGGAGTCTTTGGGTGATCCAAGATTTTATCCACTGCTCAATGAAGTTGCTCATCTGCCCCTGGTCTGAGCCTTCAGGGAATCCCACCAGGCGGAGATTATTGCGCCTCGATCTGTTTTCGGAATCATCTGCTCTTTTATGCAGCTCCTTGGTGTGGGTTTGCAGGCGTGCGACTTGTTCTTTTAACTGGTGAACGTCGTCTTCAACTGTGGAGATACGGGATTCTGTTTCCTTGATTCGAGCCATCGCATTGTGGAGGTCTTGCCGGAGGAGAGCCATGTCCTCCCGAACTTCACCAATCTTGTTCTCGGCCGAGGCTTGCCAGGCACTGATCGCTTGCAGGATTGTGTTGAGGTCGGCGATGACGGGGCGGATTTCTCTGCGGGCCCACTCGCTGCCTCGGCTTCAGTAGTCATTTACTGGTCCATCTTGGTCTGTGTTGGGGGGGCTTAGGCCCGCGATCCTTCCCCAGGGCAGCGGTCGGGTGCGCACTCCACCCGAGTCCAGCACCTCCGGGTGTCCCAGGTGTGTCCAGAGCAGAGTGGCGCGCCCTGCTGCCCCGGAGCGTGAATGGGGTAAGGTGGGGGCCCTCCACGCCCAGCGATCCAGGAACTGTCCCACTATATTAGTGAGTGGCGGCTCAACACAAGACGGTGGATGACTTTCTGGGCCTTGCTAGTCTTTGGCCTGTACAGTTCCGCTCTCCCAGAGAGTCCAGTAGTTAATTGGGACATCAGGCCTAGGCCCAGTACTGGGTCAACACCATCAAGAACCCCCCTTGTGTTTCGTCCAGGCAGGCCACTGGCTCGGGCACCCAATCTCGCGGCGGTGGCAATGACCCCGGAAGGGGGCCGAGTTGGTGGGATCCCGCCACAGGTCTCTGTTTAGGTGAGGTGTAAGACCCCTAGACAGTAGTCCACATTCCCACACTGCAACGTATCTGACGTGCCTTCCCCACCGACCGCCAGTCAACCCCTCCGGGGACAAGCGGGGGGGAAGCTCTACAAGGGTGGCTGTGGCTGTAGGATGCGGAGGGCCCCACAGGCTGGTCTTCAGGTTAGGCCCCGTCAGGTTGTCGGGCCAGTAGGTGGACACCGCAGAACAAGGGGGTAGTAGGAGGAGGGGGCGCGTTCCTTACTATGTGTCCACCCCTGCCGTCTGCTTACCAGAGTGTCTGGAGGGGCAAGGGGGACTCTGCCATCCACCACCAGGGCACCGCCGCAGCCTCTTCTTCTTAATGGCAGACCGTTATCTGCAGGAACATCTCAGGGCCTCCACTACAGCCATCTCTCAGGGCCCCACTCGGGTAGAGTCGCAGTCCGGGCCTTATTGCTCCTCAGGCGCTCTTCGGGGGTCCCCGGTCACGAGGCAGATTGGTGGAGGCACAGGTCGAGTCAGACACTGTGGGTTTGCCGGTTCACGTTTGGGGATTAGCTGCTGGGCCCGGGCGCCGGAGTCTCAGGCCGACCCAGTGCCCTCGGTTTCAGACAGGATTCCTGCCTACTGTCCAACTGCTTGCGGGGCTTTCACAGGGTGCCCCCAGTAGTCCAGGGCACCCCTTGGTTCCTTTCTCCCTTCTGGTTCAAGACCGTACACCCCAGAGTCGTCCAGGTCATTAGCGCTGCACTCACGGCTCTGGGAGGCAGGTGCTAGGTCTGAGAGGATCGCCTGCGTCAGCCCAGGCCCTGCCCTCGTTTCAAGGCCCTGAACGTCCCTCTATTAGTCGTGGGCAGGCTCTCAATGTGGTCGGTCCGCTTTGCTCCGGTCCGGGCTGCAGCCGGCACTTCGCCTCCACCTCAGGTCTTCTTTCCCCTGTCACTCAGCAAGACGGCCGTGGGGGGAGTGCAGACCCACCTCAGGCTGCGGCAGTCCGTCCGGAGGTTGTGTTCAGGCTGGACACGGGCCCCCGCTCTGTGCCTCAGTGCACCGCTGCGTGGGCCTCACCCGGATCAAGGGATCGGAGTGGTTGATTGCACCAATCCACAACCTGGGTCGCGGGGTGCTCCGGCCGGTCACGCCTCACGCCAATGGCCATCTCCAATGGTTCGGGCATCAGGACCTCTCCGCCATCTTATGTAGGCAGCCGGGCAGGATCCCGGCAGACGGCGTCTCCTACCTCCCAGCGGCTCTGCTTCACACTGGGTCAAACCGCATGAGTTTGGGGGTTTATCACCAGTTGTTGGGTCACCTTGATGGCAACGATAGTAACGGATGGCTGAGCGGATGACGGAGGGGTCCGGAGCACTCTTAGAGTGCGACCGCCATCTTGATGCTCTAAGCCATGCCCCCCCCCTGACAAGCTTAAAGTGGATTCTAATAGTAGATCTGGGACTGGATTAAAGAATGATCTTCTGTTCCAGGGGTGCAGGTGCTCTAAACACCAGCCTGTTTCCTCCCTTGTTTCCTTAATGAATGAATGGATATAAGCTTTATAAAGCACAAACTAAGCACAGGGGCGTCAAGGCGCTGCGGAAAGAGGTCAGGAGACCGAGGTGCACATATGTACAAGGCTTACGGAGTTGAAAGAGTGAAAAGCCAGGTCTTCAAGGCTTTACGGAAGAGAGAATGAGATTCCAGAGCCGAGATTGAGAGAGGAAGGGAGTTCCAAAGCTTAGCTGCAGCCACAGAGAAGGCTCTGCCCCCCCATCTAGCTTTCCTAAAACTTGGAACTATCAGCAAGTTCTTACTAGCCGATCTTAACTGCTTGGTGGGGACATATCTCCGAAATAGTTTTTTAATGCCTTCTGACCCCGTATTGTAGAAAGCCTTATGAACAAAGCAGAGGGCTTTGAATACAATTCTCCGACCAAGCGGAAGCCAATGCAGATTACTGATAGTGGCCGAGACTGAGTGATATTTTGGAAAACCCATCACCAGCCTGGCAGCAGCATTCTGCACTAGCTGAAGTCGATGCACAAGCCCCTTATTAATGCCCAGATAAAGGACATTACAGTAGTCTAATCTAGACAACACAAGGGCCACAACTGCCTGTTTTCGGGAGGAAAAGGAAAGAAATTGGGAGATCTTTCTGAGAATCCTTTTCATCCCAAAGCAGGTGGAAACTGTTCTATTGATTTGGGGGCCCAGAGAGGAGTTGTCAATTATGATGCCTACATTTTTAGCACTGAGGCCAGGGCGGGGGCAAGGACCAAGCGTGTCCGGCCACCAAGCCTCCGACCAAATATCCTGATGGTTTCCAAAAATTAAAACCTCAGTTTTTTCCCCATTGAGTCTTAGATAGTTCTCTACCATCCACGAAGCCACTGCCTGCATACAATTTTAAAAATTCGCCGCCGATGCTTCTGCGCTATCAGTGATAGAGACCATAATTTGAGTGTCATCAGCGTAGGATAACACTTCTAACCCAAAAGATCTTACCACCTTGGCGAGAGGGGCTACATAAATATTAAAAAGGGTAGGACTCAATGAGGACCCCTGAGGGACTCCACAGAACAACTGATTGGAAGCTGAGTAGAATTGACCCATCTTAACCCTTTGCGACCGGTCCATAAGAAATGAGGTGAGCACATTCAGGGCGGAGCCCTTGATCCCTATTTCCCTAAGCCTCCCAACCAATCTTAAGGGAGAACTAGTATTGAAGGCCGCCGTAAGGTCCAGAAGGATAAGCAAAGTCCTGTGACCGGCATCAACCTGACTTCAGATGTTATTAAGTACAGAGGTTAATGCCGTCTCAGTACTGTGCTCACCTCTGAACCCGTGCTGCGAGCCATCGAGCAGCTGATGTTCCTCCAAAAATGAACTGAGATGGAAATTCAGATGTTTCTCCAAAATGTTTGCTGGGACAGGTAATAGGGAAATGGGACGGTAATTCTTTAGCTCAGCTGGATCCAGAGAGGGCTTCTTTAAGAGGGGTTTAACAACCGCAGTTTTCCACACGATGGGATACTGCCCAGATGTAATGACAGTATTAAGGAGTGAGGTAAATTGTGGAACAATGGCCTCTCTTCCTAATTTCAAAATTTTCAAAGGGCAGGACTCCAGCGGGGAACCAGACTTGATTCCATTTAACAATTGCTCTGTATCCTCTTGCAATAGAGGGGGGAAGGAACAAAAATAACCTTCTTCCATAGGAGCTACCCAATGATCCCCAACCGGGGAATCCAATGGAGGATCTACAATGGATCCTCCAGCATTGAGGATCTCCAGGGAGGAGTGTATTTCCTTGATTTTAGCTTGAAAAAAGCACGCCATTTTGTCACAAAGACCCTGAAAAACGTCAGTATGAGCAATGGCTAAGGGGGCCAGAAGAGAATTAATCACGGTAAAAAGTTCCCTTGGAGACTTTAGGGATTCCGTCATCCTTGAATAAAATAATGCCTTTTCCTCAGTAATGGCAGTTTTGTACTCTCTCAGTCTAAGTTTGTGCAAATCTCTCTCTGCAGGTTTAAGATCACGGCGCCATTTCCTTTCCTGGTGTCGGCATCCTTGTCTAAGCTTTCTCAGTCTCTCTGAGAACCAAGGAGCCGAGGGCCATTTTCTAGCTGTATAGTGCTCTTTAAGTGGGGCAAGGGAATCCAAGGCTGCCAAAATCCAGTCAGAGAAGTCAGAATAAGCTGAATTAACGTCCGAGTGAGAGGGCCATACATAATTCCTAAGTATGTTAAGAAGGTCCTCCTTATTAATAGGGCTGAGGTTTCTCTTCATCTCCACCCTATTCTTAATATTGGGACCTAAATGAACTGCTCCAATTTGCAGCTGAAATGGAATGGCATAATGATCGGACCAAGAGAATTGAATCGGTTCCTCCACTTTGATCCGAGAATCATTAGAAAAAATGTCATCCAGAGTGTGTCCTGCTATATGAGTAGGACTCATAACCAGCTGGGAGAGGCCACAAGAATCCATCGTTTCTAAGAATGCCTGCGTCTCTCTACACAGCGTCTTCTCTAGATGAAAATTAAAGTCACCCAGGAGAGTAATGTTTGATTTTGCCAAATAGGGCTCTATTAGATTGTTAAAGTCCTGGTTGAACATAGTTCTAGGCCCAGGAGGCCGATAGGTCACTACTCCAATAAAGCTTTCAGTAGGGAGGACCTTCAGAGAGAAATATAAGGCCTGATAGGGATCCCAGGGGGTAGTAAGTGGCTCAGTAAAGCAAGAGTAAATGTCTTTATACAGTATTCCTAGACCTCCACCTATCCTCCCTTCCCTATCAAATCTAGAAAGAGCATAGCCGGAGGGGATAGCTTCTACCAGGTCAGGCCCAGAGCAATCTCTGGCCCAGGTTTCAGTAATGAATACCCAGTCAGGCTTCCGAAGGGACATAAAATCCCTGAATTCTACCTTATTCTTAATCAAAGATCTGGTGTTAACAAGGTAGCCCATAAAACAATGATTCAAGGTCAGAGAGTGGGGCAAATGACCCTCCTCTATGGGATTGCTCCCAGCACCCAGCGGAATGAGTGTCTTACAAGCTATGCACTCATACTCCTGGCATCCTGCAAGAGCCTCCAAGTTCATAGACCTACAGTGCAACTCCCCCTGCACTTGTAAATCAAGGAGCTGCCTTCTGGAATAGATAAGAGGCTTACCGAGATCTAGGGTAAATCGGCTAGGGTTTCTGGCGCAAGGCGCAGACTGGGCGCGGACGGGCGCAGACGGGCTTGCCTTTGGCGCGCCGGCGACACGCCCGCTGCGCGCTTCCGCTGCGCGTCCGGCCCAGCATGCTGTAAAATAGGCTGGGCCGGGAATAACTAGAGCGCAGCCCCGCAAATGCAACAGGAAGTGGGAAGGAGGGAAAGAAACCCAAATACTCACTTCTCTCCGCTCAAACGGTAAGCCGCGGCAGACGGAGGAAGGAGTAATGCCCCCACAAACCCCCCAAGCAGATCGGTAAGTGCCCCAGTAAGAGCGACGCACAATAAAATGATAAAAAAATTAGCAAAGGAAACCACACAGTTAAAAACACAACATTTTTAAAAAAGGATCAGGCAGAGTAAAATGCGTAAGCAGCACAGCAGAGCAACAGCGTGGCACCTCTGTCTGAAGTGATCCACTAACCGCTGCGCGTCCGGCCCAGCATGCTGTAAAATAGGCTGGGCCGGGAATAACTAGAGCGCAGCCCCGCAAATGGACAGCAGTGGACAGTGCTGTCTAGATCCTTAATCTCTGGGATTCTGCAGTTGGCCATGGGGTATGTGGCCAATCAATGTAGGATTTTCCCATTTTTGTCTCCCCATCCATATACCCAGGCTACAGAGGATCTCCACAGTACCTTAGCGTCCTCCATGGAGATCTGTTTGATCTCATCTCTTAGAAGTGCAAGCTGTCTGTTCTGTGCATCATCTTGCTGCCCCCGACGCCCGGTTCTCAAGGAGGGTTGCCCAGGCCTCTAACAGAGTGATTTGGGAGTTCTGGGTTAGGCATTTGATCTTGAGCTGGCCCTTGGCAAAGCCACGGATAGTGGCCTTGCCCGCTTCCCATAGAGTGCTCGGGGAGGAGACAGAGTCTCCTCCCCGCAAATGCAACAGGAAGTGGGAGGGAGGGGAAAGAAACCCAAATACTCACTTCTCTCTGCTCAAACGGCAAGCCGTGGCGGACCGAGAAAGGAGTAATGCCCCCACAAAGCCCCCAATCAGATCGGTAAGTGCCCCAGTAAGAGTGGCGCACAATAAAATGATTCAAAAATTAGCAAAGTAAACCACACAGTTAAAAACACAACATTTTGAAAAAAGGATCAGGCAGAATAAAATGCATGAGCAGCGCAGCAGAGCAACAGCGTGGCACCTCAGTCTGAAGTGATCCACTAACCGCTGCGCGTCCGGCCTAGCATGCTGTAAAATAGGCTGGGCCGGGAATAGCTAGAGCGCAGCCCCGCAAATGCAACAGGAAGTGGGAGGGAGGTAAAGAAACCCAAATACTCACTTCCCTCCGCTCAAACGACAAGCCGCGGCGGACCGAGGAAGGAGTAATGCCCCCACAAAGCCCCCAAGCAGATCGGTAAGTGCCCCAGTAACAGCGGCGCACAATAAAATGATTAAAAAACATAACAGACATAACAGATTTAATTCTGAATTGCTTAAACCTTTTCTAAAGCATTGAATTTTGAGCCATTGTAAAGCTCAATAGTGTAGTGGTCCTGGGAAGACCACTTGGATTGACAATGCCAGAAGACCCACTATGAGAGCTAAGTGGCGAAGGGACATGTGAGATGATTTCAATAAAATAGTGAATCCTTTCCTGACAGTGATAATTTTTGAATCTGGTAATTCAAGAGTACCCAAATTTGAGTTCACCAACTATCCCAGAAATTCTGGTGTGAACTGAATAAAGAAAAGATTTTGGTTGATTTATGACCAACCACAAATCTTCCAGAAGGAAAATTGTAACTTTGAAGATGATTCAAAACAGTTTGTTTGTCCTGGAATAAAATCAGTATGCGATCTATATAAATAAGCAAGCAAACACCTTGAGATCTTAGATGAGTCATTACCAGTTTTAGGAGCTTTGTGAAGCACCAAGGAGCTGAACAGAGGCCAAACAGATGTGTTGTGAAATGGTAAAATCTGTCTTCCCATTGAAATTGATAGCAGTTAGATGGTTGTGGACAATTCCCGAGATGAAGAATTGTCTCCATTTGTAGTGCCATTTACACAATGAAGGTATTGAAGTGGTGAAAATGTATGACCAAATGTAATTTCTTGTTTTTCCTTGTGACTAGAAATAGATTGCTCAAAAGTCCTGTTGGACTGAAAGGTGTTTGTTCTATGGCTCCTTTGATCAACATATCTTGTATGTCTTGAGAAATCGAAAGCTTGTCTGTATGAGAAATATGCATGAAGTAAGGAAGAACATTTTGAATTAGAGTGCTATAAAGCTGTCTTTGATACCCCTTTATAGTCTAAAGACAAAGATTTATTGATAGTTGGTACCATCCTGCAAAGAACAGGGCAATGCAACCCTCAATGGCATAGGAATTAGTTTTACACTCCCCTTTGTTAATGGTCGTTCTAGTAAGGCTTTTGTATAAATTCCTGTTTCCCCTTTTTCTTTGAGGATAGAAGATGGGTCTATTGTGCTGAAATCCAAATTGTTCTGTGTTGAAAACTAGCACCGATTGTTTAACGGATACCGACTGGCAAAGCAGTTCCTTTTCGGCTAGTCTCAAAACAAAAGCTAGCCAAAACATTTTAAAGGATAATTGAACCTTATCAATGGAGCTTAATGTGTTGACATATTTTGACAATTCAATAATAAAAATAAAATTAAATAAATATACCCAAATAAGAGGCCTTTTGCAGTGGGACCCTCCTCCAAGGAGGCCAGGTCTATCAATTTCAATGCATTTTCCACAATAAGATTTTTTGTACTTCTGTAGAAATAGCTGATTTATTATTTCATATAAAACATATGATCCCTTGAATTCAATTAGATAGCTAAGTAGGAGCGATGGTACTAGAACTGCAGTTTTGAAAATATTGGTCATAGGGCTCATTGTATCTAATACTATATCTGGATAGGCTGACCAGGCTAGGTCAATTCCCTTGTTTGGGATAAGGACATTGTGATTTTAGTTTAATGTGGACTACTTTATCCAAGGGACTTCTGGTCATTGACTTTATGTATTCCTCTATATGAAGCATTGTTGACAAATCTGATGATAACAGGTGATAGAGTAAAGATGGGTCAAAAAGTGGATCACCTGAAGCATCCACAATTTCAGGAAGTGTTTGAGGGTCCCTTTTTATGGAAATTTAGATTTTAATTTAAGATTGTTTTTTTGGGTCAAAATCAATTATGATTTGAATCATTTTGAACATCATAATCTGCAACAGCAGATAGGGGAATAACCTCTGAGCCATGGGCAGATTGGTTGTGGAATGCAACTAAGTAATTACGTTTAACTGGTGAATCAACCTCCTTTTTGAGGGCCTTGTTACTGGTTGACCTCCATAATCATCAGAAGGGAGGTCTTCCACAAATCTGTGTCTGAGACCATCAAAATTATTGTTGACTGACAAACCAGCTGTATACAAAGGTCCATATATCCCAGTAAAAGCAAGTTTTGAAGTACAGTTATCTATAGGTTTAGTGGTGAATTGAACTATATATGAATCAGGGTGTTAAGATGCCATATTGCTAGTGAGAAAAGAAGGGGCCTGCTTCCACCAGGAGGTAAGGTCTAGGCCATTATGATAGCTTTAACGTTTTCTCCGTATCTTGGAAAATTGACACCATTGGGTCATCCACCGCTAATTTAAGAGAGTTGTTAATTAACCTTTTAAGAATTTCTCAAAAAATGTCTTCACCATCATCCATTCCCTGCGATTGGGGTGGGTCAGACGTAACAGAATCAATAATATAAATGGCAGTAAACTTAGTAGATACAATTCAAAATACCAATTGTAGTAGTAGTTAAAGGAAAAGAAAATCACTAATTAAATATTATTGTTCACAATACATTTTGATATGACTAGAACTCAGAAACTGTAGAAAGTGAAAAAAAATATTCTCTCAATATATGCACAATGTTATCAAAGCTATAAATAAAGCAAACTGCATTTAAAAAAACTGTAGGAAATAGGAACTGTTTACTGTTAGAACAAGGGAGGCAGAGTTTCACAGTGCCCTGAAAGATTATGTGTGTCAGGACAGGAGTTCAGGATAAAGTTTCAGAGTTCTGATGGTAAGCTGCACTGCTTTTGTATGGAAGCACATGTGAAGTGAGAGAGCACTGCGAGCCCCAGGGAATAAGCCTCCACACATTTGAAAGCAACTAAAAAGTTTTATTGTGAATAAAAAGAACCATAAATGTATCAGTAAATAATGAGCAATATGCCACACTATGATACAAGAGAAAGTGGAAGTGCAGGTACTACATAGAGACTGTTAATGAGACACCTCCAGCTTACATTAGTAGTCTAGCACCAGAAAACTTCTGGGTATTGCAGTTTCTTTGTTTATTTTAGTATGTTACTGTTAGACCTGGCCCTTTTGACAGGTTTATCCCCAAACGTTTTGCCTTTTGCCTCATATTTTTCTGACCCTGTTTTCGTTGTATATATGATTCTGGGCATTTTACCACTGCTGACCAGTGCTAAAGTGCATATGCTCTCTGTATAGATTATGACAATGATTGGTTATCCATGATTGGCATATTTGGTTTACTGGTAAGTCCCTAGTAAAGTGCACGTTGTGTGCCAGGACCTGTAAATCAAATTCTACAAGTGGGCTTGCAGTACTGGCTGTGCCACCCACATAAGTAGCCCTGTAAATGTATCTCAGACCTACCACTGTTATGACTGCGTGAGCAGTTGTGAACTGCCAGGTTGTCCTGGCAAGTGCACCCACTTGCCAGACCCAAACCTTCTCTTTCCTTACATGTAAGGCACCCCTATGGTATGCCCAAGGTACCCCCATGGGCAGGGTGCAGTGTATGTGAAAGGTTGGACATGTACTAGTGTGTGTGACATGTCCTGATAGTGAAATACTATGTAATTCGTTTTTCACTGTTGAAAGGCTATCTGTCCCATAAGCTTATCATTGGAGTTGCACTGTACCATTTATACCTGTATAGCTTACAATGGGGACAAGATAGGAAAATTAAGTTTAGCCTCTCTGAACTCAGAATTTATTAACGCACCTTTTGGTGAAGGTGGTTTTTAAATCCTGTGTTTGAAAATGAGACTTTTAGAAAATAAGCCTTTTCTTACTTTACCATTCTGTGTGTGCGCCTTTGGCTGTTTGTGGATTCACCGTCTGGTGTGCGAGTGACAGGAGCTGAGATGTGCATTCACTCTGGACAGTCACTGAGGGGGGTTGAGGTATGCCCTGCCTTGCCTAGGTGACTCATCGCAGGGCTGAATAGACCTGGTCTGCATTTAGAGTGATGGGAGGAGTTGTGATTTCACCTGAATAGGCTGTGTCTCCTTTTGCACAATGCTGTATCTGCCCCCTGTGGTCATGCTGCTTCAGGGAGGACAGGACTGGTTTGGACTGGGTTCAGAGACCCTTGCCACAAAGAGAACAATTACATTTTGGGGTATAAGTTTTAGACCTAAAGCCCCAGGACTTTAGATTGCTTCAAGGAACAAGAGGGCCCTGCCAAGAAGAAGAATGGGAGAGCTGTTAGGAGGAGTACTGCCACTTTGCTGTGTGCTGTGTGGGGTTGGCCTGCAGATGCTGCTTTTGTCTATGGTGGAGAAAAAAGGACTGACTCTTTTTCCCTGCTGTGGTATCCTGCTTGTGAAGAATCTCCAAGGGCTTGTGTGTGCTGGCCTCCTGATGGAAGTCTCAGGGATACAAAAGACTTCAGGATAAAGATCTTATGCTAAATCTAAAAAAAAGGGTTACCTGCCTAGGAGGAGAACTGTAGAAGCTGTGTGAGGAGCGCCGGCCCTGGTTTGTGTGGGGTAGGATGACCTGCAGTAGTTGTTCCTGCCTGGGGCAGGGGAAGAACTGGACTGTTCTTTTTGCATTAGCCCAAATAGTGCATGGTTAGTGCTGTATTCTTCTTGGAAACAAAGCTTGCATAAACCCTTTTTGGTTGCCTGAAAGGAGTGTGTGGTGAGCACTTTAATTCATGAAGTTAGCGCGCTTGGGGAGTTGCCTGTCTCCCAGCTTGTGGAGTGCTGTACTTGGCTAGATCTCCCCGTTTATTTTAAAATCGCTCATGTGAAGTGCTTTGCCAGGTTGTGGAAGTCTGGGGTGAGGTGTTGGCTCATTCTGCGGCCCCCTCCTCTTTGGATGGGAAACTGTGATGTGCGTAGGCTGAGGAAGGAAGTGCCATCCGGTGGCACCATCACCCGGTCTGTTGATCAGTAAACCAGCCATGGAAGTATCCCTCAGCGTGGCCCTTCCCACAAGCGTGCTGGTGGAGTGACGCTGGGGAAAGCCTGCGCTGGAGAGTCACACCCCCAAAGCAGTTGGCCAGGAAAAAAGAGACTGAAGGCGTCATGTCTCCCCCGCGGGCAGATCATTTGGAAACCAACTGAGACACTGAGGCCCGTAGCCCCTAGGAAGTGGAGAAGATCTGCTGTCCACCTCTGGGAGTGGGGGAGAAGGCCCGCCGGCAGCTAGGTGAAGCCTGAGTCCTGCGAGGGCTCAGGACCAGCAAAACGTTCTGCAGCCGGAGTGGGACTTTGTGCAAGGAGGTGAGGGCCCAGTGAGGCCTCCCAAGTGGTTTACCGTGGGGGATTCAGCCCCAGCAGAGTTCACAGCTGCGCTGCATGACCGCGGGCAACTGCACTTTTTAAAGTTACCCTTGTGGTGGGACCAAATGAGGTCTACGGCCCCCCCTTACCTGGGCAGGTATGTGTGCCGAGGCATACCTGTGGGGGCATTGATTGGAGGTTGTCACTCTGGGTGAACCTCAACAGAGGCCCCGATTCCCCCTCGGAAACTTGCCACAGTAATGGTAGTAAATGGGCAGGTGGTCCACTAACCACCGGGTAGGGAACAGGAGCACTGTATTTCTTGTAGTAGGAGCACAGAGGCTGTTCCTTGAATGGTTATGAACTGACCTGCATAATATGTACAAGTGAACGTGATCTTGGGCCTCATGTGTTTTACCTGGTGAACAAAGCGCTTTAGGAGCTTTATGCGCATTTTGATGACAAGTGCCTAGTGCACAAGTTATTTGTGTAATGGTGGTCTGATGTGTTTTGACCTACTACCAAGTGATTTATGAACTTATGTGCACCTCTATGACAAGCGCCTAGTGGCGCAGCGATTTATGTTATGTGGTCTAATGTGCTTTACATGATATTCTAATGTGTTTTATGTATGAATACAAAGGATATTTTTATATAACCTTGTGTGGAGTCTCTTTTGTGGTGTGCCTAGTGTGTCACTAGTGTGAGTGTGTGTTGCGCAAACGCTTTACACATTGCCTCTGGGATAAGTCTGACTGCTCTGCCAAGCTACCAAAGGGGTGAGCAGGGGTTATCTTGGGGTGTGTAACTCCCTTACCCTGACTAGAGTGGTGGGTTCTGCCTGGCTTAGGTGTATACCCTAGCCAACCAGAAACCCCATTTCTAACAGTTACTATGTGGTTGGTATAGAAATAAACAACAGGAAAGACATACAATTTGAATTTGTTTCTTTTATGTTTTTTGGAAGATCTCAATTTGGATGTTTTTGGGGCTTACCCCTTAGAGTCTGCACTCCTCCAGTCCTTATTTGGTATGTGCTAGGATGACAAAATCATCTGCATATTAAAGGCATTTAATTTCCATTTCATTCAACAGGCTAGGATTTTGCAAGGAGTGACAGCATGTGATTTATATAGGCATTGAACAAGGTTTGGCTGATATTCCTCTTTGAAATCCACAGTTTGCATGCCATTCATCTTCACAATCCAGTTTACTTAATGTAGACATGCAGGGACATACTTCTCAAATACTCATGCAATGCAGCAAGCCACCTTGCTGTGCTGCATGAAAGGTAGAAGGCAGGAATGTGCTGTATTTATCATTATGCTGTGCATGCCTTCTCTCTGCCTGCGCTGGCGCACAAACTGCTATCTAGCAACAACGCAGGTACCTGTGCAGGGAATTCCTGCGTTGTAGGCAGGGTTATTTTTGTGCAGAAAGGGACACCTTCTTGGCCAAGGGAAGTGCCACGACATGCAGACCAATGCAGCAGCATGTCTGAATGAGGAACGTTGGAAAGCGCCCATGTCTACCCCGGGGGAGTCCATCACCAACACAAGTCATTGCCAACCCGCGTATGTTGTCCGCGCATGGATCAGGAGTCCAGGCCAATGCAGCCATGTCCACTGTCTCCTAGGGACATGTGACCAGATCCCCAACATGCAACCAGGCGTCGGGACACGTGCAATGGGTCATATGCAGTCCTGGCTGCAGGTACCTTGTCACACGAACATGAACTCGAGTGCAGCAGCGTAGGCCAACATTTCCAATGCGAAATCGTTGTCCACCACATCTGACATGTCGGCGACGTAACCCATCAGCTGTCCCGGACAGATGTGCTCACTCCAACCCCTGGCCCAAATATGCACGAAAGCCCAATCAGGGAGCGGCTCAATGTGGTCACTGCACACGACGACTCCTGCAATCTCCCAGGTCCAGTTCCCAGCATGCATGCCAAACATCCAGGCATGCCATAAACGGGCATCACGGTGACACTCCTGGTCATGGTCCAACAGGGGGCGCACATACACGTCGAAATCCAGGTCAGCTACCGTAACGTTGGAGAGGCAGACATCCATGGACCACTCGAATATGCACGAGCGACAGTGCAACACAGGCTGAACGCAGGTGACGTTGGCAATGCGGAAGCTCAGCCTGTAACTGATCCGCAGCACTGCCAATGGCAGTGCCCCCAGTACATGCAGCAGACGTGCACGGTACAGGTCCACGTGACTGGAGTAGAGCATGTGTCCGGGATGGTCTGCCATTGCGTCAGTGGCTCTGCTTGAAGCGGCACTGGGAGGACCTGCGCCAGTCCTGTGGATGAAACGCCACAGCTCGGAGCAATGAGCAGTGTCTGTGTGCAACGGGTGCAGGCCTGGGGTGTGGTGGGAGTACGAGTGAAGGCCATTTCACGCACGCAAACTACGACCAAGGACTTCTGCGTGTGGGATGTGTACACGTTGGCCTCACGTCTGGCAGTGCGTAGTGTGGGAGTCGCCTGGAAATGCTATCCTATCTGCCAGGGGGTGCTGGGCACATGCAAGTCACATCTAGGAGCTGCAGATATGCTACCGCCCGATAGTGCAGACAAAGGACCATTCATCCCTACAGTAACTTCACCATCTGCATGCATTCTGGAGACATACAGAGGCCTGCCGTGGGTGTGGTGGGATGTCTGTGACCCTGGGAATCATGGATGATAGGCCCAGCACGTGGCACATGTGCGGCCTCACTGTGTGTTACGTTGCCTCACAGCTGCTCCACCCTCCCACGAGCCCCCACACTTGTGTGCCCTGCGCGGTTGTATCACGTGCACTCCTACGGCACACCATTGTAATGCCTGTCCACGCATGTCCAGCGGCATGCCACCAACATGTGACGCTGGCCTTTGAAGGTGTGCGGCCAAGTGAGTGTAGGCCAATGGTCCGGACAGTGCGGACACAAGTGTACAGTCCATGGCTGGCTGTGATCACGCAGCGAATGAAGCTAGGCAACTGACTCATGCAGCCGCAGGACTGATACACATAACACTTGGCATGCATGTGCCAAGACCCCGAGCGGTCTTGCGCTCCTACATTTCCCCGTCCGTGCGGGCCCGCCCTCCTGGTGCATGCTACATTTCAACATCATCTACTGTGGCCCTGGTGGCGACAACACCCCAACACAGAGACACACTTACCGCACATCCTGCCAAAGGCCAGGTCCGAGCCATGCCCTGCTCCCCCTGCCGATTCAGCACACCCCTGCGCTGAACTGACGTATGCCAGACCAGCACACGCCGCTTGTGCATGCAGGGGGGGCCGGGCGAAGCTACATGTCCAAGGTCACTGCCAACGCTGAGGTGACATGGTATCGTCCGCTGAGGATAGCACACTGTGATGTTGCAGTGCCGTGCCCATCATGCTGACACAATGACCACACGGACACACTTGCTCAGATGTTGTGAATGGCTATGGGCACGTGCGCCCGGCCACATTTATTAGCAGGCACACATATCGAGTGACACCTGTGTTGGATGTGTGTGGGGTGTGTGCACACCAGCTGGCAAGGGCTGCCTGGTGCAGTCAGAAATCGACAACAGTGTACATCGTAAAGGACACAACCATTCAACCATAAAGGCCCCATGACTTGTGCTGCACAGAGTTAGTGGCCCCGGATGCACAGCGTCCTGCATGGGCCTACCGCCATGGGCCGCTGACTTGCGGGGCACTGGGGCAGAGTCACGAGTGCAGAGCAGGTTTCCGTAGATGACAAAGGGGCTAGTCGAGTAGTGTCTCGGTGGACAGTGGAAGGTGTGCCCCCAGGACATGATGCAGAGGGCAGAACCACACTGAAACAGTCACTATGGTGGAGATGGATGGACCACACACATGTCGGACACCAAGTCCGGTCCAGCCAGATGAAGATGCAGAAAACCACCAGGCCATGGACTCAGATGCCACCAAGGTCCAACCAGATAGTGCCCATGACTCATTGCGCACAGAGTTAGTGGCACCAGTGCTGTCAGGGGATGCCGCCTGTGATGAGGCGTGTCCAATGGTGTGGACTCCTCCACATCTTACCCAAGACACAGCTCCACATGTGTGACCTACTGGGACGCAGTGTTGGCCTGAGGCAGCGGTCAGCACGGGCAATTCACTGAGTGTCGCCGGCTTAGGTTGGATGGTCCCACCGGCCTGCGTAGTTCAGGTTCAGTGGCACCACGGGATGCGGACTTGCGGGGAACAGGGTTGATGGCACCAGGTCAGTTGTTGATAGTGTTCGATCACCTCCGTGACTCTGATACGGCTTTCCTCCGGACTGAGCCGCCTCTTCCTCTTACTCCTCTCCGTGTGTTCACTGGTGTGGACTCTGCCATTCATGATTGGTGACTAAGTGCTGGATGTGGGACCAACTGGTCCGCAGGGTAGGCCTGAGCCCTCATCCACGTGTCGCCGGCTGGCATTGAACAGGGTTAGTGGCACCACGTGTCGCCGGCTGGCGTTGAACAGGGTTAGTGGCACCACGTGTCGCCGGCTTGCGATATGGAATTATGCCTCACTGATCGAAGGGAGTCTGGTACTGTGGCCGCAGCCACGGACTTGGGGTCACTGCCATTCAAGACTCAGGACACAGTTTCACATGTTGGACCTACTGGGCCCAGGAGGACGCAGGTGGAGTATGTAAATGGGAAAGGAGTAATGTGGGCCAGCGTCGGGGGGCCAGCGATGGTCTGCGGAGGCTGCAGAGGTCGCGGGACTGGTGCTTGGAGCTTGCACCGGCACATGATGGGCCCTCATCGACACACGCCGGTGTAGGCAGTGAGCGGAGCCTCGTTGGTGCGCTGTGGCCGGCATGACGGGTCAGGGGACCAGCGGCGCGGGTTGCAGCAGGCGCACCGGGACGCAGGCCCCGCCGTGCTCGGCGCAGGACTCATGGCGGGCCGAGAGCCGCCGCACTGTCATACGCGTTGTCCATTCCGAATGAGAACCACGCCCAGTGCGACGGGGTTTTTGTTCACACCCCTACGCAGGCCTGGCATACGCAGGTCCAACCCACTAAGCACGCGCATGCAGGGGGGACGTAACGTGCGACATTTCCGCATTCTGCCCCACAGCCTGTGGGGACATGGTAGCGTCCACTGGCCACTGCACTCCATGCACCAGCAGTTGATCTCCATATGGCCATTTCCGTGGTTTGCACTCTGTGGTCTGTCCGGCACCTCCACGCCACACCTGGCATTGGGTGGGTTCACATTCCTTGATCACTTGCCGCTCTCGCACATGCCTGCTCCATACCTCTCCTCACATCCTGCTATTGTATGTCTTTTTAGTTTAGTTTAGTTTTTTAGGTTTATAAAGTGCCTGGTTACACCAGCTGGTGTGTCCCCGTGCTATTTCCTTCAACTGACAATTCCAAGAATCATTTGTCTGCAGTTCGAATATGGCTCTTATCTACTGTGTAAAAAGCCATGTTTTTAGTTTTTTGCGGAAAACTTTCTGTGATTGTTCCTCCCAAAGGGACACCGGAAGCTCATTCCAGCTCTTAGCTGCCAGATAGCTGTAAGAGCGTGCGCCCATGTGGTGCCATGCCGTGGCTGGGTTGTGGGCATGGCAAGGCCAGCTTCACAATAGAGTTGTGTTGTCGTGTCTGGTCGGTTGGCATGTTGTGTGTCATGTTGAATGTAGTTGTGCTGCGTGCCCATTGCCAGTGTTGTGAGTTGCATGACTGTGGGCTGGAGGTGTGTGGTGTGTTCATTTTGGTCTTACCAACGGGCACTGCATTTCCATGGGTGCCATCCTGGGAGCGCTGGGTGATGCTGGACTGTCCGGAGATGTGAGAATCATGCACTCTGCCTGCGGAGTTGGCCACGACATTGTTGAGGAGTCCCGGGCGGTCCACTGTTGCCTGCACATTCATGATATGCGTGTGCTTTCTGTTGTGGTAGTTGTGTGCAGTGTCGGCAGGGGGCACGAGGGGTACATGTGTGCAGTTGATTGGCCCTGCCACGTGAGGGAATCCAGCTATGGCGTAGGGGCCTTGCTTGGTCTCCAGCAGCTCCTGCGCAGTGTGGGTGAAGTGGTGGTGCTGGGGTACCAGGCTGTTGTTGGCATCCAGGACAGGTGTGATGACCTTGTATGGGGCTGGCTGTGTGACTCCTCCGACTCTGGCAGTTGTGGGTTGGATGGTACCAGAGGCCGACATAGTGCTGCGCAGCCGGCAGCTTTGTCTGCGGAGGGATGTTGGTAGTCCGCTGGGTTGGTACCGTCAGCAGGTTGGGGATGTGGGTCAGGATGCGGGGGATGGTTGTCCTTTTGGGCCTGTAGTGGGCAATGTCCTCCTCTGGCGTTGGGTCTGGGTGGCAGGTGCGTTTCTGGTGGGTCCGCTGTCTTTGTGTACGCTGCCTCTGTGGTGTTCCCGGGACGGGGGCGGGACGGGTCCTGGGGATGGTGGCGGGCCTGGGGTGGGTGGGGGTGGGTGTTGTGTCCCTCATGGGTATCCGAGCTGCATGATCATTGTCTCCATGGCATCTGTGGGTCTTCGGGTGTGGCTCTTGGCTGGGCTCCCTTTCATGCTGCAGGTAGTCGTCCTGCTTAACACCAGCAAAAGGCAGGTGTTAAATCACTGGTGCTACTGCGGCTCATCGCCTGTTTTTGGTTCGCTTCTCAGATCTGGCAGTTCGTTGTGAAAGTGGTGTTGTGGTTTTTTCGTGTGTTTTTGCACGGGAACGCCTACTCTGCATCTCATTAGGGTTAGTTGGTGGTGTCCACTGTGGTGTTAAATTTTGGGGCAGTTGTCGCGGGAATACTGGCGATGTCTGCTGTTTGCACCCGCTTGTTAATGGGGTGTTAAATCTATCTCCACTTTTGATGGGTTAAGGTGGGGATAAACCGGCGGTAGGTCCTTGTGAATATCCTCCATAGTTCCTTACTTAACATTTCAAAGAGCACATTTCCAGTCAAATTGTTAAAACAACTGTTCAATTGTCTCTTTTGTATTGTACAATTTATAAGCTAAGAGTAGCTTATTATTATTTATCGGTATAGTACCGATGGCTCCCATTACCGAAAAAAACAAATTTAATTTAAAACTCTCATTCTGCAAGCTGTAAATTTAATTTAAAACACTGATTCTGCAAGCTGTAATACGGATAGGTGTCCCTCTTCTTTATAAATGCACAAAAAGTTCCTCATCAACGTTGAGGCCAGTCGGTGTCTTTGTTCTAAGTCTTATTATATATTGTGATTCCAGTTGTCTCAATTTTCTCGTTCTGTCTCTATACATATATATTGCACCAATGGGCCTTCTGCTCCAGGGCATTGGATCACTTTAAATGAGCAGCAAATCACTTTACATAAGGTCAGATTAATTTTGTTTTCTGCACAGGAAATTAAGCGATTTGCCCAGCGCCAATGCCAGGACTTGAACCTGGTTCCACAGAACCAAAGTCAGCAGCTCTGGCCCTTAGTCAACAGCCTTCTCAATTTATGTGTGAAAGTGATACACACAAGTGAGATAATTGTGTATGATCACATATAGTGATCACATTCTCAACTGAAATGGCTTTGTGAGGTAAAATAACAAAATACTGGAAGATTCACCCAGAGTCTTGTTTGTGATTTCTTGCAAGGGTTTGTTTCCATCAGCCTTCAGAATTACAAAAATATGCATTTCATTTTTGCTTTCCGTAACTCCTGATATATTCTGAAATATGTGTACAGTTTATTTACAGGTATTTTAATTTTGCTGTGTGTTACATCTTTTCCTTTCACACTCCATGTACCCCATCACGATTGTCACATTGTTCATTTTTAAAACTCTTTTCAGTTTGCAGTCAGAGAAAGAAAATTAAACACCAATCTCCATGTTAAAATAATGAGGGGCACTTTGTCAGAAACCATAGCCTGACATTTGACTTCTTTCTTTGAAACACAGCAAATGTGACAACATTTAAACGCGTCTTCATTGATTGCTCTTTCACAACCCACCTGAAAAGGGCCAGCGAATAGGCCTGGGCTCGCATAATTAAGACTAATCTGGAGGAAAAACCTAATGCAAGAGCACATTTAGCGAGAGTGCTCACTATTTGTGTCCTGCTGCATTTGCTGCTGTTTCTTAGCGCAAAATGCATCCTCACATCCATTTTGGATGCAAAGGTGCATTTTGCTGTAAAAAATAACGCTATGTGTGGGCAGTAAATTGGGGGCATACCCTACACCCAAGAACACCTTTCCCTAGCAAAAGGAGCCACTTGCTATTCATGTTCTGTTGCATTCAGTGGTATTTCTTGGCACAAAATGCATTCATGTGGCCATTTTGGACATGACAGGGCATTTTGCGCTAAGAAATAGCGCTAAATGCAGAATTACACTTCTCACATAATTCTAGCATAATCTCACTGAATTTCATGTAATTCCACATGATTACGCCACACTGAACTATGTAAGTCACACCCACCCCTTCTGGCGACTCACCAATGGGTCGCAACCCACAGTTCAGGATACGCTGACCTAGGACGCAGGGGGTAAATGATGGTGGCTTTGAAAAAAATTAACAGAAATAACTGGCAGTGCTTGTCACAAAAAAGGCCTTAGAGTTGAAGGGAGTAGATGAAGAGGAAGAAAACATTGCCCTGAACAAAACAATGAAAATGGAAAAAATACCCTGTTGCCCCATGAAATGTAGAAAGAAATTTATTTTCCATAGAAACGACTCTTGCAGCCTAGTTACTGCAATCGTGACTCACAAGTTATCTGGGTAATTGTAAGTTTTTTGGTGGAATGGATAGGAATATCAACACACATTTTAAAGACACAAGTCTGAAAATGATCAGACCTGTGCTTTTTTTAATCTTGAAATGTTTAAGTTAGATTCTTCAGTACGTAGACACTAACTTCTAGTGAATGCCTTTATTTAGTCGAGTCCGGACAACGGGAACATTATCTCTCTTTAAGGGCCATCCAAATTCATTGGCCTATCATTTTTCTGGTTCTGCTACGAAGGGAACATCTATTGGCTTCCCTAAAATCTTAGCATTGGCTTGCAGTGGAAAAGAGAATTCCATTCAAGTTATAATGATTCAAAGTTGAGCCATCTCCTTGCATTTTGAGCCTACTTTTGATGGTACAAACACGTGTTCAGGAGAGTAATGCAAGCCCCTGTAGCACTTTCGGTGCAGGGCCCCTCAACACATCAGCCGCTTCCTCATTTCTTGAGTTCACAAGAAGCTGAAGCCCTGGCATTTTTGTATAAGCACCTTGGGGACCACAAACCTACACACTACACACCTGCCCAAGCGCCTAGATACCCTCTTGGGGGATTAGCAGGGGTGGGTGGTAAACTCCGTGGAGTTCACAGTGTTTTTGTCACTCCACACTCCACTTGGAGGGAAGAGTTTGGCAAAAACTCCACCTATGCTGTGTAGCGGAGTTTACCAGCACCCACCACTACTCTGCAGCCCATTCCAGCGTCCGATGTGCATCACTCAATACTGTCGTCTTTCTATGTCTATGGCTGCCCAGCCTGTCCCTCCCGCCCGCATGTTGGCCTCTCACATTCTTCCAATCCCAGCGTGGAAGGTGGTGCAGACTGATCTTGGCAGTGGTGAGTGGAAGGAGGCCGGTAAGTATTGCCTGATGAAAGATAACCAGAGAGTAGTAGGGGTGGGCGTGTGGAGCAACCTCGTCCGTTTTCTGAACTCTGCAGAATTCCACCAAGTTTTTTTGCAACTCTACAGAATTCCGTTTAGTGCAATTCTGCGAGCTCCACTCATCCCTAGTGATTAGTGCACTATTCAAATCAGTATAGCATTACATAACCCTTCGGGAGGCACCCATCCTTCAGGGGGGCCATAATCAGCAGCGGCGACCAGCACAGGTAAACGCGGTGGGGCCATGGGGCGGGGGTAGGGCATTAAGTCGACAGACGATGGAATAGGTATAATTTAATCGATAAATAATATCAATTCCGTCGTCTGTCCGCTTCCCCCCCCTGCCGCACCCTGCCCCTCCGCACCGTCTTTACCTGTGCCGGCCGCCGCAGCTAATCAGGCCAAAGCCAATGAATATCTCTGAGATATGGAAGTCTTAGTGGGCCCTCATCATATTTTGCATGGGCCCCCCTTCATTTTGCATTATGCCACTGCATGGGTGCATCACGAGATTGAAATATTAACTACAAAATACATACGAAAATATAGATAGGCGATGGACAATCCTTTGAAACTCATCTCACTGTGGATTAATTTATCAGAAAAACTGAAATTTCAGCCAGGTGTAAAGACAGAAGAGTAGGTATGACATAGGCGAAATATATTTCAACATAACGTCAGTGGTGGCATCTGAATATCTCTGTTGGTTTTAGATTTTAAAAAAGTGTTCCTTTTCATTTTCTGTAAAAGAAATTGGTTACTTAGGGCTACTTTACACAGTTTGCTTCACATGTTTGCATGTGTGTTTGTGAGAATATCTCATACAGCTGTCCATGGTTGAGGGGCATTCAACGCTACATTCTTGTAAGTATGGAATGCATCCTTGCATTCCCTGTTCCAGACATCTGTTACCATCATTGAAAGAGCGGCTATGCAGGTTTGTGTGAGAGGGTTCATTCTACATAGACAATATGCTCACTATGGAATACTTCCTGCCCAATTGACTTAAATGCAATTCTACGAAATGTTACAAAGATCCAATAAGCTTGAGATTGATTGTATATACCTTAACAGACACAATAAAATACACATTACAATAAAATATACATTACTCACAAATAAATTGAGCAGGCACCCCTTCTATTTATAGCTAGTCCAATAATATTGCTATAGTTTGTACTATAAGACATCTATCCTTGCTCTTTAATTGCTATGCAACATCCATAATTATGTAACCATTTATAAAAGGTACTGGCACACATGGAGAAGCTACAGTTCTTTTAGGAATTATTGCAATATAGGTGGCTCACGAGGAGCACCATTCACTTGTATACTAATAAGGAACAATACAAATAAAGCTGGATTTAATTTCTGCTTCTCCTTCTAAATCAGAGCGTATATTGAGTTGCCCTTATATGAGTAAAAACATTTAGAAAGATGGTATTTCTCTACTCTTAGGGCTGTGTGCCTACAGCTTGTCTCCAATACACGTCTGGGGTGGCTGACAGCTGGACTTTGTGCATTCCCTCTGGAAAGTCACACACAAAGGAAGGTTAGGTGTGCCTGAGTGGCCATCCACATCCAAATGAGTCATCCTGTGCGGGATGGGAGAGAGGAGCTGACACTTACACCTGAATAGGCAGTGTACTGTCCCCTGCCAAAGGGTTGCATATCCCCCTGTATTGATTCTGGAACCAGGGCTGGGAGGTAGGACCCCTGTGCACTTCAAAGCCCCTCTTTGAAGTCACTTCCACTTCAATTCCACAACTGGGTATAAGTACTGGGTCTGTAACCCCACCAAATCAGACACTACTGGACCTGTGAAGAATCTCTGCCAGGAGGAAGGACGTCTGTACTGCTACAAGGACTCTGCTGAACTGCTGCTCTGTAAGAAATTGATTTTCTGCTGTGCTGCCCTGCAACCTGCCACCCTCTGCCCTGCTGAGGGAGAACTTGAGTCTTTGATTTTAACCCAGAGTGACCTCCAAAGGTATGGTAGCTTGGCTCCTGTTTTAAGAATAAGGGATATCAAAGTCTTACCCCCTGCTCCTGTGCCAGGTGCACTGGAAGTGAATCCAGGAGCTTGCTCCAGTGGAACTGACGCATCCTCTGCATCATGAGCAGAATCGATGCATCGCTGCTGTGACGGGAACAGAACCGGCGCTTCACAATTGGAACCAGCGCATTGCCATTGGAACCAATGTATTGGAACCACCTCCTCACTGCTGCTGTAGGGGAGACGATTGACACATCCTCTCGACTGCATGGAGAAAACCCTACGCATTGGCTTCAAAGCCAACGCATATTCAGACCAAGCGCTTTGTCTTCAGAACCGGTGCATCGCCATGGTTGCGTGGAGAAAATCGATGCATCACCTTGACTGTGGGATTGACACTGACGCATCCCAAGGCTGCACCCCACATCTTGCTGTTGCAACCAGGATCAAGACACTTTTGTTCAGCTTGCCTTGCATGGCTCCTATAGGCAGACCACACTCCATCGCAGTTGGCCTGAACACTTGACTTTGTCCTGGTCCAGCATGACCAGATAACCCTTTAGGCACCTATTGTTTCTTAGCACCATTTTTCACTTTTAATTTAAAAAAAATTATATCTGGACTTCTATTTAGTTGATTGTTGTTGTTTTGGTTTTGTTTTTATTCATAAAATAATAATGTATATTTCTAAACTGATGAGGAGTCTTTCTGTGGTGTTTTCACTGTGTTAGTGATTGAAGTGTTGTACAAATACTTTATACATTGCATCTTAAGTTAAGCCAATCAAGATAAAAAGAGCGCCTGAATAAGTATAAGGAGAGGGACCAAGGGGTAAATGATATCAAGCAAAAAAACAAGAAGAGAACAACCCTGCTGCTGATAAATGGTTGTGGATTATCTCGCTATCCTGAGGGGCATATATCCCCAATGTCACCAAGCCACATAAATCAATTATGCTTCAATAATAGAAATCCTAGTGCGTCAATTTATAAGCATTTAGTACAAAATCATTCACAATATACTTTGATACATTATGTAAACAGTTTCAATAGAAACTAAGAAAGACTTAAACCCAATAAATAACCAACAACTTTGATCTTTGTCCCCCTATCAAATTCATTCAAACTACTCATACATACCTACACATACCACATATCACACAAACCATACACATCCAAATATCACAAACCACACAATATATCTAATTTGGTATCCATAATACAAATAAAGGTAAGAATAAAAATGACAGTAACAGGAGCAAAAACAATACATCAGAAAAAGAACAGAGCTGTCTTAGCACTTGGTATGTTTGTCAATGTTGAGTTCAAACTTTTTTTGACTCTTTAATGTAGAGCAAATGTCTTATTCCATCAGTACATTGTCCATAGTTATATAATTTGCCATAGGCAACTCAATCAGAAGTAAGAGTCTTGGTACTCCTGTTGTGACCTGCGCCGAAGCGCATTTCAGTGAAAACCGCAATAAGGGTTACACCTTCATCAGGGCGCTCAAAAATGATATTCCAAAGCTCGAGGTAGAGTGGAGAAACGGGGGGGAAGAAAAGGGAATACAGTCATGTCTATTAACTAAATACTGTCAGAGTAAACTGATTGTCCGCTAGATGAAATCTAGCTACTGGGCCCAAACACATAGAAATGCCCAGAATCTCAGGACAGAACCCTCTGTTCCTGGATCAGTAGAAGTACGCTCTCCGATAGTAAATGCAGCACTTAAATTCAATCGCGTTTGAAGGAGAAATCCTGAGGATTTGCGGAACGTCAAAGAGAATAACATCAGGGATACATCGATGAAGTTCTTTACAGTCGGGAAACATGGAGGTCGGGATCACACGAAGAGAGCATCCCTTAACTTAAGCCAGCCTGCTCTGTACCAAGCTACCAGAGGATGAGCACTGGTTAATTTATTCTGTGTATCTGAGTTATCCTGACTGAGATTGTGGTTCCTGCTTGTGTCAACCAGAAACCCAATTCCTAACAATAATGTAAGGACAAAACTTAGAATAGGAGCAATGAAAAGTGCTGATGACCAAGTACCAATGAAATTCCTCAGGAGACAAATGGGACACCTAAACCACTAATCCATCTCAATCAAAACATAGCATGCTACTGTTCAGCTAACAGGCCCAAGCACAAGCTCCAGCTGGAATGAAATGTCTCTGGATATTCATCTTTTGTTTCTATCTCTGGTTGTTCATCCTCCTCTCCTCCATACAAGAAACAGGAATATTTACTATCTGATGTAATCATATATACACGTTTTTTCCATGAGCGATCACTAACATCAGTTGTGAGATTGCTGTTAAATGATTATCCATAACAACATACAGTAGCAAAAAATACCTGGGCATGCATATGTATTACAGCTGAAATTCATCTTAATAACTAGATCAATAAAAACAAATTCTCAGCATCCTCTGTAGATAGGTACAATGAAGTGAAACAGTGAGTAAGCGGCCCATCTGCTCTGGGGAAGATAGCTGACAGGTGCTGTCATTTATGAACCCAGTGCTGCTTTCCACTGCCTTAAGTCACTCATGCTTGTTTTTCTTAAATATTAGAAACATGCATTTATATTACTTACACAATAGTAATAGAAACTGTGTAGTTATGGTTAGGCGTTAGTTCCATAGAAGAGCTTTTTAGCTTTGCTAAATGCTGTTGGGATTACACCAAATTTAGCAGAGTTCTTTTGCTTGGTTCGATGTAAATCTGTTTAGTAGCTTTCACATTTTTGCATTAGAAAATGTTGTCTGTTAGGGTGTGAAGACTGAAACAACTAGGAACGTTTGTATATTTTAATGGTTATCTCATGGTTTTGGATCTTTGAATCCTCCAGAATAATGGCTTCCAAAACAAATCCCATTAATAGAGGGAGCATTTTTCTCCCAATTCAATGCAGGATTATTAGAAGGCCCTTCAAGGATTTGAAGATTCAAGTAATCTGATTGGCGATCAGAAAATGGAAATGTTGGTTGTGGGGACTAATACAGGATGCCATCCATCAAAGCCTTGTGCCCTGAAACAACTATGGGTTTGTGAATTCACTAACTCACCAGTAGGTCCACTATTATTTTGGAAAATTTTAGCTATTTGGGATGTGAGTTACGGTTTGCAAGGTGAAGGCATGAGATGTTTGCTCAGCTAGCCATAGTAGGCTAATTTCAAGGGGTTTTCAGATTTGTTTAGGAACCATAACTAAATTTTAACTGTGATTTTTAAGGGAATCAGTGCTTTTAAAAACCACAGTTAAAACACATGTCAAAGCAAGGTAGGCTAGTTTAAACAGAGTCCTTTCTCATCTAGGGCTCTATTGAGGAGAACACTGTAAGGGAGTAATTTCATCTACCACCAGCCTGAGGACAGGTCCTACTTAGGATCCAGCTATTCAAAGAATGATCTGACTCTCTGCTCTTTTACTGCTAAAGGTGATGAAATCGGATCTATCGAATTTTACAACAGTTTGTGAAACATGCTACTACCCATTGCACATTGTACATACATCAGTCTTAAAATGTCTTCCAAAGTAGGACAGGTTGTCAAATTAGTTTTTGTCATGCTAAAAAAGTAACAAAATGCTTTTCTCTGGTCACATGTTTGGACATACATGAATTGCAGTGAATCTGTTTTTCCCAGATATTTCTAGCTTTCAGCTAATGTTACAGAATTGAAAACGCTTTTTTAAAATCTATAACTTATTTTTAAAAATTCTCAATTTGAGATTGAAGTAATTGTATCTTGATCTTTAATAATACTACCAAAACATTTACGCATGCTCTTAACTTGTAAATATTGGCAAGACTTTTCCCAGCCTTATTTTGACGAAACTTAGATTTGCACATAATGAAATGTTATTAACACTAATAGCAGCATTGTTCTAAATAGCATTTTAGTATTGGCAAGGTGAACCAGCATATCTGAGGACTTTAAGGTGAAGTAAGCATGATCAAGTTGTTTAATACATTTAACAAGAGAGACATTTTGGCCACTAGATACCATCATATTCTTTGTGACCTAATATATAGTAAATGCTCTAATACAGGGTTTAAAAGCATCTCATTTATTAGCAATAGAAATAGTCACAGGCTTATTGAATTCAAAATATTTCTTAATTGAAAAATATATTAAAATATCTAGTACTATCTTTATCAGAGAGAACTTAGTTATTAAATCTCAATCTACCTAGCTTCCTACAAACCCCCAAAATACCAAGAAATGTAGGACCGGGAAAGGATGATGGTACCTACTTAAGCAATTTGTAACACAATAATAAAGGACTAGTCATCAAAACATAATCTATCCTGGAAAGGCAACCATGTACACCAGAATAAAACAAAAAGTGATCTGGCAGCGAGATGAGTCTTGGAGGCCTTATGTGAATAGCTGGATTAAATTTAAAATTTGATTCCTTATCAATGAAGGGATGTAATATCTTGTTAAATCTCCTCTAAAAATTATATAAGCATTGCATTAAAAAAATATGCCAATCAAGTTTTAATAATATTCCAGCATGCGAGATCAGATTTAGCAGAACTATACCCTTTAAATAAAGTTGGATGTGTTTTTTCCAAAATTAATATCAGAACGTACCCCTCGATATGCATCATCACTCTCCTGCAACAATACCTCAATATTCAGAGATATGTGACAAAAGATGGCTATGCCACCTTTATAGCCAATACCCAATGCCTCTTTAATTTCAGTGATTCAGACTCATTGCACTGAGTTTCTTGCAAAAGGAAATGGCATTTATTTAAGTATGATAGTACTTTTGTTTTTTACAGGATTCATAAGACGTTTGACATTCCAGAAGAAAAATGGGGTAACAGTGACAACTATGATAATCTGCAATAAGAACAAGAAGTATATATAGCAACATAAATAATAAAACAAAACATAAATATATAATATAAAAAGCAAACAGTATAGCAGCAATCATTCAGAAAGATGTGTAGAAATATAGAAATGAAAGAACCGAAAAATGTAGGAAAATAGAACAATAATGAAATAGATCAAGGAACAGCACCCCGATCTGAGAAGCATTAAAAGAGACAGCGAAAATATGCATGTCAACAGCATGAAAGAGGTAGCCAGCAGAGGACTATATTGAAATTCAATCAAGAAGCTCCGAGAAGAGAGTATACAGGATTATTTAGGTTTAGGTTGAGAAGAATTCATATTTGTGGGACAAAGGTTGTGAAGCTATTCTCTCTGCTTGGCGGTATATTCACGAGAACTAGTGATGCAATTGTGCATTATCCTAATAAACACAAAATGATTATACCATATCTAATATTCAACTGTATGTGTGTGTAGGTCTCACAGAGAGCAAACCCTTTCATCTAGCATTAGTATCATTTGACAAATTTTGAGACAAGTAGATGGGGATACACAAAGTTAGTTTCTCCTACTCCTTGTTAGCTTTAACTACATGAAGACGATCACTAGGCTTTGAGGGAGAGCCCCTCTTTTTTGTAGATGATGAGCCCTTTAGAAGTCGAGAAAGGGTGGATTATAAATACTCAATATCTCATGGATAAACCTCTTACAAATTATCATAAACCATTGCCCTCGATCCTTTATAGTACACCATACAGGTGAACATAATTTCACCTATTTCTATTTTACAAAGCCTCTGAGTTTTTCTGATGAACTGATATCTCCAGTTTCAATCTTGAAGTTTAAAAGTAGCATCTTTCACATTACTTATATGTTGCTCCATTCCAACCGCCCTATTTTCCATGCCCATTCGTCTGTCATCAAGCTGTTGTAAGTTTGCATTGGTGGCTATCATAAATGGTTGCCATGCCCTCACCTCATTTAACTTTTATCAAGAATTAGATTAATAGAAGAGACACGAGGTGGAAGGGGATCCTTCTTAAGTCTTTTAGGTTTTTCACCAGAAGTGGCAGGATGAGTTTAGATGCTAGTTGATGAATCAGATGACATTTCGAAACAACTGTTCTTCTTTTTGCAAATCTAAAGGAGAAATCTGGTCTACCCAAACAATAACGATATTTAGAGAGAATGTATTACAGTGTCTGATCTTAGAGCTCCAAGTAGCCTAATAATTATAACTTCCCCCAGGGAGGCACCTTTAGTATTATTTGAATGAATGTAGAAATTTGTTGAAGTCACCAAGGAAATACAAGAGGAGAATCCTGTAAAATATCTAGAGTTCATGAACACCCATATGGACCCAAAGCGAGGAAGTCATCAGTTACAGTGAGTTGCTGCAGAAGAAAATTCATCCAAGAAACAATGGTCATCACAATGAGAAAGGTAACAGGAATGATAAACATTAAAAAAATAATTCTGAAGCACCATAAATCATTTAAATACTAGTAGATAGTGGCACATTTCTGCAAAATACCCCCAAAAGACCGAGAGAACACTAAATCACAGATGCATTGACAGTGTTAATAAGTACCCACAGTTTTGTACAGTGAGAGGTGCCAAGCAATCATATGTAACAAAGGAGAAAAGCTGGTAGAAGAAGTAAAAATTAGCATTTTGTTGAGGAAAATGCAGGCACCTTACATCAGTTGAGGTGAAGTATAAACATTGAATATTTGAAGGGAAATATGTATGTTTAGAAAGCCAACCTACCGCAAATGGCAGGTGTTGCACTCTGATGTACATTAACTAAGGTGAACAGAAAATGTTGCAAAGCGGCCAAGAATTATCGTAAAATGGCAGCTACCTGCTCAAATCTTAATGTTCAAGGATTCTTACCATTGTGGATACAGTTCATGCATAATGGACATATAGACCACAGCATGTTTTCTGGCTTACTTCAAACTATCCGTTAATGCATAACTGAAGCTGCACCTCAGCATAATATTGTCAGAGTAATTGTTTTGGAAATGAAGCCACTAGCAGAACTTGAGTTCATCAGACTCTAAGTCACTCTTATTAAGGGTCAGTGATAATTGGTAGTAAAGTTAAGCCTCACCATTGAGCCATGAAAGCTGATATTTATACAACTAACTTCTGTCTTTTCCATGTAGGAGCAAGGTCAGCCAATTTACCTGTGTAATTCCATCAATATATATTTGTGTTTGGCGACGAGTAGGAGCTACACTTATTAACGTAGGGTGTAATATGACTGTCATCCATCGTCCACGGCAATTTAAAGCCAGAACTGTTGGCTTTGCCAATGCGTGTGTTTTCTTTCGCAATAGCTGTTAAAGCTTTGTCATTTCGCTCAAAAGTCACGGATCTGTCACAATTCAACCTTTTTTAAATGTTTTTGTTTATTCTGAACATACATTACAGATCTCAGCATCCCAGCCGAGTTAAAAAATCTGAATCTTGCCAAGGCACTATACCACTTATTCCACAAAAAGGCAATAGAAACAATAAACTAGCAAATAATTATACAGTACCACTATGTAGTGGAATCCTTCTGCTTAAAAGAAGATATTCTGTACTTCTGTTACAGAGACAAATCCAGCCGAATTTGTCAAGGTAGTTTTCCGAGAGAAACCTCTCAGCAAGAGAAGTGAAATGCAATCCTGTCATGGCTAAATTTTGAATACTTCTGATTAATTATGGCGCAGGAATGCATGTGTTTGCTTTGTTTCTGTCTGGAAGACAGCTACTAAAAGGACAAGTGAACAGAAAATACTGAGAGAAAGTTGTCCATGAGTGTGTTGTGCTTTTCTTTTGCTGTTTGCGGAACAACATACTGATCATAACAACGATTACTCTTGTTCTCTGAAAATCTCCCTTCAGCTAAAATATGCTTTTTAATCTAATCGATCAAAGGAATCAAATAGCAAATAAAAAACAAATAAATACCCATAACCTTACAATGCAGCGAGCTTCAAGTTTCTCTAAATCAAACGAATTTAATTTCAAGGTGAGACACCTGAAAGTTTCTTTCTTCCCATATTGGGGGATTGCATTTAAAGATAAACTGATGGATAGATTGAAAATGTATTTTATTTACTAGCCCAAACAAAAAACGCAATTTTAGGGTTAGCATGGGCTACAGATGCAAGACCGATTAATGAGATTTATAACGCCAAATTATTTGCCATTGCCACCTTTAGGTGCGGTCTTTGGGGCATTGCTGATTAGATAAATGTTTTATACTGGGTCTCTCACAATCTTTTCAAATTGTTTTATTTCACAAAGATCTCAAGCGCGACTTTATCTCCGCCATAATAAATTTGAACTATTTTTCACTGTGGTTTTCAGTCAGGGCAAATAAAAGCACAATTCTAACCCAGTTGCTACCGAGCGATAGCTGTTGCTCTTGCCTCGCAATCAATACACCATGGTTTGGATTCGTATATTTTGAGATTGGATGTTTTTTTGTAGAAGTATTAAAAATTTTATTTGGGACAATTTTATCACCCTCCACTCGGAACAGCAAGAGATCAGTGAAATAATACAGCACTCAGTTGAAACCCATGTTTTGTCCCACTTAACCTGAATTGTAATTTATTAAACTAGAAAAGGTTATTTATCTTTGTTGTAAAGAACAACTGGTTAAACTTACATATCATGGGTTCTGACCATGTCAGCTAGAGGCTTCATGTAGGTGTTGAAGAGGGTGGGCCTGAGGGATGAGCCTTGAGCGACACCGCAAATGGTGCTTGTGGGTTCCGAGGTGAAGGGAGGGAGGCGAATTCTCTGCGTGCGTCCCGTGAGGAATGATGCAATCCATCAGAGTGCGTCTCCCTTGATTCAGATCTGATGCAGTCTCTTGATGAGTGTGTGGTGGGAAACGGGGTCGAAGGCTGCAGAGAGGTCAAGAAGGATCAGGGCAGCCATTTCTCCTCTGTCGATTAGGGAGTGGATGTCATCGGTGGCGGCGATCAGGGTGGGCTCGGTTCTGTGGTTAGCTCAGAAACCAGATTGGGAGGCATCTAGCAGGTCGTTCCTCTGGAGGTGTTCAGCGAGCTGGTGGTTGATGGCCTTCTCCAGGATTTTGGTGGGAAATGGGAGCTGCAAGATTGGGTGGTAGTTCTGGGGTTTGCTGGGGTCTGTAGATGGTTTCTTGAGGAGAGGTCTGACCTCTGCATGTTTCCATGTGTCGGGAAGGTGGCTGTGGTAATAGATGCGTTGATGATGGTGGTGAGTTGGTGGCTGATCTCATTGCTTCCTAGGTTGAAGAGGGGGTGGGGGCAGGGATCCATGGGTACTCCCGAGTAGATGGAGTTCATGATGGCTGTGGTGTCTGGTGTGGTGAGCTGTTCCCATGCAGTGAGCAGTTGGTCGGGGTAAGCTTCCGTTGGCGTGAGGAGGCTGAGGAGGTCAGTGGGTTGGTGTTCAAAGTTCCTGTAGATGGTGGATATCTTATTGTTTAACTTACTTGCTAGGGCATCACAGAGTTCTTGTGATGGAGGGATTGTGTTCTATGTGGCTGTAGGGCTGATAGAGCGAAATGTTCTTGTGAATTGTAGGGGTGCATCATAATCACTGATAGGCCGCACCCACATGTATTCAGACATATATTCGTTTATATTCATTGTATACTCATGTATGTTTAGCAAAGAATGAATAGTTCACTGAGACGAAGTGAACTCAGCAGTATAATGGTGTTAGGATAATGATGTAATGTAATGCTTTTTGAATTGTGTGAACAAAATGCATAGAGGAATTAGTTCGTGTGTGTAATGTAATTGCAGTAGTTTAAACGTGCACCATATTAAAGTTGCACATGTAATTCATTGTTTGCATAATGAATCGTAATGAATATGCTTATAGGGAAAAGTAAGATGTGTGTTTAAAAGTTACATGTAAGGGCCTGACTACATATATGCTTAAGGAAGGCCTGGTATATTCTTATGTTAGCTTATAATGTAGGCCGAAAAGGGTTTCTCTTGGAAAGGCTCTCTGGGCACAAACGGTAGATTTAATTAGCACAGTAGAAGGTTTCTGTTGAACGTATCTTTTGTTGCAGGTGCAAGGACACATGTCTCGTTAGTAAAGACTAACTCTTTGTTTTCAAAAGTTAGAAAGATGGGAGGCATGGTACGGGGAGTGCAATGGAATTTAGGGATGATACTTTCAGCGGAGAAGGCGCCTGGGACTCAAGGTCAACGAAACTGTCCAGGATGAAGTCACCGTTTCTATGGAAAAGCACAAGAAAGAAGACCTGGCCAAGAGGGCGTAAACAAGGCGTGTACCTTTGTAGTATGGTTTTGTATTAGGGATAGTGCCCTGAGGGAGGAGGCCGGAGAAGCGGTAGGGGAGACCTGAGAGAAGGACAGAGCTGAGCTTAGGTATATAGTGATTGCACTTCTTAGGAAGCTTTCACAGCTGACACCTTTTATTCTTTCTTGCACTGGGAAAATCGTTATGCAGGGATGTCACTTAGCGTTAGTGTAGGGACAGCAATTGATTTTAAGCTTGTTTAGGCCCATGAAGAGCAACTTAGAAATAGGAGCAATCATAGTCTGGTTGGTCCTCCTAGAACTTTCTATTCTTCTTATCCTGAGTCGGATGAGACTCCTGCGTAGATTATTATTTGTATTAGTGCCCATCTATTTCTTTAACCTCGTGTTGAGGTGCTTGCACGTTCAGTTATTTTTGGCGATAATAAATTCTCAAACTTGAATTCGGAGTCCGTGGTCCTTTCAGACAAAATGAATGCTGATATCTAACCTGATGAGATTCTCTCCTTTACACTATTCAACAGGTAAAAAGATCTTGGCGGCCAGAGGGTTCTTATAGATAATTAGATAAGAATCGGCGTTATCAGTTGGTAGCAGAGTAGGATGGTTACCTTTGATGGTAAGGGGAGATCTAGAGCAAGATAGGAGATTAAGTTGCCCCATAGAGCCCGAGTGACGCAGATCCAGAGAACCGCGAGAGACGGATGTCGGAGGTCGTGGAAAACTGACGGAGAGTGACGGTGCGGCGGAAGTAGCAGTTCGTAGTAGAGTGAGTATGAAAAGAGTGATGTTTGGTAGATTGCGGTGTTTTATTGTTGTGTGATGTCTTGCGGAGTTGGAACGAAAGTTGTGTGATTGAGAAACGGACCGTGAGCGCGCGCGGGACCGGGAGATTTATTGTGGTGTAGAATACACCCAGAGTTGAGAACGTTGACCAGAGTTGTGGGGGTCACGAGACGTCATTGACAGACCCACTGAAGATAGGGAACACATGAGTGAGTGTGTGAATAACCAACGCAGGTCGTAGGTTATTGTGTGCAGAACATCGAGTGATTGAATCCTATCGAGTATTAGAGGCGATTGTCCAGTCGTTCGTGGACAGACGATTGCCAGATTGAGGTCAACAAGCTCAAGAGGCTGATCGGTCATTGGTAAGACTGACGGTCAGAGAGGTAATTGTTCGGTAGGACGGACATTATTTCAGAGTATAATTGGGACGAATGCGAGTGAGAACAAGTGAATTAGAAAGGAGGGGAACTGCTGCGAGCGGAGGAAAAGTGACGTCAGACAAGAGCCGCGCTGCGATAGGCCGGTTGGTGTGAACCGCGCTGGGATTGGTGGATTGAAATCAGGAAGTAAAAGCGGACATTTTGAGTGCAAATACAAAGTTGATTCATCATGAAATGTTTTAAAGCTTTAAGGGAACTTTGTAGAGGTGATAGACATGTGGTTGTTCGGGAGGGAGAGGAAGCTCCTCCTGAGGACACACCAGCACATTATATGGCAAAGAATGTAGGATTGCATACTATAATTTGGCTCGAGAATTGGCATAAAATGACAGAAACAGAAGGAGATTTGTCGTTCCCTCGATATGGTACTTTCAGGTTAGAGGTGCTGTACCAGCTCAAGAGTGTAATGGCTTCAATACGACCACTACCTAGACCGACACAGTTTGAGGCACTACATGCGTGGATAAGAGCAGCGTATGATAGAAAGAAGGAAAGGTGTCAAGAAAGGGTGAAGAAATCGGTCAGGGCATTCCAAGATGCAAGGTGGGATGCATTGGAGAAAAAGTGGAGAGCGGATACGATCGACGGAGATAAGTTATACCCACTGCTGATACAAAATGGAAAGATTACAAGAATCGATGAGGACGACAGTGATTTAGATGACAGTCTGTTGGATAGGATGTTGGCGGAGAGGCCACCACCATTTAATCCAGATTCAGAAGAGGGAAAGACAACCCCAGCAGTGGCAATAGTTGATGAGAGCCAGAACCAGACTAGCATGAGAGTAGTGGGAAGAATTTCCACAGGAACGGAGGGGGCTACGGCGTCTATGATAACACAGCCTCCTGGGGGGAACACAAGGTTACCGGACTCCTTGACAGTACCGGTTACCATTGGCCCTATAGTATCGGTATATGACCCAGACCGAGTGAGGGAAGGGAGTTCCGTACCGATGAGAAGGGAAGAAGGAAACAGTGAGAGTGGGAATGGGTTTGGAGTAAGGGTGGTTCATTTCCCAAGACCAATAGACACAAGTACGCCGTTACCGGCTACTGCGGACTCTTCATGTGGGCGAGAAGAGGAGAGACCGGAAAGACCGAGGTCTTTACGGGAATCTAAGTCAGCTTTGAGGGAGTGGACACCAACAGTAACGAACCAAGAGGATAGGATGCAAAGAGATAGGGCACAAAATGTCTCGGAAGACAGACCAAGTTCCAGGAATATGGAAGGGAATAGGTCACAAGGACAGAATAGTGACTGTGATGAGCGAGATGGCTCGGGTTGTCGAGAAGTACTGAGGAGTGCAGTACAGGCAAGGTTGCTAGACGTAGTGAGGCTGAAAGCAGAGGTAGACGAAATGATCAGTGGGGGTCTGCCTTTGGAAAGGATAGAAATTTATGGATCAGATGAGCTGCTGTTTGTAGCAAAAGATGTGACTCGAAAAGCTAGAATGGCACATGATAGATTGAAGGAATTGGCCAAAAGATATGAGGTGGACCTGAACAAAACTAAAGCGTTACAGGGACCACATAGATTGCATTACAGTGATCAGGAGTTGGAGGAGAAAAGAATCACAGGATTAAAGACGCACACCAGAGACCTGATCATAGGAATGAGAATATGGATTTTGTTGGACAAATGGGAAGAAAGGTGGTCCAAAAAGAAACCAGTAAAGAGAGCAGAAGGGGAAACGCCGCCGCCAGGAGGGGGGCGACGGGTGTTGGAAATTTTCCTTTACGGGAAGTACAGAATGGAGGGTACGTGCATGTACCGTGGAATAGAGGTGATTTGGCTGCATTTACAAATGATTTTCCTCGGCTGAGGGAAAAACCGGTGGAGTGGTACAAGCAGGTTGAGCGGTTTGTGAAGATTTCAAAAGTATTGTGGATTGATTTGAACACCTTGTTTGACATAGTGGTACCAGGAGATTTGTGGACAGCATGTAAAGTCGCTATTGAGTGGCCGACTTCGGAACCGAAAAGAGAGGCGGTTACAAATGGTCCATCACCTGATGTCATGAAAAAGTATGAGCAGGTGATTACATGGCTGAAGTCGAAGATTTCACCTCAGGATATAGATTGGGTTAAGATAGATCGGACTGTACAGGAACCCAAGGAAACGGTGCATGAATACTATGAAAGACTTCTGCAAGTTTTTAAACAGTATAGTGGGTTAGATGTTTTGGACCCTAAGGATATGGGACAGTTTGTCTCAAAGTTTGTAACGGGTCTGAGAGTGGAAATCAGCCTCATGATACAGCACCATTTGATCTGCTGGCAGAACAAGCCACTAGATGAAATTTTGCGGTACGCGAGGTACTGTAGTGATGAGGTGGATTCAAAACATCGAAAGCTAAAAGACAAATTGATGCTTGTCCAGATGCAGACAGCACAGAATCAGCCTAGTGGAGGGACCTTGGGGAGAAAGCAAGGAAATTTCCAGGGAAACCAGAATAATCAGGTACAGGGAAAGGGAAAACCAGTAGACCCCAAGACAGGAGTGGACGTGGCCACACTAAAGAAGACCACTGCGTGTCATCTTTGTCGCCAGGTCGGACATTGGAAACGCGAGTGTCCTTTGAACCCAGCTAATCAGGTACAGGAAGAGGAAGAGGGGGCTCAGGCACCCGCGCAAGAGGTGGTTAACACAATAACGAGACCTAGAACGATGAAAGGGGGGTTTACAATTCTCATGCTCAGATTCCCCAAGCTCCAAGGTTTTCACAAGGAACACGAACGTATCAACAGATGCCCCTGTTCGAACGCTATGCTGAGGATAGCTTAGACCCTTTATCCTGACGGTGCCTGAGGGGGAGGAAGACTGCACACTTGGAGCGGTCTTGGAGGTAGACCAGAGAGGACCTTTTGTAGAGGCAGAGATTGAGGGCAATCCTGCAACACTTTTGGTTGATACTGGAGCTACCCGGTCTACTGTAAGATCTGCAGTAGTCCCTAACCTACCCCTCTCGGGACAATCGATCCAGGTTGTTGGAGTAGCGAACAAGAAGATGAGCAGCCCATTGACAGAACCGATCTTAGTAAAGATAGGTACTTTCCAAACTAGACATCAGTTTGTAGTATGTGACACGAGTCCAGTTTGTCTTTTGGGAAGAGATCTGTTGTGCAAATTGAACTGCACGATTTATTGTACACCACGAGGAGTGGAGGTCCAGACGAGAGATGATGATGCTGACTTTAAGATGGCCAATCAGCATCTGTGTATAGATCTGTACCCAATGGTGACTGTGGAAGAACTTCCACATGATCTGAGAGACGCAGTGTCGCCTGTGGTGTGGGATTTCGCAGGAGACGAAATAGGTTTAATCAGAGGGGTTGAACCAGTGCGGATTGAGGTGAAACAGAATGTTGATTTCCCCAGAACACCTCAATACAATTTATCGATAGAAACGATTGCAGGAATAAAACCTGTGATCGAGACTTTCATTGAGAAGGGTATTTTGAAGGAGATCAGAGGTAGTCCCTGTAATTCACCCATAATGGGACTACAGAAACCGAGCGGGAAATACAGGATCGTGCAAGACCTGCGAAAGGTCAACATGATAGTTGTCCCTTGTTGTCCAGTGGTACCGAATCCTTCAGTAATACTGTTCCAGATCCCATGTGAAGCCGAGTGGTTTACGGTTATCGATTTGTGTCAAGCCTTCTTTTCGATACCGCTCCACGAGGAAAGCCAATTTCTTTTTGCGTTCAGGCTAGAGAATCGCGTGTTAACATGGTGTCGTATCCCTCAAGGGTATACGGAAAGTCCATCGATCTTTAACCAGATCCTGAAGAAGAACCTTGAGAGTCTTGTGTTGCCGCAGAACTCAGTTCTCGTGCAGTACATAGATGACTTGCTCATTGCCTCAGAAACAGAAGATGCTTGCAGAATTGACACAGTAGCCTTGTTGAACCACTTAGCAGAGAATGGACATAAGGTGTCCCCGAACAAGCTGCAGTACTGTTTGAATGAGGTACAGTACTTGGGACACAGATTAGAAAAAGGCAAGAGGAAGGTGTCACCAGATCGAATTGAGGCAATAATGAGCATGGCGGTACCCACTACACAGAGGGAAGTTAGGATGTTTCTGGGAATGGTTGGCTATTGTCGACAGTGGATTCCTAGTTTCTCCTTGAGAGCAAAGCCTCTGCAGAGGCTTACGCACAAGGATGTGAGTGATCCGGTACCATGGGACGAGGAGTGCTTGATGTCATTCCTGCAGTTGAGAGATGATTTGTGCAGGGCTCCCGCACTGGGAATGCCTGATTACAACAAGGCCTTTTCATTGTTTTGTTACGAGAGAGGAGGATGTGCATTAGCAGTGTTAGCTCAGAACCATGGAGGTGTCCGTAGACCAGTTGCTTATTTTTCAGCTACTTTAGATCCAGTAGCTTCTGCGTTGCCCGGATGTCTAAGATCCGTTGCTGCAACAGGTGTCAGCATTGAAAGATGTGAAAGCATTGTAATGGGACATCCATTGACTGTACATGTACCACATTCGGTTGAGTTATTAATGACCAGGACCAAGACCCAGCACCTAACGAACAATAGGTTAACAAGGTACGAGCAAGTCATACTTGCCGCAGAGAATGTGACTCTGAAAAGGTGCTCCATCTTGAACCCTGCGACATTGATGCCTATACCGAACACAGATGATGAAGATTGTGAGGACCATGACTGTCTCGATGTGACCGAACTTTGCACCAAACCGAGACCTGACATTGTCGATGAGCCATTGGATGACCCAGATGAAATTTTCTTTGTCGATGGTTCATGCTTAAGAGACAGTGTGGGGCAATTGAGAGCAGCGTTTGCTGTATGTACTATTTCAGGAGTGGTCGACGCCGCTTGCCTAGAAGGAGTACGCTCCGCGCAGGTAGCTGAGATCATTGCCTTGACCCGTGCCTGTTTGGCCGCTGATCGAATTCGAATCACGATTTACACAGACAGCCAATACGGCTTTGGCGTGGTGCATGACTTCGGGCAGTTATGGTCTCAGAGGGGATTTTTGACATCATCTGGCTCACCCATTCGTAATGGAGAATATGTAAGACAATTGTTAGAAGCGTTACAGCATCCGAAAGAAATTGCTGTTGTAAAGTGTTCAGCCCATGGGAAGGGGGAGGACTTTGTATCCTTGGGTAATAACTACGCAGATGAGGTAGCCCGCTTCTGCGCAGAACAAGGATGCATATACACAGGCAGGGAGATAGAAGAGAGCCAAGAGGGAACCGATCTCAGCATAATGTTGGCCATGGCAGACACTTGGGAAGAGCTTAAGAGATTACAAGATGAAGTCTCAACCAAGGAAAGAGAGGGCTGGATCAAGGCTGGGTGCGAGAGAGGAGAAGTGGATGTGTGGGTATCAACCGATGGGAGAGCTGTGTTGCCGGAAGAATTGCTGAGTCCGATGGCAAGATTGATACATGGTCAGGCACACCTGGGTAGAGACGCAATGATGAGGGTATTCAGACAGACGTGGTATAACCCACGGTTCCGAGCAATGGCTGAGACGGTATGTCAGAGGTGTGTTACATGTCAACAGATGAATGCTGGAAAGAAAACTGTAGTCACACTGAGTCATATTGGAAGGTCAGGAGGGCCCTTCAATAGATTACAGCTGGATTTCGTGGAGATGCCTAGGTGCAATGGCTTGAGGTACATTCTAGTGATAGTATGTATATTCTCACGGTGGGTGGAGGCATACCCCACACGAAGGTGTGACACTCTGACAGTGGCTAAATTACTGTTGAGGGAGCTTATCCCTAGATTCGGGATCCCGACCTCTTTGGAATCAGATAGAGGTGGGCACTTCCATAGCGAAATCATGAAGTTACTTTGTGCAGCATTGAACATTGACCAGAGACTCCACTGTAGCTACAGACCAGAGGCTTCTGGGATGGTGGAACAAGTTAATGGAACTTTGAAGGCCCGGATGGCAAAAATGTGTTCTTCAACATCCCTGAAATGGCCCGACGCCTTGCCACTGGTGCTCATGAGCATGCGAAGTGTCCCAGACAGAAAGACCGGGTTGTCCCCCCATGAAATAATAATGGGGAGGGCAATGAGACTGCCAGCAGTACCAACTACAGCCTTGATAAACATCACTGATGATTTGATTCTCGATTATTGTAAAGGACTCTCTGATGTGGTCCGTTCTGTATCCCAGCAGGTGCAAGCAGCTGTGGTTCCAGCCTCGAGTGATCTGTGCCACGACTTGTGTCCCGGTGACTGGGTGCTCGTCCGGAAGCACGTGAGGAAGAGTTGCTTGGATGCCCGTTGGCGTGGCCCGTATCAGGTGATACTTATCACGAACACAGCAGTAAAGTGTGGAGGATTGCCGAACTGGGTGCATGCTTCCCATACCCGCAGAGTTCCAGCACCCTTGGAAGAAACAGCTCCTCTCGTAAATGAAAACCCAGCTGACGTGGTAGGGCCACATGAGAGGACAAGTCAAGCTGTAAGGGTCGCTGACACAGCTGGTGGTGCACTAGAGCAAGCTGAAGGGGGTTTCCACAGTTCGAACCCTGACTCAGGCACCGAAGAAAGAGAAGGTGCAGTGGGCGGAGAAGAGTCAAATGCAGCAGAAAGAGGAAATAGTGCACTGGGTATAGAAGGGGAAGGCAGACGAACGAACAGAAGTGCTGAAAGTTGGCCTGAAAGACAGAGGCGACTGAACCTGAGGTTAGCACCTGAGAGAGACCTTGCTCCAGTGTCCGAAGTATCTGAAACCGAAGCAAGCGACGAAGACCAAGCACAAGACAGTCGGCGAAGGTCCAAGAGAACAAGAGTGCCTTGTCGCAGATACTCTACCCCTGAGTGGACTTACACTGTGTTTGATGCAGGGGGTGGTGAATACAGGGAGACTGAAGTCAGTGGAGGTGTTCAGTCGGAGCCCGAAACTGGTGGTGAAGGTGGTGCTGCGGATGCCAGGGTTCGAGATAGACGGAACACTGACACTCACGATTCCGAATCCCCCACTTCTGAGTGAAGTCCGAAACTTGCTTTTGCATCGGGTCGAATTCCCGCCTTTCGGAGCTGAGCCGTTTTCACACGAAGTGCTGCTTTTGCGTCTTGAACTTTTGTATCACGTTCTGGTCGTGCTTAATGAGGATCTCATTATGGATCAGTAATGAACTGTAAATAAAAGTCTAAAAGAAGAAGATAACCTAGGTCCGAGTGGAAGAAGAATAAACTTAGGGACTTTCCACAAGAAGAGGAACGAAAACTAGGGAAGTCTTTTTCTGGACTGTGTAAATAAGTTGTGATCGGAAAGGGAAAGCCCGGAGATTTCATGGTTGCTCGAGCTGGTTAAGCAAGTCATAAATAAAGGACAGAGACTTTTCTGAGTTCTTTGCGATAACCAAGACTTTTTGAGAACTTTCGAAATCATGGAGCCGGGAAATCCCAATCGTAGAGCAAAGTGGATTATAGGCATTCTTATAAGTAGTGTGATAATTTCTATAATCATAGTAGTTGTAGTCTCATATACTGGTTCGCATGAGCCAGAAGTAGAGGTAGTGACAGGGACACCGACACCTATCACACCTAGCCAGAAGGGGGTAGACAGGGCAGCTGATAGAGCTATGATATTAGAAGAAAGCCGTAGACTACATGTAGATTTGTCTAAGGGTGATTTTAAGCTTAATGCGTATGCTAAGTTGTTGTATGAGTATGTTGACGTGATGGATGCGAAAGATTGTTATGTGTGTATGCAGTTGCCTACTTCGGTGGATGAGGGTATTAGGTATCATCATCTTCCACTGACTTATGGTATTTCATGTAGTCTTTTGCTTAGCTTGTTTTATGAGAGAGAGCAGTTCGAGTATTTCTTTTCCAATTTCGACGCAGTGCTTCCTGAAGTCCCAGCCTACAAGCATTTGAATAAGTATGACTATTATAAGACTGAGGACAGACTGAGGAAGTACTTCATACCGAGTTTGGAATTGGATACAGCATTCGCACACAGACACAATCTGACTTGCTTGATGTCGGATGTAGAGAGAAAGTTTGTAGATCAGGTTGAAGATAGGTATAGAAAGCTGACTGAATCCCGAGATTTAGGGCATCACAGGACAGATTGGACAGAGGAAGAACGGTTGCATAAGACCAAGGGAAGCTATGGTCCTATAGCGTTGGATAAGGAGCAGAGGGGTAAGTTGTGTATAAGGCGTTATCAGACTTACTACGAAAAGGTTCCAGTGGGACAGAGTACTTGTGATCACGTTTTCACCATGGCAGATGAGGCAAAAGATTTTCTCCAAGGTCCTGTACAAGTGATACCTACGGTGTATTACGTATGTGGGAAGAATGCTTACGTGAGGTTGCCTGCAAATTGGTATGGAACATGTTATTTGTCAATAATATTTCCAAAGATTTACCATACAGAAGACTTAAATCTTCTGGAGGGTGGAGAGCATTCAAGAACGAGAAGAGCTGCAAGTGCAGGAATCGTTGTGGGGGATATCTTTGGAGCTATGATACCTAGTCTAGGAGTAGTCTTGAATGATGTGAAGATCCGGAGGTTAGCGACGGTGGTGGATGAATTTTCGATGAACACAGCAAAATCGTTGGTGTTGGTGGAAGGAGAGATGTTGTCGATAAGGGGAATGGTTTTGCAGAATCGCCTTGCTTTGGATGTCCTATTGGCAAAAGAGGGCGGAGTCTGTAAAATGCTGAAGGTTCAAGAGTGCTGCACTTATATACCAGACCGTAGCAAGGATCTGGAGAAATATATAAGTAACATCACTATGATCCACACAAAGATAGCGGATTTGACCGAAGAAGGGGCCTGGGAAAAGGTCGGAAAGGGTTTTGGTCAAGTGGGAGGTTGGTTTGCAAACCTAGGAAAGGGATTCCTTGGGTACTTCCTGAGACCACTCCTTATCTTGGTGGTTTGTGTGGCTGGCTTGTGGATTATGGTTAAGGCCTACAAATGGTATCGAGCAGGCAGAGTCAAGAGAGCTTTGAGGGAAAATGACATGAGATTGGCAAGATTGCAGGACAATCAGTATCAAAGGCTCAAGAGCATGGAGAACTTCAGATCAGGGAAGATGGGAACAAGTTCTGTTTAGGTCGGTTCCTTCTCCGAGGGAGTAGAATGAGATGTGATGACAGGAGTCATCAAAGGGGGAACTGATAGAGCGAAATGTTCTTGTGAATTGTAGGGGTGCATCATAATCACTGATAGGCCGCACCCACATGTATTCAGACATATATTCGTTTATATTCATTGTATACTCATGTATGTTTAGCAAAGAATGAATAGTTCACTGAGACGAAGTGAACTCAGCAGTATAATGGTGTTAGGATAATGATGTAATGTAATGCTTTTTGAATTGTGTGAACAAAATGCATAGAGGAATTAGTTCGTGTGTGTAATGTAATTGCAGTAGTTTAAACGTGCACCATATTAAAGTTGCACATGTAATTCATTGTTTGCATAATGAATCGTAATGAATATGCTTATAGGGAAAAGTAAGATGTGTGTTTAAAAGTTACATGTAAGGGCCTGACTACATATATGCTTAAGGAAGGCCTGGTATATTCTTATGTTAGCTTATAATGTAGGCCGAAAAGGGTTTCTCTTGGAAAGGCTCTCTGGGCACAAACGGTAGATTTAATTAGCACAGTAGAAGGTTTCTGTTGAACGTATCTTTTGTTGCAGGTGCAAGGACACATGTCTCGTTAGTAAAGACTAACTCTTTGTTTTCAAAAGTTAGAAAGATGGGAGGCATGGTACGGGGAGTGCAATGGAATTTAGGGATGATACTTTCAGCGGAGAAGGCGCCTGGGACTCAAGGTCAACGAAACTGTCCAGGATGAAGTCACCGTTTCTATGGAAAAGCACAAGAAAGAAGACCTGGCCAAGAGGGCGTAAACAAGGCGTGTACCTTTGTAGTATGGTTTTGTATTAGGGATAGTGCCCTGAGGGAGGAGGCCGGAGAAGCGGTAGGGGAGACCTGAGAGAAGGACAGAGCTGAGCTTAGGTATATAGTGATTGCACTTCTTAGGAAGCTTTCACAGCTGACACCTTTTATTCTTTCTTGCACTGGGAAAATCGTTATGCAGGGATGTCACTTAGCGTTAGTGTAGGGACAGCAATTGATTTTAAGCTTGTTTAGGCCCATGAAGAGCAACTTAGAAATAGGAGCAATCATAGTCTGGTTGGTCCTCCTAGAACTTTCTATTCTTCTTATCCTGAGTCGGATGAGACTCCTGCGTAGATTATTATTTGTATTAGTGCCCATCTATTTCTTTAACCTCGTGTTGAGGTGCTTGCACGTTCAGTTATTTTTGGCGATAATAAATTCTCAAACTTGAATTCGGAGTCCGTGGTCCTTTCAGACAAAATGAATGCTGATATCTAACCTGATGAGATTCTCTCCTTTACACTATTCAACAGGTAAAAAGATCTTGGCGGCCAGAGGGTTCTTATAGATAATTAGATAAGAATCGGCGTTATCAGGGCAGGAGAACTCTCTGAGAGATGGTGAAGTGTTCTTTGGTGTGGTTGGCACTTGCCTCAATGTGGACTGCAGAGGTGTCCTTTTTTTGCGTCTTTGAGTCGTCAGTGGTATCTGTTGAGGGCTGACTTGAAGGTGGCTCTGTCTGAATCGTCTCTACTGGTATGTGATCTTCTCTATAGTTGTTTGCAGCTACATTTCATTGTGCTGAGTTCCGGTATGTACCAACTGGCTTGTTTGGTGGCTCTGCGGGTTTTTGACTGGTGTGACAGGGGCGACTCGGTCGGCGGCGTTGGTGATCCAGGTGTTGAAGTTTTCGACTGCCTGTTCCAAGTTGGGTGTGACTTGGGGCTGGCAGGTGTTGAGTGCGTCCATCCATTTATTTATTTAGAGTTTTATATAGCGTGAACATAACCCAAGAGGGTATCAGAGCACTTTGCAAATGATCAGGGTGAGAGATACAGGTAAGTCTGGCAATAATAAACAATAATAACAATCACACTAACAGTACAGGAAGAATCAGTGCCTAGGCGGGGGTGAAAAAAACTTCCACTAGTCCAACATTGCACTTTATAAATGATCAGGATGAGAGAAACAGGTAAGGCAGGCAATATAAACAATAATAACAATCACAATAACAGTACAGGAATTAGCTGTACCCAGGTGGGGTGAAGAACTCCATCTAGTCACAACAATTCCTATTATTGTAAAGCGCGAACATAGCACCCCTAAGGGTTTAAAGGTGCTGGGGGCCGTCGGGGAGATTAAGTGAGCTATTGCCCAGAGTCACATGATGCTGAGCTGAGCTGCCGCTGGCACCAGGATCAAGCTGTGAGCCCGCGCTCTAGAGTTAGCCGCTCTGGCCGCTGCGCCACATCTCTCCATCCATAGTCCAACAGCGAGATCAACAGAACAGGTAAAAGTGCCGGGAGATAGACCACAAGTGTGGACAGTGTGCATTATCAGTGCCGGAGAGAAGAGCTCATGGGAGCTAGAGCAAGAATTTGTTCATCAGTTGCACTTTCACTTGTTTTTTGAAAGATGCAGGTGAAGAGTTAACTCGGATCTCAGACGGTAGGAAATTTCAGATTGTCAGTGCAATGCCAGAGAAGGCTCGATTGTAAGTTTTCTTCTTCTTGAATTTCCTCGGTTTCAACATTAAAGACGTGGCGTTTTCTGAGATACTAGAACCACCAGACAACTCCAGCTTTTGTGCAATGTACATATGGGTGTTAGAGTGTATGGCTTTGTGTGTCATACAGGCAACTTTTGAATGAATTCTTGCCTTGTAAGGGAGCCAGTTTAGTGATTACAAATCAGGTGTGGTGTTGTTATTGCATTTAGCTCTAGTAATGAGTCTTGCTGCTGAGTTAAGGGAGGCCCTTAGGGGGGCCAACTTTGATCTAGGAAGGCCACAAAGGGTTACATTTCCATAATCCAGCCTCGAAATCACTAGGGCTAGAACAACTGACGTGAAGTCATAGAGGAGGAGGAAGAGTTTGATTTTCCTTAAGATGCTCAATTGGAAGTTAGCTCCTCTAGTGGCTGGGCTGTTGTGCACCTGCATGTTCAAGTTCTTGTCAAGCATTATTCGGAGTGATTTGGTGAAATAGATGACATGAGGAATGCAATTGAGGGCTGCTAAATGGTGCATCCATTCAGCAATGTCGAGTGATTTTTTGGAGGGTGTAATTAAAAGGAATTCTGTTTTGTGAGTATTTAGTTTGAGGTGGTTGCAGTTTAATCAATTTTGAGTTTTTTGTAGCGTTTGGCTGCGAGACCTAATATCTTCCAAGTAAATTTGGGTGTCATCGGCGTACATGTGATAGTTGATGTTTGATGATTTCAGAACAGGTTAAAGAGAGTGGGTAAGAGCGAGGAACCCTGCAGTACTCCTAATGAGACAGATGTGGAGGTGGACAGGGAATGATTAATCTTTATTCTTTGGGATCTACTACGGAGGAAGGAGGTGAACCAGTCTATGACGGGACCAGAAAGCCCCATCCTGCATTCCAGTAAGTCAAGGAGGCTGTCATGTTTGACCATATCAAATGATGATGAGAAGTCGAGGAGGATTAGAAGGCAGGATTCATTTTGATCAAGCATTTGTGACGCCTGATCAACTATTTGAGTTAGGGCGGAATCAGTGCCATGTCCCTGACAGAAGCCAGATTGGTAATGATCTAAGAGTTGGAATTGCTCTAAGTGATTGCATAGCTGAGCATGGACACATTTCTCAAGGAGGTTTGAAAGAGTCTGGATGCTGGAGATGGGCCGGAAGTTATTTAGATCAGTGTGGTCCGCCGTGGGGTTTTTAAGAATGGGGCTTACCTGTCCAGACTTGAGGCAGTCTGGAATAGCGCCTTGAAGTAATGAAGCATTTACTATTTTGTCAAGAGTGGGAGAAGAGGGGTTTTAATCTCACTGGAGAGATTTGAAGGAAGTGGATTGCTGAAGTGGTTTCAAGGTTTAAGGTTTGACAAGAATTTTGGTATGGTAGTTTCATCAGACGTTTTGAATGAACACCATGAGGCATTATTTTTCAGGGTGTGTGTGTCTTTGACTAGATGGGTGAGGCTGATGCTGTCCATTCATTCAAAGCGGCTGGCGGAGTTCATGTCTGTCTGGTCATCCAGGTGGAAGTTAAAGTCTCCAAAGAAGATGTAGTGCTTAGTTACAATGGTGAGAGGGGCAATGAAGTCTGTTATGGCTTCACAGAGGCCCATGCGATGTCCAGGGGATCTGTAGGCTAGGGTGCCTTTGATGGTAGTTTTGTCATCGGCGTGGAGTTGAAAATTCAGGTGCTCCATGATCGGAGTGGTGTTGTCCTCAGTAGTGGTGCCGCGGATTGATTCTTTGTGGATGATGGCGATGCCACCTCTGTGTTTGTTGGTGCGATCCCAGTGTGCCACTTTGTAGCCATGGGGAGTCGCTGTGGTGATGGGGGGGCAGAGGAGGGGTTGTGCCAGGTTTCTGTGATGGACATTACGTTGAGTGCAAGGGTAGAGATGTTGTCCCAGACTTCAGTGGCGTGTTTGCAGAGCGATCTGGCATTGATCAGGAGGCATTGGAGTGGTTCAGGGGAGGTGTCGGTTGGCAGGGTGTGCACGGCGTGGGTTTCAGTGTGGGCTAGGTAGTCCTGGGTTGCAGGAGATGAGATACCGGTGGCAGGGGAACAGTCCAGCTATGGAGAGAGGAGATGTGAGGCAGCAGTTGTTGATGTGTCTGGGGTCCACGGCTCAAAGATCTGCGTTGGAGTACCCATAGGTGTCCGGAGGGCCAGGGTTCCTGGCGTTGGGCACAGTCCAGGCACGGACGGGCGTGGATGGGTGCGGCCAGGCTTGCCTTTGGTGCGCCTTAGGTGCACTGGTGGTGCGGCTGCACTGCAGCCTTCATTAAGTAGGTCCTGGGAGGGGAGTTGGGGAGGTGGGCGGCAGGAAACTGGTGGTGGGAAGTGGGTGGTGGGAAGCAGAAGAGGCTATGAGCTGGCTGTCAGGCTGACTACCGAGGCTCACTCAGCAGGGCAGCCTAGCAGCAGTCAGGCATGAAAAGGGCCATGGGAGGAAGAGGCACTGACTGGCAGCAAGGGGAGCTGGTGAGGACCCCTTTTCTAGTGGAGGGTGTTGTAGTGCCAGTGGCTGACTAAGTGTGTTGCTGGAGTACACGTATGACTTCTATGGGTCCTTTCAGGCTATAGTAACTATAGAAGAACAGTTTGTGAATAGCAATGGCCTTACACTTTTGTGGATGTGTTCAAGTCCCTGTCTAAACCCCTCATTAACCATCCGTTAACGCCTCCTTACTCCTCCCTTAACCCCCTTTCATTTAGTATTAAATATTCCATGTTTTTCAGTCACTTTACTATCAAAAAGTATACCTACATGTGCTGAGATCGCCGCAGTTGGGGTAAAGATCTCAACATGTAAAAGATAGGAGAGGTGGTGAAGCAGGCCTCCTCATGTAGGTTAGTGAATAGCATAGCACAAAATGCAGATTGTGAATAGGCCCCATAGTGTTGATTTGCATATTGGTATCTTATCTGATTTTTAATTTAAGATTGATACATGGTAAAAAGACTGGATTACTTTTACTTTCACATTAACCAAGAAGATCCATTACTGAACTTGACATTTAACAATTCTTTGTGAACTAGGTACAAACAAGCACAACCATACAACCACATAGGTGGATACTGACAAAATTGTTGAAAAAGATTCCCCAGGTTATGAAAATGCTACGGTGTCAACAAAACATAAATGTGCAGTTGCAGTTTTAGCTATCCCAAAAAATTGTGTATGTGTTATTTCATTTGAAGGTTGGTTGAGCAGCTGTTTTTTAATCCAATACTATGGCTTAAATAAAAATTGTTCCCAATGAAATAGCAACATTGATCTGTTGTTCTTTAATGACCAGATGTATCCCCTACACTTTGAGATAATCACTACTGTTGCACCTCCACAGGACAAATGTCTTTCTATGTGCTCAAATATTCTAATTAAATCTTGAACTTCAGGGATGCCAGTGCTCCACGGACTGTCATCCCTGTGGTACGACCACAGTTTTCAAGTCCAAATTTCTCCTTCCAAAACAGTGCTAATGATTTCATCGGCAGTCAGAAACTAGCCATCCTGCAAACATTAAATCGCCCAAGGGAGAGGAAAGGATCACTTCTTGTGCTGTAGAAAAAAGCGTAATGTATTCAGTTTGTCTTACCTATTAGTTTGCGATTTTTCTTTTAAAGTCCTTCCACCTCTAAATAAGCAATACACAATTATGTATATCTAGTGCCGGAATTGAAAACAATAGTTCTTTACCCATGCATGACCTAGTTTTATCCCTAAGGTCCTCATTATATTGCACCTCGTGGGCATCTATTTCGTTTGTGTTTTTCAGAAGTGCACAACCATCCTAGGTAGATTCCAACACTTCCTTCCTGCATTGAAAGTGTAGGTACGCTGTACCTGCTTATAGGCATGCGCGTCCCCCAAACGTGCTGTAAAAAGTACTATTTCTTAGAGGTGGGCGAGCCACTGAAAGCTTGGGCCAGGCTCGAGCCTGAAGCCTGGCTCTGGCTCAGCTCGAAGTCCTGTTGGAACCTCGTGCCCATAACGAGCCAAACTTTCATGTGACTTATGCCTATCTGCCTACCTCCAGGAACTGCCATTATGGTCAGAGTTGCCGACTGTGGACCTGGGGATCTAGGTTGGAGTCTCGGCGTCGTCTCAAATTTCTGTGAGCCTGGTCAAATCACTTGATCTCCTCATGCCTATAATACAGGTATGTGACCTTGTGTAATGTAACTGATGCTCATGTTAAGCGCTTGGCCATTGGGCCGAGTTCGCGTTGTATTTCAAAAGTGCAGAAAAAAGAACTAAGAAACAAAGCATTCTCATAAGGAAAGAGAAATTGATACGCACTTCTCGCTGATTTGCACAAAGTGAAACCAGAAAACCTCGGCAAATTGCTGCTTCCCGCTTAATATGAAAGTGCTTTCAAATATGTGAGTTCAGACTACCAGTTGTACAAAAGTGTCACTTTTAATAAGTACTCCTCAATGCAGTGCAATGAAGTGCTTTATTAATGTCAAAGCATCCACATTTCAAAGAAATACACTTTTCTTTTTTGAATTTTGAAGGGACTTTATCATATTTTATAGATGTTTGTTGAATGATTTATATAACTAGCAAATATTTTCAGGTCTCGGCACGTGCATGGGTTCTAAGATCCGAGCCAGACCATTGGCTTGGCTCTGTCTCGACTCTCCCTGTTAATTTCTTGTCTCTAATATTTCTTAATGCAAAAAAATGTATCCTAAAATTTAAATTAGCCTCGCATATTAATATGTCTTTTCTGCGTCGCCAAGATTTTCTTCTTCCCCTTTGCTCTTAACCCGCATAATGATTTACTGCACTGTTTTAGGGGAAGCGTGATTTCAAACAGCACATTTATGGAATGCTCCAAATCTGGGTGGCAAGATAAGTTCTACCATATCATCTACTGTTAACATGACGGTCTCCAAAAGATGTTAGCACTCAAATAACAACAACAAAAATTTACATTCTTAAGTACATTTGTTTGAAGCAGACTCAAAAGTGACCATTTAGTTAAATAAGGTGGTAATTCTAATTGGATTTAAATTGCACTTACTACCCCTCACGAGGCGTTGAAGTGCTTTACGACGAGTAGCACATTACTCTGGAACCCAAGGTCAGTGGTTAAACCAGTGGCTAAGGTGAATTAGTCATGTGCTATCAAGAAAAACTGCATGAATTTATTCCAGCTGCTTTGTGACAGATTATATAGTTCCAGTTAGGTGTGATCATTAGTGGGGGCTATGTGGTTTCAGGTAAATGGTTGGTGAGATCAATAGGCTGGTGGAGATGAGGTAATTTTAGGTTACAGGGATAGAGTTTAAAGAGGAGACGTTGTGATCTATTAAATGAGGTATCAGCCAATTGCAGAATTGCAATAAGAAGGTTTAAGGCAAACAGGCATGAGAGGAGGCTGCACTCAGGGTTAGAGGTATGGAGAAGATGGAAGGTAAGACGAGGGTCACTCTGAAGAAAGAATTATGTCAAGGTCAATTTCTCATGCAGGGTTTTAGGAGTATAGTGGGTAAAGGCTTTCTGAGATAGCAATCAATCAGAAAATGTAAGTTGTAGAAAGAAACAATATTGCAACTAGGGCCATATTTACAAGGGGATTGCGCCACCAGAACGTCACTTTTACCAACGTTCTCGTGGTACAATGCCCTGCACCATATTTACAAAGTGCCGTTAAGCCACTTTTTGTGGCTTAAAGCCGCTTTGTAGATATGCTACCCTTTCCCTTAGGTATCTGCATGAAAGGGGCATGCAATGGGTGTTGCTGTGGACGTTACACCGCAACACCCATTGCTTTTTGATGCTGCCCCAGATATACAAGGATCTGTAAATCTAAGGCAGTGCCAAAAACTAATGCCATGCAATAGCAGGCTCTTGAATGGCGCAACGAGAAGAAATATTTTTATTTCTACTCGTTTTTGCTTTTTCTATGTGTGCTGCAGAATGCAGCATGCATAGAAATAGAAAATTGCCATTAATTATCGTTTTTCTTTCCTGCACATAAACAATCATTAAATAATGGCGATTTGCTACTTTTGTGTGTGCTGCAGAATGCAGCACACATAGAAGTAGCAAATCGCTATAATTGATTGTTTATGTGCAGGAAAGGACATCTTACTGCACACAAACAATAATTCCCTGCAACAGAGTCACCCTTTCACTATGGCGCAAGGGTGTCGCCAGCGCTAGGGAAAACACAGGGGTCTGCCGTGTTGTTGTAAATACGGCGCATCCCTGCCTTTTGGAAATGGCGAAGCGTGGTGCTGCAAAATTTGCTGCAGCTCCACTCTCCATCATTTCCTTGTACATATGCCACCTAGTGCTCACTATCCGGGGCAGACAGCTCAAACATGCAATTCCAAGTGTACACATCATTTAAAGATGAATCACCTTAGCCAGTTGTGTGCCAAGCCTAGGACAGCTCTTTTAGCATAGCCCTGAGTATAGTAGTAAGTACATAGTGCCAATGACCCAAAAAATACAAAAACAAACAAGTTACTTCTTTTGATAACATTTCTGTTGAATACTCTCACCACAGATTCCTCACCTTTAGAATCCTCAGAGGCACCAGACTATATCCGAAAACTGGTGTGGACTCCATGGAACACTAAAGTTCACAATTTGTGAAAGGCAGAGGCTACTCTACCAAAGATGCGGGCTCAGATTGTCCCCAAAGCACACTTTGCAGTCCTTGCAGATACTGGGACAGACAGTGATACATGATAATCTCCACTTCCACCCGTCGCAGTGCTGAGCTGCTTTTATGGTCTGGATTGACCGTGCAGCTGTCGCTAGAAAATTATGTAATAATCACTAGAGAGGGGTGTTGGCTACTTCCACATGTTGGTAGCCAGGACTGCATGTTTTGATCGGGCAGAAGTTATGTGCTTCCACAAAAATGTGCTCCCCCACCAAGTCAGCTATGGTAAGTTTTTTTATTTATCCAGCTGCCTGAGCTGAAACTTTCAGGAGCCCACACATGACATTGTAATGCTATTAACATGTCTTAGATAATTAGATATTTTATGGTGTTTGTCTTTCTCTGGCAACAGCACAGCTGAGAGAAGGGCAGATATGAGGAATGCATTGAAGTCCCAGTATCCTCCCCTTCCATTTTTAACTTTAAACTTTGGAGTGCACATTTGTGATTGAGGGCAGTATTAGATACCAAGGGCTACACTAATCTACATGGATTGTTCGGTGTTGCTGGACAGTGCAACTGTCACCTAAATATATGTGATCAACAAAAACAAACTATTGAGAGAGGGGCTTAGGCTCCGTCCACATGTTGGTTCCCCTGAGTACAGGATTTGATTTTGTCTTTGAATGTGTGTGATTTCACTAAAAAGACTGCTTGTTTTGCACTTTTTGACCTGTGGTAAAGCCTATACAATTCAGGGCTGAATTGGTTATGCTGACAAGCCAATATCATGGCTATAGGCCTTACCTGTTTATAAAATGTTATGACAAATGTATTGTGAAGAGCATATGTCAAAGTCAATAGGCGTTAAACTGTTGATTGTTATTACTCTAAATTAAAGTCAACAGATAGGTATTTTGTTATGTGGAATCCCACAGATTATTGTAGTTATCAATGGTTTTGATGTTCATTACCCATGGGACAATCCTTAGATATAAAAGGATTACTCTGTGAGAATCCTTGCTAGGCCCTAATCGGAGAGATAGTATTTGCTAAGTCAACTATAATTTTGTATTCCTTTCTAATTTTATGAGTGTCTGATGATTGCCTTGTCTGAAAGCTTACGCTCAAAACTGTAGGCCTGAGTTGGTTATGGTGTCAGGCTGTAGGCATGATTGGTGCAGTGGGAAATGTTAGGTCCGATGCCATATGTCTGGTCTGCCTATTATGAAATGTTATATCAAAGGCAGTTGGTCTAGCTTAAACATTATAGAAAGCATTTGTTAAAGCTAGTAAGCCTTTAACAGTTGGCTGTTATCACATTGTGTGACAAGCTATAGACAGGCATCTTGTTACATGTTATCTTACAGATTGCTATAATAGGGAAGAGTTTTGGCATTGGCCTCCCACTCTGACATACCCTGAGGGTTGATGAATCTTGTTAGGCGCTGTTGACAGGGGTTGTATATTGTTTTACAAGCTGCATTTTTCTACATAATTGTAATTTTAAAACTATTTGCATTATGGTTGCCAGCTTACATGTACTTGAATAGATCAGTGTTCGGTATGGTGTAAAGAAAATGGTAAAGGGTAACGCCTTCATTGGTTCATTTGGAAAAATCGCACCAGATTCCTTGGGTGTGATCTGTTTATAAGGCAAAGTTATGTCGAAGAAGCAATTAGGCCTCACTTATTGTGAAGAGGATTTGTTAAGTCAATAAGCTTTTAAGGGTATATTGCTATTATACTGTGCTAAAGCCTGGCGGCAGGTACCAGACTATGGATGTTAGATGTTTTGCACTAAGGTGAATCTTATTAAGCTCTATTAGTAGGGATGTTATACTATTTAGATTGCATTATGTTCATATTTGTAATTTTAATATGGTATACCTGATGATTGTGCTGTGGGAAGACTCATAACCGATATAGTAGGTCTGAGTTGGTTAAAGTGACAATTCAATGATAGAGGCCTTATTGGTTCACAAGGAAAATATATTTTGGATGCCATAGATCTGATCTGTTTATTATTTATTATGAAAAGTTATGATAAACACAGTAGACCTGACATATTGATTGTGAAACACATATTTTAAAGTCAATAGGCATTTAAGAATGTATTGTTATTTTTCTGTATTAATGCTTACACAAAGGTATTTTGCTACCTACATATTACCTTTAGAGGGAAGGATGTTGGTGTTGGATGCTGCCTCTGATAAACCCTAGGAATAGAGGATACTAACAAGATAATACTTATTGCTAAACTCTCCTCTTAGCAGACTGCATGGATCGTGTAACAAAGAAAATCAGTTAAATGGTACATACAGCCATATATATATAAATATATATAGATATATGTTTTCTGTATTTTTAGATTGTGCTAATCACCTGCAAGGGTATCCAGGAACTTGTGGTAGGTGTGTGAGGCCTGCCCTAGAGGGCTTGCTCAAAGAGCCTGGTCTTCAGTTTCTTGCGGAATTCAAGAAGGAAGGAGGAGGCTCGGATGTGTTGAGGTAGGTTATTCCAGGCTTTAGGAACCAGGTATGAGAAGGTGCAGACCCCAGACCTGTTTTGTGTATGCGCTGGGTGTGTGCTAATGCAAGTCTAGTATAGTGGAAGCATCTGGTAGGTTGGTGGAAATAAATTTGACTGTTCAGGGAGGCAGGGTCTGTATTCTGGAGTGCTTAGTAGGTGTGGGTGAGGAGTTTGAAGTGATTATGCTTGTGTATCGGAACAAGTGGAGTTCTTTAAGCTGAGGTGTGATGTGGGCTCGCTATAGGATGTTGAGGACAAGTGTGGCTGCTGCATTCTGGATGGTCTGAAGTCTTCTTGTGAGCTGGTTGGTTATTCCTCCATATAGGGTGTTCCCGTAGTCTAGTCTGCTGATGATGAGGGATTAAGTGAACATTTTCCTGGTGCTGTCTGGTAGCCATTTGAAAATATTCTTCAGCATTCCCAGAAGTGTTGAAGCAGGATGAGGTAACTGTATTTACTTTGGCGGCTATGTCAAGTCTGTTTTCTGTAATAACTTTGGTGTTTCTTGTGAGCTGGGCATTGGGGTAGGACCAAAATCCGTAGGCCATCAGGTGCCGTCCCATGGCGAGAACTTTTTACAAAATACCCCACTTTGGTCTAGTGCCTGTTCAGTTTAAGACAGTTGGACTTCATTAACGTGGTCACTTCAGTCATGCATGTGGAGAACTTGTTCCTGGTGTTGGGTGTTTCTTTCAGAGATGGACACTATCAGTTTTTTGTCAAAAGCGTATGTGAGGATATTTATGTTGTGAGTCCGGACAATGTCTGCCAGTGGAGTCATGTACATGTTGAAGAGCAACGGGCTGAGTAAGGAGTCCTGTGGTACTCTGCAAATGAGTTCCTGTGATTCCGAGGATTGGGGTGGCATGTTGACGGTTGGGTTCTTCTGATGAGGAAGGGGCAGATCCACTTGAGGATGTGTCCATGAATGTCCACCTCATGGAGTGGTCGGATCTGAATGGGGTGGGAGATGGTGACGAAGGCTTCTGATAGGTCTAGAAGAATGAGGGATGCAGTTTCCCCCTGTCAGGGATCATCCAGATGTTATCCATTGCTGATACGTGGGCAGTTTTCATGCTGTGGTTGGGCCTAAAATCTGATGGCATGGTGTTGAAAAGCCGAAGATTGGCGATGTGGTCAGAGAGACATTTGTTGATGGCTTTTTCCAGGGCCTTGGCTGGGAAAGGGAGGAGGGATATTGGTTGAGGGCTTCTTTAGGAGAGCTTTGATGGGGCATGTTTCCATGGCTCCAAAAAGATGGCTGTGCTGATGGAGGTGTTGAAGAGGGGGGTGAGAGCCTTGCTGATGGGGGTCACTCCTTTACAAAAATGGGGGCAAATAGGAGTACGAGCCTCACAGAGCCCAGTAGTGTATGGTCTTCATGATTGCTGTGGTTTTCTCTGTGCTGATGGTGTTCCATGTGGTTATTGTGTTCTCTTTGTTTTTCATCGGGAGACTTCTGGTGAGATTCAAGGGGCCTGGTTGTGGGGCAAAGTTGCTGTATATGGTTGTGATCTTACATAGAAGAAGTTTGAGAGGTTTTTACAAAGGTTTGAATTGGGATGATGTTGCCGGTGGCCACTGTGGGTGTCTAGAGAAATCCTTGTTTGTGAATATTTCTGTGCTGCTGTTGGAGCTATCGTCTATTTGTTCAGCTAGGGCCTTCCTCTTGGTTTCTCAGATTAGCTAGTGATATTTCCTCAGGGCAGCTTTTAAAGTGTGTTTTTCCATTTCTCCTTGGATGGGTCTCCATTTCAGTTCCAATTGTTTGCAATTAAACAAAAACACTAGCAAGCTGGTACATGGAAGACCTCAGACTGACCAATCAGAGGTCTTCCGCATATGAGTTCGCTTATGATCTTGTTCTTGTTGTATGGCTTAGTTTGTCGGGGGCCAGTTATAACATTGATTTATCAATAATCAAGAAGCTTTCCTTTTGGCTGTTGGACCTTCCTTTGATACGGTCCCTTCGTGCATTTTTCTTGGTGTCTCTTAATTGCTGGTGATAGTGTCTGAGTACAGCCTTGTAGGTAGTTCTGTCAGTGGTGTTGTCGGTGGCTCTCCATTTTCTTTCTAGCTGTTTACAGTGTTGTTTTTTGTCTCAGAATTCTTCCGTGTTCCAGCTGTCCTGCTTATATGATCTACTATGCTTATTGGGTTTGATGGGTGCAAGATAGTTCACGCAGTTCTTGATCCAGTTGTTGAAGTTGTTGATGTCCTTGTTGAGGTTATCAAAGGGGCTGTGTTGATCCATGCTGAGGGCGCTTAGCCTGTCTGCTTCTCTGATTTTGCTCCAGCTGCTGCTTGGAAAGCTGAACCTGGTAGAGGTGTTGACTTGAGGTGTTTTGATTTAGAAGTGAATGATGGAGTGGTCAGTCCATACGAGCGGGGTGGTGGAGTTGTATTTGATGTTGTCGCTTGTGGTGTTGATGGGGTCCAGTGTGTATCCTAAGGAATGTGTAGGTTCTGGGACAAGCTGGGTCAGTACGATGTTGCTCAAGCTTTCGAGGAGTGCTGTGGAGAAGGGGTCATTTCCGTCTTCCTGGTGAAAGTTAGGGGCACTGAAACTGAAGAGAATGTAGGCTCTGGAGACAATTGTGAGCGGAGCGACAAAGTTGGTGATGAGGCTGGTAAAGGTCGCTCATGGTCCAAGTAGATGGTAGTGATCCAGCGCTAACAATAAAAATTCTTCTCCTATATGACTCGGTCATCCTGGTACAACTATCCCTCCGATACACAGACTATATCCATATGACAGTGGGGCCCATAACCCCGCATATGCATTCACTCACTCATTTATTCCCTGGATTTGCTCCGTCATCAACCTAGGAGAAAAACAGTAGAACGATTCGCTGGAAGGAGACGGGATACCTCTTTTTAACACAAAATAATATTTCTCATTGCTTTTAAGGTATTCCACTCATTGGTCTATGGACCAACTAGTAGGAATCAGTTGATGGTGATTAAGACCAGCTCAATCACAATAACCTTTTAACATTTTTCATTAATCATTGAGCTAAAGAACCATTGAGTCATTTGTTTAAAGAGTAATAAAGTTTATATAAAGTTTTGAAGCAAGAAATAAGTTTAGGTTTATTATTCAGATTATTACATTTATCATCATTATAAGAATAAATTGAAATTGCAATGCATACCTATTAGATAGAAGAATAAAGTTCGTCACAGCAAGAACTTCCAAAATCTCTATCTATCTGTTCTGGAAAAACAGGCCTTCTCGTTCATTTCCTCTTCAGTATTTTTAAGAAGAAAAGTCTAATAGTTCTAAATGGAAAATCTATCAGGAGTAAAAGTTCTCCAAAAGCAGCATCTTATACTCAATAAAAATATAAAATAGCAGCAGCAGCATCAGCTCGTCAGCAGCAGCAACTCCATACGCAGCTAACAGCAGCCAAAAACAGCAAAAAGCATCTTTTCCCTCCCCTCAAGAGTAGGTCTTCTTATATCCTAATACTAGCTTACTAAGTGAAAATGTTGCATCGTTATGGCGTGATTCTCTCTAATTGGTCCGTTTGAGTCCATATACATCTTTTATCAAACTTCCTTGTTCTAACCAGTTCTTTGTGGAATGTCCATACTTGCATCGTTTCCCACAGTTCGTGACATTACTCATCCGCTTCTATCAGTCCAACTTGTATCACTTTCCGATACATTCTAGGTTCAACAGTTCTTTTGTCCATTTATTCTTTTCGACTTCTCACGCTTCTTGCTGACCCATCTTGGCACACATTTGCTCAGTAAGGTCACAATTGCCTTGACCATGCTTTCATCCTAGGCTCTTGGAACGATCACGTGGTCATTCTTGTTCACGGCCTTTCTCCTTGTCTACATTTCCTCTCGCGCGTGCATATTCTAGCTCATGGCGGCCATTTTATATCGCTGCTCAACAGGCCTAAGCGCACTATTTATAAAGATAAACAAAATATTGTTAAAAATAAAGAATATAAACCCTTTCGTTTCCCTCCCATCATTCTACGTACCCCAATTAGGTATTACCTAGCAAAAAGCAACATATAAAGCCGTCCCTTACTTACCATCGCTTTATTTTGCCACTACACGTTTTATTTTTAAAGCACAAATCATGCATTTCATTATTTTATTAGTACGCAAATATTACGTTTATATTAGCCACGTCAACAATTATAAGTAGATTAATTTGCACACAAAATAGCGTGTTACCTTTACCCTTCACATGTAACATACATTGTTGGTTATTTACTTAAACGAACATGTTTATTAATTATTTTACGTAAATTATTAGGAGGTTAAACTTTTTCATTTATCCTGCTCCATCAGTAGGTGAGGGTTCGGTTCATGGTGAAGTTTTCAGAGATTGGCAGCTTGAAGTACATGTGTTCAATGAATGAGGAGGTGTTCTCTATGGATGTTGTGCATTTGACCTATTCCTTGTAGATGACAGCAAGTCCTCCTACTGGCTTGTGAAGGCAGTTCTGTCGAGTGATCTTGTAGCCCGGTGGGATTGCCGGACAATGTCAGGAGTTGATGAGGGGTTGAGCTAGGTCTCTGTGATACATAGGATGTCAGGTACATCACTACTCAGCAGGTCCCATGTTTCAGTTGTGTGTTTGCTGAATGATCGTATGTTGAGAAGCATGCAGGCGAGTGGGTGTTCATGTGCAGGTTTGCTGTGTAGGTTGGGGTGTAGGCATTGCTGGTGCTTGTGTGACGTGTGTGTTGGGAGGGGGAGTTAATGGCATTGCGAGCATTTGCGTGTGGGTGTGTGGCTGCTAGAGAACTGGCAGTTGGTGCAGGTGAAAGGTCCTACCGTGGTGTGAGGCAGGGCAGCAGTTGGAGGAACAGCGTCCGGGGGTCTAGCGACCTAAGGAGCGCTGCAGAGTATCGTTAGGCGGTAATTGGACCAGGTTTCTTGGCACTGGGCATGGTCCAGTCATGGACGGGTGCAGAAGGGCTTGCCTTTGGTGCACCAGCAGTGTGTCTGCTGCACGTCCATGTTGAAGCTGCCATTAAGTAGGTCCTGGGAGGGGAGAGGAGTGCAGGTTGCCGTGATGCCATTACATGTGCTGATGGATGATGAGAAATGAAGTCCTCATGAAAAGGTTTTGGCTGGAAAACCAGGAATGTCACTTCCTGTACAGATGTATGATGGGAAATTCAGGGATTCCACTTACTATGTAGGTGGATGATGGGAGATACAGTATCATCACTTCCTGTGCTGATGGGTGATGGGAGTCAGTTAGATGAGACAGACTCCAATATCGGTTTATTCATTTTTAATTTTGAGTAGTACTTTGTCAGTTTTAAAACTTGCTTGGAGTAAATCTGTTAAGTAGTTTTTAAGAGATTCATGTTTAAAAGGTGCTTGGATTTGGCATGCAGAGCTTAAATTTTAGAGATATCTTAACAGTCGGAAAGCTGTATTTTTAGTTTACCTAAACCTTTACAGCTGTTTGACAAATTTGCATGACAATTGACATGTGCTTAAAACATTTAGCTTACTCTGTTTATGTTTACATTTGTGCAAATTTGTCAAGGGGGACTTTCTAAAGGTGAGTCCAAAAATGTGTTCATTTTCTAATAACTATGGAATAATTTGATAAATGCACATGAAATTTGTCACATGTTTTGTGACATGTTTGTTGACACTGAGGAAGGCGACCGTGCCAAAACGTGTCTGTCATCCTGGTTACGTGGAATAAACGACTGAAAAGTTAAATTGCTCCAGAGTGCGCTCGTTTGTTTAAAGCAATTCCCAGGACAGGAGAATTGAAGTTGAATAATTGATTCTGCAAAACCACCTTGCGGAGTGCGGCACCCGCAGCGTGTGGAGCGATGGCGGGTGGAATGGAGTTGTGGCATATGTATATATATATCTGCAGTGGAGTAGCTAGGGGGGGGCGATGGGGGCGGACCGCCCCAGGTGGCACAAGTTTTGGGGCGGCAGCCGGCCCCCCTTCCCCCGCTCTTACATGCGTCGCGGCCGCAAGAATCGGCCGCGGCTGCTAACACCCCCCCCCCTCTCTTCTATCATTTTGCCGAGGGCGGCAAACGCAGGGGCCGCCACGGGCAGCCTAAGGGCTAGCTACGCCCCTGTATATCTGCTTTCGGCGACAGATTGAAGTAAAACAGAGCAGAGAATCAAGATATATATATATATATATATATATATTCACTCAAAATATTCGCACGCCGTGTGAAAGAAGAACGCACACACAGGTTCCTTGCTGCAAATTAGTTTATTTCGTGCTCGTAGCGGTAAGAATGCCCAACGCGTTTTGGTCTCCTCCTGAGACCTTGATCACTGGATAGCCAGCACTTACAAACAGGACTTCTTTTATGTCTATGACCTGTTGCATTTCCTGTTTCAAAGCAGGATTTCTGGGATATATAATCCTGCATGAATTAAAGTGATTTTGTGCTTATTTAAAATGCAAGTGCAATACTAAAGTGTACAGTCATGCAGAAAGTGCTGTCGTGTGATTACAATGTTTAAAAGATTTTTTTAAAACAAACATCCAAGACATGAGGTAAAACTGTTAATATGGCTGATATCATTCATGTACATCAGTTTAAGGGGTTATGTCTTTTTTGTTCAAGTTTCTTCGTTATCTCAGTTGCCATGGCTCTGGAGACTCGCTTACTTTTCTATATATATTCTCCAATACAGTTCTTTCGTAATGTGGTCATGTGTCTTAAAACATTTTAATTTTATTTTGATTTGATTGTTTTAGTGTTTTAATATGTAAGTTTATTTCATTGGTTTGTTTTTTTGCCCTCCAGTGGGTAGTTGTAATGACTCCGAGCCTTTATTGCATCATCAAACAAGGAAGGACTAAATCACAAAGGGCCTCCAACTCCAGAGTCCTGACGACAGTGGTGTGCGTACGGGCGAGGAAGTCTTTTTTTTTTTTTTTTGATTTTCAAAAACCTTTATTGAAAGATTGTACGGTACATCAGTGTAATAGAAAGTCGCATATCAAATAACATATAATAAAGCATATGATCAACACCTTCCCGTTTCAATAGCAGTGTAACATAGTCTACCCTACCCCCCAAACAAAAGTGCAGGTCAATCCTCCAGTGATTACAATCCCTAAGCGATCGGTACAGTATATCCACACAACATACAGACAGGAAAGTGCAGTGGCATGTACAATAGTAAGATAACTCCGGGTATTAACATATCACAGTTGTACAGAAGCGTCTTTCTCGTTGTCACAGCGCCCGTGCCAGTAAACCAAGCGGAGTGTCGCACTCTCATTACTCCACCGAGCCTATACACACGGCTGCGACTCTGGGCGAGGCTGCGCCCCTGGTGACCCCTCCTGCGTGGGTGGGACTCGAGCCACAGGCTCAGCCCCAGCGTTCCCCCCCCCAGCGATTCCACTCTCATCAGACTCGCACTCCGCCCCCCGTGCTAATAGGTAGGCGGTCAGTGGGCCCCAAATGTCCTTCGGGCGTGATTTGATGGGAAGTAAGTCCGCATAATGATGCATATGTTCTTGCCAGGTGGTCATCGTGTGAACCCAGTCCTTGAACTTGGGGGCACGGCCTCTCCCCCACCGGCATGCAACTTGTCTTTTTGCTAATAGTAGCCCCATTGCCAGGAACTTTTTTGTAGTGTGTTGACACCCTGAATCAGCCCCAAGAGGGCCACAAGAGGACTGGGCGCCATCTGTACACCTAGCATTTCCGAGAGTCCACTAAACGTCTGTTCCCAAAATTCCGCCACCCCAGGGCAGTTCCACGCCAGGTGTATGAAGTCCGCTCCTCCCGGCCACACCTCTCGCATTTATCATTATCTCTTAGCCGGAATCTGTAAAGTTTAGCCGGGGTGTGGTATATCCGGTGCAGGAATTTAAAATGAATAAGGCGTAGTCTGCTGTTGCTAGTAATGGACTTTGTTTGTGAACAGCTAAGTTCCCATTGGTCATCAGTCCGAGGGACATCTAGATCTTTGTCCCACTCATTGCGGGCACGGACAGGGTGAGATGGTGCCACGTTTTGTGTGTGCCTATATAGGAGGGATACATCGTGTATAGGGGATACTGTCTGAAGGAAAGCGTGTAACGGCGCTAGTGTGTTCGGCTCTTCCGGAAAGGCAGGGGTCACGGCCTTTAGACTCTGCCTAAGGCGAGTGTACATGAATATGTCCATTATCGTTGGGGGTGTGCTCCGAAGAACTGTGTCTGGGAGCGAAAATGCCCCTCAACAACATACAGGTCTCCCCAGGTGTGGTACTTGAGGCTTCCTAGCATCCTTCGGCATATCCCTTCGCTCGTGACTTGCAACAGAGGGTTCCGTATCAAGGGCATTTTGGGGGAGTATAGCATTGGGCACTCTAATTTGCGCGCTATCCGGTGCCATGCTAGTATCGTGCAGTTGACTGTGGACGGGTCACGTCCGCGTTCCCTCACTGCTGTAAATAGAAAGCCTGAGGTGGGTGTCGGAGCCATGTAGCCCTCCTCGATTGCCAGATGAGGCATGAAAGGTGGCGGGTGAAACCAATATGCTGCAAAATGGGCCTGTGCACAGTAATAGTAAAATTCAAAATTTGGGACATCATATCCACCCTGGTGGTATGGGAGCATTAACGTGCTTAAATTAAGTCGTGCCTGTTTCCCTCCCCATATGAGCCTAGTGAGCTGAGATCTAAGTGTCTTGAAGAAGAAGCTTCCGGGATGGTATGGTATGTTAATGAAGAGGTACAAAAGTTTTGGCAGTATTACCATCTTGATTAAGGAGATTCTCCCTGCCATAGAGAGGGGAAGTCGCAGCCACTTGGTGATAGTGTCTGTTATTTTGTCCATGGCTGTGCCATAGTTAATTCTCATTAGCGCATCTCTGTCTCTAGTGATATGGATGCCCAGGTATTTTAGTTCATCAGTTTCCCACGTTAGAGGATAGTCCAGTAGGTGCTGCGGGGTATTATCTGTCAGAGGGAAAACCGCGGATTTTGACCAGTTTATATGTACCCCGGATATGACACCGAATTTAGTTATCTCCCGCAATACTGGATTGAGATTGTCCTGGGGCTTTTTTACATACAACGTCATATCGTCTGCATAGAGAGAGAGTAGCAACTGCCTAGGGGTTCTATGGCTAGGGCGAAGAGAATGGGGGATAGAGGGCAGCCTTGCCGCGTGCCCCTGGCGATAGTGAAGGGTGGGGACCGAGCTCCATTTAGAAGCACCGATGCCACCGGCTGACTGTAAAGCAGTTGCACCCACTGGAGGAAAGAAGCGGGCATTCCCATGCGGCTCAAAACACCCAGCAGGTAGTCCCACTATAGGGAATCGAACGCCTTAGTGGCGTCTAGGAACACCGCCACCGCTGAGCAGTTCGGATCAATGTCCTGTAGGACTGCAGCAAGGGTCCTTAGATTATGTGATGTGGCCCTACCAGGGATGAACCCCGCCTGATCCGGAAGTACCAGGCGTTGCATCAGTAGATTGAGTCTGGTCGCCAGGACTTTAGCAAGAATTTTGGTGTTGCAGTTCAGTAGGGATAGAGGCCGATACGAGTCACAATGGAGGGGGGACTTCCCAGGTTTCAGAAGCGAGGTTATAAGGGCCTCACGCGTAGTTTTAGGCAAGCAGCCCACCTCCAGTGCCTCATAGAACACTTCCTTCAGGATAGGGGCCAGAATCGGGGCAAAAGTTTTGTAGAACTCTATGGGTAGGCCGTCAGACCCCGTGGCCCGCCCAGTTTGCATCCGCATAATGGCCTCTGTAATTTCGTCGAGCTCTAATTCTAGACTTAGAAATCCCCGCTGGGCGTCTCCCAGCCATGCCAGCGCCGTGTCGTCAAGGTTGCTCGGCAAGTCGAGCGGGGCGCCTCTTTGGGAAGAGTACAGAGCACTGTAGAAGTCTCTAAATGTTTTTAATTGATCGGGAAGGTTTCTGTGCGTGACACCCTGCGCATCCTGTATCTCTGTGATGTAGTTGGAGAACTTGGGGGTCTGGACGCGCCTGCTAGTGCCCTCCCTGGCCGGTCTCCCTCACCATATATTCTCGCCATATGGGATTTCCCTGAAAGTTGCACTCCCTGTCCGCAAGTTCCCCATATTCGGTAAGCTTGTTGCGCATGGTGACTCTGAGTGTAAGGTTATCTGAGCTGATACTGATATCCTTCTCTATTTTTTTGAGTTCCATCTCCAGTTTGGTGAGATCGTTACGCAGCGCTTTCAGGATACCCCCTCCTTTAGATATGCACCAGCCTCGGGCCGTGACCTTGAACGCCTCCCAGACTGTGGTGATACTGGGAACTGATGAGATATTGCGTGCGAAAAAATCATGTATTTCTTGCTCCAATTCAGCCTTGAATACTGTGTCCTGCAAGTGTGAGGGGTTAAGGCTTCAATTGCTATATGGGGAGTGCCGTATGGGGGGATGTAGCTCCACCACAACTGGGGAGTGGTCGGAATACGTGCGGGCCAGATGGGTCGCATGGTTCAGCCAGTGCGCCATACCTATCGAAATGAACATGTAGTCCAACCTGGCCCAAGATGAGTGAATTGCAGAATAGTGTGTACCCTCCTGTAACAAAGGGGGTTTGTACCTCCAGGAATTCAGTAGTCGATTCTCTGCTACTACGTCCTGCAAAGTTCTTTGTGTGTTTGTGTAATGGGCCGGGTTTGCGCGGGACCTATCCATTCTGGGTTGTAGAGCAGTATTAAAATCCCCCCCACATATGACATAGGTGGTGCCTATCTCCTGGATTTTACTCCAGAGCTGGAGGAGAGTCTGAGGGTCATCGGTGTTGGGGCCATAGTAATTTGCGAACATTACATCAAACGAATGTAGCCTCCCCCAGAGCAGGCAGAATCTACCTCCCACATCCGCTACTGTGCCACAGGGCACGAACGGCACTCCTCTTTTGATCAAGATAGCTACTCCGCTGGAGTAATTAGAGTAAGAGGCGAAGCAGCGATGCGAGGCCCACCTCGAGGCAAACAGGGGGACAGCCCCAGTGTTTAGGTGCGTTTCCTGTAGCATAGCAACTGTGATGTGGTGCCTGTCTAAATACCCTAGTATCTGCCTTTTCTTTCTGGGGTTGTTTAGCCCCCGCACATTCCATGACGCGATCCTGAGATTATTTAAATTGCGCACGTTGTCTGCCATTGTTGCTGTTATAAGGAATTGTATTTAACCAGATCGTGAAAACCCTAGGCGATTGGATGGATCGAGACCTTGCGAACATAAACATTCCCCCCTCCTCCCACCCCGGCTTCCCCAACTTGCCGGGCACATGAATTATCCCCACCCAAGTAAACATCAAAATTAAACAACCACTTTACTATCCGTAAAGTAAATTCAGGGGTACGCCCTCTTGGGGAACACGCTAGGGGCCCACAACTTGCTCACTCCCCTCCTTACTCGCACCCACCTGCTACTCCGCTGCAAGGCGGGCAGCTTCGGCGGGACGGGGGTGAATTGCCAAGCAGGATAGATATCACAAAAATATAAAAAGAAAAATTTTGAGTACATCACCAGCTAAAGTCAGTTCGTCAACAGTTCCAAATCAATAAGCGTTCCAGAAGAACCAATGTTCCTTGCGCAGTTCAGCCTGGCTCCGATAGAGGAGAGTGGGATCTAGAGCGGCCTCTCGCCCCTGACTCCGCAGATGCCGCCCGGCGGTGTCTTTTAAGGTATTCTTCAGCCTGCTGCGGACTCAGGAAGTGGTGCTGTTTCCCATGATGGGTGATCTTCAATTTCGCCGGGTATAGCATGGCGTAAGGGATTTCTTGTAGTTGAAGTTTTTTCTTTACGGCAGTGAATTTACGTCTAGCATCTTGCACTGACTGCGTGAAGTCCGGGAAGAACGCTAGTGTAGTATTCTCGTAGTGGACCTGCTTCTTTTCACGGGCCATTCGTAGGACCGTATCCCTGTCGCGGTAGTTTAAGAAGCGGGCAATAACTGGTCTCGGTGGTGCCCCCGGGGGCGGACGGGCCGCCAGGGACCTGTGCGCCCGCTCCACCGTAAGGTGCGTTGAAAAGGCATCCCGGCCGAACAGGCTCGCAACCAAGTTTTCGATGAAGTCCTCCATGCGCCCCACGTTGGTAGTTTCCGCCAGGCCAAGTATGCGGACGTTATTTCTTCTGGAGCGGGCCTCCAAATCCTCATTTTTATCCGCGATTACCTTAAGCAGTTTATTCATTTGTGTAATCTGCTCCTTGTTGGTTGTGGCGCCGTCTTCTAACTCCGAGACTCTGGTTTCGGCTTCTTTCAAGCGTAGGTCATGTTGGTCCAACTTGTTGACCACAGCTTCCATTCTCATGTTCATAGTGTCCATCTTGGTGTCTATGGATGTGAGGCTTTGCTTCATGCTCAACAGGAGAGCTTTCCAGTCTTCACCAGACGTGCCTGCCGCATCGGAATCCGCATTCTCAAGCGACTGCGATCTGGGGGTCTTGCGCGCTTCGAATGGGATTTTGGACTGTTTAGTGTCCGTGCGCCCCATCGTAGAGATCTGCAGTCAGCGCGAAGGCGTGGAGCGGGATCTCCGGTGGTGCCCTCTGCCCCCACCCGCGTGATGGTCTAGGTGAGCGGCTCCTGCTGCACCGCGCCACGAGGCGACCCCTCCGGGCTATCTGTGCGCACCAGCTGGTTCGGGCTTCTATGTTAGGGAATGCGCTGCAGCAATGTGGACTTCTTTGTGGGCAGTGGCAGCTTCGATTGGAAGGGGAGGGCGTCGAGACCCCAGCAGGCAGGGGGGGGGGAAAGCCAGACCCCGCGACCCAGTACGGGAGGGACTGGATAATGATGTCCGCTGTTCCCCGCAGCCCTCTGCCACCGCGAGGGGGCCCGCAGCCGACCACAATCGTCCCAGCAGTGGGCCGGCGGCAAGGCTCCCCCCCACTCACCACCACTAGGCGATCACCGGTGTCCCAGCACAGTGCAAGCACCACACGAGTCGTAGAGGTGGTGCGCAGCTCCCTGTAGTAATCAGTGTGCAGGACTCACCCGTAGCGGCGCCGCCGCGATGAAACAAAATGGCGGCCGCCACCCCCGGCATCAACAACAAGACGGCAATCCTAGTCGGCAGCTAGGTTAATGTGGGCCAGGCAGGGTCAGCGCATCCAGGAGTGCGTCGTCTCGAGCCCCCTCAGGCACGGTTGGCCGTCGCCTGCGCACCGCTCCCGTCAGCGCTCCAAACCAGCACCAGCCCGCTCCGTGGTGTCAGGCGTCCCAGGCTGCCGCGGCTGTGTATGTGACCTCGCGGGCGGCCCAGATGTCTCAGACACAGCACGTGTGTCCTCTCTCCTCACCGCTCATGTACGTATCCTCTGTAGCGGTCAATCCGGGGGGGGCGGGGAGGAGCGCTCAGCACACCGCGCCGCTGTCCACTCTCCGGCCCCGTGACTCACGCTCCTCTGTGGCCTCGGATGTTCCCAGCGGTATCGTCCGTTCCCCAGGCTGCAGGGCAAGGTTCGGCCAGTTCAACCGGCTTTAGTATCCACGGCTTCAGCTGTGGTTCAGGTGTCGCATGGCAGTGTCAGGGAAACCCATTGACGATGCAGGATGGGTTTGATGGATGTTTTCCTGCTCGGCTGAGCTGGAGCCTCACTGGTGTGCGGCCATCTTAGTCGTGCGCCACCTAGCGCCCTCCTCGGGCGAGGAAGTCTGTGCATATTTAGCAAACAATCCTCCTTCCATCTTGCAAAAAGAGATAACGAACACTCTGGCAATGAGCATGAAAGGGTTTATTTCAAAAGTACAGCCACCAAGGACAGCAAGTTGTATGAAAGCAAAAACACCCTATGTGTTTCGGCGTTCCTGATGCCTTGCTCACGGGCCATCTGACAATTCACTTATTAAAAAGTCATTGACCCATATTATGCACTAAGTAAGGCCCTCCTTTGACCTGTGCAGAGTCGCCACCACAGCCCATGAATATAGACTGCCACCACCCTGCTTTTTCTCACACCAAGGCGGACTGTTGGTTTACTTAAAAGTAAAAGGATTGTGCCAATGTGTACGATTTGGGAATAGTGGTAGGCATCACTCTTGCTGGTTGCCATAGTACTTGCTTTCTAACGTTTACTAGAGCTACCTGCAATCATCCTCCAAGCCTTAGGAATCCTATGGACTGATGGGTGCCCAGACCATGGCTTGGGGAAATGGGCGTAATGCAGTGAAATCCCAGTAACAGAGCTTTTTTATTAATCCAGAGATTCACCTACCTCTGTGTGTGCAAACATCAGTGGCGGTTCCTCCGCTAAGACGGAGGAGCGTCGCCCCAATGCATTTCAGCAGTGTAAGGAAAAATAAAATGATAATACCTTTTAGTTATTATCTTTTTATTTTTTCCTGTTGCGGGCGCAGCAGCTTTGCCGGGGGTAGGCGGGGCTGCTCTGCTGATAGAGAAGGGGAGAGGAGGAGTGGTTTTCACTTCCTAAGTGCGCATGATTGTTTGGCCGGCCCTCTCGGGTCAGCCAAACATTCATGCGCACTTAGCATGCTCTCCACCCAGTCTTCATTACAGCCTGGGAGGAGAACATGACCAGGCTCCCTGTCCCTGTCTGAGCGGGAGCCTCAGGCTGGGTTCTTCCTGTTCCGTGTTCTGGCCGGAGGAGAGACTCGACGAGGAGGATGCGGCGAGGAGGTAAGTTTCATTTTATTTTTCATTTAACCCTCGTCCCTGTCGTCACCAACACCCCCTCAATCACCCCCCCGCGCGTTCCCGCACCACGACCACCGATCCGAACCGGCCATATGGCAAACATTAGGAAATCAACTGGAATACCTTATTCTACCACAGGAGACCAGGGAATCCTGGGATTTTCCATATTTTCTGCAGAGGTGTTTGTGCAACCTGTGAGATATAAGCCTAAGGAATACGGAGCACACTTGGGCTGCAGCTAGATTTCATCTGGATAAGTCCACCACCCCCCACATTTCTCTTTTTTTTTTAATAAACATTGAAAAGTAGTAAATCAAAGCAATGCATTATCGGAAGCTTCATTTGTTAAAATTGCCATGCTTCATCATTCAAGTGATTGCATTGAATGTGTAAAAGTTGTACTTTGACTATCAAAAAAAACCTTCCATATAGAATGACGTGTAGAAAATATACTTCCACTAATTAACACCGGTAAATTTTGTACAGCTCATAATGCACTGAAAAGGGGGAATACCAGACCATTTTTACACAAGAACGAGTCCAACGTATGGAATGCAGCAAGTCGGGATGCTACAGAAAACAGCCAAAGTTCATGAAAACATCTAGTGATGATGCTGAATAGCCACATTATATTATGCTACAAATGCAGATCATTAAAACATGACATGTTCATCTACCGCATCTCCTGTGCTTTTCTTGGCACAAAGTGCCGAGATTTCCTCTACTCCTCCAACTTTCCTTCCTCTGCACTATTTCTTTATTAGTCTTGGCATTAAACAAATGAGTCATTTCATGAAGTACTGTTCTGAGAACTGATCGTCAAAATTAAGATTCATTTTCCCTGTTCTTACCAGCTAGTGCAGGTTTCAATTATTCAAAACTGATTCACTCAAGAGTTGATCCGGATTTCTAAATTGGAGGTAATAATAAATTGTTTAGATAGGGATGGTTCTGAAATCAACAAATACGTTTCAAAGTCCTCGCTACTCCCACAGAAGATATTCACCAAGCATAAACCCCAATGGATAAATAAATATGTGAAATGGAAATTGAGTGCGCTCATGAACAGCACCGCTGGGTCTAAATGTCATAAGGTACACGGGTCGGTGCTTTTGGACTTGTTTTGATTCGCTGCAGTGTGGGTTAATTTAATCACTGTATTACATATTTAGCGGTTGGGTGCACTGGCGTCCTGGTGCTATTTACCAATACTGAAGAGATAAAAACAAATCGCCCAGAGCAGTGCTTAATTTGTAAAAAATACAAGTGCCAGGGCTCTCGTCACGAGGCCACTGCAGCTTGCACCACACATTGCCCGAGCCAGCGCTGCCAATGGTAGTAGCAACACAACTACTAACCATCACACTCCTACAAGTGTGACTATTCGGACTATTCCAGGCTGCCAAAGCAATAAGAATGGCTTGGGTGTCAGGTAATAGTCATTTTTAATGTATGCTGAATTAATAATTGACTGTTGTTGTGGTCATCTCAGACAGGGCCACCTTATGGCTGACTGCCACAAGCACCGGTGTTGACAATTAAGGGACGGTGCCGAGCACCGGAATCCACTAGCTCAAATTAAGCATTGGCCCAGAGTAATTACCAGTGGCTTAAACTAATTCAAGCATTCCATCCATCCATCATTGTTTTATATACTTATTGTGTCGCCCTAAGTGGGGCAGGTAAGCCCAGACGTAGGTCCCGTGCACACTGTATTTATTTATTTACTTACTTACTTATTTATTTACTTACTTATTTATTTATTGCACACAAATCATCCCAGAAGGGATCTCTCGGCGCCGCAGCAGTGGAAGGCAGATCGAAGTCCCCGGCGGGGCTGGAGATTAAACAGCTATGTTTTCAAAAGTTTTTTAAAGAGAGTAAATCATGGCAGGCGCGGCTAGACATGGGCAGCTGGTTCCAATGATACGGTGCCAGAAAAGAGAAAGAGTGGCTCCCAAATCTGGTCGTACGGATACGTTTGGGGCATAGCCGTTGTAGATCACTGGATCTAAGCTGGTGAGCTGGGATGTACGGCTGTAGTTTATTTTTTAAGTAACCAGGTCCTTTATCTTGCAGAGTTTTGCAGACTAGACAGAGAAGTTTGAAGAGTGCCTGTTTTTTGATCAGTTACCAGTGGAGAGAGCGCAGAAGGGGTTCCGATGGGGAGCGCGTGGTGGGAGATTCTGAATGAGGCGTGCAGCTGTATTCTGTACCACCTGGAGCCTAGCTAAATGGCTTTCATTTATTCCAACCATTAAGGTGTTTTTGTAGTCGAGGCGACTTACTATCAGTGCCTGGACCAAGGTTTTCCTGGCCTGTAGAGGGATATCACTGGAACCGAGCTGTACTCAGCTTATGAGCCCATGACTAGGTAGAAACCTGTCCTGGTTTGCATGAGTTCAGGTTCACATAGGACCTATACACAATAAGGAGCATAAGAGGGAATTACCAATCAGGCCGCCCTCCACTCATTACATCACAATATATAAAAGACCTGATTGTGCTTGAACACCAACCCTTTTTCAAGGATCCCAGGGAGCTGCTGGTTGGTGCCAACCAATGAAGACATCTTAAAACATTAACCGGCAACTTTGCCTAGATGTTAACACATGCAGCTCAGTAGTGGTAGTATATTTACCAGGTGGTTGCTATCAGAATTCATACAGGCAACACACCTCCTGGAGGGTGTTCTCAATTTTTTAGCCACGCATCCCCTTGTAGACAACCACAGTCACCGCCCGTCAACCTGTGGGTATATACACACATATATATTAATAAGTGCGTACACGCTTCTGAATGTTTCGCATATTCCCCATATCGTGCGGGAATGATTACAAAGTAATTAGATGTCAAAGTACTAAGTGTAAACGTGTTGGAATCATTGCCTAATCATTCACCAGTACCGTATATGCACATATCGTTAATATTATTCTGCTTTTACACACTGATTTCTGTCTGTAATGGCATTCACCAATTGTAGAGAAATTTTGGTTTATATAGGAAACACCTACTATCACTGCCCTCAGTTACATTACCACAATGTAATTGGGAATGCTAAACCTCCTGGTATTTTACACAACATTGTGGTCACACAGAAGGGGCAAACGCTTAGTATATATATATATATCCACACTGCATTAAACCTTTCCTACAGATGTTTTTTAGGAGCATACCCAAAACATATTTCAAACCAGAGATCTTCACGCTCGTTGCTCAAAATTATGTAATGGTGCAGTAGTGTGTAGGTTCAAGCCAGGGTAAACATACTAAGAATAAGCCTGGGCATAGTTCGCGAAGTAGCGCTACGCGAAGCTACGCAAAGTGCAGTTCGCACTACGCGAGCTACGCGTAGCACTACGCGAACTGCGTAGTGCAATGTTCGCAATGATTGCACAGTGCCGGATGCTTGTCCGCACTGTGCAATCATTGAAAACGGCATCTTGCACAGTGCGAGCTGTCTTTTACTGCCGCTCGAGTAGATTTTTACTCGAGCGGCAGCTCTCAACGCGGACTGGTAGTTTCTCATCGCGAGCGGTCGCGAGCATACGCGACCACTCGCAATGAGAAACCTGACCTCCCGCGTTGAGAATCTCGCCGGGAGGTTTATTTTCCACGCTCGCGATCGGCAACTTGATGTTGCTGATCGCGAACGAGAAAAAGTCTCGCCGGGATGTCATTTTGCTTGCTCGCGGTCGCCAACTTGACGTTGAGGACCGCGAGCAAGCAAAAATGACCGCTGCACTACGCTACGCGTGTTTGCACTGTGCTACGTGCAATTCGCGTTGTGCGAAGTGGCGCAAACTTCGCAAACTACGCGAGCGTAGCGTAGTGCTTTGCCCAGGGCTAACTAAGAACCACTATCCTTCACATTGCAAAGTAAATAAATACTCAGGGATCAGTGATCACCACAAATATACTTAGGCAAGAGGTGCTGTTTATCAACAGACCCTGTATCATGGTTCCTTTTGTTGTATTCATAGTTGTCTGATCAGACCTTCAAACGTCATATGATGCACATCTCTGATGGACTATCTGCCTACTTTATTCCATTCGATTCAGTCATTCAGGCCCACTTGGTCCACCTTCTTTAAAAAGATCCATCGTGCCTCCTTCCTAGCCAGTATGTTTTCCACATTATGTGCGTCTCCCACTACTCTTTCGAGCACTGTCCGTTTCAAATCCCTGAAATTGTGTCGCTGCTCTTGATAATGGCGAACTAATCGTGTGGTCAATTTTCCTACTTTGAGTGTGCTAATATGTTCTTGTATCCTTACTTTGATTTTTCGGGATGTTAGGCCAATATAATGCAGTCCACAGGCATAGGTGAGTCTATATATTACATTGGTGGTATTGCAATTGCTAAATTTGTTCAAGTGCCATATCTTTCCGTTCGCCAACTGCACACTTTTTGATGTCTCCGTTAGACCTCACACCGAGCAACTACCACATGGGAAGTGCCCTGACGGTATACCAGATTCTTTTATATGTTGGATGGGGCGGGTATGGACCAACCGGTCTCTCAAGTTGGGGGCTCTCCTGAATGCAAACCTTGGGTGCAGCATTTTGGTCTCACTCGTGCCCAAAAATGACCAATGTTTTCTGATGATCTGTCTGATTCTCATTGACTGCGGTTCAAAAGTAGTAACCACAGGCAAGCAGACGTCCTTGTGCCTCTCGTTCCTTTCCAACCAAAATTTCTCCACAATTGGTGAATGCCATTACGGTAGATTGACAAACAGTGAGAATTGGACACCTGGATCTGGATGTGACTGGTATTTTTTAGAAGCCAGCATCTGGGCAGAGATATTATTACACTGCCCCTGGGATCCTTGAAAAAGGGTTGGTGTTCAAGCACAATCAGGTCTTTTATATATTGTCACGTAGGACCTGGCCTGGCAGTTCGGGCTGGAATGTGCCTATTGGAACAGAGTCAAGACAGATTTGCATATAGCTGGGTCCGAACTGAGGTGTCATGGTGGGCAAAATAGCGATGGATTGGATTGCGGCCCAGAGTCATTACCAGTGGCTGAGACTAATTCAAGCATTTCAATCATCACTTTTTTTAAAACTACTGAAGAGACAGCCACGGCTTTTCCTAACCTTCCGTCCATTCTCTCTATAACGCATCTAGGGGGTGTCCGAATACAGGAGCACTGCAGCCCTCTAGTGGAAAGAAAACACTTAAAAATCTATGCTGTGCATGAATTTCGATTCAACAAAATACTAGCGTAATGGAAGTGGCATCACACACCCTTTCACTATTAGTGACATCACAAGGTTGTCCCACTAACCCACCTTTACCCCGACATCTTCCTTTCTGTTGAGCAGTTATTGAAAGATCAAAGTGGGGACATCAAATAAAGCAGGGGACTGACAATAAGCACACAGATTGCTGTTTCAACTTGTATGATTCGTTGCAGATATTGGTGTTGGTACAATCAACAGAGCATGCAAAGAGCTCTAAAGGTTCACGATTTGGAAATTGTCTGCTGTGCTGTAGATTGGAGAAGCAGTAAAAGAAAAAGAGAAAGTCTGCAGATCTTGTCCAGGAACGAAAACAAAACTGAAATTGTTTGACATGGAAAATATTATAAATGAGTACTATAGAGTTAACAATAATACAGTGTATTCACCATTTAACTTTCCAAGAACAATTCAATTAGTGGTGTGTTCTATATAAATGTTCAAAATGTACTTATCTTGTTAAATATTGTATGCTGGGGCAAGTTATAGCCACTTACCACAGGTTCACTGAGAGAAAGAGCCGTTCTGGAGACACAGACTCTACAGAGGAAGAATAATGGGTGCAGTCAATCAGAGAAATAGACAGAGGGACGGTCGCGGGAGGGAATAAAAGAGAATGCAAGAGATGAGTGGCAGGCCCAATACAAAGGCAGAGCCATGCAAGAGACACACACTACAAGGAGGATACATTCCTTGACAACTTTGTGTCCTTCTACTGCCATAAGAGTATCCCCTTCACCAGTCTTGCTCCTCTGTCCCAGCTGCCAACCCTCTTTGCCTGTTGACAACCCCTTTTGTTTTCCAACGCCATGGCAAACCTATATTCTGTATGTACATTTGTAATGTGCTTTATCCTTACCTGCAATGAGATGATTATGGCTCACCACTGTTCTTGGAATGCAGGTCTGGAACGGTGACAGTTGGGAGTCAGTTGGTGGAGGAGAGTTGGCAACTTGCATACTTCATGGCAGCTCCATCCAATACTGATCTATATAAATAAATCACTTCTTCAAATACAGTTCGTCTTGTTATAGTGAAGATTATTACAACATCCTTACGCCATTTGTGTTCCAAATGTGTGCATCCTCCATGATCCACGCTTACTCCTTTCGCTGTACCATTCTATATTTCTCTATGTTCACCCAGCCTGCCTTTTTCACTTTTTCCTCTGTATCTTTCCTATCTGTCTCCTCCTATGGGATATGTCTCTGTTACCTCTGCCCTGTGATTCTAGTCATCTTGGGAACAATCCTCCTTCAATAGTTCTTTAGTGATGCTCCTCCATTGCTAAAATAGCACCCCCAAAAATGTGATAATCCAGTAACACTGGTTCCCCCTTAGGCACTGTGCCTCATGCTGTACCATGCAGTTCCATCTCCTGTTGGTGTTGTTTCTGGCATACTAGGATATGGCAACAACTCTTGTGATTAGTGAATATCAATGTAGACTCGAACATTTCAATTATTGATCCTTTCATGTGGATTGATTCGTTATGCATTTATCAAGTGTTCTGCTCATAGCATGTGTTACTTTGTGCGACGATAATGAAAAGTTGGTCATGATTGAACTAATGAGCAGAACTGCTTAACTCACTTTAAAGAGGGCTTTTAACAACGCGCTGTATAACTTCTTCAAAGTTGTCCATATTAGCATTTTCCATATTCAAAAGGTCCTTGATGGTGAATCCTCAATTCCGCCTTTCAAGCGGTCATTAAAGTCTATCCACATTTGGCCAAAGTACTCTGTGATATGCATGAAATGAAATGAAATTAAAGTTTTGTAAAGCGCGTGTTTGCCGAGGCGTCTTAGCGCTCGCTGTCATTGATCTATACAAGAGGGAGATAAAAAGCGGCTATGGTCTTGGGGCAAATAGCCATGTTTTTAGTGCTTTCCTAAATAGTTGTAAATTGGTTTGGTTTCTAAGACTAATAGGCAATGTGTTCCATAGTTTCGGGGCCAGATGGAGAAAACTTCTGCCACCCCATTTTACCATCCTTACCCTGGGAACTACAAGTAAGGAGGCCGACGATGACCTGAAGTTTCGCTGTGGGATGTGATGTCTGATATGCTGACTGAGACAGGCAGGCCCAGCCCCGTTCAGTGTCTTATGCAGAATACACATGGATTTGAATTGGATCCTTGCCTGGACTGGAAGCCAGTGCAGATCTTGAATGCCTTGGCTTACAGGACTGAATTTGGGAATCTTCAGCAACAGACGCGCAGCTGCATTTTGTAATGTTTGCTGCTTGCGTATAGTTCTCTTATTTGCTCCTAGGTAGAGCGCATTACAGTAATCAATTCTCAATATCACCAGGGCGATGACAACTGTTTTCCTGAGATCCATAGGAATAAAAGGTAACATTTTTCGTAGGGTCTTTAACATGAAGAAACAGGATGAAGTGATGCTGTTGACCTGGTCAGATAATGATAGATGGTCATGTAACACTACCCCAAGGTTTTTGACTTTTTTAACTGGCAGCGGGCAAGGCCCGGCTGCTTCCAGCCACCAGGAGGAGTTCCAAAGGGAGATAACCCTACCAAACATAACCACTTCGGTTTTATCAGTATTTAACTTTAGGCAGTTATCTTGCATCCACCTAATGATGTGACCCATGCAGTCATTGAAATTTATAGCCATATCCTCCGGCTTAGAAGATAAAGATATAACTATTTGCGTATCATCCCCATAACAAATGGCAGTGAAGCCATGAGAGCGTATGAGTTTGGCCAATGGGGTGCTATAGACATTGAACAGAGTTGGAGACAGTGAGGATCCCTGGGGCACCCCGCACATCAGGGCATAGGGGTGAGATTTGTGTACTCCCATCATTATAGTTTGTTTTCTGTCAATTCGGTAGGATCTAAGAATATTTGAGGCTTTGCCTACAATCCCAATTTCGGACAGGCGCTGGATGAGTATTTGAAGATCAACCGTATCAAATGCGGCCGAGAGGTCAAGCAAAATCAGTATAGCTTTCCCTCCCCCATCAAGTTGGACACGTATCTCCTCGGTGGCGGCAATCAGGGCAGATTCTGTGCTGTGCAAAGGCCGGAATCTGTGTTGCACCGGGTCTAGTTTGTCGTTTGCCTCTAAAAAAAAGAGCAAGTCTTCATTAAGAGCTTTTCAAGGATTTTAGATGAAAATGGTAGGCAGGAAATGGGCCGATAATTGCTAACCTCCGTGGGATCAAGGGATGGTTTCTTCAAAATAGGCCTGACCTGAGATTTTTTCCAGATAGGAGGGAAGTGTCCTGCGTCCAAAATGTTATTAAGCAGGGGTGCTAAATGGTCTGCTATAATGCTAGGGACCATATGAAGGACCGAAGCAGGACAGGGATCCAATGGAGATCCCGATTTCGTTGACGTTATGAGCTTCTCAACTCGTTCTGGCGTTAAGGAGTCAAATTTCTGTAAACAGACCTGCATGGTTGCGCCCTCTGTGATAGGCCTTGCCACTGGAGAACTCGTCGTAGACCTTTTTTACTTTATCTTGAAAGAACTCTGCTAATTTATCGCAGAACTGCATATTGGGACTAAACTGTTTGCTATTACCAAACTTGGCTAAGGCAGAGACTGTTTTAAAAAGTTCTCTGGATGTATTTTTAGCAGCACTAATTTTCTCGGTAAAGAAACGTGATTTTGCCGAGATTGACTCTTTGTACTTTAGGAACGCTTCTTTATAGTGTTTTTTATCTATTTCAGAGTATTCTTTCCTCCAAACTCGTTCTTTAACTCTGCATTTTTTCTTTAGTTCTTTTAACTCAGGTGAGTACCATGGGGCTGATGGTAGTCTTCTGCCAGTGCGTGTATGCGTCTCTGGGGCTAGCTTCTTAGCTGCCAAGTCGATCCAGCCATCGAAATTCAGGGCTGTGGAATCAGGGTCGGTATCTAGACAGGGGCTATAGGATCGTAAGGTAAATTCCAGGTCTGGGGTGTTTATTTGCCGCCAGGGGCGCGATGTGCCCATCCTGTTATTGTTAGATTCTCTGATGGGCGGTCCAGTGGGAAGTAGTTCAAAGAAAACAGCACTATGATCTGTCCATGTCATAGGTAGCGTGCTGCTGAATTTAATCTGTGCATAGTTGGTAAAGATACCGTCCAAAGTATGTTTACCAGTATGAGTGGGCTCAGTGACAATTTGGTTCAGGTCTGAACTCTTTAACCCATCAGTTAAATTGATGGTGTCACGACTTTCGGTGGACTCTAGATGAAAGTTGAAATCCCCCAGTATGGAGAAATTAGAATATTCCATACAGGATTCCATAACAGACAGTATGGAGGAGATGAAAGGATTCCTAGGACCGGGTGGTCGATAGATTAGTAGCCCATTAAAAGCTGTCATATTGTTGCATTTGAAAGTAAACAGGATGGCTTCTTTCTCCAGTTGGGGTGTATCAGACAATATAGCTTTAATGTTTGAGCGGTATGCAATAGCCACCCCCCCACCTTGTTGTCCTTTTCTATCAATTTTAAATAGATCATAGCCTGTTGGTATAGCAATATTCAAGTCCGGCTCAGAAGAACTATTAGTCCATGTCTCAGTAAGAAACATGATGTCTGGCTTGTGTTGATCGAAAAAGTCGGCGAGTTCATATTTGTGTTTGGGGAGTGATCTGATATTCAATAAAACACAGGTTAAGGCGTGGTCATTGGGTTTACATGGGCGTTCAACTGACAGGTTGGTAACCCTGGTGTTGTTATTATGGAGACTAGTAAGGTTGTTGCCTGTAGTAAACTTGCAAGTAGAGCAATGTAGTACCAAAAAATCCCTCTGAGAGTTTATGGGTTTACACCTATTTTGCTCACCTTGATCTCCAATGTTTAGCAAAGTTGCTTTAGAGTAGGTCATTATAAACTTTTGACCAAGGGTTCTGCCGCACGGCGCATTCCAGTCGCTGACGGGCGCAGACGGGCTTGCCTATGGCGCGCCCGCTGCACGCGGTCGCGTCAGCATGCCCAATTATAGTGGATTGGGAACACAACAACTGGAGCATTACCCAAAATGGCGGCCCGCACTGACTTGCGGGACTGTCTGATAGCAGCAGAAGGTAAAGTGCAAATCAATTTCAAGTGACGATTTTAAAAACAGTTTTAAAATTCCCCCAGAGCCTTAACACAGCTTCTTGTACTAAACAATGGCAGCGCTGCGCAGTCGCGTCAGCATGCCCAATTATAGAGGATTGGGAGCACAACAACTAGAGCGTTACCCAAAATGGTGGCCTGCACAGACTTGCGGGACCGTCAGATAGCAGCAGAAGGTAGAGTGCAAATCAATTTCAAGTGACGATTTTAAAAACTGTTTTAAAATTTCCCCAGAGCCTTAACACAGCTCCTTGTACTAAACAACGGCAGCGCTGCGCGGTCGCATCAGCATGCACAATTATAGAGGATTGGGAACACAACAGGTAGAGCGTTACCCAAAATGGCGGCCCGCACTGACTTGCGGGACCGTCAGATAGCAGCAGAAGGTAAAGTGCAAATCAATTTCAAGTGACGATTTTAAAAATAGTTTTAAAATTCCCCCAGAGCCTTAACACAGCTCCTTGTAGTAAACAATGTCAGCGCTGCGCAGTTGCGTCAGCATGCCCAATTATAGAGGATTGGGAACACAACAACAAGAGCGTTACCCAAAATGGTGGCCCGCACTGACTTGCGGGACCATCAGATAGCAGCAGAAGGTAAAGTGCAAATCAATTTCAAGTGACGATTTTAAAAACAGTTTTAAAATTCCCCCAGAGCCTTAACACAGCTCCTTGTACTAAATAATGGCAGCGCTGCGCGGTCGCGTCAGTATGCCCAATTATAGAGGATTGGGAACACAACAACTAGTGCGTTACCCAAAATGGCGGCCCGCACTGACTTGCGGGACCGTCAGATAGCAGCAGAAGGTAAAGTGCAAATCAATTTCAAATGACGATTTTAAAAACAGTTCTAAAATTCCCCCAGAGCCTTAACACAGCTCCTTGTACTAAACAATGGCAGTGCATCCTTTTCTAATAACTTTTTCAAATAATTCATGGCTTAAAAACTCATAAAGTGGCTTTTGAAATACATTATGAATCTACCTTCAAGGGCTTTTCACCTTTGGCGTATGTTGTGGGTGGCTTTTAGGATCCCACTATCAATATACAAGCACATTGACGTGGCTTGTAATTGAGTGCTTTTGTCCAAGCTATTTTACTTAAGTCACAAATGAAATGCCTGATGCCAACATATGAGAGAATCTGTATGATCTTGACCTTGATCCTACATCTGAAAATAATTCCAAAATACATTTAAATGTGGGACATTTTGGCCAAAAGGTAGACTTCCCTTAACTGGAAATATAGAAGCCCTTGGATTCAACCAGCTGGTGCAGGGCCTACACATACTCCCGAGCAAATATTACATCTGTCTTCACACTTAACAGTGATATGTCACAACAACAATTCATTACTTGCTGGTCAGACGGCTCAATCACTTATCATCCGGAAAAGAAATCACACAGCCTCTAAGCCTTGCCTTGTCCACTGTGAAGGGGTGCCATATTTATGAAACTTACAGAAGCCAACTAAACCAACTTCTACAACACCAATGCCTCAGTAGAAACTAAGCTATCAGTTAATAACAATGGACCCAGACAGCTTGCTTAAAACTCTACACTTCACTATTACCGAGGAGTACGGTACCAGAATAATATGGCCTAAATATTGTCTGACAAATCTATTGTGCCCTAAATGTTGTTCATCAAAATGTTGTCCAGTTGGAGTTAATAATAGCAAATCTACACCCAATGGAGCGATATTTTTGTCAAGCAATATTTTTGGGCTATATTCTTATAAACAACCTAACCAGGGTTCCTGATATAGGGCCTGATTTAGAGTTTGGCGGACAGGATACTCCATCACAAATGTGGTGGATATTCTGACCTATGTATTACAAGTTCATTATAGCCTATGACACTTGTAATACAGCAGATGGGATATCTGATGAACCTAATTGGCATATTTGACAGAGTAACACATCTCCAAACTCTAAAAAATGCCCTTTGCCACTACTCTAAAAACAAAAAGAATAAAACAACAAAACAGAACAAGGAGTGACACACACTTGCATTTACTAATTTGCAGAGGACTGTTTGAAACCTAGAGTGCCTAAGGTGGCAAACCCTCAAACTAAATGTGGAATTCAAAACAATGCTATGATAGAGCAATCACCGAAACGTACAGAGTATATTATGCAAATTGCATTAGTAACGTAGTAAACCAACCAATTAACTGTTCATTACATCTAACCAACATGAAAGTCTTATCAAATGGTCTGGGTTCCTCCCAACAACATTACTTTTCATCAAAGTTAACAAAAAGAGGTATGACATATCAAAATACTGCGAATTTTCTTATCCCCTAGTCACCCCGTTCATCATTTAAACATAGTTATTTATGTTATATATTTATGTTTTTATGGAACACTGCAAGATTCCTTCCTGCATTCCTAGAGTGTTTGGAAAGTGTGTGGCAAAGCGTATGATAGCAAAGACCATTGCTTAGGGTGTTGAGCTCTTGCTCCTGACATCTGTGTCTGACCTGAAGGTCTCATGTTATAAACCTGTCAACTCAAAATATAATCTTTCCAAGGTTGATAATTGATCATAATTAAATTGCATAATAGTAACACTTGGAATATTAGTAAACAATGTGGAATTAAGTTATGTATAAGCCAACAAGTTATTATTATTAGTCATTTTCATCAATGTGTGACTGAATACGTGTGCTCTAGACCTGTTTTAATGAATGTATGGCTAAATAAGTGTATTAAGTCAAACGCGTGTTTTATATAAACGTTGAGCATACACATTGGGAGTAGAGACTCAAGTGGTACATTTTAACTAATACTGAAGTGAAAAGATCTTCTTGGGACACTGGTAGCGTGGCTGTGCAAAATGGATTAGAGAACCATGCGCACCTTTTTCTGACCTAAATATATGTTGCATGAGAAAAGGATCCACAGTTCCCCTAAGAGTGCACAGGCTCAAGAGAACAACGACTTCCAACTGATCTTTGTAAGTGATGTGCTTTCCATCATATGAAAATGTAAAATGAAGACAGTGTTTACGAGCCTTATGATTGTCAATGTTACCCATCGTTGGACCTATCCCTTTTCTGCAGGGTTGCACCAGATTATTGTCCTCCCCTGCCTTCCTTTGCTGAACCCGTTTTAGTTGGCTTTGAGGACTTGTGCACTTTACCCCTGCTAACCAGTGCTAAAGTGCTTGCGCTCTCTCAGTAAAACATGGTAACATTAGCTTTTGGGGGTAAGTCATCTAAGGCTGACCTCCTGTGTGAGCTACAGGGACACAACAAGCTTCCAGAGGCCTCCCTGAAGCTGCCCAGCTGCCCAGCACCAACTGGACCTGCCTGGACCTGTCTGAGCCCTGCTACTGGCCTCTACTGGAGTGAGTTCTGATCCCCAAGAGGTTTCCCCAGGCCCTGGACTCTTGGTTGGCATTAGTGAGATCTCTGCCACACAAAAAAGGTGACAATTAGGGATGGTCGGAACTCACAGAGTTGTACTCCAATTCCATGGAGTTAACTAAAAGCTCAGCGCGATTCCACAGAGCTCCATGACTGGTTGGAAGCAGTCTAAGCACACAGTGATGTTCTTAAACAGCAGATTCACCCACATCTAAGCAGCGCTTGTAGGATTCCGAAAGAGTCCCACACTGTCCATTAAATGTCAATGAATGTGAGTTGGCACTAATTATTTCACTTGAGTGTCTGGTGCCCTCGTTTGGTCATGTTGTAGTTGCTTAACACCTGACAGCAATCCACTGTATACTTTGGGGACGGTCGCTTGCAGACCAGCTATTCATTTAAGTGACATACACATTCAAGCATAGACAATGGCCTCTAGTGGTTACATTGCCAGCTATGGTTCTAATCCCAGCTTCCTCACATGATTGCACTGTGTGACCCTGGCCGAAGTCTTCAATCCCCTTGAATTTCAGGTGCCTTAGCTGCCAAAATTAGGAGTGATTTAACAGAGGGTAATTTTAAGCTCTGTTAATAAACATCGACACATTATCCCTGTTCCTCCCCAAACACAAAATATTTAGCAAGTTTCAGTAACGTGCTTGTGTTAAAATGTAGTTAAAATGTGGTAGATTAAACCGTACATTTAGCTGTGCAGTGCATGCTGGAAAATAAGCAGATGCTCAGCGCTTCTACAACCACTGGACTAATTCAAAGCGCAGCCGGAGAATGGGACAGATAAAGGTAGGAACAGGTACTTTATCGGTGTTCCCTGTTCTGTGCTCTGACGTGGAGCATACACATATCCTGAGGATATACCTCTCATCGCACCAAGAAGAGAAGCGCCAAACTGGTCTCGTTGTTCCCCTTCATATGTGAGAAACTGAGGGGCCACCCTGTGCCGATCCACTAAAAGGCATCCCAATTAACTTGATTATGTTTTGGAAACTTATGGAAATGTGTTTACATTTTACTATGGAAAAAACAGTGGTGTGTGGGTGGTCTATGCATTTGCTCCTTGCTGGTTGTATTGGAGATGTGAAACGTGTTATTGCCTTAATTTTCGAATTTGCGGGATATGCTGGTTCGACCTTTAATAACGAATGCCAATGAATAAACAAACGTACAACATACTGAATCCTTTCCTGTGCTGTTAAACAAACAGACATTTTAAAGGATGGGGAAACAGTTACCACCTACAAATGGACATGCACAAATTGTCACAGAACATGCACGGATTGGTACAAGGAGGCACACTTACACTATCCACATGCCTGTCATGGTGAACGCCGACAGGATAATGGGCAGCACTGCCAGGCAGTTATTTTGGATCTGGTCACCCAGGAGTGGTGCTTTCACAAGGGAGGCCAGGGCCTCCAGGTGTGGCCCTGAGTATAGCAGGCCAGCTGTGGTGAACCAGCAGCATTTCCCCTGTGGAAAAAATATTCCAGCACAGAGTGGTGCTTTGTGTGACCCAAATTTAACACAGCTTCCCCTAATCCTTTTTTCTCAATTACAGCTCTGCCGGCACTCATCCGGATCCTGGGCAGAACCGCAGATATAAACATCACGAGTCTGCCAATAAATAACACAGTTTGTGTGCGGTGAGCACTTCCAGTTCAGGTTAAAAAGGAGTTTGTTGCCCATCTATTGAAAAAGAAAACAGACAAGAACAGAAGTGCCACTGGACTAGATGGAAAATGGGAGAGGAGCCCCAGTGCACATGAAAAAGAGACTACAATACACAGCGCATGAAAGATAAAAGAGTGCACGGCAGCTGCTGCTTAAAGTAGGCAGTAAACTTAGCTGTGCGGTGGTCGGCTGAGCTTTTTTCCAAACTCCATGCTCTAAGCGGAGGGCAGAGTGGGCAAAACTGTGAGAACTCCGCCGGCGGGGCCGAGTTTACCACCTACCCCTAGTGAAAATACCAAAGTTTGGGCTCTTTGCAACAATGAACGGGCCTGATCACGCCAAAACTCTGTTGCCCGTGATGACCACCAACATAAAGCTCTGTTGAGACCTAATCTCCATGCATTTTGTGCTAAGCTACCAGATGGTTAAGCAAACAATAATTCAATTTTGTACACCCAGGAACTAAATTGTTATCATGTCAGCAAACTTGCCGGCTAATGGACAATAGAAATAGTGCCTTCGAGATTGTTGCTTATAATATTTCATTAAGACTTACTTGCCTAGCAAATACATTAATAGCTTGGATTCCCACTTTTCTTAAATCCATTGCTACCCCCTATAGCTCATGCAACACAAGAGTCCAGATGAGCCGAGCTGGGTGAGAAAAAGCATGTTTCCGAAGCCAGGCTCTCCATTTACTGGCTCGCTGTGACCAATAGTATCTTATATCAATTAGGTTGTCCAATGTTTAGATGCTATGATAATACAAAAACCCAATTGGGAAGCTGCAAAATGTCTTCCTAATTTTACAGTGAAGAAGCTCAGAACATGAGTGTAGCTAGACAGAAATGAACGGGTATTACTCCTCCTTGCAAATTATTTAAAACCTTTTGATGTAATACCTAGTAATGTACTTTGCAGCTCATAATGAACATGAACCTCAATTTTATACCTGAAATAATATGTATAAGATGGAGGAGGCACCTCATGGGAGCAACTAAACGGGAACAGTAGTGTACTATCCACTGTACCATGGGCTTCTCATTATTGGGGTCATGCTCCTTGGTGTATGCAGGATTAGGCAGTGGTGAAGCTGTTGTACTTGGATGCCCACAAGGTTATTATACAATAGGGTAATATACTGTGTATATATATATATATATATATATATATATATATATATATATATATATATATATTCGAAACCAGAAAGCAGGTCTTTCCGGGAACAAGCCCGTAGTCAGGTGGTGCGTGGTGCCGGTAAACCCAAGTCCGGACAATAGTAATCCAACGAGTTGTAGAAAGTAAAACGCACTCTCAAAAGACCCGGTGTATGGCAGAATGCTCTTTATTGCTCTTAACGTTACGCGTTTCGACAATGAATGTCTTGATCACACGAAGAGCCATTCAGGAAGTGCATGCATAAATCAACATACGACATGGACAAAGGACTACTGTACATCACTCTCATAAAGTAAGTAAACCATGTCGGCCATTTTGTAACGTGCATCTATAAGTAGAAAAGCATATAGTCTATTATTACTGCGGGCATAGTTGTACCTCGCTGAAACATTGCGACACAAAATTATAAACAGCTGTCAATATCTCGCAATAATGAGTTAACATTTTTGAAACAAAATTTATGATATCGCTCTAGTGGCTTATATGAACCTAGTGCAATGTTTGAAAGCCCCAATGGGCATCACATTATCAAGCCAGTGCTCAACAGATTCGTGCCTCTTTTGGTACGATGTGCATTCGGACTAGTGCCCTGATAACATCACATCTCTGATACAGTGGCACAAGACATGGTTATATACCAGTACCTATGTAGTAGGATCACTGATTACCACCATATTAATGGATACGATGTGACAGTGATGTTTATGCGCCAAGTGGCTGCTAAGAAGTGTCTAAGTCCAATCTACGTTCTATAAAGTGAAAATACAAATGTGAGTCAATTAAGTTCAAAAAGGGAGATTAAATGGTATCAGTTGATTTAAAAGTCTCTTATCTTAGTTCAGTGTTCACCCGAGCCCGGGGAAGAAAAGGATAGGGAACCCGTGAAGTGACCATGCAGCGTGGTGGGTCCCTTCCTTTCCTCCTGTGAAAAGAGAATAAGACAGAAAACATAGTAAGTACCAATTCAATATACAATATATACAGATTCTTAAAACCAATGTAACAGTGAAACATACAAAGTAACAATCAATATCATGGAAGGACATCCAGTTAGTTCTCATGGAGATGTGTCTTGTGGGTTCTTGTGGATTTGAATATATATATATATATATATATATATATATATATATATATATATATATATATATATTCACTGAAAACACCAAAGGTCACGGGGATGTTATAGTTAGGCTCAGATTTCACTCCTTTAAAACCATAGAAATTCATCAGCTTTAATTACCTGAGCTAACTATAACTTACACCCCCACAATGCACTGCTTATGACCTAGCATAGTACATCACTAGCGACATGGTCAGTGACATCACTGTTTAAATCACTGATAACATCTCAAATGACATCACTGATGACCAGTAAGTATAAGTGTTTTGTAATTGTTACTGAGAATTAAAGATATATACTAAGTGATACAGTTTCTAACATATGGTATCTCAGTGGTTTTGAGACTGTCTGTATCTGTGGGTGAGTGGTTGTATGAGTGGCTGTATGGGTGAGTGAGTGGCTGTATTGGTAAGTGGGTAGGTGTGTGAGTGAGTGGCTCTATGGGCGAGTGGGTGGCTGGGTGAATGGTTGTATGGGTGGGTGAGTGGGTGTGTGAGTGCCAGTTTGAATGGATGTTTGGTTAACTGAGTGGGTATGTGAGTGGCTGTATTGGAGAGCGAGTGTCTGTGGGAGTAGCTTTATGGGTGAGTGAGTGGTCGTCTCAGTGCTTGTAAGGATAAGTGAATACATATGTAAGTAGTTGTGAGTGGCTGTGTGAGTAGTTGTATAGGTGTGTCAATGGGTCTGTTGAGATGCTGTATGGGTGAGTAACTGGCTGTTTGAGTGATTTTATGATTGATTAAGTGGGTGTGTGAGTAGCTCTACGGGTGATTGTATGGCTGTGTAAGCTGTTGTATGAGTGAGTAAGTGTTTGTATGAGTAGCTGCATGAGTGAGGGAGTGGTGGTGTGAGCGGCTGTATTGGTGAGTGGGTATGTGAGTGATTACATGGATAAGTGAGTTGGTGTGTGACAAGTTGCATGGATCTGTGAATAGGTATCTGAATGGTTCTGTGGGTGGGTGAGTGAGTGTATGAGAGACGGTATGGGGTGTAAGTGGGTGTGTGAGTGGTTATGTGGATGATATCATCAGTGATGTAATTTGAGATGTCATCATAGGAGTCATCAGTGATGTCAATGACCATGTCATGAGTGATGTTATATGTGGGGTCATACACAGTGTATTGTGGGGGCGTATGTCATAGTTAGCTCAGGTAACTATAACTGGTGAATTTCTATGGTTTTGTACCAGTGAAATCTGAGCCTAACTATAACGTCCCTGTAATCTTTGGTTTTTCAGTAAATTTCTAAGGTTTTTTGTATTTTATTTCCTAACTATAACGTCCCTGCAACATTTGTTTTTTTCAGTGAATTTCTAAGGTTTTTTTTAATTCTCATTCCAAACAATAATGTCCCTATAACTTTTCAGTGAATGTCTACGGTTTTTCAAATTTCATTCCTAAAATATTATGTCCTTCTAATGTTGACTTTTTTAGTTAATTTGTAGGGTTTATTTTTATTACTAAATATATTACAAATAATTTTTTTAGATTCTTTTTTACACTGTAGATATTCTTTTTTTTACCAATAATCTCTTTATATGTTTTAAAATAGAAGAAACACATATGTACTTAATGTAAAGTAAATGAAGTTTTTTAATACAATTAAACAATTTTTAATTTGTAAAAAATATTTTTGAGGTACCACAGGATCTTAGCGGGTCCAGAAATATCGACGGGCTGGTATTTTATGATTTTTACTCCCGATCATGTGATCGGAACAAATCTGCGAGACCGAATCGGTGGATTCAGCTAAACAATTTGAAATTACGGCACATATGTACACCCCTCCATTGTCATTAATAACATCATTGTTAACATATTTACAAGTATAATTAAACCACCTTATATCTGCATTTCAAAAAAGTTATCCAATTTACCAATTTCACGAATCTGCGAATTTACAGGATTGTAATCGCAAACTCACACGGAAACACACCCAAACCGTGCCTTCTGATTGGATACATTAGGACCCCAACCTTCCACATGGAAAACCACACCCAAAAGCAATTACTTCTCCAGTAAAGTCTCTAGAAGTAGGATTGAGAAGCAACAATGCTGTGCTTTTAGACAATGACTGAAGCTACATCATCCAACCAAGATGAGGATCCACAACTTCTTGAGGATGAAGAAGAAGACACACCACCTTGCAGAAAAGAAAGTGTTGTGTGGAAGCTCTTTACTATACCTTCTTGGGAAAAGATGGTATCACCAAAATATGTCAAGTGCACAATTTGTGACAAGCAGTTATCAAGAGGCACTGCAAAGAAATATTCGCATGGGACAAGTTCTATTTGGAAGCACCTAAAAACAATTCATCAGAGGGTCTACAACCAAATAATGCGAGAAAAAGCAGGCTTCAACAGGGCAGTCAACCTCTACAGCAGCCTTGGGAGAACCATCTTCATCTGCACTCCTTACAATGCCAGCTGCCTGTGAGGAATTGAGTAACATGGTTATTCACTGCATGAAATGCTTGTTGCAGTAAAAATGTCCTCTTTGGGTGCATTCTTGGATACAGTGAAGAAGCATCGCTGTTAGGTCTTTTTTGCATCCAAAGACTGCATAATTGTTTTGAAGAGTGAAGCCAGTTGTTTCTTTGCATTTCCCCATCCTTACCATTTTTGCAACCATGTTCACATTTTGTACGAAAAAAGAAGAAAAGCATAATAACAACTTTAAAAAAAAACCTGCAAGAAAACAAATGGTTCTTGTTAGAACCACTATCTACTCAAACAAAGAGCTAACTCTGTGTTTCTAATGTGTCAGTGACTATATCGGTGTGAGAGTGGGTGTATCAGTATGAGCATGAGTGTATGCCTAGGTGTGTTAGTGTATGCATTAGTGAGCACCTGGGTGTGTTAGTGTATGCATCAGTAAGTGCCTCGGTGTGTTAGGTTAAGCATTAGTTTTTCACGAGTGTGTTATTGGATGCATTACTGTTTGCCTGGGTGTGTCAGTGTCCATAGTGCTGTATGCCTGGGTGTGTCAGTATCTGCAATGCTATGTCCCTGGGTGTGTCAGTGTATGCATCAGTGTATGCCTGGGTGTGTTATTGGATGCATTAATGTTTGCTGGCTGTGTCAGTCTATGCATTGCTGTATGCCTATGTGTGTCAGTGTCTGCAGTGCTACGTCTCTGGGTGTGTCAGTGTATGCATCAGTGTATGCCTGGGTATGTTATTGGACTCATTAATGTTTACTGGTTGTGTCAGTGTCTACATTGCTGTATGCCTGGGTATGTCAGTGTCTATATTGCTCTGCCCCTGGGTGTGTCAGTGAATGCGCCAGTGTATGCCTGGGTGTGTTTTTGGATGCATTAATTTTTGCCTGGCTATATCAGTGTCTGCATTGCTGCTTGCCTGGGTGTGACAGTGTCTACATTGATAAGTCGCTGGGTGTGTCAGTGCATGCCTGGGTGTCTTATTGAATGCATTAGTGTTTGGATGGATGTGTTGCTGTCTGCAATGTTGTATGCATGAGTGTGACAGTGTCTGAATTGGTAAGTCTCTGGGTGTCTCAGTGTGTGCATCAGAATGTGCCTGGGTGTGAATTGGATACATTACTATTTGGCTGGGGGTGTCAGTGTCTGCATTGCTGTATGCATGTGTCTGTTAGTGTCTACATTGAAAAGTGTGTGGGTGTCTCAGTGTGTGTCTGGGTGTATTATTGGATGCATTACTGTTTGGATGCCTGTGTCAGTATCTGCATCGCTGTATGCCTGCCTGTGGGAGTGTCTCATTGGTAACTCTCTGTGTGTGTCAGTGTGTGCATGTGTGTGTTATTGGATGCATTAGTATTTGGCTGGATATGTCAGTGGCTGTATCTGTGTGTAGTTGGGTGTGTTAATAACTGTATCAATTTGTCTAGGTGTGTCAATGGCTCTACAAGTGTTTTCCTGTCTCTGTTAGTACTTTTGACTTTGTCTAGCTGGGTGTGTGAGTTGTTGTACTCATGTGTGCCTAGGTGTGTTAGTAACTGTAGCAATCTGTCCTTGGGTATGCATTCTGCAAAATTTTAAGTTATGGAACAACACTGCAAGAACTAAATAGAAAAGTACATTACCCCAATAGATGGTGCCATTGATCTGCATAAAAGGAACAAAACAGAAGTATGTTTAGTTTTACAATTAATAGAATGCAAAAGTATCTTACAATTTCAACAATGCATAAAAACAATTCTAAGAAATAGCTAGATACTTTTCATGCTGAATGCATTTATATAAATAAGCATTCCATTTTCCCTTTTTACTGTTTTCGGCTTGTTTACTCATACACTGTAAACAATGTACTTTTAAGCAAACATCATTGAAGAGTGGGGAAAAAACAATCATAAAGATTGAAGTAAAATAAACAAATCTGCACACTATCTCATTGCAATTAAGGAACACTGTGGATTGCACTCACTGCAAATAAACAAATGAACATAACACAACGTATTTAAATATTATTAACCATTATTAACTATTTACAAATATAGGGGCATATTAGCAAGAACAGGTGAAAATTATCGCTAACCGTGCTTAGCGCGTATTTATTTAACGCCGCCTATCGCTGGATATTATCGCGGAGATAACATGCTATTACAAGGTTTATCTCCAATGCGATAAAATATCCAGCAATAGCGGCGAAATGCGTGAATATCGCTGGAAATCCAGCGATATTCACGCATTAACGCCATGGTGGACTTAGGCTGACAATCCACCTCCTATTCTACAAACAGGTAAGTCATGTTTTTAGCAGGTGTTAAATTCTAGCAATATTCGCGCTTAGCGCAAATTTTTTTATCGCTTCACCTGCGTTGCTAATAGGGGGAAGTTGTGTTAGCGACTGTTTTCAGTCGCTTTTAGTTGGGAACGCCTACCTTGCATGTCATTAGCGATAATTATCGCTGGCATGCAAGGCGATGGGAAAACGGGCCGCTATCCCCAGAAAGCTGTCGCTACGCCTGTTAGCGACAGCTTGCTGATAGGGCGATAAAAAAATCGCCGCTTTAGCGGCAAAAAGTGCCACTAAAGCGGCGATAAGGCCCTTGCTAATATGCCCCATAGTTTTCTACAAACTCACTTCAAAAACATGAATGTATATCTCTACAACAGCATAAAAGAAAGTGATGTTAGGAAGCAGTTTACTATACCTTCTAGGGAAAAAAGGTAACAGGTAAATATGTGCAGTGTAATATTTGCTGCATACAGATACCCAGTAGCACTGTCAAGAAGTATTCACATGGGACAAGTTCCAATTGGAAGCACTTAAAAGCAAGTCATGAAAGGGTATACAACTGAATGATGCATGAGAAACTAAGTGCAGCAGAATATTCCACATCTAGAGCACCAGGGCCGGACTGGCTACCAGGCGTTTTGGCATGCTGCCGAGCTGGGGGCTGATATCACTGCGGTGGGGACTAATTTCGTTGATGGAGACCTGCGTGTGCTTCGAAATAAACAAAGCAAAACGAATTTCGTTCAGCACACGCAGGTCCCCATCAACGAAATCAGCCCCCAGCTCGGCAGCATGCCAAAATGCCCGGTAGCCAGTCCGGCCCTGTAGAGCACCCTTGGGAGAACGTTCATCAGCTGCAGTCATCAGAATATCAGCAGTCTGTGAATTTTTGAGTGAGATGATTACTTACTGTGCAAAATGCCACATGTTTGCTGCTATAAAAATGTCTTATGTGTCTCCTACTACTGGACCTGTGTGAAGGATTGTAAAGGTGTGTGAGTACATGTATGAGTACCTGTATGGATGTGTTTGTGACCCTTACAGTAACTTCATAATAATAAATATATTTATATCTTTACAAGTATATTTTTTAACATATTACAATACAATTTAAACCAAACAATCAACAAACAATCATAACATAACTTATTTAACTATTTACAAATACAGAAACACACTGCAACTTGAACATTTACAACAAAAGGTAGCACCATAGGAAAAGAAGAGATGATTCCTAGAAATGTAGAGGAAAAAATAGGTGAAGAGGTACAAGACAGGTGTAGAGATACTCCTGTGTATAAATGGGAGTGTAGCAATATTTGTATTAATTGCGAAGATTACATTGATTTAGTAGGACCCCACCCATGTATTTGCAGTGCTGCTGTCTATTTACTTTAGCACTGAAAATATTGGGACGAATGAGCACTGGTATCATCGTCATGTTGAACTTAAGTACATGTTGTAGAATTTAGGAACACTAGCTTGGTTTCTAACTCTGAGTTGAGCAGAATATCCATGGGATCACTTACATTACTTTCTGAGAGAAGCAAACTCTAACATTAATGGTATCATCCACAGAGCTTCTAAAACAGTACAGTTGTGTATTTTCCTTTTAGATGTGAAACATTATATTGAAACTGTGGGTGTAGCGACAGATTTGGAAGAACCACTTGCTATTCTAGTGAATGGTGTGCCCATGGAAAACAACAAAATCTGGCGGAAACTAGTGGATGTCATAAGGTGAAGAAAGCTACATTATGTCTTAAACACAATATTGTGTACAATAAAGATGTAGATGTTCTCTAACATGGAAGCCACATGATGGAAGAAATGTTGCCTACAAATGCACAGTTTGAAAAAGTGGATGAAGAAATATATGAACATTACCATATCCATCTACTACATTTAAAAGAGATTATAGGGATGCCATTGACCTGTATCAGATGAAATAAGCTAAAAGAACTCCAATAAGGGTCTGGAGAAAAGGTTCCTCAAGTTGCTTCTTCTCTGTCCTCTTTAGAAAAAGTATAAAACTGTTAGAAACTCCTTATTAACAAACAACAGTACTTTTAACAAACAATTCAAAACTACCCCACAAAATGCTCCCAGCAGTAGTGACACAGTTTCTGACTAACCCTGAATTTCCCCTCTGGGGTTAATTCATACTTAGTGACAAGGATCTCCTTTATAGTGGGATACCTCAACCTCTTCCCCTTCTCTAGAACCAGTACCTTGTCCCTTCTATCACCACAAATATGACTCCAAAGACACCTCTTCAATCCTTCTCAGAGATCCGCTGCACCTCTACTTCTTATGCCGGAAATAACCTGTCTATATCAACCCTCTCCTTAAAGTCAGGGGCCAAGTCTCTGAATATATTAACTGTTTCTTTTGCACTGGACACAGTAGTGGCACTCATACCTTTTCAGCTAGAGTCTAACATCCATTTGGCCTTCAAGTGCACCTCCTTAGCACTCCAGCCAGCACGACCCTTTTCTGTTCCAAGGTTCTCTTAACCTCACCTTTTCTCTCCTCTGCACCCAGCTGGCCCAGCTGTGGCCTTAGTTCCCACTCAGCCTGTCTGTCCTTGAGGTAATCAGGGGACTGAGTTTGGAAGGAGACAGTACTTCCTGTACCATATTCGATAGAGAGGTTTGTCTCTGGGGGATCCACTCTCTCCTCTGGAAACTACCCACTCATTTCTCCACTCCTCTCCCTCCTTCTGAAACCCACTACCCTTTGGGCCGAGATTCTGAGATTAACTACAATCAGGGTTCTCCCTTTTAAAGAGTGCTGAAGTAGTCCTCTTCAAACTCTTCAGGTGGTGCAGATTGCATCCTGTGCATGTCCTCCCAGGTTCTAAGGGCAAATTAGTACTCAAACCTGGATGTAAAGGTGAGCAAATGGGTGTGTGAATGATTCTATGGTTGTGTGACTTCATGTTGCAGTCACTATCTATCTATATGAGTGGTGGGTACATAAGTGCTTTTGTGGGAGTGTAACTGTATATGTGTGCCTGCCTGACTGTGTAAGTGTGTGCACATTGCAAACTATTAAATTACATTCTGTAAGCAAACATCCAAATCTAATTTGAAACACATTCATTTATTCATTCATTTATTCATACTGGCTTAATAAAATGAATATACTTTCAATATACCAATTTTTCTTTCTCCTTTCCTGCTAACAGTATTTTACTTAATGTTCTTATCTAAGCTCCTTTATATTTTCCCTTGTAGTATAGTCTCTAGAAGGTACACATTTTCTTTCACATACACACACAGTTTTATCTACACATACTTTTATATACTACAACTTAATTAACATACCTGTAAAAGCTCTATGCTGTTCTTCCAGTTTTATTTCTATCTCTGATCACATCTGTTTACACTCCAAAGTCCATGCAGAACTCCTGCAAACCCCCTCCTCTCTCAGTACTAAAGCAGGTAAAATGGCTACTCCTCACCATGTGCTCTTACTTATGCTGCTCTAGTTAACAAATCGCAGCATTCCTTTCATCTTTCTTTTGTGTCATACCACTTCAAAATGGTCAGCACTTCTTTAACCCTTTCCATGCTTCCTTTGAATTTGGTTGTTTTTTTTTGCGAATCCGCGAATCTTTTGTGACACTCAGCGCTGCCTCGTGTAACATTGCGGCACGGTTCGCTAATTTACATGGGGGACGCACTGAGCCCCATGACGGCTCAGCAGATTTCGCAAGTGACCAAAAGAAAAGTGTTTGGACATTTTATTGTCCATTAAACATGCTTTCACCTCATTTATGACACACCCATAGGGTCAGGGTACCTCTACCCTGACCCTTCATCTGTTTTACATGCTTCTTTTCAGCCATTTCCTGAAACATAAAATGGCTGCCACAGCCTTTCTCTCAGTTTGCAGCCAGCCAATCAGGGCTCTGGTGTGACGCATGGATCCGTGGATCCACTACAGGTGGCTCCGCGCAGGGTCCGCGTCCCTAGATATACAAATTTGATTTTCAGTTAATATCTCTAAAACTACTGAACAGATTTACACCAAATAATAAAAAAGATAGCTTTTTGCCAAATCTGGTGTAATTCCATTCAGTGGTTCAGGCTGCAGTCGTGTCCAAAATCTCTATGTGAATTAACTTGGAGAAAATTAGTTTTGGGACCCCCTTTTTTCTCTGCCCCACCTGACGGATCGCCCTAAACTTTCCATACAGCATCAAAGTGAGCATCAAATTTATTTGGAAACATTTGTGAAGGTTCGTCAAATTGCACCAAAGATATAGGCAAGTCAGAAAACACTTTTCCTTTGGAAACTAGGTCTTATCTATAACTACTTACTGGCAACTGCCAGTAGGTAATATATACATATATTGAATTGCGCAGGGCATCATACCCTGAAGTAATAAATATGAGGAAGGAACCAGTGGCCCATCAGATAGTAGTGCAAAAAAGACAACACATTTTTGGGAGAAGTTCAGACTGATTGGACAAGAAAGAAGCAAGTAACACTGGAAGAAGGACAGAGGGAGAGGAAGAAGAAGCGGCAAAGGTGAAAGAAGACCAGATGAGGAAGACAAAACAAAAAGATCGCCCCCCATCGGTATTGTAACAAGGGGACATAAGGCAGGCCAGTGATGGAAGAGACTACAAATGTGGTAAATCTTTCTACCCATACTCCTAATGCTACTGAAGTGGGGGTATTAAAACTTGGATTATCATTTTGTCTAGCCATCAAGCTCAACTATGCACACAGCTGTATTGATCTATTTCATGTTATAAGGAAAGTGAAGTTACATAAATGGTTCCTTCTAAATGGAAACTCCAAATCTAAATCCTCCAAATAAAATAAAGTCATTAGCTTCACTATTAGTGGCATTGACACAAGAAGCCTCAAGAAACTAGATAGAAAACACCATTGGTACTCTGATAACTCAACCAAAACTGAAAGAGTGTCTTTGAGAGACCTCCAAAATGATAATAATATAATAATCCGACAAACGACAAGAGAGGCAATGTAGTTGTCTTAGCAAAAGATCTATAACTCAAAGAACGTTATAGACAACTCAATGACACTGAATGTTATGAGACTACCAATCATAACAATATATATGACTCTAATGTCCTTTCCATGATAAACTGGTTGAATGGAGGGAGAGGGGGCTAATTGAACTGGATGAATTTAAATGTCTGTATTGTGAGCACCCCAAAATACCTATTCTTTCTTTATTGCCTAAACTGCACAAGAACCCCACTAATTCACCAGGGAGACCGATTGTGTCATCTATAAGCTCCCCCTTGGAAAACACATCTCAATATATAGACTATTTTTTATACCCTTTTGTGACAGATCTACCGTCTTATATTCAGGATAGTAGGGAATTCCTGAATAGCATGGAAGACGTAATGTGGGTAGATTACTATTTGCTACTCAGTTTAGAGGTAAATAGTCTTTACACAAGTATGAGACATTTGGATTGCATTGTAGCATGTAGGAACTTCTTGAGAGCAAGATCCCTATCATTATTCTTTCACATAGAAATGCTCCTTGAGATGATCCAATTCTGCCTAGAAAACAATTCCTTTATTTTTTAGAACAAACACTTCAGGCAGAAACAGGCCACAGCAATGAGTACCTGCTTTGCTCCCAGTTACGCTAGTCTCTTCATGGGATGGTGGGAGCAGCAGGTAGCCGAGTTAATAGAGGAATTCAACACCAAGTAATCAAGTGTATTCGCTACATAGATGATCTTTTCGTGATATGGAAAGGGACCACTGTAGAAGCAAAGACATTTGTGGGTAAATTGAACAGCAACCCTTTCAACATAGACTTAAAATCACAAATACATGACAGTAAATTTTAATTCCTACAAATTACTGTGCAAGTCATAGACAAGAAACTTACCTCCAGAATAAATAAGAAGGCAACTGCGGAAAACACCTAACAACATGCATCCAGCAGTCACCCTAGAGCTCTGATTGAAAGTATCCCCTATGGCAAACTCCTCAGAGCCCGCAGAAACTGGAGCACAGAAACAGCTTTTCAACACAAGGGCACTTTCATGCTACAACAATTTGAACAAAGAAGGACAAACCAGCAATTTTAAAAGCCGTGTTTCAAAGGGCTCAAAAAGTGAGGAGAGAAGAGCTTTAGATCCCGAAGAAAAAGCATGAAAATGAATCTGGCATTAAAAGCAGGTTCATTACTACATATTCCAATAAGGCGGGTGACTTGAAAAAGATCCTGTACAAACACTGGCCCATACTATCAATCTAACACAGCCTGAGCGAATTTATAGATGAGAGCCATAGGGTAACTTTTAGAAAAGGCACCACGCTCAAAGACAAACTTAGCAAAAATGATGTCAATAAAAACATCAACACAGGCAAAGATGTCAAGGGTTTCTTCGAATGCCTACACTGCAAAGCCTGCAAGCACAATAGAGCTATTGCTGAACATTTATTTCCCCTAACAGGTCTGGTAACGAAAACCAGAACTACACTTGGACCTCAGATTTTGCCACTTATGTACTGAACTGTCTGTGTGGATAAGCTACATAGGCAGCATGACACATCCCACCAAGAAAAGAATATTAGAGCACGAAGAGTGATCAAACACGTAGATCAACAATACCCGGTAGCTGACCATTTCACCACGTTTACCAACAGAGAGACCGCCAAGATGAAATTATTTGTTATTGCCAGAGTACCAGCAAACAAAAGAGGGGGTGACAGAGTAAGGGCACTCAGGAAGTTAGAATCTAAATACATTTTGGAACTCAACACCAAGACACCTAATGGACCCCCAACTGGGGAAGTATGGAGCTCTGGGGAATTATAAACATGAGTGCAATGGAGTCTAAGATTAGATGGTGCATAAACGTGTTTAGGAACTTTTGAAGTTGGTCATTTGCCTACTGGGCAAAGTTGTGCCACATTGTTGAACAACTATCTCGGTACCCACAACTCATTGGTTAGACAGCAGTTACATGTTGTAGAAATGCATTTTGTAACCTTTGACTTAAATAATTTTGCAGATAGAAACAAAGTATAATATTTAATATGTATCTGATATTGGTTTGAATGCACCAGTGGACATGCTATTGAATCTGTAGCCAAGACGCCCTTGGGCATTCGTGCGCTTTATACATTTCCAAATCAAATCAAACCAAATCAAATACACTGATACACTGATATCCAACTATATAATATTTAATATCACCCACTGAGGCAGCATTGCCTAGTACTATAATGCAACCACGGCAATATGCATAACTACTATTTTGCATACAGCACATAATTATTTATATCTTGTGTATTCTTTCGTCAACTACCATGTAGAAATAGCAATCTGTCGAATTATCGTGTTTGACCATGGACTTATTGGTCTCTCCCAACACTACAATATTCATAACCCAGTTGGGCATAATAGTAATGATTTTCAGTTTACAATAACATAGCCACTGAAATATGAAGCACAAATATGTATTTATCATGTAATTTCATGTTTGCAATCGCAATTACCATGTAAAAATAGGAATCTGCTATATGATCGTGTTTGACCTTAGACATATTGGTTTCCCCACTTGGGGTCAATAGGAATTATTGTTGGTTTATAATGATGTGAATCCTGAAATATGAGGTGAAAATATGTATCTAACGTGCTACTTCATGTTTTTGATCACAATACTCTTATATATACATACAACACAAGCCTAAGATGGCCGCCATAGGAAGATACAATGTCAATAACCTGTGAGTCCGTTTTTCATTTTGTCATGCTCTCACATGGTGGTTTTAAAAAGCAAAGAAAAATATAGCTTGTCACAAATGAGCAAGACATCAGGAATGCCGAAACACATAGGGTGTTTCTCTTTCCTTCCCATATGCTGTACCTGGTGGTTGGATTAATTAAATAAATCTATTTTGCACAATGCTGGAGAGACCGTCATCTCTTTTGGAAACTACCAGGACAAACAGGGGTGTTTGTCTTTTATATATATAAAGTAGGTAATATATAATATATATTGCACTAGCGTAGGGTGAGATATATGTGTCACCAGTATATATTTATATATATATATATATATATATATATATATATATATATATATATATATCTATATATGACTCGTTTACGGCTCCTTCCGTCTTCTCCCGCCCTCTGCAGTAGATCGCTAACTGCCGGCGGAGCATGCCGGACCTTCAATTTCTCCAAAAGTCAATAACGCGATCACTCAAAGTGACAGTTTTCAAGATGGTTTAATTCAGGTAACGCGTTTCGCTTGACCCGCAAGCTTGATCACACCTGGTTTTAAAAAGCAAAGAAAAATATAGCTTGTCACAAATGAGCAAGACATCAGGAATGCCGAAACACATAGGGTTTTTCTCTTTTCTTCCCATATGCTGTACCTGGTGGTTGGATTAATTAAATAAATCTATTTTGCACAATGCTGGAGATACCGTCATCTCTTTTGGAAACTACCAGGACAAACAGGGGTGTTTGTCTTTTATATATATAAAGTAGGTAATATATAATATATATTGCACTAGCGTAGGGTGAGATATATGTGTCACCAGTATATATTTATATATATATATATATATATATATATATATATATATATATATATATATATATATATATATATATATATATATTATCTACTGGCGGTCGCCAGTAGATAGTTATAGTTAGGACCTATTTTCCATAGGAAATCCACAACATTCTATTTGAAATAACTTTGGCGCCGGTTGACGAATCTTCGCGAAAATGTCAAAACCTATAGCCCGCTCCGGTCCGCTCCTATCCTGAAAGTTTCGGGGTGATTCGGCAAGCGGGGGCCGAGAAAAAAGGGGGGTCCCAAAACGTGTTTTCCCCATGCAATTTTCCATAGGAACCTTTCATCGCAGCTACAGCCCGAACTGCTGAACCGAATTACACCAAATTTGGCAAAAAGGTAGCCCTTGGTTCAGAGTCATGCCTTTTGCTTAAATGGTGTAAATCCGTTCAGTAGTTCCTGAGAAATTTGAAAAAGAAAACACATATATATCTGGGCGGAGCCTAACCACACATGTCATCGTGAGATCTGATTGGCTGTCAGCACTTCATCCTGGAATTGCTGGCAGCCATCTTGGGACCAATATAAATGATAGTACCCCATTGAAATGCATTGTAGTGAATCGAAGATTTTGAGGGTTACCACAAGGAGAACTATAAAGGGTGATAACAGACTTTAGTTACATTAGAATTCATTTGTTGATGGTACCATACTAATTTCAGGAATTGTGGTGTGTTCTAAGGTGATTTTACCCTGTGAAAAACCTTCTTCTGGGATATCATGAATCATGTTTGAGAGAAAACTATTTTCACATGCTTGTCCCATACAGTTTTGGAAGGTGCTCCAGAAGCTAAAATGAGAGCATATTTTCTGTAAATTCACATTATCTTTCTCAGTCATGTGAGAATGAAGTCTGACATTCTCAGTAAAACATGTACATCCAACAAGGGCAGAGACTGTCAGTTGATTCCTTTGTGTTCTACTGCAGCTTCCCAGAGTGTTCTAAAGAACAACTAGAGTGCTAACAGCCTTACTTATGACAAAAGTATGGCACACCTGAAGCCATCTTGATTGGAATAAACTGGTAACACTTAAAACATTTAATTTAAAAAGGAACAAAATGATGGGGTTCATTTTGTCATAGAAATTATGGTTAGTGCTGTAGAAAGAAAAATTAGGACATGTTTCAAGTGTGATCTCAAATATCTTCCTGTTATATTTCAACAGGAGCAGCCTGTCAGTTGATGCCTTTGTGTTCTACTGCAGCTTCCCAGACTGTTCTAAAGAACAACTAAAGCGCTAACAGTCTTACTTATGACAAAATTATGGCACACCTGAAGCCATCTTGATTGGAATAAACTGGTAACTCTTAAAACATTTAATTTAAAAGGGAACAAAATGAGGGGGTTCATTTTGTCATAGAAATTATGGTTAGTGCTGTAGAAAGAAAAATTAGGACATGTTTTAAGTGAGATCTCAAATATCTTCCTGTTATATTTCAACAGGAGCAGCCTGTCAGTTGATGCCTTTGTGTTCTACTGCAGCTTCCCAGAGTGTTCTAAAGAACAACTAGAGTGCTAACAGTCTTACTTATGACAAAAGTATGGCACACCTGAAGCCATCTTGATTGGAATAAACTGGTAACACTTAAAACATTTAATTTAAAAAGGAACAAAATGATGGGGTTCATTTTGTCATAGAAATTATGGTTAGTGCTGTAGAAAGAAAAATTAGGACATGTTTCAAGTGTGATCTCAAATATCTTCCTGTTATATTTCAACAGGAGCAGCCTGTCAGTTGATGCCTTTGTGTTCTACTGCAGCTTCCCAGAGTGTTCTAAAGAACAACTAGAGCGCTAACAGTCTTACTTATGACAAAATTATGGCACACCTGAAGCCATCTTGATTGGAATAAACTGGTAACACTTAAAACATTTAATTTAAAAAGGAACAAAATGAGGGGGTTCATTTTGCCATAGAAATTATGGTTAGTGCAGCAGAAAGAAAATTTAGGGCATGTTGTAAGTGAGATCTCAAATCCTCTTCTATGTCATTAGAAAATTCTGACATGCAGACTGAAACAATCACTTTCAATACCAGCAGTAGACTTCCAGTTAACTCCCTGGTGAGCAGTAGCTTTACTACAGTGATCTAATGAACAACTAGAGTGCTAACATTCTGAATTTATGGCAAATGTGTGACACATCTGAATGCCTTCTTGATGGAATCAAAGTAAAAACTGAAAGCATTTCCTACTGAGGAGACTGCAGTAAATGACGAAATTAGGAAACCTCATAACAAATAAGTCTCCCAAGATGGCCACCAGAGAAAAAAGAGCCCAAATGTAGCACAAATATCACCCAGATGTAGCCCACATATAGCCCAATGACAGAAGTGTGCAAAACACTTTTTATTTTTAGTTTTTCTGCAGTTTTATATAGTGCAAACTGGTCAGGTATTGGAGCGTTACATCTTACTTGGACCCGTTATTGCGTATTTTGCACGAAGTACATGAGATTGATCTTGCGAAACATTGAACTTTACAATTCTGTTAACCTGAAGTTGCTCTGAACCGGGCTTTGTAACACCTGTTTTTACTTACTGGTTTTAATTAATTCTCACTGTATTGTATTAGGAAAGAGGATTTACAGTTTTTATGTACACTTTTATGATCTATGTTTCTAAATCAGATCAAATAAAGTTTAATGAATTCTATGGCAGGACGGAGGCGAGGATTATGCATATCTTTCCTCACTTTATTTGCATAGCAGTTCAAAGAAAACGTAACACAACAATCATTAAACAAAAGACTACACAACCCATGAACCATTAGGGGGTAGTCTCCAAGGCAACTATAGTCCAATCATATCACAGTCCATCGTATATAATATCATGACGTCCCTTCCGCTTCCTCTTTCTTCACTGCTCGTCAGTTAAGTGCATTCCTTACATTCTTGGCTTAATCTGACGTTGTTGCTGTTTGTATAGCGGTTTCTTGTGCACGTTATTAGCATTATTGCCTTGGTATTGTTTCATATTCCCTGCGCAGCAGGCTCTTGCCCGAGCGCGTTCTCCCCCTCGCAGTTTCTCCCGCTGTGTGCTCTGCGCGCGGTGAGATCCTGTCAGGCGCGTCTGGTCCGAGCGAGGCAGCTCCGTCGAGCGCTCCTGCTGGTCTTTACGCGCGTTTGGGAATCCGGTCACTCCTTTAGTGTCCGCTTGATTCCCGACCAACCCTCGCCTAATTTTGACACCGCTACGCGGTGATTTCCCCACACGGCCACGTTAGTGGTAATTGGTATTTCGCCTCAGTCTATTCTTATAACAGCTTCGGGGAAAGCCCAGCTGTTGGAGCACCGGCGAGGGGGCTGTCTTAAGGATTTTAAGGGCATTTGTTCTGTGCTCACACCTTCTGCTATCATGTCTTCTCCAGAAGACTATTTTTACTCCTCCTACCAGGAAGTGGAGGAGGAATGGCCCCCAACTTCTCCCTCCAGCAGTGGACCAAGCCCTCTCTCTGGCTATTTCTAGGGCGCTGGCTCCTCTTAGGGATCAGGTTGATAAGCTGGCGAAAAGCATCCCTGGGGTGTTCAGTGACCCAGATCTGGTGGTGGCGGGTCCAAGTAGCTCCCAGATGGGGAATAAAAGGGCCGTTAAGCATAACGCGGGGCACTTGGAAGGATTTGATAAACTTACGGAGACCTTCCTCAAGAGTGCGCAAACGCTAAAACATGCACCCTGCCGGGAGGAGGAGGGGCCCGGAGAAAATTGCGACACTGTCACCACTATTGTAGACCCCGACGGCGGGTTTCCCTTAGAGGGAGAGGGTGTATCGGAGGACGATTTCTCCTCCGATGAGGATAAGGATTCGGGGCGTCCCTGGCATCCAGAGTCCCACTCCTCTAAGTCCCCGGTTGGGGACAGGGTCCACTCGGACATGTTCGAGCCTACCCAAATTTACCATCCTAGGTCGGCAGAGTGGACACCTGACGCCAAAGTGGCAGAGTATGTGGTGGGGAAAATCCATCAACCCCTTGAAAGGGAGGTCAGGAATAGGATGAGGGGAGAATGCCCCAGGCCCTCACTGAAGGGGAAGGTGGCACACACGCCTGAAATTGATGAGAAACTATGTACCTTTTTCTCCAAGTATATGAGGGATCCCAAGAAAGGAATTGATAGGTCTTGGACATGGTAGGGCCCTTGACCCAAATTATTCAATTGACGGAGCGTTCCAAAGAGTCAGGATCCCCTTTGTCCACGGATATTGTGGCTGGTTGGGCGCACTACTCTAAACCCTAAAACACTACCCCTCCACTACCCAAACACCACTGCACTACCCTAAACCCTGAAACACTACCCCCAGCACGACACCCTACACTACCCAAACATAACTGCACTACCCTAAACCCTAAAACACTACCACCAGCACGACTCCCTACACTACCCAAATACCACTGCACTACCCTAAACCCTAAAACACTACCCCAGCACGACTCCCTACACTACCCAAACACCACTGCACTACACTAAACCCTAAATATACCCCCAGCATGACCTCCCACACTACACAAACACCACTGCACTACCCTAAACCCTAAAACACTACCCCCAGCACGATCCCCTACACTACCCAAACACCACTGCACTACCCTAAACCCTAAAACACTAACCCCAGCATGACCCCCTACACTACCCAAACACCACTGCACTACCCTATACCCTAAAACATGACCCCCTACACTACACAAACACGACTACACTACCCTAAACCCTAAAACACTACCCACAGCATGACCCCCTTCACTACACAAACACCACTGCACTGCTCTAAACCCTAAAACACTACCCCAGCACTACCCCCTACACTACCCAAACACCACTGCACTAACATAAACCCTAAAACACTACCCCCAGCACAACCCCCTACACTACACAAACACCACTGCACTACCCTAAACCCTAAAACACTACCCCCAGCACGACTCCCTACACTACCCAAACACCATTGCACTACCCTAAACCCTAAATCTACCCCCAGCACGACCCCTACACTACCCAAACACCACTGCACTACCCTAAACAATAAAACACTACCCCCAGCATGACCCCCTACACTACACAAACACCACTGCACTACCCTAAACCCTAAAACACAACCACCAGCATGACCACCTACACTACCCATACACCACTGCACTACCCTAAACCCTAAAACACTACCCCCAGCATGACCCCCTACACTACTGCACTACCCTAAACCCTAAAACACTACCCCCAGCACGACCCCCTACACTACCCAAACACCACTGCACTACCCTAAACCCTAAAACACTACCCCCAGCACGACCCCCTACACCACCCAAACACCACTGCACTACCCTAAACCCCAGAAAAGAAACCCCCACCCCATGCCCAATCCCCCTTACCTCTCACTCCTCATGGTTCCTCTCTCCTCGTGGTTCCTGCTTCACGTCATCTCTGAGGGGCGGTGCACGTCGTTGTGAGGAAACGGAACAGCCTCTGTTTCCTTACAATGACATGGATCGTCTACATGTTTTTTAGAATGCATGGTCATTTACCATACATACCTTTACAACAAAATTCGTTGTAAAGGCATGCGTGGTAAATGACCATGCGTTCTAAAAAATGCGTAGTAATGACTTCGTGATATACAACGCATGCGTGGTAATGCATGCGTTGTAATGGTATCGCAAAGTAAAAAAGTCGTTGTAACGGCTGTTTACCGATCGAAGCTGGCCCCTGTTCTTCAGTGAGACGTTTATTTGATTAATTAGGAGGAAGGAATTTGGTTTTTTTACCGAAAAGTGCATTCCCGGCTGTTGTATTGTGAAAGTGTCCGCGTGGCCTGGTTTCACTTCCGGTGAGAGAGTGGAAGAGTCTGTTTGAATCTAAAGGAGTTCTGTTGTTGGACGGGGCCGGCGCGACATGTCATCAGAAAACATAGCTAATGGAAAGCGTCCTCCCTGAAGTGTGGAGCAGTGCCATGAGAGGTCAACGAGTGTGCGTCCCACCCCAGTATGACCGTACCGCGTGACCCATGTGCCGCCTCCAGGGTACGGGAGGCAGAAGCGGCATCGCAGGTCCTCTTGAAGACCGTTGTAGCACTAATTCTACATTTTGGTACTAGGGCATTTTAACTTCGTTGTTCCTGCCAGATACAAAGAGAAGATCCTGTGTTATTCAGTGCCCTCGTTACCTTTTTTGTGGGTTGTGGTGCTTGTCACTTCGCTGCCCCGCCGGTGCACACGACTGGGCACCCCACCTCGTGTGCCATTTGCAGGGCCTCTGCCCTCGGATCACTGGTTTCGGTTTCTGGAGTGGCAACATAAACAGTTGCTCCCAAAGGACTAGCCTGAACACTTCGGTGAATATCCCCTGCACCAGCATTCCACGGAAATTCTTTCCTAGCTCTCCCACGTCAACGAGCACGGCTCCGCTCGCGACACCGTATGACGTCATCGGAGCCATAAGAGGACCTCGTCGGCGTGCTGACGTCAGTTCCACCCATTTTTTCCGTGCCACCGAGGCAAACAGGGGACCGAGACATTTTCACATGTATACATAGTATAATAAATATATATATATTCACTGAAAAAACCATAGGTTTCAGGCACGTTATAGTTAGAAATTAGCATTTAAAAAACCTTAGAAATTCACTGAAAAAACCATAGGTTTCAGGCACGTTATAGTTAGAAATTAGCATTTAAAAAACCTTAGAAATTCACTAAAAAAATCATAGGTTTCAGGGGCGTTATAGTTAGTTGGACATTTCACTCGTACAAAACCATAGAAATTCCCCCGTTATAGTTAGTTCAGCTAACTATAACTCGCGCGCCCGCAATGCACTGCTGATGACATCACATATTACATCACTCATGACATGGTCAGTGACATCACTCATGACATCACTGATGACATCTCAAATGACATCACTGATGACATCACTGATGACATCATCCAGTGAATGTGTGTTTTTCTGAAAATTAAATATGTTTTATATATGTATATCTCAAGGTCGATGGCAGAATAAATGGGTATATAAGTGTCTAAATGGATGATTTTTTTTGTAAAATTGATTGTATAACTGACTAAGTGTATCTTAGTGAATACATGGGTTAGTGAGTAATGTTTAAATATGAAAATATCTGTATCAGTCTCTCACTTTGTGTATAAGTGGCTGCATGGGTTGGTGAGTAGCCACATGAGTGTCTATATGGGTTATTAGTTGGTTTTTTGAGTATCATTATGAGTGTCTGAGTGTCTGTATGGTTCAGTGGGGGGTATTACTTAGTGCATAGATGCATGAATGAGTGACTCACTGTTTGTATGTGTTGAAGACAGCATGTGTGCAGGACTTTATAGGTGGATGAGTATGTGTATGGGTGTGTTAGTGAGTGAATGACTGTCTCAATAGTGTCTTTGAGTAACTACATATGTTTTAAACTAGTATATGTGAGTATTGGTGTATATAAGTGAGTATATGTGAAAGTGAGAGATTGGAAGAGTTCCTGTACAAATAAGTAGGTGTTTCTATAAGTGATTGTTTAAGAGAGTAAGTACGTGTAATTTCTGTAGAAGTAAGTGTGGTAGTGTGTGTATAACTGTATATGCAAGTAAATGGATGTTTGATACTTTGTTTGCATGTGTGACTGTGTGTGAGTAACTCTATGGATGAGTGGCGGTGTGTAACAGGATGTATAGGTGTATGAGTACATATGATGAGTGAGTACATGTATGAGTGACTGTATAGGGACTGTTGGTGAATGAGTGGATGTGTGTGTAGATCTTGGAATTACTGAATAGGTGTGTTGTAACTGGTATTGGTATGTCCATTGTTTTGAAAATGTTAGTTTGTATTTTTGAGTGTGTGTATCAAAGGTTATATTAGGATGAGAGGAGGTCTGCCACTCTATCACAAGGATGATGTCATCAGTGATGTCGTCAGTGATGTCATTTGAGATGTCATCAGTGATGTCCTTTGAGATGTCATCAGTGATGTCACTGACCATGTCATGAGTGATGTAATATGTGACGTCATCAGCAGTGCATTGCGGGCACGCGAGTTATAGTTAGCTGAACTAACTATAACGGGGGAATTTCTATGGTTTTGTACGAGTGAAATGTCCAACTAACTACAACGCCCCTGAAACCTATGGTTTTTTCAGTGAATATAGATATATATATATATATATATATATATATATATATATATATATATATATATATATATTATTACCTACTGGCGGTCGCCAGTACGCAGTTAAAGTTAGGACCTAGTTCCATAGGAAAAGCATTTTTTGACTTGCCTATAACTCTGGTGTTGTTTGACCAATCATCATGAAATGTTCCCAAAAAACGCGTCAAAGTAGGTTCTGTGCGTCATGGAAATTTTGGTGGGGATCCATGCAGGGGGGATCGAGAAATAGGGGCAAGAAGTAAGGGCGTTTGTAATGTTAATTCCCATAGAAACGCATTTTCAAACCTTCAGCCTGAACCGCAGGATGGAATTACCCCAAATTTGTCAGACAGGTATATGTTGTTACGCAGATTGTGCTTTTTGTTATTTGGAGCAAATCAGTTCAGAAGTTTTTGAGAAATTAAAACTGAAAAATATAGTGATATCTCTGGCTGTTGATATTTCGCTGCGATTTCGCGGTGGTCACGGATATTTTGCAACAATTCCGCTGTAGATCGCGAATGCACATGCAAACAGGAATGCTGTGATTGGTTGGGCTCAACCTGAAAAGAAAGTTGCGGCCGCCATTTTATCAAGCAGGAATGGTTCCTGTGGCTCAAAATTTCTTTGAAAGCTAAGCTAAGGGGTCAGGAAGGAGGTACTCTGACCCCATGTTTGAGAAAGGGGGGTGTTAGGGACACAATTTATGTGTCCAAAATTGTTTTTTTTATAACGCTTGATATTCGTGATGACGCCGTGACCGCCAGTGTGGCCCCCCCATGTAGCACTGTGGGGACGTCATGAATATCGCGACGTCATCATGAATATATTGGTGGAAATATAAAACACCAAGTATCTATATACACACCCTCACTGGTCACAGTCTCAGACTCATGTACCTACTCACATATCTACTCAGACAATTATACATCCATTCACATACCTACTCATACATCCAGTCACATACCCACTCAGATACTCATGCACCCACTCACATACCCATTCAGGTACTCATGCACCCACTTACAGACTCACTTGGAGAGTGACACACCCATGTACAGACCCACTCAGAGACTCACGCACCTAATTAGAGACCCAATCATAGACTTATGCGCACAGTCTCATACCCACTTAGAGACTCTTACCCCACTCACAGACCCACCTAGGCACTCATGCATCCACTCACAGACCCACTCAGGGACTTAAGCACTCACTTACAGACCCACTCACACACTCATGTATGTACTCACAGACCCACTGAGACACTCATACCCCCACTCATAGGTCCACTCAGACACTCATATACCCACTCACATATCCATACAGTCACTCACACACTGTTACAGACACTCTTAGAGACTTCTGCACTCAGTCACTCGCTCATGCACTCAGAGACTCACCCACCCACTCACAGACTTGCTCAGATATACATGCAACCACTCACTCACCCACTCAAAGACTCATGCATCCACTCACAGACCCACCCAGCAACCCATGCACCCATTCACAGAACCACTCAGACACTCCCAGTCATTGACCCACAGAGAGACTCATGCACTCACTCACAGACCCACTCAGACAGTCATGCACCTACTCACTCACACTCTCAGACACCCACTTAGACACTCATGTATCGACTCACAGATCCAGTCAGACAGTAATATACTTAGTTTCAAATGCACAAACGCACTCATGTACCTACTCACAGATCAACTGAGAGACTCATGCAACCAATCACAGATCCATTGAGACACTGGTGCACCCAGTCATAGATGCACTGAGACAGTCACACAGTTCGTTATAGAACCATTGATTGGTTGATGCACCGTCTCATAGATCCACTGAAATACTTATACAGTGAATGAGATACTTACTGATACAGTGATGTATGCAGTGACAGGTTCTACTGAAAGAGTTACACACTATTATAGAGTCTTTTAGATAGTAATGTGTTTAGTGTGTTGGTTATAATCCATGTTTCAGTTATAAGTTTTGTATGTGGTGGTGGCTATTGAATGTCTGCTTTTGTTTTGTCATTTCGTGACATATTCGCGGTAATCATGGCTATCAATATCATCGCGGTGCCCGGCATCATCGCGAAAATGGAAAATCGGTTTAAAACATTGTTTTTATGGAAACTCCCTACACAAATATGACTTAAACAGTGCAGTAATTAACCCCTAGTGTGTAAAACACTGTAAAATGTGTGCATAATGTGTTTCAAACATCAAATGCGCGATCTTCGCAGTTACCTGAGTCATTGCGACTATCAGCGACATCGCGAAGATGGAAAGAAGGGTTCAAATGTAGTTTTTCAAACAATTACTAGAAAAATATGTGTACAAACATGTTTTTTAAGCAGTGATACAGTTAGTAATGTGTATATTGTAATAGTTAGAATGATTTTTTTTAAGTTAACATTTTTTAATGTGGTGGTGGTCATTGAATGTCTGCTTTTGGTTTGCCATTTTGTGACGTGATCGCGTTCATCGCGACGTTGTCGCAAAGTTCAAAAATTCTAAAAAAAAATTAATTAACAAAAAAATTAACAAGATTTTGGGCTCATGGGTGGCTCTGACAAGAGCCTTTGTGTTGAGAGTGTGTATGAAACATTAACAGATAAGACTGTATGCAGAGTTCAAGTTGCTTAGAAACACCATGTCCCCTTCATCTGTAAAGTGAACTCCATCAATTCTATAGATTCCATGCATGTTAAAACACAGGTTGTTGTTGTAGATAGAGCCCATGTTATAGTCTATGAGGAAAGCAGAAACAGTTTTGTTAACATGTTTCCTGGCTTTGTCAATCAGTGGACATAATTGATTAGACCACTCCCATTTCTGTCTTTGGCATATGTTAGAGTACACCAAGACAGTGTGAGGGAAAAGCATCATCAATTCAGCAAACGTATTCTTCATTAGGATTTCCAGTCCTACTCAGGCCTAGGTCATTGCCACCACAGTGCACAATCATGAGGTCAGGGCTGGTGAATCCACAATGGTTTTAACCAAAGGCAGTAATTGATGATACTTTAATCCTCTCTGCTCAATCCAAGTAATGTCCACATTAGCCAAGCCCAAGTACCTGGTAATATTTTGCTTTCTTGCAGCCTCAGCAGCCCAATAGACATAGCTGTGGCCCACAAGCATTTTGTAGGAAGGCGGAGTAACATACAGGACAGGTCTGCAGTTGAATATCACAGTTGGTATAATGAAAGGCTGTGAAAATGCATGTGTGCTGGTGGTTTGAAAAAAACTAAAAATTTGATTGGGTGACGGGAACAGGCAGGTGAAAAAAGTAGGCAGCATTTGTAAATGATTAGTAAATAGATGTTTCATTGGGTATGGTAAATAGAAAAAATATAATAGAGAGTTGGATATGCTTTACAGTATGTGCAGTAAACCACACCTGCTGTAGTTTATTGTGTAACTAATATGACCCTTCTGGAATATGTAGTGAACTTGTGACCTACTGGTTCTAGTGGGTTTCTATGGGGAATCTGCAGAGGGTGTATTGGGGGAAGTTTGTTAAAGAGACAGGTATTCATTTTTTCAAATTGGAGAGGTTTAGGTTCATTGCTTTATAAAGCAGGTAAGATTCCCTAGGGAGAATTTTGCAATTAAGCGTAGTATACTGATAAAAATATAAAAGTATAAAGCAAAGTAGATTTTCCGACTCCCGTTTACGATTACGTCGCGAGTATTGACAGAAAGGCATCCGTTTTGGGCTACCTCTAAAAAGCAGTGAAAGGGTTAACAGACAGTAACCATTCAGAAATGCAGTTACAACAATGAAATATCAAAGGAATGTTTTTACTCGCTGACTTTTGCAGTATAAGGCAATGCAAAGTTCAGAAGGCTGCAATTTATAGTTGCTTTGTATGAGAAAATCTATCTAATAAGAGAAAAAAAGCGATTTTGCCAACCAACTCAACATTCTGATATGTTAATTAAATTTCTTTGTAAGCAAAATAAAATGGAATTAATAAGGTAGATAATGTCATATTGTGATGAAAGAATTCAAATATATATAAGTATTTAAAAAAAGAAAGGATTATATATAATTGAAATTGTAAGTGTTTTTATATATCTATTAATAGTTAACTAAGATATTGTTTGTCTTGTTTGCAGACCAGGTGTCTGTCAATTTAGATTAGAATGTGTTTCCATGGAGGTGTATATTGAACTTGTATTCCCTTACTCTATTCTGTAAGTGCTAGAAGAAAAGAGTGTACAGTAATGGTTACACTTATATATTGTAATGTAGTATAATATGTCAAAGTGTTATGATGTGCAGCTTATAACAAATGTTTTTATTTGAATTCTGGGAGTTGTAATTTTATTTGTTCCATTATAAGAGAATAGTGGAACACTCATATTTGAAAGTGGAACTCATGCACTGTAGCTACATTTGAATTATGAATCTCTCAAAGTTGATAGCTATGTGTTACATACTCTTTAGTGGACGTGTTGGATTATTACAGGGTAGATTTGTATGTGCATACATGGGGAGATATGTTCTTTAATTATATTCAGATTGAGATATGTAATATAACACTGTTATGCCAAGTACTATATAAAGTATAGCACCTAAGTTGCATGTGACACATAGGTTTGTAAATTATAGAGACTCTCTCTCACCCACTCATGGATCAAGAGAAGCACGTATATATTCACTAGGATACTCACAAAGTAGATATATGTGTAGCAGTATCAAAGGCAGTTAGAGATATGTTTCAAATTTATAATACAGGCATTGAGATATATATTCAGCAATGTATGTTGATATTTTTAGAGCTTTCAAAACAGATAGTCAGATACTTGTACATTTTCTAAAACATGTTATGGAACTGCTAGGTAAGCCATAGCGCAGGGTGCTATGTGGCTCATATGTAAGATATGTCCTTTGAATATTTGAGTGAGCTATATGTGCTTATAAAGATGTTTGTTCTGAAGTGTACATGCACTGTGCCATCTACATTTTAATCTGACTTATCTAAGTAGAAGCCTATACATTATGTGTTGGATGTGGAGTAATTGACCTGCGTATGCAGTTATACTGTTAGGGTTGTTATCTTACTTATAAATCCTACACAAGGTGTAAACTGCTCTTTTAGAACACATGAGTCCATACTAAGGAAGGGTGTAGCAAAGCCATGCTGTAAACTAAGACATCTAACATGAACATTGACTGAGGTATATGCACTCCTAGAGACTTATTTGGCCAATTACACATGCAGCCTACACCCAGAATTAAATATGACATACCTAAGTAGAAAAGCAGACAGACAATGAAACACCCAGTAAGGTAGTTCGAGTAGCACGTAAACATTCATTCACACAGACAGGTACAACTGATATGTAACTTGTGCTAATGTAGGTAGTTTCACACACACTTAAATAACCCAATACTCACTAATACACCCAGGAGGAAATGTATGCAGGCCCTTACAGACATATTTAGAGCAGCATACATCAGACAAAGAGAGGCAGTGATTTAGTAACAAATGTACATACACATGGAATCATAGCTCTAGATAGGAACTGAAACACTCATTTAGATATCGACTAAACAACTAACTCTTTCAAGTTTACCATGTAGAAAAGTAGCCCTTGTATAATGTCTCCGGCCTGCTGTACTTGAGCCTGTGCATGAAGTTTTACAGCTAAGTCAACCTTCATATTTAAAAGTCCTAGTGAAGGCATAAACTGCTCTTTTACCATATATAACTCACCACTGAGATAGGCTGCAGCTACGTATTATTGCAGGGTGTTATATTCTTAAAAAGTTACACATATACTCTGAAGTTTTAGTGAGCTACATGCAGTCCTAGAGAACCATGTGCCCGATTATATATCTACCCTGCTAGCGACACTTCAATCTGATATACCTAAGTAGAAGAATAGACAGAGACTAAAACAGCCGTACAGACCATGACAGAAGCACGTAAACATTCACTTACCAGGCACAACTGTTACGTATCTAGCACTGATGGAGGTAGTTGCATACACACAAATAACCCAGACCTAGCCCTTGCATCATGTCTCCGGCTTGGTACAGTTGAGCCTGTGCATGCAGTTTTGATGGCTAGGCCAGCCTTTACATGTGAAAGTCCGAGGGAAGGCATAAAGTGGTCTTTTACCATATATAAGTCACCACTGACATAGGCTGCAGCTAATTCATAAGCTAGGGTGGTATATGCTTAAAATGTAGCACATGTACTGTGAAGTTTAGGGAGGTATATGAACTTCTACAGACTTCTGTGTCCAATTATATATCCACCCTGCTAACCAGACTTCAATCTGAGATACCTAAGTAGAAAAGCAGATAGACACTAAAACACCCAGTGAGGCAGTTAGAGAACCACCTAAATACTCAGTCACACAGACAGGCTGACCTGATATGTATTTAGTGCTAATGGAGGCAGATGTACATATATTTGAAAAACTGAATACTGACTAACAGACCCAGGAGATAATCCATTAAGCCCCTTACAGAAACATTTAGAGAATCATACATGTCACAAAGAGATGCAGTGATTTAACAATAAACTTATATACACATGCAATCAGAGCCCCAAACAGGAACTGGCACACTCATTCAAATATCTAGTAAATAACAGACACTTTCATCTCCACCATGCAGAGAAGTAGGCCTTGCATCATGTCTTAGGCCTGCTACAGTTGAGCATGTACATTAGGCCTGGGCGGAAAACTACGCTACGCTCGCGTAGTTTGCGCAACTACGCGCTACGCGAATTGCACGTAGCACAGTGCAAAAACGCGTAGCAGGCATTTTTTGCTTGCTCGCGGTCCTCAATGTCAAGTTGGCGACCGCGAGCGAGCAAAATGACATCCCGGCGAGACTTTTTCCTCGTTCGCGATCAGCAACATCAAGTTGCCGATCACGAGCGTGGAAAATAAACCTCCCGGCGAGATTCTCAAAGCGGGGAGTTCAGGTTTCTCATTGCGAGTGGTCGCGTATGCTCGCGAACGCTCGCGATGAGAAACTACCAGTCCGCGTTGAGAAAACTGCTGCTCGAGTACAAATCTACTCGAGCGGCAGAAAATGACCGCTTGCACTGTGCAAGATGTCGTTTGCAATGATTGCACAGTGCGGACAAGCATCCGGCACTGTGCAATCATTGCGAACAGCATTTCCTACCGCACTACGCAGTTCGCGTAGTGCTACGCGTAGCTCGCGTAGTTCGAAGTGCACTTCGCGTAGCTGCGCGTAGCGCTGCTACGCGAACTACGCCCAGGGTTAATGTACATGTACTTTTCTTGCTAGGTCAATTTTCACATTGAAAAATCCTACAAAAGGTATAAAGTACTCTTTTACCCCGTGTAACTCTCCAGGGAGATAGGCTACAGGTAGGCCTTAAGGCAAGTTGGTATGTGCTTACAGTTTATGAAATGTACTGCAAAGTTTAAGTGAGCTATATACACTCCTAGAGGCCCATTTGCCCAATTATACATCCACCTTGCATCCCAAACTTATATCTGACATACGTAAGTAGAAAAGCAGACAGACACTAAAACACCCAGTGAGATAGTAATAGAAGTCCCTGCACATTCACTCTCACAGACAGACACAACTGATATGTATCTCGTGGTAATGGAGGCAGTTGTACGCACACAGTTAAATAACCCAATAGTCACTAACACATCCAGGAGGCATACCATGCAGCCCCTTACAGACACATTTAGAGAAGCATACAAGTCACAAAGAGAGGCAGTTATTTACCAAGAAACTCACATAGACATACAATCACAGTTTCAGATGGGAATTGAGACACTCATTCAGATATCTGCTAAAGAACTGACAGTTTGAAGTCTACCATGCAGAGAAGTAGCCCTTGTATCATGTCTCGGCGCTGGTAGACTTGAGCCTGTGCATGTAGTTTTATTGCTAGGGCTGTCTTGTTACTTAAAACTCCTATACAAGAAGTAAACTGCCCTTGTAGCACATATAACTGAGCACTAAGATATGCTGTAGCTAGAGCATAGTGCAGTGATCTATGTGCTTAAAAGGTAAAACATGTTCTGTGAAGTTTCTGTCAGCTATAGATCCATGTGCCGAATTATTCATCCACTTTCCCATTCAGACTATAATTTGGCATACCTAAGTACTAAAGCAGACAGACACTAAAACACCCAGTGATATAATAATAGAAGCACCTAAACATTCACTCACAAAGAGAGGCAGAACTCATGAATGCAGAGCTAATGGAGGCAGTTGCACGCACACTTAAATAACTCAATACTCACTAACACATCCAAGAGGCAATCCATTTAGCCTCTTATAGAGACAGTTAGAGAACCATTGATATTAGAAAGTGAGGCAGCCATTTACCAACAAACTTAATTATACATGCAATAGCAGCTCCAGATAGGAACTGACATATTCATTCAGATATCTTGTAAAGAAGTGGCCCTTTCTAATATAACATGAGACAAGCAGCTCTTTCATCATGTCTCAGGCCTGCTATACTTGAACCTGTGCATTCAGTTTTACTGGTAGACTAAACTTCACTTTTAATAATCATAGACAAGACATAAACTGCTATTCTGCTAAGTATAAGTCCGCACTGAGGTAGGCTGCAACTAGGCCATAGGGCAGGGTGCTATGTGCTCAAAAGTTAATATGTACTCTGAAACTTCAGTGAGTTACATGCAGTCTTACAGAGCCATGTACCTAATTATTCATGCAGTCTGCCCCTGAGACTTCAATCTAACACAGCTAAGTTGAAAAGCTGACAGACACTAAAAAGACCCAGTGAGATAGTGACAGAAGCACCTAAACATTCATTCCCATAAACAGCGGCAAATTATATGTATCTAGCACTAATGGAAGCAGTACCACACACACTGAGAAAACCCTAAACACAGCAAGGAGGCAATCTATGCAGTGTTTTACAGACACATTTAGAGAGCCGTAGATGTCACAAAGAGAGTCAGGTATTTCCGAACAAACTTACATAGACATACTATGAAGCCTCAGATAGAGACTGAGACACTCATTCAGATATCTGCTAAAGAACTGACACTTTCAAGTCTAACATGCAGAGAAGTAGCCCTTGCATCATGTCTCGGGCCTGCTACACTCGAGGCTATGCATGCAGTTTTACTGCTAGGTCAACCTTTACATGTAAAGCTCCTAGAGAACAGTTAAACTATTGTTGTAACATGTATACCTCACCACTGATGGGGGCTGTAGGTAGGCCATAGGGCAGGCTTGTATTTGCTTAAAAGGTAACATAAGTTCTCTGAAGGTTCAATGAGCTATATGTGCTTATAGAAAGCCATGTGCTCAATTATATATCCACTGTGCCATACAGACTTCAATCTGACACACCTAAGTAGAAAAGAAGACAGGCTCTAAAACATCCACTGAAATAATGACAGAAGCACCAACATATTCTGTATCTCGTGTTAAAACAGGTAGTTGCACACACACACATGTATATAACCCAATACTCACTAACATACAGAGGATGCAATGTATGCAGCCCCTTACAGACACATTTATTGAACTATAGAGATTGCAAAGAGAGGTAGTCATTTACCAACAAAGTTACAGACTCATGAAAAGTCACCTTCTGATAGGGACTTGCACAGACATTCAGATATCTGCGAAAAGACGGACACATTCAAGTGTAACATGTAAAGCTCTTAAGCTTTAAGCTACTCTTCTACCACATGTGACTGCATTTTCTCTCTTTGTACCTGCCGTAAGGGGAACGGCGAACAGCAGCTTTTTTCCTCGCCCGCTGCCGTGAGGGGAACGGCCACCGGAGGGCACTTCAACCCCCAGCAGCCCAAGCGGCGACGCCAGCAGTGACGCTGCTTTCCGCGCCCGGAGGCGCGATAAGGCTCAACAGGCCACACGCAGCACGGGACGCGCGCGGGCGAAGTCCGGGCCAAGGGCGGGCCCGTCTGTACCCGTCCGAGGCCGGCTGAGACTGGACTGGGCCACCCCCCTTGCTTTTTACCCAGGGTTTCTTACGGCACGACTGAAGGTAAAGTGAATTTCATTGCCCCACATGCTAGATTGTGCGTTATTGAGCCATAACACAGGTGGAACGAACTGACCCCCAGAAATGTCTAACCGGAAAGGGGTAGCCGGGACTTTGGATGCCTTCATTGTGAGGGAAGAGTCTCTTCTGTCCCATGAAATTGAAATTACGGAGCGCCGATTGTCCATGGACCCTGCTACTTTGTTTTCTAGTTTGTCAAAGGGTGGACCAAAGGCTGTGAAGACATTATGCGCATCTCCTTGTAAGTTACCGTCTTTAGAAATTTGCGCCGCATCACCTTTTCTATTAGATACATCGGGGCAGATTTACAAGGCCCTTGCGCCACTTTTGCGTCACTTTTAACATGGGAAAAGTGACGCAAAAGTGGCACAAGGGCCTTGTAAATCTGCCCCATCATCTTTAATGCCGTGCCCGGGAGTCGTGAGTCAGGTTGCATCAGGCATTAACACCAGAGCACGAGGGGCATACTCCCACAAGCCCGCCAAACTGAAAACACTGCCATCTAAACGCAAGAGGAACACCGGGAGTGATGGGTTGCCCAAATCAAAGGCTAAGCCCAAAAACTCTAAAATCGATCATGACAGTGCCAATAACCCGGGAGTTGTCTGCACAGCCTCAGTGGGGACACAGACTGATTTTGTTTTCGATTCTGCCGGTAATGACATTAATCTAGTTGCCAATATAGGCGCTGAGGGAGGCATTGCCGTTTCTCCTTCTGTTACCAGGCATATTGATACCACTCTGGGTGACATTAAGATTGCACTTGATAAGACCTTTAATTTAATGAAGGTGGAGTTCGAATGTTTAAAATCTGCACTGATTAATGTAGCCGACAGGACTATGACCTGTAATGTAGTACCCAATAATGATGTTGGTAATTTACTGCCCTCTTTAATCAGTCAAATGAGTAACACACCTGGGGTAGAGTTGCATCCTGGTCTTGCTACTCAAAAAGGTCCCATTATTGTTACTCCGCATCTTAACTGTAGTCATGTAAACACAACTCACCAGACAAAAACACATAGTAAGCAAGGGGACAGAGGGGCTACCTCACAAAGATACATAGATAATCTGAACTTTGTACCGGGAAGCAGCTGCCCCATAGTTCAACGCCCCAGCATACTTGCATTTGATGTAAGAGCAGCTAGGGATACCCCTAATGTTCCCAGTAACAGCTCCTTGAGATCCAATCCCGATGTACTCGACTTACCCCCAGCCTCATGCCCATATGTGTTAGTCCTGGCTGGGGTTCCCTACTTATCTGGGGAGCAACGGGAATCCTGGGCAGACCTGCGTAATAAGGCCGTAGATTGGCTTTGTAAGCATAAGGGGTTCCACCCTTCCAAAATGAATGATATCATCATGGCTAGAAGAGTTGGGTGGGTTGGCCATTCTCTCAAAAACATAGAGGGCGACTGCATTGTTCTTAATTTTCGCAGACCTAAGTTTGTTCGCCATCTACTGAATATTTTTGAACAACCAACCACTCAAAACACCCATATTACTGCACTCCCCTTGAGTTATTTTTACAAGCCACTCAACAATCTTCAAAGGGGCTCCCCTGTTTTGCCTCTGATAACAAATAGGTTTAACTCGCTATCTAACCTAGATACACAGGACTGACAATTATAAACCAGGGACGCTCAGCTTTCCCAGCAGTCCCTTCTGGAACAGCCCCTTGCCAGTACAGTTATAACCATTACTGATAATGGCGAAAGTCCGCCCACTAGTATTAATAATGGAGCTGATTTGAACATCCTCAGCTGGAATGTAGCAGGACTGCACTCTAAGCTCGATGACCAGGATTGGTTGCGCCTGGTCAAAGACCAAGATATTGTCATGTTCCAAGAGACCTGGGCCACACACGATTCACATATTGAAGGGTTTCATTGCACTTGTGTCCCGGCATCCAGCCACAATAAAGGTCGACCATCTGGGGGCCTTCTTATTGGTCTTAATGTAGCGACTGGTGGTAGCTATAAGATACTTCCAACAAACAGCCCTAACTTCCAAGTAATACTCTTTAAGAGAAGAGTCTCTCTTTATTTGGTTAACTTTTACAATAATGATTTTGCATCAGTCCCCAACAAGAGTTTTATTGAGCTTTTTGATTTTATTTCCAATCTAGATTACCAGGCATCCGGTTGGAATACTATTGGGATTATTCTGGCTGGGGATTTTAATGCAAAACTTTATGACAGGCATTGTGTCACGGAACCACACACTACGGGCCCTTCTTTTCGCAGGGGAGCGGAACTGACAGCTCTATTGAGCTCGCTCAATTTAGTTAATGTCATGGAGCAGTTGGGTACATCTCATGCCACCAATAACCATCACCCGACCTTCAGAGGCAGGGGACATTCGTCCGTAATAGACTTTGTTTTCATCTCTCCTCTACTCACAGATTATTTAATTACTGCAGAGGTTGTTGCCACTATTCAGGGGGATCACAACCCCATTAGAACCGCTTTCAGATTGGCACCCCGACACATGTTCCCAATTGAATGCGGGGCTAAAGATTTAACTCCATCTACCGACAACCTAACACTGTCATGGAGGGGTATTGATAATGGGGATCTGTTTAAATTACTTGTGAAGGACAATTTACTCTATATCACCTCCTGCTTGTCATCTGAAGCTCCCCATCAGGAGGTAGTTGGTGGTTTTTCTAAACTCTGTCAGGCAGTTAAAACTCTCCTGTTAAAGCCCGTTTCCTTGAAGAAACCGGGCCCTAGATGGTTTGATTCTGCATGCTCTGCTGCCAACAGGAACTTGCGTATGGCTTTGTCAGCTGACCCCAGGTGTTCCCATGATGTAATACAGGCTAGACAGATGTATAAACTAGCTATTACTAACCGGAAAGAGGCACTCGTAAGGGATCGTTGGGAAGCCCTATCGCAGGCTGCTACGGAAAAAAGGGGTAACTTATTTTGGACTGCTGTAAGGGATCTTAGATCCATGGGACAGCTATTAACACCAATTAGCTGCACAATCTCGAACCAGTCCTGGGAAAATCTTTTTTCAAATATTTATGCCACCCCGCAGGGAGAGATTGAACAGCTGGAGTATAGTCTCCCCAATACTCTTCAAATCACACTCCCTGAAATAGAAGAGGCTATCCATCAGTCTATCGGGAATAAAGCCCCTGGCCCGGATGGGTTACCAATTGATATTATCAAATGGATCCCGGACTTCTGGGCTCCCCTTCTCCTGAATGTTTTTAATCACTGTATGTTGGTCCCGCTCCCTGATACTTGGGCAAAAAGTATTATAGTTCCAATATTTAAAAAGGGGGACAGGTCACAGCCCATTAATTACAGACCAATATCGTTGATTGATAACACTGTTAAAATACTGGGCAGAGTCCTATATAACAAGATCCTGGAATGGTCAGAGGAATATGGCATTTTAGAGCGCTGCCAGTTAGGCTTTCGTAGGAAGGTTGGTACCATCGAGCAATGTCTGAACCTCAGCCTTGTGATTGGGAAATATACCATTGCTCGTAAAACTCCTGTCTACCTGGCCTTCATGGATTTGTCCTCAGCTTTTGATTTTGTCAACAGGTCAAAGCTGTGGGCTATCCTGTTGGGCCATGGTTTAGACGCTCCCCTGGTTCATTTCCTGGCTTATCTTCATAAGGACCTTCAGGCACAAGTGAGAATTGGTAGAGGTGGTGAGGTCTCAGGGCCTATCAAGGTAGGAAGGGGGTCAGGCAGGGATGCGTTCTGGCCCCCTTCTTTTTATTATTTATATTAACGGCCTGAACAAATCATTGATAGGTGCAACCAAAGATGTGCCTATGATTAACGGCAAACCTTTGCCAGTGTTACTTTATGCTGACGATGCGGTGCTTATAGGTCGCACCCCAAACTCATTGCGCATTTTAGTACAGTCGTTTGTTAAACATATGGACAGTTTGGATTTAAGAGCTAATTTAAAAAATCATTTTTAATGTCTTGTGGCCCACAAAAACGCTCCCTTACCTCCATCTCCGTTGGCAGCCAAAAATTTATATGCACTGGTAAATTCCCCTACCTTGGTGTGGTCTTTGCTGCGAACGGCTCCTGGACTGAGCATCTTTCTCAGTCCAGGAGCAAGTTCTCAAAGACCATCAATTCCATTTTTAGCTTTCCCCGTCCCAAGAACACTGGCGTTATTTTAGCTATCTTAAAAAATTTTAAATTGCAATGCGTCCCAGTAGCTACTTATGGAGCGGAGATTTGGGGCACCACAAACAGTTCCTGCATTCAGCGGGAAGAAAACAGACTCTGCAGGAAACTGTTGGGCGCCCCAATCTCGATATCTCATTATGTTTGCCATAAAGAATTAAATTTAAATTATGTCACTGATTTTATACGTGCTCGCCCGGCTCTCTTTTGGCTGTCTGTCTGGAAGAATGAGGAAGCTATTCTGACTAGAGATATCATCATGGACTGTTTGAAGTGTGAGAAAGGGATGGATATCCCCTGGCTATCCGGAGTTTATCAGAGCTTATGCAGTATTAATCAGGGTTGTATTTTTAGAAACCCTTGTAAAGCTGAAACACTACGGAAAATAGATCTTAGGAATGCACTTTACCTATTTTACAGTACCGAGCGCATAGCTCAGGAATCACAGAAAACCCTTGTCTCTAGTTATATGTCACTAGTCCAATATTGTTATCCCCTACCAAACTACCTCACCTTACCTATGAGTCACTGGGAAAGAAGTCTGTTATTCCGTCTCAGAGCAGGGACACTCAAGTTTGTATTATGTTTTCCCTTGGTTATCATCCCAAAATTGATTTGGTACCCTGCCCATGTGACGGAATTAGCGGACAGACAACCCTGCACTTTTTATTCTTTTGCAAATATTATATGAAATATAGCAAGGGGACACTTTATCCCTATTTTAAAAAGAGGAAACCTGTTAGCCTGGATCTGGCTTATACAAGCATGCTTGGTATGATCGATGAGGAGCTTGTATTCCGCTTAAGTACTTTTCTGAGAGCTGCGATCCGGGCACGTCAGTCCATGTCAGACCCTTGAATTCTTAACTGTGATTGGTTATGTTGTAAATAATGCATTTTATTCATCATATTCTAAGATGTGAAATTGTGTCTGATAATTTTAACAGTTTTTTTTATGGTTGTACTTTTATGGATATACTGCCTATCCGAATAAAGATTATGAATTGAATTGACTGTCCCCTGAGGTAGGCTGTAGTCAGTCAATAGGGTATGCTCCTATAAGTTAATGTCTGTGTAAGTAGGTATATGGGTGAGTGAGAGGGTGAGTTAGTAACTCCATGGGTGAGTGAGTGAGTGTGTGTGTGAGTGTACCCTCTCACTCACCCATACATATAACTGAACAGTAAGATAGGCTGTGGGTAGTTAATAGGGTGAGTGCTATGTACTTAAAAGGTAACACATGCAGTCTGAAGATTGCCTGAGCTATATATGATCAAGTAAACTAAAAGTTTAAAAAGTTAAAATATGTAATATACTATGTAATTAAGTGATGAATGTAATTGTCTATTTTTTGTTTTCAGACATCAATATCTAGTTATCTACAGAGAATTACCATGCCAGCAAAAAGTCAGAAAAGAAAGAAGCAGAAGCAAATAGTGTCTCCTTAGAACTGAGATACAAAAGGGGCAAAATGCAGAAAAGACGGTCAAAGAGAAAAGGCTTGCTTGTAAGAGGACCAAGACATTTCTTAAACTTGTTTGTGCACAACTGGAAAAAGTGCAAAAAGAAGTAAAGAAAAACAAAACTATAACACCGGGTATCAAAGCACAAAAAGTCACTGATATAAAAAGTAAGAAGTCATTGAAAAAAGGAAAGACTTTAAGCAAAAGGCTTAGAAAGTTCAAGGAAATCAGAGGTGGAATGTTCCGTACTAGAGTAATTCGCAACTTGTGAGCATCTATGAAGAAGTATAAAAGAAGAGCACAAGCAATCCGACAAAAGGAATATGATGAAGGTGTAGTTGATAAGGCATTTGATCTGAAGAGGAAACTATCTTGGTTTTAAACAGAATGAAGACACTGGACAAAATAGTGTTGTCTATGAGGAGACAAAGCCAAAAGAAAAGACTTGTTAATAGAAGTAACTTTTGCAAAGTTTTTAGTGGTGAATGGATAAATACTTCAAGTACTGAGTCTTTCTTTAATGAAGAAGGCTGTTTGCAAGACAACACATTAGTACATGTAGTTGAGGAATTTGAACGATGTTATGAGATGAAAAATTGTACTCCTATTCCAAAAGAAGTAATGGTACCTAGAAATATTGAGGAAGTGATTGCTGAAGAGGTGCAAGGAAGGGGTAGACCAATGGCTGCCGGCACGACTCGCGAGTGGTGGGACCGGCGTGTGGGAGGGCGTGAGACGCAATGTGAAAAAAAATGAAATAAACACTTACCTTGCCGCCGGGTCCCGCATCTCTGCTCCTGCTCTCTTGCGTCCGACTCCAGGAACAGGAAGCACAGACAGGCTCCCCTGACCGATCACAACACTGAAATGCAGCTGTAATGCAGCCTGCATTGAGAACAGGGAACGTGCGCATGATTGTTTTGGGTGGTCCGAGAGGGCAGGCCAAACTGTCATTGTTCTACCACTCCTCTCCTGCTCTGAAGCCCCGCCCCCTCATGCATAGCTGCCGCAGCAGGAGGACGAAACAAAATGATAATAATTATATTATTATCATTTTATTTTTTCTTTCTTTTACTGCTGCAGAGTAGTGGGAGGAGCCGCCACTGGCGTAGACAGGCCCCTGTGTACAAATGGAATTGTAATAGTGTTTGTAGTATTCGTCAACAATCAATTGATATATTGAGAAATTTTCTCCATATGTTTGCTTCCAGAAGTTTAAAACAGAAAATACGTAATTTGGAAGGATTAGATCCATGCAAAGTAAGAAAGCATACTCATTTACAAAGACACTCACTTGCTTGTCTATAAAAAAAGTATGTTAAAGCAGCTTTCATCATTTCAGAATGTTAGGTGTACACCACTCAAAAATGAAAACTTTTGTTACAAGGCTTTACTAAGTAAAAACTCTAGCTGTATGTTTAGGAGAAATGAATAGAGCTCTTTTGCATGGTAGTGTAGTAGAAGTAGAAAAGGTTTGTGATGATGTTCAATTTCGTTTCTTTGGACCCAAACAGAAGTCTAGGGAAAATGAAGAGTTGGTAACAACAGGAGTTGTGGAACAGAACAGAGGTATTAGTGTTGGTAATTTTGAAAAAGAGATAAAAAAACTTTGATGCCGTTTGTTCAGAGCAACCAAACTGTGTTTGTAAATGTTGTCGATGCACTCACTACAATAGTCAAACTCATAATGTTGATTTGTACTTTGAAAGTGAAAAAGAGAATAATAAGTGGCGTGAATTTGCTGTTTATTTATTTGCAGAGGAACGATTTGACTTGTCTACTCGACAAGTTATATGTTAGTACTACTATAATAAGTTAGTGGAAAACAAATTGCTGCTAGAGCAGTACACAACAACTTAGAGATAGTACCTGTTCCAGAAGTACTTAAATGACCCTGGCACTACCCATACACTCATCCAATTACCCAAGCTCTACCCATGCACTCATGCAATCACCCAGGGACTACTCATGCACTCATACAATCACCCAGGCACTACCCACGCACTCACCCATTGACCCAGTGTAGTGCTAGAGGCACTCCTATGGTTTGAAACCACGTGATGACCTTTGACTACCATCATTTTAATTGACTTTTGGTGTTTTACTTTACCCTAGCCTGAATGTACGTCCTGCATAGGACTTTTTCCTTGAAGATTTAATCTTACAGTCTTAAAGTTGGAGCTGTCACAGAGTAGAACAGCCTTGCCATGAACAAAACATGTGGGATGTGCATTTGAAAGCATGAGAGAGAGAGGGGGTGTGGAATGTATATTTGGTCTCGAAGTGCAATGTTATGAGCAGTGGTGCACAAATGTGCATTGTGTTGTACATTGACAGATGAAGTATGTGATGCTATAGGCAGTGGTGCACAAATGTGCATTGTGTTGTACATTGGGAAGTATTATGACGTTCTTACTATTGGCTTTGACATGCCCTCATCTCATCTTGAATTCTGACTCTGTCTTGCTTGAGCTTTTTGCATGCACAGGCAGGCCCCCAGAGTACTCAAGTTATTTAGGTTGGTTACTCACGTTCAAGGTTGCTTTGTTTTTGGAGAGGAGATTGTTGAATGTACCACCGGAGACTTTCGTAAGCTTCGTTAAGATAAAGGCTGTAACATGTGGGAATGCAGAAGGAACGCAGGAACTCCTTTTGCCTTGTGAATGCTTGCATGGAAAGTGTCCAATTCCAGTAAGTTTCCTTGGCGCAGAGGGAAGGCCTCTTGGAACCTTCTAGTGTATTTTGAGACTATAAAGCTGAGGGTTGTTGATTTAGAGACCGGATTTGTTTTGGAGTCCGAATAGGGATGGACGCATCTACTTCGGTACAGCAGAACCCCGGTTTGCTGAGGCTCTTAACCCCAGCTGTGAATCGCCCCAGTCTGGAGTGGGCTAAGATGCAGTGTTTGCAACCGGTGAGGTGATTTGTTTTTGATTGTTGCCATTGTGATGTGTGACTGTTTGCGTGCATATTCAGTTTCAAAAGGCTATAACAGTCATTGTGATGCGTGACTGTCAGTGTGCACCTTCAGTTTCCAGTGGCTATAATCATCTGAGGTGTTTTCTTTGAGTATTGACTTTGTGATGTGTGAAAGTCTGTGTGCACATCCAAGGTAATCATTTGATGTATTTAGTGTATCTATCTTTCTGATTTCTTGCAGGACGTCCAGTATCACTTGCTTGTGTTTTATTTCTTCTGTCTATTGTCCATGCATTTAACTGTTGCATTTGCCAAGTGTGTTATTATTGCTTGTAAATATATATCTATATATATATATATATATATATATATATATCACTGGAAAAAACCATAGGTTTTAGGGACGTTATAGTTAGAAATTAGCATTTAAAAAACCTTAGAAATTCACTGAAAAAACCATAGGTTTCAGGGACGTTATAGTTAGAAATTAGCATTTAAAAAACCTTAGAAATTCACTGAAAAAACCATGTTTTAGGGACGTTATAGTTTTTTGGGTCTGGGGGTCCCTGTGGGACCCCCTTATCAGGCCTGGGTGGTCAGTGTGTTCCTACCCTGCTCCCCTTTTTTTGTTTTTTAATGTTTGTCACCTTTTTCCCTCGGTCTGAAGCACAAGATGGCTGCCAACACTTCCTGGTTTGAAGTGTTGGCAGCCAATCAGAGGCAAGCTTGTGCTCAGGAGGGCTCAGCCAATCAGATCTCACAATTCTCAAATATCGATATCTGTAAATCTTTAAATATCTCAAAAACTACTGAACAGAATTATACCATTAAAAGAAAAGCGTGCTTTCTGGACCAAGAGCTATCTCTCTGCCAAATTTGGTGTAATTCCGTTCAGCAGTTCAGGCTGTAGCCGTGTCTAAAGTTTCCTAAGGAAATTAACATGGAGAAAACACGTTTTGGGACCCCCCTTTTTTCTCGGCTCCCCCTTGAGGATTCACCCCAAAACGTTCAAGACAGGAGCTGACCTGAGTGAACAATTAGTTTTGAAAATTTTGTGAAGATTCGTCAAACGGCGCCAAAGTTATTGGCAAATCAAAAAATGCTTTTCCTATGGAAACTAGGTTCTAACTATAACTACCTACTGGCGACTGCCAGTAGGTAATATATATATATATATATATATATATATATATATATATATATATATATATTCACTGAAAAACCATAGGTTTCAGGGACGTTATAGTTAGTTGGATATTTCACTCGCACAAAACCATAGAAATTCCCCCGTTATAGTTTGTTCAGCTAACTATAACTCGCGCCCCCGCAATGCACTGCTGATGACGTCACATATTACATCATTCATAACATGGTCAGTAACATCACTGATGACATCACTGATGACATCTCAAATGACATCACTGATGACATCACTGATGACATCATCCAGTCACTGTGTGTTTCTGTAAAGTTTAAATATGTTTTATATATATATGCCAAGCTGTATTGAAGAATGAGAGGGTGTAGAAGTGTCTGGATGAAGGATTTAGTAGGTGCGTGACTGACTGTATAAGTGAGTGATTAAATGTGTCTTACTGAATGCATGAGTTAGTGACTAAACTGTCTGAATGTGTGTATCAGTATGTCTGTTGTGGTGTAAGCTGCTGGGTTGGTGAGTAGCTACATGAGTGTGTATATGGGTTATTGATTGGTTGCCAGAGTATTTGTATGGGAGACTGAGTGTGTGTGTGGGTGGGTGGGAGGTGTGTGACTCTGTGCATAGATGTGTGAGTGGTTGATTCACTGGGTGTATGGGTTCAAGAGTGCATGTGGAAACAGCTGTATGGGCGGGTGAGTGTGTGTATGGGTGTGTTGGTGAGAGATTGGATGTCTCAGTGGTACATATCCAAGTAACTACATATGTAAAAGGTAGTGTTTGTGAGAGTTGGAGTATATAAATGACTATACATGAGTGAGTGATTGTGAGAGTGGCTGTATGGATCAGTGTGTACTTGTATCAGTGATTGTATAAGAGAGTAAGTATGTGTTAGTATATGTTTGAATAAGTGAGGTGGTGTGTGAATAACTGTATAGGTGAGGAAATGGGAGTGTGATTAATACTTTGCATGACTGACTAGGTGTATCAGTAACTCCATGGTTGAGTGGCGGTGTGTGAGTGTCTGTGTAGGTGTATGAGTGCATATGATAGTGTTGTATTGATGAGTGACTGTATGTATGAGTGATTGTATGGGTGAATGAGTGGAAGTGTGTGTAGACCTAGGAATCAGTGAGTGCATATGTAGTAACTGGTATTGGTGTGTCAATGGTTTCGAAAATGGTAGTCTGTATTTTACAGTGGGTGTATCAAAGATTATATTAGAGTGTGAGGAGGTGCATCAGATTTTGACGTGGATGAAGTCATCAGTGATGTCATCAGTGATGTCATTTGAGATGTCATCAGTGATGTCACTGACCATGTCATGAATGATGTAATATGTGACGTCATCAGCAGTGCATTGCGGGGCGCGAGTTATAGTTAGCTGAACTAACTATAACGGGGGAATTTCTATGGTTTAGTGTGAGTGAAATGTCCAACTAACAATAACGTCCCTGAAACCTATGGTTTTTTCAGTGAATTTCTAAGGTTTTTTAAATGCTAATTTCTAACTATAACGTGCCTGAAACCTATGGTTTTTTCAGTGAATTTCAATGGTTTTTTAAATGCTAATTTCTAACTATAACGTGCCTGAAACCTATGGTTTTTTCAGTGAATTTCAAAGGTTTTTTAAATGCTAATTTCTAACTATGCCTACAAAGGTAGGACATGTGAAGAAAGAAGAAGAAAAGCGCAGAAAGAAGCAAGACAAATGCAGAAAGAGGCAACAGAAGTCCAGAAAGACGAAGAAAAGTGCAGGAAGAAGCAAGAGATGTGCAGAAAGAACCAACAGAGGAGCAGAAAGTCCTCCTGTGCCCCCAACTTTTTACTGACGGGTACTGGTGGTAACTGACTCTGACTAACCAGGACCGGAGCAAGTGCTATGCTAAAAGACACTTAGAATACAGTGAAAACCCCTACATACACTAGGGAACACTATGCGTTGGGTCATTGCATGAGTACATGGGTAGTGACTGGATGATTAGAGTGCTGCATGGACAGTGCATGGTGATTTTATAAGTGCTTGGGTTTTGGTGCAGTGATTGGATAAGCACATAGGATTGGCTGGGTGATTGGAGGACTGCATAGATAGTACCAGGGAGATTACTGGACTGCATAGGTAGTCCTCAAGGTATTGCAGCAGTGCATGTGTTAGTGACTGGGTCATTCCATGAGTACATGGGTACTGACTGGAAAATTAGAGTACTGCAAGGAGAGTGCGTGGTGAACTTATAAGTGCTTGGCTATTGGAGGAGTGTATGGATTAGTACATGGTAGTGGCTGGGTGACTGGAGGAGTGCACAGGGAGTGACAGTGTGATTGCGGGACTGCATGTGTATTGCCTGGGGAATTGAAGGAGCAAATGAGAAGTGTGTAACTGGGTACAGGACTGTATGGGTGGGGCATATGGGATTGTAACAGTGATCAGGTAGTGCCTGGAGCATTGCATGAGTACATAGCTACTAACTGAAAGATTAGAATACTGCAAGGCGAGTGCCTGTGTGAATTTATAAGTGCTTGGGTATTGGCGGAGTGTTTGGATTAGTACATGGTAGTGGCTGGGTGACTGGAGGACTGCACAGGGAGTGACTGGGTAATTGCTGGACTGCATGGGTACTACCAGGGGAATTGAAGGAGCAAATGAGAAGTGTGTAGGTGGTTAGAGGACTGCATGGGTAGTACACAGGGATTGTAGCAGCCAATGTGTTAGTGCCTGGATCATTGCATGACTTATTGGGTAGTGACTGGATGATTAGAGTACTGCGAGGAGAGTGCATGGTGAATTTATAAAAGCTTGGGTTTTGGCATAGTGATTGGATAAGGACATAGGACTGGCTGGGTGATTGGAGGACTGCAAAGGTAGTACCAGGGAGATTACTGGACTGCATAGGTAGTCCTCAGTGGATTGCAGCAGTGCATGTGTTAGTGACTGGATCATTGCATAAGTACATGGGTAGTGACTGGATGATTAGAGTGCTGCAAGGACAGTGCATGGTGATTTTATAACTGCTTGGGTTTTGGCGGAGTGATTGGATAAGTACATAGTGCTGACTGGGTGATTGGAGGAGTGCATGGGTAGTGACAGAAGTATTTCTGGAGTGCATGGGTACTACCTGGGTAATTGGAGGAGTGAATCAGTAGTGTGTAGGTGGTTAGCGGTCTGCATGGGAAGTGCTAAGGGGATTGTAGCAGTGCATGTGTTAGTGCCTGGGCCATTCCATGAGTACATGGGTACTGACTGGAAGACTAGAGTACTGCAAGGAGAGTGCATGGTGAATTTATAAGTGCTTGTGTTTTGGTGGAGTGATTGGATAAGTACATGGTGCTGGCTGGGTGATTGAAGGAGTGCATGGGTACTGACAGGGCGATGGCTGGACTGCATGGGTAGTGCTCAGGGTATTGTAGCAGTGCATGTGTCAGTGCATGGGTCATTGCATGAGTGCATGGGTACTGACTGGATGATTAGAGTATTGCAAGGAGAGTGCATGGTGAATTTATAAGTGCTTGGGTTTTGGCGGAGTGATTGGATAAGTACACACATGTCACATCAGTCCCGCCCTCCCTTCACCACTCTGCAAACGCACCCCCTGGCAGGTTTTAAGTTGGGGAATTAATTCCCCTTGAATCCTGAGGGTCCCTTGGGTCCAACTAGCCCACCAGGTACCTCCAGTAAGCGCCACAGAGCTGCGTTGCAGAGAGGTGGTCCAAGGCCACGCCCCTTTCTACACCTCTCTGCAATGCAGCTCTGTGGCGCTTACTGGAGGTACCTGGTGTGCTAGTTGGACCCAAGGGACCCTCAGGATTCAAGGGGACTTAATCCCCCAACCTACAATGCACCAGAGGGCCCGTTTGCACAGTGGTGAAGGGAGGGGGTGGGCCTAATTTGACAAGTGTGCAAACGCACCCCGTGGCGCGTTTTAAGTTGGGGGATTAAGTCCCCTTGAATCCTGAGGGTCCCTGGGGCCCAACTAGCCCACCAGGCACCTACAGTTAGCACCACAGAGCTGCGTTGCAGAGAGGTGGTCCGAGGCCACGCCCCTTTTTTCACCTCTCTGCAACGCAACTTTGTTGTGCTTACTGAAGGTACCTGCCGGGCTAGTTGCCCCCAGGGACCCTCAGGATACAAAGGGATTTAATCCCCCAACTTAAAACGCGCCACGAAGCGCGTTTGCACACTTGTCACATCAGGCCCCACCCCCTGCCTTCACCACTGTGCAAACGCGCCACGTGACTCGTTTTAAGTTGGGGGATTAAGTCCCCTTGAATCCTGAAGGTCCCTGGGGTCCAACTAGCCCACCAGGTACCTCCAGTAAGCGCCACAGAGCTGTGTTGCAGAGAGGTATAAAAGGGGCGTGGTCTGGCCTCGGACCACCTCTCTGCAACGCAGCCCTGTGGTGCTTACTGGAGGTACCTGGTGTGCTAGTTGGCCCCCAGGGACCCTCAGGATTGAAGGGAATTAATTCCCCAACTTAAAACGCACCACAGGGCATGTTTGCACACATGTCACATCAGGCCCCGCCCCTCCCTTCACCACTGTGCAAAGGCGCCACATGACTCGTTTTAAGTTGAGGGATTAAGTCTCCTTAAATCCTGAGGGTCCCTGGGGTCCAACTAGCCCACCAGGTATCTCCAGTAAGCGCCACAGAGCTGCTTTGCCCTGTGGCGCTTACTGGAGGTACCTGGTGGGCTAATTGGCTACCAGGGACCCTCAGGATTGAAGGGGAATTAATCCCCCAACTTAAAATGCACCACGGGGCACGTTTGCACAGTGGTGCAGGGAGGGGGCGGGGCCTGATGTGACAAGTGTGCAAACGCGCCCTGTGGTGCATTTTAAGTTAGGGGATTAAGTCCCCTTGAATCCCGAGTGCCCTCCCGCACATCATTTTAACCAAGCCCCGGGGGGTGGCGGACCCAGGGCTGCGGGGACCCGCGCGGGCCCCCGCATATATTTTTTGCAAATGCCCCCGGGACCTGGCCCACCCGGGGGCCTCAATTAAATGAAGCGCGGGAGCCCGCGCTTCATATTTTTAAAAATTTCAGCGGGATTCGCGGACCCAGCGCAAATTTCGCCGAAATTGGTTTTTTTTTAAATGCTTTTTGTGGCCCTGGGTGTCCTTGTGGGACCCCCTGAGCAGGCCTAGGGGGTCAGGGTATTTCTACCCTGCCCCCTTTTCTTGTTTTTCGGGTTTGTTTCCCTGTTTTCTTGTGACTCGGTTCTACCGAGTCACAAGATGGCTGCCAACACTTCCTGGTTTGGAGTGTTGACAGCCAATTAGAATAAAGCTCGTGGCCGGGAGGGTCCGCGGATCCACCACTTCTCTAGATATCGAAACCTTTATTTTTTGATTTTCTCAGCAACTACTGAACGGATTTATACCATTTAAAAAAAAGGGCTCTTTCTGAACCAAGTGCTACTTTTTTGCCAAATTTGGTGTAATTCCGTTCAGCAGTACGAGCTGTAGCCGTGTCTAAAGTTTCCTATGGGAAATTGATTTTCCGACCTCTTATTTTTTAATTTCTCAGGAACTACTGAACGGATTTTCACCATTTAACAAAAAGGGCTCTTTCTGAACCAAGGGCTACCTTTTTGCCAAATTTGGTGTAATTCCGTTCAGCAGTTCGAGCTGTAGCCGTGTCTAAAGTTTCCTATGGGAAATTGATTTTCCGACCTCTTATTTTTTAATTTCTCAGGAACTACTGAACGGATTTTCACCATTTAACAAAAAGGGCTCTTTCTGAACCAAGGGCTACCTTTTTGCCAAATTTGGTGTAATTCCGTTCAGCAGTTCGAGCTGTAGCCGTGTCTAAAGTTTCCTATGTAAAATAACATGGAGAAAACACGTTTTGGGACCCCCCTTTTTTCTCGGCCCCCGCTTGGTGAATCACCCCGAAACTTTCAAGACAGGAGCTGACCGGAGCGCCCCACTAGTTGTGAAAATTTTGCGAAGATTCGTCATCCGGCACCAAAGTTATTGGGAAAAGAAAAAACGTTTTTCCTATGTAAACTAGGTCCTAACTATAACTATCTACTGGACAAGTGAATTATTTAATTATCACCTGTTGAGCTGCCCTTCCCTACGAGTCATCACTGTGAACAAGGGCGCACGGACGCCCGAAACGCGTTGGAAAATGATGACAAGAACCTGCTGCACCTACCCAACTGATGTGAGATGCTGCCTGGCAGAATAAAGTAATTTACACAAAAGCATTGGGACCTCCAAGTGTTGGGTGTTTACATATGGAATATTGGCGGCCTGCCTTGGTCGCGGAGAGCCCACCCTGCGGATGTGCAGGTCCGGCGCCGTCACGACTACGGCGCCATTGGAGCTTTGTGTAGTTCTGTCCAGGATGATTTGGCATGGCAGCGGTTGCGGTGTGATACAGCTACCCACTGTGGAACTTTGATAAACTAATGTTGAGGAACTGGGCAGTTACCTACTAAAGGAATACTGATGTTAAAACTGCAAATACCAGTGTGCAATGCGCACACACGCCCACTGGGCGGGACAAGTGAATTATTTAATTATCACCTGTTGAGCTGCCCTTCCCTACGAGTCATCACTGTGAACAAGGGCGCACGGACGCCCGAAACGCGTTGGAAAATGATGACAAGAACCTGCTGCACCTACCAACTGATGTGAGATGCTGCCTGGCAGAATAAAGTAATTTTCACGAAAGCGTTGGGGCCTCCAAGTGTTGGGTGTTTACATATGGAATATATATATATATATATATATATATATATATATATATATATATATATATATATATATGAATGCTGTTCATTTGACAGCTGGGAAAGCCTTTTTGTTAGAGAGCATTGCATAAATAAAACCCCAAGCCTTATTCTAAAGACAGTATTTGATGTGCTTCATTTTATAAGGTGAAATCCCTCTCCAGGGGGTGTGGTGTTGTGTCTATTGCTTTGTCGTGTTTGAGCCACCGTGTGGGAGAGTGGTCTGTATTACCTGGAAGTACGAAGCAAGACACCCAGGAACTACCCATGCACAAATCCAAGCACCCATGGACCTACTCATGCAGTGATCTAATCATCCAGGCACTACTTATGCACTAATCCAGTCACCCATGCAGTACTAATGCACTCATCCAATCACTGAGGCACTGCCTATGCAGTCATCCAATCACCCAAGTGCTACCCGTGCACGCATCCAGTCACCCTGGCACTACCCATATACTCTTTCAATCCCCAGACACTACCCATGCACTCCAATCACCTAAGCACTACCCATACACTCATCCAATCACCCAAGCACTAACCATGCAGTCATACTATTACCCAGGCACTACCCATGCACTCATCCAAACACCCCAACACTACTCAGACACCCATCCAATCACCCTGGCACTATCCATAGACTCATCCAATCACCCACACACTACTCAGGCACTCATCCAATCACCCTGGCACTACCAATACACTCCTTCAATCACCCAGGCAGGCACAGTCCATCCACTTATCCAATCACCCAAGTGCTACCCAAGCAGTCATCCAATCACCCTGGCAGTACCTATACACTCAAGCAATTACCCAGCCACTACCCATGCACTCATACAATCACCCAGGCACTACTGATGTACTCATAGAATCACCCAGACAGCACTCTCCCACTCATTCTAACATTCACAGACTACTTTTACACTCATTCACTCATCCATGCACCACTCATTTACTCATTCTAACAACCATACACCGCTCATGCACTCATTGATTCATTGAACTTATCTTTTTTTAACCAAAAAGGCAGTTCTGAAAAGAACCATTTTTTTTCTTTTTTCCGAACTGATTTTGTTTTGGTTTTTTGTTTTTCTTCATTTTTGACATCTTTTTTATTTTCTCAAAAATAAAATGACAATGAAAATAACATAATTGTAAGCACTAACTAAAAGTTGTAGTTGAAGCACTGCAATAAAAAAGCAGAAAAAAATTAACAATTATGGTTTTTTACATTCTGCAAAATTACATTCACAGACTTCTCCCTGGCTGTTATGACGGTGTTACAGCCCATGCAGAAGGTAGCAAAACGTTTTAGTTCTGGTGACATTTCACTGCATCTTCTCTCCACTTCAGGTGGAACTTTGTCACCAAGAACATGGGCTGGAGGTCTGGAGGCTGATGATCCCTCTCCTTCTCTCTCTCTCTGTGCAATTTACAGTTGCTTCTTGTGGTATGTTTTCAATTCGTACAACATACTTGTTGTACCACATGAATATTTTTATGCTGTGCCGCAAGATAATGTCTTCTTACATATGCTGTACCTCACCAATTTAGCTGTGGTCTTCGATTCACTAGATGGAATAGTGTAAAAATCCCAAGCTATGCTTTGTTTCTTCACTGGTGGTTCTTCATCAGAAGGTTCTTCTTGTGCAGCTGTGACTGCCTGCTCTTGAACAACATCAACCAGTTGTAGGTCTTCCTGTGGTTCTTCTAATGCCATTTTATTTTTGCAAAAAAACAGCACAATGTTGAAAATCAGTTTTGGACAACTCCTATAATAAACTAACCAGTAACTGGAAAGCTCAAGAAGAGAGAAATGGGTGTTTGCTTCCCTTCATAAAGGAAACTGTGTAAATCAATTAAATTTCTTTATTTGGTAGTCACATGATACTCCAGAGTACCGGTGTCATTGCGCCTTCCGACGTCGCTGCGAAAACGGAAAGTTATTTTTGGGAACTGCTTTATTTGACAAATGCATTGAGAAAATAAACTTAAACCAATATGTTACTAAACAGGTACAGTCACAATTTGTGTAAATATGTCTATATGTGTGTTTTACACTTCACTGAAAAAACGCGGTATTCTTGACCACTGATGTCATTGCGACTGTATGGTGTCACCGCAAACAAAGGAAAGGCATTTCAGGTGTACTTTTTTGACAAATGTAAACAAGGGGAAAAGTTAAATCAATATCTTTCTAAACAGCTAGACTCAAACTTTATGTAAAACATGTCTATATATGTGTTTTACACTTTGACAAAAACACGCGGTATTCACGACATCCAAAAATATCTTGAAATAAGATGATTAATGAACTTTTTTAATTAATAGATGACAAATACAACAATAAGTGGTGCACCATGCATATGTAATGTTCAGTATCTAAATATAGAAAAAAATACAATGACGTTATAGTTATTAAATAGAATTTAACAAACCTTAGAAATTCACTGAAAAAACCAAAGGTTACAGGGACGTTATAGTTTGGAAATAGATTTTGAAAACCATAGAAATTCACTGAAAAAAAACAAAGGTTACAGGGAAGTTATAGTCAGGAAATGGAATTAAAAAAAACCTTAGAAATTCACTGAAAAAACCAAAGGATACAGAAATGTTATAGTTAGGCTGGCATTTCACTTATACAAATCCAGAGAAATTCAGCAGCTATAGTCAGCTGAGCTAACTATAACTCTTGCCCCTGCAATGAACTCCTTGTGACCTCACATATTACATCACTCATGATATGGTCAGTGACATCACTGAGGATATCCCTGAAGACATCTCAGATGACATCACTGATGACATCATCCACAGAATCTCTGATGCACCCACTCACAACCCCATATAACCTTTCATACACCCACTCTAACTTCCACACTACCATTCACAAACACATTCATAGACCCATGCCAGTACTTACACAACCACTCACTGATTCATAGATCTACACACACATCCACTCACTCACCCATATAGCCCCTCATACACCAATTCACTCACAAATGGAGCCACTGACATATCCACTCACATACCCATACAGCCACTCACACACTGAGTCAGTCACCCATTGAGCTACTCACACACCTACTCACTCATGCATACAATCACTCAGCCACTTGCTTACCCATACAGTTACACACACACCAACTTACTTACTCATACATATGCTAACACATACTCACTCACCTGTACAGTCACTGACACAAGCACACACTCACCCATACAGCCATTCTCAGATTCACCCACTCACCCATACAGTCACTCATATACCCCATCACTCAACTGAACTGCCTTTTACATACCAAATTACTCACCCATATACCACTGACACATCCACTCACTCACCCACACAGCCATACACACACTCACTAACCCATACAGCCACTGACTCACCCATTCACTCATCCATACAGGTAGTTACAACCCCTTCATCCACCCACACAGACACTCAGACACCTATACAGGTACTCAGGCAACCAATAACCCATACAGCCACTCACATACCCACGCACATGCCGATACAGCCACATAGACACCAACTGACAGACTGATACAAACATTCACACAACCAACCACTCACCCATACATTCACTGAGACACCTAATCACTCACTTAAACAGTCAGTTGCACATGCACTGAATCATCCACACAGGCACTCATACACCCACTGATTCACCAAAACACCTTGGTATATATATTTAACACTCATAAACTTTTTTAAAACAGTCACAGTCACTGGATGATGTCATCAGTGATGTCATTTGAAATGTCTTCAATGATGTCACTGACCATGTCATGGGTGATGTAATATGTGAGGTCATAAGCAGTGCATTGCGGGGGCGCACGTTATAGTAAGCTCTTCTAACTATAACTGCTGAATTTCTCTGGTTTTGTACAAGTGAAATGACAGCCTAACTATGATGTCTCTGTAACCTTTGTTTTTTTCAGTGAATATATATCTATATACATGAACTCCGCCCAGGGCTATTAAGAAATAGAATTTAAATAAACATAGAAATTCGCTAAAAAAGCAAAGGTTATAGGGATGTTATAGATTTTACACACACATTCATAGAAATTCAGCAGTTATAGTTATACTTATCTCAAGAAACTATAACTTGTGCCCTAAAGTAACTGTAACTCACGCCCTCACCATGCACTGCTTATTGCCCCACATGTCCCATAAGTCATGACATCTTCTATGACATCATTGATAATATCACTGCAGCAGCAATTATTGGTAATAATTGCTGCCAGATGGAAGGACCCTGACCCCCATGTTTCAGATATGGCTAGCACGGCTGCTGGGGGTATACAATCAAGAGGCTGCTTTATATGCATGTAGGGGCAGGCAGGCTAGGAAGCTGGGAGAAAAAATTTGGTCATCAATTACAAAGTGGAAAAATGATACTAGCTGCCCCGTTAAGTTGATAGCCGGCTGCTCTTAGGCACTTTTAGTACTAATTTATCAAAACTTCAGACCAGCATAAGGAAGTAGAAAGGGGCGGCTCAACCCAGCCTTTTTTCTAGAAACTTGTATGTATGTATTTATATATTTTTCTTTTTATCTGTATTTTTACGTACAATTGTCTTGAAATGCTTGCAGCATTTGCAATAAAATTATTGATGAAAAAACTGTGCATGATGGAGGCATGAGATATAGTTACTTAAGGGCACGAGTTTTAGTTCCTTGAGATAAGTATAACTACAACTGCTGAGATTATATGGTTTTGTGTGTGTAAAATCTGAACTTAACTATAACCGTCATGTAACCTTTGTTTTTTTTTGTAAATTTCTAAGGTTTTTTAATTTTATTTCTTAACTATAATGTCCCTCTAAACTTTGTTTTTTTCAGTGAATGTCTATGCTCTTTTAATGGTATTTCCTAACAATAACGTCTCTGTAACCTTTGTTTTTTTTCAGTGAATAGATATATATGTATATGTATGTATGTATTTATTTACAAGAAAGAAGTGACTCAAACAGATGAACTCACCAAAACATATTTCCACTACAATGTGTTGACTTTTGCCCTCCTCAGGTAATGCACGATTGTTTGCTCAGTAGCTGCACAGCTGACACTGCTGAATTTGCAAAAAGCACCACAAGTGAAAATTCCATTTGGGATGTTGAATCCACGGATACCAGAGGTCTCTTGAGATATGCAGCACAAATGTGGCATTGTCAATGATGTTCAGTTCATCTGGATGCAATGATTTTAAACACTAAATCCAGAGGTTTTCTCTAAAGCCCAGTAGTTCTTCCTTTAAGACATATTCCACAGGGAAATTCTTGAAATTTGATAGCAAGTGGTCCACAAGGTTAAAATGATTTGCTTCAGGCTGGTCAAATTTCTTATAAATTATTGCTGATTTATGTTTCCTGAATAAAGTACAGAGGTCATTCACTGTTTGGTCTACATATTGTTTCATTCAGCTTTGGCATTGGCACTGAATCACATAATGATGCATGTTGATTGACATGTCGGATGCTGTCTTATGCCATAATTTCTTTTTGTAACATACCTAGATACTGATGATGTTTGTAAAAGGTTTTCACATGATGCACCTTTTAGAATCACAGTAAGCTCTCACAATAAGAGGTCATAAACTGGGAGCTCTGTGATAAGCAATGACTTGAGTTTTTAGAACAACATTTGTTAATTTTTCACAGGTGGATAATAAGGAAAATATTGGTATAATGGTAATTTTTTTTTTAAAGGGCATTCCCCTGCGTTTTCAATTAGCTTCCCCCGTGGTAGGCAAGGGCTGATTGGTCGAATTAAGTTTTTTTTAAATATGGAAAGGGGGAAAGCATGTGCCCCTCTCCTCAAGCCTCATAATGGCCCAGGCACTCCACCCCCTAGTACCCAACTCATCTTTCATTATTTGGCGAGGGAGACACCCTACTTGAGCCACTTAATGCCCTCTGAGCCATGGACCTCCCCCTGCAGCCCCTAATGTTAGCCATAAAAAAAGAAACATGGCCGGCTCCCGCCACCGCCCAGGATGGCTGCTGACTGGGGAGCCAGTGGGGTCGCAGGGGCCATGGGCTCATGGCCCCCACAACCCCCAACAATAAAGAGTTGTGGGTGCCCTGGGTGGGACTAGGGAACCCACCATTAAAAACAAAATAAAAAACAAGGGTGCAGGTCTGGGACATGAGTTTTAGTTCGTTGAGTTAACTAGAACTGGTTATTTGTTCATTTTCACCTAACTATAAGGTTACTTCACCCTTTGTTTTTTTCAGTAAATACATACATATATATATTCATATTTCCACGAGAAGTGATGTCTGTCCTTCCTTAAATATATGGAAGTATATAGCCCAAAAAAGGTTATTTAAAAGGTGCGTCTAGTGTGAGATAAGAACTTTGTAGGATTTGTGTCCTACACCTAGTATAATAAACTTGAGGGCTTGATGCTAGGAGTGCTACCTGTTAAGTCCTGTCTAGCTTCACACATTCAAGATTCCTTTTTGTGTCTTTTTTGTATTATACATTTTGTATTTCCTGTTTGGTAAATATAAATAGCATTTGTAGATGAGTCGATAAACTTCACTAGCCTACCTTTCAAACAAGATATGTCTGCACAGCTCTTCAAAGGATCTGAGAAGCAAATATTAGTTCATTCTTTCTATTCCTTCTATCAAACTCAAGTTAAAGGTAGGTGAGGCCATCTTTTTTCAGGAACCCTTTACATGTAAATCAATTTTAGTGTAGCTTCATTTTTCTTCCCTCACAATCATTATCAAAAGGCTCTTAAGACATACTTGTTTTAGTTAATGCTATACGATCCACATCACATGACCTATAGACAGATGGCACAAGAAATGTTATCAGTTAGGTAGATGGTCAACTGCTCCAAAAGATGTAATATCCATAATAAGAATAAGGAATAGATTATGACTAGAGTTAGCATAACTTGCTTAATTCCGAGTAGCGTATTCACGTGGAATTACCAAAATATTTAGCGAGATTACGCAGATTTATGAGAGAAGATTAATTCTGCATTTAGTGCTATTTTCTTTCCACAAATCTGCCTCCTCACATCCAAAATGGATGCAAAGATGCATTTTGTGCTAAGAAACAGTACTAAATGCAACAGAACACAAATAGTGAAAATGAGCAGTTGCTAATGCTCGCTAGATGTGCACTTGGGGTAGGATTTTCCCCCAACTTACTCCCAGCATTTTGAACTAGTTTTGAAATGGGATTCGAGTATGTATTTTGCTCTAAGAAAATAGTGCTAAACAGCAACGCAGGCAGCCACTTGCTCTCACTAAATGTGCCTTCGCAGCAGGAATACTTTCCCCAAAACTACTCCTAATCACGTGAAAAGGAGTAGTAACATTATTAGCAGTAATTCCCCATTGAAGAATAAAACGGAATTACTGAAACTACCCAGATTACTCTGGCATAATTGAAATTCAGCCCAAGTCTAATTATTATGATTTATATGAGAAAGTTGTGCTAACAGCTTGTCCCAACTGAATAGTTTAAGGTTTTACATTGAAATTGTTAATAATCTCTAATGGCTGCTGTAGACATGAACCAGTGAGACAGGCATTATTTAAAGTGTCAGTTCAACAGTCTGCTGTCCTTGAAGAAGATCGAATGCATATTTAGAAATCTCCACCAGGGAGGAAGAGATCTCTATGTCTTCAACAGAGCCACCAAGACCGCTCCATTGAAAGCACTGGAACTTTGTTAACTTTGCTGAGAGGTTGCCTTGTTTAAAGCTGCTACTCTGCAAAGTTTTATGTTCTTCAAAAACAAACTCCCAAAGCAAGAGTTTGTTTTTAAATGGACAAGAAAATTTCCCCAACACACTTGGAGTTTTCTCCCAGGTTTTCTCTGGTGTTCTCAAACAGTAAAAAGTAGTTCAGAACATCCACCCTAAAAAGGGCATATGATGTGAAGTACTTTAATAAATGGCTTATTGACAATAGGGCTGTTTGTTAAAGGAAGCTCCACCAGTGGACACATAGGGGTTTCCCCAGCTTCATCTCGGTCAGGTGGATGTGTGGTGGGGTGCCTTGTCTGCTATAACCTAAATAAGGCCCTAAATCATTTAACTACTCAATTAGCCCTTCATTCGCCTCTGAATTTAATAGCTCAATGAGATAAACCTCTTACAATATACACATTTCCAAAGTTTAGCCAGATCTCTATTGTGAAAGGATACTAACCTCAGACAGGTACATTTGTATTCTAGATTCTGGTAAACAGTGGAATCGTGGATCTTGAATACTAATATGCCGGGCTTTTTGCACAGAACAACCAAGTAAAATCAAAGTGGACTTTCTAGATTTCCATTACAAACCAGGCCACCACATAGTCAAATAATGATGGAAAGTGGCCCAGGCAGCTTGGCCAAGCTATGGTCAAGCTGTGAATTTGGTGCTCAAAACAGGTAAAATGAAAGTTGTGTTGTGGTACAGTACAACACATTTATCAGGACAATTGAAGAAAAATGATTTACCTCACAAATATTATAGCTCAGTTACATGTTCATTTACACCATTTATTTACTTCAAGTAAGCATGTGCTCATCATACTGAACATGTTGCTTTCAGGGTGTAATATCATCTTTACAGGAGGTGACTGTTCCTTGTAGTCAATGCATGACGATGAGACAGAAATAGTTCTGTGAGATCATCCAAAATGTGATTCTCATAGTCTCAAGCAATAGCTGAAGAGGGCTGATCCAATGTCAACTCTATATGTATATCGTGAAACATCTATCCTGGGTGCCTCACTTATGGGGTGCAATGACAAAGGCAGAACAAACAGAAGGACAATATTGGGTTTGTGAGGAGCCATTGCAATGGCTTTTCTCCTCAGATCAACACCATTCTTCAAGCAAAGGTAGGTAGGTTCAAAGTGTATGGAGCTGAAATCTGGGGCCAAGATGTATCTGCTGATAATTTGTACCCATATCAAAGGTCATTTTGGAAAAATCTACTGCTTATCTCCATTGATATAAGTTGTCACAAGACAAGGCTGTAGTACAAATTACTTTGTTGTGAGAGCATGGAGCGAGCATTTGTATCCAAGGAGATGATATAAAAATCAAATATATTGCTGGAAAAAGCATTGGAAGATTTAAGGCTGACAATAACAAGGTACTAAGTCAATGATGGATCCAGCGAAATATTTGCTATTCATTCATTATTATAAAGCGTGACGTTTGCCCAAAGGCGTCTTGGCGCTAGCTTCTGCAAAACAGAGATATACCATAACATATGGAAACCCACATCTTCCTAAAAATATTAAAATAATCATGTCTTCAACTGTTTCCTCAAGGTCATTAAATCCTCCTGGGCTCTGAAGTGCACAATTTGCTAGTTCCAAAGTTTGCAAGTGGAGTGTATCATGCTTCTACCACACCATGAGGCAGTGTGAACTCTAGGTACTCTAACAATTTTAGAGGTTGCTGACCTAAGACATTTTCCCGGATTATACCAGACAAATTTACTCTTTAAGTAGGCTGGACCAGTATTATGGAGGGCTTTGTGTGCTATACAAAGTGCCTTATTAACAACTCTCTAATTTATTGTAAGTCAGTGGAGGTTCTCCAGGGCCTTGGCAACTGCATCATATTTCCTGATGTTCTTAATAAGCTGCGCAGCAGCATTCTGCACTCTGCAATTTTTTCGAGGAGCCCTATTGCATTCCCAAATAAAGGGCATTACAGTAATCCAAACTCAATAAAACCAATGAGATGACTGCTGTTTTCTGCAACTCAAAAGGAATAAAGATCAAACTTTTTCTCAAAATAGTTAGTTGATAAAAGCAATTGGAGACCAGCGTATTAGTCTGGTCAGTGACAGCAAGTTTGGAATAAAAGATTATTCCCAGGTTTCTTATTTTAGGGACAGGGATAGGTAAAGGACCCAAGGACTTAGACTACCTAGAATCATTCCAATACGAGGTATCCCTGCCAAATAAGAGTACCTCGGTTTTTTCCAATTTAAAGCAGGGCCTACTCATCCAACTAACTACTTCTTGCATACAGCTATTGAAATGCTGCGGCACCTCCTCAATGTTACAGGTGATAGACACAACAATTTGTTTGTCATCAGTGTAGGAGATGGTTGAGAAACCAAAAGATCTAATACATTTTACAAATAGAGCCACATAAATGTTATATAGGGTAGGGCTGAGCGATGACCCTTGCGGGACCACAAGGGAAACCGGGGTAGAAATAAAATCTCCCAAAGCTGCAAATTACGCTCTTTCTGAAAGGAAGGAACATAGGAGATCATATGCTGATCCACAGTATCAAAGACTGCAGGTAGGTCCAACAGGACCACCGCAGCCTTGCCACTGTTGTCCATGATGTTCTTTATCTCCTCTGAGGCTACCAGTAATGTTGTCTCAGTACTATGAGCCTTTCTGAAGCCAAACTGCACTCCATCCAGTAGCTCATTATGCTCAAGATATTCTGAGACAGTGAGATTTATATGTTTCTCTAAGAGTTTTGCGGGTAGAGAAAGAAGAGAGATGGGCCAGAGTTTCTTCTCTTTGTCCGGGTCCAATGTGGGTTTCTTTAACAGCGGTAGAATTTATGCTTTTTTCCAGTCTAATGGGAGCGTACCCGTGTTTGTAATGTTGTTGAATAGGGTGGTAAGGGATGGAGTTACTATGCCTGCAATCTCCTGCAAGATTGAGGGACGACAGGGATCAGATGGCGCACCTGATTTAGTCTGCATAATAAGTTCCATCACTCTCTCATTAGAGTGAGGGCAAAAGTAAGGAGCTTAGGGCCAGGCAGCTCTACAAAATTATCACATTGGGGATAATAGGGTCTATAATTGCCTTAAAATCCTCGTAAATGCTTTAGACGTTTTAAAAACAAAAAATCCCCTAAATTGTTACAAAGTTTTTTGGCTAGGAGTTAAAGAGCTACTGACCAATGTACAGGAAAGCTCCTACACCATCTTAAAAGTTGTCTGGATGAATGTTTTGCTCTGTTAATTTTCTCTGTATAAAACTTGGTCTTTTCCTCTTCAAGCAGAGCTTTATAATTTCCAATTAGCAGTTTACATTTTATTTTCTCATCAGTAGAATACGTACTTCTCCAGACTCTCTCCTGTTTCCTACAGTTCTTTTTCATTTCCCTAAGCCCAGGGGAAAACCAAGGTGCTGAAGGACATTTTCCAAAACAGTTGACAGCTCTAGCAGGAGCCAATCTATCAACTGCTGAATGGATCCACTTTTCGTATCTGGCTGTAGCTGAATTTGGATCTCCCAACAAGGATGGCTGAGCGGAATCTAAAATCTCGATTAGTTCTTCCATATTAATTTTATTCCAGGCCCTCACTTTCTTGACCTGGCCAGCATAATTGATTTTAGGTTTGCTGGATCATAGTTGAACGCTAAACAAAAACTGCCTTATGATCAGACCATGTCAGAGGAAGAATATTTTTCAACTGTAAGTTTGGATGGTTAGAAACAATATCAAAACTAGTGAGGTTGTCAATCAAAGTCTTAGACTCTCTACTATTTAAATCTGCCAAATGGAAGTTAAAATCTCCAATGATGGTAAAAGTTGTACATTAGATAATAGATTCTAGAAAGTTGTTGGAAAGTGGGTTATTGGTAGGGGTAAGTATGCACCTACCATTAGTAATGAGGCCACCATCCCGGTATAGGGTCCAGTAGAGGTCTCAGTAAATTAGCCCCTTGCTCAACCCTTGGTAGTTGACAACGAGCAGTCAGGGCTGACTTAGGAGACAGGAGTGTAGAGCATTTCTGCATCCGGAAAGCGACACGGTACCAGTGTCTCCTCCCCTTCATCAATCTGACTCGAGATCATTTCCATTAATACGGCGCATCTGCCTACTCACTTGCTCTAGACACTGGATGGCTCTGATTATCATTCCTCACGGCCACTCATACACTCTCGTTTGTAACACCGAGGCTTCTACATGTCGCATCTTGACGTTTTATTCCCTCATTGAGGTCCGCTTGAAATCAGGGGCCACACAGCCCTCCCCACAGCCTTACCCGCAGGGGTCATACAGATTGAGCTCCCCTCCCAGCAGGATCTGCAACGTTGCAACGTGGACCTTTTGGCCCTCATTGACCCCCTGGCCGGGTTGGAATTATCACCGGCCTCGCGAGACCGTCTTGTCACTCTGCAGCGCCACACAGCCCTGAAGTCATGGGATAGTTACCTTATGTGACGAAACACGTGTTGGCTGGTTGTTTTTCGTTGTTGCATCATTAAACACATCTGAATATTACACTGGTGTCAATCACAGATATTGTCACAATACGAGACTCTTCAACCATTGTTGTATCCTAATCACGTGTGCCCAGGACCGTGTTCTTAGAAACAATACCAAAACTAGTGAGGTTGTCAATCAAAGTCTTAGACTCTCTACTATTTAAATCTGCCAAATGGAAGTTAAAATCTCCAATGATGGTAAAAGTTGTACATTAAATAATAGATTCTAGAAAGTTGTTGGAAAGTGGGTTATTGGTAGGGGTAAGTATGCACCTACCATTAGTAATGAGGCCACTATCCCGGTATAGGGTCCAGTAAAGGTCTCAGTAAATTAGCCCCTTGCTCAACCCTTGGTAGTTGACAACGAGCAGTCAGGGCTAACTTAGGAGACAGGAGTGTAGAGCATTTAAAAACACCAGCACATCAAATAAGTAAGATGCAACACACAATAAAAATCCCAAACCAATCTATAAAAATAGGAAATATATTTATGAACAAATAGACACCCTAACAACAAACATTCAATGTAGGAAACCGGAGATATGAAGTTTTAAAGATTAACCATTTTATAGTGCTTACAAATATATAGCACCTCTTTGGGACATCTGGTCGCGCTTGACTGGGACAAAGTCAAACTTTGAGGCTGACCGCGATGGAGCCCTGGTCAGATACACTAAGCGGGAGGCCCCAATCAAAATGTTACCTTCACACTTAGAAACTTTTCTGGAGCATTTTCTTCCCACGTTGCTCGACCCTCCACAGCAGGCTGGATTCAGAGAGGGTTAGCCGGCTTGACTTTCCGCGAGGCCCTAGTCAAATCTTGGAAGTCTGGAGCTCCGGAGCTTTCAGGGGGATAAAGCTGAAATCCAGGTCAGGTTGCGGTTGAAGGTAGTCGTCTTGACTCTCGACATTGGGTCGGTCACCTCATGGAGAATTTTCACAATAGTTCTCCAAACATCAGGAGGTGCTTACTGAAGGTATCCTTGTAGGTTTCAAGTGTCCAAAACACCAATCCAAAGGTCTGGAATCTCCTAGATGGTCTCTGGGATGTCTGGACTACAATTCCCACAATGAACCTGGCCAAATCCTTAAAAGTCCACTGGACGCACTCCAGGCTGGCACTGTTGGTGGAGATGATGCTGGTGAGCTCTGTTAGCCTATAGCTTGCAGGGAGTTCACTACTTAATCCTTCTTGAAGCAAGATACAGTACCCAGGGCTGTAGAACCAGATTGTGCAGCAGGTGCAGTCAGTCAGAGTGCAGGCCTTTGGGTGCAAATTCCAGATTCCAGCAGGGCAGTGTTTCTTCTCCTTGTAGTTTCAGACAAAAGATCTGAGAGACTATACAGCTCTAACATATTTATTCAGTGTTCTGGGGTGACAAGCAGGAGGCACCTCTGTCCAATGGGATGCTGGGTGCCACCCAAAAGCATGACAACTTCCTCCAAAGTGTGGCATCTTCCTGTCCCACAAAGCACTGCACTTCCAAAATCCAACATGGATGATTTCTCTCCTGATGAGTAAGAGCTATCTAAACCAAACCACAGTGTGGCTCATTTCCATTAGCTCTCACCCCTATCCTCTGCAAATTCCTGTCCTAAGCCTGCCATCTGGCTAGGGGGCACAGGATGTGAGGGTAGGTACACCTGGCATTCCTTACTGATCTGCTCTCTCTTTTGCTCCGTTTGATTTACCCAGCCCCCTTTTTATGACCTAACCTCCACAGCTTTAGAGCGCTCTCCATCAGATAACCTATGCTCCAGCCAGGTCACTTATCACCTAATCAAAGCAGCCTGGCTAAGCCTGTTAAGGCTGACCAATCATTAGAGACTACTAGAAGGCTGAATTTTGGCTTATAGAAGAGAAGGTTCTATAACTTCTCTTCTGTACTAGTTATGATAAATTCAACTGTGGCACATTGTTGAATTTATCAATACCAATCTCTTAAGACTTTGAATGATATTTACTCCTTTCCTAGCACTAGTTATACCTAAATAAAATATTGCAATGTTAGCCTATGGACCTAAGTATCTACAGTGGGGAAAAATGAAATGGGCAATTTTTCCCTCCCCAGGGCTTATAAAACATCTTTCATAAGATCCCTTCTTATAGTTACATGGTCCCTCACCCCTGGGACACCTATGGAAGACCTTGGGGTGACTAATATATAAAAAATAAGGTAGATTATCACTTTTAAAGTGCCCACATCACCAAAGTCGAATTTGGATACAATTTACTTTTGAATACTGTCTGCAAAGCCAGGCTGCTTTTAAAATGACAGCAGGCACTCAGCAGTGCACACATGTAAGTGCAGGAAATCTGCTGGGCCTCTAAACTTCCATGCCTTATTATATACTAGGGACTTATAGGCAGTTAGAATCCCCTATCCCTATTTTATAATAGGCACCTATACGGTCTGTCAATACCAATTGCGAGAATTTACTTTTAAAGACAGGCTGCAAGGAAGGACTGCCTTTAAAAGGACAGCAGGCACACAGCAGCGCACACCTTCAAGTGCAGGAAATCTGCTGGGCCTCTAAACCTCCATGCCCTGTTATACATGAGGGACTTATAGGTAGACTGAACCCCCTGGCCCTATTAACAACTAGGGACTTATAGGGTCTGTCCTTACCAATTGTAAGTGGACCCTATTACATGTACCGCTTTAAACATAGCAGTGGCCCTGGGCCTGGTTGGCAGAGCCCAGGGTACAACTAGAGTCAATTACCACCAGTATCATTCAGCAAAAAATGGGGGTGAACAGGGCAAAAGAATGACTCTCTAACAAAAGTCATTGAGAGCTTTGGTAAATTTTACTTTAGGGCCAGGGTGTCTGTAAATTAATACCCCATAGAGCAAGGAGTTGTTATCCAATTTACATTTGAACGAGAGTGCCTCACGACTTCTATCTGAGGTGGCTCACACGCAAGGTTAGGAATGTCATGAAAACTCACCGCTAGGCCACCCCCTCTCTTTCCTTCCCAATCAACTCTAACAATATCGTAGCATATAGGTAAGGCTGAGGCCATATCAGGATCAGAAAAGGCATCTGCCCACGTCTCTGTTGGGAATACAATGTCAGGCCCATATGAATCTATTTGATTGAAAAGTTCAAGTTTATGTTTGATGGCTGACCGTGTATTCAGCAACATACAGTGCAGTTTATTAGTGTGCCCAAACGGAGTGGGTAGAGTAAGGTCTATGGATGAGCTTTCTGTTCGCTGGCAGGAATTAGTCGGAATTGTTAAAAAATAATTACCATAAAGCTAAATGCACTCAGTGGTGAGGTAGATATAACTGATAGCTGAGCAGATGGGAATGCAATACTGGGGACTAACTCACAAACACAGAGAATTTTACCTATACCAATTGGGCTCTTGAGTGATAAAAGGGAGGGAAGTGTTGTCCTTATTGATGTGTCTACTGTACCAAGAAGTATACGAGAACAAACATTAGAAATGCAATAGGTCTCAAATTTGTTGGAGTTGGAGCTATTGGTATTATAAATGCCAATGTTTTTTACCTACGCAATAGACATGCCCTCCCCACCTTAATAAAATAAAGAACTCTGTTGTGGTTTTTTTATGTAGTACATATGCAATGGTGCAGTAGCTCTGGGAGTGAAAATGGCAATTCCGACTCCACGTTAAGACAAGCAGTCTTGTGAAGGTGCAATATCACAGGCTGTCACTAGGTGACCCTTGGGACCTCTTTTGGCCACATATGGTACTGCACCCTGCAACATGGCTAGGCAAAGGCTATGGTGCAGCGGTGAGAGCTGCAGACTGGTGAGCTGGGGATCCGTGTTTGAGTCTGCTGTCAGGCGCAACATCCTGTGATAATGGGCTGATTGTTTAATTTCCCCAAGCCCATGGCTAGGTGTGCTACATAAATAAAAGTGTTTGTAAAGTAAAAAAAAGCTAAACAGCAGTGGACTCAGAGGAGTGGTGGGGGTCTCTGGGCATTGTTGTGGGAGGGGTGAGGGGGAGGCATGGTGAGAATAAGGGACATGAAGCAACCAAAGCAGTGTTGTGGGAGGGGTGAGGGGGAGGCACGGGGCGATGAAGCGATGGGTGGTGGGGGCTTCCTAACAGTATTGTGGGAGGGATGAGGGGGAGGCAAGGGGAGATTAAGTGACATAAAGCAACTGAAGCAGTGTTGTGAGAGGGGTGAGGGGGAGGCACAGGGAGATAAAGTGATGGCAAGCAAATGATGGAACCGAAGTTTCATTGCACAAGTAAACAGAACAGTTAACGAGCAAAGAGGCAGGCCAACTAAAAAAAGAGTTCTCTCTAAGTATAAATAACATGAACAGTAAGAACACATGTAAAAGGGGCAGTCCTCATGGGAGGATACAAAATTACAAAAGGAGTGACTACTAAGTGTATTCACCAATAAAACGCCAGCATTTCTGAAGGACAGCAATAGGAACCAATGAAAAAGATGGACGTTTTTTCAAGCCAATATCCTAGATACAGCTTGTCTCGTAGAGACAGCGCAAGCACTGCCTAGACGGGACCTAAAAAAACTGTTATCCATACTAAAAACAGAAGGCATTGTGGACACTAGCATGGCAGTATTTTATCTCTTAAGTAACTTGAATTCTGACGTTACAAGCAAAATAGTCAAATTCATAGTGAAAGGATGATGAATTAGAGCTCACACATTCTTCGCCAGGAGGAGATCACAACTACTTGTGATAGTGTACACAGAGTGGCAACTGGCTCAAAACGTCTAGGGGCCTATTCACAAGAGAACGGCGAAGCGTGGCATTAAGCAAACATTGCTAACACCACGTTTCGCCATTCTGAAAACGCAGGGATGCGCTGTATTCACAAGAATGCTGTTTTTGCCCTAGCGCTGGCTCTAAATCTAGCTGCCTAGCGTCTATGCAGGCACCCTTGCACTATCGTGCAAGGGTGTCTGCATTGTGGGGAAAGATTGTTTATGTGCAGGAAGGTGTTCCTTCCTGCACATAAACAATCCAGAATGGCGGATTGTAGCTTCTACGTATGCTGCATTGTGCAGCACACATAGAAGTTGCAAATCATCATTTTTTAAATGATTGTTTATGTGCAGGAAGGGACACTTTCTTGCTCATGAACAATAATTCATGGCGATTTGCTGTTTCTATGTGTGTTGCACAATGCAGCACACATAGAAACAGCAAAACCAAGGACAAATTAAGCATTTCTCCTCTTTTCGGCATGTTAAGAACAGGCTTTCCCTGGTCTTAATTTTGGCTCTGACTCCTATTTGCACTACCCTTGTAAATAGGGGGCAGCATCAAAATCAATAAGTGTTGTGGCAGAACAACACCCATTGCACTCTCCTTTCATGCTAGCGTGAAAGGGGGCCTTATTTGCAAGGCGGCGTTAAGAGCGCTGCCTTGTAAATAAGGTGAAGGGCCTATCACCACAGGAGCGTCAGAAAAAGTGACATTCCTGTGGCGATAGGGGCTTGTATTTATTAATAATCTTCCTTGTGTATTGATCACCATTGCTCAAAGACTTGTAGTTGTGATACGTCTATTTTTTTCTGCTGGTTCTGTTCTGCCACTGTTATTCCCTTTCCTTGCACCTCTGAATACAGCTAGCCAGCTCTGCCATTGTTGTATCCCCCTTTATATTTTAACGCATTGATAGTTGCATCACTTCGCCAAAATAATTGCCATGTTTGCACTGATGCTAGTGCCCTTGGCTCTGTCTAGATAGTATTTTGTTTTCCAAACTTTTTTTCTTTTTGCTTTTATGCAATTTAATTTTGAATGTATTTATTGTTTACTTTTGGCTTGAATCTTCATCTTCTTTAATTACAGTCTGGTTACAGTGTGCTAATAAATTACTTAACTTTCTCACATATGAATGGCGTGAGTTACCGAAAGCATCTAACAAACTTTACTTACAAAAAATATTGCCATTGAGAAAGATTCGGAAAAGTGCTAGTTCTGGAAAAATGGGTTCGAATTGCCCTTAATAATGTTCACTATAACCCTATCATCCAAGCGGGAAAAAAATAAACTCAAATGTACCAGTTGATTAGAAAGGTTAAATAAAAAATAATAAAACTGTTCAATATGTGTTGCCATTGTATATTCTGTAAGAAGAGCATAGAAACATCCTCCATTTTTGAAGGAAAAATAAGAACCTAAGGCCTCAGTTACAGTGACGACATGATTCATAAATTCAGTTTAGGGCACTCCTTCCCATTGTAAAATGGAAAACAGGAGTCTAACAGTGGCAAAACCACCATCACTATTTTCATTTTCAAATTCCAGAATTAGTGTTAGACCTCATGAACGGATAACTCCAAAAGTAGCATGATCAAGGCAAATACTCTTTAATAAATCTAAGTCAGAAATTGGATTGGGTGCACCGGCCTCTTAGAAACCTTGCATCCATGCACTAGACAGCATAGAGGTAGTAATGAACGGTATTCCTTTACTCCTGCTTGACTTGGTATTCTTGGAGGACTTTTATTGAAACAGTAACTAACATTTCCTTATGGTAGTCAGTGGCTCGCTTCTTCTCTTTTATAGATTTCCGTCTTTATTCTCAAATTCATCTCTTTGTTTAAGAAAGTCTGGGGTCGCAAGTAATCTGAAGCCTCAATCGAACTTAGGGCGTCGTGAACTAAGCAATATACATTATATTTCACAAGACGGGGCATTTTGTGCTACATTAGAGCATAAAACAATGCACAGTACCCCAGCTTGTAACAGTGCTTTGCAGCATGGGTAAATGTGTGCAAATGTTGCAAAATACCAGACATCACATGCGACTACAAAATAAACCATTTTGCCTGTCCCTTGTCTGTCACCAATATATGAGCAGCATAATGCGTCCTCTGATGATGGATAGACCCTAAATACACATATGAAAACAGCGGTAAAAGCAGGAATTAATCACATCTGATTGTCTGAGAAGCTGTAATAATTATGTACAGTTGGCGATTTAAAGACTATCCTCTGGAGTGAGAATGTCAGAGTAATTATATTATGACAATGTCTCAGATCTTCAGTTTGCAGCCTGCTACTGAAATGATCACAGAGAATTCATATAGCTCATCCAAACTGGCTTCAAACTGAAGTAGCTGTGACTAATCAATTGCAAGCCCACTGGGAGTCTGATTACCAGATAAACATAGCGTTTCCCGTAGACATAATAATTCTCAGTCATAAGAAGCCCAGTATTCCTGCACCTGGATTTTCTATGCGGGGGAACACCAGGCCGGCATTTACTGGCCAGAAGGTCCAGCCACTACAATCACTTCTTTGGTCATTGGCACGAATGTCAGTTGTTAAATTGGCTGGATAGTTCATCGGGAGTCATTTTGGTCATTAAATTGAGAGAACCTATACATTGCAAGTTATTACATCAGGAAAGACTTTCATTTGAAGGTAAATTTGTAAGTACTACTTTAAATAGATAGATAGATAGATAGATAGATAGATAGATAGATAGTCAGATAGATAGATAGATAGATAGATAGATAGATAGATCACTCTGAAACACCACCAACACTCTAAAACTGAACACCTCAATTGTCTGTTTTTGTAGTAGAGTTTTTAAGCATAGGATTAGCATAGTGCCACCTACGCCAGGCTAGAAAAGTGACAAAGTATTTTGCCTTTTGCCATTAATGCAGCAAAGTCTTTAAGCATAGGATTAGCTAGTGTCATCCTCACCGACTGAAAAATGACAAAATACCATGTAGGGTATTACAACTTTGGATTGCTAAAATACCAACCAAGCCAACCTAGAATGAATAAAAGTTGTCCCTGAAACATGTGTTTCATTCTTATTAGAGCTCGTCAGAGAGACATAGCTTTGTCCATACGCAAGGGAGCACCCAGTATAATTCAAAGCAATACACTGACTGAGGCAAAAAAAAGAAGAAGGGGGTATTTGAGGTGAGCAATTTAAGTGTATCAGTATTGTTGTAGAGTGTGTCGTATAAAAGAGCCGTTTCCACCTAAAACTTAGGAAGTACTCAGGGTTTCCGATTTCTTTTCTTGCATAATTTATGCAATTTATATATATATTTGCAATACCCTTTCAGCTTAAGGGCTCAGAGTTCGAGTGCCTCATAAATTGTACGTAAAATTATATACAGATATATATATATATGTATATATATATATCATATATATAAAATATATATATATATTTGTATATATATATTACCTACTGGCGGTCGCCAGTAGGTAGTTATAGTTAGGACCTTGTTTCTATTCAAAAAGCGTTTTTTCTTTTGTCAATATCTTTGGCACCGTTTGACGAATCTTCGCGAAATATTCAAAACTAATGGTTCACTCAGGTCAGCTCCTGTCCTGAAAGTTTCGGGGTGATTTCTCAAGCGGTGGCCGAGAAAAAAGGGGGGTCCCATAACGCGTTTTCCCCATGTTAATTTCCATAGGAATTTTGGAACAGGCTACAGCCCGAACTGCTGAACGGAATTACACCAAGTTTGGCAAAAAGGTAGCTCTTGGTTCAGAAAGTGACCTTTTCTTTAAATGGTGTAAATCCGTTCAGTAGTTTCTGAGAAATTGAAAAAATAAAAATATTGATATCTGAGCACCGAGGAGGGTTCGCGAACCCTCCCGAGCATGAGCTTCGTTCTGATTGGCTGCCAACACTGCAAACAAGGAAGTGTTGTCAGCCATCTTGTGACTCAGTAACCGAGTCACAAGAAAACAGTAAAAAAAAGAAGAAAACCAAGAAAAGGGGGAAGGGTAGAAACACCCTGACCCCCTAGGCCTGCTCAGAGGGTCCCACAGGGACTCCCAAGGCCAAAAAAAGCATTTTCTTTAGAACAAATCGGCTGAATTCGCGCTGGGTGCGCGAATCCGGCCAAAAAGCAAAAAAAAACGAAGCGCTGGTTTCCGCGCTTCGTTACCTATAAGCCCCCGGGTGGACCAGGTCCTGGGGGCAATGCGCAAATAATTAGCGGGGGCCCGCGGGGGCCCCTGCAGCCCCAGAGTCTGCCACCTCCCCGGGGCTTAGATGATTATATGTGGGGGGAACGCGTTCCCCCTGCAGCTCCGGGGACCGCCACCTCCCCAGCGCATTGTAAAATTAAGGCGGGGGGCCTCGCAGGCCCCCCCAAGTCCCCGGGATCGCCACCTCCCTGGGGCTTTGCATACGTTGGGAGGGGGGCTGTGCGGCCCCCCTCCTTGTCCCTGGGGACAGCCACCCCCCAGGGCCGGCTCCTGCAATGTCCCGGAGTGCCCACCCCCGGGACATTGCTGTTTGCTATGGCAGGGTGGGAGCACTGCTCCCGCCCTGCCATAGCAAACACTGCTGTGCTTCAACCTGCTCTCGCTTCAACGAAGCAGAGCAGAATTGCTTTTGGGCAAGGGGAGCTGCATGTTAGCAGCTCCCCTTGCCCAAAAGCAATGCCGGCTCCCGCAGGAGGCGGGGAGCCGGCAGGGACCGTGGGGGCATTGGGGCTCCACCCACGGTCCCCAACTTGAGGGCCGGCCACGGGGGATGGGGTCCCTGGGGCCAGAAGTGGCCCAGGGGAGGGGGGCCATGCGGCCCCCCTCCTGGGATTTTTTTTTTTTTTTTAAAACCATAGGAAGGCCGGTCCCGGGGGATGGGGTCCCCGAGGCCATAATTGGCCTTAGGAGGGGAGCCACGCGGCACCCCTCCTGAAAAAAAATGCAGGCTGGCCAGGCCCCGGGGCATGGGGTCCCCGGGGCCAGTAGTGGTCTTAGGAGGGGGGCCACTCAGCCCCCCTCCAAATTTTTTTTATAAAATATAAGAAGGCTGGCCATGCCCCAGGGGATGGGGTCCCCGGGCCAAAATTGGCCTCGGGAGGGGGCCGCGTGTTTTTTAAATGTCAGTCCCTGGGGATGGGGTTCCCAGGGCCCAAAAAACATTGAAAGAAGGGGGGCCACACAGCCCCCCTTCAAAAAAAAAAAAAAAACGCCCGCCCCCTCCCTGCACCACTCTGCAAACGTGCCCCCTGGCGCTTTCTAAGTTGGAGAATTAAGTCCCCTTGAATACTGAGGATCCCTGGGGGCCAACTAGCCCACCAGGTATCTCCAGTAAGCTCCACACAGCTGGATTGCTGAGAGGTGGTCCGAGGCCACACCCCTTTTTACACCACTCTGCAAACGCGCCTCTTGGTGCACTGCTGGTGGGGCGATGAGGTCCTCTTGTGTCCTGAGGACCTCAGGACACAAGTGGACTTCATCCCCCAAGCATCAGTGCGCCAGAAGGTGCGTTTGCAGAGTGGTGCAAAAAGGGGGCATGGCCTCGGACCACTCTCAGCAATCCAGCTGTGTGGGGCTTTCTGGAGGTATCTGGTGGGCTAGTTGGCCCCCAGGGACCCTCATGAGGAAAGGGGACTTCATCCCCCAACCAAGAGCACACCAGGAGGCGCGTTTGCAGAGTGGTGGAGAAAGGGGGTGTGACCTCTGTCCACCTCTCAGCAATCCCACTGTGTGGGGCTTACTAGAGGTAAGAGGTAGGCTAGTTGGCCCTTAAGGACCCCCAGCAGTGAAAGGAACTTCAATCCCATCCAAGAGCGCGCCAGGGAGTGTGTTTGCAGAGTGGTGGGCAAAGGGGGTGTGGCCTGGTATAAGAACTTAGCAATCCTGCTGTGTGGTACTTACTGGAGGTAATAGGAGGGGTAGTTGGCCCCCAAGGATGTCCTTTCTCATTGTCAAATAGATGAGACTCAGCACCCAATAGTTGATGGAGCCAGAGTCCTCACTTGGACTCTCACGATCGTGCACGGGCAAAGTAGGCTGCCTGCGAGGGAGCACAGGGCAGCTAGAGGGACCACACAGGTCTCATGGTTCACAGTACTTTTTATGCCGGTGTGACATGGAGAGATCTTCGGGCAGGCAGGAGGCACAGCGGCTGCTGCGCTGATTCAGCTGATGTGAGCTGGACAAGCTGACGTGTCAACACTTGCGGTAATTCCCGTTACCAAGGTGACATGGCCAGGCCACGTTGAAAGGGCTTTCCTTGGCGCTGCAGCATTTCCTCAGGGTCAGAGGCAGCAATTTCAGGTGGCGCACTGGAAATTGTGCGTGTATGTCAAAAACAGCTCAGGGATGAGGTGCAGGCCCTTTGTGCATCAAAGCATGGAGCACAGAGCTTGTTGTGCAGCTTGGGAGCCAGCGCTTGTCTTCTGTGGAAAACACAGATCTGTGCAGGCATCAGCTGCCATGTAGAAAAAATATGAAGTCTTTGATGGCCCGAGACTTGTGAACAGAGGGAAAGCTATTAAGCCTTTGGAGAGCACTCAGTTCAGCACAGCACAAAGGTAGCAGACCAGCACACCAAGGCAGGTAGCAAAGTGGCAGTCCGTCCTGCAGCTCAACAGCAGGAGGCCAACACAGCAGAGTAGTTAGCAGAGTGGCAGCCCCTCCTAGCAGTACAGCAGTACTTCTGTTAATGTGCAGATGTAGAGCCAGCAGTGTCTGGTTACAGGTCAAAGAATGTCTGATTAGATGGGGTCAGAGACCTAGTACTTGTAACCAAAAGTGCCTTTGATGTGGGGTGATTTCAAAAGAACTCTCTGAAGTGCACAGGTCCCCTTACAGCCCAGTCCTGTCTGCCAGCTTAGCTATGGGGGGTAAATCAGCCCTTCGTGTGGAGACAGGACACTACCTATTCAAGTGAAGTGTTACCTCCTCTCCTGCCTCCTGTCCAGAATGACCTATCAGTATGCAGATGAATGCAGATACAGTTGAGTGTCCTGTGTTGTGGCTGTCTAGAGGGAATGCACAAATGTAGCTGTCACCCAGCCCAGACGTGTATTGGAGACAGACTGTCAGGCACAAGGATCAGTAAGTGCAGAGAAATGTCCACTATCTAAAAGTGGCATTTCTAATATAGTAAAGTTAAATCCAACCTAACAAGTAAGTAGGATTTATTAATAGCAACCAAACATATGAAACATCAAAAAGCTATTCCGCTCTGATCAGGAATTGCAGCTTAAAATATTATGAAGTAATTCCCAATGCTACCCCACAAGAGGGGTAGGCCTCACAGTAGTGAAAAACAAAATAGGCTGTTTGCCACTACCAGGACATGCAAAACATAAAGGTACATGTACCACCTTTTACTTACATAGTACACTGCCCTAAGCGCTCCCTAGGGCCTACCTTAGCGGTGACTTATATGTAACAAAAGGGGAATTTAAGGCTAAGCAAGTAGGTTTTAAATGCCAAGTTGAAGTGGCAGTAAACTGTGCACACAGGTCCTGCAATGGCAAGCCTGAGACAAGTTTGAAAGGCTACTTCTATGGGTGGCACAATCAGGGCTGCAAGCCCACATGTAGCATTTAACTTACAGGCCCTGGGATTATGGTATACCACCTTAAAAGGGACTTAGTTCAATCAGGTATACAACAATTAGACACATGTTTGGAAAATGTTGAAAGGTGGATTATTAGTAAGGGTAAGTATGCACCTAACACTAGCAATAAGGCCACCAATGCAATATAAGGCCCAGACAAGGTCTCAATAAATTATTCCTTGCTCAACCCTTTATAGCCTGCAATGAGAAGGCAGGCTTAACTTAGGAAACAGGTGTGTAAAGCATTTAAAAACACAAATACATTAAATGAGTAAGACACAACACACAATACAAATCCACAACCAATTTATAAAAATAGGGAATATTTTATGATTAAAATGACACCAAAACAACAAACATCCAATGTAGGGAACCGGAGATATGAATTTTTAAAGAATAAACACTTTCTAGCGCTTAAAAACCAATTATCGCCAAATTGGGAGATCTCGTCATGCTTGAATGAAACAAAGTCAAAGTTTGAGCCTGACTGCAATGGACCCCTGGTCAGATACACTAAAGGGGAGGTTACGGTCAAAATGTTACCATCGCACTTAGAAACGTTTCTGGAGGATTTTCTCTCAACCTCGATCCGGCTTCTCCAGCAGGCCGGATTCACAGCAGCTTTGTTGGCTTGGTTCAGGGGGAGCTTCCGGTCAACTCCTGGAAGTCTTGAGCCCCGGATCCTTCAGCAGGATGAACCTGAAGTCCAGGCCAGGTCGTGGTGCAAGGTAGTCGGCTTGACTCTCGACGTCAGGCTAGTCACCTCATGTAGCTTTAACACTAAGTTCTCCTAACTTCAGAAGGTGCTTCCTGAAGTTCCTTTTGGGGGTTCAAAGTGTCCACAAACACAATCCAAGGTTCCAGACCCTTGAGTTGCTCCTCAGAAATTGGGACTATAGTTCCCACAATGCACCTGGCCAAAACATTTAAAGTCCAGCTGAAAGCGGTCAGCTGGGGTCTTCTTGCTGGACATGATGCAGATGAAGCTCTTTTAACCTGTTGTTTCTGGAAGTCCACCCCTCCTCCTTTTCCTCTTAGAAGCAAGGCAAAGTCCTTAGGGATGTAGTTTCTTAGTGTGCAGCAGGCGCATTCATTCAGAGTGCAGTCCTCTTGGAGCAGGCCAGAGTTCCAGCAGGGCAGTCCTTCTTATTCTTGTAGTTTCAGGCAGCAGATCCAAGTTGCTATGCAGCTCTCTCATATTTATTCAATATTCTGGGGGGACAAGCGGAAGGGCACCCCTGGCCAATGGAATACAGGGTGGCACCCAGAAGCATGACAGCTTCCTTCAAAGTGTGGCATATTCTTGTCCCACAAAGAACTGCACTTTAAAATTCAAGATGGAGATTTTCTCTCCTTGAGAGTAAGAGCTGGCTAGACCAACCCACTGGTGTGACTCATTTCCCTTAACACAGTTTGATTGAACCAGCCCCCGTCCGGCCTGTTCCCTGCAGCTGCAGAGCTCCCACCATCAGATAATCTCTGCATCTATGCAGGCCACTTATCACCTCATCAAAGCAGTTTGGCTAAGCCTGTTAAGGCTGGCCAATCAGGAGAGGCTGCTAGAAGGCTGGATTTTGGCTCACAGAAAAGAAAGTTCTATAAGTTCTCTTCTGTATTAGTTATGATAAATTCAACAGTGGCAAGTTGTTGGATTCATCATTACCAATCTTTTAGGTCCTTGAAATATTATTTTAGCTCACACCAGTCAATAGATACACTATGTTGCAGTATTCCCATGTTAGCCTATAGAGCTAAAAGTGCTACAATGGGGAAAACACAATTGATAGTTTTCCTTCATGAGGGCATATAAAGCATCTTTTAAAATGTCCCTGCTTATTTTTGCATGGCTCCCTACCCTGGGGCACCTAGGGTAGACCTCAAGGGTGGCGTATATGTAAAAATAAGGTAGTTTAAAACTTTGGAAGTACCTTTAAAGCCAAAGTTGAATTTGCATGTAATTTCAATTTAAAAGCAGCTTGCAAACCAGTGCTGACTTTTAAAATGACAGCAGGCAATACAGCAGTGCACGATTAAATGCTTCAAATCTGCTGGGCCTCTAAACCTACATGCCCGGTCATATACTAGGGACTTACAGGTAGGTTGTCAGTACCATTTGTAATTGCACCTAACTACCATTTACCTTTTTAATCAGAGCACTGGCCCTGGGCCTGGCAAGCAGAGCCCAGGGTGCAGTCAGTTACCACCAGTATCAGTCAAAAAATGGGAGTGATCAGAGCAATAAGAATGTCTTTCTCACATGCTACCCCAAACGAAAGGTGATCGGTAACTAACCTACACTCTGGTAGTCCTCATCAACTAAGTGGAAAAACCTGGAAGGTCCATCCGCATTGGCATGGACAGTCCCTGGTCTGCGTTCCACAGTGAAGTCTGTCCCCTGTAGAGAAAGGGACCACCTCAATAGCTTTGGATTCTTCTCCCTGATCTGCATGAATAATCTGAAAGGTCTGTGGTCAGGTTGACCACGGAAGTGAGTACCAAACAGGTATGATCTCAGCTTTTTCAGGGACCAAACCACAGCAAAGGCTTCCCTCTCACTGGCACTCCAACTTTGCTCTCTGGCGGAAAGTCACCTGCTAATGAAGGCAACTGACTGATCAAGACCCTCCTCCTTCACTTGTGCCAACACTGCCCCAATCCCTTGTTCTGAAGAATCTGTCAGAACCTCAAATTCCTTTGTATAGTCAGGGGCCAGTAACACTGGTACTGAACACATAGCCTTTTTCACAGTGTCAAAGTCCTTCTGACACTCTGGAGTCCTCATGACTTTCTTTGGCCGCTTTTTAGAAGTGAGTTCTGTTAGGGGAACCCCAATGGTCCCACAGTTCTGAACAATCTTCTATAATACCCAGTCAGACCAAGGAAGGCCCTGACCTGTGTCTGGGTTGAGGGAGCTGTCCAATCCAAAATCGTTTGGATTTTGGCCTGGGGAGGTTGTTCGTGGCCTCCACCTACAAGGTGGCTCAGGGTCACAAAGGAACTATGTCCTATTTGGCACTTACTGGCTTTAATAGTCAGGCCAGCCTGCTACAGGGCCTGAAGCACTTACTTCAGGTGGCTTAAGTGATTCTCCCAGGTGGAACTGTACACCGCTATATCATCCAGATAAGCTACAGTTAACTGCTCCTGCCCAGACAGGACCCTGTTCACCAACCTTTGGAATGTGGCAGGTGCATTCTTTAAGCCAAAGGGCATTACTTTGAACTGGTAATGTTCCTCTGGTGTGGAGAATGCTGACCTCTCCTTTGCTCCTTCACTGAGGGCAATCTTTCAATAGCCTGAATTCAAATCAAATGTACTTAGGTGCTTAGCAGCCCCTAACCTATCAATGAGCTCATCCGCTCTAGGTATAGGGAGAGCATCAGTCTTTGTGACTGCATTCAGTACTCTGTAGCCCATGCAGAACCGCAACTCTTCCTTTCCCCCCGGGGATTAGGTTTGGGTACCAGCACCACTGGCCTGGCCCATGGACTGTCAGAGGGCTCAATTACCCCCAACTCCGGCATCTGAGCTACTTCAGCCTTGATGCTGGCTCTAATCTGGTCCGACAACCTGTGCAACTTGTTCTTGACATGTAGGCTGTCACCAGTGGCAATGTTGTGTATACACCAGCTGGTGATACCTGGGGTCAGAGGGAACAGACCAGCAAACTGCTCAAGCACCTGCTTGCAGTCTCTGTGTTGTTGGTCTGTCATTTTTGATGAGAGTACAATTCTATCCACTGACCCTTCTTGCACATTGGTAGAGAGGAGATCTGGCACTGGCTCAGTCTCCTCCTCTCCTCCCTCATCTGTGACCATCAACATGGTCATGTCTGCCCTGTCTTGGTGGGGTTTCAACCTATTGACATGCAGGAACTGGTGAGGGCTCCTGGGGGTATTCAGGTCTACCAGGTAGGTAACCTCACCCTTCCTCTCTAGGATTGGATAGGGCCCAGTCAACTTGTCGTGGAGAGCCATAGGAGCCACAGGCTCCAGCACCCACACCAATTGACCTCGAGTGTCCTCAGGCATGGTCCTGGAGAGCCCTAGGAGCCACAGGCTAAAACACCCACACCAATTGACCTGAAGTATACTAAGGCATGGTAGCCCTCCTGGTACCTCCTGTAAGTCCTACACAGCCGGATTTGTGAGAGCTGGTCAGTGGCCCGCCACCTTAGTCCACCACTCTGCAAGCACAATTACTACTTAAACAACCATAGAAATTCACATTAAAAACCAAAGCTTACAGGGACATTATAGTTAGGAATTAGCATTTAAAAAACCTTAGAAATTCACTGAAAAAAACCAAAGGTTACAGGAACGTTATAGTTCGGAAATTGAATAAAAAACCTTAGAAATTCACTGAAATAAACAAAGGTTACAGGGACGTTATAGTTAGGGTCAGGGTTTACTCGCACAAAACCATTGAAACTCAGCAGTTATAGTTAGCTGACCTAACTATAACTTGCGCCCCCACAATGCACTGCTTATTACCCTACGTATTACATCACTCATGACATGGTTAGTGACTTCACTGATGACATCACTGATGACATCTCAAATGCCATCATTGATGACATCATCCACAGAATCACTGACGCACCCACTCATGCCCCTATATAACCTTTTATACAGCCACTCCAACTTCTACACCAGCATTCTCAAAGCCATTGACATATCCATACCAGTACTTACACACCTACTCACTGATTCATAGGTCTACACACACATCCACTCAGTTACCCATACAGCCACTCATACACAAACTCACTCATTAATACAGACACTGATATATCCACTCATACACCCATACAGCCACTCACACACAGTCAGTCACTAATAAAGCTACTCACACACTTACTCACACACCTATAGAGTCAACCACAGCCATTTACTCACCTATACAGTTATACACACACCCACTCATGTATTCTTACAGATACTTACACATACTTACTCACCTATACAGTCACTGACACAAGCACATACTCACCCATACGGCTACTCTCGCAATCACTGAGTCACACATACAGTCACTCACATACTCCAACACTCACCTATATTGACTTTCACATATGCAGTTACTAACCCATATACCACTGACTCACCCATGCACTCATCCATACAGGCAGTTACATACCCCCCCCACCCACCCACACAGACATTCAAACACCCATACACGTAATCAGACAACCAATCACTCACCCATACAGAAACTCACAAACCCACTCACACATCTATACAAGCACTTAGACACCAACTGATAGACAGATACAGACATTCAGACAACAAGTCAACCACCCATACATTCACTGATACACCCAATCACTCACTTATACAGTCAGTCACGTGCCCACTGGATCATTCATACAGATACACATACACCCATTGATTCATCAATGCACCTTGGTATATATATTGAACACTCATAAACATTTTGAAAACACTCACAGTCACTGTATGATGTCATCAATGATGTCACTGACCATGTCAAGAGTGATGTAACATGTGAGGTCATAAGCAGTGCATTGCCGGGGAGTGAGTTGAATTTCTCTGGTTTTGTGCATGTGAAATCTGAGCCTAACTATACCCTCCCTGTAACCTTTGTTTTTTTCAGTGATTCTGTAAGCTTTTTTGATTCTACTTCCTAGCTATAACGGCCATGTAACCTTTGGTTTTCAGTGAATATATATATATATGTATATATATATATATATTCACTGAAAAAACCATAGGTTTTAGGGACAGTTATAGTTAGTTGGACATTTCACTCGTACAAAACCCGTGAAATTCCCCCGTTATAGTTAGTTCAGCTACAACTATAACTCGCGCCCCCGCAATGCACTGCTGATGACATCACATATTACATCACTCATGACATGGTCAGTGACATCACTGATGACATCACTGATGACATCTCAAATGACATCACTGATGACATCACTGATGACATCATCCACGTGATAATCTGATGCACCGCATCACACCCTAAGAAAAGAAAAAGTAACGATAACACTACTTACCTGCTAAGTGAATTTCCTCCCATAGGATAACATTGGTGATTCTATGTGAAAAAGTTTCTAAGTGTCAACTTTTAAAATACAATAATATTCCTTAAAAATCACTACTGTAACCAAAACGCTTTTACTCAACTGTTTACAGGAGATGTCCCAGGACTGAATCTAGGATCCAGTCCTGTGGTTAGAAAAGTAATCCATAAAGTAACTAATTGCATTTAGGTAGAAATTCACATTGAGCTCAATGTTGCATTGTGTTTGAAATTGTGTTGCCCATTGCAACAACTGTAACTACTGTACTTAAAAGTCTATTGCCTATTTGCAAAGTATTTAAACTAAAGTAATTCATTCTGAGAAAGTATATTTTGTAATGTAATGTATAATGTAATTACAATGTAATTTAAAAAATAAAACATCTAAAAATAAATAGTTTAAAAAAATGTAGTAAATAGGTATCAAAAAAAATAAATATAACAATTAATACATTTAAAAATTGTCATTTACAAAACCTTTGAAATTCACTGAAAAAAACCATAGGCTTCAGACATGTTATAGTTAGGAATTAGCATTTAAAAAACCTTTGAAATTCACTGAAAAAACCATAGGTTTCAGGCCTGTTATAGTTAGGGTTTAGCATTTAAAAACCTTTGAAATTCACTGAAAAAACCATAGGTTTTAGGGAAAGTTATAGTTAGTTGGACATTGCACTCGTACAAAACCCGTGAAATTCCCCCGTTATAGTTAGTTCAGCTAACTATAACTCGCGCCCCCGCAATGCACTGCTGATGACGTCACATATTACATCACTCATGACATGGTCAGTGACATCACTGATGACATCACTGATGACATCTCAAATGACATCACTGATGACATCACTGATGACATCATCCATGTGCATCTTCTCACACCCTAATATAACTTTTGATACACCCACTCTAAATTACAGACTGCCATTCGCAAAACCATAGACACTTCAACACCAATAACTACATACCCACTCACAGATTCATAGGTCTACACACACATCCACTCACTCACCCGTACAGTCACTCATACTTACGGTCACTCAGTACAGGACTATCATATGCACTCATACTCCTATATAGACACTCAAACACCGCCACTCATCCATAGAGGTACTCACACACCTAGTCAGTCATGCAAATAATTAAACACACTGCCATTTACTCACCTATACAGTTATACACACACAAGCTCACTTACTCATACAAATACTAGCACATTCTTACGCTCTTATACAATCACTGATACAAGCACACACTCATCCATACAGTCACTAACACAATCACACACTCTCGCTTATAGCCATTTATATACTCCAACACACATATATACTGCCTTTCACATATGTAGTTACTCACACTTGTACCACTGAGATATACATTCACTCACTAACACACCCATACACACACTCACCCACCCATTCAGTCCATCACAGATGCACTCTTGAAACCATCCACCCAGTGAATCACCCACTCACACATCTATGCACAGAGTCGCACACACCCAACCCACACAAACACTCAGGCACCCATACAGACACTCAGACAACCAATCAATAACTCATATAGACACTCATGTAGCTATTCACAAACCCATGCAGCCACTTACACAGCAACAGACAGACGGATACAGACATTCACCCAGTTTAGTCACTAACCCATGCATTCAGTAAGATACGTTTAATCACTCACTTATAGAGTTAGTCACGCACCTGCTAAATCATCCATGCAGACACTTATACACCCACTCATTCTTCAATACGCCTTTCCTATATATATTAAAAATATTTAAACTTTACAGAAACACACAGTCACTGGATGATGTCATCAGTGATGTCATTTGAGATGTCATCAGTGATGTCATCAGTGATGTCACTGACCATGTCATGAGTGATGTAATATGTGACATCATCAGCAGTGCATTTCGGGGGCGTGAGTTACAGTTAGCTGAACTAACTATAACGGGGGAATTTCACGGGTTTTGTACGAGTGAAATGTCCAACTAACTATAACTGTCCCTAAAACCTATGGTTTTTTCAGTGAATTTGTAAGGTTTTTTAAATGCTAATTTCTAACTATAACGTGCCTGAAATCTATGGTTTTTTCAGTGAATTTCAAAGGTTTTTTAAATGCTAATTCCTAACTATAACATGTCTGAAACCTATGGTTTTTTTCAGTGAATTTCAAAGGTTTTGTAAATGACAATTTTTAAATGTATTAATTGTTATATATATTTATTTTTTTGATACTGATTTACTACATTTTTTTAAACTATCTATTTTTAGATATTTTATTTTTTTAAATACATTGTAATTACATTATACATTACATTACAAAATATACTTTCTCAGAATGAATTACTTTAGTTTAAATACTTTGCAAATAGGCAATAGACTTTTAAGTACAGTAGTTACAGTTGTTGCAATGGGCAACACAATTTCAAACACAATGCAACATTGAGCTCAATGTGAATTTCTAGTTAAATGCAATTAGTTACTTTATGGATTACTTTTCTAACCACAGGACTGGATCCTAGATTCAGTCCTGGGACATCTCCTGTAAACAGTTGAGTAAAAGCGTTTTGGCTACAGTAGTGATTTTTAAGGAATATTATTGTATTTTAAAAGTTGACACTTAGAAACTTTTTCACATAGAATCACCAATGTTATCCTATGGGAGGAAATTCACTTAGCAGGTAAGTAGTGTTATCGCTTACTCAGTGGTGGATCCTGGATCCAGCACTGGTGCATCTCCTGTAAACAGTTGAAAGAATGCGTTTAAGTCATACAGGCAATTTTTAAGGAATATTTGTAGTTTGTGAAAATCGACACTTTGAAACTTTTCTGCTGAAAACCAGACAATGGATTCCTATGGAAGGAAATACAAGTTACTGGTAAATACGGTTAGAATGACTTTTCAGGGTCAGTGCTGGGCTAAAAGATGCAGCACTGGGTTCTCTCCTGATAACAGGTGAGTAAATCGGAATTCGTAGTTCGGCTGATTTTAGAGGAATATTATAAAGCTCCAAAACTCCACACTTAGAAGAATTTCCAAGTGAAACCAGTCAATGTTAGCCTATGGAAGGAAATTCAAGTTACTGGTAAGTACGGTTAAAATTACTTTTGAGGATCAGTACTGGGCTCAAAGATGCAGCACTGAGGTCTCTCCTGATAACAGGTGAGTAAATCGGAATTCGTAGTTTGGCTGATTTTAGAGGAATATTATAAAGTTCCAAAACTCCACACTAAGAAGAATTTCCAAGTGAAACCAGTCAATGTTAGCCTATGGAAGGAAATTCAAGTTACTGGTAAGTACGGTTAAAATTACTTTTCAGGATCAGTACTGGGCTCAAAGATGCAGCACTGAGGTCTCTCCTGATAACAGGTGAGTAAATCGGAATTCGTAGTTTGGCTGATTTTAGAGGAATATTTGCACAATGGTGAAGGGAGGGGGCAGGGCCTGAGGTGACATCTGTGCAAACGCGCCCCGTGGCGCGTTTTAAGTTGGGGGATTAAGTCCCCTTGAATCATGAGGGTCCCTAGGGTCCAACTAGCCCACCCTGTACCTCCAGTATGCTCCAGGGAGCTGCGTTGCTCAGAGGTGTTCAGAGGCCATGCCCCTTTTTGCACCTCTCTGCAATGCAGCTCTGTGGTGCTTTCTGGACGTACCTGGTGGGCTAGTTGGCCCCCAGGGACCCTCAGGATTGAAGGGGATTTAATTCCCCATCTTAAAACGCGCCACGGGGCCTGTTTGCACACATGTCACCTGAAGCCCCACCCCCTCCCTTCACCACTGTGCAAACGCGCCCCGTGGCGCGTTTTAAGTTGGGGGATTAAGTCCCCTTGAATCCTGAGGGTCCCTGGAGTCCAACTAGCCCACCATGTACCTCCAAAGAGCACCACAGAGCTGCGTTGCAGAGAGGTGTAAAAGGGGCGTGGCCTCTGTACACCTCTCTGCAACGCAGCCTCTGGCGCATACTGGAGGTTCCTGGTGGGCTAGTTAGCCCCAGGGACCCCCAGTATTCAAGGGGAATTTGTTCCCCATCTGCAAACGCGCCAGGGGCGCGTTTGCAGAGTGCTCCAAGGAGGGGGCGTGGCCTCCGCGCGATGCCGGTATTTTTTTTTAAGAAGGGGGGCTGTGTGGCCCCCCTTCTTTTTCAAATTTTTTGGCCCTGGGGACCCCATCCCCCAGGGCCTGCCCCCTAATATTTTGTTTAAAAAAAAAAAAAGAATTTGGAAGTGGGCCGCGTGGCCCCCCTCCCCAGGCCTTAATCGGCCCCGGGGACCCCATCCCCCGGGGCATGGCCTTCTTTTATTTTTAGATAAAACGTATGGAGGGGAGGCTGCGTTGCCCCCCTCCTCAGGCCACTTATGGCCCCGGGGACCCCATACCCCTGGGCCGGCCTTTGTTTTTTTTTTTTTTTAAGTTAACATTTTGGAGGCGGGCCACGTGGTCCCCCTCCTGGGCCACTACTTGCCCCGGGGACCCCATCCCCCGGGGCTGGCCCTATCCTTTGGGGTCCATGCTAACATGCAGCTCCCCATGTGGAAAAGCAATCTGCTTTGAATTTTGGAAGAGAGAGCAGGTTTCCTGCTCTCTCCTTCAAAATTCAAAGCAGTTTGCTATGACAGGACGGGAGCCGCGAGGCTCCCGTCCTGTCATAGCAAACTACAGTGTCCCGGGGTAGGCACCCCGGGACACTGCAGGAGCCGGCCCTGGGGGTGGCAGTCCCCAGGGCCATGGAGGGCTCCAGGAGCTGGGCCGCGCGGCCCCCCTCCCCACATCTACAAAGCCCCGGGGAGGTGGTGGTCCCCGGGGCTTCGGGGGTCCAAAACGGACCCCCATTTTAAATTTGTTAGTGCCCCAGGGAGGTGGCGGTCCCCGGGGTGTGTGGGGGGGCTCGAGCCCCCCCCACACAGGTAATTTAAATTTAAAAAAAGAAGCCCTGGGGGGTGGCGGTCCCCGGGGCTGCGGGAGGGCGGAGAGCCCTCCCGCACCATTTTTTATTTAAAGCCCTGGGGGGTGGCGGTCCCCGGGGCTTGAGGGGCCTTAGAGGCCCCCCCATAAAATCTAAACCCACCCCCGCATGCCCCCGGGACTTGGGCCACCCGGGTGCAAATTAGCACCCTAAGCGCATCCCGCTGTTTAAAAAAAAAAGAAAATATGCTTTTTTTCTGCCCAGGGGGTCCTTGTGGGACCACCTGAGCAGACCTAGGAGGTCAGGGTGTTTCTACCCTGCCCCCTTTTTGGGCTTTGCGCACTTGTTTCTGTCCCTCGGTTCTACCGAGGGACAAAATGGCTGCCAACACTTCCTGATTTGGAGTGTTGACAGCCACTTGACAGCCAATTAGCATGCAGCTCGTGATCGGGAGGGTACGCGGACCCTACTCGGCCATAGATATATATGTGACTTTACTTTTGATTTTCTCAGGAACTACTGAACGGATTTACACCATTTATGCAAAAGACACGACACTGAACCAAGGGCTACCTCTTTGCCAAATTTGGTGTAATTCCGTTCAGCAGTTCGGGCTGTAGCTGCGACTAAAGGTTCCTATGGAAAAATGAATGGGGAAAACGCGTTTTGGGACCCCCTTTTATTTCGGCCCCCGCTTGTCGAATCACCCCGAGACTTTCAGGATAGGAGCGGACCGGAGCGCCCCAACAAGTTGGAAACTTTCGCGAAGATTCGTCAACCGGCGCCGAAGTTATTTCAAATAGAATGTTGCGGATTTCCTATGGAAAATAGGTCCTAACTATAACTATCTACTGGCGACCGCCAGTAGATAATATATATATATATATATATATGTTCCACAAATCCCGGTCAGGAAAGTATCAGGCTGTCACGGGCGGTCCGAGTCGGGTTACCGGTAATCCCAAATATTCTCTCCACAACTCCCTTTATGTCACAGGAAACACTCGGACACCTCAATGTGCTGCATACAAGTCTTTAATGGCAGACTCAAAACGACGCGTTTCGGCTTGTGCCTTGCTCACGCTCGTAGAAGCCCAAAACACACATGATTATATCCACTTCCTTCAACTCAGTAGAAGATGGACTAACCTCATTATAGTGTATGTACATATTAACAACTGTGGCGGCCATTGTGTAATGTGCAAAATACATTGTATACACCTCGGGGATATCTTGAATCACTCTTATACAATCTATACAATCAATGTACTAAGTCAAGAATAAAATATAAATTAATATATACAGTCTATACACTTGATGTATTGAGTAAGGATCACAGTCACTGATACTGAAAGGTCCAGTGCAAATCACCCTGAGTTAATTATTTCCAAGGCTCTGATACTTCAGAAAGCTGTGCAGAAAAACAATCTATTATCCGCAACAGGCCACAGTCATGATGGTTTCGCCCAAGTGGGCATATCAAAAATTATTATTATGCATTAAAAAACGCAATGTGGCAAAAATGATGACATGCAATCTAGCCCATGTGGGCATTAATGCACAGAACAGAATATCCCAATAACGTGCACTCGACAAAAATTACACATGATTCCTTTCACAGTTGATAGGTGAAGTGCCCAACCTAAAAAATACAAAAGATTAAAATTGCTAAAACCTGGAAACTGCTACAATATGCACACATTCTCATTAATATACATTAGTCATACAGGTGAATTGCCAGCTCCTCACTGGAGTTTAGACCTTTGGGTGTACTCAATAGGAGAGGGGGCAACAGAACATTGAGGCTCAGACAACGGGAATCGAGACACATCATAGGGATGGGGACTCGACATCCGAATGGCCATAACTTGGATGAGGAGATGGCCATACATTTACAGGGCGAATAGAATGCATCTTGCCTGTGCCATTGAGATGTTATTTTGAGGTTAAAAACATGAATGCTTATATGTAAAGTTTGTGCTTTGATAACATTAGCTGGAAAACGTACATGTATTTTCTGATTTTCTGTTTGTGCCTTGATTGAGCTGTACATACATCTAAGACTGCTCTTTTATTTTCACAGGAGGAAAGGAAGGGACTATGTCTCGGGCTCGTGACACAAGGATCCCTACCCTTTTCTTCGGCTTCATCCCAGCGGACAGATAAGATCTCACTCATTTTAACTTAATTTTTAATATCGAATGATTTATCACTTAATTTCTTTTGGGTACAAGGGGGTGCACCACTAAGGCGGAGAACATACACGATTTGGCGTCATAAGGTCACTGATGGGAGGCTTCCTAACCAAACCTTTTATACACAATGGTCATCAGTCCTTCCCACTATATGGGGTTACAATATTGTTCCACAGCCGATGCAGCGTGCGTATAGGTAGTTATCAGTCCTACACACATGGGACATGTACAATGTTCGGAGCACAATCCCGGCACATGCCAATTTTGCACTAGGCACGGATTCCGGTAACAGACGTAAATATGAGTTAGTAAGGACACTTACAGCGAGACTAATCCCACTATTTGGGGCGTCAAATGTTTATACTGTCCAAAGTACACTGCAAACACACTGTACAGACAAGAGTGGTGGCGCACGCACCACAAGTACCACAATGCAATGGGCGCGTACCATGACAAATGGACCAGCCTATTTACGTCGAGATGCCAAAATATTGAATTCATAAATCACAATGGCACTTCCCAAGTGGAAACATAATTTGTAGGTAGGAGAGGAGGCTCACGCACCACAAACACCAAAATATATGGCGCGCACAGCACGGCTGACACTAATGCGACATGTACCAGATCAAATGCAAACAGCGCTTTGCGCACAAATATGGGGACAATTATAATTAAAGCCTGGATTCTCAATGCTGATTTTCAATGCAGAAGCCTCTTTTTGTCGGAATGTTTAACACTATGTATATTATAAAATGGCGCCAGCATATGAAATTCACTGTCTAGTCTATTTCGATGCACATGTACAACCAGGAATTGTATGTAAACCTTTGCCGGTGGAGACACCGTTGTGTGAACAAGCCCCTTGAGGGTGAAACGCGTCACGGCGGGTTTATGGAGTTAATAAACCCCCTTTGAATGACACTTGGATTTCTGGTGGTTTTTTGCAATTATTCCGAGAGCGCGATTGGAACTTCGTTCGACACAGAATATATATATATATATATGACGCTCCGCTGCCTCTTCAAACAGCAAAGACCAGCACTCTCGTTGGTTTTAAATCCAGGTACGGATTTATTCGTGCACAGAAAATAAACAACAAACGCGTTTCAGCCTCAGCATTCGTCAGTAGTATACATACATACATACATACATACATACATACATACATTTATGCATACATTTATTGGGGTAATACTTACCTGTTAAATTTTTATCACGCATATGCCTTTACCATACCTGTGTTTACAACAAAATTTCGGCATATGCATGGTAAAGACTTGCGTGGGAAAGACTTGCATGGTAGTGTCGCAGTGGTTCTAACGACAGCATTGTAAAGTCATGAGTGGTATTGGCTTGCTAGTTCCGTCATATAACCGGCACCAGAATATAAGGAAAGACTTTCCGGGGTGCCCTGATGATATTAAAGCAAGAAGATATAGTTCGGTTAACTTGCAGATCAAACATAAGATGTTGATCCACAAGGAGTCACACATTTTATACCGAATTGGTAGGCAAAAGCAGGGTTCCCAGTGCATCTGGCCACCATTTATTATTCCAAATTGAAGGTTGACCACCAAAAATAATGACCTCCGTCTTGTCTGCATTTAATTTCAGACAATAAACAAAGGTCACTGTTTTGTCTTTCATTCTTGTCTCACAACGAGAACATCTAAGAAATACATAGCAGACCCGACTCGGGGCCCACGCACCCAACTCCCAAACCAAGAGTGTATTTATTTGGGGAGGTGTCACACGTCAAACACTCCCTCTGAAGCTAAGCCCCTGGATAAGTGCATTTCTGGTGCTCTACAACATATAATGCATAATTATTGAAAACAATCTGTTTTATATGAATGCTCGAAATTAAGATTACAGGTCTTGAAACAGTTCTAAGGTACGGCGTTTTAAAGCCACCCAGTAAGAAAACATAAACTGCACATAAATGAATTTATGATGACTGCAGTTACAAATTTTGTTCTCAGGATTGCACTTGATGAGCCTACCAGATGTGAGACTATAACGAAATCGATAGCATCGTCTAAACCATATATTTGATTTATGTGAGCACAGAGTGCAGCACTTCAGCCTCAGCCCTTCCTTTTAAAGCTACAGATGTTTCACACATCCTCACCGCCAGGGCTGAACATGGTGCATGACAAAGAAAGGTGGTGACTGCAGTCTAGCGTCTGCATATAAAAACATCAAGTGTTTGAAACTATTTTCGAAGTACATATCACATTCTGTGCAGCATGTTTTTCCAAACTTCATTTAAAAGAAGAATAAAATACCATCTTTATGATGATCGTCCTGATTCCTTACATAAGTTTGTTTTTCTTTCAATGTCCAAAATAGCATATGACTACTTATGTTTCACTCTCTGTGATGACGTTTTTATTACTATATTTTTATGATTCACTCTATCGTTCTTATGGTCTTATTAAGTGTGAGCAGACGCAATGTTGGTCGATATAATAGGAACGGACCTATTTAAAAAGTTACTTGCAACAGGTTAGCTAGGAGTCAGTCGTCTGACCTAATGTGCAAGAATGTGGGTGTGTGTACTGCCTAGGAAACCCTGAGGTTTTGAAAAAGAACCCTCACTCATCTACCTAGATGCGGGACGACCGAGGCAGACTAGGTATCAGAGGGTGAGATACCTTGATGAAAGTTTGACTACAGGGTCCACTCCCTCGGCTGATCCCAGGTGGCAATTAGCTACCGTCGCTAAAAATGAAAGCGACAAGGAGTCCTTCCAGTGGATTGTAAGTACAATTCACATCATAGCCGCTTGCCTTAGCGTACATGCAGGCTTGTTTCATTCCTGACAAAAGCCATATTGACCTTGCGGGGCACATAAGAACATGGCTGAAACATGTGGGGAATGCACACCCTGCATACATCATACCTGACGCAGGTATAATGAGGCACAGGGCTTTACAAGGTCACGCATATGCCTAGATGCGTCACTTTGTAAATACGGCGCACCGTGGTGCAAAATTCACGCTGCAAGTACGTCAAGAAAATGACTCACCGGCGGCGTTAAACTGTCGGAAGGAGCTCATGAATTAGCCCCTCTGTATTTTTCCCCTACGTTGACGCACAATGGCTGCCATGCGCCAACGCAGGCACCCTTGCACTATGGTGCAAGGGTGACTGTGTTGCCGAGTTGATTGATGTTGTGCAGGAAGGGACACCTACCTGCACAAAACCTATCAATCAAGAGTATTTCCTCTTTCTCTGTGTGCTGCAGAATGCAGCACACATGGAAAAAGTGAAAAAAGAGGAGAAATTAAAGCATTTATCCTCTTAGCATCTCCCAAATGTCACCCTTGGGGTCTAATTAGATTCTGACGTATTCCAAAGGTTTACAGTTTTCCATAAACCTGGGAATGCTTCAGATTCCATTGATTTGGCGTGGGAACGCCCACAGCAACACCCATTGAACCAGTGGCGGCTCCTACGCTATGGCAGAGGAGTGTTGCTCCACTGCTTTCAAGCAGTGTGAGAATTCGAAACATAAAATTATAATAACTTTCAGTTATCATCATTTTATGTTTGTGCTGCTTGGGCGGGCGGGCTGCTCTGCTCTCGGAGCAGGGGAGGGGAGGAGTGGTTTGCCCACTCCTAAATGCACAATGACTATTTGGTCAGCCCTCTCAGGCCACCCAAACCAGTCATGCACACTTTCCCTGTTCTCCATGCAGGCTGCATTACAGCCTGCGTGGAGAACCTGCCCAGGCCCTCATTTCCTGGTTGAGCGTCGAACTGGACACTCAAAAGCAATCGCAACACTGCATCGGGGTGTTGTGATTGGTCAGTGGGGCCTGTCTGTGCTTCCTGTTCCTTGAGGAGAGAAAGAGCAGAGACGCGGGACCCGGCGGCAAGCTAAGTTACATTTTTTTAATGTATTTTTTATTATGCGCACTCTCCCGCAATCGCAACCCCTCCTGCAACCTCCGTAGCACCCACCCCCGCCTCACCATCCGCGAGCCATGACGGCTACCACTGCATGGAACGCCCCTTTCACACTGTTTAATGCGTGAAAGGGGCACATATTCACAAGTCCATGAAAAGCCACGCATGGCCTTGTAAGCATGCTGTAGCACATTGCGCAACCGGAATGTCAAACATGTGACATCACAGCATTGCAAGAGTGCCGCTAGAGCCTCATAAATGAGGCCCTTGGATAATCGAAGAACTCCCACAATTCATCCTAGGCAAGGTCAACAACGCCATGGACCTCATGCCATTACAGCTAGGAGCACCAAGGAGACCACCACCTCCACCCCTGACATGCATCTCTCACCTGGACAACTGCTCCATTCCCTTTGGGTGATGACTGCACCTGATTCCCTCTAAGTGCTGACCTCGGTAGACCGGAACTTCAGCAACAGGAAGCTGGAGACCAGGGACCGCCGAAAGCCAAAGACTCTCCAGAGCTGTCTGTAACCGTGGAAGGAGAGACGCACAACCAGTCAACATTAAATTAGGTTATCTGCCGTCTGAGGAGTCACATTCAGGGGCTGCATGGACTCTGTACCGGATGACCACGTAACAGTAGATCCCACATCGCTGGGAGAGTGTTCAGGGGAAGTGTCAGGATCCTGTCTGTGAGTGCGATGGCGCATTGTCGGCGCCGCATGCAGCCCCTTCTGCCTCTCTTGTACAACCTGCAGCAGATTGGGGGTGGCTTGTAGTTGTGGCGGGGATGCCTGCTCCTCCTACACCTCCAATTACAACTGTCTCCATGAATGAAAGCTTGTTGCACAGACCCTTCACTCCCTGTCCGCAGGACCTGACCTGGCGACCAGTAGATTGCGGCCAGGTCCAGCACTATTCAGCGGCGTCAATGATTTGCATGTCAACATCTGAGATTACTCGCAGCTTTTACTGGTAGAGAAGGGAGTATTTGATGCCCAGCTCTTGGAAGCGTCGCATAACCACTAGAGATAAGCCCCTTTCCTCTGCACCCCCGTGGCGTAGTCAGGGAAGAAAATAACTGTGGCGTTATCCACTTTCACCTCCCCCATCTTGTGTACTCCCTCAGGACAGCATCACGATCCCTGTAGGAGGCAGAAGAGAAAGGGTCTAGGACCTGTCCCCGGCAGCGTGCGGCACTCGATGGGCCTGCTCCACAACAAGGAATGGGGCGAGTGCACCTGCTTGCAGTAGGTCATGCAACCATGTCTCAGTATATGCCACAGCATCAGCCCCTTCTGCTCCCTCAGGCAGACCCCACACCCTCAGGTTGTTATGCTGGGAGCGGCCCTCCACATTCTCCACTGTTCTTTCCAGTGACTTCACATGTGCCATTAGCTGCTACACCTCCAAAGCTGCACTCAGGGTACTCGGAGGTACAATGGCCAATTCTTGCTCAATGTCGTGTACCTTCTAAGTCAGCTTGTGATGATCTGCGCGCTCCAGGGTGAAGTCAACTGTGATTTTGTCTATACGGCCCTCAAAGGAAGTGCACATTTGTTTGACGGAGGTACCCGCTGCCAGTACAGAGTCTAGTTTGGAGTCCAGGCTGTCCACTGTCACCTGCCCCGGTGGTCAGCGATCACCAGCCACTCGGTCCACCGACACGGAGGAGCGGCCAAATGTCAACACCGCCCCTGTCTGCAGGCATTGCTCTAGACGCCCAGGCACTATGTATGACATGCTGTGCAGTGCAGTATGGCCAGCTGGCCCCTCTCCTCCAGTCAGGTGTATGCTATCCAGGAATCTTCATTCTGGCGGCACAGATGGAAAACCCCAGTACACCCAAGAGCTCACAAGCAGGGAGCGAGGAAAGGCAACACCGCCTTGTCCCCTCCTCTGATCTAACAGTGGCAACCAGATTCCATGTTCCCCAGTGCCCCAGTGAGTGACGGCAGATCAAGTGGTGCACCCAAGTGCCTGGCCCTGAACCGACCCCCGTGCCCCTGGCACGCGCCGCCACCAACTGCCGATATCAGTGACTAGAGACAGTTGGTGAAGTCCACCATCTTGTGCGGTGCCCTCAGTGATGTTGGTCAGCTGCAGCACAGAGATTGCTCAGGGCATGTTGTGCCCCACCCACTGGTGCTAGGCCTGGGCCCAACTCGACCCCCAGGCCTCCTCCGCTCCATGTCCCACCTTCACCTCACTTGGACATTAACACTGGGCTCAATCCGCTGTGCTCTCTCCGAATCTGTGACTCAGCCAGTAGAAGCCTCAGCCAGGAGGAATTTCACAAGCCTGGGTACAGCAGTCGCCGCCAAGTTCACTGGGGAACCTCCCGAAGCAGGTGATGCAACAGGGCTCCCTTAGGTGTGAAGTTGCAGTGCTCCGACCACACAAGTTCAGTGCAGCTCAGGGGCCCCACCCTCCACAGAGTCTGGGCAGCACCACATCCTATGCCCTGTGATGCAGAGAGACAAGGCCCAACATTGGCAATCTCCTCCGTGCACCCCGGTGTAGTGGTGGCACGTGTTATGCAATACCGACCTCCCTACGTCAGTGCGCAGGAGCGCCTCTACCGATCACAGCTCCAAGGTGCGCCAGGCGGTCTTTTCACACAGGTCAGCAACGTGTCTCCATGCGACCTGCCAGACTTGGCCACCAGGTAAGGGCGATCGACGACGCCTCAATGTTTACCGCCATGGCCCACAGGCTTGGGCCTGACGCAGCCCGCCTCAACCGTCAGGCCGCAGCGACTCCAATGCCCCGCTACATTCCACTCCGGGTCTCAGACGCAGGCCCAGCAAGGCCTCCCTTTTGAGTCAGACACAGGTGCTTGAAAATTAAATTCCAAACATGCAGCACATTGAGCAATTTCTAGGCGTCATGTTTGAGCCAGTCACGGGCCCTGAAGATCCATTCACAATTGTGCAGTACTGAAAGCTTTTACTAAATGCTCCTTCCCTGATTCTTTCACAAAGTTGCTGAACTGCAAGCTGTGCTGCCACCTCTTTAATGTCAGACCCGTGTGTTTGAGATTTTCACAAAGGTGAAGTGATTGCCAGCCATTGTGAGATGTCCGTTTTAATTCAGACACGAGTCCTTGCTGCAATAGGCTGCAGTAATTTAGCCCCTTTCAAAAGATCCCAACGACATCCTCCATTAAAACTAACATCCTTGGCCCCTCGTTTTCAGCCTTTCGGTTATAAACATTGGAGACCACTTTGAACATTTTCTTTTGGTGAACTTGGAACAGAACGGAAATAACTTGACTGCTTTTGTGTATTACAGATCATAGAAAGGGCGTGACTTAAGTGTGTAAATTTGCGTATTCACTTTTAATGATATTTTTCTTCCATTGAATGGGTTAATAAAGAGGCCAGTGAAGTCTTAGATTGCAATAGTCATTATCGTGGCTATGATTGCATCGGATGTAATATCATGAAAAAGCAGGTCACTCTTTATGTGTCTTACCAGTCGCGAGTTTATTTATTCTATCCATTGAAGATCTCTTTGAAGCAGCTGGGATCTCTTTACATCTGTGACCATGCCATATTATGGATGTGGGCGCAGAGGTAATGAAGCTGTCAGGAGGCTCACTGACAGTCTGTCACAAAAAGATGGCACACTTTTGGTGCGCCCCCTGTTGGCAACCCTCTGTAGGAGGTTATGGGGGTCCTTTGAACACCCCAGACATCCCCTTACAGGGCGGTGCAGTCACTCACTGAACCCATCTGCAGGGGATCTCTCTCCCCTCTTTAAAGTTTAGGTGGGTGCTACCTGCAAAGAGAAATATGGAGAGGCTTTGAAGAAGCCACTCTGTATTTCACTTGAATGCACTAACCCCAGGTTAGCACGAGTTTGCCGCTGCCCTGAGGGCAGTGTATTCAACCTAATAGGGCATACTTTCCCTGTTTGCACACAGCGCACCTGTTTGAAGGTGTACCTGGCCCAAACAGGGAAAGTGCACCCTATACGTAATAGGGTCCCAGGAGCTGTAGTTTATTGAATAGCCCACCTCTTCTCACTGATGAGGTGTAGAAAGAGCTTCTAGAAGCTGTGTCCATTTCTCTTGCTCTCTTGGCTGGCTGGCAGGCAGCTTCCAGACAGGCAAAGTTGAGAGCAGATGTGCAATACAGATTCGTTTCAGGGCTTTATTTTGAGCCGTAAAGAAACATTGAAAAGTCAGCTCCACATTCTAAAGCACCACAGCATCAAAATCCATACTGGCACAGTTTGAAGAAGTAGTTTGATAAGGTGGAGAAAAGCTCTAGCTTATATTTCCAAGTCATAGTAGTTGGCAGCTCTTCATTGCCAGTTAGAGTTAGTAAATCCTTATAGCTTGAATCTCCAAACCGACCATGTGACCCCTGGGTACAGCTACTGAACCATAATAACAAGAAATTGTGCCAACGGTTACGGCTGTGCAGAGATGGTCAGGTGTGGAGGGCTACATACTATCAAAAGATTCCTTCTTGAATACTGCCAGCTCTGCTCTTTGAGTGGCAACTGTCAGCAAAGGAAAACCATTAGGTGTTGTAGACTTTTCACGTTGAGATGGGAGAGAATTGTGCTCGTGCTATGACCCAAGGACGCAGTCCAGAAATGTAGGGCTGAGAGAAATCCAGTATGGTGCTTCATAGTGAGCCGTGTTCAACTTATCAAAAGCCTGCCGATAATGCATAGTCAAATTAATTTTCTTGGGGCGGTCTGGGATGTCAGCATAGTGACTTGATCATTATGGAACCACGTATGTGAAGGAATTTCCCATCATACTCAGTGAAGCACAAGAATGCCTGCCTAAGGATCTGGGTGATTGATATCTCTCAATGATTCCGGAATCCTGGCACTGAGGGGGGGCGGAGCTAGCCATGCCTGCAAATGGCCGCTTTGTAAGCGAGCTCCTGCGGTCGCTTACCTATCCTTAATCTATCCTGCGTACACAGCCTGCTTCATGTGTTGAGACACCCGACTATCTGCACCGGAAGATAGCGGTGACCAGGTGAACCCACTTCTGCGGCCAAAATCGCCCCTGAAACTACCAAAATCAGCCGTTGAGCCTGAGCAGAGACGAGGCCTGTGAAGTGCGCATGTGCGAAGGCCCGCGAGCCCGTTGCAACGCTGCTGGAGATGTGGCGGCGAGACGACCGAGGGAGTACTTCTTTCCCCCTACGCGCGCTAAAATGCAAATGAACACTGTCGCCGAGTCTGCAGGACCGATCTGCGCTGCGCCCTGGAAAAGCAGATCTGCCGGCGGCGGTGCAGCGGCGACCCCGGGGCTCTGGCTGCTCCCTGGGACGAAGGTGAGGGCTGCCTGGCGCACGGTCTCAGACTGCCGAGAGCGGTCTCGGTGCGACGTAGACACGGGCGGCATGGACGAGGGACGCCTGCAGCCCGTAGTGAATATCCAAGCTCACCAGATCACTTGCGGGCAGCGCTGGGGGGCCCATACTCAATACGCCGACTCTGAGCACCAATTAGAGACTCAGTGGCTCCATGAACTAGCTGATCCCTCCAAAAGAGATTGCAAGTGGGGTTGTGGACAAGGTGTGGCTGCGGTGGGCTATACAGCGTATCGTAGTGGCTCTCACATCGACACATAACCCTTGTTGAGGTCACCAGCGGGTATCTGCCAGGAGTGATCTGTTTCAAGCAACTGAAGATCTGTGGCACGGCACACGGGTTGTGTGGGGGCTGAGGTAGGAAGCGCGTAGCTGGCCATCGGTGCCCTCCCCCCCTCACCTAGTGCCTGCTTTCACCTCGCCAGGGCCCACATTGAATATCTCATTGGGGGTGATTGTGGCTGTGCATGCTGCCTGTAAACTATTGAAGAACAGGAGGCGTAAAAGTGCCATCGCCCCGCGTCACGGAGGCCCCGATAATAGAAATGCAAGCAACTTGTGGTGTAGCAGCTGGGCTCTAGCTGACTGGGGTGATTGTAGCTTGCCTGGTGCAGAGTTACTGGACGACCACCCACTGGACTCCAGCATTATTAAACGCAAACTAGACTGAGTTAACACGAGTCCTGCTGCAGGGCGCCACCGCCTACACCAATACAAGTAGTGGAAGGGTCCTGACATACGAGACGCGACGCCTCAGTACAACACTTAGCTATCCGCAGTGCTGCAACAATGGGGAAAACAGATAGGACTCAGCCCAAACTCCATTTTGAGCAGGCAAAAAAGATGACAGACAACAGCGTGGCAGAGCAGTCTTCAACCCAGATGCCCACGACGGATGCAAGCTCCGCTACTACTGTAGATTTTCAATCCATGTTTACGACGATTCAGGCAATGCTGACTAACATAGATGGGAAAATTGACACTCTGACCTATAGAGTGGGCCGTATGTCTGAACGACTGGACAGGCACACGGAGCAGATAGATATGGCGGAGAGGCGGATTTCGGACACAGAGGACGTGCAGTGTCAAATAGAAACAAAATAGGAGAAAACTAAAAAAACGCTCGCAGCTATAATGGCGAAGTCAGAGGACTTGGAGGCGAGATCCCGCCGAAATAACCTACGCTTTATGGGCATAGCAGAGTCAACGAACACGGGCAATATGGAGCGCTACATCGAGAACTTGCTGGTGATACTGTTCAGCAAAGACACTTTTTCAGATGTTTTCATTATTGAGAGGGCGCACAGATCACTTGCTCCACAGCCTCCGCCGGGGGCAAGGCCACGCCTGATCATAGCAAAGCTATTGAACTACAGAGATCGCGACGCGGCACTCCGAAAGGCCAGAGAATTGGGAAGCCTCACGCATGAGGGAATGACCATTTCCATTTATCCGGACTTCACACAACAGGTCCAGGAGGCGCGGAAAAAGTTTGTGGCAGTTAAAAAGAAGCTACGAGACCAGAACATTCCATACGCAATGATATACCCGGCCCCGAGTAACAGATGGGGGAAAGGTATGGTATATAACGATCCCAAAGAAGTACTCAAATTCCTACAACTAAAGGGCTCTCAGGCTCCGCGCAGGAGATCGCCTAGAGGTGAACAGGAAGAACAAGTGAACACCTCAGATGTTGAATAATAAAAGCTTCTCCTGCACTGTGAGCAGTACTGGATCACTGCCCATTGGATATCTTCGGCAGCGCTCTACATGGACACAGATAAGTGCCCACCGTGAACTCATGGTTTGATTTACAGTTTAAAATTGACACTGTGGGTGCGGTGCATACACACAGGGTGCAGTAGTATAAATAGCGATGAGGCTTGTAATGTGGACAACGCATTGTTTCGTCACTGAATTTAGCAGGTTGTGTCGATAGTATTACTTCTTTCAAGTGACCCCCCGGGTGATGTTGTCACTGGGGTTCCCGGCTGGCGGCTCCCGCCACCTTGTGTGCACCACAACACACTATTGTTTCTTTATGGGTTTGTTTGGTGGGTGGGACTGGGGGGTTCTTAGATTTAATTAGGGATGGCTTTGGCAATTGGGGTCTGCTGAAGTGGGTGGGGGAGGGGGGATGGGCTTGTTCCGAGTTGGGGTTTGTTAATGTGATTGCACCGACAGGTCAGCCGAGACTCACGTTGATTGTACTCTTTGATTATTGCGGCAAGATATTGAAATCAGCAGGAATGATGTTTCAGTCTGAATATGGGTGAGAAATATAACTGTCTGACGTGGAATGTCCGAGGGCTCAATACCCCCCAAAAAATTAGACAGGTGTTTGCCTATTTAGATTGTCATGACATTCAGATCGCTCTCCTCCAGGAGACGCATTTGACCACGACCTCCGAGACTAAAATCGCTCTTAGATGGGCAGGGTACAAATTGGCTTCATCGTATTCCTCATATCCCAGAGGGGTGGTTATTCTAGTTAAACGAGGCCTTCCCTTTACACCTATCAAAACGTACACAGACAAGGAGGGGCGCTGCGCCATGGTACACGGTAAACTGGGAGTCTCCCTGGTCACTTTTATCAACGTATATGGGCCCATAGTAGATGAGCCAGAAACCTTTACACGACTGTACAGCATTATGCGAGAGTGACCTGAGGTGGCTATTGTGTGGGGGGGGAGATCTCAACACATATCTAGACCCTCAACTAGATAAATCAAGCCCGCAAGGTCTACGTACACCCAAAATAGCCCATAGTATCAACGATGCCAAGCTTGAATTCGGTCTCGTAGACGTATGGAGGCTACGAAATAGCATAGCGAGAGAGGGCACGCACGCTACACCTGCACATAACAGCTGGTCCCGATTGGACTATTGGCTCCTTAGCGAGAGGGCGAATGACTGGGTTGCGGATGTCACTATACTCCCGCGCACACTGTCGGATCACAACCCGGTGCTGCTTACACTCAGGATTACGGCCAATGTCCATCGCCCCTATGTGTGGCGATTTCGCGCGCAGGCCCTTTTAGATCCCATCTACAATGACACTATACGAAAGGCCATAGAACAATACTTTGCTCTTAACACAGGCACAGTGGAGAGTGCATCTACATTGTGGGAGGCTTTTAAGGTGACCATAAGAAGGGTCTGCATCAGTACCACGACTGGCATTTTAAAAGATATCCGGGGTCAACTGAAACAGACCGAACTGAAACTAACAGCTTTAGAACGCCAATACACAACCGCACCCTGTCCCGAAACTTTAACCCGTATTCATGAATTACTATTAGAATATGACTCTTTGGCAGAATCTGAGATCCGCTACATAGCACGTAGACATGTGGCACGAGCGTATGGTGAGGGAGGACGCCCAGGCCGTAACCTGGCCACCAAAATCAAATTCCGAGAAGACCATCACCACATAACTAAAATCACAGATCATCAGGGGACGGAACACTATGCCCCTATGGCGATAGTGGATCAATTCCGTGGATTCTACTCAGATTTATATACATCACAGGGAGCTGCAGCTGACCTAGAACTAAAAGCCTATTTATCTGATATAGCATGTGCATGGCTGGCAGGCAACCATCGGGAATATCTAAACCAACCACTAGACGAAGCAGATATAAAAGCGGCAATTCGTGCACTGCCCAACCAAAAAGCGCCAGGGCCAGACGGGCTTACGGCCGAATTTTATAAAGAATATATTGAATTAGTCACGCCTCACCTACTGGAGATGTATGCAGAGGCACATGAGTCTGTTGTGTTACCGCCATCTCTCCGCCAAGCACTAATCATCACACTATTAAAAAAAGACAAGGCCCCAGACATGTGCGAATCTTATCGCCGCTGTCACTACTCAATCTGGATGCCAAGATCCTGGCAAAGATACTGGCTACCAGACTGCAGCCCCTAATGCCTAGCTTGGTCCTCCCGGACCAATCAGGTTTTATCCCGGAACGATCTACGTCCCACAATTTAAGAACCATCTTCGCCATGTTCCATGTCTTAGACCGCGAGTTGCCCGCCGCTGCGGTCATGCTTGACGCGGCAAAGGGGTTTGACTCCATAGAGTGGAGTTACATGTTCCACATACTGCAACACATGGGATTTCTGCCATTGTTCCTTGGCTGGGTACGGCTTTTATATACTGACTCATCAGCACTGGTGCGTGTCGGGGGCTAGACGTCACAACCATTTCGGATACATAGAGGCACTCGCCAGGGGTGCCTGTTATCACCCTTACTGTTCGCGCTGGCGCTCGAACCGCTGGCTTGTATTATTCGCCAGCGTCACAGAGAATCGGCACTTAATTTCCTACATCGGCCGGTTGGTATATCACTTTACGCCGACGACATGGTGTTATTTATAAGAGAACCGAGACGGTATCTGGCGGAGGTGTTGAGGGAATACATCAGATTCGGACTATTCTCGGGTTTGCAAATTAATTGGAATAAATCGATAGTGATACCCCTCACGGCTAAAATGACCCCCACGAGCATGGACTACCCCTTGGTGTGGACCACAGACCCGGTAAAATACTTGGGTGTCTGGGTACATCGCAACCCTGAAATAGTAATAAGAGAAAACTATGGCAGAGCATGTGCTTCCTTAGAACAACAGGTAGATAGATGGAACAAGCTGCCACTCTCCCTGGCTGATCGCATTGCGGTCATCAAAATGGTTATACTTCCACGCTTTTCATACTTATTCTGCAATATCCCAATCAAGCTGACACAACAGTTCTTCAAGGAGGTACGGTCTTCTCTCATCCGCTTAATATGGGGGGGGGAAACAGGCCAGAGTGAGCTGGGCCACACTAACGCTAGATTATGCTAAAGGAGGCTTCAGTGCCCCAGATCCCTTTCTATATTATTTATGTGCCCAAGCACAGTATGCATATTTTTGGTTCCAACCGCATGCGTACACTCCACATGTTGCAGTAGAAGACGGTGACGCACACCCAATTCCCCTGTCTGGTGTTCTCACACACACACACACAGAGGCACGCCAAACACAGAAATTAACACACTGGACACGACTATTGCAGCATGGCAGGCTATAGGCAATATTGCCAACAAGCTCCCTATTTATGCACCGGCACTCCCCCTCGCGCATCATGTGGCATTATCAGTGGCGCGAGAAGAGGGCCCACTTAGGGCACTGGGAGAGGTGGGCATGGTAACCATGCAAGATATCTATCCAGATGGACACTTTCTCACAGCGGAAGACCTGAATTACATTTCCAACCCCTCGCTACTGTTCAACTTCACCATACATAGACTAAGACAGGCTGTCAAAGCCCACTATCACACGTATCCAGCTGAACCCCCAATGTTGCGAGCTTTACAATTGCTGCTGGTTGCACCTTCAAGGTGTAAACTAGTAACCAAACTATATAGAGAAGTGCGGGATGAGAGGGCCCCCAAACCGGATAAAAGCCTGTCCCACTGGAATGATAGACTAACCCCACCACTACTGGAAACGAAATGGGAGCATATTTGCAAGCTGACTAGCGCCCTCACGCCCAATGGCAACTTGTGCATTATTCATTTTAAGTATATACATCAGACCTATCATACCCCCATTAAATTACACAAATGTGGCCTCAGGGAAACAAGTAATTGTAAGCGATGCGGCCAGCCTGACGCTGACTTTTTACATCTAGCTAGGGAGTGTAGAAGAGTGCAGCTGTTCTGGGAGGGTGTACTGAAACACATACAGGAAAGGACTGGGATTAGGTTGCAATGTACGCCCTCAATTTGCTTGCTGTGTTACTTACCTCAATTAAAAGAGACGCTGGGTAAGTTTGTGCGCATTGCACTATTGATGGCCAAGCGCCGAGTCGCTGTACATTGGGAGAGTGTTGCGGCCCCAAAAACTGAGAACTGGATCAAGGACATGGTGTACTGCAATGAAAACCTTGCATTATATGCAGAAGAACTGCCAGCAACGTCTAGGCCAAGAGACATATGGGAACCTTTACCTCACTATGTGCAACAACTGGCTATTAATAGCTCACAGACTGAATAGAGACGATATTATTGTAATTAGGATTTTATATTGCCGCAAATATAATTGATGATACTGATGAGACGATCATTATTAAGTTCTTCGTGAAAAGGTCGATCACAGATTAGTTGTATGTTTTGTTATTGTTGTACTGCCTTGCAAGGCAGAGGAACTGCACTTATAACTTGAAATGCCAATAAACAGAAATTATTTTAAAAAAATAAAAAAATCCCGGCGCTGTGAGCCACCGCCTTTAACAGCCCACTTTGTGACCAAAGTAGACCATGAATTTCTGTCCAATCCAGTCATGATTGCCTTCACAGTGAATGAGATTTTGCCTTCTTCATATGTTACCCAGTGGTGATCACCACTGGGTAGGTATAATTAGGACCAGGCTTGGGCGGAGTTTGCGAAGTCTCACTCCGTGGAATTCCGCGAAGTGACCAAGGAACTCTGCAGATTTTGTGGAGTTCCGCATGTGGGCGGAGTATGTCCGCTAGTTCACAAAAGATTCAGTGGGCCTTGAGAGCAGAGCTAACAGGGCCAAAACGTGATGAAATAAAAATGAGGACAGCCAAGCCAGCCCCGCAGGCACAGTGTGATGGTGGACTGCAGTGCTGGGCACACATGATGCAATGCCTGGCAGTCAGTGCGGTCACCCTCACCTTCCAGATGGCAGTCCCACATGTGGCAGCAAACAGGAGTGAGCCCGAGAGCCTGCCCGAGGCAAAAAAGTCTTCTCCACAGAGTTGGCATGCTGAGACAGAAAATGTAATGGCGAATTGGCGACAATCACCGTGCAGCTCTCTGTAAGCTCCCGCCTCCCTACTCTCCTAATGGCAATACTAAATGTTGGCAGGCTCTTTATGGAGCAAAAAGAAAGCGCTCTTACCTTCCGTCAAGTCCTGACGGGCAGTGCGAAAGTTTAGAGCACACCACCACCACAATCAAGATCTGAGCCCTTCGATTCACCTTCACTCCATGACTCCACAAATGATGCTGTCAGCTGAGCTCTGTGACTCCGTAGCTTGACTGTTAGGAGGCCACTGATTGGTGTGCTGCTACGTCCGACCTGTTAGCAATTGGCCTCTGAGCAGCCCATTCTGATTGACTTGGCTGTATTCCCTTTGTTTCTTTTAGCTAACTGCTGTTTGTGGGGGAGGCGAGGCAGAACTGTATACAGGCACTGGCACTCACAGTGGGTGGCGGTGCCTTTAACTCCGCCATGCAGCAGAGCGGAGTTTTTGGCCAAATATTCTGCGTTCCAAATGGAGCGTGGAGTGGCAAAAACTCCGCTGGGGGAGAGGAGTTGGAAGCCCACCCTTAGTTAGGACCGCATTTCCTTAGGGAAAGCATTGTTTTCCCTAATAACTTTGGCACCTTTTAACAAATCTCCATGAAACTTTCCAAAAATAAAAGTTATTTCACCTCAGCTCCATCCTGGAAAGTTTTGAGGTGTATGGACTGAGAAAAATGGGGGTGTCCCAAAACGTGTTTTCCCCATTCATTTTTCCATTGGAACTTTAGACCCAGGTAAAGGTCAAACACCTGAACAGATTTACACAAAATAATTGGCAGAAACCAAGATCATGTTCCAGAAAGAGTGATGTTTTGTGATTCCATGTAAATTTGTTCTGTAGTTTTTGAGCAATTAAGGCTAAAAAAATGTGCATATTTCGAGTTTCATAGAATTTACAGGACCAACAGATCTCATCTTGAGGTCTGATTGGCTGCCAACACATCAACAAGGCAGCCATCTTAGGACTAGGGACTCAGACATGAGTCCTATGAAAAAGGTAAAAAAAGAGATATAAGGGGGCAGGGTAGGGATATCCTGACCCCTAGGGCCAGTAATGGGGCCAAAAGCATTTCTTTTTATTTTGCCACAAATTCACAGAGAATCCATGGATCCACGGCATAATTAAATAAAAATGGTACTCTTAAACCACCCTCTAGGTTGGGCCCTAGGTCAGAACAAAATACTTCTTTTGGGGAGGGGGTGTGGCTATCTCGCCAAGCCTCTGTGGGGCCCCAGGGACCCAATCCCCCAGGGCCCAACTAAAATTTAAAGGGAAGGTGGGGCCGTGAGGCCCCCTCCCTGAGCCTCTTAAGCCCCAAGGACCCCAACCTCTGGGGACGGCTCAATTACAGTGTCCAGGGGAGCCCACCTCCGGGACACAGAAGGGCAGTGCCTGGCTGGCTATGTCATGTAACAATATAAAAGGTGACATTTTAATTAAGGCAGACCTACTGGCTTAGTCAAAGGCTCAAAATAAGCTAAAAATACCAAATTAATAGTGTATGGACTTATTGGCTTCATCAGGGGGTCAGCTCATCAACATATATAAAGCAGACATATTGGATCTGTCAAAAAGTCACTAATAACTATAACCAAATTAATCAAATGCATATTTCATAAATTCACACATTTCCATGTTTAATAATAGTCATTGTTTCAGCATATAAATAAAGCATATTTTGTATATAAAAAAAAACATAAAATTGTGTTTGAATCTTTTTTTAACATCTTTCAGGAAACAAAGTGCAGCTATAGGACCAACCACAAGAGGACCATGAACTCCACCTAAAGAGTATACAGCTCCAGCTCGGAGTGGTTTAAAAAACATATGGTTCTCCTTGGGGAATAGATTCAATGACCCAGGAGACTTTCTATGTTATTTTTAATGTTGCTAGGGGCTGCTGTGCTCTCTGCAGACCCCACAACATAAAAAGAAATAGTTGGTGGGGCCCCTGCCTCTTCTAAGGGCACCACCAGGAAGAAACAATTTAATGTTAAAAAGTCCTTGCAGGTCAATACAGAGCACTTCTATTTAGGCTTTTTGTTGTCATTTTTGGGTGCCCATGGTGCCTACCCGGGGCACCTACACTTTTTTATTTTTTATAATTTGGAGTCTGCTGGGGGAGCCCCAAGTCCCCAGTGGCCCCTGCAGGCTACCCACCAGCACCCATTATGGGTGTCGCCGGGAATCAACATTTCTTTATTAAACGTGGGTGTCCCGATGCCCAACCAGCGCACCCTCATGCCCTGGAATCATTGGGGCCGCAGGAGGAGCCCAAAGGTCCCAGCTTCCCCTACTGACACCCCAGCCAGCATTCACTGTGGTGCTAGCAGGAGCGGGCAAATGTGTTCCCACCTGGGCAAGAGCAGCTTATTTCCGTGCTCCTACCCATCAGGGCAAAGTTGTGTTCCCTGCCTGCCAGTGCCCCACCCTTTTAACAGAAACACGCCGAACACCCTGGTGGCTGGCCCACCCTGTGGATGAGTCTTCTGTTTTTTTAAAGTAATTAACTATTTGGCCCGGAGGGACTAGGCTAGACCAGGCCAGGGGGCAGGCAATTCATACCCTGCCACCCTATATGTTTTTTCTTTTTAACTCAGGACAGGGAACTAACATCTTTGTTGATGTGGTGGCAGCCTTTCAGATCTTATCTAAAAATCTGTTGGCTCCACAGATCCTCCAGAGCGTGAAATATACATAAATGTTGAGCTTTAGTCTCTCAAAAACTGCTGAATTTATTTACCCTAAATCACAAAAGAATGCTTTCTGGACCAATATCTAACTTACTGCAAAGTTGGTGTACTTCTGTTCAGCGTTTTTTGCGGTACCGCTGTTCAATTTTCCTATGGAAAGATGAATGGGGAACGCATGTTTTGGGCACCACTGTTTTCCCCGAAACTGAGGTGGATGAGCCTTTGTTTTGGGACGTTTTGTGAAGATTTGTCAAATGGTGCCAAAGTTAGAAGCAAACCAAAAAAGGGCTTTCCCATGGAAACTATAACTATTGGCGACCGTCATTGGGTTATATACAAATACGTGTATGCCAGTAGGTAGTTATAGTTAGGACCTAGTTTCCATAGCAAAAGTGTTTTTTTTGCTAATAACTTTGGCGCCGTTTGATAAATCTTTGTGAAAGTTTCAAAACTAGTTTGTCAGTTATTTCAGCTGCTCTCTGTAACGTTTCAGTGTGATTTTGTATAGGGAATTGAGACACGACTACAGCCCGAACGGCTGAATGAAATTACACCAAATTTGGCAGAAAGCTAGATCTATGTCCAGAAAGAGTGATTTTTGTAATTTTATGTAAATCTGTTCAGTAGTTTTGGAGTTATTAAAGTAAAAAGATTTATGTATATCTAGAGATGTTGATCCTCCGTGGATTCCCATGCCAACAGCAATGCCGTGAATGGCTGGCCGCAACTTGAGAGGAAAGTTGCAGCCGCCATTTTGTTCACCAGGACTTGGTTTCCAGCAAAAAACAATAAAATGGTAAAGTGATAGAAGGGGACAGAGTAGAAATATCCGGACCCTCATAGGTCTGATGGAGGGGTCTGTAAGGAACCCCTCATGGGCAAGAAATTGGTCAAAAACATTTGTTTAGCATGCGATGATCTGCGGATCCACCCGGATCCTCCACTCCAATTAAAAATCAACACATACACCCACTTACAGACCCACACACCTACTCACATACTCACACACCCACTTACATACCCACACAAACACTCACACACCCACTCCCAGACCCACAAAACCACTCACACAACCACTCACAGACCCACTTACACACCAACACAACCACTCACACAGCCAGACAGCTATTCACATACCCACACACAGACCCACAAAACTACTCACACACCCACACAGCCACTCATACACCTATGGTGTGTCTGTGTATGATAAGTTTACACACTCAGTTATTAATTTGACGTGCACTCTGCCAATCATCCTTGCACTCATACACCTGTTAATACAACCACTGACTCAATCCTGAATTCACACAAATTACCCATCCATGATAAAACAGGAGGACAAACTCAACAATCATATGGAAGATAAATGAAAAAAGAAAAGTTGAAATAAGAAAACATGTCACCTCCTAAACGTGTTGGGCCTATGCTTGCAATACAAAAATCAAGTTATAAAGTTAAACACAGCAGCTAGTGGCAGTCTGGCAATGGTACTTTACAAAGGATTTTATTGTTTTAAAGTTACAACATGTCTGTCACGTTTAGAAGCAATATGTTGGCCATCTAAGAGGAGTAAAAACAATTATACACTACACTCATTACCATTCCAAGGTGGCCGCTCAACAATCTTCGTATGGGGTGGCTATCTTCTAGTGCTAAATTGAATAGGGTTTCATTGTTGTACTGTTTCAAGGTAACAAACTACAAAACATAGTGATCAACTTAAAACTGTAAAACAATGATACACTATGGACAATACCATTCCCAGATGGCCAAGTGCTATAGAAATTGTGGCTAAATGGGATGCACCACACTTTAGATAAAATTAGTATCTAGTGAAAGGCCTGGTATGACTGTCAGTGAACACTCCTAAACAGAGAGGAGGGCGAAAGAGAGAAATGAAAGAGGACCTATAAAAGTAAATAAATAAGAAACTATGAAAAACTCAAGGACTGACCACCAGCTAAAACAGAGACTCACACTAATTTTCAAGTCGATGTGCACATATGATTTTACAAAATGCTGTTCCTCAAAGGGCAATAAAGCCAATGGCAGAAATTGGCTAACCCTTGCCCCATGCAGTATGCTGTCATGGGGAGTACCAGAATATGAATAACACTTGAACCAGACAGAAACAGGCTGACCCAAGGACCTTCAAAATATGTGTATGCATGTAGAGTTTTTTATGTTTTTATAATTACAGTTGACTAGCAGACAGCTACATCTGTCAGCACTTCCTAAGAGAGAGATTCAAGCAAGGATTATCGAAGTGCACATCATCTACCCACAACATTTGTCAAAGGAAGTATCAAACACTGAAATTCTTGCTACTACAGTAAACTGTGAGATTCTTTGTAATAAAAAGCCTATCTAAGGGCATTAACAGAGTGTGATATCAATACAACTTGAAAGGGCTATTGGGAGTAGCATATGACTTTCATACTTAGTAAGTAAGCCCCACTGCCTTTGTTATAATTATAATAAACAGATTGATTCTATGGCATCTGACATAACTTTTCCTAGGGAACCAATCAGGCCTCTAAAGATTTTCAAGGCTACAGTACCAAAACCAACTCAAACCTATGCTATTGAGCATAAGCATTCCTACAAAGTAACCATCAAGAATATAGTCTTAAAATTAGAAATATGCACAAAATTAGAGTTGGCACTACAATATACAACCCCACTTAACAGTGCAGAACAAGGTTTTTCAGAGAGCAAATTTTCCACCCCTACACTTTTGTCAGCGAGGTAACCGATGATGGTAATATATGAAAATCCATGTGGCATAGTGCCACAGGCTTATCACAGAGTAATAATAATACACCTCTAGACACCTATTATCTTAAACCCATAATTTTCAAAATAAATGAGTGAGGCCTACTGCTTTTTTCATTACTTTTCATAATAAACAGATCAGACCTAGGACATCTGCCCTAACTTTTCCCAGTGAACACATCTGCCTGTGTCACGTGGAAGAGGGAACCCACAGTATATTGGAGGAAATCAATGATAACCCACCCTAGGATGTGATGGGCGGGGTCTGCCCCAGCACTGACTCCCCTGTTCTCTATTCAGTGCAGCCTTTGCTAAGTCAGGCAACTGAATTTGGGGCAACCAGAACCCCAGGCTGGATCTGGAACTGGAAGCTGGGGGAAATGTTTTATAAGGGATGTGACCCCTTTAAGAGTGAGCCATGCCTCAGAGGGGAGAGCAGCATCTAAGAGGAAGCAGGAAGAATGATGGGATCGGAGAATTCATGAAGGAAGAAGCAATGCGGACAAACAGCGTTAGACATGTGGAGCCCGAGACCAGGGAGACGGCAGCTGAACTGCAGTGACTGCACTTAAGGAGCAGAGGGGACCTGGGAGGTGGAGAAGTCGTCAAAGAGCGAGGAGGCCACTGGTAGGATGCAGCACCCAACCATGCTTCTGGAGGAACATGGCTCTCTCAGGTACGGCTTTGTCTCCTGGAAGGCACAGGAGGAGGGAAGGGGTTGGATGAGTCAGAAGGGGATTGACCGGCACGCCCAATCAACCGCTGAGCCGTCTGTATAAAAAAAAAACTAAAATCACCACTCTCTCTCTCACGATATCACATGCCATTGTCACTTGTCCCCACTGTGTTGCAGACTGGAAGAGTATTGCCTCGTGCTGTTAACTAGTTTGGATCCCGAGAATCCCTTTACCACCAGAAGGCGAGGTTAGAAAGTAGAATACAAAACCATTGTACAAGAGTGCTCACTAGGTGAAAGTCGTACACCGGTCTATTCCTGCACACCCCCCTCCCATACTAGCCTAATAATTTCTCGCAAGTTTTTCTTACCTTTGGCTTTTCTGCTTTCCCTGATCAAAATTCTAGCAAACTTTAGTATTCGGTAAGATACCCTAGAATATAATCCCAGTCTGCAGCCTTCAACACAGTGTAATAACAATCCACCTTTAAACTCCTACTGTCTTTAATAAATGCATTTCAAAATATATTTGTCAGGCCTACTACCTCTGTTATAACATTTCATAGTAAAAATATCAGACCTATGGCACCTGAAATATTTTTTCCCAAAGAACATATCAGGTCAATGCCTTTATCATTGGCTTGTCACTATAATCAACTCAGGCCTACTGAATTCTACAAAACCTTTCCCACAACCCTCATTCGCACAGTCAGAAAATTAAAAATATATACACAAAAGTCCAGTTAACAAAACAATATTCGACTCTTCCTAAGAGGGCAAAGAATGATTATCAAGTGCAAATCTTCTGCACACAGGGTTTGCCAGGGGGGTAAACCAGAGAGCAAAATCACACGCCTCCTGTAAAATGCTGTGAGATTAAATTTAACACAATATCTGTCTACACAGTTTAATAACAATAAACCCTTGTGAAGGCCCATTTGCTTTAGCATATAATTCTCACAATAAATAAGTCAGGCCTACTGAGTTTGTTGTAAATTTTCATATTAAAACGATTAGACCTGTGGTCTCCAACAAATATTTTTCCAACGAACCAATCAAGCCTCTAGCCTTTATCACTTTCTTTATCACTTTTTGGATTCTGTCTACACTCTCTCTTCCAGTGCCCAAGACTGTTACGATAATGACAAGGAGTTGATATCTTCAATGCCTACTCCTGAGTTTGGGTCAGCCAGAACACCTCGACCTCTACCTTGGGAAACACCAACTCCGCCCTGTGTAATTTGACCTCCAGCCTTAAAACCAACACCTTGCATTCCACCAATATTCCTCCGTGCGATTGATTCTGAAATCCTTTTTAAACCAGCTTAGTTTGCGCTAGCATAAACTACTCTTTAACTCTCTTCTGCTTCATTTCTTACTCATCACTACAGTATTTTGCACACCTCAGGATCTCATCTAAAGGTTTTGTCTGCCAACAAATCTCATTCTGTTGTATGCGCATACTGATTTCTGGTCACAATCCAAGAACGAACTGTGACACAAAATTCCCCATATTTCCCTTTTCGGGATTTTCTTGTCCGCTTTGCTGTTTAAACACCTGCAACAATCATTCATAGTAAGCATGCACTGATTATTTGGCTTCTTGGGTAGTTCTATTGATCTTTAACCAATCGGTGTCTCTCACTGGAACTTTTCCTTTCAAAAAGGTAATCACCTCATCACACTTGGTCATGATCACAGGAGAATGTGCACAAGTACGCTCATCTCTTAGAGGCTCAGTATATCGCCACTTCACAGCTATCTTAAATTCAGCCCATGGATTACTTGGTACCACAATATCAAAGAATATTTTCAAGTCTGTCCACAAAACCTTTGAAATTTTTACACAAATCTGTCAACTTGTGTATACCACTGAGCAGGATTCTCTCTCAGCTTTGGAAAATTGTTCTTAAATGTTGCAAGATCACCTCTACTCCACAGTACATGACCATACCCTCCACCCAGTAATTGCCTCATAGGGAAAGTTAAAGCCTTATCTTCCTCTGGGGGTACAGGGCATGGCTTAACATGCGCTTCTGTAGCATATGATTGTGTTGTTCTCATTCCCTGTTTCTTTTCCCACTTGCTTGCTAATCTGTCAAAATCGCTGCATTTGCGGATGCACTTTACCAATCTCACAATGTGTAATCTCATCCCTGAAGACCGCCTTGTCACAATAGCTTCATCATCAAACTGCGCCCTGAAGCTTTTCTATGAAGGAACCCTCTTAGAGAGATCCACCTCATATTTTCCTCCCAATTCAGTCAGTCTGTTATGTGTGGCAGCTGAATGTCTTGTGATTTCCTTACTCAGAAATATCAATTCTTTTTCCTGGTATTGATTCAAATGTGAAATGTCAAGACATCCTCTAATTATTTCTTCTAATTCCACCTTCAATTTTGGTACATCTAAAGGTCTCTCTCATTCCTGATTAGTAGATGTTCTCCCTGTCTCTCCCACCATTTTATTTTCAGAGGTTTCTTCAAACCAGGGGGGAAAAAATCCCATCTTCAAATGGTCCTGGCTCGCCCTGTGCAATAGGTTTCGTAAAGACAATCCTTCTCCCTTCCCTTAATGATTGAACATTTTATGGTGGGGTTCAGGCAACATTTTGAAACTTTTGTGATGTCCGGATGAACCCTGTCACAGCCACTCCTCCAATAGCACCTTCAACAGTAGGATTCGGAACAATATTTATTAGCGCAGCTGCAACAGGCACTGCCAATGTCTGAGGCTGAGCTTATTCAACTTGTGATACTGGTGCAGGAACAGGGACTATTGAAGCTGTAACTCCTGTAGTAATTACTGTATGGGCTGCTTCAATGGGTGCAGTTACAATAGGAAGTTTTAGAAGTGGTCTTTCAATCTGAGATGCATTCATATCAACAAGGACTGTAGTCACTTCGCAATAGCAGTTGTAACACCCTCTGTGTTTGCTGGGGGGGCACATATGGCAGTGGTCATGAGGATAACAAGGCATCTCAAATGTCATCCCCTGAATCATTATTAGTGTCTGTTTTCTTTTCAGTTTCCTCATCATCATTTCCCTGTTTCTAATTCTTTTTAGACGTATCTGTTGTTATTGCTGGGTAAATTCTAGCTTCCTCGACTATGCATTTCCTCTATCTCTGCTGCCCTTCTTACCATTGAGAATCTGTATAATTTTGCACTGCTCGTTTTGCTCTAGTCTGGTACTTTTCTTTCTCTTTGGCATGAGCTGCTTGTTCCCAAGCATGTAATGCTTCATATTGTGTAGGTCTAGGAGGTGGCTTCATTTCATATAGTTTTTCGCCTACATTTTCAATATTCATTATATCAAAGGTACTAAATTGTGGAAATTTGAATAGTCCTTCATTTTCAGTGATCTTGCACCATTGGGAAAAAGCAACAAAAATGTATGAAGCCCTACATTTGTCACCATATAATGAGCTGGTGTACCTTCCGATGGAGCCTCCTCACCTTCCCAAACTGGTACCCGTACTTCACCTCTCACAAAATCTCTAAGAGCCTTAAAACATTTCATCTTTGCAAATAGTCAACAATAAATTAAGAATAATCAGATTCAGAAAATTTCAATATTTTCGTTCAGTTTACAATTCCATATACGTCAATGGTTTCCTCCAATCCTATTACAATTTTCTTTCACAAGCCTATCGCAGCTTGATACTTGATGACTCGCCAACCGATCTCAGCATGCCACTTCACACCAACTGAACACACTCTGATGTATTTCTTCACTTGTTGCAGCATTTCACCCTCCTTTACAATTTTCTCATACACAAATTCTACACCTCAAAACAAGCACAATAAACAAATAACTTTGGTCTGCTCTGCTAAAGAATTCAAAGTAGTTCATTCATACAAGAAACAATCAAAAATAAGCTTTTAACACCTTCCGACTTCTCTACACACATACACATGAATGAAGTCTCGACCAGCGGGAGAACACCCTGACTGATATAGTTTCCCCTTTGCGCAATAGGTTCCACTAACACCAATCGATATTAGTACACTTACAACAAATTGTTATAGTCCCTATATCAATTATGAAGCTGATGGTACCTCACGAATCTGCACCACAAAACCTTAGCAGACAAATAACATAACTTTAACTTCTCTTTTGACAATATATATATAAACCTATCCCGGGATATTGTACTCTGAGTCCGATAACAATATCAACTGCTCAGCATCTAAGCTTAAACACAACTATTCTATTGACTTTACCAAACACAAAACACATAACTTCAACACAATAACAAACATTACGACGCATAACCCTATTGATACTCACACCTCCGCCACTGGAACTGCCTTCGAAACCACAAACTCCTTCATTATTCAAGTTCGAGCTTTGGGACATGGGCAATTCCAAACTTGGGCAAAGTTTTCAGCTCTTCCAACTGTGACATAAACCATTCTCGCTTGAGGGAGTGGGGTTTTCTATACTTTAATTTTCAAATGTAATCATTAAATAACCCCTATCACTGGTCGTATGTACCTTTGTTCGGTGACAAGCAGAACAAGCATTGGCATAGCCAATAGGTCTCGCCTTTGGGACCTTATGTGTTTAGCCATGCAGCACATTATCCCCACTCACATGATCACCCACTCCAACAACACATAGCACACTGGGACCAGTAGGGCCTGCTAAAACAAAAAAAGAATGGCTGAGACAAGAAGTCTATTGTGGTGTGAACGGATTCAATAGTTTCTCCATTTGTTCCCAAAAAATTGTGCTTGTATAAAAAAAGAAAAATGACAATATGGTTAAATGAGGAAAAACATCCTCAAAATGTAAAAAGCATGCTTTTGTTTCTTTTATAACAATAGTAAGAACTCTCTACTTGACGCACAGCCGGATACTTATTAGAAAGAAAGCCTATAATGCCCAGAGGTTCTATTTTAGTAAACACCATGTTGAAAAAAAATTAATACAAGCAACTGCTCCTGATTTGACTAGTGCTTTATAAACTGTGCACTACTGGCTTTGTGAATAGTTGTAAATTGCATAAGATAAATAAGCAAAAACTACAATTTCATTGTATATAATATGGAAAATGCGTTCGTTGTTATGTGTTAGGGTGTGGCATAAGGCTAGAGGTGCCGCCTTTGGAGCAGAGAAAGTAGGTTCCAGCCTGACTTCGGCTCAACATTATAAGAGCTGAGTACACAATCATGCTCACTGAACACAAGAACTTATTGCCAGGACACAAGTCCTAAAACGAGCGGCGCTCAGGAGTAAGCAGCAAGGGAAATGGTTGAGAATGGAGGAGGGGTGGTGCGATGAGAGGCTCGGACAGGACAGCAAGTATTTAACAGCGGGAGGGGGGTGATTGGGGGACGGGGGAGAAACCAGCTGCTGAGCACGTTCGGAAAGGCAGAGGGAGACTTTTGTTTGCTTTTTGACTAGCTTGTATCTTTGAGGGAGAGATAGTTTATAGATCGCCAAAGGAGTAACTCTTCGCGTGAGGCGCATAAGGTGAAATGACTGTGCACAGTACAGACACACACAATACACGAAAACACTGCATGAATACACTTGTTAGGCACGCAGACAAAGTGCATCCAGGCGCATACACACACATACAAAGAGTCGAGTACACAATCATGCTCACTGAACACAAGCACTTATTGCCAGGACACAAGTCTTAAAACAAGCGGCGCTCAGGAGCAAGCAGCAAGGGAAATTGTTGAGAATTGAGGAGGGGTGGTGCGATGAGAGGCTCGGACAGGACAGCAAGTATTTAACAGCCGGAGGGGGGTGATTGGGGGACGGGGGAGAAACTAGCTGCTGAGCGCGTTCGGAAAGGCAATAAATTGCTTTGCCAGTCTGAAGGAAAAGACAAGAAAAGTGCTCTTGTGCACCTTGTCACTATTTCCACATGTCTGAGAAATCTCGACCACTCACTCTCGGTCTCCTCTTTGATGCGTGGCGTATTTCTCATGATTTTGCAACCACTGCCCCAGCCTATCTCAGAACATGTACAATAATATCAGATTTCCTTGTTTCTCGATCAACAAAGGGCAGGGGTTCGTCTGTTTACTGTTTTGCTGAGTTGCGACAGTAAAGGCCCCGCTCTTGGTCACACTAGTATGAGCAAGCGGTGACCGACTGATCGTGATAATTCCAGTTTTCTGGGCAGGTGTTCTCCTTCAGCGTCTTTTGTACTCACTTAATCATTAAAGGAACTAATTTAAAAGTGCTGCAGGGCCATAGCACTCTGTGTGAAAGAAACCCATGTTAATGGCCGGGTTGCCCTGCTTGAGTACTTTGGCACAGCGAGGAATCTTGGATTGTAGGATTTTAAATAAATAGTTTATGTGGGAATCCGCCCTCCAAGGTCACATGTCGCGCGGGGGTGAGTGTCCGTGTAAGGATAGTTTGCATCTGGCTGCGTGCGCCACGCCCCTCGCTCTGATTGATGTAAGTTGCGCTCTACAAACTGACCTGGAAAAATTAAAGTGCTGCTAGCAGCGAGCCCATGCTGTGAAGCATGACCTGCTGTGTCACAGGGAAGCGATGAAGGCGGGCCTCTGCGCTGATGACGTGGGAGAGAGAGGTGTGAGCGCGCAAGACAAGTGCCCCAATATCTGGTGCATCCCGAAAGCGCTACCGAAACACATAATTCTGACTCGACCCGTGCCAGACCCATAATGCAAATTCAATTGTATATGTAATCTCGGCTGTGGATACATGAGCATCTTTTAATAACAAGTGAAGCGCTGGACGGCAGCGTCAGAGAGGAGCGTGAGCGAGCGCGGCAGCCTGCAGAGCTGACCACACGCTCGTGCACAATGGCCATGTGTTTTCAATTCTCGCGACCGCCTCTGGGCACGATAATTGGAAACAGATGTCTGCCGTGCGGGTAACCGCAGGGAAAAGGCCATGACGCACGTGCGTCTGGTCAGCTTTCAAATGCCCCTTACTTAAAGTCTCGCAGAGCAGCGCTTGCGCGCTACTCGAGGCTCGACCTAAAAAAGGAGCGATGATCTACACAAATATTAAAGACTTTTAATACAGTCAATAAAGAGAAGTAGTGTAAGTTAAAGGGTTTTATTTTCAATTCTTTTAGTTTTCCATCTTTTAATATTTAATATCAATATGTAGATTTTAGCACTAATAATTAATATAATTCATCAATCGATATTTGATTAGAGAATAGAATATAGTATTTGTTAAAATAACAGTTAATTTTAGAATAATACAACAAGCATGTTCCATAAAGTAAAATTCCATAATCAAAGTCAAATTGGAATAACGGGAAGAAAGGCTGTCAGTTCAGATACCCAGTAATGAGTTCCGATGAGAGAGTCAATGCACAAGCATAAAACCTTTGCACCGTAAGCTGGAAAGTATTCTCAGCCCAAAAATCATCAGACCATTAGCAAAATCTAAGCAAGGGAGCCTCTCATGAAGAAAGGCATCAGAAACTCAAGCACTCCCCATTTTCTCAGACTGGTACAATAGTCTTTAGACACTAGACCTTGAAAAGTTACATTGTTGATATTTTGTGGTCCAGACTGTTCTTCTCATGACTCATTTGTCCTGTTGCCTCCTCTCCTCCAGGTGTGAAACTCACTATCAGTTGTCTGATACAAAACAAGTGCCCAGTCACAAGCTAATAGAAGGCTTCTCAAAAATTACAACAGCTGCAAAAAAAGTGAAAAACATTGAGCGCAAACAACTATTCAATGTGAAAAGCAAGCCTTTTAGTGTTAATGCATTATTGTATTCCAGTTAACATGTCATCAACAGTTAGACTAACTTAAATCAGCATTTTTATTTCACGTTTAGGCCGATAATATTTAAGTATGATTACCTACTATAAATTTTGCATTTAGTATATGTACTTATTTATATTTTGGCTTGGCATATTACTTAACAAAAACATTTTTGCTAGCAAAATAAAATTTCGAGTCATCAGTAGTATGTGAGAGTCCTTGTAAGACAAGACCTTTATTCAAGCTTCAATATAGTGTAAGGGCAATCCACTCCTTAAGGCCTTTCACAATAAATAAGTCAGATAGAATGCCTTTTCAGCAGACTGATGAGCCCTAATAAGGGCAGCACTGGTCTTGGGTTGCTTGGGTTTCGGTTCAGGGAGGACCTGGCCTAGAAGTTTGGCCTGGCAGTTTGGGCTGGACCGTTCCCAGTGGAGCAGGCTCAAGACCGATTTGCATATGGCTGAGGCAAAACTGAGGTGGAACGGTGTGCAAAACAATGATGGACTGGGATGCGGCCTGTGGCTCAGATTATTCCATTCCTCACTTTTATTTATTTTTCAGCTAAAGCACACAACTTATGCCCATGAAGATGTTTACTAAAGTGAATCAACACTTGGATGTAGCCAAACCCCCTCTCTCAGAAGTCATAACATTGCAAATATGTACAAAATATGGTTGGCAAAACAATATACAACCATTCATATAGCAGCAAAGCAAGGATTCTCAAAGTGGAAATCTTCTACATCAAGGGTTTGTCACAGGGGATAACCAACCCCAATTACCTTGCCTACAATGGTAAACTGACAGATTCCCTGTAGCAAAATACCTGTTTACAAGCTTAAGTCCTAACATGCACTTTTTACAATAAATGAATCATGTCTATTGACTTTGTCATAAGGTTTTGCAATAAACAGGCCAGGCTTATAGCCTTATGGGACCTCCTATTATTCGCTCCATCTTGCTCCCCTATCGTCCAAATAGGGACTTGCGGTCGGACAGTCAACATCTGGCGGCAGTCCCGCAAATACGGAAATCAAAAAGTGGAGGACGTCTCTTTTCTTACAATGCCGCCAAGTTGTGGAACTCCCTTCCCCTCCAGGTCCGTCTGGAGGCTAACCATCTGACCTTCCGGAAACAAATCAAAACCTTATTATTCCCCTAATGCCGCTCGTAGTTCTTGAATGTCCTGCTATTAGCGCTGGGAAGCCCGCGGGAAGCCATGCGCTTAAGAAATGCCGATTCATTCATTCATTCATTCATTATGAATGACTTGTACTTTTACCAGCTTAGTCTGCCTGTGTTGGGTATAAGCATTCCCACAAGGCAAAAAGTGCAATACAAGCACTCTTTTTCAATGGAAGCACACACCTCTCCACAGTCAAACTCTAAACACAAGAAAACAAACGTTTTTTAAAGTTATTTTTCTGTTCATCACATAAACTGCACTGTCAAACCAGGCCTAAAAATCAGTTAATCCGAAGCAATTTTGGTCTAAGTTGATTTCATGCAACTAAAATTAGTAATTACTGTTAGAGTATGTAATAAAGTCAACATGTATAATTTGATTAATAAAGTAGTGTTCTTCCTCCATGAAAGTTTCTGTGGCTCTAGATTTTTGTAATTTACAACAAAGACAGTGATGCTCACCCTCCTTGATGTGAAGGAGATAGACATACACTGTGGGTTGCCAAATGGGGTGCTAGGTTACCTCTGAATCATTTGGAAGTGATGAACAGAGAAGATTGTCCCTGTCTGGATTATATTTAGGCTATGTGGAGCATGGATGAGCTATGACAACAGTGCTGTGTAAAATATGTGCTAATTATTGGACAGACCTGCTAATCATTAACAAACTCCACATACGATGACAGTCTGTTTCAAAACCTTTCTTATTATTGGCTTTTTCTGATGGGAACGCTTACGCGTAACACGGTTGATAATTATGTTGTAAGAAACTCACACACAAAGAAACAACCAAATAATCAATCAGGATTTATAAAGTGCACCTAATCACCCAATGAAGTATCCAGGTGTCTGCAGGTCCTGGAGGATAATTCGAACAGCCAAGTCTTGAGGGCCCTTTGGAATTCCGGAAGTGAGGTGATGGTCTGGAGTTGTGTGGGAAGACTGTTCCAGGTCTTAGCTGCGATGTGGGAGAAGTAGTGTCCTCCACTTCTGCTTCGGTAAATGTGGGGTGTATGGGCAAGTGATAGGGAGGTGGAGCGTAGTCTTCTCGACGGTTGGTGGAAGCTCAGGCAGTGGTTAATGTAGGCAGGTATTTGGTTGTGTAGATCCTTGTGTGCGTGGGTCAGCAACTTGAATTAGCATCTCTTCTGTACAGGGAGCCAGTGGAGGTGCCTGAGGTGGGGTGTGATGTGAGTTTGTCAGGGAAGGTCGAGGATGAGTCTGGCTGCCATGTTCTGTATGGTCTGAAGTCTCTGTAGGAGGTGTATGGCGATTCCTACATAGAGAGGGTTGCTGTAGTCTAGTCAGCTGTTGATGAGGGACTGTGTCACAGTGCGTCTAGTGTACTGGGATAGACATTTGAAGATCATCTTACGTAGCATGCATAGAGAGAGGAAGCAGGCGGAGGAGACGGCGTTGATCTGTGATTTCATGGTGAGCTTGTTGTCAATTATGATTCCGAGGTTTCCGGCGTGGATGGAGGGAGTGGGTACGAGTCCTAGGTCTGATGGCCACCAGGATTCGTTCCATGTGTTGCTGCTGTTGCCGAAGACCAGTACTTCCGTCTTGTATGTGTTCAGCTGCAGGCAGTTGTTCTCCAACCAGTATTTGACGCTTGTCATACATCTGTTGAAGTTGGTTTTGGTGGTGGAGTCATTGGTGAGTGAGAGGATGAGTTGGGTGTCGTCTCCGTAAGAAATTATGTTGAGACCATGGGATCTGACGATGTTGGCCAGCGGGGTCACATATGTGCTGAAGAGCATGGGGATGAGACCTGGGGGACACCGCAGGTGATATCCTTGGGTTCAGAGGTGAAAGGTGTGAGGTGGATCCTCTGGGTTCTTCCGGTGAGGAAGGAGGTGATCCATCTGAGCAGGGATGTGGAGCCTTTCGATCAGCGTGTGGTGGGATACGGTGTCGAAGGCTGCCAAGAGGTCGAGAAGGATCAGAGCTGCTGTTTCTCCTCAGTCGAGGATGGTTCAGATGTCATCAATGGTCATGATGAGGGCAGTCTTGGTGCTGTGATTGCTACGGAAGTTGGATTGGGAGGTGTTGAGTAGCTGTTCTGCTCCAGGTGTGTCATGAGTTGTTTGTTGATGATCTTTTCCAGTACCTTCGCTGGGAATTGGAGCAGGGAGATTGGCCAATAGGACAAATGTACTAACTTTTGGAATAACAAAGTGCAGCAACCAAAGTTGCCACACTGTGTTACCGCCAAGAGAGAGAGAAAATAGTGCTGCTTCTACTAGGATATGGGACTGTTTTTCTCTCCCTCTGCACTGGCGCACAAAACCATCATGAGTCGCTATTTTTATTAGGATTTGCAATGGAAATTAAATCTCACCACAACACTTTGCGCTGGATTTGCATAATTTGTGATGCAAAACCTGGCACAGTGTTAGTAAATCTAGGACAGAATCTCTAACACTGCAGGTGTCTCACCCACATTTCTTGAAAGAGCAACAATTAAAAACAAAACATGCCAGTCTCCTCCATGAAAATATGCAGCTCACACAAGAACAATGAACACCGATGTAAAGAAGCAAAAGATATTTTACTTTTGAAGAATGCATATATTCCTCTTTTACATCCTAATATAAATGGCAGAAGTACAACGTGTGTACACAACAAATCAGGAAAATGTTAAAAATATATGTTTAAGAACACTTACTCATGTTGGCTGCACTGCCATGTATCCCGTATATCACTTTTGCTATGGCTGTTCTCCAGTCGCGACTGCTGCCTGGAAGGGGCGCTGGGGGGGTCACTTTAAAAAAAAAATTCACTTACCTCCCAGCCGGCTGGCTGTCTGGCTACTGCCGCCTCTCCTGCATCCTCTTCCTGGCTTCTTGTGAGAAACAGGAAGCAAGAAGCACCAGGGCTCCCACGCTCCCCGCAGCCAATCACAACGCTGAAATGCAGCGTTGTGATTGGTCTGAGTGCCGTGACACGGTGCTCAGCCAGGGGCTGTAGGGGTGAGCATGTTCTCCATGCAGGCTGCAATGCAGCCTGCATGGATAACATGGAAAGTGCGCATGACTGTTTTGGGAGGCCCGAGAGTAAGGGTGGGCGTACAACCCGCTCTGCCAGCGGAGTTAGCAACGTTTTTGCCACTCTGCGCTCCGTTTGGAATGCAGAATATTTGGCCAAAAACTGCGCTCTGCTGTGTGGCAGAGTTAGGGGGCACCGCCACCCACTGTGTGGACCAGTGCCTGTATACAGGGCTGCCTCCCCTCCCCCACAAACAACAGTTAGCTAAAAGACACAAAGGGAATACAGCCAAGCCAATCAGAATGGGCTGCTCAGAGGCCAATTGCTAACAGGTCGGACCTAGCATCACACCAATCAGCAGCCTCCTTACAGTCAAGCTACGGAGTTACAGAGTTCAGCTGACATCATCATTTGTGGAGTCATGGAGTGAAGGAGAATCGGAGTGGCGGGGCTGCAGATCTTGATTGTGGTGGTGGTGTGCTCGAAACTTTCACACTACCCATCGGGACCTGACGGAAGGTAAGAGCGCTTTCTTTATGCTTCATAAAGAGCTTGCCAACATTTAGTATTGCCGTTAGGAGAGGAGGGAGGCGGGAGCTTACAGAGAGCTGCAAGGTGCTTGTCGCCAATTCGCCATTACATTTTCTGTCTCCTCATGCCGGCTCTGTGGAGAAGACTTTTTTGCTTCAGGGCAGGATCCTGGGCTCACTCATGTTTGCTGCAACATGTGTGACTGAGGACAGAGGTGCTGGTGTGAGCATTCTGTCTTGGTCATGCCATCTGGAAGGTGAGGGTGACCGCACTGACTGCCAGGCATCGCATCATGTGTGCCCAGCACTGCAGTCCACCATCGCACTGTGCCTGCAGGGCTGGCTTGGCTGTCCTCATTTTTATTTCATCACGTTTTGGCCCTGTTAGCTCTGCTCTCAAGGCCCACTGAAGGCCCACTGAATCTTTTGTGAACGAGCGGCAAACTCCGCCCAGGCCTGTCCGAGAGAGCCGACCAAACAGTCATTGCGCACTTAGGAGGGTTCTACCACTCCTCCCCTGCTCTGCAGCCCTGCCCCGCCCCCTCACGCAAGCTGCCGCAGCAGGAGGACATAATGAAATGAAAATAACATTAGTTATTATCATTTTATTTTTTCCTTTCTTTTGCTGCTTCGAGGCAGTGGGGCGACGCTCCTCCGCCTTAGCGGAGGAGCCACCACTGCTGTTCCCATGTGGTTGGATGGATAGCTCATTGATTGGAACCTTCACCTTAGACATACGCAATGAGCAGCAAAGCCACAAGTTTGAAACTCTTTAAGGAGAGATATCATCCTGAACGTCAATTGGGAAATTATTACATATGTTTTCAGCACTTAGTAATGACAGATATGTTTTTTTTTAAACAATCTGTTATTACAGATGTACTCTGCAAATGATGCAAACCAGCCAGCCATCGCAAATCAGGTGACCATCTATAGGAATTTTGCCAATTTATAATGCCTATGACAACATTTTCATTTCAAGAAGATCACCACACATTCAGGACCAACATGCAGATCTATTACAAATCTCATGGGTGGAAAAATTTTGAAAGGCGCACAATGAGGGTTGGGTAAGGGGGAGTTGCAGGATTGTATGCAGGCTTCCGACTTTTATTGCTGCACGAGCAGGACAGATGCATCTTAGCTGCAAACTATTTAAATAATAGATTTAGGACCAGATTTATGTAGGTTTCATGCAAAGCAAGAGACAATTTGCTGTGCAGCGTGAAAGGGAGAGGGCAGGAATGTGTTTTATTTACCAATATATGGTGTGTTCCTGCTTAAGAAAACAGGTCAGACCTAAAAGTAAATGTCAGATTAGACCACCAATACTAACAGTGAAGGGGGCATAAACAAAATGCAGTTATTCCGACTAAAGTGAGCTGAGCCAGTACCCATGCTCTATGCTGTGGTGGGTGAAAGTAAAATGTGAATGACTTAGCAACAGAACAATCAATCACGCAAGAGAGCTACATATGCAAAAGAAGGACAGAAACTCTGGGGAGGTCCCAAGTGTGAGTGGAAAGCTTTTCCTCTTGGAACGCATCTACAACATCAGCGGCACTCTACACCTGCCCACATAACCAGTCTGTTTTGTAGCAGAGATTTGAAGCATAGGATTAGCACAGTGCTATCCACGCCGAGGTAGAAAAGTGACGAAGCCTTTTGCCAATTGTGCAGCAAAGTCTTTAAGCATAGGCCTACCTAGTGCTATCTACATCAAGCTGAAACAAAACAATGGCCATTTACCACTCCAGGCACAGTATTACAGCTTTGGATTAGCAAAACACCATCCAAACCAACCTAAAATGAATAAAAGCAGCTCCTTACACATGTACTTCACTCTCATTGAAGCTCGTCAGAGAAGCATAGCTTTGTCTTAACACAAGAGGGCACCCAGTCTAGGTTAAAACCAAAGAGTCGCAAGCTTGTAGTGCTGTATAAATTATGCAAAAGAAGGACAGGAACTCTGGGTAGTTTTAAAGTTTTGGTGGAGATATTTCCCTGTTGGAACGCATCTACAACACCAGTGACATTCTAAATCTGCCACCTCAAATGTCTGTTTTTCTAGCAGAGTTTTTAATTCTGGCAGTAAGACACAAACATTGGCACCCTCGATGCATTTGGCAGGGAAGGGGCGGAGAATATACTAGGCCTGACTCTTGAATGAAAGCGTGGCTTCCTCGGTGAGGTCCCATGTGTCTTTCCCTCGAGAGGGCTGTGGAAAAGTTTGAGGGTGCATGAGGGTTGTAGATGTAGGGCAGATAACTATGCCAGTTTCATTTAGAATTTCAGGCGAAGAAGAAGCTAGTAACAGCAAGATGCAAATCTCAAGAGCTTGTACCACGAAAACAATTCATAGACACACACATACACACAGATATACCGACTGACCTGTGTCCTGGCCCGTGAAATACGTGAAGAAAAAGAGATTATTTAACGTGCTATAGATATTTGTAAAACTAAATAGCCTCACATGAGCAAAAATGGTCATAAATATTTAGTCTAAGCCACGTATCAGTAATATAGACTATGTGTAAATCAATGCATTTATTGATGCCACAGAACAAAATCACTGAAAGGGCTAGGATATGATGTAAAAGATGAACGAATTATTCGCTGAAAATAGGATTCGTGTATCAAGTAGTATCTGAACCGAGGTGGTGGCTACAAGGTATTTTCTTGGGCACATAGCCTGTACCACTGCATTTTTAGCCATGTTGGGGTGAGTGGAAGTCCAAGCAGGCCAAGGAGGACTTACTGTTGTAACAACAATGCGCACAGACAGAACGCACCCAGCTGCTTTTATGCATCAGAGCCCATGTCTCTTCGTGTTAGTCTGGGAGATAGTTGTTTGTGGTAGTCTGAGACACGGTGTTTCATGGGTGTGTTCTTGTATTCTTCGAATCAACGAAAATAGAAAGCAGGAGAGAAGCACACCACTTCCCAGTAAATACTAGCACGCCTGTCACAACGATTATTGGGAAGCTTATCTCGGAGAATGCAAACAGCTATATGTGCATAAGAAATGGCCGTCAACCTTCAGACGGTTAAGAAGAAAAACACCTTAATAATGCATTAACGTGTGGATCCAGAATAGATGTCGACTACCCTCGCCTCAAGCGAGGACAGTTCCTCAGTGCACATAAGCAGACCTAATAATGTGTGTGTTCAGTAGCCTTTGTGGCGTGTACAGCAATTAACCTAACAACTGTCTCAATAAATACATTCTGCACCTATGCACAGGTGTGATGCCTCTTGCTCTGCGGTGCCGTTAATTGAATTTTGTTGGTCACATTAAGGTTAAAACATTTTGAAAATCCACGGAGGAGGAGGAGAGGGGTGGTTCGCATAGATGCCGTGGCAGACGGAAAGAAACAGGTTAATTTCTCATGAGCCTGCAGACACTGCTGGATTGAGGTCTGAGAGCAGCGTACTGCGTTACGAGAATCCACGCGCCGGTGTTGCTAAGCGATGGCGTGAGTGAAGCTGCGGGAAGAAAGTCAAGCTGCTTTAAAGCGAGGCTGCGTGGAGCAGAAATGATGGGGTGTTTCACCCTAGCCTCCCGTCAAACAACAGGTGGCGCTTTATCGTGATAATGTGCAGCGTATGCCGACATACTGTCATCACACAGGAGCGCTGCTGAATACCCCGGACCGTGCTCACTCACTGAGTACCCAGGACCTCTGCCTTCAAATTCCAAGGTAAGGCATCTGAAACCATTGACAGGCAAGGCTGCGTTCTCAGACACCTCTTTTGTGTCGAAGTGTTGTGCCTCTGGGAGCCTTAGGCAGTTGTTCCTGATGAATGTCTTCCACACATTACTTCCCAGATTGTCTCCCTGGCAGTGTTGTCAGGATCGCCGCATTAATTAAAATGAGCAGCCAGCGTCCCTGTATTACACCTGCATTACACGCGTTCCGGTCTGAAATCATGCCAGCAGCTCTTGGAGCATGTGTTCTTTATGGCTGATGTAACATGTTCACCTCTGTCAGCGAGCTCGTTACCTGAACGTTGCGATAAATGGTCCATCTAAGTGCTGGTATCATTAGCAGCACTTACATATCTTCACACGACAAGGCGAGGAAGTGTGCACAACCCCCGACACTCACAGGCTGTCTGACCTGCACACCAGATGTTGGGGCGCCTCGTTCCTTTTCACAGGGGTGATGCTGCCATGGCACTAACATGTAAAGTCCTCTCCGCAGTGACACCCGGATTCCAGGCGCGGCTCATGCGTCCTTTTTACTACTTGAACCCACCTGTACCCCCACCGTGGTCATCATGGCATCCAGGGTTGGCAGAAATACAAGGGGTGCAGGGTTCAGACAGAGGTTTCCCATTTGACTTCGACATCACTAGAGACAGTATGAGAAGTTGTAGTTCTTGCTATGCAAATTTGTGCAGGAAAGAGCATCTGTTAATTAAAAGCGACGGTTTTCCCATATGTTAGAAAAGTAAATAACTCGATAAAAAAGAAGTCTATCAGTAAATCAACAAATAAATTGACAGATATTAACATGAGCATTAACCTAAATTAATTTTTCTTAAGCCGACATTTCATCTGTGTCATGGTCCCATCATTTCTACATGGAAATGTGAGCAATGCTGCAAAGAATGACCATGGCATTTTTTAATTTGTAAAGGAAAATGCACACTTACCGATGTTCCTATTTGAGGAATACATTCACAATCAGTGTATCCACTACAATAAAAACATATATGTCACTGTCTCCACAGCAGGTTATTTTAACGTCCCCGACACTTTAGCAAAACATGTACTATATATGGGGCCAGTGCTGATATCCAATTAACATTGGCACTGACCGCAGTGGGACCCAATAACCCCAATTCAAGCTGCCTGCTGTTTTATTCACTAAGACTTGCCTCATCAACTTCGCAATAAAAAGTGACATACGATTTAGACATGTTTGAGTTTAATTCATTATGCGTTTGTAATACATGTACTTCCATTCCATGTTGAGGAAGTAAGGGACAGGATCGTCATTTCATGCCAGAAGTCGACGAAGTAGGGACTGGTGTAAACATTCCCTGATTGGTTAAACTCTATGCATCTAAATCGAACATTCTGGGTTTCTTTCAGCACTAAACTGCACAGGGACTTTGACAGTGCAGGGCAGCGTGGGAGGAGAGGCCTCAGCGGACAAGATGCTACGGAGACTGCCTTCAACCGCCCTTGAAATACTCCGACACTCCCCACAAAAGACTGGGGGAAGGACGGTAATTCATACTTCCCTGCCAGCTGTCTGAGCCCACAAAATTACCCCGAGGTGCCCATGTGCTCGGTGTTCTGTGTCTGGAAGAGGCTTTGAACTGCAATCTCTAGTTGGGCACATGCCAGCTAATCCATAAACACAAACATGAAATAGGAACACGTCTCTGCACAAAAGACAGAGTAATCCTTTTATAGCTGCAGTACAGGAAGAGTGATGAAAAACACATGCCGCCAGCAGACACGGCCGGGGATGGTAATGCTGGGTGCCTAATTGAACGGTTTCTCTTTTTTTCCTATTGCTTCCTTCCCTATCTCTAGGAACAGAGGCTCCTGCAGCAGGATGATAATTCCCTGCTGCCAGCCTGCCGACAGCCAGCAGAGCTTGACAAGAGGAGTGGCAGCAGCCGCCGTTGCATTTTAATCATGGACTGGAAGCGCGCAGCTGTGGAGCCCAAGATTGTTCAGATCTCTCAGTCAATCTACGCGGAACTCAGCGCACCCATCCCAGACGTGTATCAGGTGCAGCTGGCCAACACAATTAAATGGCACAGAACTCCCCCTTCGGTAAAGGCAATTTTATTGGGATTTGTAATGATGTATACTTAATCTGTCAAAGGCGAGCACTGGCTTCCTCCACTGTTTTAGCTGATGACACAACAACCAGGATGTACTTCTCTACCTTCGACCCTGTACACCTGCTCTACAGCTCGCCCACCAGGATAACACATGAATCAGCAGTTGGTGTTCTCCTTGGGATCTGTGAACGAACCCTGTCTGCAATTGGTCATCCCTGAAGGGACCAAAGGTGCCAACTTGGCTTTTTCCTCGCACCCATCCTGGATCTGGAAGTCCTTTTGAGAAATCATCAGCCTCGCCCCTTCTGTCCATTCCCTCAGAAGGTGCAGGATTCGTCTTTTATGGAAGGAGACTGGCTCCTTGGCTAACACCTCATCTACTGTATTAAAACATATTTTACTATGTCTGTGTCTTATTCTCAGCTCCAACTTTCCCTGTTTGGGGTACTTGAGCTGTTACTATGTTTACAGCAGTGCATTGTCACACTTTCTAAGTTGGCACTTAACAAACACATTAATGTATAAATAAATACAAATGTTATTATGTTCCTTATTTAAAGGCTGAGTGGAGTAAGGGAAGTGCATCAACAAAGAGTCTTAAAAGTGAGAAGTTCAAGATAGAAGTGAACAAACTGGCCCATTTTTAGATCTGGCAGGCTCTTGAAATGCAGAAATACTGATAAAGACCAAGGGTCTCATTTATGAGTTTTTAGCACAGGGCAGCGCAGCAAAAGGAAAGGGCAGTAATGCACCGTATTTATGATATTCAACGCATTCCTGTCCTTTCCCACTGCACTGACGCCGTTTTGGCTGCCCTGTCTGAACGCAGGCACCCTTGCACCATGGTGCAAGAGTGTCTGCGTTGTTGCAGGATTGTTTTTGTGCAGGAAGGGGCAATTTACCTGCAGAAAAACAATCCAGAGATGTGTTTTCCTCGTTCTATGTGTGCTGCAGAATGCAGCACACATAGAAAGAGGAAAAAAACAAGGAGAAATACAAATATTTCTCCTCATTACACCTGCTTTTGGAGGCGTAAGGTTTTGGCCCTGCCCCAGCTTTACGTTATTAAGTAAATCTGTGACACCGTCAAAACCCATGGGTGGAACACCCACCGCAACGCCTTCTTGGTGCAGAGTAAGGCAACACAGCGCTTTGCGCTGCCTTGTCTTACTCTATATCCATGAGGCCATGCAAAGCCACACAGGGTGCATTTGCGTCGCCTCATAGATATGATTGAGAGGCCTGCACCACTAGAGAATAAAATAAAGGTGACGCTCTGGCGGTGCAGGTCTCTTGTAAATAAGCCCCTAAGTATGCATTAATGTTGTAGGACTTACCATTATGCGTGTCTGTATGCATAATGACGGCCGTCTATAATTTTAAGATGAACCGTCTGGTATCTTTAATTCTAGTCTTGGTCAACATTTTTTGTGTCACATCCAATCTCAAGTTTAACCATCCCAACCGTTCAGTGGCGGCTCCTCCACCAAGGCGGAGAGCGTCACCCCACTGCCAGGAGCAGCAAAGAAAGGAAAAAATAAAATGATTATAATGGAATGTTATTATCATTTTATTTTTTCCTCTTGCTGCGACAGTGCGTGAGGGGGCGGAGCGGAGCTGCAGGGGAGGAGTGGTAGACACTCCTGTGCGCAATGACTGTTTGGTAGGCCCTCTCGGGCCGCCCAAAACAGTCATGCTCATGCACACTCCCCTGATCTCCATGCAGGCTGCATTACAGCCTGCATGGAGAACCATCCCCACCTCTACAGCCCCTAGTTGAGCGCCGTGTCACGGCGCTCAGACCAATCACAATGCTCCATTGGAGCATTGTGATTGGTTTAGGGGTGGGAGCTTGGCTGCCTGCTTCCTGTCCTACCTGCAGTCGGACACAGGCAGCAGGAGGGAAGACGCAGGACCCGGAGGAGGCGGTGGCAAGGTAAGTTTTATTTTAATATTATTCTTTATTTATTTTTTTAAAGCATCCCGCGAGCCTCCCCCTGTGGCCTCCCCCCACCTGCGAGCCGTGCCGGCCGCTCCTGCAACCGTTGCTTATGTTATACATTGGTACACTTCATAAGATATTCATGTTTTGATACTTCAGGGTACTATATATCAAACACAATTGGTTTTACGTATAGAGTTTGGAGACTTCAGTTGCATAAATGTGACATCCAGCATGGTCAAACATGCAATTATGGTGGCATCTTAAGAGTAGTGGGCAGGTTGGGCGAACCGCTACGTAAAGCATTTCTCAAGTATAAGTCCTCTGTTGCTCATTGCCTTCTGCCAGATTTTTCTGAACACAGATGTTCTCAGGTGGTTTCTGATACCATGTCACTTGTTTGACTCTTGAAGGAATACACTCAGGCATTCTGATGTCAGGACTCAACACTAGGTTAGACGTGTGTGGCACTTGCGTCATTCATTGAACACATATTGTAGTCTATACTTACTTTAAGTGACATGGGTCTGCCTCCTTCAGCTTCTTTTCCCTTGTAAACTTCAGCAATTGGCTTCTGCCATTGTCAATCTCATCTGAAATCAGCCCAAAGGAAACATTTTCTGTCCATTTTTAGGGTCGAGCCTGCGAGAACATGCCCTTGCGCATGCGTCTCGCTTTTGACACTATTGTTTACGAAATGGGCTTGGAGCCTGTCTGTTGCTTACCATTTCTCACATCACTCGTCACTCTTCTTTACAGCCTCCTTAATTGGCCACTGCAGGCGAAACATCATTTCCGACCAGTTTTTGTGGAGCAGCGACCAAGCACAGATTGATTGAAGTTAATCCGTGCCCTTTCGCTGCTCCCTAGTGATTGATGTACTATTTATCCCCTCCCCGTCTGCTGCTCCCTCCATAGTGCTTGTGCTTTTTTTTCCTTGTATCCCTGTCTGTGAATAATGTGGGGTTGGAGCCGGAGTTCTTTTTATATCCGCGCCGGAGTGTGTTGATGGGAGGACGTCTTTCCAGGCTCTTCAAACAGTCACCGTCAGAGCAGGATAAACGCACAGGAAATACTTGAGATGTTTTATTAGGCTGCAATGAAATAGGGTTATTCAATGAGAAAGTAGAGAGGGATCGGAGCACGTGTCATTGGATAAACTAATCTCTCATGGGGTCCTCAGTGTAAATATGAGATGCCAATTTGTCTGGTGCCACTCGCGGAAATATGATGGAAGTGGTTCCCGGCGTTCTTTCGCATCACTTGATACCCAACCAGAAGCTCTTGTGTTTGCACGGATAACCGTGTTTTGAAATGAGAGAGGCTGCTGAGATGCGCGGAGGGAGGGTGGATGGTGTTTCGATCTGTGCTGAAACACTTTTTTATTTCAATACTGATGTGCGATATTGGCCTTGGTGAATCCTGCGCTTCGATATTTAAATCACAAGTGCCTCAAGGCGCCTGCTACTTGGCTGTCGCCAAAAATATCATTGAGTGGACTGTGATTTTTGCAGGATTGCACACTCATATCTCAGCGTCCTGTTCACGTCCATGGTGCACCACACCCGTTCTGTGAAAGCCTATACTTGTCTTCTTTCCCTTCTGAAGTATATGCTATCGTAGTGGCTTGGTTGTAGCTCACCAAGGTTCTCTGAAGTGGACTGATGGTGAGGCATTTGTTCTGTGGTAGATACAGAAGATACATGTCTGCAGTATAGCGCTAGGAGGCCTCACAACTTATAGCAATGCGCTATACAGGTAGATGTCATTTAATATTGACCTCTATCATTCATTTCCGCTCTTGCAGCCTTTCCAACCTTTACTCCCATTGCTCCTCTTCTCCCCCTCGACCTTTGCTTTTGTCAGTTTCCAGCTCTTGCGAGTTTGACTTCTCCTTCCTCTTCAACCATCATGCTCTTTTCCCTCCTCACAACCCCCTTTCATGCCTCCTTCAGTGCCCCTCTGCTTGTTTGCGCCATCTTGACTTTCAGTCCTCTCACCTGAACCTTCCTATCCTCCAAGCTCTCACCTCCGTAACGACTGTTTCTGTTGTTCTCCCAGGTTACTCTGTGCCCTCTCACACTTCACATGCAGCATATTGGTGCAATGTATATCTCTTGACAATATCTACTATATACATTGGTTGTACAAGCAGGCCTGTGTCTCTTCAGAGGCTTGCACTTTCTGTTGCTTCTCGTTCTGCTGTGTTTTCTCCTGCAGTTTCCCCATTCCATACTTGGCCACAGGATCTGGAATGCTATAGAGTTCACAGGGAGCGCTCTTTTACTGGGGGCCTCTACATTCTGTAATGTGTGTCATGCTTGGTGTTCCGCGTTTTGCTGTTCTCCGTTTCCACGCTGTGTTGACCCAATTTCATTTCCCTTGTTTCTGAAATTTGAGATCTGACCGAAAAACAAGGGTCCCATCATTGAATATCCTTGGAAATTCTTTGGGAGATCTATGAGAATTTGCAAGGCCTTTTAAATGCGACCAGCAGTATTGATATAACCTGCTTTCAAGACACCTTCAAGAAGACACTTGGTAGTTTATAAAGCAGTGAGAGCTGAAGTGTGCCTTAACCTGGTCCCTCACTAGCTGGCACTTAGGATGGAAAAGAGGTGGAAGAATGATATGGCACATTATTAGCAGACATAGTCGCGCATCTGTTTAACACACAAGGTGTTACATTCTTCTCTCCATGCATAACTGTCATCCCATCCCTCCAAAATCCTTAAATCCTCTTGGTCGTCCAGCATTCCAGACTGGATTGATGCCTTCTCAGCAGGTGAACTTTCCAGCCTCTGTTCAGAATACGTTCCTGGAATGTTTACCGGTAATCAAGCTTTTGTCTAAATATTGCAGCAATTCTAAGCATCTTCAGCGATTCCTTGCTACTTGTAATGTGGATGAACACAAAATGATGACAGTGGATACATTCCACTCTTGACTTGTCTAGCTCTGGATTTTAGTGCTTCCTCAAGTTATGGTCAAGCATTAGAGCTCTCTTTACTATAACATAAACAGATCTCTGGATACCATATGATGTGTGTACTGACAGCTGCAGAAGCAGCCACCGCCACAATGTTGTATACTGCAACTGCACCAGAGCACGACTGCAGAAAGTGGTGGTCATGCCACAGGCTCGTACATACTGCAGGCAGAGGACAATTACTGCCAGTCAGTTACTCCAAACCCTATTCTCCCCTGAAGGTGCGAGAGCAGCATCCTCTGATCAGTGGTGATAGAGGGTTTAGAATGATCCAGTCTGCCTTTTATCCATGCCCTGAACCTAATGGAGCACTACACTCATTCTTGTTCCTTCTCTTAAGATAGCCAAACAGGGTCGTATCGAAGAAGCCTTGAACCTCAACATGGGTCAATAGTTGGATTGGGATGTCTCGCTCCAATATGTATTTTGATACTTTGCTGGCTTGTATTCATTAATGCCTTATTTATCTAGTGGCAGTCGAATCATGCCTTCTTGAGAGGGAGTAGTCCATGAAAATGTGCAGAGTTGATGTCACTGTTTTGAGAGTCTTTGAGACATAAAGGAAATTGAACAGCTTAACAATATACCAACTAAGTTCTCCTCAAATGAAAACTAAATGATGTTCTGGATACAATTGTATGCGAAGTTGCTTCAGGTCATGCAACATGTGACTGGAAAGTGACCTGGGAATTAAATACCTTCACAATTTGTCCTTAGGTGTGAGCAATTCTATTCTCAACCAACCAGTTACATTGCCATTTCCCTTCCTTGCATAACTAATGCTAATTGATAAGCTGTCCTTGGGATCTAGGCCATGATCAAGGCTTTCCACTGTCAAGAAGAGATCAACTGGTCAATTCTGTTGCACTGCAATTCTTGTGGTAATAAGCAGCGTGTTTCCGGGTGTCAATGTGCACTCTAGGGAAACGGCTTGTCCGCTACGATACAGGGCTGTCTGACCTCACATGAGGTGCCATGGCTATTCACCTACTGTTCCAAAGTAATATGCCATGGTGTCTCTTACAGGATCATTTTTTCTTTCGGATACACTTGGGTGCAGATCATGTAATGTTAAGTCCCCCCACCCCCATTGGGATGCGTAGGGTTTTACCCCACCAGAGCTGTGCAGACAACGAGTGGAATGAATGTGCAGTGGTATGAGCAGTTTTGAAGAAATGTCTATTAAACCCATCTCTATCACTTATAGTTTGTAGAGAAAGGCAGTTTGACAATGAAGGTTTTTAGTTTTGAATTCTCTTTGTTATAGTTGAGTCCTTCGCTCCTCGTAGTCCTTGAAGACCACGGTCTTGTTTTTACAAGAGAGGTTATTTGTCACGTTTGTGTTCTTCCCTAAGGCTTCTTAGAGAGTTTTTGTTGAGTTCGGTGGGTCAACTAATATTGGCCTCGGTCTCACAACAAAGTAAGATGGTGTTGGAGGAGATGGGCATTAAAATGTACCACATTGCTGCCTGCTTTCGGCAGTCATTCTAAAGGCTGTTTATTCACATGCAATGTGTGTGTGTAAAGAAGCAGCAAGCTCAATACATTCGGTCACCAAACAGCTATTGCATGTGGTGAAAGAGTAATACTTCACTAGGTGGAACTGAAGTCTACTCTGTCTATGTTTTATTTAATTGGTAACAATAGTTCTTGCAAACACCTGGGCTGTCAAGCCAGACCTAACAAGCATTGGCAAAACCAGTAGGTCCCGCCTGTGAGAGCTATTGGCTTTGGCAATGTTTTGTATCAATACTGTACACCAGCACAGATGCTTTGCAGTGTCGCTAAAACTTATTTAAAAATGAGCTATGAAGCAGCCAGGGCTAATTCTCTGTTTTTTTCAAGTGCATTAACACTGTATGCATCATAGTCCTTTTTTATTATTAATTTGAGCCATGCTGCTATACAGCATGGCTACAAATCATTGCCAACTTCGGAAATGCACATGCTGTACAGTATGAACAAAAGACAAAGGCAGAGCCATTAGTCTCAAAGGCGCAACCTATTGCCTTTGCCAATGCTTGTTTTCTGTTGGCTGTTTACCTGAGCCTGTCTGCCTCACTGGAATGCATGCGCAACAGATGCATGCAGCGGGTGCATCACTTGCATGACAAAGGTGCATCGAAGGCCCAGTGCCTGGACCCCTTGACCCCTGGCTCTCCACCTCAGGGACTCAGGAAACGACCCCTCAACCTGGGACCCCTCAACTTCAACTGCTATCACTCTTCCCCGTGCCACACGGCCGGACCTTTCACCTGCCGGTACTGCCCTTTCCACTGCAACATCAATGCTACTGTACCAAACCCACCCCGTCCACCTCCTATGCCGAGAAATTCCATTGTGTATTCATCAACACTCGCTCTCTCCACAAACATGCCAGTGAACTCTAGGACACCATAAACTCACTCACTCCAGACCTTGTCTTCCTCACCGAGAGATAACTAAACCCGGCATCAGCTCCTGTCATCCCTGCTGCTGTTCCCAGTGGATACAAAATAATCCACCACAACCGCACCAACAAACATGGTGGCAGAATAGCCATCATCCACAAAGAGGACATCAACTCTCCAATCATGGAACACATGAACATTTGGCCAACATCAACATCAAATTCACACTAAAGGGCACCTTCGCTTACCAACCGCTCGGACCCCGCCCCCTCTTCTGCTAGGACATCGCAGACTTCAGTGCCCATCTTGCCATCCACTCAGAAGACTTCCTCTTCCTAGGGGACCTGAACTTTTACCTAGGGGAACCCTTGGACCCCAACACCACCATCCTCCTCGAGACACAGAATCTTGGACTTTCCCAACTTGTAACTGACCCCACACACAAAGCAGGACATACTCTGGACCCAAATATCTCTGCACCAACAAAGTCACCTACAGCAACGACAGTGAAATAGCCTGGTCTGACTACTCCATAGTACACTTCCACATCTCCACCACCACCAAGCCCCTGAACAACCTCACCAGCACCCCCCACTCGAGCTGGAGCTAGGTATCAGAGGGCCTCTGGTCACATACCCTAGACGCATCACCACCACCCCACTCCCACAACCCTGAAGAAGCAGTCAGAATCTTCAAAACCTGGCTCTCCCAATGGTCTGAAATAGTCGCCCCTCTCAGACCCTCTGGCCCCCGCAAATCCCCCAACAGGGCCACTTGGTTCACTATCGAACTCATCAACACCAAACACAACTGCAAGAAGCTGGAAAGGAACTGGCGTGCCAACAAAACCCCCTCCAACAGGGAAAACCTTACAAAAGGCCAAAAACAAATACCACTCCCAACTAAAAAACACCAAGAAAGAGGCCCTCAACAACCGCCTAAATGCCAGCTTCAATCACAGCATAGAACTCTTTAGCATCGTCAGAGAGTTTACCAACCCAACAGCTACTGAGAACGCCATCACCCCCTCCCAGGACCTCTGTGATGCCCTTGCAGAGTTCTTCAACAACAAAATAGCAACAATATACAAACACTTCAACCCCCAATCTCCACTTGATACTCTCAGTGCACTTTACACCAGCAACGGCAACATCCTAGGCACCATATCCACCTGGAAAACCCTCACCATGCTGATCACCGCCACCATCAAGGAACTCACCCTCATTCTCAATGCCTCCATCTCGGAGGTCTGCTTCCCCACCTCATGAAAGCACGCAGAAGTCAAACCTCTGCTAAAAAAACCTCTGCAGACCCAACAGACATAAAAAATTACCGACCCATCTTGCTTCTACCCTTCCCAGCAAACAAAACATCCAACTGACCAACCATCGCCAAAACCAACAAACTCCTGGATTCCTCGCAATCTGGTTTCTGCACCAACCATAGCACAGAAACCACCCTCATAGCAGCCACGGACGACATCAGAGCCCTCTTTGACAAGGGCAAAACTGCTGCCCTCATCCTTTTCGACCTCTCCGCAGCCTTTGACACCGTATCTCACCACACACTCCTCATCAGCCTCCACCAGATGGTCATTCAAGGAGAGACCATCAAGTGAATTGCCTCCTTTCTCACAGGCAGAACCCAATGCATCCACCTTCCACCCTACGCCTCAGATCCAAAAGACATAATCTGCAGAGTCCCCCAAGGCTCTCCCCTTAGCCCCACCCTCTTCAACACCTACATGGCCCCCCTAGCAACCCTGGTCAAATCCCACAACATGAACATCATATGCTACGCAGATGACACCCAGCGCATCCTGGGCCAGATGTACAACCGTTTTTGCATGCGCAAACGGGTTTGCGAACCCGTCTGCGCATGCAAAAACCTATTGGGCTATGTACATAGCCTATTTAGCGAGTCTCAATTTTTTTGCGACTTGCAAAATAGGTTTTGCAACTCGCTATTAGGAAGGGGGGTTCCCTTCCTAATAGCGAGCGCAAACCCATGTATGAATGTTTTGCGACCGCAATTGCAGTCGCAAAACACTCGCAAATTACCAACCTCTTCAAGAGGGTGGTAATGCACTCGCAAAAGGAAAGGGGTTCATGAATATTGATGAGCATCGCAATTTGCGACCCCATTGAGAATCACAAACAGTGTTGAAAACACTGTTGTATATGCAATATTTCGCAAAAAACTCGCAATTTGCGAGGCGCTATTTTGCGCGTCGTACATCTGGCCCCCTATCCCTCTCCTCAGACTCCACCAACACAAAAAAAACACCTTCCACAGGTGCATGACTAAACTCGCCAGCTGGATGCAGGGCAAGTGCCTCAAGCTTAACACTGATAAAACCGAGGTACTAATATTTGGTAACTCCACCTCCCCCTGGGACCACACCTAGGCTCCCCTTCCCAGCACATGGAACACAAAAAAAAGTATGCATTATCCTCGACCACAATCTATCCATAAAAAGACAGGTGAACGCAGTCACCTCAGCATGCTTCCACATCCTCCACATGCTGAAGAAAATCTTCAAATGGCTCCCCACAGACACCAAAAGCACCATCACGCAGCCTCTCATCACCAGCCACCTAGACTATGGCAATGCCCTATGTGTAGGGATCAACACCCAACTCCTAAACAGGCTCCAAGCAATACAGAATGCAGCTGGCAGGCTTGTCCTCGACCTCTTGCAACGAACCCACATGACCCCCACCTCAGAACACTACACTGGCTCCCCATTAGCAAACACTTCCACTTCGATCTCCTCACCCACAACTACAAAGCCCTCCACAACAAGGGCCCAGTCTACGACAACCAGAGAGTGAACTTTAACCAGCCCAGAGATAACTCTGCTCCTCCTCCCTCCTACTCACCCATGCCCCCTGTATCCGCAGAAGCGGCGACCATTTCTTCTCCCACCTGACACCCAAACTCTGGAACTACCTCCCCCTTGCTCCTGCGATCTTCACCAATACTACTGGAGTTCAGGAAAAGAATGAAAACCTGGCTCTTCAACAAATAGCTCGGAGCAGCAAGGAACCCACCTCCCCAGCGCCGGGTGATAAGTTGTGCTTAACAAATTTTATAGTCTATAAGTGGCCCAGTAACAATGGGGAGGGAACCCTGACACAATTACCCAAATAATGAAGCATCTGTTTTCATATGCATTTTCTGCATTCACACCACAGTATGCAAACAAGTATTGGCAAAATCTATAGCAAGCAGTATGAATATCAAACCTATTGCCTTTGCCAGTGCTTGCTAGGCCATGATCTTCTCCAGGATAGACACAGCGGTATTCCACTCTGATTACAATACCTTCCTTTATTTTCCAGGTTCAGAATAACAGTGATTTCAAACATTTTCGACATTTGTGGCGAGGGCACAACCCCTTGCACTTTAAAGTAATTTTCAGCACACTCGCCCTGTTGCTGAAACATGTTGATAAAATCATTGAAATATCATCAAAACCCAGTTTCACAGAAACAGAACATACCATTGTACAGCTGATGACGTTGATGCTTAGGACATTTTTGTTGATACAAGAAGATAAATCCTGAAGCTTTAGATATGCAACTCGGTTTTTGCCATCTGGGATATGAGCTAAGAGGTGTGAATTTTTTTCATGAATGTCAAATTTGCCAATGGAATCAACCAGCTTATATAAAATTAGAAAAGTGGTTCTAGTTATCAATGCTGCAAAAAGTATACTACTGGAATATCATGTACAGGATATGGTTCTACAAAGGTAATGTGGCCTTAATACCTAGAACCGAAGTATTGAAAATATTGCTAAGGTAAGTATATAGAGGTAAGTTTTGATTACTATACTATACTCTACTCCACATGTGTGTAATATATATATATATATATATATATATAACCTACTGGCGGTTGCCAGTAGGTAGTTATTGTTAGGACCTAGTTTCCATAGGAAAAGCATTTTTTCTTTTGCAATATCTTTGGCGCCGTTTGAAGAATCTTCGCAAAATGTTCCAAACTAATGACAAGTTCAGGTCAGCTCCTGTCTTGAAAGTTTGGGGGTGATTCGTCAAGCGGGGGCCGAGAAAAAAGGGGGGTCCCAAAAGGCATTTTCCCCATGTTCATTTTCATAAGAAACTTTAGACAAAGCTAAAGCCCGAACTGCTGAACGGAATTACACCAAATTTGGCAAAAAGGTAGGTCTTGGTCTAGAAAGCGTGCTTTTTTTTAAATGGTGTAAATCCGTTCAGTAGTTGCTGAGAAACTAAAAAAAAAAAATATCGATATCTGAGCACCGAGGAGGATTTGCGAATCCTCCCGAGCACGAGCTTCATTTTGATTGGCTGTCAACACTCTAAACCAGGAAGTGTTGGCAGCCATCTTGTGACTCTGTAAAACCGAGTCACAAGAAAACAGTAAAAAAAAGATTAAAAACAAGAAAAGGGGGCAGGGTAGAAACACCCTGACCTCCTAGGCCTGCTCAGGGGGTCCCACAGGGACCCCAGGCCCAAAAAAAGCATTGAAAGCCACCTACCCGGGGCTTGAAAAAAAATGCGCGGGGGGCTCCAACCCCCCCACGCTGCCCCAGGGACTGCCACCTCCCCGGGGCTTTAATATATTTGAGGCAGGGGGGCCTCACGGGCCCCCCCAAGGCCCGGGGACCACCACCTCCCCAGGGCTTACATTAATTATAGGCGGGGGGCCTCGCAGGCCCCCCCAAGCCCCAGGGACCACCAACTCCCTGGGGCTTTGTACTCGATGGGAGGGTGGCCACGCAGCCCCCCTCCTGGAGCCCTAGATGGCCCTGGGGACCGCTACCTCCCAGGCCCAGCTCCTGCAATGTCCCGGGGTGCCCACCCCCAGGACATTGCCGTTTGCTATGGCAGGGCGGGAGCACAGCTCCCGCCCTGCCATAGCAAACACTGCTTTGCTTCTTGGAAGCGAGAGCAGGAAACCTGCTCTCGCTTCCAAGAAGTAAAGCAGAATTGCTTTTGGGGAAGAGGGGGCTGCATGTTAGCAGCTCCCCTTGCCCAAAAGCAATGCCGGCTCCCGCAGGAGGCGGGGAGCTGGCAGGGACCGTGGGGGCACTGGGGCTCCCCCCACGGTCCCCAACACTGAGGCCAGGCCCCGGGGGCTGGGGTCTCCGGGGCTAGTAGTGGCCAAGGGAAGGGGGGCCATGCGGCCCCCCTCCCATACTCACAATTTAAAAAAAATAAAAAATAAAAAATAACGAGGCCAGGCCCCGGGGGATAGGGTTCCCGGGGCCAGAAGTGGCCCAGAGAAGGCGGGCCACGCGGCCCCCCTACTGCAACATAAATAAATTAAAAAATTTAAAAAGAGGCCATACCCCGGGGATGGGGTCCCCGGGGCCAAAATCGGCCTCGGGAGGGGGGCCGCGCGGCCCCTTTCCCATTTGTTTTTCAAAAGTAAAAAAAATGGCTCTAGCCCTGGTGGATGGGGTCCCCAGGGCCCAAAAAATACTAAAAGAATGGGGGCCACACAGCCCCCCTTCTAAAAATATTAAAAAAAAAGAAAAGCCGGCATCTCGCCGGAGGCCCTGCCCCCTCCCTACACTACTCTGCAAACGCGCCTCCTAGCGCATTCTAAGTTGGGGGATGAAGTCCCCTAGATCCTTAAGGGTCATTAGGGGCCAACTAGCCCACCAGGTACCTCCAGTAATTCCCACAAAGCTAGATTGCTGAGAGGTGGTCCGAGGCCACGCCCCTTTTTACACCACTCTGCAAATGTGCCTCTTGGCGCACTGCTGGTGGGGCGATGAGGTCCTCTTGTGTCCTGAGGACCTCAGGACTAAAGTGGACTTCATCCCCCAAAAAGCAGTGCACCAGGAGGCGCGTTTGCAGAGTGGTGTAAAAAGGGGGCGTAGCCTTGGACCACCTCTCAGCAATCCAGCTGTGTGGGGCATACTAGAGATAACAGGAGGGCTAGTTGGCCCCCAGGGACCCTCAGGAGGCAAGGGGACTTCATCCCACAGCCAAGAGTGTGCCAGGAGGCGCATTTGCAGAGTGGTGGAGAAAGGGGGCGTGGCCTGTATCCACCTCTCAGCAATCCCACTGTGTGGGGCTTACTAGAGGTAAGAGGTAGGCTAGTTGGCCCCTAAGGACCCCCAGCAGCGAAGGGGACTTCAATCCCCATCCAAGAGCATGCCAGGGAGCACGTTTGCAGAGTGGTGGGCAAAGGGGGCGTGGCCTGCTATGAGAACTTAGCAATCCTGCTGTGTGGGACTTACTGGAGGTAATAGGAGGGGTAGTTGGCCCCCAAGGATGTCCTTGGGGGCCAACGACCCCTCTAGTTACCTCCAGTAAGTCCCACACAGTGGGATTGCTAAGACGTCTTTGAAGGCCATGCCCCCCTTTCTCCACCACTCTGCAAACATGCCTCCTGGCAGACTAAGGGATGGGGGATGAAGTCCACTTTACTCCTGAGGGACGTTGGGGGCCAAGAAGCCCTCCTGGTACCTCCTGTAAGTCCTACGCAGCGGAATTCCTGAGCACTGGTCTGAGGCCCAGCACCCTTTCTCCACCACTCTGCAAACGCGACTACTAGTTAAAGAAGCATTTGCAATGTAATAGGTTTCGCATTTGCGAGAGTTAGAACTATTGGCGTTGTAAATGTAAACGTTTTTTACTAATGTTTTTTGGAGTGGAGTGGATGTACGTCGGGTGTAGTGGAATTATGTGGTATGTTGTGCAGTGAAATTATGTGGATAGAAAGTATGTGATATTTAGTGTATAGGAATTATGTAGAGTGGGATTATGTGTTATGGAGAGTAATTATGTGGTATGGTAGTCTGTGTTGTGGAGTGGTAACCTCAGGTTTAGTCTTCCTTGTTTCTATAGAAGCTAAACTATGAACTCAGTGAGACAAAAAAAAGAAGGAACCACTGAGGAGCACTTCTGGACCTAGTCAGAGGTATGAGCAGGGCCACGGGAATTATGTGACTGTTTGGCTGCACCGACTTTCGCACAATTATACATTTTCCGCATTAGCCACATAATCCATCATCGGCTGCATAATCTGTAGATTTGAACAAAAAAAACCTTGTTTCTAGCTCAAACGGCTCAAACGTTATTAAAAATGAAGTGACAAGTGTTACAGCGTGGTGGAAGGCCCTTTGCAAACCTAGAATGGTCACCTGTTACTTATTGCTAAATGTGGGTATTAAATTGGTGCTAATGGTGTGCAAACCACTCTTGCTTCTTTCTGCACTTATCTTGCTTCTTTCTGCACCTCTCTTGCTTCTTTCCGCACCCTTCTTCCCTTTTTTGCATCCCTCTTGCCTCTTTCTGCTGTTCTCTTGCCTCTTTCTGCACCTCACTTGCCTCTTTCTGCACTTCTCTTGCTTATTTCCACACCTTTGTTGCTTCTTTCAGCAATTCTCTTGCCTCTTTCTGCAATTCTCTTGCTTGTTTCTCCACCTCTCTTGTGTCTTTCTGCACCTCTGTTGCCTCTTTCTGCACCTCACTTGCTTCTTTATGCACCCCTCTTGCCTTTTTCTGCACCCCTCTTTTCTCTTTCTGCACCTCTCTTGCCTCTTTCTGCACCCCTGTTCCCTCTTTCTGCACCTTTCCTGCCTGTCTCTGCTCTTCTCTTGCCTCTTTCTGTACCTCTGTTGCTTTTTTCTGCACTTCTCTTGCTCTTTCTGCACCGTTTGCTCCTCTTTCAGCACCTATGTTGCTTCTTTCTGCACTTCTCTTCCTTCTCTCTGCACCCCTCCTGCCTTTTTCTGTACCTCTCTTGCCTCTTTGTGCACCTCTCCTACCTTTTTATGCACCCCTCTAGCCTCTTTTTGCACCTCTGTTGGTTCTTTCTGCACTTCTCTTGCTTCTTTCTGCACCTCACTTGCCTCTTTCTGCACTTCTCTTGCTTCTTTCTACACCTCTGTTGCTTCTTTCAGCAATTCTCTTGCCTCTTTCTGCACTTCTCTTGCTTCTTTCTGCACCTCACTTGCCTCTTTCTGCACTTCACTTGCTTCTTTCTGCACCTCTCTTGCCTCTTTCGGCACCTCTGTTGCTTCTTTCTGTACTTCTCTTGCCTCTTTCTGCACCTCTGAGTTAGAGGTAGTTTTTGTAAATTTCTGCATCCCTCTTGCCTCTATCTGCACCCCTCTTGCCTCCTTCTGCACCTCTGTTGGTTCTTTCTGCACTGCTCTTGCTTCTTTCTGCACCTCTTTTGCCTGTTTCTGCAACTCTCTTACCTCTTTCTGTACTTCTCTTGCCTCCTTCTACACCTCTGTTGCTTCTTTTCTGCACTTCTCTTCCTCTTTCTGCACCCCTCTTGCCTCTTTCCACACCTCTGTTGCTTCTTTCTGCACTTCTCTTTCTTCTTTCTGCACTTCTCTTGCTTCTTTCTGCATCCCTCTTGCCTCTTTCTGCTGTTCTCTTGCCATTTTCTGCACCTCTCTTGCCTCTTTCTGTACCTCACTTGCCTCTCTCTGCACTTCTCCTGCTTCTTTCCACACCTCTGTTGCTTCCTTCAGCAATTCTTTTGCCTCTTTATGCACTTCTTTTGCTTGTTTCTGCACCTCTCTTGCGTCTTTCTGCACCTCTGTTGCCTCTTTCTACACCCCACTTGCTTCTTTCTGCACCCCTCTTTTCTCTTTCTGCACTTCTCTTGCCTCTTTCTGCACCCCTGTTCCCTCTTTCTGCACCTTTCCTGCCTGTTTCTGCACCTCTCTTGCCTCTTTTTGTACCTCTGTTGGTTCTTTCTGCACCCTTCGCTCCTCTTTCAGCACCTCTGTTGCTTCTTTCTGCATTTCTCTTCCTTCTTTCTGTACCCCTCCTGCCTCTTTCTTTACTGCTCTTGCATCTTTGTGCACCTCTCCTACCTTTTTCTGCAACCCTCTTGCCCCTTTTTGCACCTCTGTTGGTTCTTTCTGCACTGCTCTTGCTTCTTTCTGCACCTCACTTGCCTCTTTCTGCACTTCTTTTGCTTCTTTCTACACCTCTGTTGCTTCTTTCAGCAATTCTCTTGGCTCTTTCTTCACTTCTCTTCCTTCTTTCTGCACCCCTCCTGCCTCTTTCTGTACCTCTCTTGCCTCTTTGTGCACCTCTTTTGCCTCTTTCTGCACTTCACTTGCTTCTTTCTGCACCTCTCTTGCCTCTTTCGGCACCTCTGTTGCTTCTTTCTGCACTTCTCTTGCCTCTTTCTGCACCTCTGAGTTAGAGGTAGTTTTAATCCCCCTGCCCTATTATATACTAGGGCCTTACAGGGGAGGTCATGTGAATCACAGGGGTACCCTAACCCATAGTATACCCTAGTGTATGTAGGTGTTTTCACTGTATTCTAAATGTCTTTCAGCATAGCACTGGCTCCGGGCCTGGTTAGTCAGAGTCAGTTACCACCAGTACCAGTCAGCAAAAAGTTGGGGGCACAGGATGACTTTGCAACAAGGCCTCTTTCTGCACCTCTGTTGGTTCTTTCTGCATATCTCTTGCTTCTTTCTGCACTTTTCTTCATCTTTCTTGACTTCTGTTGCCTCTTTCTGCATTTCTATTGCTTCTTTCTGCGCCTTTCTTCCTCTTTCTGCACATGTCCTACCTCTGTAGGCATAGCTAGAAATTAGCATTTAAAAAACCTTTGAAATTCACTGAAATAACCATAGGTTTCAGGGACGTTATAGTTTGAAATTAGCATTTAAAAAACCTTAGAAATTTACTGAAAAAACTATAGGTTTCAGGGACGTTATAGTTAGAAATTAGCATTTATTATAACTTTGAAATTCACTGAAAAAACCATAGGTTTCATGGACGTTATAGTTAGAAATTAGCATTTAAAAAACCATAGAAATTCACTGAAAAAACCACAGGTTTCAGGGACGTTATGGTTAATTGGACATTTCATTCGTACAAAACCAGAGAAATTCGGCCGTTATAGTTAATTGATCTAAGTATAACTCGCGCCCCGCAATGCACTGCTGATGACATCACATATTACATCACTCATGACATGGTCAGTGACATCACTGATGACATCACTGATGACATCTCAAATGACATCACTGATGACATCACTGATAACATCATCCACGTGATCCTCTGATGCACCTCCTCACAGCCTAATATAACCTTTGATACACCCACTCTAAAATACAGACTGCCATTCTCGAAACCATAGACACACCAATACCAGTTACTACATACCCACTCAATGATTCCTAGGTCTACACACACATCCACTCACTCACCCATACAGTCACTCATACATGCAGTCACTCATCAATACAGCCACTATCATATGAACTTATACACCTATACAGACAATCACACATCGCCACTCACCTATAGAGGTACTTACATAGCTAGTTAGTCATGCAAAGAATCAATCACACTCTCATTTACTCACCTATACAATTATACACACACCACCTCACTTATTCACACAGATACTAACACATACTTACTCTCTTATACAAGCACTGACACAAGCACACACTCATCCACACAGCCACTCTCACAATCAGTCACTCTCACATATAGTTATTTATATACTCCAACACTCACATATACTGCCTTTCACATATGTAGTTACTCACACATGTACCACTGAGACATCCATTCACTCACCAACACAACCATACACACACTCACCCACCCATACAGCCCCTCACAGACGCACTCTTGAACCCATACACCCAGTGAATCACCCACTCACACATCCATGCAGTGACTCACACACATCCCACCCACCTACACAGACACTCAGGCACCCATACAGATACTCAGACAAGCACTCAATAACCCATATAGACACTCATGTAGCTACTCACCAACCCATGCAGCCACTTACACACCAACAGACAGACTGATACAGACATTCACACAGTTTAGTCACTAACCCATGCATTAAGTAAGACACGTTTAATCACTCACTTATACAGTCAGTCACACACCTACTAAATCATCCATTCAGACAGTCATACAGCCACTCATTCTTCAATACACCTTGGCCTATATATATATAAAACATATTTAAACTTTACAGAAACACACAGTCACTGGATGATGTCATCAGTGATGCCATTTGAGATGTCATGAGTGATGTCATGAGTGATGTCACTGACCATGTCATGAGTGATGTAATATGTGATGTCATCAGCAGTGCATTGCGGGGGCGCAAGTTATACTTAGATCAACTAACTATAACGGCTGAATTTCTCTGGTTTTGTACGAGTAAAATGTCCAACTAACTATAACGTCCCTGAAACCTGTGGTTTTTTCAGTGAATTTCTATGGTTTTTTAAATGCTAATTTCTAACTATAACGTCCCTGAAACCTATGTTTTTTTCAGTGAATATATATATATATTTGCGTGTGTGTGTGCATGATTATATATATATATATATATATATATATGCAAAGAACTTCGCCACCGCAATCCTGCAGATCACCAACAGACGAAAACAGACCCAGTTGTAAGTACGACAGATTTTATTTTCAGACGCCCATAGAGTCCGCCATGACGAGTTTCGGCCTTCAGAAGGCCTTGATCACAATATATATATATACTGATTTATATATGTGTGTATGAAAAAAAAAATATATATATATATATATATTATGTATATATATTACCAACTGATGTTCGCCAGTAGGTAGTTATAGTTAGGACCATGTTTCCATAGAAAAAGTGCTTTTTGACTTGCCTATTTCTTTGGTGCTGTTTGACGAATTTTCACGAAATGTTCCAAAGAAAGTGTCATCCTTAGTCTTGTTGTGCATGAAAAGTTTTGGGGTGATCTACCTATTTGCGGCAGAGAAAAATGGGGTCAAACTAGGGTGCTTTATCCCATGTTAATTCCCATAGGACTTGTCAACACGCCTGCAGCCCTAACTGCTGGACGGAATTACACCTAATTTGGCAGAAAGGTAGATTTAGTTACGCAGATTTCCACTTTTTGTTATTTGGTGTATATCTGTTCAGTAGTTGTTGAGAAATACAAGAAAATACAGTTAGTGATAACTGTGACTAAGATGACTTCGCGAAACATAACGAGCTTGTGCAGGGGAATACAGAGCTCTGATTGGCTGCCCACACTTCAACCAGGAAGTGATGGCAGCCATCAGGGAACCCCATTAAGTTGGTCCAGAGGTCCCATAGGGACCCCAACAAGCCAAAAAAGCATTAAAAAAAATAATACAGCAAAATTGCAATATTTGCAGATTTATGGGAATTTGTTTCTAAAAAACAAAACGCTGGGTTCCCGTGCTTCATTAGTAATTGGCCCTAGGGGGGCCAGGTCCCAGGGGCATTTATAAAATAAAAGAGGGGGTGCACGGGCCCCCCTCCTGGGGCTTAATAATGGCCCGGGGAACACCACCTCCCTGGCCTTTATTGAATAAATTAATGTGGGGGAGGCCAGTATGGCCTCTTCTGCTGCCCCAGGGCCACATTTCAAAAAAGAATCGGGGGGGGGAGGGTTCTTGGATCAGCACCTCCCCACGGCTAATGAATTTTTATGGAGGGGCCTCGGAACCCCCTCCTGCCATGGGGACCACCAACTCCCTGGGGCCTTACTGAATATATATGGGGGCCTCAGGGACACCCCCAGGCCCCAGGGACCACCACCTCTCCTAGCCATCTTCTTTTTAAATAATTGGGAGGGAGGCCCCAGGGCCAGCTCCTGCTATGTCCCACGGTACCCACCCCCGGGACATAGCTCTTTGCTGTGGCTTGGTAGGAGCTTTACCGCTCCTGCCATGCCACCGCAAACACTCAGCTTCCGGGCAAGTGAGAACACAGAAATGCTTTTATTTTCTGGAAGCGTAGCAGAATTGCTTTTATACAGAGGGAGCTGCCTTTCCAGCAGCTCCCTCTGTCTAAAACCAATGCTGGCTCCCATAGGAGGCGGGGAGCTGGCAGGGACTGCGGGGGAAATGAGGCTCCTCCCGCTGTGCCAGTGGAGACTGGGTGTCTGGGGGCACCCAGCAGACATGGCTGGGCTCCAGGAGATGGGGTCATCGGGGCCAAAATTGACCCATGTAGGGGGGCTGCATGGCCCCCTCCACCATTTCAGAAAGGCCAGGCGCTGGGGGATGGGGTCCCCGGGGCCGAAATCCACCAGGGAAGTGAAGCTACATAACCCCCTCCCTAGTACTATTAAAGAAAAAAAAAGGAAAAAAGCCCCAGGGGGATGGGGACCCTGGAGTCAAAATCAACTGGGGTAGGGGGCTGCACAACCCCCTCCCCTAAATGACAAAATGAAAAATATGGGCAGGCCCCAGGGGATGAGGTCCCCAGGGCGAAATCAGCCAGGGTGGGGGCCACGCAGCTCCCCCATCCCTAATTCTTTTTTTTTTTAAATGTAAAAAGCAGGCCCGGCAAGTCGTTGGAGGCCCGCCCCCTTTCTTCACCACACTGCAAACGCACCTCCAGATGCACAACTGGTTGGTGGATAAATTCCGCTTGGCTGCTGAGGGCCCTTGGGAGCCAACAACCCCTCCTGTTGCCTCCAGTAAGTCTCACAGAGCGGGATTGCTGAGAGGTTGTCGGAGGCCACGCCCTCTTTCTCCATCACTCTGCCAACATGACTATGCGCCACCTCCCTCCTGGAGCTATTGATGGCCCTGGGGACCGTCACCCCCCAGGGCCAGCTCCTGCTATGTCCTGGATGCCCCGCCCCAGGACATAGCTGTTTGCTTTTGCTTGGTAGGAGCTTTGACAGCTCCCACCAAGCAAAAGCAAACACTCCGGCTACAGTGGGCGGGAGCTGTCAAACAGCACCCACTTGCTGGAAGCAGAAGTTTCATCTCTTTCCCTGCCCGCAGACATGTGGGCAGGGAAAGAGATGAAACTAGTGCTCTTGCACACAGGAGGCGGCAATATCCAGCAGCTCCCTGTGTGCAATAGCAGTGCCGGTTTCCGCAGGAGGTGGGGAGCTGGCTGGGATCTAATGGAAGAGGGTGATAAAAACAGAGTTTTTCTGCAAATGGTGTCTGCTTCGATCTTTTTGGGAGAATACAGAGGATCGCTTGTTTATATATATACATATATATATATATATATATCTATGTAGATATATATATATATCGCACATCCAATTCCGGTATGTCGAAGCTGTCGGAAGGGCGGTCTGGTACAGGTTACCGGATAACCCAAAATAAAATGCACAAAGACTCCCTCCTCGTAAGTAAGGATACCAGACTCTCCAAAGTACTGCAAAATGTAAATTTAATGGCACAAACGACGCGTTTCGGCTTACGCCTTCTTCACGGTCTCACATCCATTGAATTTCTTCAAGATTTAAGTTTAAATTCATTAAAACAGAAAAGGGACTATACTTTTTGCAAGTATCATAGTGAGGAAGAAAACAAAGCGGCCATTTTGTAATGTTATTCGAGTTTCCCAACCAATAGACGGTTGCTCACTATGTCGCATATTTACAATGAATAAACACTGTTAGCATATTCAACAAATCATAAATGTGTAATACAACACTAATCATGCCCCTGCTCGTACATTAAATGGTTATTTCATTACGAACATTTAAAGCAAATAACGGACTCCTTAAACGGAGTCTGTGCATTTTATATATATATATATTATCTACTGGCGGTCGCCAGTAGATAGTTATAGTTAGGACCTATTTTCCATAGGAAATCCACAACATTCTATTTGAAATAACTTTGGCGCCGGTTGACGAATCTTCGCGAAATTTTCAAACTTGTTGGGGCGCTCCGGCCTGCTCCTATCCTGAAAGTCTCGGGGAGATTCGTCAAGCGGGGGCCGAGAAAAAAGGGGGGTCCCTAAACGCGTTTTCCCCGTGCAATTTACCATAGGAACATTTAGTCGCTGAACGGAATTACACCAAATTTGGCAAATAGGTAGCCCTTGGTTCAGTGTCATGCCTTTTGCTTAAATGGTGTAAATCCGTTCAGTAGTTCCTGAGAAAATCAAAAGTAAAGTCACATATATATCTATGGCCGAGTAGGGTCCGCGTACCCTCCCGATCACGAGCTGCATGCTAATTGGCTGTCAAGTGGCTGTCAACACTCCAAATCAGGAAGTGTTGGCAGCCATTGTATGCCTCGGTAGAACCGAGGCACAGAAACAAGTGCGCAAAACGCACAAAGGGGGCAGGGTAGAAACACCCTGACCCCCTAGGTCTGCTCAGGGGGTCCCACAAGGACCCCCTGGGCAGAAAAAAGCATTTTTTTTTTTTTTTAAATCAGCGGAATGCGCTTAGGGTGCGCGGATCCTGCTGAGAAAAAAAAAAGAAACAAGTGCGCAAAATGCACAAAGGGGGCAGGGTAGAAACACCCTGACCCCCTAGGTCTGCTCAGGGGCAGAAAAAAGCATTTAAAAAAAAAAAAAATCGGCGGGATGCGCTTAGGTGCGCGGATCCCGCCGAGACAAAAAAATCGAAGCACGGCCAAGTCCCGGGGCATGCGGGGGTTTATTTATAATATGTGGGGGCCTCTAAGGCCCCCAAGCCCGAGGACCGCCACCCCCGGGGCTTTGAAAACAAAATGGTGCGGGAGGGCTCTCGGCCCTCCCGCAGCCCTGGGACCGCCACCCCGCGGCTTCTTTTAAAAAAATTAATAGTACCTGTGTGGGGGGGCTCCAGCCCCCCCACACGCCCCGGGGCACTAACAAAATAAATGTGGGGTCCGTTTTGGACCCCCGAAGCCCCGGGGACCACCACCTCCCCGGGGCTCTGCACAGGATGGGAGGGGGGCCGCGCGGACCCCCTCCTGGAGCCTGTGGTGGCCCTGGGGACCGCCACCCCCCAGGGCCGGCTCCTGCAGTGTCCCGGGGTGCTGTTTGCAATGGCAGGACGGGAGCCTCGCGGCTCCCGCCCTGTCATTGCAAACTGCTTTGCTTCATTGAGGCGAGAGCAGGGAAACCTGCTCTCGCTTCAATGAAGCAAAGCAGATTGCTTTTCCATAAGGGAAGCTGCATGTCAGCAGCTCCCCTTATGGAAAAGCAATGCCGGCTCCCGCAGGACGCGGGGAGCCAGCGGCACCGTGTGGGGATTGGGGACCCCCCCACGGTCCCCAACTAGTGGCCAGGCCCCGGTGTATGGGGTCCCCGGGGCTATTAGTGGTCTGGGAGGGGGGCCACGCAGCCCCCCTCCCCAAAAATAAAAAAATTTGAAAAAAAAACAAAGGTTAAGGCCAGCCCCGGTGGATGGGGTCCCCGGGGCCTTAAATGGCCTGAGGAGGGGGGCCACGCAGCCCCCCTCCAAATATATATATATTTTTTTAAAAGAGGGCATGCCCCGGGGGATGGGGTCCCCGGGGCCAATAGAGGCCCAGGGAAGGGGGGCCATGCGGCCCCCTTCCCGTTTTTTTTTTAAAAGGAAAATCACGCAGCCCCCCTCCCATACAAAAAAAAAAAAAAAAAAGACCGGCATTGTGCAGCAGTCTGCAAACGTGCCCCCTGGCGCGTTTGCAGATGGGGAACAAATTCCCCTTGAATACTGGGGGTCCCTGGGGGCCAACTAGCCCACCAGGAACCTCCAGTATGCACCAGGGGGCTGCGTTGCAGAGAGGCGTACAGAGGCCACGCCCCTTTTTACACCTCCCTGCCACGGAGCTGGGTTGCAGAGTGTTGTAAAGGGGCATGGCCTCTGTACACCTCTCTGCAACGCAGCCCTGGCGCATACTGGAGGTTCCTGGCGAGCTAGTTGGCCCCTAGAGACCCTCAGGATTGAGGAGGAATTAATTCTCCAACTTAAAACGCGCCACAGGGCTTGTTTGCAGACATGTCACCTCAGGCCCCACCCCCTTCCTTCACTATTGTGCAAATATTCCTCTAAAATCAGCCGAACTACGAATTCCGATTTACTCACCTGATATCAGGAGAGACCTCAGTGCTGCATCTTTGAGCCCAGTACTGATCCTGAAAAGTAATTTTAACCGTACTTACCAGTAACTTGAATTTCCTTCCATAGGATATCATTGCCTGCTTTTTGCTGAAAAAGTTTCTAAGTGTCGATTTTTGAAACATACAAATATTCCTCTAAAATCAGCAGAACTACGAATTCCGATTTACTCACCTGTTATCAGGAGAGACCTCAGTGCTGCATCTTTGAGCCCAGTACTGATCCTGTAAAGTAATTCTAACCGTACTTACCAGTAACTTGAATTTCCTTCCATAGGCTAACATTGACTGGTTTCACTTGGAAATTCTTCTAAGTGTGGAGTTTTGGAACTTTATAATATTCCTCTAAAATCAGCCGAACTACGAATTCCGATTTACTCACCTGTTATCAGGAGAGAACCCAGTGCTGCATCTTTTAGCCCTGCACTGACCCTGAAAAGTAATTCTAACCGTACTTACCAGTAACTTGTATTTCCTTCCATAGGAATCCATTGTCTGGTTTTCAGCAGAAAAGTTTCAAAGTGTCGATTTTTACAAACTACAAATATTCCTTAAAAATTGCCTGTATGACTTAAACGCATTCTTTCAACTGTTTACAGGAGATGCACCAGTGCTGGATCCAGGATCCACCACTGAGTAAGAAAAAGTAACGATAACACTACTTACCTGCTAAGTGAATTTCCTCCCATAGGATAACATTGGTGAATCTATGTGAAAAAGTTTCTGTGTCAACTTTTAAAATACAATAATATTCCATAAAAATCACTACTGTAACCAAAACGCTTTTACTCAACTGTTTACAGGAGATGTCCCAGGACTGAATCTAGGATCCAGTCCTGTGGTTAGAAAAGTAATCCATAAAGTAACTAATTGCATTTAACTAGAAATTCACATTGAGCTCAATGTTGCATTGTGTTTGAAATTGTGTTGCCCATTGCAACAACTGTAACTACTGTACTTAAAAGTCTATTGCCTATTTGCAAAGTATTTAAACTAAAGTAATTCATTCTGAGAAAGTATATTTTGTAATGTAATGTATAATGTAATTACAATGTAATTTAAAAATAAAATATCTAAAAATAAATAGTTTTAAAAAATGTAGTAAATCAGTATCAAAAAAATAAATATAACAATTAATACATTTAAAAATTGTCATTTACAAAACCTTTGAAATTCACTGAAAAAAACATAGGTTTCAGACATGTTATAGTTAGGAATTAGCATTTAAAAAACCTTTGAAATTCATTGAAAAAAACATAGGTTTCAGGCACGTTATAGTTAGAAATTAGCATTTAAAAAACCTTACAAATGCACTGAAAAAACCATAGGTTTTAGGGACAGTTATAGTTAGTTGGACATTGCACTCGTACAAAACCCATAAAATTCCCCCGTTATAGTTAGTTCAGCTAACTATAACTCGCGCCCCCGCAATGCACTGCTGATGACATCACATATTACATCACTCATGACATGGTCAGTGACATCACTGATGACATCACTGATGACATCTCAAATGACATCATCCACGTGATAATCTGATGCACCTCCTCACACCCTAATATAACCTTTGATACACCCACTAAATTACAGACTGCCATTCGCAAAACCATAGACACTCCAACACCAATAACTACATACCCACTCACTGATTCTTAGGTCTACACACACATCCACTCACTCACCCGTACAGTCACTCATACTTACGGTCACTCAGTACAGGACTATCATATGCACTCATACTCCTATATAGACACTCAAACACCGCAACTCATCCATAGAGGTACTCACACACCTAGTCAGTCATGCAAATAAATAAACACACTGCCATTTACTCACCTAAACAGTTATCCACACACCAGCTCACTTACTCATACAAATACTAGCACATTCTTACGCTCTTATACAATCACTGATACAAGCACACACTCATCCATACAGTCACTCTCACAATCACACACTCTCGCTTATAGCTATTTATATACTCCAACACACATATATACTGCCTTTCACATATGTAGTTACTCACACATGTACCACTGGGACATACATTCACTCACTAACACACTCTTACACACACTTACCCACCCATACAGTCTATCACAGATGCACTCTTGAAACCATCCACCCAGTGAATCACCCACTCACACATCTATGCACAGAGTCGCACACACCCCACCCACACAAACACTCAGGCACCCATACAGATACTCAGACAACCAATCAATAACTCATATAGACACTCATGTAGCTATTCACAAACCCATGCAGCCACTTACACAGCAACAGACAGACAGATACAGACATTCACCCAGTTTAGTCACTAACCCATGCATTCAGTAAGATACGTTTAATCACTCACTTATAGAGTTAGTCACGCACCTACTAAATCATCCATACAGACACTTATACACCCACTCATTCTTCAATACGCCTTTCCCTATATATATTAAAAATATTTAAACTTTACAGAAACACACAGTCACTGGATGATGTCATCAGTGATGTCATTTGAGATGTCATCAGTGATGTCATCAGTGATGTCACTGACCATGTCATGAGTGATGTAATATGTGACGTCATCAGCAGTGCATTGCGGGGCGCGAGTTATAGTTAGCTGAACTAACTATAACGGGGGAATTTCACGGGTTTTGTACGAGTGCAATGTCCAACTAACTATAACTGTCCCTAAAACCTATGGTTTTTCAGTGAATATATATATATATATATATATATATATATATATATATATATATATATATATATATAATATATATGGGTATTAAATCTATATTATTATACTGTGGTTTGGTAAATTGCAGGGTTTGCCACAAGAAAATGTGGCTTTTGCATGTACTGAACTTATTTCGCGATTCTGTCACATATTACTGAATCACTAAATGTGTATAAGAAATCATAAGAAATAGCTAATTGGAAGGGGCGTATTTAGGGTGTCCCTTCCAAATAGCAATTCCTTGTGGTATGTATTAATATTTTGCAAACGAAATTCAGTCGCAAACCATTAATATTTTACTGACAGCTCAAAGGATGTGGTAACCCTTTTGCTAATGGGAACCGGTCCCTAGGGCCCCCTTCCCTTTTCTGAATGGTCCAAAAAACATTGGAACATGGGACCACTGCCTGCCTATATAAATTGGTTGTACAAACTTTTCTCTTCTCTTGTGTTTTTTAAATGCATCCCATTTTCCTTTAAGGAAAGCAAGCGGCATTAGAAAATTGCTTTATTTGAAAGCAATCAGATACATGGTGGTCTATTGTGATGTAGTGGGTCGCAAATTTCAAACTACCTCATTAATATTTAGGAGTAAGGTTGAATTGTGAACATGAGATTCATTATTTCTGAACCGGCCTATTAGTTCATAGGTTGGTTTACAAAATATTGTTGAATTCTCTAAAAGTTGGAGCGCAAATAGCGACCACATTTAGCCAATCCAATGTACGTACATCTGGCCCTTAATGACTAATGCCACTTTTGATCCAAAACAGGAGCACATCATCCGCTTATTAGCAATGGAAACTTAAATCATTATTTGGCAATTAGGGGTACAGTATGTAATCTATCAATCTCTTTCTCCTCTTTATTTACCTCATAATCAGGAAGCTAGTGGTAAGGAGGTGCAGGGAATATTTGTGTGATCGCCACTTGTCGAGGTCTTGAAGTAGCATAAGAATATTATGGAAAATATTGTGTTATTAAATACCATAGCTACGATATTTTTGTAGGAAGATATTTATGTCCATGATATTTGCACATAAAAACGAGGCTGCATATGAAGCTGGAGTGGTCTTCTCTAGACTTGAATCTGAAGTGGTCTTCTCTAGACTTGACCTTGCGTGGCGTGTTGCTCTATATTCTTGTATCTTGGATAGTGTGAGCCCTGCCAGCATTTCGATAGAGGGAGGGTGTAAAGACTATGATGAGGCAGGTTTGCTCATCTCAGTAATAGGAAACCGAACTCTGTTGATAGAAATGAAGCTTCAAACATTTGATTGATGCCAGTGGCTGATAATGAAGACGTTTAAAGCTGCTCTGTCCTTTGTGATCAGCCACGATAAATGTATGCGCTAGTGTGTAATTTATTCTGTGATGTGGTCACATTTCATGTCACCACTTTGAATTCTTGCCACCATAGAGCACATTATAGTTGAGTCTTGATAGGACTACAGCGATGACCGCTTGACCAGTTTACCATGTGGGATAGAATTGTAATGAGAAAGTCCAGTGTTATTTGCAAATAACATAATACTTTCCTGTTTAACTTCACAGGGACTGTTTTCTGGGCCTGTTGATGTCTTCGAAGGTCTTGAAGGCTCTTCAGAACATGAGCACCCAACTTTGGCACCAGTGCTTAATTTATGCCAGTGGTGACGGATGTTTAGACAAAGTCCTATTTTCTTTATCATACTTTTACCCTGGAGAAGATAAAGAAAATGGAGAAGCAGAGAACCAGTGCTTAATTTTAGCCGGATGTTTCTGGTGCTCGGTACTAGCACTTAATTGTGAACACCAGCGCTTATGACAGCCTGCCACATAGTAGCACTGTCTTATTTAGATATGAGCACAACAGTTATTTTTTAATTCAGTAAACATTAAAAATGACTAATACCTGCCACCCAAGCCCTTCTTATATCTTTAGGGGCGAGGAATAGTCTGAATTGTCACACTTGTAGGAGTGTGATTGTTAGTAGGTGTGGTGGTGCGGTTATTAGCAGCATCAGCAGGGGCAATGGTGTGGTGCAGGCTGCCGTGGCCTCTTGACAAGAGCCCGGGTACTTAATTTCCTGCAAATTAAGCACTGCAGAGAACGATAGGAGAACAGTATCTAGATAAGAAAGCAGGTAATAAAGAGAACTTGTCAGAGAGACAGGTCGAGGCATGACTGTACGGTGGTGAAAGAAAGAGGCATAAAATGGAATTAAGACGAGGCACCTTTGGCATTTGGCAATCACTGTATTTGGCAATGCCTGTGGTGGGCTCCTAAGAAAGACTCTGGGCTCCTGCACTTATTTGTTCACAAAGGTAGCATTGCTCAATACGTCCTGTGCTGATGAGTGCCATGAGACCAAAGAAGACAGTGTGACTGAAAATGAAACTGCTTCAAACTGCTAATTGAGGAGTATTTGAATTAATGTGTTGGGGAGTGTCAAAATAAATTTGAGAAATTAAATATGCAAATTGATTAGAAACTTTTAAGCATGAGTAATTGTATAGAGGAGAAACCTGAAAAAGGAAAAATGCATTTGCAAAATGAAACTGAACTACACTGGGATTAACTGAAATAAAAAGCTCAAATAACGTTCCAGGAGGAGCTGTACTTATTTTAGAAAAATATGGCGCATACTATTTTATTTATAAACTTTGAAATTTTGAGAAGTGCCAGTTATCACCCTGTGATTTCTTAGACGCAATCAACAGTACAGAGGAAGCAGAAAAAAGTAAGAAGAGTAGGGAATGGACATCTGGAGGTCCTTAGAGTCCAGTACGTTGAAGCAGAAACGGACATAGAACATTTATTGGAAGCAACCAAAAGGGAAGTTTCACATAAATGATTTAAAAGATATTTCAGTTTTGAAGAGTTTTCTAAAACGGGGTAAGTTTGGTCCATTTCTGATTTGTGAGTCCAAGTGATTCCAGCAAGGGCTGCATGCTCCTGCTGGCTCAACAGTCATTGCTGATTGTAGCTTCCTGGTGGCGATTTAATGTGGAGTAAAAATTTTCAAATATTTCGGGTCTTTGTTCTAGTAAGCCGAATTTGTATTAAGTTATTTGATCTTTGCATTCAATGGGAGCTAGTGGAGGGTTTTCAAGGATCTGCACTTCGATAACAACATTGATCTCCAGGTTCTCACGGCAACTACTGAAAAAAAGCTCTGTCCATGAACATTACTGATCTGAACATAGGGACACCCAGAAGAAATTGATCGTTGAGTGCAAGGTAACTTTTTGGATGCAGAATTGGATTTTGGCAGCTAGAAATTCTTTATGTTGATTGTGCAGTTCCTTCTGCATGATTATTAAAGCCTTGATCCCACGGCTTATGGGTAGCCAGTGCAGCGTTCTCAGTACTGGAGGCATATATTCCTTCATAGTCAGCCCAAGACAAGCCAGGCTGCCTGTTTTGAACTAGCTAAGGATGGTGGATAATCTTAACTGGTGATGCCAAATATAGAAATTGCATGGACAAGGCTTGGCTGATTTAAATTGGTAATCACCTGAATGTGAAACTGACACTCAATAAATGATAGATTTTTTTTTGAGGATTCTCACCCGGCAAAAATAAAGACTTATCACCTTGACCACTGTCATGTCCAAGGCTAGCAAGAGTTCATGTGTACTTCCAAGTTACAAATTGATTCGGTGGGCTGGAAAGGGAACCCTTCATTGACGGCCAGAATTTTGGCTTAGTTCTTTTGTTTGTGTTTCTTCTCTGCTGTCTTTCCTTTTTTCGCATTGTCCAGATTCAGGTCAAAATTGTGCCCATAGGTCAGGTGAGGATGTACACAGGTTTTAAGCATGTGCTGAAAATATCTGGCGAAAAAGAGATTGGGAATCTGATGGTGACATTTGTAGGGATTGCAGTGTGTGGAAGTAGGACAGTGAATGAGCCACATGCAACTGAAAGGTGCTGATAAGTGCACCCAGAACCAGACACGAGTTTCACTGCAATAATGTACACTTTGATAATTTAAAATGAATTTTTACAACTTTACCTTCAGAAAAGTGATGGCATTGCGGTCGCTGTTCCACTCCATTTTCCAGTTCCCACAGCATACCATTGACAGGAAGCCTGAGAAATGCCATGCATAATTATATATATATCACCTCAGCAATATTAAATGTGTGATTGCATTAAACCACTGTGCAAGAAGCTGTATGTTGATAAATAAACTAATTTCTTAAAAGGGTTTATGGAAGCACATCAAAGTAGAAACTGACAATTTTTTTTCTCCGTCCAACACAACACCACTGAAATTAACAATTCAGGCACAAGGGAAGACTTTGGACATGTGAAACCGCAGCTGTCACTGAAACGCTAGAAAACATCCTTTAGGCGAGTGGGACAAGTGCCAGTAATCACTATTCGTATTTTTTTCTACAATACTGTCTAAAAATGGGCAGATGGCTTCTGGTGCTGCGCTCTGAGGAGAGTTCAGCTAATGTGTTAAATGAAATTCGTTCCACAGCAGACACAGGAATATATTTTATATTGATGATGCTAGCACTCAGCAGAAATGGAGACCAAGGTTGAGGAACCTTTGGGAACACATGTGGTAAATATCATTACCCCAGGGTGAATTATTTACCACATGTGCCATATATCTCCTGCTCCGGGTTTTCAATATGAAAATGAAGCATACAATGCACAATCCTTTATTAATACACCTCATTCAGCATGTCTTAACGTCAGTCTGGACCTTTTCCCCCTGATTAATTTTAGCAGGTGTGACCTGCCGGCATTTATGAGGGGAAAACTGGAAGGGTGTGAGAATTATCAGATGACTCGTTATTCTGATACCTCTCTAAACGCTTGCTTGCAGAGGAATCAGAATTCAGCCTTTAGCTTGTAATGAGGGCCTATCAGCACTATTATGGATATGATGTCTGTAATTGATGAGAACTGACATTTTCTATAAAATACACATGCAGTAATTACGATCATGGAGATACATTGAAAAACAGTGCTAATATGATTACTTTCAGGTTTGCTTGCTGTTCCCCATGCAGAGTGTGGATATTTTTGTTCACTGGTTTTAACACTATGGACTTTAGTAGCAGTAATGTGTTAAATGGGGCACAAAAACAACTTGACACAAATAGCATCTGAACTGTGTTCCTACGCAAAAACTACTTGGCACAAATAACTTCTGAACGGTGCTCCTGAACAAGAAGAATTTGGCATAAATAACATACGAAACGTTTTTGTTCCTGGTTTAAACCCTCATTAGAAGCGACCTCTTAATTTCAATGGGGCCAGTAACAGAAGTTACCAACTCCATCTGAGTTATAAGATCCAGGAGAACACTGTGGGTCTCTTTACTTTCACAGGACACGGATAATTCAGTTGCTGACAACAGGGAAAATCCCTCTGTGAATGTCCAGAAAATGAGGAATTCCCAGAGGAATCAGACCCAGAATTACTGATTCCTCTGGTAATACCTCATTTCTCAGTGGACTCTCAGGGTCCAACTCATAATGGACAGGAATTTCCCCACCCCAGGATTTACCAGTATCAGTAAGTCCAGGAGTGGTTAAATACTGGCTCATTCTCCAGGACACCCGTAATGAGGGCCAAATGAGAATTAAAAGGGCACGAATTGATTTCTGTGTCTAATTTGCACCCATGTCTGATAGTGTTTGCCCTTTTTCTACCACTGTCTCATGTATGGTGGTCGATTGGATCACAAAACCCAAATGAGGTACAAGGCTGTCATAATGAATAAAGTTACAAAGACATGCACCAAAAACGCATCCACCCCATCCAGATCAAAATAAGCATGATGAGCTAATATTAACAAAGAAATATTGTGCATGCAATATTAGCATTGGTGTGCAAATAAATAGGACAAAAATGGCACAAGCAAAACCACAATAGAAAAAACCTCTCAAATGATTTAACTTAAACGTGCAATGAGTAATCAGTCATTGCTCAATATAAGCTCTAAAAACACAACAACTCAAAAGCCAAAGTGCAAAAATACACAAGGATTAGCAAAGGCAATAGGTCTGGCATTGAAAAGCTATGCCACAGTTATCATTTTTTGAGGTCGAGTGCACTGTCGATTAGCGACCTGTTGTATATGGTTTGTGGAGTTAATCTCTGCCTATTGCTTTCCATTACTTTTTATTCTTCTATGCCAGTGTCCTACAGAAATCCTTGCTTGCAACTGGTCAATCCTTCCTCTTTTCCCTCCTTTGTGTTTCTGCTTTCTTGCCACGGAGCACTGGCCAAGTACCTTCTCCTTACGCTTTCAGTGTTTATGTGTTCAGAAGGGGATTTTTCTTTTTGCCTGCTTGTGTTTTGTGCCATGCACTTACTCTCCCCGTGCCGTCCAACCCACCCCCTCACTCCTCCCACAACACTGCTTAGTGTCTTTCGCAGTTAATCTAAACATTAAAGCAACAGCTAAATCTGTACCAGCTCTGAAAATCAGCCTCGGCACCCAAGCTGCAAGCCTGCAGCCCTCATCATTGAGGTAAGGACCCGAGCGCCACATAGTACTCTTTCTATTTCTATAGAAATGTCATCGTCTGTGCCTGGAAATCATAGAGTTGTTGCTGGGAACCATAGAGTGCATGCAGTTGTTTCTCATCGGACCGCTGTGATCGGCGCACACTGAATATGGCTCAGCTACAACAGGAGGCGGTTCGGAAGTATTGCCTGGTACTGCTGAAATAGACTAATATGTTATTTTGTAATGGGTTATATGGCATAGTGACGCAAGCCTTGACCTTTTCATGTTTTCCTAGTGTGGCTACCTGTCCTGTGCCCCTCCCCCCCCATGTATGTGCTTTTTCACATCGGTCAGGAATTTAAATGCATGATTTATCAAGGTGATGCAAGTCCAAGCTGTCCATTGCACTCAGTTTGCTCCGGCTCACAGTACTTTCGTACAAAGTCTTTGCTCAGTATTAAATAAGTGCACGAACAGATGAGTCTGAATATGCTGCAGCCCGATCATACCAACATCTTGTAGCCTGCTTAACCAAATGACAGTATAATTTAACATAGAAATGTCACTGTCATGAACTAGCATGTGTTTGTAAAGTCTTGTCAGCGATGCATGGATTGTTTTCTTGCATTATTTCATTTTTATTTTAAAACTCTTCTTTCTCTGTATGTTACAGAAGTAGGAAGCGGCTGACTAATGTCATGCATGTAAGCTATAGAGATCATATTCTAGGGAATGTCTTGACAGCCGCCAGCTTTGCAGAGACATATTGGAAAAACCTTCTTACTGCAGATCTCACCCGTTCATTTCACACCTCGAGTCTGGTAGGTGCTTCATTATTCATAGACTATGAATGTTTTGACTACTGTCCTTTAAGCGGGGTATGCGGGATCGTAGGGTTGAAGTGCCCTAAAGCTCAGATTGTTGTTATTGGGGGAATGCTGTCTGTACTGGCATTTCTGCGCTTTCGACCATTGCTGTTAAAAAGTATTTCTCCTGCTTATCAATAAGTTGACAGTGCCAGGGAACCATGCACTTTTGGCATTTATTAATGTATTTGTTTGCTTTAAACCGGATTCCAGTAGGTTAGAATTAGTAATTTTAGCACTGATGTTTTTGAGTGTACAAGAACCGCGTCTTCTCAGTGGATGGGATACGTTCAGAAACTTTACACCTAGGAATTTAGATTTCATTCTCTGATAGTCATTGTTTGTTCTTACCCAGCCTTTGTTCACACTGCCATTTAGTAGACAGAACCAAAGTGTGCAGGTAAGAGTGAAGACATGTGTGTCTTCCCACTCTGTTATTATTTTAACTGATTTTTGTGAGTGTAATTGTTTTCCAGGAATAAGACTGTCTGGAAACATGCTTCAGCTTAGTTTTTCTTTTGTAATTGTGTAATAAAGGTCTTTTTACATTTTTATGGGGTGGTTTTTGAACTCCTTGGGAGAAACGTATGGAAGTATTATTACGAGAAGAGGGCCACCTGACTATAGAAGAATGCATCACATATAATCTTTTGCCATAATCCATAGTACATTGCTTCCGTAGTTTCCTGCGGTGGCTCATTTACAGTCCTGGACGTTTGTGTGGACTCTTTACAGTCACTTTTCAAACAATTAGTGCTATTATTGCTTCTCAGAGCGCATCAAGTAGTGTCTTGTCACTGGGAGAGAACCAAAGTAGGACTTGCATTTCAAAATCAATGCTCTTCTGTTTGTGTCACATGGTGGACCAGGGACGTATACTCTTTTAACAAAGTTGGTGTAAAGTTTAGAGGAAGAATATCCATTGCCTGTGTGCATGATCCAGAGGACACAGTGTGAGTGCTTCAGTGACAACACACATTGATTGATGTGCTATTATGTGTGTGTCTTCAGGAAATATAGCTAGCATGCTTGCATCTAAGTTTGTGTATTTCAGAGCAAAAGTAACCCAAGGTGTGTGTCTATCAGGTGTTAAGTATTAATGTACCTTTCAGGGTGGCTCCTCCAGTGGACGTGTGTTTTAGGGTATTGCATTAAGAATTTTTGCGTACCACTACAAGTTCTCTGTATGCATGGCTGAAAGCAGTGCCTCTATAGGAGTGTTTATTTGTAAGGCACGCAAAGTGTGTTATTTTGTTTTTCAGGCAGCATATTACTCTTGTTAATGTTTTGCTGCCTCTCAGCCTCGGGTGCACTGGAAAACGGGAGTGAAGAAAGTATTTAATGTTCTTTGCTGACCACTTGTGGCTAATGTTAATATGACGTTTTGTATACATTTTAACTTCTAACGGCATCATGGCCCTGTGGCTTCTTTCAATCCCACCCCCATGTCCATTTTCCATCTTCCCTTCCCGTCCATCTCGCTTCAAGCAAACGTCAAACCAAAACACATTGTCATTTACAGCACCAATAGCTCTGACTCTCACAAATGCGAGACCTGTTGCACTGCAAATGCTTGTTTTTTGGAAGCATATGCCACTAAAGAAAAAAAAGAGGCATGCTTGTCATATACTTGCAATTAAAGAAACTCAATTTAAAATGCATTCACTGATATGCTCAGATAACTAGTGGTTTTATTAAATAATAAGCCTTTCAGTTGTGCCATGTATTTTATTGATGTAATAATAATAATTATTATTATTATTATTAATATTTGTAAAGAAGACAAGGCTAAATCACACCCTAGCCAAGCTCTCAAATTTCAGGCAGCTAAAATGTTACTTAAACACTTTATAATGTTAAAAAGAAGACAGAATATAAAACATCTTCTAAGTGGACACCCAAAGTGCAGGCAAAATTAATAGTTGCTATTTAAAATAAATATGCAAAATAAATAAAAAGTCACACTTTAAACCAGCATTGGCACTGAGGATAAGATAACTATTTTTAGGCCCCATATGATTAATGTGCACAGGATTTTCTGCAGTCATTTAAAGGGAATGGTGCAAATGGGTCAAGTGGGCTGACCCATTGCCTCATGCTTTATGTGGTGTGTGAAAACAAAATATGACTGACAATTTGACAAACCAAGGGATGAAGCAATTGATGTAGCAGAAATCAAAGTTTATTTGTTGGGGTACATTATAATCATACGTGTAGAGCGCACCTGCATATAATCATTTGTCGTATTAGCGTGAAGTGTTAGAATTTCAAAATGTAATAACATGAAACATGATGTGTTTAGCCATTAAATAGTAACCTGGAGAATTAACGTAGAAAGTGAATGTGACTAGCAGCAAACATCAACGTGAAGAGTTTGTGTTGTGTAACTGACCATCATTCATTTATTAAATGTGTTTATTAATTTGTTGTCTACATGTAGGCAAATGCATTAATCGAACGTGCTTTATTTTCCTATGCAATTTTGTAAAGCTCACATGCCATTTTCTTATGTTAGCCAAATCCTGTAGGCCTGAAACACATTTTCCCTAGAAGCTCTCTCTTTAGAATTAACAGTTTGAATTTCATGTGTGCTGTGGAATTTGTTCTTTCTCATGTTGTGTGTTGCAGGTGAAAGAAGCGCTCTTGTTAGCTAGAATAATGTCTTTGTTTTATTAGTCAGGCAAGGAGAGAAAAAGTTACATAGTACGGTCTGAATCGATAAAGGAAGGCCGTTGTCCTTCGCACAGGAGAAGGCTTGGTAACCAAGGGCAAATGCGGTGAGAAGAACACCATTTTCCCATGAAAAACTACGTTTAGGACGGTACCTAGAGTGGATGGTGTGACCTGCAAAGGATCTTGGGACCTGCAAAGGATCTTGTGTTTTTGGAAGTAGTCCTTCTGACTTCGGAGAGAGAGCACCTTAGAACAAGCTCTGTCTCAATAGCTTTATGCTATCTGACCCATCAACGGTGGATAGACTTCTTAGGAAGACTCCACATGCTGACACCTTTTATTTCTTTTCCCTCAAGATGCTTAGGTAGGCATGTCATTTTGTCGTTAGTGTTGGGATAGATTAATGCTTTATATTCATCAACCCTCGATGCAGGGAAACTTGGACTCATGCTCTCTGATCCTCTGTGTCCTTTTCTTGACTTAATTGTTTTGTTTTTGCTACACCGTTTAAACTGGATAAGCAGGTTTGGCTTTATGCTGATTCCGATGTATTTCTACACTCTCATCTTGAGGTGCCTTTATGTCCAGTTATTTTTTCTTTGTAATAAATTAACTAACCTTACGTAGTTGTCTGTGGTTAATATGTGTCCGGAGAAATTCCTGTTGAATTGATTGGCAATATTAATGACTTTCTCCCCTCTACTCTTACATGCTGCTAAAAAGAACCATCGGATTGTGATTCTATAATAGGTCCAGAAGTACGGGCCCGGCCCATTCATAATCTAACACAGCATTTCCAAAACTGTTGGTCGCAACTGGAGGGTTGCGACTACTGTGGGGTTTTGAGCCAATCTTTGGTGAAAATACAGGCAATAAACAAAGATGCTTTAAAATGTTGTGCTTATCTTGTCGCATTTGCTGGTGCTTTAAAGTCAAAGATCAAATGTCAGGCTATGTCTTCTGATTCATTATTTTCTTTTTCTGATAGCAAAATGAGAGGAGGTTTTAAAGTCAACTATCATTTGAGTGCTACATAGATTTTTTCAGTAAAAGTGTATGTGTGTGTCAAGTTAGTGGCCATTTCAATGGAAAATGTATTGAATGGAAATGACAATGCGCTAGCACACGATGCTTTAGTTACATTAAAAATCACCCCATCTCATGTCCATTAAAGGTAGGTTGATTGCGAAAGTTTGGCTTTCTAAAAAGTGGGTCATGGTTCTAAAAGTTTAGGAACCATTGATCTTGCCAAAAGAACCTCTAAGAATGCACATTATGTATGTTTTTGGAAAAGCAACAGTGTGGTGAGAAGTCAAAGCTGCCTAAAAGATCAAACCTAAAAACATAAAGAGCCACTGAAAAACCAACTGCAAATCTTAATATATGTCAAAAACAAAGCAAACAAATCCTTTTTGGAAAAGCTAATCAAACATGTACTACTGTGTGATACAATATAGTGGAAAAACTAGAAAAAGGCAAGGACTCAATTTATCTTTACATGAGCTGGATAAACAGCATATGCAGTCCATGATAAGCCAGCACATACATAAGCAACACAAACAACTATGAAGCCTGCCACTGAAGAACAATTTCTGTATCTATGGGTAATTCTTTCCTGATACACAATGCATTACTACATCATCAAAAAGAAAATGCAGCTCAGAAACAGTAGCATATGACAGAGTGCCACAGGAGAAAACTTGGCATATATCTGGATGTTGATCTTTCCCTGAGTACCAAATCTCCAGGGTTTCCAACACATGGTTTGGCAATTAAAACTGGCAAAAAAGATCTTCCTTACATTGCTAACAATTACTATATTCTGATTGTGCAAGCTTTTGTACAACCCCATTTAGATCATGGTAATGCCTATTTACCTGGAACTTCCAGACAAATCACTGACACATCTCCAACTAATTCAAAATGCAGAGGCTCACTTTTTTACAGGTACCAGCCATCACCATTGCATCTCCCCTCTTCTTAATCAACTACATTAGTTGCCCATCAAGAAAAGGATCGTCCGAAAGGTAATGATAATATTACATCGAAAAATCAACGGTACAGCCCCTCAGTTTCTTACTGTTAAATTCACTATGTACCATTCGGCCAGATTTCTAAGACCCAGAGGACCCTTCTTTCTACCCAATATCCCCAAAACCTAGATCAAACTTTTCAGATACAGAGCGTTCTGGATAGCTGCATCCAGATAATGGAATAAGCTTCACAGTGACCTTCGCTCAGCCTCACTATTACTATCCTTTGTTGACCTTTTAAAAACGTATCTGTTTTAAGCCGTCAACAATAATTATTCTACTCTGTTTTCATAAGCACCATGAAGCTTCGACATATGCAAGTTTAATATATAATAAAAACAAATACATACAACTACCCATGGAAATCGGGACCATACAATACCGAAACACCAAGAGAGAGCCCAAGTACTGACAACGTACCATTTCAATTTGTCTACCGGTAATATGACTATAGGGCATTGTAGGAAAGATCTGCAGTCCAACTTTGCTATACAAAAAATCATATCTACACTGGCAAAATTGTTAATCAGCCTGAATTTTTTGTGCTACAAGCCAATTCTAACATAAAGCTGGCATGCACATAGTTAAGCCCAATCAATATCCTCAAAACAGTCATGGGTGTCATATGGTGTTATATGTCCCTCCTCACCAACTCCACCACAGTGAATACAGGGAGCTGCTTATGCATTATCAAGAGATTCCTGAACATATTGGGAGACATTGAGGGCTTCATTTATGAGGCACCTTGCGCCGCCGGAACGTCACTTTTTGTGACATTTCGTGGCGCAAGAGCCTGCTCCATATTAACGTGGCAGCACTAAGCCACTTTGTTTGGCTTAATGAAGCCTCGTAAATATGGCTCCCTTTAACGCAGTTTCCTGTGTTAAAGGGGCGTGCAAGGGGTGTTTCTGGGGATGTTCCCAGCAACATCCATGGCTTTTTGACTCTGCCCCAGATTTACGAGAAATCGTAAATCTGAGGCAGCACCAAAAACGTACAGCTCCCCGTGGGAGGCACAACAAGGAGAAATATCTTTATTTCTCCTCGTTTTTCCTTTTTGTATGTGTGCTGCATTCTGCAGCATACACAGAAAGAGGAAAAAGCCTGAGTGTACCCGCATTTCCTTTGTCCAACTAAAGTTATGTAAACAGATCTTCCGAAATCACAAAATACAGCTCACCTTCATGCTTAAATGACTTCTGCATTGCCTATTGTGAGCATGACTTCTATGTTCAACATGAAAAGCAAAGATTCTCAGAAACAGTTGAACACACTACACAATAGAGTCAAATCACCCAGACTATTGCCTTCTTGGTAGGTGAAGGGCTTACACCCGCCCTTGTCAACTCGATTCTTTACTGTCACACCATTATGTTGCGAACCATTGTCATAAGTACAGTTTGCTGACTTGTAGGGCTGTCTAGATTTATGTTACAGGAACTAGCAAAAATTGAACTATGGGAGCTCGATGCCACGTGACATATGGTGAACTTTCCATACATAGCATTAAAGTGTGTTAGCTCAGCATGGCAAATATAGCACAGGGCATTCTTCTGTTATTACAACACAATTCAATGAAAAGCACATATATCTTTCCGTGCCCCTCTTGCCTGGCCACTGTTCATGTCAAAGGACTCCCTCAACCCATGTCACATGGGCAAACTGTAGGAAAGTAGGATCTGCCTCTTATGGTTACCCCCACTTTTTGCTTCATGTAACACTATTTTTGACTAGTCTAACTGGGATCGTGCTAATCAGGACCCCAGTCTATCTGCTTTCTCCCTAAACTGATATGTCATTTACTTAGGTGCACTCCAGATTGGAAACTGGGGTACCCTTGTCAGTCCCTAGTATATGGTACCCATGTACCCAGGGCATAGGTACCCCAGAGGCCTCCCATGGGCTGAAGCATGTATTATGCCACCCATGAGAGGCCATGCAAAATGGAACTACAAGCCTGCCATTGCAGCCTGTGTAAGTTGGTGCATGCGGTTACCGGTGTGGGAGGTATGATTCCACCCCTCAGAGACGAGCTTTGTGAGGTCCCTGGTGTTCCCGGTACCAGCCTTCTACTCCCGGGCAGCCCAAAAGGGTTGCTGCCGACCAAAGACACGTTTCTGCCCTCCTGCTGCTGAGCCAAGCTCGAGCAGGGGAAGGCAGAACAATAGGCATCCTGTCACAGGGAGGTGTGACCACCTCCCAGATAGGATTTAGTGTATTAGGCCTGGGTGGGTGCGCTTGCCAGCGACCGAAAGTCTGCATGAGGGGCACATTTGGTGTCCCTGTGCATAGTCCAGTTCAAACCAGTCCTGAGAGCCGTTGGCTCCTGCTCTGGCGTGAAACTGGACAAAGGACATGGGAGTAACTTCCCCACTGTCCAGACCCTCCCCTGGGAGGGTCCCCTGAATCTGGCCAACCCTCTCCCATGGGTACAACAGGTCTTGGCTGTAGGACCCTAGATTCGATGTGGACAAGATTCTGAACCAGAAACCACTGAACTTCGACCATCTGGACACTCTGGACTTTGCTGGACTTCGTTTGGGCCCGACTTCATCTCCCTCTCAGTCTGAAGCATCGTCTGTGCCCGTGCACCATACAGGACCTGTGGAGCATCAGGGACAACTGACGATATCTCCCTTGGAGTGAAGGAGTCACTCCCCTGCAACCGCAGGCACCACATCACTACTGACTGGTCTGTTGATCCTGGGCTCCTCTGAACTCCAAAGGCTTCAGCAACAAAGGAGATGGGTTTCTATATTTTTCAAGGTCCAAGCTGCTCTCTCACTAAGTTTGAGGCCAGAATCCCTCGTGGGGGCTGTAATACCCGTAACCATGTGCACTGCGTACTTTTGCAAGTGCATATGCTTGTTGGCATTTCTAGAACAAGTGCACTGGGCTCCAAGTATCCCCAACCTCTACCAACATTTTCTACAAAGAACTCTGGCCTCCTCACACCGAGTGCTCTGTGGGCTGCTGCTTTGTGAAACTGCTTGAGGTCTCCTCGCGACTCCTATGTCTCCAGCCTGTGGGTCCCCTTGAGGGTCACCACTGCTTTTCTAGGGCTCCCCTGGTTGCTCCAGGCTGGCCCTGACTTCCCTGTGTTTGGTGAGTCTCCTGGACCTTGCTAGTCCGAACCGTAACCTTCCTTGACCTTCTGCATGGGTTGCAGCTGCCAAGGCTTGTTGGTGCTCCTGCCAGACACCGACCCCGCAGCACTCGACAACCTTTGTGGGTCAGCTAGTATCCAGCTCCTGGTCACCCTCGACATCTCCTGGTCCCTTTGGCTGCAGAGTCAAGAACCCCCTCAATGCACCTGAAGCACCCAACAACGGTTGGGCATTCGTCTACCGAGCCCCTGGTCACTCCTGAGTGACCCAGACTCTGTCCCCTCTGCTTTCAGGTACTCTTCCACAAGAATCCACCTTTGGATTCCAACGGACACTTTTCCTCCTTCCAGCAGTGGCTCTTCTTCGAAGTCCTCCATTGAGTTCAACGGCGGTTTCCGACACCACTTCAGCCCTATATGCACCCGGCTTCCCTGGGATAGGTAACTCTGGTACTATGGTATCCACGGGTGGGGTAGCTCTCCAACCTCCTAAGTTCCATGGGGTTTCTTCGAAGTCCACTTGGAAGGGTCCTTAAACTTTAAAACTGCAACCGTGACTCTCCCATAGAATTGTACGGCGCACGCGGTCGTGTTCCCACATTGCACCCGTCCTCCATGGGGTCCCTACTTACTCACCTTGGGTGGTTCCTTGGGGTCCCAGCGATTCTACATCCTCTAGACACTGTCTTGACTCAAGTCGTGGTTCTTATACATGGTCTGGTCTCCCGCTGGAGCCCACTGTGTATTAGTGCTATTTACTATTGTTTCTGTGCTACAGTATTGTGTGCTTTGTGAGTATCTTCGTGTAGAAGATACTGTGTCGTACTTAGAGTGTGCTATATTAAAAAATACATATTTTTATAACTACTATGTGGTTCTCCTTTCATTTAACCAATATTATAAGGTTGCATTCTGGTCAAAACAAGCTGCTTAACATTCCTTCAAGACTAAGCCTGAAGGCTGCTCTACACAGCTACCACTTGGATAGCTTTCTAAGGTTATCTTTGACCTCTTAAATCACCATAAGGGTTGTTTGGACTGGTACAGGGTGCCCACTTTAATTAGTGGACAGCATATACCAGGCCAACTTCTCACACAAACACACATATTCTTGCCAAAGCTGCAATGTGGATGCTTGTCATATGAGTCCACACATAATAACGCATCATCATGTGCACGTGCTGCACTGTCAAATGTACACACACACATATCACTTCACATAACTTGCTGCCATTGTAGTGAGCCCCAATGTGCCTGAGGAATCTGGAAGTTGTGCTCATATGATAAAACATCTTTGTAAATACACACACTAGTGCGTGAGCTGAATCTCAGCAAACACACAAGAAGAAATTGAACAATCCCAAAACTTTAAAATATACTGTATGCGTGAAATGAAATTGGCAGGATATTTGATTTTTGAAAGCACGTAATGCACATGTAATTTGTGATCCGATGCGATATCCATTACCACTGTGCTTGTTTATTCTTCTGGGAGCTCTAAAGAATCCACAAGGAAAATACGTAGAAAACAGCACCATAGAAGGAGCCTATTGCTTACTGAAAACCACTGACCCTTGTCTATTCTGAACTGGGATCAGGCCCTCGTGTGCAGAAAAGAGCAGTTGGATACAATCCATGTGGAGAAGATGTTTGTGGTGCTGTTATTAAGGAAGTGTCATGAAATGTGAAACAAACAAAGGCATAATAATGAATCTAGTGTGTGAGTAACATGAACTTAATTAACCAGTGGCATACTGCAATTCCCACCCCTCCCCGGAGACCAATCCTGTACATCAGCAGCATTGCCCTTTAGCAATCCAAACAAACACATTATGCAACCTCATGCAAACTCGTGCTACCTCGTTCCTTCAGTTGAACAAATCCAGTTTCCCTCCACATCCAATGTTCAATCATTCCCATGCTGCATTATCCCATCACCTTCCTATTCACAAAAGACCAGCATAACTACATTTTACCACATCCTCGACCCCAGCAAGTGCAGTGAACCTTTCTACATAGCACAGCCTCATCCTTTCCACAAACCTGACAAGGAGCCACACTGTAGCTACTTTTGCTCTTTAGCTTACTGTCTGTTACAGTTGTTATGCATGCATTTAGTCTCTTTGACGGCTGTAGAAACATTTGTGTACAGTGGCGTGAAAAGGATGGTTAGTGGGTTGAAATGCACTACCGTTCTTTAAAATGGATCAATCCGGGGAAGGCTAATTTTCTGCCTTTCCAGTAGCGGAACTAGCTTTTCAAAGGAAGCACAATTGATGTAATTTCCAGCAGAAGTGGTTGGCACATAGTCCCAAAGTTTGCTGACAGCCCACTGACGTCTTCACATAGCGTATCTTGCTGACATTCCTGGTTGGCACAACATTGCGCTGGAGAACTGTTTCTAACTATACTTGGTCACCTGCTTCTAGGTTGTGGTCCCACTTAGACAACTGCTCATTGGTTCTAAAGATTGCTTGACTGACAGAAATAAGATGTGGTACATGTATGAAAAGTGCTAATGCTGTAGCAGTTGATGTATCTACACCTGGTACGGGAGCTGGAAATTAATTGGTGGGCAATCTTTTCGACCATCAACTTCACTCATTGTTGCTGCCTCACCTGGGAGGTGGAGTGGCTTCCAGATGACCAATGACCTCTTCAGACACAAGAGTTAGGATGTGCCTTGGATGGAAATGTTGAAGCACATGATATTTTATCTAGAAAGGAATGATCAAAGACGTGCTTGTGTTTGCTTTTTGCGAAGCTTTGTTAATGTTGGGGTCAACTGTTCAGAGACTTCGCGTTCTAGTGAATCATACGTGGTCAATATCAAGGTGCACTATACCCTGTGTATCTCCTTCATTGGGATATGGCTACCAGTGGCTCGTGGTATACATATGGTGTTGTTTCACTGTGTAACAAATGGGCTATAAACAACATTGAACTTACGCCTAGCAGATTTAGATGTTCCTCCTCCCTCAATACCTTCTTCAATGCCTTCTTCCCATTCTGTTACATCTGTACAATCCTCAAAGATAAATGCCCTTCCTTCAAAAAGCAAGGGAGCATCGAGGTGAAGCAGCCACTCCAGTTACTAGGCTCGATGTTTGAGGTGATGGAGGATCTCAAAGCTCCCATTGCCACAATGGGCCAATTGCTATTGGGAATACACCCTTTCTTTGGGAAGACTGGGAAGACAAAGGGATAATTGATGTGGAGCAGTTGATTATTGTTGGAACCCTTAAATCTTTTGCAGACCTCTAGACAGAAATTCACTCCCCAAGGTACCAGTTTTGGAGGTACATGCAATTGAGTCGTTGTCTTCAAGGCCAACTAAGGAACCCAACCATGCCAACTGACTTCTACTTCCTTGCATAACTATTTGGTGTGCTTGGGGCATATAAAAACTGATCTTAGGGCTATATGACTTCCTGATTTCAAATCTCTTCTCTAACCCAACAGGAGGACACATGCAATGCAGATGGCAAGGGCGAGCACAAATGACTTATTTAACAAAGGACTGGTCACATCTCATGCAGACCCACCACAGAGGTCTTGGAGAGGAGGTCTTAAGTTAAGCTTCTTTAAGATTCTGCAGCACTGGCATTGTACTCCTGATAAACTCTTTAAGGTGATACTGGCATCCTTCTCTGAATGTTGGCGCTGTAGACAGCTGGGAGGAGATATTCTGCATATCTATGCAACAATGCTGCAACCAAATCTTGTGTAATATTAGGGAAAACAGTAATCTTGCTTTTACCCCACAGCCACACTGACCAGTCAGAAACAACAGCTTGAAGTCTTAAACAAGGCTACAGTCCTTCAAGACATAGATATTCCGCTCAGGTCAGCAACAACTGCTTAACAAGTCTATCACATAGCTGTAGTACCTCATGTCGCTTCTAGATGTCTCTCTAGTGTCAGGTGCAATTTCTTCAAATGCCCTTCACAATGCTGAGGGAGGTGTGGCTTCAACAGAAAAAACGTACATATGCACTTTTGCTGCCCTGAATGAATTATGCTTGTTTTCTATAAGTAAAAATGCCATGACGGTTTATGATGATGAGTCACTAGTGCAACTTGTTTTGATTACTTTGGAACCTTGTGGTGTCATCTTAATAAACATGCATACAGGAATGAAAGTGCCTTCAATCTTATTCTTAGCAAACTGGTTTTTGAGTGGAGCTATGCTTGTGTGTCAATAGTTATAGCTGCTTATGTTGAAGGCAGCCCTATGCTTTGTCCTAGTATAGGAAGAAACAAAATGGCAGTGCTAGTTGAATAAAGCAATAGGTAAAGATATTAAATGTTATATACACTACGTGTGTATGTGTGGGGGATTTTTGTAGCACAAACCTAGCCAAAAGGGAGTATTTAATCAAAATATTAATATGCTTACTCTAGTTTTGGATTTAAAAATATTTTAGAAGTTACGATTTTGATAAAACTAGCATACATGTTTAAAGCTACCCTGGAACCGGTCGTCTAATGCAATCTCTACAAAGCCATTTGAAATAGAAATATTTTAAGACAAAAGAAGTGATCTTTAGGTTTGTGAAAGGAGTGTTTCAGCTCCGACTGCAAGCACAATGCATGTGTATCAGATGAAGAGTGCAAATATTAACTTACAAGGAAAACATGCTCTGTCACCTTTTATGGGGTTGATAGTGTGTTCATGCCCTCATCGGCTGCTACTCCGGTAAGGCAGAGGAGCGTCGCCCCACTGCTCACGAGCAGTGTAAAATAAAAAATAAAATGATAATAACTGAAGTTATTATCATTTCATTTTTAGTATCATCAGGTTAGGGCGGGGCTCGGCTCCCCTGACGTCGGGGAGGAGGCGTGGTTGCTGCACTCTAAAGTGTGCATGACACTTTGGCCAGCCCCCTTGGGCTGGCCAAAATGTCATGCGCACTTTGCATGTTCTCCACCCAGGCTGCCTTATTTTATTTGTACCTCCCCCCCGCCCCGCCACCCCCATACCATACTGGCCACCACTGCATGCCCTGGCCTCTCTGCCCAGTGCCATGAAGTAGCTGAAGCTTTAGCATATAATATCAATGCTTTTTGCACTGGAGACCGTTACAGGACACCCTGTGCTGCTGCCATGTAGGGAAATCATGCGTGTCTCTGCTGCCCTACTGTTAGTGCTGGTGGGTGTAGGATTGAGGGGAGGAGGCCTGCACCATTGTCGGTGCTGGTATGCGTAGCACTGGGTGTAGTAGGTCTGTCCCAGTGTTAGTGCTGGGGTGTGTAAGATTGGGTGTAGTAGGCCTGTCCCAGTGTTGGTGCTGGTGTATATAGGATTGGAGGAAGTGTGCGTTGCCTGTGTTTTTTATGATGCTGAGTGTTGACCTCAATGAATCTCTTGCTGCTTTGTGAAAAGTTTCATAGGCCTGCTGATTGTGTGTGTGGCTTCAAAGCTCAAGCCAGGACCCTGGCTAATTTTTAAAATATACGACAGAGGCGCTTTTCCAACTCTACATTAGAGGTAAGGATCCTCTATGTAATCATTTTAACCTTAATTTGGTCGATACCGATTATGTCTGGGCAAACTGCCACTATGCTTGCTCTTTGGACTTGGTGCAAGATAAACCCACTCAAGAACTGAGCGACCCCCCTCCTATGTCTCAGCCAATTTGGATTACTAAACGAAATTGTATTTTGCAAAACACAAGATCAGCAATCAAGCACAAATATGAACTCTTTGACTATCTGGACTCGTATACTCCTGACATCTGTTTTTTAACTAAAACCTGGGCTGATAAGTTTATAGACCCAGATAAAGTGACCACTCTCCCTGCAGGCTATGTTATTTCTAGGTAGGATCGAGAGGAAAAATGAAGCAGGGTTTGGCAGTAATTTATAGGGACAACCTTGATATTAAGTATGAACCTCTTGCTTTGATCGGTGCTGAAGCTCTTGCATTCAACTGTAAATGAAACCATAACACTATGCTTTATGGTTTATTGATTTACCGCCCACCTGGCCCAAGAGCAAAATTTCTTGAAGCCCTCAGTGGCTTTTGGTAACTAGCATACAATATGTTAACTATACTATCTTAGGAGATTTCAATTTTCATTTAGAAGATCAGGCTAATAAAGATTCTAAGATGCTAATTAACAACATGTCCAATTTTGACCTAAGTTGTTAGTTAACACTCTCACTCACATTGTGAGACATACTCTTGACACTGTTTTTTTCCAACTACCCGACTTGCAGATTGAGGACATTCTCCCGGTCACCTAGTCATATCATATGGTTGTAAAGTTTAGTATTCTTACTCCTTTTACCAAGTGGAGAGGGACAAATGTGGTACATCTAAATCTGTACGATCCTGGAATAAAGTTGACAGAAAGGAATTATCGGAGATTTTAGAATCATTTTATACAGGCGAAGCAAATAAAACTGCACCCAACTTTTCTACCTGGATTAAGGAGGCAGCCAATAAATTGCCATCACTTAAAGTAGCCAAAGCCATAGAACATGCCCTACAGCTGGTTGGTATTGCCGAAGCTTAAGGAATTAAAAAGAAGCTGTTGGCGACAGGAAAACAGTTGGAGGAGCAGCTACTCACCAGCTGAGAAGACTAAGTATAATCATCTTATTTTAGACTATAAATTAGAGATAAAAGCTGAAAAAAGTGAAATTCTTAACTGAAAAAATTAAATCAGCAAGTACCTTCTCTAAGGAACTTTTTAGAGCAGTTCAGCTGGTCTCACGCCCCCTAATGCTAATAACTTTGTCCCTATGCAAAATGTATGTGATAACCTAACTAACTTTTTTAAGAACAAAGTGGAGGCGGCCTACAGGGACTTCAAGGTAGGTCATGGGGATGATTCCTCATTCCCTGGTTTTACCCCCTCGAACGATTCCTCATTCCCTGGTGTTATCGCCTCGGATGACAGCCACCCAGCTCTTTGTAACTTTCCGCCTCTCACAATAGAAAAGGTAGTGGAGTTGATAAAACTGACTAGGTCCTAAGTCAGGGGCGCGATCAGATCCCTGCCCCTCGAAAATGTTTCAAGACCTTGCTGGCATTTTAGGTACTCCCCTACAACATTACTGAATAACATCTTAAATGTTGAGAGCTTTCCTTTTAGAATGGAAAAAGCATAAATTCTACTTAAAAACCCATCCCTAGATCCAAATGAAGATAATAACTATTGCCCCATCCACTAAAATTCTGGAGCGACACCTGAACTCGGTTCTCTCTGAATTTTTAGAGCAGAATAACATCTTAGATGGAACCCAATGTGGCTTTAGGAACTCATTCAGCACAGAATCTGCACTGCTGGTGGCTAATGAAGAGATCCCTATCATCATGGATAATGGGGGAAAGGCTGCGGTGGTCCTTTTGGACCTATTTGCAGCCTTTGATACGGTCAGCCATAAGGTCCTGAAATAGCATTTAGTGGAGATAGATATTGGAGGTGCAGCCCTTAATCTGCTGGAGTCTTTTCTTAGTAACAAAGTGCAGTCAGTCTCTTTCGGAGACTATACCTCCAGTTCCTTCTCCTTGCCATGTGGGGTTCCACAAGGGTCCTCGGGGAGACGGCGGAGATAAGTGCAGCTTTGATTCACAATGCACTGAGAGTGCCCCTGCCTGTCAATCGTGAATACACCGCAATCCTGCTCGGCGGGCTGACAACTCCACTCGGCTGCTGCCGCCATCTTAGACTGCCGAGATCATATTGCCAGCGGTAGCAGAGACTAAGTGCCACTAACGGCGTCATATAGCCTGAGGCCCCGCCGCTTGGCCGCTTCCCGCGCCGGAGGCCTAGCGCACACAGCACACAGCTGCCGCACCCTGCAAACACTGGATTCCAGACGTCCAACAAGTGGCTGCCTTGGAATGTCCGGACCGAGACCCTGATCAACGGCGCTCGTCGCGAGTGAAGACTTACACTGGCAATCCCCCTTTCTGCAGAAGGGCGCCCTACGATTCACCACTTGATACCCAGTTGACCCCCTGGCGGCTCGACAAGACCCAGATGCCCTCCGGGGCGCCTTTGGTGCAGGGGATCCTTCATATTGCTGCGCACTTATAAGTGCATGCCCCGGCGGGGGCGTTCCATCGGCACAGTGAGCACCTCCTCAGCGCAGTGCGGAGCGCAGAGCTGATCGCAGTCTGCACTGGCTAAGGGCCACGAACATTCCTTCCGTACACTACGCCGCTGGCATTCTCTACCAAACTCTTCGAATGGTGTATTGGTACCTCGGGACATTGAACAGCGCCTGACCACTGGGAATACCTCTCGAGTTCTCGTCCCGCACTCCTGGTTTGTCCGCCCACCTACATTATGGGACGCACCGATGCCAAACAATCCAAAATCCCTTTTGCAACGCGCAAAACACCCATGTCTAACTCGGCGGAGCATACAGACTCGGATACTGCAGACACGCCGGAGGAGGACTGGAAAGCGCTCCTACTTGGCATGAAGCAAAGCCTCACATCCATAGAGGCCAAAATAGACACGATGAACATCCGGATAGACTCTGTGGTTACGAAACTGGATCAACATGAGCAACGCCTTAAAGAAGCAGAAACCAGGGTGTCTGACCTAGAAGACGGCGCCGCTGAGAGCAGGGGCCAGATATCACAGATGGATAAGCTGCTCAAGATCATTGCTGATAAGAACGAAGATTTAGAGGCCCGTTCCCGGAGAAACAACGTCCGCATCCTTGGCCTAGCAGAGTCAACCAATACAGGCCGTATGGAAGACTTTATTGAGAAGCTGGTTGTGGATCTGTTCGGCAGGGAACCCTTCTTGGCGCATCTCACGGTGGAGAGAGCACATAGATCCCTGGCAGCTCGTCCACCCCCTGGGGCGCCACCACGACCCGTGATAGTCCGATTTTTAAACTATCGTGACAGAGATGCGGTCCTACGCCTGGCGCGTGAAAAGAGGCAAGTTCACTACGACAATACTACACTGGCATTTTTCCCGGATTTTACTCAGACAGTACAGGACGCCAGACGAAAATTCGCTGTATTCAAGAAAAAGTTCCAAGCGCAAGAAATCCCTTACGCCATGATGTATCCGGCGAAATTGAAGATAACACATCACGGGAGACAACACTACTTTCAGAACCCGCAGCAGGCTGAGGACTACCTCAAACAAAATCGTCGTGCAACATCCAAGGACGCAGACGCCCACGGGCGCTCCAAGTCACATTCACCTCTATCGAAACCAGACTGAGGCGCATACTTTACAATGGAACATTTGGGACTCTCGATCGTGGACTGGCTCTGAGGAACTGACCTGCATTGGTGAAGTATAGACATAACTAATGTTTTGTAAAAAGTCCTGCTCGGCCACTTACCTCCGTCCCACCTTCATATCGGTGGGTGTAAGTATGGAGGAGAGTGGGCAGGTCGTGGGCCCCTAGTGACGTCCCTACGAGGGCGAACCCCCGAATTTCCACTAAGGAGGGAAAGTTAGAGTTGAGCAATGGGTTCTTTTTGGGGGGGGAGGGTACAAATGCTCGGCAAGTTGGGGAAGCTGATGTGGGTGGAGGGGGGATGTTACATTCCTGTAGAGAGGAAACATGTCCAGTTGACTATGGTTCACAACATATGGCTATACACAGATTATAATAGAAGTAGGAATGTTAGACAACACACGGAATCTTAACAGCTTTAAGGTGACATCATGGAATGTACGGGGTCTGAATAACCCTAGAAAAAAAAGGCAGATATTGGGTTACTTAGATAGACATCACATCACAATTGCTATGCTGCAGGAAACGCACCTACACCCCGGAACTACACCTCAGTTTGCTTCGAGATGGGCCTCACACCGCTGTTTTGCGTCATATTCTGGATACTCCCGGGGTGTAGCCATTTTAATTAAGAGAGGGGTGGCGTTTGCCCTCAGTGGGTCGGAAACTGACGCTAATGGTAGGTACTGCCTGGTTTGGGGGAGGCTTCACTCCTACGACGTGACATTCGCCAATTACTAAGGCCCCAATACCGACGACCCTCATGCTCTTCTCCTGTTATGGAGTAAAATTCAGACGATTGGCACTACCTACGTCATATGGGGGGGTGATTTTAATACAACGATACAACCCCGAATGGACAGATCCCGAGTCTCCCCAATGCACTTCACGACCACGCAAAAACACTGACAGACATCATAGACACCAACTACTTAATCGACTCTTGGCGGTATAAACACCCAACGCTGCGGGAAGGTACACATTGTTCAGCGGTCCACTCAACATGGGCTAGGCTGGATTATCTGATTGTATCTGTGGGAATGACTCACTGGCTAAGGCACGTAACCCATCTGGCCCGTACGTATTCTGACCATTCCCCTGTTGTAGCGGAACTACAGGCCCCCCTGAATCCCTCTCCATACAATAGCTGGCGCCTCAACCCACTGCACCTTCAGGACACTGTATTCAAGTCTGAAATAGAACAAGACATTCAGGATTTTTTCGAGCGCAATGCGAAATCAGTCTCCAGTATCACAACAGTATGGGAGGCATTCAAAGTCACGGCCCGGGGCTGGTGTATATCTAAAGGAGGGGGCATCCTCAAAACGCTGCGTAACGACCTACACAAATTGGAAGGGGAACTCAAGATACTAGAAGGAGACCTCAACTCCAGTTCCGATGGCAATGAAATCAGGGCCACCATGCGAGACAAGCTCACTGAATACGAGTTAATTGCAGACAAGGAAAGTAAATTTCGTGGGAAACCACATATGGCGAGGGTTTATGGTGAAGGAGATCGTCCAGGGAAAGCTCTAGCAGGCGCGACTAGGCCCCCCAAATTCTCCAACTATATAACGGAAATACAAGATGCACAGGGCAATGCACACCGGAATCTCCCTGATCAACTGAACACGTTTTCAAGAATATTATAGCACCCTCTACTCTTCCCAAAGGGGCACCCCGCTTGATTTGCCGCATTATTTTGAGGATACTGCCCTAGCCTGGTTGGGAGATACCCAGCGACAATTCTTGAGTTTAGACTTAGAACTTGACGAGATTACTGAAGCCATAATGCAGATGAAATCGGGACGGGCGCCGAAATCTGACGGACTACCGATAAAATTCTATAAAACGTACGCTTCGCTTTTAGCTCCCATCCTGAAGGAGGTGTTCTATGTGGCATTAGAGGAGGGCTGCTTACCCAGAACTATGCGCGAGGCCCTCATAGCCTCACTGTTAAAACCCGGTAAATCTCCAATCCACTGCGACTCGTACCGGCCCCTCTCCCTGCTAAACTGCGATACTAAAATATTAGCAAAAGTCCTGGGGACCCGACTTAATCTACTGATGGAGCGACTTGTACTACCTGACCAGGCAGGATTCATCCCAAACCGCGCCACATCGCACAATCTCAGAACCCTGGCTGCGGTGCTGCAGGACATAGACCCGAACAGCTCGACGGTGGCGGTATTCCTTGACGCCACCAAAGCGTTCGATTCTTTAGAATGGGACTACCTGCTGGGTACTTTGGGGTATATGGGGATGCCTTCCACCTTTCTTAACTGGGTACAGCTGCTATATAGCCAACCAATAGCTTCAGTACTCCTGAATGGCGCCAAGTCCTCCACCTTTACTATTTCCAGGGGCACGCGTCAAGGCTGCCCATTATCCCCAATTTTATTTGCTTTAGCTATAGAACCCTTAGCGGCAAAACTTCGGCAACATCATAATGACAAAGCATTGATCTACCCGACTAGACAACTACTTATCTCTCTATATGCAGATGATATGACACTGTACGTCAACAGGCCCCACGACAATCTCAATCCGATTTTACGGGAGATCATCAAATTTGGCGCCATATCCGGAATACAAATAAATTGGTCTAAGTCTGCGGTATTCCCCCTCACGGATAATACCCCGTCACAACAATTAGATTACCCACTAGTCTGGGAAACAGACGAGCTGAAATACCTGGGCATATGTATCACCAGGAATAGGGATACACTGATGAGAATTAATTACGGTACAGCCATAGATAAGATAACTGACACTATTACCAAGTGGTTACGGCTTCCACTCTCCATGGCGGGGAGGATCTCTCTTATCAAAATGGTATTGCTGCCCAAATTGTTATACCTCTTCATTAATATACCATATCACCCAGGGAGCTTCTTCTTTCGTACTCTCAGGACTCAACTAACGAGGCTTATATGGGGAGGAAAACAGGCACGGCTCAACCAAAATACGCTGATGCTGCCATACCATCAGGGAGGGTATGATGTCCCCAATTTTGAAGTTTATTATTACTGCGCACAGGCCCATTTCGCGATGCATTGGTTCCATCCACCACCCTTTATGCCTCACCTGGCGGTGGAAGACGGGTATATGACTCCGACCCCCCCGGCATGCTATCTATTTACAACAGTGAAGGAGCGGGAGCGGGATCCGTCCACCGTAGACTGCACCATAATAGCGTGGCGGCAGATTGCTTGCAAGTTAGAGCAACCAATGCTATACTCACCTAGGGTGCCCCTGCTGCGTAATCCCTTACTGCAAGTTACCTGTGAGGGGATATGTCGGAAGATGTTAGTGGGTCTCGGCTACCATACCTGGGGAGACCTCTAAATTGGAGGACAGTTCCGCTCCAAGGACCAGTTCTTTGGAGCGCGCCTGCCCACGACAATGGACACATTTATATACACTCGACTCCGACAAAGTGTGAAGGCAGCAACCCCTGCTTTTCCCGGCGAGCCAGACACACTTGCACCCCTGCATGCCTTGCTACAGGGTGAGGCCCCCCGTCATGTCATATCCCTTTTGTACAAACATACACAGAATGCACCAATCCCTCCTACTCTACGAGCCAGACAGGAATGGGATAAAGATCTAAATGTCCAGTTAACTGATGACCAATGGGAACTTAGTTGCACACAGACGACAGCAATCACAGGCAATAGTAGGCTGCGCCTCATTCATTTTAAATTCCTGCACCGTTTGTACCATACCCCGACTAAACTACACAGATTCCACCTCAGGGACAATGACCAATGTGCGCGATGCGGGAGGGAGGGAGCGGGCTTCCTGCATTTAGCGTGGAGCTGCCCCCAGGTAGCAACTTACTGGACACAGACATTTGAAAGACTATCGACCATGATTGGGGTTCAAATAACTCCGTGCCCCCTCATAGCTCTTTTGGGACTATCCCAGGGAATAAACACAGTACATAAAAAATTCCTGGCAATGGGCTTATTATTGGCGAAACGTCAGGTGGCGTGCAAATGGGGGAGAGGCCGGGCTCCCAAGTTTAAAGATTGGCTACACACTATGGCTACTTGGCAAGATCATATGCATTATTATGCAGACCTATTACCTATTAAGTCACGCCCAAAAAACATCTGGGGTCCGCTCACCTCCTACCTACTGGCGCAGGAGGGGAATCAGGAGGGGGACCAAGTGGATGTAAGCCAAACAACGGAGGACAAAGCCAGGCCCACGACTCGGTCCCAGATCCCACTGGGGGAACAATAATCCTGCACTGAGGAAACACCACGTGAATAAAACCATACACCAATTGCACAAAGGCCTCAACTTTATAGCCATTGGGGTGGGTGCAGCTACTGCTGATACAGATCTTAGCTATGTTTGTGATGTCTCTATCATGCGTATCATTACGACCTCGTACATGTTGAAGTGTGGCTTGCAATGTATAATATGACTCTCCGCTGTACTGCTAACAATTGGACTGTAGTTCACTGTTTCTGGACCTGTGTCACAGGCATTTGGGGAGGGGAGACTTTTAATGTTATATATATACTGGTACGGGAAGGTGTTACTAAAATGTATGACACTACGTCCTTTAAATTGCGATTTGCATTACACTGATGTACGTACAACTTTTCAATAAAGGTTTTTGAAATTTAAAAAAAAAACTTTCAGAAAACATTTAAAAACCGTACTTTTTCTTTATCTCTGTAACGTTTATGGTTTGGCTTTGCTTTTAGCAGTTTTTTCTTGACAGACGCTAGCGCCAAGACACCTTCGGGCATTCGTCGCCCTCTAACACTAATCAAATCAAATCAAGCTCCATGGAGCTTTGTGCCAAATGGTCCTGTGTATAGGACTCTTGTGTCACCTAATTTCTGATCCAGAAACATGCAGCCTCTGTTTATCCATCACCCTATAACGTGTGCGTGAGCCTCCAGCATCTACCCTGTTTTCCATCTTGTAGAGAGACAAAATACAGCTGGTCGTTGTCGTGGAGATGTAGGCTCATATGATTATACACACACAAGTAGTAAACGTTGACAACGGTCGAATTCATCTTATGTACTATCTCATGGACTATCAGTGAAATTCTCTGTCATACACACTGCTCACTTCCTTTCTCTGGCTGGTTTACACCAAAGGACGTCAGGACTGCAAGGGCAGCTAAATCCCTTTTACTTAGAGCTCACACTATCCTATGCACGCTGTCTCCAGCACACACCAAACACTAAGGCAAGAGCAAATATATAACAACCTGCATCCATATGTAATCCCAATTTTTCGCCATCTCTAATTTTTGCATTCCCAACTTGTATGCATGTAATATAATAATAAAATAAAACATATACATGCAATAAACCAAATACTGCTCCACCTACATGACACATTTCGATTCTGCCAACCTTATACAGAAGCCATCTTGTTATGCTCGTAGGATGTCGATTTGAGGCACGAGACTGCATCTTCAGGTCATATTGTCGGCTATTAAAAGAAGGGCAGCCAGCAACTGCATAGGAAATCAGATTAAAGCTTCCCCTGTTTAGCCAATTTTTCTTCGTCATTCCGCCCCTTCTGGGATGGCAGCAGCACTTGACACCTAGCAGAAAGTATGCCTGCTGACATTATAAACATTCTGAGCTGGGCCTGATCCCTGCTTCATGTGTGTAAATGATCCATGGGAATTTCCTATGAGCTCAGTTCAGAGGACTTCAATAATTTAAGAATTCAGCTAGGATTTTTTCGCTGAAGCCAGCACTGGAATCTGACACCTCCAATCTGCAAAAGAGCAAGCGGCATAAAAAAGCATAAAGCGAGAAGTCTTCAGGGATTCGGTTGCGAAAGAGGTAGATGACAACCGCATATTAAATCAAATATACTCTTCTCTTGCTTTCACTGCGCATAAACTGACAAATCTTCCGACTTTTTTTTACATTTATCAATTTTTGATTGTGAACACAGGGTCGTAGCTACCATTGGTGCAGCGGGTGCTGTGGCACCGGGGCCAGAGACCTGAATGCCAATTGACGCGTGATAATTGCTGTATTTTACCACCCCATCATCAGTGAAAAGTGCCATTCTCCTTGCTTGCACCACGACCCATGGAATCCTTGCTACGATACTGTGTATAAATATGGTATTACACAAGGGAATGAGTTGGTTTTATATAGACAGGAGGGGTAAAATGGAATGTTTTCCCTAGCCTCGGGTGAGTATGCAGATATTTGAACGGGAACTCTCTCCCTGCCGATACCTAATGCCCACAAGATCTACTCATTTTACATAAGAAGCTCTAAACCTTCCTTTTACCTGCTTTCTGAACTGATTTGCATAGTGCTCTTCCCTGTAATGTACCTTACTCTTGCTTTGCTCTTGGTCTAACTTAGCTCCTACTCCTTCACCTGCCTATCCTCACATCCCTTCTTCTTTCCTATCTTCCCACCTCCTACCCTGCCCCTTCTCATCATGCCCCTCCCCTCCTCCCACCTGCTCTTGTCCTATGTCCTTCCAGTCTTCCTCTCCCGACCACCCCGTTTCCCTTCATTTATTTCCATATCCTATCCACCTCCCCATCTTCCTCCACTTCTCTATTCGCTCCTGAAGTTTTTTCCCTCCCCCTAACCCCCACCTCCCCGTTTCCCCTTTTGCCCTCTTCACCCTATTACAGCCTGTCCAGGGTTCCTCCCCCACCCTTCATCCACCTCCTGATCCTTCCTTTGATTGTGTCCCCTTGCATTCTATAATCCTCCCTCTTGCTCTCTACACCTACTCTGCTGCAACTCCCTTACTACTCTGTACTTCACAACCCTCTACTTCTCCCTACTCCCCCTGCTCCTCACTCTTCTTTACTCCTGTTACACATCATCTCCTGCCCCTTTCCACCCCGCGATACTGTGTCCCCCAGTTAGCTGTTCAATGTGCTCTCCCCCACACTATGCCATCTATGTTACTTCCGTTTAATCTCTCACTATTCCTGAATTATTTTCTCAAAGCTTTATGTAATGCAATATAATGTAATACACCTCACTCTACTTGTTGCTCTTGATAGTTAAATTGTGTTTACACCCTTGGGTAGAGCCATACTATAGAAAACTGAAAATAAATCTATGAAAATAAGATGGCCGAACTTTGTTCAACATGGCTCAAATATTGCCGAAGATAAATGGATAGCCTCCAATTTGTAAAGATATGGGTCCAGTCACTCTGATTGTCCAGGACTGTAGGAAGCCGAAGATCTGCAGAATTTAGTGATGTAAGTTTTTTAACAGAAAGCATTGAGTCATTTATAAAAAGTTTAAATATCTCCAGGGCCCCTGGACCAAATGGTCTTGCTTCATCAATGCTGAAAATTACATCCTTTTTTTGGGTACTTGCTGTTAGGCTACTGTTTTATTGGATTCTTCAAGCAGGAATAGTACTTGAATTCTAGTAAAGGAGTATGCTGTAGTCCATCTTTAGAATTGGCTATAGGAAGGATGTAAGAACTACTGGATGTTCACATTGTTGGTCATAGAAGGATAAATATTTGTAAAGTTCTTGACAGAGGTGGGAGGACAATTTCAAATGAGTGCTGCACGACAGAGAATGGGAACACGCTTTAGAATTCCCCCAACAGACATCCAACTCTAGTTTTAAAAACATATAATTTGTTATACTCCACAGAGCGTACCTTTCCTCAGTCCACTTGAACCACTACTTCCCTGATTCGCAGGTGGGCTGCCCGCATTGCCATGCCCCAGACACAGGCTTTGCCCGCATGATATGGTCATGCCCTCTCTACATGAATACTGGAAGTCTGTGCACAGCACCCTACGGGAAGTCATGGAACTACCAGACATACGCACCTGGGAGGCATGCTCCTTCGGCATTTTCAAATTCCGCAAACAACAGAAGGTACGACCCGGCTTCGCATCCCTGACACTCCTCCTTGCCAAGCGCACTCACCCTGAAGTGGCACTCACCAACGGCCCCACTGGTGGCAGAATGGCACAAGGCGGTACGCAACTGGGGTGCAGCTGATGAGGATGCGCATTGCTATGAAAAAGTTTGACACTTGCACAAATGGCCTATCTCCCCCTAATGGGCTATCCTCCTTTCACAGTTCCTACATGGGGTGGGGAATGACGGCCTTCCCCCGTGACTCACATGTGCCACTCTTGCGATCCACCACCTCCGAAATGGGGACCTCACCTGCTGTCTTCATTCCTATGCACTCCTCCACCACAGTACCACCAGTCTCCCTACCTGTCCACATTCATTTCTACACTGCACAGACATGACTTGCCACTGCCTCCTAGTTCATCAACCTATCATCGCCCCAATTCATGGGTTTATCCCCAGATTGCATCAGTGCGGCAGTACACTCCCAACATTTATAGTGACTCATTGACCGAGTTACCACGTACATTGCTGTTTCACATGCACTAGCTTACTTCCTGTTCCGTGTTTTCTTACGCAATGCATTGCTAGTGCTCTATTCTGCTGTGTTTTGTCGTCCTGATGGACTCTGCCAATTGTAACCAAGGACCTCATTTGGGAATAGTCAGGGGTCGCAGCTGTGACCTCTAGCTTGCTCCTATTACTCTTGGCACTTCCTTTGTGACCTCTGGTCTCAGAGGGGGCAAACCCTAGCCTCCTCTGAGTGCAGGGGTCACAAAGGAAGTGCCAGGAGTAAAAGGGAGCAAGCTAGAGGTCACAGCTGCGAACCCTCACCACTCCCAAATGACGTCCATGATTGTAACGGTTGTTCATATAGAAAAACCTAATAATTATATTTTCAAAAAAGTCTATTTGTAAAGTCCTTGTTACATCATATAGTAAAATAGAGGAAAACATTCCTCACTTGTTTCCCAAGCAAGGTTTAGAAGAGTTCTGTGAACAATTGATAATATAACAGAATTCCATTAGTCTGTCCAATCTTAATGGCCAAACCTAACAATTACTTGGCATTTTCTTATCTTCCTGATAGTCTGCCTCGGGATCATTCTATTTTCCAAAATGTGTGACAACTCATGTTCTAATAGATGGTTGATGCAGAACAGTGCTGTTAACTGCCAATCGTATTTTAGGTTAAATTTAGCACTGATATCTTTACTGTAGGAAGGGCCTGGGGTGCTGTGGGTGCTTGCATCCATTTTTTGCCTCCCTGTAGCAGTCTGGTATTACAGAAGGGTCTAAGATGCTTGTAGGACTTATTAGATTGAGTGGACACATATTTTGCACCTGCACAATCCCATTAGAGCAGTGCTTCCCAAACGTTTTAGAACTACAACCCATTTTTCAGAACAACAACCTTTCACAAACCAACTAGCTTTAATGGACACAAGGTGGGTGTTTTAATATTGTAACTAAAGCATCGTGTGGTAGCGCAATGTCATTTACAGACAGCACATTTTTCATTGAAACGGCCACTAAAGTTACACAGCTATACAGTTTTACTAATAAAACTATACTGCATAAAAATGATAATGTGTGGAAATCATGTTTCAGCGAATATTTATTATTTGTACATCACCAAGGGTCTTAATTTGCTGTGCTCCTGTTAAAATCTTTGATTCCATCAGATTTCAGAATTACAAAAACTTGCTTCATTTTTGATTTCCTAACGGCCTAATGTTTGAAGTTCATTTGCAGGTATTTGAATTTTGTTGTGTGTTGTGAAAAATAGCATCCTACTTCCCCCATTCCATGTACCCCAGGAAGATGGTCACTTAATTTACTTTACTTTTCTTTCTCTGACTGCAAAGTGAGAGGAGTTTGTAAACACCACATCCCATGTTAAAAAATAAGCTGAAATTTGTCAGTAGACATAGTTCAACATTTGACCTCAGAGAAGCAAATGCAGCATCTTTATTTATGCTCGGTCTTTGCCCATGCTGATGAATCTGTAATACAGTGTGTGCACTGGGGTCAAGGCATTCCCTCATTTGCACGAGACAACACCACCATCCAGAGAAGAGAATGCTCTAATGTAGTGTTTCCCAAACTGTGGGTCACGACCCAAGCTGATTTTTGGTGGCTCGCGACCAACAGTTTGGGAAGCACTACATTAGAGCATTCTCCCCTCTGGATGGTGGTGGTGTTGTTTCATGCAAATGAGGGAATGCCTTGAACCCGGTGCACACAATGTATTGCAGGTTCATGGGCATGGGCATACAATCTTTTGGAGGCACACTGATGGTGTGCCACATCCCTGTACGGCACCCCTTGGGTGTGGCCACAGGGCTTCTCTCCTATAGATGTATGGAGTCACACACTGCACCTGCCTCTTGGAAGTTCTTTGCTCCATCTCAAAGTGTTCCCAGTCCCTCTGCATTGAAGAATGGACTCTGGGGGGCAGATTTACAAGGACTGGCGCATCTCTGCAAATCAGCAGGGATGCGCCAGAATAGATGCGACACGCAATTCTCCCCTTGCGCCACCACGGATGCGTCACATTTACAATGCGGCGCACCGTGGCGCAAGGATAGGCAGATGCGTGTCGCATCTTGTGGCGTAAGGGCGGCGCATTGCTGGAGTTGTGCCGCAAGCGCGACGCAACTCCAGCAATGCTCAGGGGCCGCCCATACTTAACGTGATGCGTCACTCCTTAACGCCTGCTTCAAGCAGGCGTAAGGGTATGACGCAGCGGCGTCGTAAAACGGACTCAGTGTCACTTTTACGAGGCTTTCCTGCGACGGAACGCCCACACTGCGACGGAACGCCCACATTCAACCTGACGCAGGTTTCATGTGGCGCAGGGCTTTACAACGTGACACATCTCCCTAGATGCGTCACGTTGTAAATAAGTCGCAAAGTGGCGCATGGCAAATGTGTCGCAAGGGGCTTGTAAATCTGCCCCTTGGTTTTCAAACCTCTTGTTCATGTTATTGTGTTACGCTGATCTCAGTGTAGGGGAGAAGTTCACACATGAACTGGGGGCAGTGCATTTTGTATGTAATATGGCACACTGTCCCTGTCTGTATGTAAAGGGATGTGCAGTGCAAACATGGACGGTGCACAATTTTACGCCCCAGGAGTGAATACAATTATAAAGCAATTCCTACTCAACCTCTGCATGTGTGATGTTTATCACAGAACAAAAACTGGCACCGAAAAAACAGAATTATCAGAATGAGGACTATCAGGGACAGTTTTATGTAAATTGGCACAAACAGGGATAGTGTGTTTTTTTGTATGTATTTCTGGCTGGCTTCAGTAAGGAGCAAATATGTACTAGCACTGCAGACAGCACAGCATTGAATGCAGAACGAAAGGAACAGGGATCCCCTGTAGGTGGATGCAGTGTGTGACTTCATCTGCATGCTGGAGGGTCCCTGGGGGACCCATGGGATCCCCACACCACTCTCCAGAGAGGCACCCTGGGGTCATTCCTACTGGGGACTTCTTAATAGTCAGTTTGCACCAGCGCCTGCATCTGTAATATGACACAGGCGCAGGACGGTTCTCTCACTTTCATGGTCATGCCCCCATGTAAATAAGCAAAAGCCCCATAGGGATTAAAAGAGACAAAATACGGGCTAGTAATATAGGGCTGCATTAGCAACTACGGTTCCTTCTTTAACACCAGAGGCCCCCGGAAGGGGCCAAAAAACAGCACAGAAGCCTGGTGCGCCCGAGCTGGACTTTCTGAATAAAGCCCCTGATGCAAATTGGTCCTGGTTTGAAAATGGAATAGAGCATGAGAAAACAAAATAGAATGAGAGGCCATAGTTGCATTCATGTGAAGAGCATGCAATTGTAGACATGGAAGTGAAGACATGTAATGATACTCCAGAAGAACATATTGATTTATTTTGAAAATGAGGCGTGGGCTACGATTAAGTACAGAAAACCTATTTTTGGAAGGACATAATGTCAATCCTAAACTTGACTGCTGAATGTTGAATGATAAATCAAAAGTAAATGCACAACACTGAATTAGATGATTTTAATTTTGAAATGCGAATAACTGGAGACAGGGCACAGTGCTGTTCGTCGGAATGATTTATTTCTTGCATCCCCGACAGGGATATAAAATCAAGGGTTATATCACGGTAAGTGAGCACTGGAAATGCTGATTTAAGACAGCTCTCTTGCCACCGTTTTGGGCTGTCAGGTGTCTTAACTAGTTGAAGACCTGGAACAGTGGAATTTAAGCATCTTAAACAGTGGTAAATGGCTGTTTATCCATGAAATGTAAAGAAAAGTGTAGTTTTTGTCTGGGAATATAACAGCATTTGTTGGCATATTAAAAGTTATTACAGAACACAGCACAATAATATAACATAAACCAAAATAACACTGCATAAGCAGAATAGGGTACAACATAACATGGAAGCCAAAAGAGAATACAACACATCAAACACAGGACAACATACCAACAAAACAATATACTAATAAAGCACAGAAAACAACCCACCACATCAGCACCACAGCAAAATGCAACACAACAAATATACCCCAAAATTATTGTCAAACATTGCCACCTACACACATCTGCTTTCGTGATACCGGGGTAAAAGGAGCTTGCATCAAGTGCTATCTTTCTTAACACCATAGACATATAGCAACGTTAGTCCAAATGTTTTATGATCTAACCCTGAAAGTCAAGTACTGATGTTTAACTAGCTCGATAAACCTCTGATTTAAGTTGAAATAATGATTGAAACGTGCGCGGTATTGGTGCTTGTGAAAAATGAACTAATTTACTAAGTGCAATATTCATCAGTGCCAGTGATTAATGCTTTCATATATGCTTAAATGATATCCTTTTAATCCGGACAGCAAAGTAGATTTTCCTAGTAGAAATATAGAAATGTATTGACCTCATTTATAAATGAACGTCGCGGAGGACGATAGGACAACGGAGGCGTGTTTTCCAAGCACCAATCCCAGCATTTACATTCCAACCATACTTAACCCACCATTCAATGTATGAATTTGCACACGGAATGTTGCTATTAGCCATGGATGCATATATTTTTAACTTACAAAAATGTAGTGAAAATGGAAAGAATTAGATGTTTGTTATGGGGCTTTCATAAATCTGCTGTCGAGCTCGATTACATTGGCAAAAGGCAAAGGATCAGATATGCCATTCCTCATTTGAGTCTGCCCTGGGTATCTCCACTTTACACCCCAAATCTCCGCAATAAAAACAGACATTATGGGCCTATCCCAGCGTTAAAGTGCCGTTATCTGGCCACAGGTACAGAACCAAAATGTAATCCAGACGCTAACTCAGGGAGTTAAATATTTGATATTTGCATAGGTGAAGGAGAAAAAGAACACGGACATGAAACTGACATGGTTGAAATTATGATTGCAGTAGGGAACATCGAATCCTGAATATTGACGGGACAGAGTATCATTACAACAATACCGAGGGACAAAATATCAAAAGGTAAGTGAACAGAAGAAGGTAAGGATTCACTATTCCTAACTTCACATCAACGTACTTTGAAGATATATATATATATATATATATATATATATATATATATATATATATATATATATTATAAGTATGTATTTGTAGAGTTAAGTATAGAAAATGTATAGAAACTTACCTTACTTTCCCAGCCTAGACCAGAGATTATTAAATCAAATTCTAATACACTTATAAACTTTCACAAGATGATTTTACCATCATGAAGGACAGTGAGATATTCTCTGGGTCAGGTATGCAGTCAACTTTAAAAGTTTTTCACATTTTCATTTCATCTACTGATGGCCTAGACTAAATATTAAGGGGCATATTAGCAAGAAGAGGCGATAATCATCGCTAACCTTACTTAGCGTGATTTTTTTTATCGCCGGCTATCGCTGGAATATATTGCCACGCTAACGCTGTATTAACAACGATTAGCGCTATGGCGATGAATATTCCAGCGATAGCGGGGAATGGGCCAACATCGCTGAAAAAACAGCGATGTTGCTTGGAGAAGGGAGAACACCTTGCTGATACGACCCTGTGGTCGTATCAGCATAATCCACCCCCCATGTTAGGTATGGCTAACACCTGCTAATTGCAGGTGTTAAATAAATGGCGATGACCCCGGTTAGCGCGACTTTTCACGTCGCTAACTGGGGCCATGGCCACCTTGCTAATAGGCGATAGGCCTGTTAGCGGGTGTTTCCCAGGTTTGTTCGTCGGAACGCCCACTTTGCATGTCATTAGCGATAAATATCGCTGACATGCAAAGCGGTAAAAACGGGCGCTAATGCCCGCAAACTGTCGCTAACTGCTGTTAGAGACAGTTTGCTGATAGGGCGATATGAATATCGCCGCTTTAGCGGCAAAAAGTGCCGCTAAAGCGGCGATAGTGCCCTTGCTAATATGCCCCTAAATATTTTGATAAAAAGCTAAATACTTAAGAATCTTTCATGAAGTTCACAATGTGCTTGTACATTCTTTTAATTTTGATTTACCACTTGTGGCAAGTAAAATTCCAGATTATTTTTTAATAACCACTGTTCTGTTTTGAGATTATAGAGTAATGCATTCTGACAATGTAAATGTTTTTCTATCACATTTCACACTACGGGAGGAGAATGTGTTTGATTAGATGGAGCAAGGGAGATGCCTATTTTGTCCATGTCTAAAAATAAGATAGATGTTTTAGTGCATTGAACAGGCATATTACATCAATATGTATTGGAAAAACTGTGGGCCTGATTTAGGGTTTGGAGAAATGTTGTGTATCTGTCAGAGTAACAGAGTAAATCACACCGTCGCCATGATGGGCATTCTGTCCCCCAATTCTAGAGAAGTCTACTCCTCTGCAGACATCTTTTAACATTAGCAGGAACCTCCATCATGGCAGTTCCTGTCAATGCTGTAATAGGTTTATGGACAGCTCCATCAAACAGGACAACCGCCCATCAAAAGTTTACTTAGTTTTACTTTTTTCAAAACTAACACGAAATGCAGGAGTTTGTTTTGGGAAAAAGTACAACTAATGTTGTTTTCTTCCATGCTGTGGGGGTCATTTTTAGGTCTCGCCTGAGCCAGCGCTTAGCGCTGCCCTCGGCGAGAGTTTTAGTAAGCGGGTTTTGGAAGTGCAAACAGCAGTGGCTTTTGCTGGCGACCAGCTTGCGTTCACGATAGCGTGCACGCGCGCAACCGCCAGCTTTCAGCGCCCGATCAGGCGCCATCTGTCTTTCCTCTCACTTGATTGCTTTCACGCTCCTCCGCCCCTCCCCTCCCCCGCCGCGTCGCGCTCCTTTCACTTTCGCACGCGGCCAATGCTTGTTTTTTAGTACTTTCAATCAGCTGGCTTTGTTTTGTTTTCTATTTCTTTACTTTTGTTATAGTCGCGGCACCCGCGCTTCACTTTAATGTTAAAAGTAAAGCGCGGGTGCAGATTATAGCAAAAGTAAAGAAATAGAAAAACATCTATTTGTTTACTTTTGCTATAATCGCGGCACTTGCGCTTCACTTTTAATGTTAAAAGTAAAGCGCGGGTGCCGCGATTATAGCAAAAGTAAACAAATAGATGTTTTTGTCTATTTCTTTACTTTTGCTATAATCGCGGCACCCGCGCTTACTTTTAACATTAAAAGTGAAGCGCGGGTGCCATGACTATAACAAAGTAAAGAAATAGAAAAAACATCTATTTCTTTACTTTTGCTATAATTGCGGCACCCGCGTTTCACTTTTGATGTTAAAAGTAAAGCGCGGGTGCCGCGATTATAGCAAAAATAAAGAAATAGATTTTTCTTCTATTTCTTTACTTTTGATTTTGGCTTCCACATTTTAACAAAGTAACCGTGTGATCCTGGGCAAATTACTTCATATCAGTGCTCTTGGCTGCCAGTGGAACACCATGTTACAAACAAGGCCTCGTAAAATGAGCTACATAAAAGAAACATTTACCTAACATTGTGCAAACAAGAAAGGCCACCAAGCTGCGCGCCCAGACATTATGTTAGCAGAAGACGTCACATCACCAAGGACACAGAGCACCAGTGGTGTACTTTTCTTTTATCAATCATTGTTTTCAGATGTGTAGCAACCAACTGCTGCACACACCTGCCCGGTAATATTGTATGTGAAGCGATAATCCATAGCTGTATAATCCTCAGGCCCACGCCGTCTCGCACGCAAAACGTGTTGTTGATCCAGCAAAAACCTGGTCCGAAAGTCTGATTTGCTGATCGCTTAAAAGCCCAGTTGACATACATGATGATGATAAATACAAACCCAATAATTCTCATAGATAGGAGTATCTGTTCTGATCAGCCTGACCATCCTGATATCTAGAAGTTTCTTTCCAATTGAAGAGAGGTACATCCATCTGTGTTCAAAAATATCCAATTAAACCACTCTTGGCAAACTGTTTGTTTCATTCTAGATTTAAACAAGCATTGGCATAGCCAATAGGTCTAGCCTTTGGGACCTTATAAGTGTTTAACCATGCAACAGTTAATGTTGTTGCACCAAGGATATTGTGCTGCATAACTAAATACTTATAAGGTCCCAAAAGCGAGACCTATTGGCTATGCCAATTCTTGTTTAATTTTTACTGTCCCTCAATGCCAGGTTTTACCTGGTGGTGACAGACCAAAAAAAAAAGCAATCCAATGTCCACCTCTAAATTGGGTGGACCATATCGATGACTAGCCTCTGACCGCCCATACTATGTCGGAGATGTAGGGGGAGAATAACAGCAATGAAGCCGGAGTAGGCTCCATCTTTGACATAGTTAAGGTTCACCCAGCCATAATTGAGGCAGGAGGACCGTGAATTTGGCAGAGAGGGTACTCCATCACAGTTGCGAAGGAGTACCCTGTCCAGCATCCTCTAAGTAGCCCCTCTGTTTGAAGTGGTTTGATTCGGGCATTTGGTTCTTAACTACCAGGTTACTAGATGTAAAAAAGTTAGGAAATTCAAGGTTAGAGATTGACATACAATATGCTTTTTAGTGCTGATTAGCTAAAAGGTTTAATACTCATTTTCAGGTGGGTGGCATCCTGATCATGTCTTTAGCAGAATAAAGATTTGAAGGACTGCCCCTTCAAAATATCCATCATATTTCCTGTTTCCTTTGATCAAGGTGATCCATATGGGTTATCACATTCCCGAAAGACAAGGGTTTCTTCTTTTGACTTGGTGACTAATGCCAGCTGTAGGGAAGGCGTGTTCAGATCAGGGCAGTAATAAGTGACACACAAGTAAACAAGCTGTTAAGGTAAGTGGAGGCATTTGTTAGAATGAATCTAGGACCGTCTGATGGTTGGGCACCTGCTGGTGATCTATGATAGATGAAAATAAATATCTGCAGTCTTCAACAGAAAGTCCTGCTTGAGCCATGAGATGCAATGTCAGATGCCTTGACCGGCCATCCATAGACCTGGCATGCACACACACCCCGCAGGACAGAAGAGGAGCCTTTATTTATATTCTAAATTTCACGAACACAACACTATTCAGCTGTATCTAGCGTTGTGATGGTGGGACACTCAATTTCATTTGGGTCTGGTGCTTTGGGCAACCAGCAATTGTGGGATCTTCTGTAGACTGAGGAGACTTAAATATTTAGATTAGGATGTACAAAAAATAGCTAGATTTTATTATTATAGTACTTGTGCATCAATTTCCCTTCTTCTTTCAGCATCTGTGGAATAAAAAGTTGTCTTTACATGCCACATTATAGCAGTATGGTAATTAAATATCTTTAATATTAGCCAACGATATTATATCTAGGCAAAAGAGATTCACGATATTGAGATGATTCATTAGAAAACTGGATGTCTTGCTACCTGAATCAACATTACCTTTGCTTAATGAAAACTCGCAATTGATAAAATAGTATTTTGAGATCATTATGTTTGCTTTAACATTATGACTAAATTAAACTTAATATAAATAATTTTCTTTCACAACCATGTTCATGTTAATGAAGGAATCATCTTGAATTATATACTGCAGTAAAACCCCCGCTGTTGGTTAATGCTTTGAAAAATAGTGGCATAAAACAAACATAAACTAAGAAGGAAGGATTTATATACAGCAATGACAAGTAAACAGCTCTATGAACTATTGTGCTGTGCTCATAAAACACAATTTCATGTTAACGATCCCAAACTCCTGCACAATAAAATGGCACTTGGTTTGTAAAGGAGAAAACGACATTGAGAAAAAAAGAGATTATAAAATGCGTCTCCACTGTATATTTAAAAGTGACACCCAATGTGGTGGCACGTGACCATGTTTATCACAGCGAGATTATGTTTCATTTATGCTATGTCTTGCACCTAAAGATACTATTACAACAGGAAACATGGTGACATTACGATTCACCAAAAGGGAAATAAGCACAATGCGCTTATTGTAATTAAAGAAAATTGGTGTTTATTAATGTTTGCGTCTGAACATTATTGCATCGTAATTAATATACAACGAAATAGAATATCCATGGAAATCACAAGAATAATACAAAAGGTACAGAACGTCTTTTGTGAAACATTTTTTTGGGCTGTGACAGACTTAGTTATAAGAGGAAAAATCATCACTGTTAAACGAATCATTGCTAAAGGAAAATGGTTTGGGGCTGAGTTGTGAGGGCGTTTATGAGTTTGAGTATTAACTTGTTCTTAAAAGATGGGTGGTACCTGACAGGCATAAGGAGTGACCTGCTCTGCACAGGGGCATAGCTTAGCCAGTAAGATTCAGGGAGTGTGAGTCTGAGATTTTCCATCCTTTTCCAAAGTGTACCCTTACCAGCATTGAGCTGGTTGAGGATTAGGTTATTAAATGAATGTAAGGAAAGAATGTTGATTTTTTTGAGAATGTATCGTCATTCTTGAAGCCCTACAGATCTGTCCGCTCATTTTGTGTTGCATAGAAAGAACTTGCTAACAGGCAGTAGAAGATTGGATAAGCTGGGCACATGCTACTGGAAACTGACATCGGTAGGACACTGTTACCTGCACTTTACAGATTCCAATCAAATTAGATAGCCCACAAGGTTATGTGCCTGCTGCAGTGATCTCGCGTAAAAACTTTCAGGTGAAAAGTTCCAAGGACGGTAAAACAACTTGGTGGGCAAATGCGCCTCCTGAACAAAACAAATGTCTGTGATATGTGTGTGAGCCTATGTGTGCACATATTTATATATATGTGTGTGTGTGTCTGTGTGTGTGTGTGTGTCCTTTCAAGGCTGTGCTTTTTATTTTTTAGCTACTTGAAAATTAACATGAGCCTAACTCTCAGGGGCAGTTGACTGCTTTTCAGAGAACTGTAGAAAAAAGTGTGTTCCACTATTTGATGAATGTTCTTTGATAAAAAGAAAGTGAATGTAGATATGCATATTTGCAGCTGAAGGCATGAACTTGCTAGAAAGAGAGCTGGGAAGTATGAAGAGATATATGCGAGGGATGTAAGTCTTGCTACTTTTAATACTTTCTGTTATAAAACATATAAGCATGAAGGGAATGTTGTGTACTTTTGTAAAGCTCATTCCCTCTACATCCCTTCTTCTTCAAAGCAAACAAGAACTACGTCAACAGAGGACTACTGGTATCTAACCATCTGTCTCCTTTTCCATCGTGTCAAAAATGTTTTGACATTATGTATGGGTCCCTAAGAATCCGATCATAAAAAGTAACAGCTGGTACTCTTAGGGCGAAATCATACCTTGAAAGGATGGTCTAGGTCAGATGATGTGAGAGCCATCAGATGTCAGCATAGCTCAATAATTGCACTTATCTTTGCCAGATAGTGTGTGGGACGGAGAGAAGGGTGCTCGAAATAAGTGCTACCTAGACTCAAAGGGGCATGGACCTCGACTGTGATGGAAGCTCAACGCTGATGCCATCAACCAATGCTTTTTATATGGGAGCTCTTGAAGGAAGAAGAGGTATTATTCAAAGAGAGTTCTCAGAATGGTTTGCATCTTTAGTTTTAATAGCCACAACATGGGGAGTCCTCTGGATGTGTCTGGACTCAAAGGACTTCATGACATCTGGATGGACCAGTACCATCTACCTAATATTACAGAGTACTGTGGGGCAGGCACGTGGATCTAGCTTTAGTGACCAGATTTCTGCATATCAACAATTAGGGCTATATCTAGTCCTCTTTCATGACCCACAATAAGGATATTCTATTTGTGTAGGTTGCCATTTGCGTTGATATCAATGGCAACAGTTTTTCAAATAGTGATAAAAAAACATTTTCCAAGGGCTTCCCAATGCGTTATTTTTCCAAAGAGGTATTTTGATATTTAGGAAAGATGTTATGGGAGATGACTAGATCATACAATGGATTAAAAATAGATACAAAGAAAAGTGTCAGTTGAGATTATGTGCTGTTAATTACTTAGGGCATACTGTATTTAAAGGTGTGGTAAGCCTAACTTTATCTAACACGTTCAGTAAGAAAGGCCATATTATGAAAGCAGCTGGAGTGGCAGAAGTCTTGTTTAAATAACTGTTGGATGACTATTACTCAAAATACATTAATGACTTTTTTTGAAGTAGGTCAATACTTTCATTGGTTTGCTTAAGAAGGGTGTTCAATTTGTATGATCTGAGAGTTTTGGAAACGATTTCCAGAGGGTGAACATGAAATCTATGTGGCATCATCACTAGTAAAGTTTAATCTTTCATGAATTCCATCCTTACTATTAATGACAGTACTAAGGACTACGTAAATTCTTAAGTAGACGAAGGGAAAAAATGAGTGCTGGTTTTTGCCTCTACTTCTCTCAAGGGATATCAAACAAATTATGCAGTCAAGAAATAATCGTCCCTAGCTTGTTTTTTGGGCTCTAGAACATATCAGTTTGTTTTTTTGGGGAAATGTTTGTGATCCTTATGGACAACATGCAATTAATGTATACCTTTATTTGCAAGAGGGGCAGAACCAACATTGTCACATTGGTGTGGCGCAATTTAGCGATTCGTACATGCATACATTATATATACACAATATACACATTATATGAAAGCCCAATTAATTTGTGTGCACTGTATTAATTAAATAAAAGTAAGTGGGTATATTTACCTGTAGCGAGAGCCACACATATAACCAAAATTATAATCATTGTATACACTCATGCTAACAGTACCCGTATAGTTGCCATCTTTTTCCTTCATAACATTGACCTGACTAGTATTTAGGCCTCAGCAACTCAAATTATTTCATAAATAAATGCATTGCAAGTTTCTCTCTCCTCTGCAGGCGCGGTATCAAGTAGACCTTGCTAGTTATAATAGGATCTTGTTTAGTATTGGGAACTGTTAGATTAGCTAGCATAATTGGAGTTTGTACGTGGGTGTGCAGTGCTTGGGGGTGGGAGACAGCCTCAGAAAGCAGGCTGACCAAACTGTTTCTAACTTCAAGGCCATACGGCTGTGTACTTCTATGTCTGACCCTAGGAACCTGGTGAGTCTACATGCTCTCAGAGAACACTATCTCCTGATTGAACCATCTAGAGGGAGTTGATGGGTAGAAGCATGCAGAACTTTTAATTGCTTATTAATTTATGTTCCTTAGTATACTTCAGCAGATCTTGTCCTGACTTCACTGAGAGTAGACCTTTCTAAACTCTGCTCATATCCCATACCTGGGTGTTGAACTTCATGCTTGAATACCATTTCTTTCCCCAAGAACCTTAGGGGCACACGTAGAAAAGTATTTTAACGGTTGGAGACAGCGAATTGGGCCTTTTCCGACCACAAAATGATTTTTCATATGTACAAAACACAAATTGCATTTCAGTAACATATTAACGAATTGCAATTTGTGTTTCGAAATTTGGTATTTGGAAGGGGCGTGTTTAGGGCGACCCCTCCTAATACCGAATCGCAGTGGTATGTATGAATGTTTTGCGACCGAATAACAGTCCAAAACATTCATTTTTTAGCAACACCCCAAAGGTGATGGTAACTATTTGCAAATGGGAAGGGGTTCCTACATTACCCCTTCCCCTTTTTGAATGTTGAAACAAATATTTTTTAAGAGCAGGCAGTGGTCCGAGGGACCCCTTGCACTCTCAATGCTTTATTTAGAATGGAGAATGTCCTTTATGGAACCAATCTACTTTATATTTTGTGCTCTTTACATTGTTTTTTTTTTTTTTTTTTACTTTCATTCATTCTTTTTTTTTAAGTTCAATGAATTTTTATTGGTTGTTCAAACAGTATATGATACATATACATAAGACGCAATGCAATAAGCAAAAGAAAATACAATACAATACAGTACAATACAATAAATAACCTAAAAGGATGAATAGGCTGTCCCGCAATATGTCGGTCAATACCATATGTAATATATAAATGGCACTTGGAATATATCAAAAGCATATATCATAAAAGGTTATTGCGTTCGGTAGATATCTAGTGTTTGCGGGGGTTTTAAGCTAATGAAAGAGCACTAATATCACACAATATGAGCCACAGGCTGTGAATAGGTGTTAAGAAACCTTAATACGCGCCCCTCTAGAGTTCAGAGTATATGTGCCGGTCACAGAGGGTCACCGTTCGGTACTATGTAAGACCATGGGGTAGTTTGTGAAATATTTCACGGCGGTTTATGTGATTCAAAAAAGATATCAAGGGATTCCCACATGTACCTAACCGGGGTCCTCCACGGAGAGTTGTGGAGCGCTATGTTATCAGCTCCTCGCAGATTAGTGACCCAATTTAGCCAGCATTTAAAGGACGATTTGCGAGTGTCTTTCCAGTTATTAAGAATTATCTTCATTGCTGCTGTGATGAGTAGGTCAAGGAGAGCCTTATCATTTTCGCACAAGGAGTCTGCTCTAAGAGGGGCGAACAGAAGGGTCGGGAGATCCCTGCTTGTATCAAAAGGGAAGAGTTTAGATATGAAATCAAGGACCCTATCCCAGTAGGACGTCACACATGGGCAACGAATTAGTAAGTGTTCTAAATCTCCTACTGCACCATTGCAGTTCCAGCAGGTATCGTCGTCACGGAGTCTGTGTTTGTGTAATCGGGCTGGTGTCCAATATGCCTTATGTAGGAGCCAGAACTTTTTGGGGATAATACCGGACTGATTTTATTTTTAACTACTGAGTTCTATGTCCAGGACCAATCTAGGTCTGAGATCGGGGTGGTGGAGGTTGACTGCCAAAAAGATGTGACTTTCTCGTTCAGAGCAGACTGTTGGGGGCTCAACAATTTATATACTCGGGAGACCTGGTGGCCCAAGGCGTTTAATTTGGAAAGATATTGCGGAAGAGATGGTAATAGGTTTGAGAGTTTTGCTTTAGCTAGGGCAGCTTTTATCTTCAAGAAGCTGTAGAATTCTATTGGCTCAAGTTGATATGTGGTCTGCAGGTCCTTAAAGGACAGAGGTTGTGTGCCCGCATACAGTTGGTGGGGAAAGTATATGCCTTTACTAATCCATGTATCATTATATAAGGAGCGTCCCTTATATAAAATGTTACTATTATTCCAAATCGATTCTAAACTGGATTTCCTGACGCTGATTTCTAGTAGTTTATCTATTTTCAAGAGGGAGGATTTTGTGTTTTTGAAGATGGCTTTTGAACATGTAATTCGGTTAAGATTTGTGGTGAGGAGGGTCGCCGGAGGAAGGTCATGGAGGAGAGATTTCTCCATATCTAGCCATACAGGGGTATATCCTGCCAGGGGTGTCAGCCAGTATGAGCCTTGTTTTGCTAGGAAAGCCGACTGGTACAGTTTAAAGTCAGCTAGATTAACTCCACCTAGTTCTTTGGGAAGCCTGAGTTTTTTCATACTGATTCTGGCCTTCTTTCCTTTCCATAGGAAGTCCGAGAGTACATTGTTCAGTTTGTGATGAACGTCTTCTGATAAGATGAGGGGCAGCATTGTTATCAGGTAGTTCACCAAAGGGGATACCATCATTTTTATGGTCTCGATTCTACCCCACCAAGTTATGAATCTGGGTGACCAAGCATCTAATAATGTTTTGATCTTTCCCAGTGTTTTAGTCTCGTTATGTTGGAGTGTCTCAAGTGTGTTGGTGCAGAATTCAATCCCCAGGTATTTAATATGGTTTGGTTGCCATATAAGGCCCGAGTTGCCTAATAGTTCACGCGTACCATGGACATTAAGGGGTTTGACCTCAGATTTGTCGCGATTAAGTCTACAGCCTGAGTGTCTAGAGTAGGCGTCTATCGTATCCATCAGGGCGTTAATGGATTCTTTCGGGTTTTCTGTGACAATCAGGATGTCATCCGCATATGCGGCTAATTTTACTCGCGTGTCACCAAAGAGAACCCCGGTAATTTCCTCATTACGCTTAATATCTTGGATCAATGGTTCTAGTGCTAGTAGGAAGAGAGCCGGTGAGAGGGGGCAGCCTTGTCTAGTTCCTTGTTCTAGATGGAAAGACTCCGATAGGGAACCATTAATGGCGATCCGGGCAGTCGGGTTAGAGTATAAGGCCATAACCATGGTAGTGAATGATTCACCTAGATTGAATGCTTGCATACATTGTTTTAGGAACTGCCATGACACTCTATCGAACGCCTTTTCCGCGTCTAGTGTGATAGCGACTAGGGGGGCAGGAACACTTTTGGCTTTCTCTAGGATGTGACACAGGAGTCTAGTATTGTCATTGGACAAACGATGTTTGAGGAATCCCACCTGTGAACTGCTGATTAAGTTGGGGAGAAGCTTGTTCAGTCTGTTGGCCAAGATTTTGGCGTATATCTTGCAGTCTACATTTATTAACGAGATTGGCCTATAGTTCTTGGGTAGGAGCGAGTCTTTGCCCTCCTTGGGGATGACAATGATGTTAGCTTCCGTCATTGAATTAGTTATGCTCCCTTCATTGGCTATAGAGTTGAAAAGCCTAGTTAGGGTCGGTTGAAGTGAAGTGAGGAATTCTTTATAAAAGGAGGCGGAAAAGCCGTCTGGCCCCAGAGCTTTGTTAGATTTAAGTGACTTAATAGCCGATGATATTTCTAATTCTGAAATTGGTTCCCCCAACTTCAATTTGTCTCTGTTTGAGAGTTTCGGGAGATCCAGTGACTGCAAGTATTGTTCGCAGGCAACTGAATTAGTTGTTAATTTGTTTTCATAGAGGTCTTTGTAGAACTTATGGAAGGCATCCAGAATTTCGTTATGTTTGGTTTGGGTAATGTTCTTGGCATCTTTAATTGAGGAAATGGTGAACTGTCTCTGTTTATGCTTGAGGTAAGAGGCCAATAACTTCCCCGCCTTGTTGCCTTCACAGAGTTTGAGCGCCTTAAATTTGTTGATCCAAACACCAGCTCTTTTGCTTACAATGGTGTTATATTCGTATTTCTTTTTAGTCAGCATGTTAAGGACTAACTGATCTTCCACCCTATCTGAGTGTTTTTTTTCCAGGATTTTAATTTCGCTTTCCAGGTTTTTAAGTTCTAAATTTGATTTTTTGTTGATCTGGTATTTAATACCAATAATAACTCCCCTAATGGTGGCTTTAAGAGCGTCCCAGAAGGTAGAAGTGGGGATCTCTGGGAGATCATTCGACTCTATATATTCTTTAATTGCATTGTCAATTTTCAATTTGTTTACCGGGTCCAGTAGGATATCGTCATTAAAGCGCCATCTTTTCGTGGGTGAAGTGGGGTGAGTGCCTGTAAGTTTGGCGTGAATACATGAGTGGTCCGATATAAGAATAGGGGCTATGTCTGTTTGATCTAAAAAGTGGGTAAAGGTGGAGGATACTAGGATGTAATCTATTCTAGAATAGGAGTTATGTGGGGCTGAATAAAAAGTGTAATCTCTTGTATCAGGGTGTTGGAGGCGCCAAGTGTCTTTCAGGCTGAATCTGGAACATATTCTATGTATTATATCGTGTGATCGGGACGGGTGATATTTGCATTTTGATTGTCTATCTAGGAGGGGGTCAAGTGGCATATTAAAGTCCCCACCCACCACGAGAAGATCGTCTTGGGGTAAACCTTCAATTGCATCCGAGACCTTTCCCCAAAATTGGGGCTCATCTGAATTTGGGCCATAAATGTTGACCACATGAATGAGGTCCCCTCCTCTCTGTAGGTGTGTGATTAGCAGTCGCCCCTCGTCATCTTGTGTATGAGATATGAGTGAAATGTTTGATTTTTTGGCAATAAGAGTAATAACTCCTTTCTTTTTGTTGATCGCCGGTGAGCAGGCAGAGTTAGAAATCCAATTATGTTTGATGAAGCTTACGTCCTCACTGGATAATTTTGTTTCTTGAAGAAGAATAATATCTCCTTTAGTTTTCGCCAAGTAATCGAAAACTTTACTGCATTTCACCGGGTGGTTCAGGCCCTTGACATTTAATGATATGATGTTAAGATCGTCTGTGAGTGTTTTGTTCTGAGTCATCTTATGGGCTCACAAATCGTGGTAGTGTTGGGTGGAGCTATGGTGTAGATACGATTTTACAGCAGCGTTACTAGTTAGTATATGTGAATGGTGACGGAGAGTTAGTGCCGGAAGATATCTACTTGCTCCGATATTTGAGAGTGAACTGATTGTAAGCAAACCTATGTCATGATGTGTGCCTAGTGTAACATAATAAAATGAACAAGACATTGAACATATAAACAAAATAAGCAAAGTTAGAACAACCATTTTGGATTCTACCCCTACTCCCCACCCTCCCTACTTCCATCCCTCCCCTCCCTCCCTCCCTCAAGTAAATCGTGTGAAGGGGCTGCGACGGCAGAACCGACCGTCGGCAGACCAGAAGGGAGAATTGAATATTAGATACTAGAAGAACAAATACAGCATAACCATTCTGCCCGAAGAGCTCGCCCAAGAAAAGCATAGGTTATCCCATCTGCAAAAACCATTTCTAACAGGGCTATTACTAAAAGGCCTTAAATGGCATAAACATTATGACTTCAGCAATGTGTTGAATCAAATGGTCTCAATAAGACACCTCACATTTGGCCTTACTGATAGGTGTGGTCACGTCATAACATGGTGACAGTACATTAAGATATAAAGAGAAGAAATACAAAACTTGTCGACTTATGTAACGTATATCGAGCACAGCTGAAGAGCAAACACCCAAGCTAGGGTAAAAAGGATATCAAGTCTTTCTTTTGTTGGAAGGGCCTGAAGCAGAGTCCATCGCTTGAGGAGGGACACCCTCTAGGTGTTTCGCTAGTTCCTGAGGATCTGTGAAAATATGTGTTCTGCCATTCTCCATAATTCTAAATCTCGAGGGTCCAATGAACGAGAAAAGAATTTTCCTCTCTCTCAGTCTATCACGTAGTTGGAGGAACCCTTTCCGTATGTCGACGGTGTCTTTCGAGTAGTCCTGCGTAAAGGTGATCTTCCTGCCCTCCCAAGTAACTTGGTGTGATTTCCTGGCAAATGTGAGAATGGCTTCTGTGTGCTGGAAGCGGAGCGGTTTGCAGATCATTGGTCTAGTGCCAGTTCTATGCGGATTGGCAAAGGTGGGTATTCTATGAGCTCTATCTAGCTCCAAGCCAGGATTGAATTTTATCCCCGTTACCATGGGAATCCATGACTCCAGGAAGGCCACGCACGATCCCGCGTCCTCCTCTGACTTTTCCGGAATACCAAAAATTTGTATGTTTCCTCTCCTATTTCTGTCTTCCAGTTCTGCGTTCTGTTTCTTTAGAGTGTCGGTGACTTTATGAAGGTGCACAAGTTCTTTGCAGGCTTGAGTAGTGACATCTTCTATCACACTTATTCTTTGTTCCGCATCTCCTATTCGGACGTTCATCGTGTTCATGTCTGCTCTTATTGCCGTGAGTTCCAGCTGCATGGCATCTGTGTTTTGTTTTGTAGACTGTGCTAAGTCGTGGACATCCGCTAATTTTTTTAGTATCATGTCCATTGTGCTGTGTATGTCCGGTTTAGCCTTGATAGGCGAATCTGAGGTGGTTGGTTCTGGCCTCACTTTTTTACTGTTTCTGGTTTTTTCCTCTGCCATTTCGCTGCACGCAGATTTCCCCAAGGATGATCGCTCCTTCTTTGTTTTTTATGTTGATTGGCGTTACTTATTTCCGTTGGTGTAGCTCGCGATATAGTTGTCACGACGTTATGCGTTGGGTTATGACCGGTTGTCTTTTATTAATATAGAGCGTCTCTGTGTACCTGGTCGAACCTGGATGAGAACTCGGTATTCAGTTTGCCTGTGGTGAGCTACTTCAGAGACTAAATTAGCACCCTATCCCCAATCCCCCACGAGGAGAAATCGCGAATCCAGGAGCCTGCGCAGCAAGGGAGGTAGGGCGAGCGGGCCTATGGTCGGTCTGGCAGCTCTGTGTTATTGATTACATGTTACTGATTACATGTAGTAGGTAGACGGTCCGCGAAGGGTATACTCTTGGATTGCACAGACCGGTATCTCAGGCGCTGTAACAGGAGACACCCTCTGTGGGTAAAACAGGATTCAAATATTGTGATGGCAGGCTTGTAGGTTGAGGGTTGCTAAATTAGGCAGAGACATTGGCAGCCATGATGGGGTCAGTCCCGATGTGAAGAGGCACCCACGTGTAGCAGCTGGGATTGCTTATGTCGTTTTTCCAGCTAAGGTCAGGTATCGGTGAGGTAGCGCACCTTCGCGCAAGCATCAAAATTTGTGGGTATTGTGTCGGTAAAGCGAAGCGCTGGTCAGTATGAGTTACAGACTCGTGATGTTGGCGGCCATGATAGGGTCAGGCAAGACGCAATGAGGCTCCCTCATGAAACTGTCGGGATTGCGCAGATCGCTCTTACCGGCTGTAACTAGTCGTTGTTTGGCAGCGAGGCGCGCTACTGCATATCAACAGGGATTGTAGGCACTGTGATCGGTACAAGCCACAAACTCGGGGTGTTGATGTTGGCGGCCATGATAGGGTCAGGCAATACTCAAGGAGGCTCCCCCGTGAAACTGTCGGGATTGCGCAGATCGCTCTTACCGGCTAGAATTAGTCGTTGTTTGGTGGCGAGGTGCGCTACTGCTTGTCATCAGAGATTGTAGGCACTGTGACAGGAAGATGGAGTGCTGGTCGACTCGGATTTTAATTTCCACTGCCTCTCGGCGCCATTTTGTTTTCCTTGTCGGTCGCACGCTTCTCTCATTGCAAAGTTCAAATCATTATTTCCCGATTTGCCAGGCAGGTGAGGTTGGTCACCCTGTGGTCTCCGGTGTTTCGCAGAGGCGATCCCCGTGTAAGTTGCCGATTCTATCCATCCAGAAGGTCCGATTTGCGGCTTAGTCACCCTTCGGGTTGCCCAGCGGCGGAGCTAGGCAGCCATTCCCTCTGACGTCCAAGCCAAGCCCCTTTACATTGTTTTTTTTAATTAATTTTTTTATTGAGCAGAATTAGAGTCGAAAACTAGCACCATAAATCATACATGTCTTTGTCAAAGCCCTATACATTTAAAATTGAATACATGTTCATGACTTTTTTGGCTGGAATTAAGCATTTCCCTCAGTCTTTTTCGCATATCAATACACATCCCGTACTTAGCCAAAGTACAAAGTGCAAAATGCAGATAATAAAGTGCAGTGCGGAGCAGTTTTAACATAATCAGATTGTTAAATTTGGCTAGCTAAAAGAACAAGTCTCGCGCCAGAACTAAATACATAGATTAAATTAAATTAAAGTGCGGTGCATAGCAGCTTTTAAATAATAGAGCAATAGTTACAACAGTGCAAATAAAATCCATTAGAAGGCCTTATTCCAAAGTGCTCCATGTTTTGTTTTCTGTTTTATCCATAAATTTCCACACTGCAAGGAATTTCTTAGTAGCCCCTACCCTTCTTGCATAAGCTTCTTCGAAAGTTTTGATACATAGCATTTTTTTATGCCAATTTAGGTAGGTTGGTACATTAGCGGTCCTCCAATTCTGAAGAATCAGGGAGCGAGCCACTAAAGCGGAAATCGCTACAAATGCTTTCTCTCCTTTAGAGATTGTAGTATTCAAACTCTGCCTTACCAACCCAAATAAGGTAATCTCTGGTTCTGGTTTTAACTCTCTCTGTAAGCCCTCATTGAGGGCGGAGAACACTTCCTCCCAGAACTGGGCTAAAAGCGGGCACGTAAAAAAAATATGCATCCAACCTCCCTGCCCTGTTTGCTGACAGCGAAAACACTTGTCCTCTACTTCTGGATACATCTTATGTAAAACTCTTGGTGTATAGTAAGACATCCAGCGGGATAAAAATGCCATTCTTTTAAAGTTTGCAGCTCTTAGTACTTTATAGTCCTGCAGTGAAATCTTCTGCCATTCTAGTTCTGAAAAAATGCAATGTGTTTCTTGGGAGATTTTGTCTAAAAAGCTTGTTACTAAAGAGCTTTGCCCTTGATTCCGTAAAAGTCTGTACCAATTTCCAACCCCCCTTAGCTTAGCTCTAAAAAGGGCTGATAATAGGGGCACCGAGGCAGAACTTAATGGAAAACATAGGGTCATATTATCAAGAGACATATCGCCGCTTTTTCGGCACATAGCGCCGAAAAAGCGGCGATTTTTTAAACTCACTATTTACAAGGACTCGCTAACAAGCTTTAGCGCGAGTTTCCTTGAGTTAGCTGCCTTTGTCTTCCTACTTTGCATGTCAGCGATATTTATCGCTAATGACATGCAAAGTAGGCGTTCCTCACCTAATCCTCATGGAATCCGTCGCCAACACAACATCGCCCTATTATCAATGCGGGTCAAGCGATAAAAAAAAGCTGCGCTAACCGCGGTTATCGCCGGAATTTAACACCTGCTTCAAACTTGACTAAGCTATATTCACAATGGGAGATGGATTGACATGTTAAGTCCACACTCCCCTATCAGCAAGGTTTTCAATAGGTTACTAACATTATCGCAGCTTTTCTCACGCAAATGCCGATTATCGCCGTCTATCGCTGGAGTGTACATCGCCATTGTGCTAAGCGTTGCTAATACGCCGCTAACACGGCGATGTACTCCAGCGATAGACGGCGATAATGAAAATCGCGCTAAGCGCGATTTGCGATAATTATCGCATGTCCTTGATAATATGCCCCATACTTTCTACACAAATTGAGTGATCCGGAAGAGGCCCAAAAAAGACGACTTACAGCTAGTTCCACACCTAGCCTGAATCTCCTGCCATTTTAAACATCTCCCCTCTACTATAAAGTGGCCTATTTCCCTAAAACCATTGCTTTCCCAGAACCTTATCTGGTTACTTGGCAGATGAAGGCCCAGTGTTTTGCATTCCGAAAGTTTCAAAAACTCATATCACGCAGTGTTTGCCTGCATATGATAGAACAAGCGTATTCTATCCCGAAAACCCTGTGGTGTCTTATATCGAGTCTTTTTAGGAAGTTTAGGCATTTTAATAAAGACTGAAGTCTGAGATTCTGCTTCCTACACCATTTTGTCTACAAAAAAACTGTCTAATGATTCCTTGCCGTCTAATATTCGAACCATCATATCCACAAAAGTAGCTTCATAATAGGTTCGCACCTGGGGAAGTGCCAACCCCCCCTGGCTGATGTTGAGTTGAAGCACTGGGAGTCTCACTCGTGATGCCTTCTTCTTCCAAATAAATTGACGAATCATGGCTTCCAACTGCTTAAAATATGACATATTGATTTTAATCGGTACATTTACAAATAAAAATGTTAATAATGGTAAAATGGACATTTTTATGAGGGCTACCCTGCCAATTAATGTGAGTGGGAGGAGAGTCCATCTATCTAATAGATTTCTAATCTTTGTAATCATCGCTAAATAGTTCAGTTTAAAAAGTTCCTCATAACTATTAGTGACATGGATTCCTAAGTGTCAAATAGGGTCTGGGGATTGAGCTTGCTGTTGCAAGAACCTAGGAAGAGTTTGACTACTTGCGTTAAGAAGCAAGATTTCTGTTTTATTATGATTAATTTTGTAGCCCCCAATAGATTCGAACTGCTTAAATTCTGTCAAGGTTATACTGACGTTCTGTTCCTTCGGCCTAAGGTAGAGAATAATATCGTCTGCAAAGAGTTTTCATTTGGACATTCCTTCCAGAGGCGCTTGTATCTGGGGATTAGCCCTAATTTTTGCAGCAAGTGGCTCTATAAAAAAAGCAAATAAAACTGGGGATAAAGGACATCCCTGGCGGGTTCCTCGCTTTATGTCCACCCTTCCTGCTAGCCGAGAGTTAATAAAGACTTGGGGCCGAGCCTCTTGATATAGGTTCCCCAGCATTTGTGTTATTTGTGTTGGGAATCCCACCCTTCTAAGAATCTGAAAAAGAGCATCCCAGTTAACTAAATCAAATGCTTTTTCAGCATCGACCGTCATAATTAAGACAGGTAATTTATTTGAGTTAAAAAAGTCGAGTGCTTGAACTAAAAACCCAGTATTAGATGACATGTATCTTCTTGAAACAAACCCCGTCTGATCCTTATGGATTACCTTCTGTGCTATTGGAGAGAATCGATTGCCCAGATTTTCATTAGTATTTTATAATCCACGTTTAGTAAACTGATTGGTCTATACGAGTTAACATTTTTAGGGTTCTTATCTTTTTTAACGAAACTAACTAACGTGGATTCCTTAAAGCAAGATGGGACTTCCCCTCCCGCTCTCACAAAACTAAAAAGTTCTACCAGGAAGAGTGTTAATTCCTCTGAAAAAACCTTATAGAACTCTATTGGAAAGCCATCATTTCCTGAGGCCTTACCACTTGGCATTGAGGCGAGGGCACTCTTTAATTCAGTCTGGGTGATTTCCACACTTATTCCCTCTAGCTGGTCCGTTGTCAGCTGCGGGAGATTAACGCCCTCAAAATATTGGCTTATCGCCTCATTTGATACCATATACTCGGTTGCGTATAACTTGCGATAATGGTCAACAAAAGTTTTTGCGATTTATTTTTTTTCCTTTTCAGATGTCAGTACCCCTGACTCTGGATCTTCTAATTCTGTAATTAACGCAGCCTCCTGCTTGACTCTGCTTGACCAGGCAAGCAGTTTCCCCACCATCTGGCTCTATTCATATACGAACTGCTGATACGTCCGGGAGCTAGATATTTCTTCGAGAATAAAGAACTCTCTTAGCTCCTGTTTAGTTTTAGTTAATTGTTCCTCCAATACCAGACGCTGCCCCCTGTCGCTATCCCTCTGCATTAAAGCAGTATCAACAGCTTGTTGTAGTTTTAATATATTCTGCCTCCGCATCTTAACTTGCGATGCCGAGAAGGCTATCATCTGGCCCCGCAATGTAGCCTTAAAGGCTCCCCAGACCGAAAAGAGGGCCGCTGTATCCTTATTCTCCTAAAAGAATGTCATAATCCATTCTTTCGTATCCTCAACCCATTTAGGGTTCGAGAGGAGGAGCCGATCCATCTGCCACCTGGACCTCTCCCGCTTTTCAGCCTCTGCTTTAATCTCAATTATAACTACTGAATGATCTGAAAAAGAGTTTGCCCTGATTTCAGCGCTTAAACAATTAACATAGCGAGGGATAAGAATAAAATCAATACGGGAAGCTGACTGAAATCGATGAGAATAGCAAGTGAATTGTGTATTATCTTGATGTGCCTCACGCCAGGGATCTATAAGAAGATAATCCTGTTTCAAAGAATTTAATACCTTTTTTGTACTGGGCTTAGATAGTTTTTTTGCTCTATTAGAGGTATCCCTTTTAAATCTTGAATAAAATTGAAGTCACCTCCTAATATTATAGGGCCTTCTACACCTCTGACCAACTCATTAATCTTTATGAAAGGTGCAGGATCATCATCGATTGGAGCATAATAATTTACAAGATTATAGGGCATCCCGTTTACCCTGGCAATGACCCATATCCACCTCCCTTGAAGGTCTCTTGTAACTTGAAGTATCTCGCAGTCAACCCCTCGTCCAAAGTAAATCTTTACATTGTTATATTTTAAATCTTTTTCTTTATAATATACACGTTTAGATTAACAGTTATATAGATATTTTTGGATAAATTGATTTACTAGATGATTGGTAACCTTTTACTAAATTTGGTAATAAACCCTCATAGTTTGGACACCATTTTCTCTCTCATTTTTGTGAAGCCACATCAGTTTCACTGTTATTGAAAAATAGCGGCCCTTTTGTTTCATTTAGATCCCAGGGAACTCTTGATAAAAAAACTTCCCCTCACTTGGTTCTCAATAAAGGAGGTAAGAGCAATTATTGATAGAATTAAGCTTCCTAGGCCTGCGGCCCGACAACATTACAGATGTAATAATTAAATCGAATAGTGACTGGTGGGCAATGGTATATTCCCTCTTGTGCAGTTGAATTGCCTTAACTGGTCTCCATCCTCCTTTGTGGAAAGGGTCTATAGTAAAACCTATATTTAAAAAAGGGAATGGCTCACACCCTACACATTATAGGCTGATTATCCATTTGGATATTTCTGTTAAAGTATTCTCCCCAATTATTCTATCCAATGTGGAAGACTGGGCCTCTGAATCTAAGATAATTCCAATTGAGCAGGGGACTTCCGGGAGGGCCGTTTCACCATTAAACACTGCTTTGCGTTATGGGCAATCATTCAGAAGGCTCCAGAAGTGAATCAAAGGATGTGCTGTTGTTTTGCTTACTTGAGGACAGCCTTAGATTCTGTGGACAGGGACACCCTATGGAGAAAACTTGCCGCCTGGGAGCTCCCTCCGAACCGCCTCTGTGTATTACAATCTTTACACTCTGCCAATTGGGCTCAGGTAGAGCTAGATAAATTGGGCATGCTATCCCAGAGAAACCCCATTAAGAATGGCCTTCGGCAGGGGTGTGTTTAAGCACCCTTGCTATTTAACTTATTTTTAACCGATCTCCCTACTTTTATATACCCATGAAGGTCCTTCTCCCCTAAAGTCAGGACACAGCATATTGCCTGTCTGCTTTATGCAGATTATCTGGTATTGGTCTACAGAGGAAATGATATGCCCTCGAAACATATAGTAAGCAGTACCAGCTCCAAATTAATCTAGAGAAGACCATGGTATTGGTCTTTGGTAAAAGAGTAAAAACAATTTGCTGGCATTTAAACACCAGGGAGGTGGAGTCAGTAGACCATTATAAATATTTAGGGTTGACATTTAGGAGGAACTTAAAATGGGACACAGTCTGGGATTGTAATAAGCAGAAGTCATTGCTGCAGGCCAGCTGTTTGTCCAGATTTAATTGGAAATTTGGAGGGTTGCCCCACATTTCTCTTTTGAGGGCCTATGCAGGGAAGATACCTCCCCTGGGCTTGTATGGTGGTGAGGATTTTTCCCTGGATTCCTTTTATGGGTGGGACCGATTAGAAGGGGCAGTTCTCAGAAGACTCCTGTCACTCCCATCCGGCACTGTGGTCAGGGCATAAGGAGATAGTTCAATCTTACCTCCTGGAGCTTGTTGGCATCTACCCTGGCTTTAAGATTCTTTAACAGACTCTCGGAGGACGACTTTGTTGGGATGATATTCAAGGTAGTGAAAGAAGGTGAACAAGGGAAGTAACGAATAGACTAAGTTGTATCAAGAACCTCCATTCCGATTGTGGCACAATTACATCCTGGTCCCGTTTCCCATGTAAACAAGTATTGACAGAGTCTGCAGCAAAGGTGGCCAGGACTCTTGACTTGGCCTACCTGAGTAAGAAACATTCTATCAGTTTTTCCATATCTACTCTAGGCCAGAATATTGTTTTTCCATATCTGATGCACTTACCTGATCCCGGCCTACGGAATGAAACTTTAAGGGCAAGAGCGGGATGTAATCCAGTCCATTCATTCTGCTCATGTTGGGCCAGTGTCCAGGATAACAACAGTCTTTGTCCCTACCCCCTGAATGTAAAATGTTCTTTACTGCATATAATTATGGACTATGCTTTTTACCTTTCAAATCGTATTAAGTTTTTAAGACCTTTGATTTTTAAATATAGACTGTCCAAAGGAGGAAGACTGTAGAGCTGCTGTCAGAAAGTGTTATTTAGGTGTGGCAGTAGGAATTGCTCAGGGTTTACACTGTGTCAAATAGAGTTTTAACGATGAATTAGAGTGTGGGGGAACAGGTTGGTCAGACGAGTTTAAATCAATTTTACACTGTAACTGTTTATGTGTTTTTAGAATGTTTTATGGACAATTGTTCAAATAAACGTATTTTCTACCTACCTGAAATGTGTTGTAGATGCTAGCTCCTTTCATATGCTTGCAATCAACAACCAAAGGTCCATACGACTAGTGGAGGTACCTGTATAACAATTATACGAGAACATTGAGATATAAGGTGCTCTGCAGCATCGAATTTTTTGGGATGGAAGAACATCATTTTAGAGTGAAATATATGCTGGGTTTAAGATTATGAGTGCAGTCTGTATTTCCGAGTTTCCTTTGCAGCAGCAGGAAAAGGTAGTCATTTTGATGTGTTGACTGTGCAGATAGATGGAGTAATTGTAGGAAATATTAGTGATCGAAAAGATAATATGCTTGGAGTTATTGAAGCGAATGTGGTAATAGATCAGCCTCATATAATAACGTTGAAAAGTCATAAGAGTGGCTTTTGAAATGGATGGGTTGAGTCTGCAGGAGGGTATGGTAATGTGGGGAGGCAAGTTGATACCACCTAATATATCACCAAAATGTAACCCATGTTTTACTGCACAGGACCAACTACCTAAAGAGAACTTCAGTAATCCAAATCACATTCCACATTTTGACAACAAGGCTAAATCAAAAATTATACCAATTGGCATACTAAATATGCATCAGCCTCCAGAGGGAGAAGGATCAGTAAATCCCATTTGCATCAGACATGCACAGTTTGTATGGTTTAGAGCATTGTTACAAAAGTTTTTGTTGAAGAGGTGGGACATAAAATTGATGCTGCCACGTTGCCATCATAGCATTGTGCGGAAGCAATCGAGCCCCTATATTACAACAGTGTGATAGACAGTGCAGGATCTAATTAGACTGCACTATTTTTCTGTTAACATGACTTGGGTCATACCAAGTTGTGATAGCTGGAACCAGGGGACCAAGTACCGGGACAGAGGAATGAGGAAGCCAAATCACGACATATAAGGCTACTTTAAGATATTGCTGCTACTAAGTGTATGTTTGTGTGTGGGTGTGTGACTATGCATCTGGTGTGTCATTTTGTGAGTGTGTGTGTGTTTGTGTATGCATTTGTGGATCACTGTTTTCAGGAATGTCTTCTCCCTACCCTTGGTATAATGCTGGCTCTAGCATAATTGTTGGACCTGACATCCTTGGTGTGACTTTCCCCCATCTTTCAACTGCAACTGGATAGGCTGTGCCCTGCCTTCCCATAAAGGACTTGGCACCACTGAATTGTTCATGCTGCCATTTTGGAGCCAGGGTAGGCAGGTACATTTATGAACCTCAAAGGGAATTCTCTAGTAACTTCTCCTACTTCAAAGAAGGCACCAGGTGTACCCACTTTTCAATACACTCATGGACCTGTGGATACTGCAGAAAAAGGACTGCTTTGCTGCTTTGCTGCTTTGCTGCTAGAAGGACGGCCGCTCTGCTGGGAAGAAAGACTTGACCTGCACCCTTCAATCCAGGCTGAAGTGAGTCCAAGGGTCAGCTGACTGACCTTCTGTTCTGAGCTCCAGACAAGCCATAGCAAGCTCCAGAGCCTCCTGCAACTGCCCAGCTCACCTGCTGCCTGGACCTGCACCTGGGCCTGCCTGAGCCCTGTTGGCCTCTGCTGAAGTGAGGTCCTGACACACAAAAGGTGCCCTTGGTGTGGGATCAGTTGAGCTCCTCTCCAAAGAAAATGAGAAATCTTGAGGTTTTGGACTGTTTGTGACTGCAAACAGAACTATTCACCCAAGATCTTGCTGCCCGCTCCGTCCGCCATTGCAAATCTCCAGTGAATCCAACTGTTCGCACCACGATGACCATCAGGGACACCCGGCAATGTGAGATCTGCACTTCATGTTACAGCATCGACAGCCTGCGATGACTGTCGATGTGAAGCTCCAGCAACGGCTGCCCGCGACACCCAACAGGATCTTCATGCTACAGCAATGACCGTCCACGATGCCCAGCCTGCTCTTCGCTCTACATTGACGACCATCTGCGATGCTCTCTCTGCTCCTGGCAGCCCCTTCCACTCCCAACGGAACTCTTCATACTGGACTTTGAAGGTAACTCTTTCAGCAGGACTAACCTGGTCCTTGTATCCAGCCCGCACTCCATCGCAGTCAGCCTGAACTTGAGACTTTTACCCGCGAGTGGCACTTTGTGTTTTTAGGTGCTTTACTTACCTGAAATATTTAAAACTGCATATGTTCGGTTCCACTGATTGGATTTTTGTCATTTTGCTGTCCAATAATTTATTAAATTGTACTCTATTGTTCTAAATTGGTATGAGATTTTACTTGTGTTGTGTTTTTTCAATCCTTTACTGTTGAAGTGCTGCATAATACTTTACAGATTGCCTCTAAATGAAGCCTGACTGCTTTGTGCCAAGCTACCAGAGGGTTAAGCACAAGTTAATTTGGGTTTGCTTGTGTTTCACCCTGACAGAAATTGTGATTGCCGCTTGAGTAGGGTTTACCCCTCAACCAGTAACCCAATTTCCAACAATAATGCTGTTAATTTTTGCCCTATTGGGCATCAATGGCATGGCAGTTCGCACTCCAAGTAAAATGCTACTGCTCTGATGATACTGAGCAATAATGAGAGTTGTGAGTAGTTTTAAAGGGTTTTATTTTCTAGTCAAAAGTTAAGGTTCTCTGACTCTTTATTCATTAGTCAAATATCAATCAGGTTACAGAATTGAAAAATAGGGAAAAAAGAATTAACACAGAACATATTATAGATTGCATATAAAGCACTTCATAAAGGAAGGGAATGAGGCATAAAATGTCAGTCAGAAACTCATAAAGAGTTCAGGAAAAATATAATTCTAGAGTAAGTTTTGCAAGGCTAATCAATAATTAATAATTGGCAAAAAATATCCCATAAAGAGAAATAAATGCATAAGACAAATAAATCTTTTCAAAGCCAGTTAGTCAAAGCATAAAATTTAGAGTTTTATCATCTAAAACCTGTCCTGTTCCTCTCAGCTGGTTCTCTCTATCCTCGCTCTGCCTCTCTGAGTCCCCACAGAAGCTGCCCCTCCTTTCTCTTCTCTCTCCGCAGAACTTAAAAAAAACTGTGTGTTCTGCCTCGCGTCCTGCTAAAAAAAAAATGAGCAAAGGCTACACCTCTCAGCTAGCAACCAATATTTCTATCAAAAATACACGTGACTTGGTCTTCGTAGCTTGTCCAATGGGAGCTTCAGCACACATCGACACCCCATGGGCTGACTGGACACGTCATCAATCAGGCAAGTTCTTGTAACACATTTGAATCTTGTGCTAAATGATCTCATCTCCTAACATCCTAAAAAAAACAATTACATTTTCTGCAACAAAAAGTATTAATTATGCGGAAACAGAGAATACATATTATAAGAAAAATGTGTGCTTTGCAGTCTTTTCACTCAACGTGATGAAGTGAACAAAGCTTTGTTTAAACAACTGCATGGAGATAAAAGTATGCAACAAGTGAAGGTCTTTTCATGAAAGCCAGAAACAGGAGGCATAAATTATAAGAAAGGTCATGAGACCAGAGGAAAAGAGCACATTCCATTTCTTATCTTCAAGGCCAGAGGCCGCAGTGAGCTGAGCCTGCCCAAGCAAATTCAGCCTTCCTACACTGTAAAATGCGTGTTAATTCAGCACAAATATATGCTACTTTGAAAGTTCAAAACACATTTTCTAAATTAAATGTACATTCTATAGTAAGGTTAAATCTAAAATAAACACAATCAAACAACCATGATTAATTAATTGAGCATGGTTCTACATGATTCATTAAGCATCTGAGCAGGCCTCATTCATGTTTTCCCTTGCACCAAACTCTGCGTGCCATTTTCTTTTTTTTTTATAATGCAGTTTGTCTGAAACTTACAGCAGCTTTTAGTCATATAGTAATACATAAATCTTATAGGTGAAATCTGGGCTCCATCAATACCCCCTTTGATAATAAACAAATCACTTGGTACCTCAAATGATTTGTTAATTATCACACTTATTTAATTTCACATGTTACATTTCTTAAAAAAACACTCATCATTAGTTGAGTCAAATATATGTTTTTCTCTAACTAAAATATTACTACTCATCTATAGTGTATGTAGCAATGGTAATTTCATTAGCACACTTAATTTCACACAGGTATATAAAGAAAAACCCCTACTAAAATTAGTATGTTCATTATCACTTGTTATTACAAAAGCAGAGCATGTAACAAATTTACCTCTAATTCTAAGGCAACACAAGTTTTGTCTGTAATCAGATCATATATAGCCCAGCTCAAAAGTTTAGTGCAGAATTCTGTAAGTAGCTTCTTGGAACAGTTATTTTTCTCTAAAATAAGAAACTAAAATAATAAAAAGGAAAATCCAACGGAACAGTTCTCTTTTCTATTTCTTTTTCCTCTTTTCTTCTTTTTCTTTCATCATTCAAAGATTCTTTTCTCTTCAGCTCTTGACAGTTCTCAGTTATTGTTTCAGCATTTCTTGGCTCTTTGTCACCAGCTTGCCATCAAAGTGGCTCATACAGTTCAAGCCTTGCATCACTCAGTTTATTCAATGTGGCATTCTGTACATTTTCCATACAATTTGACCACTCAGGTGCTGAAAAACTCTGACAGAGCACCATCAATTCTTTGCATGTTTTCAATCCAAGCCTTTCACTTTTATGTTCACTTTGTTCAGATTCAGACGTTTCAGCTATGGGTGCAAATGATCTTTCAAGGGACCACTGTAGACGATTTGGATACCCTTTCAGCCAGCTTTTTTCTACCTCCACTCGTAGGCCCACAGCACTAATTTCTTCTTCAGAGGCTGCACCTGACTCATTCACCCTTTTGACACCACTTTCATCTGAGTCAGTTTCCACTTTTTGCTTTTCCAGTACCAATTTAGTTTGCTCTAGTGCTGCTTCACGCTCTATGTGTTCCCTTACAGCTTGACTGACCCTCTTCTGTGGACTTTTGACCACTGCTGGCATCTCTTCTTGAAGAGGAGCTGTTTTATCAAGGGGACATGGGACCATACGTGTATGAGAGGCATGCACCCAATTTGGAAGGCCACCACACTTCACAACAGTCATTGCCAGGATCACTTGGAACAGGCCTTTCAATCTTGGTTCCAGCCAAATGTTCAGATTGTGCATTTTGTTCACAACTTTTCTCAGATCAAGGTTTTAGCACTGTCCACTATGCAGATCTTGTGTAGCAGCTGCAATCTGGTGAGAAACTACAAGCTCCACATCAGCCAATCCTTCACAGCAAAGGCTAGTCTTTTCACCTGTGGTTTTCACAAGTGCATTTGCATGTACATATTCAAGCCACTTCAGTGATACTGAGACAGTCTTTTGCAAAGTGAGACTCTGTGCTGTCTTTGTGTAACACCACTTCAGGCAGATAGCTACAATCCAATCTTTGTCCAGTCTGTGGTTCTGCACACATCATCTTTGAGACCTCATTATGATCTGATTTCAGAGAAACTGGCAATCTATACCTGGGCATCAGTTTTTGTAATAACACATTTGCTACTATGCAGTTGTCATTTTCCTCAAAATCTGTCCGGACACAACCTTGTTGTTGTTCTGCTTCTGAAACATTTTCTTGAGCCTCTATTAATTCTTTCCAAGTGTAAGTCATTAACATCAGCATTAGATAAACAATTCCATTGAATGCATAGGCTAACAGGACACAATATTGTACAACTGAATTAGCATTTCTCTCTCCCATGACAATGGTGACTCCTATTTGAGCAGTTATACTGCATGTTAAGGTAAGGGCAATCAATTTTGAATTTTGGACTGAGGTAACTACTGAAAGCCATGAAGCTTTGACAACATAATGTATAGGGAGCACAGCAGGTGCTGCTCCTAATGTGTCATTGTTACCTTTCAAATGTGGGCCATCTACAAAATGGACATTGTTGGGCTCAATCAGACGTTCATCATTAAAGTCTAACCTTGGTTTCATGCATAGATTCATGACACCTAGACATTCAGGTTCAGTTTCATCACAAACAATTTCATTTGCTGGTAGTAAGTTCAATACATTTGAATTTAGACATTTCTTGATCACAGTATTTTCCAGTAGCAACTCCACAAAGGAAGGGGCCATTTCAGTAATTGGAAATTCCATCATTATATTCTCACTCTTTTTATGACTGACATCTACCACAGCGACTAAGTTAAGGCAGCTGGGTATTTCTGTGACGTTGGGGTCAAGGGTCGTTTGGAAATACGTCACAGACTTTTGAACACATTCATGTTTTTGAATAGGCACTGAGAGAGCGCAGCCCTCCCTCTCACTGCACATTGGTGTATTTTCTTTTAAATAAACTTGCATCCCTAGTGCCGGGGTGCGACACTTTTTCTCTTTCAACTCTAGGAATGCTTTTGTGCAATTGTTGTCCAATGGAAGCGGATCCTTGTGTGTCAGCCTCAGTAAAGGCTTAGCCACTAGGGAAAGGTTTAGTAACCACTCTCTACAGCAGCCAACCATTCCCAAAAGCATCCTGACTTCTTTCTGAATTTGAGGTGGATTCATCTAGTGAATTACTTCCACTCTCTCTGGTGACACCTTTCTATCTCCTTTTCTAATTATGTGTCCCAAACATTCATCTTCTTTTTGACAGTACTCCTTACTATACTCATGCAATGGCACTAGGACATGAACTTGACAAAAATCAATAACAGTAAGCCATTCTTCAGCACATGAAATGTGAAAAAATATGTTGGCTGGATTCGGTACCATAGGACAACATGGAACAGTTATGCTGCTAATCTCCTGCACTTTTCTGTTCTTTTCATTTGGTTTCTGTAAACCTGTGATCAGAAAGTTACATAAACTTCCAATCAATTCCATCAAAAATCCTTTACTCAGTTTATCTCCAATTATGGGTGAAATTTCTGCAACTGATGGTGTTCTTGAATACATGTCATCTTGTTCTAATTTGAATAAGACATGTTCTGCATGTTTTATTAATCTGTCATCTTTTTCTGTGAACTCCCTTACTTCTGTATTCTCTATGTTTTCCAAATCAGAGGGTAATTTTTCAACTGTCATTTCTGAAAACAATGCTACAGCTGTCTCTTGTTGGGCCATGTTTAACTGCGCATCCTCATCAGGAATCTAATTTTTAACATCATCTAGTGTACAGTAATATGTGCTGTTTAATTCGCAAAACAAATATTTTCCTGTCAGGCCTGAGTCACAAACAACAAATTGGAAATGTTTCTCAAATGGACCTGTTTTTGCCGAAACCTTTTCTAAAACTGGGTTTGTAATTTCTCTGTTTAAAATTCCTACAACTAAGTCTGGACCTTCCACTGTTTTCACAATGGATTTGGTAATTTCAGAATTGTTAGGGCTAAAACTCTCATTTTCAAATACAGCAACCTGTTGAAATGGGTTCTGATTTTGTTTCTGGAAAGAATTCACACTTTCTCTGGACAACTGATTTAAATTAATTTGAGCATTTTCCATATTTTGTGGGATTGTCTGGGCTTGAAAAATTCCTGTCATTGGTACCTGTTTCTGAACTGACATTTGCATTTGTTGAGCTGGCACATTTTGCACCTGCATTTCTCTCTGTGTTTGCGCATTTCCATTTGCTGCGTCTAGTCTAGATTTACATTTCTTCTTCCAATGCTCAAATCTGTTACAAATATGGCAAAAGGACACTTTTTTCAACACTGTGACATCCATACTTGAATTTGCACAAACCAAAACACCTCTACCTCTAGCCTGTGTAACACCAGATTTTGCTTGAGCACCTTTAATTTCTGCTTGTGAAACAACACCTTGTAACTCACTTCCATTCATTGCAAACAACTGATTTTGAAAACTTTTCTGAGCAAACCCCCTCTGAACCATCATAGGTTTTTCCTCAAACTCTTTCTGCTTTATTCCTTGTCCAGCACTATAGTACCCTTCATCCTTCAGAATCCCATCAATCAGCTTTCTTTACAAACAAACCAATATTTGCTGTACGTGCACACTGATCTGATCAGAGAACATTAATCCAATAACCAACTGAGTCACAAAGAATCTTATGCTACTGGCATCAGGACATTCTCTCCCACTGTGTTGCCAAAACTCCAGACACACACTTTCACAAAACTCTTGAACCAATTCTTTTAGCTCTTGTGTGGTTCTTTTAATCTGTACCCAATTAACATCTTTTGCTGGCACTCTGCCATTCAGAAAAGTAATCATTACTTCGTTTTTCTCCATAACAGAAAATGGTGGTGCATTCATGCACATATTTTTCATTGTCTCCTCATCTGACCCTTGCACAACAACTTTAGATTCAAACCACAATTCAGTCTACATGGCAGTGTCAAAGAGCATTTTCAAATTAATACACAACTCCTTTGAAATTTCAACAAATCCATCAACTTGTGGGTACCACAGCATAGGCTTGTCTCTCAACTTTGGGAATGTGTTCAGAAATGCTGCAAGTTCACTTTTGATCCGTGGCACTTGAATATGCACTTCTGTAAGAAACTGGCTCTATATATACTGCACCAAAGTGAGGTACAGTGTGTATAGAGTCCAAGGGTCTCCAGAGGTTTGGCAGAGGTTAAAGTTAGATAGAACCTTACTCTCTAAAGTGGTAGGTTGGTCGAGCAGTAAGGCAGTATCAGAGGACAGTGTAAAGCATTTGATGTACACACTCAGTCAGCAAATGAAACCACACACTCAAGAACTGAACTCTAGGCCAATTGTTTTGTATAAAAAAATATACTGTTGTTTTATTTTAGAACCACAGGTTTGCATAAAATACTTTCTCAAGATAAGATGCTGTTTGTTGAATACTTTCAATGAACAATAGACTTTAAATGCAATATGGTACAGGGGTTGCAATAGGCAACACAATACTTGGTATACTATAACATTGAACTCAATGGGATTTTTAAGTAAACTGCAATAGAATTACTTTACAAACGTTTTTCTTACTCAGGGCTGGATCCTGGATTCAGCCCTGGTGCATTTCCTGTAAACAGTTGAAAGAAATCGTTTTTGTTACACAGGCGATTTTTAAGGAATATTTGTATGTTGCAAAAATCGACACAGAAGAATTTCTGGTAAAAACCAGGCAATGTTATCCTATGGAGGAAAATCAAGTTACCGGAAAATCACAGTTGTAATCACTTTTTCTAGTCAGTGCGGGGTACCTAGATCCAGCACTGGGATCTCTCCTGAGAACAGGTGAGTAATTTCGTTTTTGATATTCGGACAATTTTTAGTGAATATTTCAAAGTTCCAAAACTCGACACTTAGAAGAATTTCCAAGTGAAAACCAGTCAATGTTACCCTATGGAGAAAATGCAAGTTATCGTCTTTCAGGTAAGTACTCGGCTGGCAGAGTTAAGGTTCTGGGGAAAGACTCGGGGGTCTCCCAGGTTCAGGTTTGTACTGTTGTTACACCCTCAGCGGCAATCTTACCCTCTGCTGGTCGCGGTTGGAGGGGTCGCTGGTGTTGAGGCTGCAGGAGTCGTCAGGAGCATCGAGGTGAGTCCTTGGGTGCTGTATTCTTGGTCACAGTCGCCGGGGGACGTCCTCGTGGTCTTTGTCCACTTTGGCTCGGGCCGGGCTCGGCGGGTGCAGAGTGGGCAGGATCTGCGGTTTCAGGCCGGGGCCTGGGGTTGCAGATGTTTGAGCAGAACCACTGCTCGTGGGAGTCCCAGTCTTTAGTTGAGCAAGGCAATCAGGTCCTCCGGGGTTTTCGAGGTGCTGACCACTGAAGAGGCCGGGGTTTAGCAGGAGCAGGTTCGAGGTTCGACAGGCCGGTAGGGCTGGGGCCAAGTCAGTTGGTGTCATCCTCTTGTTAGCAGCTGCACGGCTGGTCTTCTTTCTTCTTGTTCTTCTTGTTGTTTTGGAATCGGGATCTGAGGAAGGAAGGTTCAGGGTGCCCCTAAATACTGAATTTAGGGGCGTTGCAGGTAGGTAAAGGGCAGGGACCAATGGGTCCCTTCCCTGGGGTGGGTACACCGCCTACTCTGCCACTCTCCAGTGGGAGGGGGCAGGAGCCTGTCCTCGGTTGGCTGGGTCCCCCCATCCTCAAAATGGCGGGGACTCAAGGTTGTGCTTCACCTCGCCTCCCCCACCCTAGGGGTGGAGTTGGCAGAGGTGGGCACACCTCTCTTCCTCACTTTGTTTTTCCCGCCGGGTCTCCCGCCCAAAGGGGGGGTTGAACCAGTGGGGACCAGTTGCTGAGTACAACAAGGGGTCTGGAGAGGCTCACAAAGGCGGTATGCCTTTGAAGCTTCTCCTTCGTGAACCCTGCCCATCCTGGGGGAGGAGGCTTGGCACCTCGTCCCAGGATGTGCATTGTTTCAGGCCCCCGAGAGCAGCAAGCTCTCGACCCAGGGGTCCAGAAACATGTCTGGTGGTGGCAGCCTCGGCAGCCACTCAATCAGGTCACTGGGAGTTGGTCGAGTTTCAGGGGGCATCTCTAAGATGCCCTCTGTTGTGCATTTTACATTAAATCCCACACTGGCATCAGTGTGGGTTTAATGTGCTGAGAAGTTTGATACCAAACTTCCCAGTCTTCAGTGTAGCCATTATGGTGCTGTGGCGTTCGTAATGACAAACTCCCAGCACCATATACTCTTAATGGCAGCACTACACTTACAGTGCCCAGGAATGGACCTGGGTACTGTAGGGGTACAGGGCTCATGCACCTGTACCCTCACCACTGGCATAGGGCACCCAGCTAGAGGGGTGACTGATGTATGCCAGGGCAGTGGTTTGTGGGCATGGCACACAGGGATGTGTGCCATGTCGACTCTTCACTTTGTTCTGCACCAAGACACGCAGCCTGCAAAGGCAGTGTGTGTGTGTCAGGGTACAGGGCCTCCAAGGGTGGCACAGTAAGTGCTGCAGCCCTTGGAGGCCTTCTCTGGTCACAGTGCCCTGGGTACCAGTGGTACCATTTACCAGGGGCCTACCTGTGGCCAGAGATGCCAATTGGGTTTAGGCTTCAATGCAGTTAAGGGAAGGAACACAGGCCCTGGGTACCTGATTGGCAGGAGCCCAGGGCACACTCAGTCAAAGCACATCAGCAATTCAGCAAAAAGTGGGGACATACCATGCAAGAAAGAGGGCACTTTCTCACAACTTCTCCCACCATTTCTCTCAATGAGTAAGCAAAAGCTTCTCCCTCATCCTGTTTATTATTTTCCTCATCAAGATCTGGTGGTTTCTTTTTCTTATCCAGTTTCTTTGCTAGGTCTGGTGGTTTCTTTTTCTTCTCATGTTTTCTTGCCCACTTGTCTCCTAATTTCTCAAACCCATTGCATTTGAAAATATATTTTACCATTTCTGCAATGTGCAATTGCATTTCTGAAGAACTCATGGTCTTATTTGCTTCATCATCCATATGTACCCTGAATCTTTTCTGAAATAGAAAACTTCCTGAAACATCAATTTCATATTTTTGAGCCAAATCAATCAGTCTATCATGTGTATTTACTGCACATGTAGTTTCCTTACTCAGGGAAATTAATTCTTTTTCCTGACACTGGTTCACACTTTCATGATTTAAACAGCAGGGACGGTTAATTTCTTCATGTTCAAATTTTAAATTTGAAACATTAAGCTGTCTCTCTTTTTCGGGGTCTGGGTTAATTTGTTCCCCCATGCTCTCTATCTTTTTAATCACTGCTGCTTCCTCAAAGCAGGTTTGAAAAATCCCATCTCCAAATATATTCATTTTATCCTGCGCTGTGGGTGTTGTAAAGACCATTTTCCCCCCACCCTTCAATGCTTGGACTGTCTGGGGTAGTTTCTGTTCAATAATCTGTGAATTCTGAGTTTCTGAAATAAACCCCAATGTAATTACTCCTTCTGCAGCTCCTTGAACTTTTTGAGTAGGAACCATATTAATTAGGACAGTCACAATTTGTCTAGGCACTGCCTGTGCATCTGCAGCTTGTAGTATTTGTACTGAATCAGTCACAATTGAAGCAGTAACACCTGGAGGTATCACTGTCAGTGCTAAATCAACAGGTGGTGGGTCAATTTGAAATGTTGCCACACTTCTCTCAATCTGTATTTCTCTCAGTTCAACAGAAGAAGTAGCCACTGTAGCACTTGCTGGTACACTATGAAGTGGTTCCACAAACAATCTGTTGTAAGTTCAATCGCAGCAAAGCACTCGTCCAGAGTCTTCAGTAATATTCAAGGATTTTATTGTAGGAGAAAGGGAAGTAAGGTTCATAAGTAATGAGGGCTCAGGATGGCAGCACCAACTGACAAGATGGTGTTCCAGACCTTCACCCAAACATTCCAACAGTAATAATACATGGAATACATGCACAAGCAGAAAAGAGGATTCTATAAATGACCTGTAGAACAAGAGCACTAAGAATATACAATCCTAAGTAGTAAAACCCAAACATCACATATCTCCCCTTTAACGAGAAGAAAGAACAGAGAAGAAAAAAAAATGTAATCTTTGAATCTACTGGGGATCCTTTTAACCCTTGAACTTTTTCTGATGGTAGGATAGTTTTGAACATTTTTTTGTACATCAACACGGACATCATTTCTTTTGGTTTTAGCCAAATGGACAACATTCCACCACTGACCATTGTCAAGTTTGACAGCTTGACCTCTAATGTTAACAATGCATGCAGGATCTCTAAACTTTGACTTCCCCTTTTGTAAGAATAAGGGATCTTTAACACATACATAGTCCCCAATGGAAAATTTGACCTCCCTTCTAGTGACAGGAAGTTTGGATCTTTCACACCTGTGGAGACTAGCCTCATCACTCAAAATTTTTGCTTTAACAGTTTCTTTCATTACATTCTTTGTTGAAAACTTCCATTTTCAAAAACGGGTTGAGAGTGGAAACAACTTTCCTTCCTCTCATTAACTCAAAGGGTACAGAACCTGAAATGGAATGAGGAGTAGTTCTGTATGCCCACACAACATCTCTGACAGCCGTCTCACAATCCACTCTCGACTTGATCGCACTTTGTATACATTCGACTAACACTCTGTTGAATCTCTCAACTTTGCCGTTAGCTTGGGGAAAATAAAGAGTGCGAAGATGTTTGACACCTATCTTTGCTAAAAATTCCTGCATGCAAACTGAAGTAAACTGCACTCCATTATCGGTTAGCAATTCTTCAGGGACACCTTCTCTACTGAAGACATCTTGGAGAAAACGAACAACAGATTTAGTGTTAGGTTCAGAAACACCCCTGACTTCCACCCACCTGGATAGATGATCAATTAAAACAATGAAATATTTCATGCAATTAGGCAGAACATGAAATGGTCCTAGAAAATCCAAGGCAACTCTTTGCCAAACTTTACTTGGGGAGATAACAGGTTTGGAACACGGAGAGGAAGTAGATAAGTGTTTATCACTGTACAAACATTGGGTACATTCGTTCACAAACATTTCAACTTCACGATCAACAGACGGCCACCAAAAATCATTACGAATTCTTCGTTTAGTTGCAGTCATACCTAGATGACCTGAATGAGCTGTTTCCAGAATTCTTCTTCTGAAGCAGGAAGGGGGAATTAATTTTCCCTCTCTAACCAACAAATTGCTTTCAATAGATAATTCATTAGCGATCTTGCAAAAGGGTTGTAAAATCGGATCAATAGATCTTTCTTTGGGCCAACCTTCCACAACAAAATTCATCACCTGTTTTAAAACAGTATCATTTTCTAGAGCTTTGCACCAATCATCCATATTGTCACAAATTACGGTGTCATCAACAGTGGCAATAATGCATTCTTCAATATCCTCCTCCTCTTTCCCAATGCATTTGATATCTTGAACAGGAAGCCTGGACAAAAAGTCAGCCTTGATATTCTTACCACCAGCTATATGTTGTATGGAAAAATTAAACTCAAGTAGCTTGGTAGCCAGTCTAGCTAATCTGGCGGTGGCTTTCTTGATTTTATTGCCAGACAAGATGTCCACCAAAGGTTTGTGATCCGTTCTGAGCCAAAACTTTCTCCCCCATAAATAAGGTTTGAATTGCTCTACTCCCCACACACACGCAAGCATCTCTTTTTCAATGACAGAGTATCTTAACTCCATATCTTTCATCCTTCTTGAAGCAAATCCAATGGTAACCTCATTGTTGCCTATCATCTGTGACAAAACAGCACCCATACCATAGGAACTAGCATCCTCAGTGATGTAAGTATCACGACCTTCAACATATGCCTGAAGAGCCGGAGCAGAGAGAATGCTCTCTTTGATAATTTGAAAATGTTCTTGGCAAATGGATGTCCACACAAAATCAGTTCCTTTTTTTAACAAGCTCCTAAAACATTCAGTGAGACTTGCAAAGTTTTTGATAAATTTTGAATAGAATTCACACAAACCAATAAACGAACGTAACTGATCCTTATCAGTGAGATGTGGTGCATTAATAATACCATCAACAATGCTTGGTTTAGGTTTTACACCATCTTTGGAAAGAACATGGCCCAAATATTCAATTTCATTAACTGCAAAAATGCATTTATCTTCTCTGACAGTGACTCGATTGTTTTGTAAGATTGACAACACTTGCTCAATTACATCATTATGTTTCTCCTCTGACACCGTATGAATTAAAATGTCATCTTGAAAGACAACAATATTAGGCACTCCTTGAAACATGTTGCTCATAACCTTTTGAAAAACTGACGCGGCAGACGCCAGTCCAAAAGGCATTCTGCGAAATTGAAATGTACCGTCAGGTGTGACAAATGAGGTTAAATGTCTGGATGATTCATCCAACTCCACCTGATGATAAGCAGCCCATAGATCTAATTTGGAAAACCACTTGGACTGGGCCACAGCTGTGATTAAGTCATCAATGCGAGGCAGGGGAAAATTCTCCACCCAAATGGCTTTGTTAAGTGAACGCAAGTCCACACATAAGCGTAACTCGCAATTTTTCTTCTTGACAAGAACAATGGGAGAAAGCCAGAGTGTGGCGTCCACTTTCTCTATGATACCATTTTCTTGCATGTTTTTTAACATTTGTGAAAGTTCACTTCTTACACTGTGGGGAACAACTTGACTAAGAGCCTGCCACGCATCATGAAGAGGACGTGAAGACATTCACTGCATGCTCCTCTTCATGATGTAGACTGAAATGAATATCCAAGCGTTCAGTGCAACACGTAGTACAAATACTTGCGCAATGTAGTATTCAGCAAAATCCTCCACAGAAACGTCATCCTCTCTCTGGCAAATAAACATGTTGATATGACAACTGTCAGTAAGTTGTAGTGAGGTTACCACAGACTGATGAGGAAAAACCAAACTCCTATCAAAAATGTCATTGAGCGCAGCAAGCTTAGACTGGGGCTGTCTGATGGAAAGACACTGGTGGGGCTGCAGGGCGTTGCGCTTCATTTTCACTTGTTTCTTGTTGACATCTTCGGTATTCTGAAAGGAACATCTTGCTTTCTTCCTGTCGTCTTTGTTGTACTGTGAAGAACATCTTGGTTTCTCGCTTTTGCTTTTCTGTGGATACCTCCTCTTTGTAATATACGTTACGAGTAATGGTATATTTCATAAAAAAATAGTATCCCAAATTTGAACTGGTTCCACAAACAATCTGTTGTAAGTTCAATCGCAGCAAAGCACTCGTCCAGAGTCTTCAGTAATATTCAAGGATTTTATTGTAGGAGAAAGGGAAGTAAGGTACATAAGTAATGAGGGCGCAGGATGGCAGCACCAACTGACAAGATGGTGTTCCAGACCTTCACCCAAACATTCCAACAGTAATAATACATGGAATACATGCACAAGCAGAAAAGCGGATTCTATAAATGACCTGTAGAACAAGATCACTAAGAATATACAATCCTAAGTAGTAAAACCCAAACACCACACACTATTATCAGTATTTTTAGTGGGGACCACATAAAGTGGTGGACACTCAGTTAACAATGCATCCAATATTTCATCCCCTGAATCATTATTCATTTGAAGCTTTTTGTCATCATTAATTCCCTTCTCCTGTATCTGGTGCTTTACCTTATTATCCTCGCTTTCTTTTTCTTTTGCTGTCTTTTCCCACATGCTTAAAGCTTCAAACTGTGCAGCTCTACATGGTGTCTTTATTTCACATAACACTTCCCTTAATTTGTCAATAATTTGCAATTGAAAAGTACCATCTTTTGGAAATTTCAAAGGACCCTCTTGTTTAGTAATCTTGCACCATTGGTGAACCCACATACATGAATTTTGTCCCAAATTGGTAGACATAAAATGCACAGGTGTTCCTTCAGGAGCATCACCAATTAAAAACGAATTTTTCACTTCACCTCCCAACAGTTTCTTAAAACCTTTAAACAATTTCATTTCTGCAATATTTCAATGCAATTTCTTTTCTTTAATGCTGTCAGTTTCAATTTCAGTCAGTTTAACTCCTGCTACTGACCCTCCCTTCACAAAATAATACTGCAATATATTTCTAGGTTTTCTTAACCAAAATTCTTGTTAGAAACAACATAAAACAATGCTACTTTGTCTGCTCCACTAAATAAAGAGATAGTTCTTCACTTTTCAAAGAAATTTTCTTTCACTGCAAGTAAGAAATAACGACCAGCGCTATTTTACCTCTCTAACAAGCTCCAGGAGGACTTGGTACTCCTCTAGGGATAAGGCCAAAGTTTCGCAAGAGGACTTTTGGTTTAAAAGAGGTCTTGGTACTCCCCTGGGGATAAGGCCAAAGTTTCACAAGTGGACTCTTCACTATTTCAAACACTCTACTCACATACGAAATAGTCCCTAAATATAACACCTACAGCCCTCCGTAGCTTCGGTATTATAACAACAGACAAAGTACTTCTGCAGTGTGATTTCTTTATCCACACTCTTCTGATTCCTGCTTCAGGCTACATTCCATTAGGTAGCTCCATACCTGTACTTCTAGACAACATAGAACAGTACACTAACTTTTCATGTTAGAAACATAAGATCAATAATTCTGTCCTACGAAATTACCAATTTAATCAATAAAACCATCAAGTAAAAATGAGCAAAATTGTCATCAACAGTCAAAACCCTTACCATTTTTTCAACACTACTAAAAATGCCTTCTAGCATATTAACAACATTTCACAACCCTATTGATACTCACACCACTCCAGCAATCTCCTTCTTGCATTACCTTCCAGTACCGCCTTGCCAATCTTCAAGTTCTGAGCATTGGAATCAGGAATCAGGACTTTTTGAGGATCTGGACATTTATCTAACTTGGGCACTTATTTTGTAGCGCTATTTAGGCATTAAACTAAACTATGCTCCTTTTGGTGATGGTGTTTAACCTTAACTCTGCTACCAAACTGATGTAGCGGTAATTTCATGGTAATTTCTCAACGCAAAACATCATTACCTCTTGTTTACCGCTTAAAGGGGATGGACCTTTGTCACCGTGTATCACCAATTAGGAGACTTTGCATAAACATGAAAAATCAAATGCAAATACTATTTAAGGCAATAATGAGAGTTGTGAGTAGTTTTAAAGGGTTTTATTTTCTAGTCAAAAGTTAAGGTTCTCTGACTTTTTATTCATTAGTCAAATATCAATCAGGTTACAGAATTGAAAAATACGAAAAAATAGAATTAACACAGAACATATTATAGATTGCATATAAAGCACTTCATAAAGGAAGGGAATGAGGCATAAAATGTCAGTCATAAACTCATAAAGAGTTCAGGAAAATATACTTCTAGAGTAAGTTTTGCAAGGCTAATCAATAATTAATAATTGGCAAAAATATCCCATAAAGAGAAATAAATGCATAAGACAAATAAATCTTTTCAAAGCCAGTTAGTCAAAGCATAAAACTTAGAGTTTTAGCATCTAAAACCTGTCCTGTTCCTCTCAGCTGGTTCTCTCTATCCTCGCTCTGCCTCTCTGAGTCCCCGCAGAAGCTGCCCCTCCTTTCTCTTCTCTCTCCGCAGAACTTTAAAAAAACTGTGTGTTCTGCCGCGGGTCCTGCTAAATAAAAAAATGAGCAAAGGCTACACCTCTCAGCTAGCAACCAATATTTCTATCAAAAATACACAGGACTTGGTCTTTGTAGCTTGTCCAATGGGAGCTTCAGAACACATCAACACCCCATGGGCTGACTGGACACGTCATCAATCAGGCGAGTTATTGTAACACATTTGAGTCTTGTGCTAAATGATCTCATCTCCTAACATCCTAAAAAAACAATTAAATTTTCTGCAACAAAAAGTATTATTATGCGGAAACAGAGAATACATCATATAAGAAAAATGTGTGCTTTGCAGTCTTTTCACTCCACGTGATGAAGTGAACAAAGCTTTGTTTAAACAACTGCATGGAGATAAAAGTATGCAACAAGTGAAGGTCTTTTCATGAAAGCCAGAAACAGGAGGCGTAAATTATAAGAAAGGTCATGAGACCAGAGGAAAAGAGCACATTCCATTTCTTATCTTCAAGGCCAGAGGCCGCAGTGAGCTGAGCCTGCACCTTTGTTCAGCACAAATATATGCTACTTTGAAAGTTCAAAACACATTTTTTAAATTAAATGTACATTCTATAGTGAGGTTAAATCTAAAATAAACACAATCAAACAACCATGATTAATTAATTGAGCATGGTTCTACATGATTCATTAAGCATCTGAGCAGGCCTCATTCATGTTTTCCCTTGCACCAAACTCTGCGTGCCATTTCTTTTTTTTTTATAATGCAGTTTGTCTGAAATTTAAAGCAGCTTTTAGTCATATTTCATCTTATAGGTGAAATCTGGGCTCCATCACCGGCATGATGACATTCACCCTTAGGATCAAACTGCTCTGTGAAATCCATAGTAATTCATTGTCTGTTGTGCATACCCATGACATGATAATGCCTACTCTTGATGAAATGCTGGAATGGCATTATGGAGGGCATCTATGGCGTACTGTGGTCATCCACGGCATGAGATAGTTATTAAGAGGCATACAAGACAGCATCTATCCTTCTTTGATACATGGAGAACAACTCACCAAGGCGACCAACCATACTCATACTATTCCACACTCCATGATCTACATGTCCGGCTCAATACATTCCTGAGCACACCAGATGTTCAGGTAGCTGTAATGGACTCTGACTACCTAGCCAGAACTATACCAGATCATATCCCTATAGTCCTTAAGCTGTTTTGGGTTCCGACCTGACCCTGCATACCTAGTTGGAGACTGAACATCAAAACTTTAGAAGACCCACTTTTCCAATACACTATAGGGGAAGCGATATGTAACTATTTCACAGAGAATGAACATACAGCATCGTCTATACTGATAGATTGGGATGCATTTAGTATGGTAATCAGAGGGCAATGCAATAAGTGGGGTTTGCTGTACACTATTACAGGAGGTAGAAAACCAGGAAACAATACTTTGAAATATAGAAAAAGATGCACCCACAAACACTAACCTGTTAGCGAACCCTGTTAGAGGAGAAAAAGAAACTAGTGGAACCCGTAGAAAAAAAGCTTTGACTACAAATAATATATGGTAAAGACACATGCAGAATGAGACAAGGCAGGAACCTTACTTGCATGGTTAGCCATCCCAACTAAAAGAGGGTCTCGGATTCTGGACCTCGAGCATGAACACAATATCAGAATATATAAACAGTCAGAAATAAATGAGTCTATCAAACTGTACAACACTGCCCTGTAGGGAACAAGACTTGAGAGACTTATTATAACACTTACTACTGGCCACCCTTCCACGTGATGCTATGGAAACTCTGTGCCAGTCATTATGCCAGAGGAAATCAGGGGAGCTACCAAAACTATGGCCCGAGGGAAGGTACTGGGATCAGATGAGCTCCCAGTGGAGTTCTATGATAAGTACTTTGACCAACTAACCCTGCACTTAGAACGTCTATAGGGTCACTAAAGAAGAACATGAACTACTGAAATCCACAAGCGAGCCATTAGTGATCCTTCTACTTAAATCAGGATGAGCTCCACACAATGTAATGGCCTACAGGCTCTTGTCAATGTTAAAGGTAGACTATAAAATATTCAGTTGTGTGCTGGCCTCCCGTCTATTACCTCACATGCAACGTCTCATACACCCTGACCAGACTGGTTTCATACCAGATCGAAACACTGCAAATAACATCAGGAGAGTGATAAACATAATACCAGTGGCGCAATCGATTCATGTGTATGCAGGAGTGATGTCAGTAGACATTGAAAAACCTTTGATAGTCTAGCTGGGAGTATCTATACAAAGTTATTAACAAGATGTGGATAGGAGAGGGATTTATTAGATGGACCTGCCTTTTGTACTCAGCCAAACGTGTGAGTCAAAATGGGTGGGGTAATTACTAAGTCTTATACAGTGAAACGGGGCACAAGATAGGGATTACCATCGCCCCGCCTGCTGTTCGCTATTGCAATTGAACCATTCATGTGTAGGGCATGACTGGAGATGCACTTTGACTGTATAAATGCCTAGGGAATAACACAGTATATCACACTATATGCGGATGATGTGCTTCTTTTCCTGAATGACATATGGACAGAATCAGAGAAAGGCATTCAATGGTTAAATAGATTTAGAACCATATCTGGGTTATGCATAAATTGGCAAAAAAGCAACATCTTTTTACTAAGACCTTGCAAGTTGATACACACACTGAGACTTAGGTGGAAACAAACTTCCCTAAAATATCTAGGGGTCAAATCATACAGAAATAAAAAGGATATATTAGAGGGGAATGTTTGAAAAGATATTACATCCTTATGTACAGGATGAACCTTCTGGAATATGCTTGCATGTCAGTGGTGGGAAAAGTGGCAATTGCAAAAATTATAGCATTGCCGTGATTTTTGTATTTATTCACTTACCTGCCAATGATAGTCCCCAGAAGCAATTTCTGGGAACTAGATATATTACTGGTTGACTTGATCTGGTGCAAAGGAAAGAAAAGGGTAGCGTTATCCAAACTGCAGCGTCAGGTGACAGATGGGTGACTGGCACCCGGGGCCTCTGAAACGTATTACCTAGCGGGACAAATGTAATGGATCACATGATGGGTGCATACTAGAATTAACAATGAGGTGCCAATGGAACCGAACTCACCATCACTAGAGTTGATATTAGAACAAAAACGGGGAGCAACAGCACCTAATAGACTGTTAATGGTAGTCATACACTGCTGGTTAAGATGTTTGCAGAAAACTAGAGCAGAAAATCCCTACCCCCCAGAACTCCCACAACAATTAATGGAGGCCCTTATGTAGATTAATCCCCAAGGGAGATTGGTGTACTGGGCAAGGCTAGGAATAAATCCATTTTGATTATGACTTACCAGCAGGTCAATTTATGTAATATGGAACAGTGGTGGCAACACTTGAGAAGAAATGGAGGGCAGGATCAGAAGAACCTAAAACTAGGGGTGGACGAAGAATTCTGCTCCGCCGACAAGTTTGCAGAGTTTTACCCACTCTGTGCTCCGGGCGGAGTTCTGAAAAACTCCGCGAAGTGATGCGTAGTGCAGTTTTTTTTCTCGAGCAGCTCGAGAGAAAAAATCACGTGCTAGATCTCCTCCCGGCAAGATTTCTCAACGTGGGTTTGTCTCTGCAGGTCGCGACTGCTCGTGTTGATAAATCTGCTGCTCTCGTTGAGGAAGCTGCAGCTCAAGTAGAAGGTCTACTCAAGCAGCAGAAAGCAGCAGCGCCCTCTGGCGTGATGCGTAGTGCCGTTTGTGCTGATTATACAGCGTGGGACAAACTCCTGGCGCTACAAATCAGTACAAGTATTGCAAATTAACAGACTCCGCTGCTGGCGCAACTCTGCGGCATGGCAGAGTTTTTCTGGCACTTCGCGCACTTCCGCAGAGTAAAACTCAGCAAACTCCACCCAGGTCTACCTAAAACAGACCAGGGATGTCATATACTATGCACAAGCACAGGCAAATATAAGGCAATAACAAGTCTATATAGAGCCCTGAGGGTAGACATGACTACGCCCTTGCACAGACTATGAGACAATTGGGTGGATGAAATAGGTGAACACATTGGAGGAGCGGATTGGGTGAAGGCACTAGATAGAATCTCGAAAGTATCCAGAAACATTAGATTTAAACTAATTTTTTTTATCGAAACAGAGCATATCTGGCATCTGGCAAAATCTGCAAATTCTGGGTGCCTCCAATGTGCAGTAGTGGGAGCATAAATGTTTCACATGGTATAGAGTTGTACACATCTTCATGACTACTGGAACAGCATTTTAGAAATTATTAATGATGTCACTGATCGCAATATCGCTGGATCACTAATATCTTGCCTACTAGGCCAGTTTCCCTTACCTGACACATTTAAAATCACTTCTAAATGTATCGATCTGGCTTTGGTGTTAGCAAATTACAATGAACTCGAAGGCAGTGATAAAAGTGGTTAAAAGGAAAACCGAGTTTATAAAATGGCCAACTTATGAAAGAATCAATATTCTAATGCAGTTTCATCCGAGTCTGCGAGGTATACTCAGGGGGTCCACGACTGTGTTACAAAATAGGGAAGCAACATTGAAAATGTGAAAACCTTTTCTATATTTGATTGTGATAGCGAGCCCGGGCCAAGGGCGGGCCCGTCCTTGCCCGTCATTGCCAGGAAGAGGCAGGACAGGGCCAACCCTCTTTCGTTAATCACCCTGAATTCCGTCTGCTCTATGGACCTTAACTGGACACTGAGGTACTGATCACCTTCGTTTTTCCTTATAGATTTTTTTTTTTAGGTGGAGTACCTGAGCAAAATTGTGAACTTGGAAGCTCCTTGTACTGCTTTTTATTTGTGGAGCGTTCACATGTTAAACCATAACCTGATTTTAACTTTGGAGTTGGGTTAGACTCGAAAGTATTCACAGACAACTCTGGTTTGGCTGTACATCCTAGAAGCATGGGGAAAAGAAAGGCCATGGAAGGAAGTGGGGATGAAGGCGGTGGAACTGGACGGGTTAATAAAGGGAAAAAGGCCAGAAAGCTACACAAACACGCAGGTAATAACTGTGTCCTAGACCGTATTGACACCCTCATCAGCGAGTGTGAGGACATACTTGAGGCAGCTCCTAACACACAATCCCACAGTGACAAGCCCCCCCTAGACCCACCAAATCCACCAATGGAAGCTTAAACCGTCATCCCGCTATCCCTGCTATGTTTTGTAAACCAGGCATAAAAGGGCCAGTCACCCCTAATGTTGAGGGAACGCGTGACACAACGAGGGTAGGACACTCGCCTACCGCCTCCTCCGGGACTAATCCACAACAAATTGACCCCACAATCGTATGTGCAAACCGATTCCTGTCCTTGTCGGAACTGCCTAACACCGAGAGGGATGAGAGGTCCCAGACAGCCCAGTTACCCCAGTTACCTTTAATTAGTAGCACAGGGGTAGTGACAGGGTCAAACACAGAGTCTCAAGACATGATCCAACTTGTCAACATGCTCCGGCTCGAAATAGGGACCATGAAAATTATGATCGAGGATTTAACCTCTATGGTTAAGCTCCTATCACAACAGGAATTCTCCCGTACAGACCAAGTCTGTACTATGGCAAGCCATCTCCCTCTCCCTTGTCAGGCCACCAACTCAGGGAGAGCAACAGTCCCCGTTGCCGCAGGCACTAACCCTAACAAACGTCCATCATTCTCTGAAGTGACTAAGAGTCAAAAGCTAGTGCCACTACCACCTATGATTAAGCACCTACCGCATTCTAACCCAAGTAATTCCAATAACTTCTGTAGTGTAGTACCAACAAGGGACCAGGCATCGTACAGTAGACATACCCCTTCTCAGATCCCATACCCTCAGTGTAGTTCCCAAGCCAGGTTTGCTGAACAGAATATCTCCAATCCGCCCCTTAGCCATAGAATATATATGGTGAATGTGCCCAAGTACGTCAACCATAAAGGTTTAGAGAATGCGGATTCCCTGACTAACAAAGCCATTCATTGGATAAGGCATGTTAGGGGATGCTGCTCAGTGATAAGGGAGGACATCGTTAAGGCTCGTAGGCTCACTTCCCCAGTTCATCAGTCGGATTGTATTGCGCTTATCTTAACCAGGGTGGATCTTGCTGAAAACCTTCTTGCTCTAGAGTTTCGAACTAGTTCTCCTGGATCGTCATCTATTCAGTTTAGACGATCCCCTCCAAGCAGTCAGACTAGGCAGATATCCACCAGTCAGTCGGGATGTTCCACGTTGGATAATAATGACTGACTCAAGAGTTTGCTCCAAACGCACCTAGGATCCCCCAAAGTCCCTACAAACATCAGGGGTAGTCCTCCCAGTCAATAACAAACAGGAGCACCAGGGGGTAAGTAGTCAGGTCGCCCCCCACTCAACAATATATTTCACAATAAGACCTGACCAACTCAGAACAGTATTTTACAATTTTATGGACTAAGGGTCTGAAATCCCCTTATACTGCAGTACAATTATTACTTGCCTGTATGTCCTACTGTTCATCCTTAATATCCAATCACGTCATGTGCCACACTTTCCACCAAGCAACAACAAAAAAGTTTTTGTATTTTCACCACATTACGTTGTGTAAAAAAAATATATGTGAAAGAATGGGAAGTACCTCACGGTAGTAACTGCAAGGGGGGCTGCTGGCATATAATTTACCAGTATGCCCACACTTATCATCACCAGTAACTTTCCAAGTGGAAGAAAGAGATGAAAGTAAAAAGATTCCTCTAAGCTGAGAAATCTGTGACGAAATGAGTGAAAAAGAATAAGTGCATAAAGATGACACGTTCAGCGTGAAAAATCACTGCGTGCCTACCATGTCCCACAAACAATACAAAAGAGGAGATGCAATCCTCAATTAAAACGAGGTACCGCTTACTTACAACAGTGATTTATTCAATGTAGCAAGCGTCCTCACTTAAAAACGGCATCTAATTGGCCATTTAACATTATATAGGCCAACATGTTTCGTTGCCTACTGTAATTCCGGCAACTTCATCAGGGCAAGTGTGGGACCGTTTAACATCCTTGCTTGTGGATCACTCATACCTGTGGTCACATGACAAAAAGAAATATGTAAAACACAACTGTGCAGCAAATGCCAATAAAAACACAACCGAATCTCTAGACAGTGAAATCCCAAGGACCTCACTCGTAAAATGTATATACACACTTTAATATACATTTACCAAGGGGCTGCTGTAGTCCGTCGTACCTGCACGCCACCTTCTGGGATAGTGCGCTGAAAAGTCGCAATCCTGCTTATGCCTGCTAGCGTCAGTGTCACCTACAATCATAATGGATCATATTGTTAAAACCGGGATTCTTTACTCGCAGGTCTCCTACTTTTGTCAAAAAAGACCGCGACAACTCAATTTAAATACAGCGCCATAGACGAATCCGATCTACAGCTCTCATACTATCAGCCCCGCCATTGCCGAGTAATCTTGTCCCAACAAACCTTTTATGTCAGCTGCAACTTCCATTTCAACCATTTCAACATGAATACTCTCACCTTCCATTCACAGCCAGTCAAAATGGTATCCTCTAATCCCCTTAACGCATCTGCGGTGTTCTGTTCTGCTTGGTGCTCCGTCCCGCTCCACAGCAATCGGGACGCGAGCCAACGTATATCAAGAATCCGGGGAAGAAGGACCACCCGGAAGTGGAAGGCCCGGAAATAGGATACCGGCAATCCCTACAGAGGCTCCTGAGCACAAAAAGCGGCCATCTTTAAAGTACCGCTCGCGCTCAGCACCTCACAGTCAACAACACCTCTCCCTTTGTGTTAGCAGCCCACTTGTGTTTTAACTGGGTATTTTTAATTTACTTAGGTTTAAATTCAGTTATACCCAAAACCCACACTGAGCAGTCGCACCTCAACCCCAACAGTGAACAAATACATGTACCTTGACTACTTCTATTTTACATGGTCAAGATGGTACTACATTAAAAAGGAAATACGAGCATTTAGCCATCACCTTGTCTTCATAATGAACATCCCAAAAGGGGCTCCCGAAAAGTGCATAACCCCAGTGCATCATGGAGCATAAACCAGTTTGGAATGAAAATGTGTGTCTTATAATTTTTAAAAGACAATACACACGGTGCAGAGAGAGTCCTATGATATTAAGGCTCACCATCACCTCCATTAGCAGAATCACAATAGCCATTCCTTTATCAGTTCATATTTCATCAATGCTTCTTCACAATGAGATAGTAGAAGAACATTATCTGCTCACTTTATTCCATTCAATGGAGTCATTTAAACCATGGCTATCAACTTTCTGTGAAAAAATTAGGCCTGGGCGGTAAATTCCGTTCCGCTTGCGGAATTTGCAGAATTTGGGTAATTTCGGGTTCCGCGGAGAACGCGGAATTACCAAAAATTCCTCGATCCGCGGCTTCGCGGAATTTTTTGCTTGTTCGCGCTTTCAAAGAGCGTGTTCGCGAGATATTTCCCCCCGAGCACGCAAACAGCGTTCGCGAACAGGAAAAAAGCATCGCGAACGGGCGGAACAAGCAATTCCGCGTGTTCGCGGAACTTTTGCGTGCTTGCGGAGATTTTTTACCGTTTCGCGGAACTTTGCGTAACGCGACTACGCAAATTCCGCCCACCAAAAAATCCCCTTGGTGTTACTACCGTGAGGTACTTCCCATTCTTTCACATATATTTTTTTTACACAACGTAATGTGGTGAAAATACAAAAACTTTTTTGTTGTTGCTTGGTGGAAAGTGTGGCACATGACGTGATTGGATATTAAGGATGAACAGTAGGACATACAGGCAAGTAATAAGGGTAGTCCTCCCAGTACCAAGCTTATGAGTACAGGCCCTGTTAGGCCCTTAAAGACCACATATACATCTTTACCCTTGATAGAGGGCTCAAGGGAGGTCAGCTGTACATCTCCTAATAGATTAAATGGGCCACTGTCACCCTGTCATCCCTCTATTAGGGAATCACTGTTGTCCTGGAACATCGCAGGGCTGAGTTCGAAGACCACATCTCCCGAGTGGTATGCCTTTATTGAGTGCTATGACATCTGCCTCTTTCAGGAAACCTGGTCAGTGGCACCCCTCTATTGCTTAGGCTATTTAAATTATTACATTCCAGCTACTAGAGGAGCTAAAGTACATCCATTAGGGGTATTGACAATTTGGATCCGACAAGAATTAGGCTATAATGTCCAGGTGCTCTCGACCCAGAGTAGTGACATCCAGGCCTTAAGACTGAATATGGGTTCACAAGGGAACGTCTACGTGAGAGGAACTAGGGGGAAGAAGTCGGAAGTTTTAGTGGCTCTCGACGACCTTCTTGACCTATATTCAGACGAATCCAATGTCATTATTGTGGGCGATTTTAATTCGTCATTTAAGCCCCTTGCCAATGAGGTGTGCTACCTCACAGAAGAGGAAGATGCCCAGTGGGGCATTCCAAAGCTGGAGCTTGCACCCATAAAAAAATGGACGGATGGGGCCATCCAAATGAATTCTATTTGCCTGGAAAAAGGTTTGCGGGCGGCAAATGGAAGATCGCCATCAGATAGACTTGGGGCGAATACATTTAATAATGGATTCAGTGCTAGTCGTATAGATTACTTACTAATTAGCTTGAAACTATGGGACACTTTTGGAGATATGATTGTTAGGGACCGGTTAGAGAGAGATCATAACCCCCTGTGTGCGACCCTAGGATTCTTACGTCATAAAGCACCTGCACAAATAGGTAGTGAATTGCTCTCTGGCGTTGTGGTTCCTACTAACGACATGATACGTTTAAAGTGGCTAAAGGTATTAGAGAAGCCCGAACTTATAGCTAGCATCACCGAGGACATGGACTGTGCTATAATGGAGCTAGAGGCCAGCGCAACAAAAATAGTGGTTTCCGAGCTTCCCATCTATATTCATAATAGATTTTTTACCCTTTTGCGCACGTACTTTATCAAGCAGGGCAAGCCCAAAAAGGCTACAAACCAGAAAACCTGTAACTGGTTTAATAAGGAATGCAGAGTGGTACGTGATTTACTGTGGCTAGCTATTAAAGCAGGTGATCCAGTTGCAGTGCGAGTAGCTAGACAAAAATATAGTGGTACCCAGAAAAAGGCCAAGAAAATCTGGGATGAAAAAAGATGGCAGGATCTTAAGGAGGCCTGTGCCCTGAGTAATACCAAGCACTTCTGGAACATAATAAAATGGGACAGAGGAGGGCAACCGCAACAACCGCAAAATCATGTTACACAGGAAGATTGGGTTAAGCACTTTAAACCACAATATGCCCGTAGTCCATCAGAGAAAGATTCGGGTGAGGTAATTTATTCATTTTACTTAGACGAGGCCTTTTGTAGGGCTGACGTCGATGTAGCACTTAGATCAGTGACGGGTGGTAGAGCACCTGGCCCAGACGGTATTCCAGCAGACATATTTCTCCATGATAAGGCCAGATGGTGCCGGTACATTCTCTTGCTGGCTAACGCTATTGCCCATGGTGCGCCGGTCCCTGACTCATGGAAAGGGGCTGAAATTATCCCCGTTTTCAAAAAAGGGGATAAATCTCACCCAGGAAACTACAGGCCCATTAGTTTAATAGACTCTTTACAGAAGGTAATGGGGCGGCTAGTTCTTAACAAGGTCCTAGAGTGGATAGAAGAACATAGTATTCTACCCCCTCTGCAGGCTGGCTTTCGGGCATATACCAGCACCATCGACCAGGTGTTCCGTTTTATTTTATTATACTGGAAGACGGTGGTTCTTGGCAAGGGAAGCTTATATGCTGCCTTCGTTGATCTCAAGTCAGCATTCGATCTTGTCCCCCGTACCAAACTATGGGTGATTCTGCAAGAAATGGGGATGCCCTCTGAACTGCTAACCCTCATCATTAGATTGCATGAGGATAATCATGCCAAAATCCGATGGGATTCGCAGGGTAATGTCACAAGTCCCTTCCCAGTTGAGAGAGGCGTGCGCCAGGGATGTGTCATGGCACCCACGCTATTCTCCTTGTTCATTAATGGAATAGTGAACTGTATGGAATCCACCACTACTGATGCGCCAACATTAGCAGGTGAAAAAATCCCTATATTATTAATCGCGGACGACACATTAATCATTTCCAAGACCCCAAGTGGTCTTCAACGGGCCCTGATAATTTTTGAGGGGTTTTGCTGCAATCAGGGCCTGGAAGTTAATGTGTCGAAAACGAAATTTATGTCTTTTAACCCACACAGAGCATTCAAAGGTGGTATTTTAATGAATGGCCGTTTACTAGAGCAAGTTAACGAGTTTACTTACATGGGGGTTAATATACAGGCTGACCTGAAATGGAACCATCAACTTGATCTGGCAACACTGAAGCACTGACAGCTCTCGGGAGTGCTCTATGCTGAGTATAATACCTCATTTACAAAACCAATTAGTCCGGTGCTCCAAATATATAACACGAAAGTTGTCGCCACCCTAACATGCATTGGCATGAGATCATTGTGGGATGATCCAATAAATTCCCCTTTCCCCTCGAAAGAGATTGTAAAAGAAAAATACTGGGAAGTGGTAATGCACAACACACTGAGAAACTATGAGTCATCGTCACAAACAGGAATTTTCCTGGAAATTAAACAAACCCCTAGCCTAGAGCAATATTGGGATATAATAACAAAACAGCAAGACCGGAAGTTATACTTCCAGTTCAGGGTGGGCTCACTGCCATTAAGAGCTTTTACGGCAAGATGGGCAAAATCTGGTGATAAAATGTGTCCTGTATGACAGGCTAATACAGAGTCTCTGGCACACTTACTGTTCGCCTGTCCAGGATATGCTGCCCTATGCCACGCATGGCTGGTGCTGATTTGTAAACTACTAGGCACCAGAAGGAGCAATGAAGCTGAAAGAATCCTACGCTCCGACACGTCTACTCCCATTGTTATAGCACTGGCAAAATTCTTGGGGTGGTCATGGGCCATAAGGTCACATTCCCTTCGGATAAAATAATGTTGTATCTGCTATTATGCACCTTCACATGACCTAGGGAAGCTGCTAATTATATTCTATACATAGCAGAAATTAGACATAACCAAGTGTCTGCACTAAATAATCGTGGCCATATCTTGTACCCCTTTGGCAATGGTATCTAAAAAAAAAAAAAATGCTGGTGTATTTTATTAACTGATTTTATAGAAACTTTTTAATGTTTTTACCGACATCTGTTTTTACTATGGCCTAACTTAAATCTCCCAATCAAGCTTCAAATCATATTTTTGTACGACATTTTATGAATTGTTTTTGTATTGTGCTTTTATGACTATCTTGTCGAATAAAGCTTGTTTGGATTGGATTGGAATTAAACTAAATATTTCAGTATTTGAACATTTGTATACTTGTTAGCCATTTTTGTGTATTGTTTTGTGGTTCAAATCATAGACGTTGCTGAGGCTGGGGGTCCTCCGCTTCCAATGATGACTCTGGTAGGGTTCCCTGATTCTAGTAATGATTCCGTGGGGGTCCACAGAAGTCAAAAGGTTAAGAACCGCTGCTCTAAGGGATGCCAAGAAAGGACAGGGATCACTGAGGTGGCAAGAGCCTGGGAAGAGCTATTGAGAGTGCTGAAGGCAGAAGATGATGTATCAGTGGCTAGTTCACTCCCTTTGCCTTAGCGGGCAGCACACAGGGATCCATATTGATAGGGCTTGAACATTGCTGCACTAATGCACCACCTAAATTCCCACCATGACTAATCCCCAGAACACCTACACCACACGGAGAGCCCCTGACTTAAAACTTCAAATTAAGTGGTTATATAGATATACAGGCACAAATAGTGGCAGGGGCACTACTGCAACCCATTTATGTTGAGACATAAAGCAATTCATGGCCTGGGAGTTGGAGGGGAGGGAAGTTGGGGAGATGTTATGTAAAGGTTTAAAAACAATTCTGAGCAATGTTTGATAATGGATGTCAGAATTGTCTTACATTATCAGGACCTATAAAGAGCACCAGTGTATGCATGAATAACAATGCTATTTACATGTAAATTTTGTGAATGCAAAAATTCTCTGTTTACAAATACCCGATGTCATATCTACTTGGTGTACACTGCATATGTGCAGCAACATCAAAAGCAATAAAATGTATAAATAAAAACAAGAATCTATCCATGTGTGGCAAGAGTGATTATGAGTACTTGATGCAAAAACAAAATTGAAGTTTGGGTACTGTAGTATTCTAGTATTCTGTGTGTTCACATTCCCTGTATATCTGAGCTGGTGTCTGGAATGCTTAGAGTGAATCATCTAATAGAAGCTAGGAGATAGGGACAGCTGACAGTAGAATGGAGCCCCAACAGAACCTACCTTCTGTGCCTGCAACCGAAGGGGTAATAAAGAACTTACTTGATACTTGAATGGCTCCAGACTCTTGTATGAAGACACTGCCCTTCCAACTACAGCATTTTGGTGACTGGTTGTTAATGTCCTCTATGAAAATGCAGAAAGACTCTGGTGGTAGTAATGAGAGATTTTTGGCAAAGGGGCAGGCCCGTCATGAGAAGGATGATGGCCCTGTGGCCCACCCTCAAATCCACCAGCAGGTGAAATCTGCTGGGCATGGGGACGCCAGTGAGGAGGATGGGCAGGGTCTGTCAAGGAGAATGAGTCAGGTGAGGAAAGTTATAAACTGAGGTGATGTGTCTCAGTGTATATTCCTAAACGTATGGACAAAGCTATGGGGACAGTGTTATAAGGCCAGCACTGTAGGGATGGGGATGGTTCTATGAAGACAGTGTTGTGAAGACAGTGGGATGATGCAGGAAATCCCCTCTACAGTAAACATTACTCTGAAATGCCACATTGAGTATCAGGGAGTAATACATTCAACAGTGATGGTGGCATAAGAAGCAAAATTAAGAAGCAGAATTGGTCTGTACATGGTATGATTTCCCAGTTAGGTTGACTGTGGCACAAGCTATTCCATGCCTTTGGAGGGTCCTGGGTGCGTTCCACATATCTTATAGTGCCAAGCATGATGTGACTGGTAAAGTTGACACAGCTCCTGCTAGTGCTGTTGTCAAGGTTATGGACCAGTGCTAGGTAAATGGGGACATTACTCTCCAGAGTCATTCAGTTAGCACTGGAAGAAGAGGGTGTGGTGTTTGGGGCTTTGCAAAACAAATTGCTCATGAGAGACTGTGGGGAAGTGCAGGGGGAAATGTGGAGACGTGTAGTATTCTGTGGACTTGTGGGTAATACCCACAAGTTTTGCCTGAGTGTGCTCCGGGACTAGCTGTCTCTCTGTAAAAAATGTGAAGAGCTGATGTTTTATGTAGCTTTAGTGTGTTGTAGGTGAGTACCTCTTTACCTGGTGATGTGGTCTGCTGTTAATGGTTGTATTGCTGCACTGCTCTAGTGTTTGATTGCTGTATTGTGCCAATAATTCTTCAGTATACCGCTACTGGAGGCTGTCATCATTGTGTTCAGAAGATATTCTAACTGGTGCAGTTTCCAGGCGGTGTGGTGCCGGGAACAGATTAAATGCTTTCTTCAGCCTTACATTTGGTCATATTGGTTGGGCCAGCTAGTATGACTGAGAGTGCGGTGTGTTGTAGTGCTGAGCTGCTCTTTTGTGTGTGTGGTGCACTGTGTTGTCCTTGTGGGAATGTGTGTGTTGTCTGTGGAAGATGGAGTAGGTGTGAGAGTTTGTTGTGTGGTGTAGTTTAGAAATTAGAGTTAGATGTTTTGGGACCTTGTGTACTCATATGGTTATGATGAAAAGTGTTTTGTTGGACTCTGGTTCTGGGAATTTTGAGTTGAACTTTCCATTTTTGTTTTCGTTTTGTACCTAGAATGTGTAGTCTTAGGGATGACAGGGAAGCCTTTCATCAACTGAAGACCTCCAACTGTGTGAACAGTCTGCTGTACAAACCTTTAATGTCTCTATAACCAGAGCTCTGCTGTACACTGATAGAGACTGCACAATTTGTGTAACTTGTTTTATTGCTTTATCCTGCATCTACCAAAGACACTGAGTAATAAAACATTGTTGATAATCCACTAGGCTTACTTGGAACACCCAAACAAACGCTGGGATATATCTTGAACATCCTTTCAGAATGTATAGATTTTTAGCAAATTATTTGCAATTTGTACTCTAAAATACAGTGTTTGGGCCCTTTATTTCAAAATATTCTTGGATGAACCCACTAGAGCACCCCTTGAGAAAGTCGGGCTTGCTCACTTCTCATGATCTTTCAATCCTAATCAAATCACTATCTATTTTGATGCCAATTCTCTTACTCAGTGCTCTCCTATTGCTATGGATATCACAGTCAAATTGCTTAATTCCCTTCAGTCTGGTTCTCCGCTAGATACTTGTGTCTATAGGTTTTGGCCTATGCTATTGATCAGATCAGGTCAGCTCTTTCTGACTTTTGCAGTTATTCACTATCTTCTGTCATAGTACCTATTTTGTGGAAGAAGGCTATGGTGGTTCCTCTACTTAAGAAGCCTTATGCTGATCCAGCAGCTTTGGCCAATACCTGGCCAATCTCTCTATCATCTCTTCCCTCTAAATTCTAGAAAAACATGTTAACTTCCAATTTGGTTTTTATTTGGAAACCAACGGCTTTCTTGCCCCCGTACAATCAGGTATAAGAACTTTCCCAGCATGAAGTCTACATTACTGGCTGTTGCTGATGATCTTAGGATGATGTAGACCAGGATGGCACTTCCGCCCTAGTTCTCCTTCACTTGTCGGCAGCATTTGATATTGTCAATCAATGCATTCTAATTAATCATCCACAGAATTGCTGTATTCAAGGCAAAACTCTTCAGTGGTTTAAATCTTTCCTCAAAGGACATTGACAGGCTTTCCTCCTTCTGCCTTATCAGTCTAATGTCCATCAACTTACTTGCTGTGTTCCGCTGGGATTATCATGAAGCCCTACGCTTTTTAATATATATGTGACTCCTTTAGCTAGGCTCATCCCTTCACAAGGGCTGTCAGTCATGGCTTATGCTGATTATACTCAAATAATCTTATGTTTAGATCAGTCTCCCAGTGTTGCTCAGTCTAATTTTTATACCTGTTGTGGTCTGTTGGAGGATTCATAATCATTTAAAGTTAAATACAGAAAAAAATTAAGTCTTAATTTATGTAGCTCCTCAGAGATCTAGATCTCAGACTGGTGGCCATCTGAGCTAGGTCCAATGCTTGGGCCTACTGACTCCCAAAAATCTTTGAAAACCCTGAAAAGCCGTCCGTGATTCTGCACCTGCTGAACCCCAATGCTACGGTGACCTAGACCCCCTATTTTGATTCTCAGTTATCATTTTCTACTCGAATCAACAAGGTCTGCTCCGTTTGTTTTTTCTACTTCATAATGGTGTAGAGGATAATGCATCTCCTCCTTGACAATTGTTGTAAGGCAGTTAAATCCATACAGGCACATGCATCAAAAGAAAAACCGGTCGCAAACGGGCAGATTCTCAGAATCTGCCCCTTTGCAACCAGTATTTTTGCATCATCCCAAATGCAAAAATCGCAATTTAAGTAATCTCTAAATTGCGATTACTTAAATTGCGATTGCATTTAAGGAATCGCAAATTGAGATTCCTTAAATGCAATGCAACAAAGTAAAAAAAATTGCGATTTCGCAACTAGGGGGCGCAATTTACCATGAAGTTGAACTTCATGGTTAATTGCAAAAACTTTGAGAAATGCACTAAAGTGCATTTTTCAAAGTTGAAGGTTACACACACACATGTCCTTGGGACATGTGTGTGCGCAACATATGTGCACGGATCAATTTCAGGGGTGCAACAGGGTGTCCTTTGACACCCCTGCACCCTTGAATTGCATGCGCAATTTGCGAGTACCTATTGGTACTCGCAAATAGCGTTCGTAATTTCTCATTCATTCCTATGGGCCTGTAGGACCATAGGAATGAATGGGAAGCCATTCCTTATTTGCGACTCGCAATTTGCGAGTTGCAAATAAGGAATGTGAAGGAATCGCTATTATTATAGCGATTCCTACATGCATAGGATTTTGCGAATCCTTAATATTCGCTATTAAGGACTCGCAAAATCCTAGCTTGATGCATGTGCCAGATAGTTCTTTATAAGTTTGATTACTCTTTGTGCTTGTGCCTTCCAAAATATCAGCTTTACGCTTGCATTTGAATCAGAATGATGCTGTGAGGCTTCTGTGTAAACTCACTTATCATTCTCACTCTATGAAATGAAATGACAAAATGTATAGAAGCGCAACAAATACCCAAAGGTGGCAAGGCCTCTAATGGTCTAAAGTAACTATATTGGCCCCCTGTTTAAAGCGGTATGTTTAAAGCGGTATGTTTCTCGCATAAAGCTATATATGCTCTAGGTCTACCTACGTTCAAAACAGATTCCTTATCAGGGCCGTTTCTACCATTAGGCAAGACTAGGCGGCCGCCTAGGGCGGCAAAAGGGCTAGGGCGGCAAAAGGGGGATTTTTTATTTTTTATTTGAACCTACGAAAGTAAAGCTAGGCGGCCGCCTAGCCTTGCCTAATGGTAGAAACGGCCCTGCTTGGGAAACAACACTTTTTAAATAGAAAGATTTTCTTTTCTGACAGCTCTGTAACTAACGTACGTTTTATTTCCGACGCTCAGCATGTAGTGTTCCTGTAGACCTAGCAATGAATGGGAAAAAAACAGACTCGTTCTCTGCAGTAAAGCCCAGTATGCTCACTATCACACTTCATACAAAACAATTTGCATTTCCGTATTCTTCCGCTTTGCTCTAACTCTCAGTTATTTTGCATTATTCCTTCTTGAAAAAATATATATTTATCTAATTTCAAGCCGAGCCTGCTCGTCCTGCACCAATTCACTGCGGAGTTTAATGAAAACCTGCTTTGTCTTTCCGCCCCACACCTCCCTTTGTTCAGCCCCTAGACTGCGACCCCAGCGCCCAGGGCACAACAATGAACACAGCCCTGGGGTCTAGGAATGATGCCAAGCCGCCGGCCGCGCCAGGCCCTTCGGGACATTGTGTGCTCTTTGCAGTACTGTCGCTTTAACTGGCTCCTTTGTTGCTGAAAAGAGCGCAATTAAAAAGGGCGGGCGGACTCTGCCAACCAAACTTCACTCTCTTCTTTCTCTGCTGGGCGGCAGTTCCCGCTTTCAGTTAGACTCTAATATTTCGGATTTCCTTGGCTCCTTTCAAGGAGCGCTGCGTGGGCTTTGTGGCGCTCGGGACGTCCCGTTGCCGGTGTGAGAACTTTCAATTTTTTTCCCCCAAGGAGCGGCAATAAAATGGAGTTGGTCAACTTGGTTTGAAAAGTTATGGGGGAACTTCTCATCAGCTCTGCGCAGAGCTCCATCCCGGAGGAGAAGGCGAGCACCTCCTCATGCTTGGCTACTCACGTGTGGAAGTTATCACGGCACTAGGTCTGCGCCGGCGCTATTTTTGAACCCGCATTCAAATTTTGTTTTAACCGCTCGGTACCTTTTTGAAGACATTGCTGGAAGGTTGAGCAGAGTAACTGCATGGCGATTGCCTCTTATCCTATAAGTATCACATATAACTTTTACGCAGTTCATTACTGGTAACTGGTTATTGGCTTAACAACTGAATGATTAGAGATTTGCACTTAAGTTGGCTTCATCTTCAACATGCCTTGAACTATTAAAAATGGTTATTGTTCTCTTTCGGAATTCTGGGCTGAAATATTGGCAGCTCAGTGAACTTTGCGCCTGTTGTCATAATAATAGGCTTTCGTGCCTAACAAAAATGAATGTGTCCTCATGATGTAACTAACGCAACTTGTGAAGCGCTCGTGTGAAGCGCTCTGATACCCGATACTTTCGGGTCAAGATCGCGCTATATAGAACTCCGTAAAAAAAAAAAGAACTGACCACTAGCCTAATGTCATGCCCGATACCGTCATCCGGTAGTGACTGTTTAGGCCAACGTCACTGTCCACGCTGGGATTTTTGAGCCAGTGCTTACCCTGTTAAAAGTAAGACTACAAATCCCAGAATGCAATGCACAGGTGGCCGCAAAACCGGGATTGGTTGAAGGTGTTCCACAACATGGAACCACTTGTCAACTATGGTGAAGTGTGCATTCTGCCTTGCACCGGCTCAAATTCTGGTCAGGATTAGTCTCATAGCGGTACCATGCACGAGCTTGTCAATAACTTCTATTCACAGCGCCAAGAAGCAGTTCATTCTGTGTTGTACGCCAAACTTTATTAACGTCTTGCCATAGTCTCTAATTAGCGCAGATTTGAGCATCATGAACTATAATCTCCCTGACGTGGAAATCTTTTAATTGTTGTGATCAGCCTCTATTAAATGGATACAATGGTAGATGATAACTATTTCAGGTGCCTCAGTGAAAAAAAAACAAGCGTTGGCAAAACCACTAGGTCTGGCCTTGGAAGATGGTGCAAGTTACTATTTTTGTTGTTTCTGGTTTTGAAAACGAGGTGCACTTGACGCCTCTGTGGTTTTTAAAAATAGGCTCTATTGGGCACCCGTGTACATAGTTCTGTGAGTGTATGGCTACCGTAACGGTCTGGCCTGGGCCTTTCGTTGAGGTCGTTTGCAGGACTGACTGTTGTGATCGTGTTTCCTGATAGTAAATGAGAGTGACATAGAAGGGTTCGGCAGTAGAGGGTGTGCCTCTCTAGCCTGGATGACAGGGGGAGAGAGTGATGGTAGTAAAAGGGAGGGGGCGGCATTTTTCAATTCTCGCCTAGGGCGGCAAAACACCTAGAAACGGCCCTGTTCCTTATGCACCTGCTTGGACGCTCCGTTGCTTTTCCATGTTCCCAAGATCTATAAGGCCCGTATGAGAGGTTGGTCCTTCTTCTTCCTTGCTTCGAAGTGTTGGGGCAGCAAACCTTTCTCACCTTGTTTGGAATAAAATCTTATTTCTTTTTCTAACGTTTCGAAACATTTCTTTTTGCCACTTCCTAATCTTCCTAATGAGGTCTTTAGGTGACTTCCTCTGCTCGGCCCCAGGACGACCCTCAGGGTAAAGGTGCACTTTACAAATTGGCATCATTACTATAATTATTATGTGTTTAGTGTGGGTTTTGACACCGGTGTCAAACATCTGCAGCAACCAGTGTCACCGATGGAATAAGGATGGATTTCCTGCAGTAAATATCACAGCATGCTGCTTTCTTCTCATCAACAGGCGAGGGACACAATGAACGAGCACTGTGCTGCGAGAAATGAGACCTCACGTTTCGTTAAAACATACATTTGGTGTAGTTCAATCTGCTCAGTGCCGTTTTAAGCCGCCGAATGATTGCCTCCAGTTTGCAACAACAATTGCAAAATAGTAAGGGCGCTGCAAACGAATATGATTCACTAAAACCATTTAACTGATGCACAGCTATTATTTCGGGAGATTAATTGGACACTTAGGTGTGATTACCTGTTCCTCCTCTGATGACGATTTTTAGAATAACAAAAATTAGCTTTTAAGCATTTTGGAAGTATGCCACACGTTGTGCCAGGCTGTATGTGTGTTATTCAAGTAAAACGGAATTTCCCCTTCTGTTGTGACACTAAAAGCGGAGACACATACGTTTTAGACAAGTAGATTAATTAAAAACATCTATGAATATCTCAGAGATTCACATACTTCAATAAACTTGCTGAGACAGCCCTCGCCAGTAACGGCCTTGGAAGATGTGAACCTACTAATAGTGCAACTCCTCAGCTTAGCCTAGACACACTTAGATGAACAGTGCAACATCCCTTAGAAGCTCAAGAGTGCCACAGTTTGTGAACACGCTCTGCAAAAATCAAACTCTCTCTTAGAAGACACAAAAGATCTCTCAGTCCCGTCAGCGAAGCACTACACACGTTTTCTCTAATCAGAGGGTAACATATGCTTGCAAGACTATTCCAATATCTTGAACAAACATTTGGCAAGGCCAATAGGTCTCACATTAATGCCCTAAGTCGTGCAAACACATGCTTGCAGACAGCATTTGCGCATGCCCTGTGTTTGCATGCATTAGCACTGTAAATCTAGACCTTTGGGCTGTGCCTTTACTTCGTCATTATAATCAGCTTTATTCGATTTTCCAAAAGAAACCATAAAAGCATGTCATACAAAAAAATATTACATATTTCATAATGATAAAAACAGTAAACAGCTAGACATTAAAATAGTGGCTTACGAAACATCATTACAATGTAGTCATACTTTTCCTTAGCCGCATCACACACCATGAAAAGCTGGAAATCTTACAACATATCACTAGTGAGTTCAATTGTTGGGAAAATAGTAATGCAGGACGACATTGTTTAAAAGAAAATTCACAGACAATAGTAGAATAAATCGGGCGATGCAACAAAAGTGCAAAAGAGCATAATATGTAAAGTGCCTTGAAGTCGTCACAAGGACACTTCATGAATGCCTCGGACCAGTCGTTTGTAGCAGGAAAGGTGACTAAAGGATAAAAATTGTCTAATTTAAAACGTGTTAACACAAACCTATGCTAGCGATTCTGTACCGAAGAAAGATACGGCTGTCAGTCGTCGTTATTGAGGGTCAGCTGGTGTTTAATAACCAGGCCTGGGTGGAGTTCACGGAAAAACCTCTGCAGCGCTACGCGGAGTTCCGCAAGCGACCGGAATGCGTTAGTTCACGCCGTTCGTGTTGATTTTTAGTGCCAGGTGTTTGTCCCACACTGGAAAATCAGCACAAATGGCATCATGCACAGCGCAAGAGGGCACTGCTTTTTTCTGACTCTCGAGTAGATTGTTCTACTCGAGCGGCAGCTTTCTCAACATGAGCGGAAGGTTTCTCAACGTGTGCGGTAGTAGCCATCCGCAACCGCCCACTTTGAGAAATCTCACCGGGAGGTGGTCTGGAGTAAGATTTTCCTCGCTGGCGCTTTCCAACTTAACTTTGGTGAGTGTGAGTGAGGAAAAACTCCTCTCTGCTAAGCGGAGTGGAGTTTTCCGAAACTCTGCATGCTACGTGGAGCGCAGAGTGGGAAAAACTCCCCAAACTCCTCGAGCAGAGCGGAATTTCACACCCAAGCCTATTAATGACACTGGGTTTCACCAGTTCCCGGGATAATGTTTGGTTTTCAAGCAAGGACAAACTATTTTTTTTTTAAGTCACTTCTACTAATACAGTGCAACACATCAGGCATTTTAAAATATTCAGCGTGGCCTAGTTCTTTGCAAAACTGTTTAACAAATTTGAGCCAGGGGAATACATCGGATCTGGTAAATTTAAGACAGTCATTTAAAATCAGATGATTAAAACTGTTATATACACAAGCCCATACATTATCCCACAGTAAAATTGGCCCCTAATTCCAAGTGACAAACAAAAGAGAAACAACTATGTGAAAAAGACAAGAGCTTCCTCACAAGGGCGTTCTGCATCGTCCGGAGCTGAGAGGTGTTATGATAACCCCAGATTGCTGTGCTGTATAGTGCTACGGATACATATTAAGGGCCAGATTTAGCACTTACTCACGCACTGCAGTAGCCGCAAATGCTGCGCTGTGTGAGAAGGAGAGAGCAGGAGAACACCATATTTACAGAAATATTGCACTCTCCCCCCTCTCCATAATGCTGGCGCTGAAATCACCTGCCCTGTGCCATGGACTGACCCTTGCACCATCGTGAAAGGGTGTCTCCGTGAGGCTAGCAAAAGTTTTGTACTGGAAAGGTACCCTTCCATTTTAAAATACTATGCATAGACTGACTTTAACCCTTTTCCCTCTTTGTACATGTGCTGTAAAGTGCAGAAACACCCTGACCCCCTAGGCCTGCTCAGGAGGTCCCAGAAGGATCCCCAGGGCCCAGAAAAGCATTTAAAAAAAAAAATTGGCCGAATTTGCAGTGGGTGCGGGAATCCGTCTGAAAAAATTTAAAAGAAGCGAAGCGCGGTCTCCGGCGCTTCATTTTCTATAAGCTCCCAGGTGGGCCATGTCCCGGGGGCAATGTCTAATTATGTAGCGGGGTCCCCGCAGCCCCGGGGACCGCCACCTCCCTGGGCTTTTTTTTTAAATACGTGGGGGGGCCCTGCCCCGGGGACTGCCACTTCCCCGGGGCATTGTTATTTTAGGGTGGGGGGGCTTGTGGGCCCCCCGAAGCCCCGGGGAGGTGGTGGTCCTTTCTAAAAATGTGTGGGACCTCCCCGGGGCATTGAATATGTAAATATGGGGTCCGTTGCAGACCCCTGGCCCCGGGGACCACCACCTCCCCAGTGGTGCAATGGAAGGGAGGGGGGCCGTGCGGCCCCCCTCCTGGAGCCCTCGATGGCCCTGGGGACCACCACCCCCCAGGGCCGGCTCCTGCAATGTCCCGGGGTGCCCACCCCCGGGACATTGCCGTTTGCTATGGCAGGGCGGGAGCACGGCTCCCTCCCTGCCATAGCAAGCACTGCTTTGCTTCTTGGAAGGGAGAGCAGGAAACCTGCTCTCGCTTCGAAGAAGCAAAGCAGTATTGCAGCTCCTCTTGCCCAAAAGCAATGCCGGCTCCCGCAGGAGGCGGGAAGCCGGCAGGGACGTGGGGGTATTGGGGCTTCCCCCACAGTCCCAAAAGCTGAGGCCAGGGCCCGGGGGATGGGGTCCCCGGGGCCAATAGTGGCCCAGGGCAGGGGTTCCACACGGCCCCCCTCCCGAAAAAATAAAAAAGCATTGGCATGCCTCGGGGGATGGGGTCCTCGGGGCCAAACCCCCCTTCCAAAAAAAAAAAAATAAGGCTGGCCAGGCTCCGGGGGATGGGTCCCCGGGGCCAGAAGTGGCCCAGGGGAGGGGGGCCACGTGGCCCCCCTCCCAGGAAAAAAACAAAAACGAGGCCAGGCCCTGGGGGATGGGTTCCCCGGGGCCAGAATTGGCCATGGGGAGGGGGGCCGGAAAAAAATATTTTTTTTATTAAAAATGAGGGCAGGCCCCGGGGTATGGGGTCCCCAGGGCCAATAGTGGCCCAGGGAAGGGAACCATGCGGCCCCCTTACCATTTTAAAAAAAATAAAAAATGCTCAGGCCATGTGGGATGGGGTCCCCATGGCCCAAAAAATACTAAAAGAAGGGGGGCCACACAGCCCCCCTTCTAAAATTATTTTAAAAAAAGAAAAGCCGGCATCTCGCAGGAGGCCCGCCCCTTTTTACACCACTCTGCAAACGCGCCTCTTGGTGCACTGCTGGTGGGGCGATGAGGTTCTCTTGTGTCCTGAGGACCTCAGGACACAAGTGGACTTCATCCCCCAAGCAGCAGTGCGCCAGGAGGCGCATTTGCAGAGTGGTGTAAAAAGGGGGCGTGGCCTCGGACCACTCTCAGCAATCCAGCTGTGTGGGGCTTACTGGAGGTACCTGGTGGGCTAGTTGACCTCCAGGGACCCTCAGGAGACAAGGGGACTTCTTCCCCCAACCAAGAGCGCACCAGGAGGCGCATTTGCAGAGTGGTGGACAAAGGGGGCATGGCCTGTATCAACCTATCAGCAATCCCACTATCTGGGGCATACTGGAGGTATCAGGTAGGCTAGTTAGCCCCTAAGGACTCCCAGCAGCGAAGTGGACTTTAATCCCCATCCAAGAGCGCGCCACGGAGCACTTTTGCAGAGTGGAGGGGAAAGGGGGCATGGCCTGCTATGAGAACTTAGCAATGCTGCTGTGTGGGACTTACTGGAGGTAATAGGAGGGGTAGTTGCCCCCCAAGGTTGTCCTTGGGGGCCAACTACCCCTCCTGTTACCTCCACTAAGTCCCACACAGTGGGATTGCTAAGAGGTCTTCGGAGGCCACATCCCCCCTTTCTCCACCACTCTGCAAACGCGCCTCCTGGCACAGTACTGGTTGGGGGATGAAGTCCACTTTACTCCTGAGGGACTTTGGAGGCCAAGAAACCCTCCTGGTACCTCCTGTAAGTCCTACTCAGTGGAATTCCAGAGCGCTGGTTGGAGGCCCAGCCCCCTTTCTCCACCCCTCTGCAAACGTGACTACCAGTTAAAGAAGCATTTGTAAGTTAATAGGTCACGCATTTGCAAGAGTTAAAGCTATTGGCGTTGTAAATGTAAAAGTTTTTTACTGATGTTTTTTGGAGTGGAGTGGAATTATTGTGCAGCGAAATTATGTGGCTAGAAAGTATGTGGTATTTAGTGTATAGGAATTATGTAGAGTGGGATTATGTGTTATGGAGAGCAATTATGTGGTATGGTAGTCTGTGTTGTGTAGTGGTAACCTCAGGTTTAGTCTTCCTCATTTCCATAGAAGCTAAACTATGAACTCAATTAGACAAAAAAAGAAGGAATCACTGAGGAGCACTTCTGGACCTAGTCAGAGGTATGAGCAGGGCCACTGGAATTATGCGACTGTTTGGCTGCATCAACTTTCGCACAATTATACATTTTCCGCATTAGACACATAATCCATCATCTGCTGCCTAATATGCAGATTTGAACAAACAAAGCCTTGTTTCTAGCTCAAATGGCTCAACCATTACCAAAAATGCAGCAACAAGTGTTACAGCGTGGTGGAAGGTCCTTTGTAAAACCTATAATGGTTACCTGTTACTTTTTGCTAAATGTGGGTGTTAAATTGGTACTAATGGTGTGCAAGCCACTCTTGCTTCTTTATGCGTCTCCCTTGCCTCTTTCTGCATTTCTGTTGCTTCTTTCTGCACCTTTCTTTCTTTTTCTGCACTTCTCTTGCCTCTTTCTGCACATCTCTTCTACTTTCTGCACCTCTTTTGCCTCTTTCTGCACTTCTGAAGCCTCTTTCTCCACCTCACTTGCTTCTTTGTGCACCCCTCTTGACTCTTTCTGCACCTCTCTTGCATCTTTCTGCACCCCTCGTCCCTCTTTCTGCACCGCTCCTGCCTCTTTCTGCACCTCTGTTCCTTCTTTCTGCACTTCTTTTGTTTTTTTCTGCACGTCTCTTGCTTCTTTCTGCACCCCTCTTGCCTCTTTCTCCACACCTCTTCCCCCTTTCTGCATGACTGTTGCTTCTTTCTGCACTTTTCTTGCCTCTTTCTCCACCCCTCTTCCCTCTATCTGCATCTCTGTTGCTTCTTTCTGCACTTATCTTGCGTCTTTCTGTACCTCTCTTGCTTCTTTCTGCACCCCATGTGCCTCTTTCTGCACCCCTCTTCTCTTTCTGCACTCCCCTTCTTTCTGCACTTCTTTTGTTACTTTCTACACCTCTCTTGCTTCTTTCTGCACTCCTCTTGCCTCTTTCTCCATCCCTCTTCCCTCTTTCTGCACCTCTGTTGCTTCTTTCTGTACCTCTCTTGCCCCTTTCTGCACCCCTCTTCCCTCTTTCTGCACCTCTGTTGCTTCTTTCTGCACTTTTCTTGCTTCTTTCTGCACCCCTCGTGCCTCTTTCTGCACCCCTTTTCCCTCTTTCTGCACCTTTCTTGCCTCTCTCTGCACCTCTGTTCCTTCTTTCTGCAGTTCTTTTGTTTCTTTCTACAGCTCTCTTGCTTCTTTCTACACCCCCTTGCCTCTTTCCCTACCCCTCTTCCCTCTTTCTGCACCCCTGTTGCCTCTTTCTGCACCCCTGTTGCCTCTTTCTGCACCCCTGTTGCCTCTTTCTGCACCTCTGTTCCTTTTTTCTGCATTTCTTTTGTTTCTTTCTGCACATCTTTTGCTTCTTTCTGCACCCCTGTTGCCTCTTTCTGCACCTCTCTTCCCTCTTTTTGCACCTCTGATCCTTCTTTCTGCACTTCTTTTGTTTTTTTGCTCCCTTCTTCCCTTTTTTGCATCCCTCTTGCCTCTTTCTGCAGTTCTCTTGTCATTTTCTGTACCTCTCTTGCCTCTTTCTGTACCTCACTTGCCTCTTTCTGCACTTCTCTTGCTTCTTTCTACACCTCTGTTGCTTCTTTCTGCACCTCTGTTGCCTCTTTCTGCATCTCAGTTGCCTCTTTCTGCACATCTCTTGCTTCTTTCTTGACCTCTGTTGCTTCTTTCTGCACCTCTCTTGCCTCTTTCTGCAACCCTCTTCCCGCACCTCTCTTTCCTCAGTCTGCCCACCTGTTCCCTCTTTCTGCACCCCTTTTGCCTGTTTCTGCAACTCTCTTGCTTCTTTCTGCAGTTCTCTTGCCTCCATCTGCACCTTACTTGCCTCTTTCTGCAACTGTCTTGCCTCTTTCTGCAGTTCTCTTGCCTCCTTCTGCACCTCTCTTGCCTCTTTCAACACTTCTCTTGCCTCTTTATGTACCTCTCTTGCCTCTTTATGTACCTCTCTTGCCTCTTTCTGCACCTCACTTGCTTTTTTCTGCACCCCTTTTCTTTCTGTACCCCTTTTGCCTGTTTCTGCACCTCTCTTCCCTCTTTGTGCAACTCTCTTGCTCTTTCTACACCTCTCTTCCCTCTTTCTGCACCACTCTTGCCTCTTTCTGTACCTCTGTTGCTTCTTTCTGCACCTCTTTTGTCTCTTTCTGCACCCTTCGTGCCTCTTTCAGCACCTCTGTTACTTCTTTATGCAGTTCTCTTCCTTCTTTCTGCACCCCTCCTGCCTCTTTCTGTACCCCTCTTGCCTCTTTGTGCACCTCTCCTAACCCTTTCTGTACCCCTCTTGCCTCTTTTTGCACCTCTGTTGGTTCTTTCTGCACCTCTTTTGCTTCGTTCTGCACTTCACTTGCCTCTTTCTGTACCCCTCTTTCCTCTTTCTGCACCTCTGTTGGTTCTTTCTGCACTGCTCTTGCTTCTTTCTGCACCTCTGTTCCAAATTTCTGCATCCCTCTTGCCTCTTTCTGCACCCCTCTTACCTGTTTCTGCACCTCTCTTGCCTCTGTCTGCACCCCTGTTCCCTCTTTCTGTACCTCTTTTGCCTGTTTCTGCAACTCTCTTACCTCTCTGCAGTTCTCTTGCCTCCTTCTGCATCTCTGTTGCTTCTTTCTGCACTTCTCTTGCCTCTTTCTGTACCCCTGTTGCTTCATTCTGCACCCCTCTAGCCTCTTTCCGCATCTCTTTTGTTTGTTTCTGCTCTTCTTTTGCCTCTTTCTGTACCCCTCTTGCCTCCTTCTGCACCTCTGTTGTTTCTTACTGCACTGCTCTTGCTTCTTTCTGCACCTCTCTTGCAAATTTCTGCACCCCTCTTGCCTCTTTCGGCACCCCTCTTCTCTCTTTCTGCACCCCTGTTCCCTCTTTCTGCACCTCTTCTGCCTGTTTCTGCACCTCTGCTGCCTCTTTCTGAACTTCTCTTGCCTCTTTCTGCACCTCTGTTGCTTCTTTCTGCACTTCTCTTGCCTCTTTCTGCAACCTCTTCCCTCTTTCTGCACCTCTGTTGCCTCTTTCTGAACTTCTCTTGCCTCTTTCTGCACCTCTGTTGCTTCTTTCTGCACTTCTCTTGCCTCTTTCTGCACCCTCTTCCCTCTTTCTGAACTACTCTTGCTTCTTTCTGCACCTCTCTTGCTTCTTTCTGCACCTCTCTTGCCTCTTTCTCTACCCTTCTTCCCTCTTTCTGCACCTCTCTTGCCTCTTTCTGTACCTCTCTTGCCTCTTTCTGCACACACAGGGCTACTTTTAAATTGACCTCAGGCTCAGCAGTACACACATGCAAGTGCAGAAAAGGGCTGCTGGCCTCTAAACTGCCATGCCCTATTATATGCTAGGGGCTTGGAGGTAGTTTAAATCCCCCTGCCCTATTATGTACTAGGGCCTTACAGGGGAGGTCATGCCAATCACAGGGGTACCCCAACCCATAGTGTACCCTAGTGTATGTATGTGTTTTCTAAGTGTCTTTCAGCATAGCACTGACTCCGGGCCTGGTTAGGCAGAGCCCAGGGTCAGTCAGAGTCAGTTACCACCAGTACCAGTCAACAAAACGTTGGGGGGTGCCCAGGGCACAGGATGACTTTGCAACAAGGCCTCTTTCTGCACCTCTGTTGGTTCTTTCTACATATCTCTTGCTTCTTTCTGCACCTTTCTTCCTCTTTCTGGACTTCTGTTGCCTCTTTCTGCATTTCTCTTGCTTCTTGCTGCACCTTTCTACCTCTTTCTGCACATGTCCTACCTCTGTAGGCATAGTTAGAAATTAGCATTTAAAAAACCTTTGAAATTCACTGAAAAAACCATAGGTTTCAGGGACGTTATAGTTAGAAATTAGCATTTAAAAAACCTTAGAAATTCACTGAAAAAAACAATAGGTTTCAGGGACGTTATAGTTAGAAATTAGCATTTAAAAAACCTTTGAAATTCACTGAAAAAAAACATAGGTTTCAGGAACGTTATAGTTAGAAATTAGCATTTAAAAAACCTTAGAAATTCACTGAAAAAACCACAGGTTTCAGGAACGTTAAAGTTAGTTGGACATTTCACTCGTACAAAACCAGAGAAATTCGGCTGTTATAGTTAGTTGAGCTAACTATAACTCGCGCCCCCGCAATGCACTGCTGATGACGTCACATATTACATCATTCATGACATGGTCAGTGACATCACTGATGTCATCACTGATGACATCTCAAATGACATTACTGATGACATCATCCACGTGATAATCTGATGCCCCTCCTCACACCCTAATATAACCTTTGATACACCCACTCTAAAAAAAGACTACCATTTTCAAAACCATAGACACACCAATACCAGTTACTACATACCCACTCACTGATTCCTAGGTCTACACACACATCCACTCATTCACCCATACAGTCACTCATACATGCAGTCACTCATCAATACAGCACTATCATTTGCACTCATACACCTATACAGACACTCACACACCACCACTCATCCATAGAGTTACTCACACACCTAGTCAGTCATGCAAAGAATCAATCACACTCCCATTTACTCACCTATACAGTTATACACACACCACCTCACTTATTCATACAGATACTAACACATACTTACTCTCTTACACAATCACTGATACAAGCACACACTCATCCATACAGCCACTCTCACATATAGTCATTTATATACTCCAACACTCACATATACTGCCTTTCACATATGTAGTTACTCACACATGTACAACTGAGACATCCATTCACTCACCAACACACCCATACACACACTCACCCACCCATACAGCCCTTCACAGATGCACTCTTGAACCCATACATCCAGTGAATCACGCACTCACACATCTATGCACAGAATCATACACCCCCCACCCACCCACACAGACACTCAGGCACCCATACAGATACTCAGACAACCAATCAATAACCCATATAGACACTCATATAGCTACTCACCAACCCATGCAGTCGCTTAAACACCAACTGACAGACTGATACAGACATTCACACAGTTTAGTCACTAACCCATACATTCAGTAAGACACGTTTAATCACTCACTTATACAGTCAGTCACGCACCTACTAAATCATCCATTCAGACACTTATACACCCACTCATTCTTCAATACACCTTGGCATATATATATATATAAAACATATTTAAACTTTACAGAAACACATAGTCACTGGATGATGTCATCAGTGATGTCATCAGTGATGTCATTTGAGATGTCATCAGTGATGACATCAGTGATGTCACTGACCATGTCATGAATGATGTAATATGTGACGTCATCAGCAGTGCATTGCAGGGGCGCGAGTTATAGTTAGCTCAACTAACTATAACGGCTGAATTTCTCTGGTTTAGTACGAGTGAAATGTCCAACTAACTCTAACGTCCCTGAAACCTGTGGTTTTTTCAGTGAATTTCTAATATTTTTTAAATGCTAATTTCTAACTATAACATCTCTGATATCTATGTTTTTTTTTGTGAATATGTATATATATATATATTATCTACTGGCGGTCGCCAGTAGATAGTTATAGTTAGGACCTATTTTCCATAGGAAATCCGCAACATTCTATTTGAAATAACTTTGGCGCCGGTTGACGAATCTTCGCGAAATTTCCAACATTGTTGGGGCGCTCTGGTCCGCTCCTATCCTGAAAGTCTCGGGGTGATTCATCAAGCGGGGGCCGAGAAAAAAGGGGGGTCCCAAAACGTGTTTTCCCCCATTCATTTTTCCATAGGAACCGTTAGTCGCAGCTACAGCCCGAACTGCTGAACGGAATGACACCAAATTTGGCAAAAAGGTAGCCCTTGGTTCAGAGTCGTGCCTTTTGCTTAAATGGTGTAAATCCGTTCAGTAGTTCCTGAGAAAATCACAAGTAAAATCACATATATATCTATGGCCGCGTCGGATCCGCGCACCCTGTGCGCACCGTCCCGATCACGAGCTGCATGCTAATTGGCTGTCAAGTGGCTGTCAACACTCCAAAATCAGGAAGTGTTGGCAGCCATTTTGTCCCTCGGTAGAACCGAGGCACAAGAAACAAGTGCGCAAAACGCACAAAGGGGGCAGGGTAGAAACACCCTGACCCCCTAGGTCTGCTCAGGGGGTCCCACAAAGACCCCCTGGGCAGAAAAAAGCATTTTTTTTTTTTTAAATCAGCAGGATGCGCTTAGGGTGCGCGGATCCCGCCGATAAAAAAAATGCTATTTTGCCCCCGGGTGGCCCAAGTCCCGGGGGCATGCGGGGGGTGGGTTTAGATTTTATGTGGGGGGCCTCTAAGGCCCCCCAAGCCCCGGGGACCGCCACCCCCGGGGCTTTGAATTAAAATGTTGCGGGAGGGCTCTCGGCCCTCCCGCAGCCCCGGGGACTGCCACCCCCCGGGGCTTCTTTTTATTTTTTTTTAAATTACCTGTGTGGGGGGCTCGAGCCCCCCCACACGCCCCGGGGACCGCCACCTCCCCGGGGCACTAAATATTTCAATATGGGGGTCCGTTACAGACCTCCGAGCCCCAAGGACCACCACCTCCCCGGGGCTTTGCCAATGGAGGGAGGGGGGCCGCGTGGCCCCCCTCCTGGAGCCCTTGATGGCCCTGGGGACCGCCACCCCCCAGGGCCGGCTCCTGCAGTGTCCCGGGGTGCCTACCCCCGGGACACTGTAGTTTGCTATGACAGGACGGGAGCCGCTCCCGGCTCCCGTCCAGTCATAGCAAACTGCTTTGGATTTTGGAAGAGAGAGCAGGAAACCTGCTCTCTCTTCCAAAATTCAAAGCAAATTGCTTTTCCACATGGGGAGCTGCATGTTAGCAGCTCCCCATGTGGAAAAGCAATGCTGGCTCCTGCAGGACGCGGGGAGCCGGCGGGACCGTGGGGGGATTGGGGACCCCCCCACGGTCCCCAACGGAGAGGGCCAGCCCCGGGGGATGGGGTCCCCGGGGCAAGTAGTGGCCCGGGAGGGGGGCCACGCAGCCCCCTCCCCCAAAAATTAAAAATAAATAAATAAAATGGCCTGCCCCGGGGGATGGGGTCCCCGGGGCAAAGGAGGCCTGAGGAGGGGGCCACGCAGCCCCCTCCTTAAAATAAAAATTGTGGCCTTGCCCCGGGGGATGGGGTCCCCGGGCCGGAATCGGCCACGGGAGGAGGGCCACGCGGCCCCCTTCCCGTTTACTTTTTTATTTTTTATTAAAAAAGGGGTAAGGCCCTGGGGGATGGGGTCCCCAGGGCCCAAAAAAAGGAAAAAGGAAGGGGGCCACACAGCCCCCCTTCGGAAAAAAAACGATCGTGCCGCAGGCCCCGCCCCCTTCCTTTACCACTCTGCAAACGCGCCCCCTGGTGCGTTTGCAGATGGGGAACGAATTCCCCTTGAATACTGGGGGTCCCTGGGGGCCAACTAGCCCACCAGGAACCTCCAGTATGCGCCAGGGGGCTGCGTTGCAGAGAGGTGTTCTGAGGCCACGCCCCTTTTTACACCTCTCTGCAACGCAGCTCTGTGGCGCTTAATGGAGGTAGCTGGTGGGCTAGTTGCACCCCAGGGACCCTCTGGATTCAAGGTGAGTTAATCCCCCGACTTAAAACGCACCACGGGGCGCGTTTGCACAGTGGTGAAGGGAGGGGGCGGGGCTTCAGGTGACATGTGTGCAAACAGGCCCTGTGGCGTGTTTTAAGTTCAGGAATTAATTCCTCTTCAATCCTGAGGGTCCCTGGGGGCCAACTAGCCCACCAGGTACCTCCAGTAAGCGCCACGGAGCTGCGTTGCAGAGTGTTGTAAAAAGGGGCGTGGCCTCTGAACATCTCTCTGCAACGCAGCTCTCTGGTGCATACTGGAGGTATCTGGTGGGCTAGTTGGCCCCTTGGCACCCTCGGGATTGAGGAGGAATTAATTCTCCAACTTAAAACGCGCCACAGGGCGTGTTTGCAGACATGTCACCTCAGGCCCCACCCCCTTCCTTCACCATTGTGCAAATATTCCTCTAAAATCAGCCGAACTACGAATTCCGATTTACTCACCTGTTATCAGGAGAGATCTCAGTGCTGCATCTTTGAGCCCAGTACTGATCCTGAAAAGTAATTTTAACCGTACTTACCAGTAACTTGAATTTCCTTCCATAGGCTAACATTGACTGGTTTCACTTGGAAATTCTTCTAAGTGTGGAGTTTTGGAACTTTATAATATTCCTCTAAAATCAGCAGAACTACGAATTCCGATTTACTCACCTGTTATCAGGAGAGACCTCAGTGCTGCATCTTTGAGCCCAGTACTGATCCTGAAAAGTTATTTTAACCGTACTTACCAGTAACTTGAATTTCCTTCCATAGGCTAACATTGACTGGTTTCACTTGGAAATTCTTCTAAGTGTGGAGTTTTGGAACTTTATAATATTCCTCTAAAATCAGCCGAACTACGAATTCCGATTTACTCACCTGTTATCAGGAGAGACCTCAGTGCTGCATCTTTGAGCCCAGTACTGATCCTGAAAAGTAATTTTAACCGTACTTACCAGTAACTTGAATTTCCTTCCATAGGATATCATTGCCTGCTTTTTGCTGAAAAAGTTTGTGTCGATTTTTGAAACATACAAATATTCCTCTAAAATCAGCAGAACTACGAATTCCGATTTGCTCACCTGTTATCAGGAGAGAACCCAGTGCTGCATCTTTGAGCCCAGTACAGATCCTGAAAAGTAATTCTAACCGTACTTACCAGTTACTTGAATTTCCTTCCATAGGCTAACATTGACTGGTTTCACTTGGAAATTCTTCTAAGTGTGGAGTTTTGGAACTTTATAATATTCCTCTAAAATCAGCTGAACTACGAATTCCAATTTACTCACCTGTTATCAGGAGAGACCCCAGTGCTGCATCTTTTAGCCCAGCACTGACCCTGAAAAGTAATTCTAACCGTACTTACCAGTAACGTGTATTTCCTTCCATAGGAATCTATTGTCTGGTTTTCAGCAGAAAAGTTTCAAAGTGTCGATTTTCACAAACTACAAATATTCCTTAAAAATCGCCTGTATGACTTATACGCATTCTTTCAACTGTTTACAGGAGATGCACCAGTGCTGGATCCAGGATCCACCACTGAGTAAGAAAAAGTAACGATAACACTACTTACCTGCTAAGTGAATTTCCTCCCATAGGATAACATTGGTGATTCTATGTGAAAAAGTTTCTAAGTGTCAACTTTTAAAATACAATAATATTCCTTAAAAATCACTACTGTAACCAAAACGCTTTTACTCAACTGTTTACAGTCGATGCCCCAGGACTGAATCTAGGATCCAGTCCTGTGGTTAGAAAAGTAATCCATAAAGTAACTAATTGCATTTAACTAGAAATTCACATTGAGCTCAATGTTGCATTGTGTTTGAAATTGTGTTGCCCATTGCAACAACTGTAACTACTGTACTTAAAAGTCTATTGCCGATCTGCAAAGTATTTAAACTAAAGTAATTCATTCTGAGAAAGTATATTTTGTAATGTAATGTATAATGTAATTACAATGCAATTTAAAAAATAAAATATGTAAAAATAAATAGTTTAAAAAAATGTAGTAAATCAGTATCAAAAAAATAAATATAACAATTAATACATTTAAAAATTGTCATTTACAAAACCTTTGAAATTCACTGGAAAAAACCATAGGTTTCAGACATGTTATAGTTAGGAATTAGCATTTAAAAAACCTTTGAAATTCACTGAAAAAACCATAGGTTTCAGGCACGTTATAGTTAGAAATTAGCATTTAAAAAACCTTACAAATTCACTGAAAAAACCATAGGTTTTAGGGACAGTTATAGTTAGTTGGACATTGCACTCGTACAAAACCCGTGAAATTCCCCCGTTATAGTTAGTTCAGCTAACTATAACTCGCGCCCCGCAATGCACTGCTGATGACGTCACATATTACATCACTCATGACATGGTCAGTGACATCACTGATGAACTAACTATAACGGGGGAATTTCACGGGTTTTGTACGAGTGCAATGTCCAACTAACTATAACTGTCCCTAAAACCTATGGTTTTTTCAGTGAATATATATATATATATATATTATCTACTGGCGGTCACCAGTAGGTAGTTATAGTTAGGACCTAGTTTCCATAGGAAAAGCTTTTTTCTTTTCCCAATAACTTTGGCGCCGGTTGACGAATATTCGTGAATTTTTCAAAACTAGTGGGGCCCTCCGGTCAGCTCCTGTCTTGAAAGTTTCAGAGTGATTCGTCAAGCGGGGGCCGAGAAAAAAGGGGGGTCCCAAAACGCGTTTTCCCCATGTTAATTTCCATAGGAAACTTTAGACAAAGCTACAGCCCGAACTGCTGAACAGAATTACACCAAATTTGGCAAAAAGGTAGGCCTTGGTTCAGAAAGAGCCCTTTTTTTAAATGGTGTAAATCCGTTCAGTAGTTCCTGAGAAATTAGAAAAAGAAAAAGTTTTGATATCTGGGCGGAGCCTAACCACACATCTCCTCCCGAGCACGAGCTTGCCTCTGATTGGCTGTCAACACTTCAAACCAGGAAGTGTTGGCAGCCATCTTGTGCTTCGGATGAGGGAGAAAGAAAAAGATAAAAGAAAGATAAAAAAAACAAGAAAAGGGGGCAGGGTAAAAACACCCTGACCCCCCAGGCCTGCTCAGGGGGTCCAGGCCCAAAAAAGCATTTTTTTTTTCGGGCGGGGTCGCGCCGGGTACGCGAATCCGTCTGAAAATTTTTAAAAAACGAAGCGCGGTCTTCCTCGCTTCGTTTTCAAAGCCCCCAGGCCAAGTCCTGGGGGCAATTTATTTATGTAGCGGGGGCCCGCAGGGGCCCCTGCAGCCCCAGGGACCGCCACCTCCCCAGGGCTATGTAAATTATTTGCGGGAGGGCATGCGGCCCTCCCGCAGCCCCGGGGCCGCCACATCCCCGGGGCTTGTTTTTTAATCTGTGGGGGGCCTCCAAGGCCCCCCCAAGTCCCAGGGACCGCCACCCCCAGGGCTTTTCTTAAATATGCACGGGGGCCGATGGCCCCCCGCTGCCCCGGGGACCGCCACCTCCCCGGGGCTTGTATTTTTTTTTTTTAAATAGAGTGGGGGCCTCACGGACCCCCCCCAAGCCCCGAGGACTGCCACCTCCCCGGGGCTTTCTTGCATTATTTGCGGGGGCCCCGCAGGCCTCCCAAGCCCTGTGGACCACCACTTCCCCGGGGCTATGTAAATAAAGGGAGGGGGGCCGCACGGCCCCCCTCCTGGAGCCCTCCATCGCCCTGGGGACCGCCACCCCCCAGGGCCGGCTCCTGCAGTGTCCCGGGGTGCCCACCCCCGGGACACTGCTGTTTGCTACGGCAGGGCGGGAGCCGTGCAGCTCCCGCCCTGCCGTAGCAAACTCTGCTTTGCTTCCTTGAAGCGATAGCAGGGAAACCTGAAGCAATGAAGCAAAGCAGGATTGCTTTTCCACAAGGGAGCTGCATGTCAGCAGTTCCCCTTGTGGAAAAGCAATGCCGGCTCCCTGGAACACAGCCCTGTGGCGCTTACTGGAGGTACCTGGTGGGCTAGTTGGCCCCCAGGGACCCTCAGGATTGAAGGGGAATTAATCCCCCAACTTAAAATGCGCCACAGGGCGCGTTTGCACACTTGTCACATCAGGCCCCGCCCCCTCCCTGCACCACTGTGCAAACGCGCCCCCTGGTGGGTTTTAAGTTGTGGGATTAATTCCCCTTCAATCCTGAGGGTCCCTGGGGGCCAACTAGCCCACCAGGTACCTCCAGTAAGCGCCACAGAGCTGTGTTCCAGAGAGGTGGTCCGAGGCCACACCCCTTTTTACACCTCTGCAACGCAGCTCTGTGGCGCTTACTGGAGGTACCTGGTGGGCTAGTTGAACCCCAGGGACCATCAGGATTCAAGGGGACTTAATCCCCCAACTTAAAACGCGCCACGGGGCACGTTTGCACACTTGTCACATCAGGCCCGCCCCCTCCCTTCACCAAAGGCGCGTTGTAAGTTGGGGGATTAAGTCCCCTTAAATCCTGAGGGTCCCTGGGGTCCAACTAGCCCACTAGGTACCTCCAGTAAGCGCCACAAAGCTGCGTTGCAGAGTGGTGTAAAAAGGGGCGTGGCCTCGGACCACCTCTCTGCAACGCAGCTGTGTGGTGCTTACTGGAGGTACCTGGTGGGCTAGTTGGCCCCCAGGGACCCTCAGTATTCAAGGGGACTTAATCACCCAACTTAGAACGCACCAGGGGGCACGTTTGCAGAGTGGTGGAGAAAGGGGGCGTGTCCTTTTTCCACCTCTCAGCAATCCCACTGTGTGGGGCTTACTGGAGGTAAGAGGTAGGCTAGTTGGCCCCTAAAGGATCCCCAGCAGCGAAGGGGACTTCAATCCCCATCCAAGAGTGCACCAGGGAGCGCGTTTGTAGAGTGGTGGGCAAAGGGGGCGTGACCTGCTCTTCGAACTTAGCAATGCTGCTGTGTGGGACTTACTGGAGGTAATAGGAGGGGTAGTTGGCCCCCAAGGATAAACAAACTTAATTGCCACACTACTTTCCACTGACCTCGCGGTCCCCGTCTGTAAGAGCGGGGCCGCAGTGTGTTCAAGGGTCAGCATTCTAGTCGCTCTAGCCGGGGCATAAAAAGCACGCTGGTGCGACGGCGCAGCATGAGTTACAAGGGGTCTAGCAGTTAGCACCAGTACGCGTCCGGTTTGCTTGATCTGTTTAATGCCACATTGAATTGTCTGTTTACTGTTTTTAATATATTTTAAAAATTGCATCTTGTTGATGTCCCGTTTTTAAAAACAAACTTAATTGCCACACTACTTTCCACTGACCTCGCGGTCCCTGTCTGTAAGAGCGGGCCGCAGTGTGTTCAAGGGTCAGCATTCTAGTCGCTCTAACCGGGGCATAAAAAGCATGCTGGAGCAACGGCGCAGCGGGCACGCCAAAGGCAAGCCCATCTGCGCCCGTCGGGGCCCGGAGCGTGCCCAGCACCAGAACCCCTGCCCGTTTTGGGACCCAATTCCGCACTAGAGCCCAGCTATTGGCACTTAGGAGAGGTGAGTGTTGCTCTCCTAAAGTATGCATTATGGGGGAGGATTATGATGAGTTTAAGTGTGTTGGATGTGGGTTTCGGTTTTCAAAACACCTAGACTCCAACACTGCTGAGGCTGGTGTTAAGACAGAGGGCAAAAGGGAGGGTGAGATGGGAATTGGGGAGACTCTAATTACAGGCTTGACTAACAGAACTGACAGCACTAATCATCCAGGCTGCAAAAGGGGGATGAGGTATGAATCGCAGCTTGAATGCATATTGCTCAATACCCGATCCATGGGCAAACATAAGTATCAACTAGAATGCTTGCTCCAGGTCTCCGCGCCGGACCTGGTATTCCTGACAGAGACGTGGACCAACCAGGCCTCGGACCCTGACTGGAATATTGCCCTTCCAGCTGGATACTCTGTGGTTAGCCAAGACAGGGTAGGAAGCATAGGAGGGGGCATAGCAATAATCTTTCGCGATCACCTAAAGGTGCACGTAGAGTCCATATCACAGCTACCTGCGGAGGCAATGCGCTTTGTGCTGAAAATTAACAACACCTTCACTTTATATGGCATACTTCTCTATAGGCCGCCCTGTCCCAGAGCCCCCTTTACACAAGCCCTACAGACTCTACTTGAATCCTGTACAGATTCCAATTCACTCATCATTTTGGGTGACTTCAACTATCAGTTGGAACTTAAAAACAACTCCGACACCAGCAGGCTACTTGAAAATCTAGCAGGTTATGGCCTTTTTCAAAAAGTGGTGGGACCTACACATTCTGCTGGCCACACACTTGACGGCATCTTTGCCAACAATACTGACGTCATGCTGATTAAAACGTCTCCTCTTCCCTGGACTGACCACATGGTGATATATTTTAGCATCAGGTTTACACAGCCATTTCAGACTGTCACAAATAAATTAGCTAGTATAAAAATCAGACGATGGAATAAAATCCAAGGGTTTGAGTTAGAGCAGGCCCTAAACAGCTGTCCTCCCTTACAGGTCTCTGATAACAATGAGGCTGCCATCCAGTTTGATAACTGGATAGCTATGGCAGTAAATAAGGTGGCGCCCGAGAAAGTTATCAAATCAAGAAGATCCCAGGCGACATCGCCTTGGTATGGTCCAGAGCTGAAAAGACTGAAAGCCATCTGTAGGAAATCTGAACGTTTATGGAGAACTGAGTATAGTAGAGAGCATAAGTCCGCTTATAATATAGCGCTACAACAATATAAAGAGGCTATTATACAAGCAAAAACCACTTACTACACTGCGAAAATAGAGGCGGCCAGCAACTCCTCTAAGGAGCTTTTTAAATCCATCCAATTGCTATCCAAACCACAACAGAACACTCTATTCAGCCCAGACCATGCATTCTGCAATAAAATGGCAAACTTTTTCCAGATGAAGGTCCAATTGATCTATGACGACCTTCGGAACAATATGCAGGTAAATGAAAATGGCCTAAATACAACAATGGAGGATAAGACGTTGCACTGCCATTTGAACAGATTCAGTGCGCTTACTCCAAATGAAGTCAACAAAATCCTGCTATCTACTAAATCAGGGTCCCCGAAGGATCCGTGCCCACCGGCCGTTATGCATCTGGTTTCCGGGTCTATTAGTAGACACCTAACTCCCATTCTAAACCAAGTAATTGAGTCGGGGATTTATCCGTCAGCCTGGAAAAAAGCCTGCATTAGACCAATTTTGAAAAAGCCGGCCCTTGACCCTTTGGAGGTCAAGAACTATCGACCTATCTCGTGTCTGCCGATTGCAGCCAAAATTCTTGAAAGGTCGATACCTAGGAGCTGACTGCATATCTAGATGTGAACAATTTACTGGACTCAAGTCAGCATGGATTCCGGTCATCTCATTCGACAGAGACCACGCTTGTCATGGCAACAGAGGAGATTCGGAGACAGGTAGATGGGGGGAAGAGCCATCCTCATCCTCCTAGACCTATCGGCAGCATTTGACACCGTGAACCACACGGTGTTAGTGCGGCGCTGAAGGCAGTGGGGATTGGGGATTCGGTTCTGTCCCTCCTCTCCTCATTTCTAGAGGCTAGGGAACAGACCATACATTGGGAAAATCTACAATCTGAATCCTTCCTTCTCCCGTGTGGAGTGCCACAGGGATCGGCACTGTCGCCAACTCTGTTTAATATATATGTCACCCCACTTGCCAGTCTCATCAGACAGCATAGTTTCTCGTTTGTGTCATACGCGGACGACTCACAGATTGTCATCTCTGTATCTAAACAGTCTGAGTCCATTGCCACTAGTTTCCATGCCTGTCTGATTCACATCATGAGCTGGATGAGTAGTAACTATCTTAAAATCAATACGGATAAGACGGAGGTGATGGAGTTTGGCATCGGTCCGTCCCTGTGGAACCACACCTGGTGGCCGATAGAGGCTGGTGAATGTCCGGTTCCATCAGCCAAGGCCAAGAATCTGGGGGTCATTTTTGATGACCAACTTAGTTTTTCGGCCCAGATAAACCGTGTAACCTCCTCCTGTTTCTTTGTATTGAAGCTTCTTCGGAAGGTGTTCCCCTTTATTCCCCAGGAGCTAAGAAAAACAGTGGTAGTGCCCCTAGTCCTATCAATCCCTAGATTACTGCAATGCACTATTTATAGGCATTGACAAGGCGCAGAAGGCTAAATTGCAATCTATACAAAATGCCGCTGCTTGGCTATTATTGAATATCCCAAAAGGCCACTCCACTTCTGCTGCCATTAGGTCATTGCATTGGCTCCCTATACAGCAGCGAATGGAATTTAAAGCATTATGCCTGGTTCACAAGACACTATATGGCGGAGGGGGAGCTGACTTCCGTAAATTGTTCCACTGGTATACTCCTACGAGAAGCCTCAGATCCTCAAACACGGGTCGCATCTGTGCCACCAAAGTCTGTAGAGCCAGATGGGGAGGTAGGAGTTTATCGCACTCTGCAGTCAGGCTATGGAACCAACTGCCTACCACTGTGAGACTTCAACCAAATAGGCTAATGTTTAGGAAACTGCTAAAAACTTGGCTGTTCCCTGCGGTATAAAACGGTCGGTACAGTTGTCTGCTGTCCCTTTTTTTTCTCACCTCCTAGCGCCAAGACACCTCGGCATTCGAGCGCTTTATAAACTCTATCCTATCCTAGAGGAGGGGTAGTTGGCCCCCAAGGATGTCCTTGGGGGCCAACTACCCCTCTTGTTACCTCCAGTAAGTCCCGCACAGTGGGATTGCTAAGACGTCTTCGGAGGCCATGCCCCCCTTTCTACACCATTCTGCAAACGCGCCTCCTGGCAGACTACGGGATGGGGGATAAAGTCCAATTTACTCCTGAGGGACTTTGGGGGCCAAGAAGCCCTACTGGTACCTCCTGTAAGCCCTACTCACCGGAATTCCTGAGCGCTGGTCGGAGGCCCAGCACCCTTTCTCCACCACTCTGCAAACGCGACTACTAGTTAAAGAAGTGTTTGCAATGTAATAGGTTTCGCATTTGCGAGAATTAGAGCTATTGGCGTTGTAAATGCAAAAGTTTTTTACTAATGTTTTTTGGAGTGGAGTGGATGTACGTTTGTTTGGTGGAATTATGTGGTATGTTGTGCAGTGAAATTATGTGGATAGAAAGTATGTGGTATTTAGTGTATAGGAATTATGTAGAGTGGGATTATGTGTTATGGAGAGTAATTATGTGGTATGGTAGTCTGTGTTGTGGAGTGGTTACCTCAGGTTTAGTCTTCCTCGTTTCCATAGAAGCTAAACTATGAACTCAGTGAAACAAAAAAAGATGGAATCACTGAGGAGCACTTCTGGACCTAGTCAGAGGTATGAGAAGGGCCACTGGAATTATCTGACAGTTTGGCTGCACCGACTTTCGCACAATTATACATTTTCTGCATTAGCCACATAATTCATCATCTGCACCCTAATCTGTAGATTTGAACAAAAAAAGCCTTGTTTCTAGCTGAAACAGGTCAAACATTACCAAAAATGCAGCGACAAGTGTTCGTGAGTGGTGGAAGGCCCTTTGCAAACCTAGAATTGTCACGTGCTACTTATTGCTAAATGTGGGTGTTAAATTGGTACTAATGGTGTGCAAGTCACTCTTGCTTCCCTCTGCGCCCCTCTTGCCTCTTTCTGCATTTCTGTTGCTTCTTTCTGCACGTTTCTTTCTTTTTCTGCACTTCTCTTGACCTCATTCTGCAAATCTCATGCACTTTCTGCACCTCTCTTCCCTCTTTCTGCACGTCTATTGCCTCTTTCTGCACCTCATTTGCTTCTTTCTGCACCCCTGTTGTCTCTTTCTGCACTCGTCTTCCCTCTTTCTGTACCTTTCCTGCCTGTTTTTGCATCTCACTTGCTTGTTTCTGCACTTTTCTTGCTTCTTTCTACACCTCTGTTGCTTCTTTCAGCAATTCTCTAGCCTCTTTGTGCACTTCTCTTGCCTGTTTCTGCACTTCTCTTGCCTGTTTCTGCACTTCTCTTGCCTCTTTCTGCACCCCTGTTGCTTCATTCTGTACTTTCCATGCTTCTTTCTGCACCTGTCTTGCTTCTATCTGCACCCCTGTTCTCTCTTTATGTACCTCTTCTGCCTATTTCTTCACTTTTCTTGGCTTTTTCTGCACCTCTCTTCCCTCTTTCTGCACGTCTGTTGCCTCTTTCTGCACCTCATTTGCTTCTTTCTGCACCCCTGTTGTCTCTTTATGCACTCGTCTTCCCTCTTTCTGTACCTTTCCTGCCTGTTTTTGCATCTCACTTGCCTCTTTCTGCCTCTTTCTGCACTTTTCTTGCTTCTTTCTACACCTCTGTTGCTTCTTTCAGCAATTCTCTTGCCTCTTTGTGCACTTCTCTTGCCTGTTTCTGCACCTCTCTTGCCTCTTTTTGCACCTCTGTTGGCTCTTTCTGCACCTCACTTGCTCCTTTCTACACTTCTCTTGCCTCTTTCTGCACCCCTGTTGCTTCATTCTGCACTTTCCATGCTTCTTTCTGCACCTGTCTTGTTTCTTTCTGCACCCCTGTTGTCTCTTTATGTACCTCTTTTGACTCTTTCTGCACCTTTCTTGGCTTTTTCTGCACCTCTCTTCCCTCTTTCTGCACGTCTGTAGCCTCTTTCTGCACCTCATTTGCTTCTTTCTGCACCCCGGTTGTCTCTTTATGCACTCGTCTTCCCACTTTCAGTACCTTTCCTGCCTGTTTTTGCATCTCACTTGCCTCTTTCTGCCTCTTTCTGCACTTGTCTTGCTTCTTTCTACACCTCTGTTGCTTCTTTCAGCAATTCTCTTGCCTCTTTGTGCACTTCTCTTGCCTGTTTCTGCACCTCTCTTGCCTCTTTTTGCACCTCTGTTGGCTCTTTCTGCACCTCACTTGCTCCTTTCTACACTTTTCTTGCCTCAGTCTGCACCCCTGTTGCTTCATTCTGCACTTTCCATGCTTCTTTCTGCAACTGTCTTGCTTCTTTCTGCACCCCTGTTGTCTCTTTATGTACCTCTTTTGACTCTTTCTGCACTTTTCTTGCCTGTTTCTACACCTCTCTTCCCTCTTTCTGCACGTCTGTTGCCTCTTTCTGCACCTCATTTGCTTCTTTCTGTACCGCTGTTGTCTCTTTATGCACTCGTCTTCCCTCTTTCTGTACCTTTCCTGCCTGTTTTTGCATCTCACTTGCCTCTTTCTGCACTTTTCTTGCTTCTTTCTACACCTCTGTTGCTTCTTTCAGCAATTCTCTTGCCTCTTTCTGCACTTTTGTTGCCTGTTTCTGCACTTCTCTTGCCTCTTTCTGCACCCCTGTTGCTTCATACTGCACTTTCCATGCTTCTTTCTGCACCTGTCTTGCTTCTTTCTGCATCCCTGTTGTCTCTTTATGTACCTCTTTTGCCTCTTTCTGCACTTTTCTTGCACTTTTCTGCACCTCTCTTCCCTCTTTCTGCACATCTGTTGCCTCTTTCTGCACCTCATTTGCTTCTTTCTGCACCCCTGTTGTCTCTTTATGCACTCGTCTTCCCTCTTTCTGTACCTTTCCTGCCTGTTTTTGCATCTCACTTGCCTCTTTCTGCACTTTTCTTGCTTCTTTCTACACCTCTGTTGCTTCCTTCAGCAATTCTCTTGCCTCTTTGTGCACTTTTCTTGCCTGTTTCTGCACTTCTCTTGCCTCTTTCTGCACCCCTGTTGCTTCTTTCTGCACTTTCCATGCTTCTTTCTGCACCTGTCTTGCTTCTTTCTGCACCCCTGTTGTCTCTTTATGTACCTCTTTTGCCTCTTTCTGCACTTTTCTTGGCTTTTTCTGCACCTGTTTTGGCTTTTGCATCATCAGCTAACCTGATCTGCCAGTAGCCAGCTGTTAGGTCAAATGTACTCAGATACTTGGCTGAGGCCAAAGTATCAATCAGCTCATCTGCCCTTGGTATGGGATAGGCATCAGTCCTGGTGACTGCATTGAGGCCTCTGTAGTCTACACAAAACCTCATTTCTTTCTTACCAACCTGGGTATGAGGCTTGGGTACTAGGACTACTGGGCTAGCCCAAGGGCTATCTGAAGGCTCAGTCACACCTAACTCCAACATTTTCTGGACTTCAGTCCTGATACAGTCCCTGACACGGTCAGGTTGCCTGTAGATTTTACTCTTGACAGGCAGACTGTCCCCAGTGTCCACCTCATGGGTGCACCAGGTAGTCTGACTAGGGGTCAGGCTAAACATATGTCTGTACTGTTGCAGAACTTGTCTGCACTCAGTTTGCTGATGGTCAGTGAGGCTGCTTGCCAAAGCAACACCATCTACTGACCCATCATCAGGGTTCTGGGAGAGCAGGTCAGGGAGAGGGTCACTCTCCTCCTCCTGGTTCTCATCAGTTGCCATGAGCAAGCCCATGTCAGCCCTGTCAACATATGGCTTTAATCTGTTGACATGGAGCACCCTCAGGGGGCTCCTGGGAGTTCCAAGATTCATCAGATAGGTGACTTCTCCCTTTTGCTCAACTATTGTATGGGGGCCACTCCACTTGTCTTGGAGGGGTGCTGGGTCCACAGGCTCCAACACCCACACTTTCTGTCCTGGCTGGTACACAGTCAGCACAGCCTTTTGGTCATGCCAAGCTTTTTGTAATTCTTGGCTGGCCTCCAGGTTTTTGGTTGCCTTTTTCATGTATTCGGCCATCCTGGAGCGGAGACCAAGTACATAGTCCATCACATCTTGTTTGGGGGGTTTGAGAGATAACTCCCAGCCCTCTTTTACTAAACATAATGGACCTCTTACAGGATGCCCAAACAGAAGCTCAAATGGGCTGTAACCAACCCCCTTCTGTGGAACCTCTCTGTATGCAAACAACAGGCAGGGAAGAAGAAGGTCCCATTTCCGCCTAAGCTTCTCTGGGAGTCCTTTAATCATTCCCTTCAGGGTTTTGTTGAAACGTTCAACCAACCCATTGCATTGTGGGTGATAGGGGGTGGTGAACTTATAAGTTACACCACACTCCTTCCACATTGCTTTCAAATATCCTGACATGAAGTTTGTACCTCTGTCAGAGATGACCTCCTTTGGGAAACCCACTCTGGAGAAAACTCCAATGAGGGCTCTTGCCACCACAGGGGCTGTGGTGGTCCTCAGGGGAATTGCCTCTGGGTACCTGGTGGCATGATCCACTACCACCAGGATAAATCTGTGGCCAGATGCAGTTTGAGGGTCAAGGGGACCAACAATGTCAATCCCTACCCTTTCAAAGGGTACCCCCACCACAGGTAGTGGTATCAGGGGGCCTTTGTGGTGCCACCTGCCTTGCCACTGGCTTGGCATGTGACACAGGAGCGACAAAACTCCTTTGTGTCCTCTGACATATGTGGCCAATGAAAATGTGGAACAAGCCTGTCCCAGGTCTTGTTTTGGCCCAAGTGACCTGCTAAAGGGATATCATGTGCTAGGGTCAAGAGGAACCCCTAAACTTCTGAGGTATTACCAACCTCCTGGTGGCTCCAGGGGCTGGATCTCTACCCTCAGAATATAGGAGTCCCTCATCCCAATAAACTTTATGGGACCCACTAGCACTCCCAGCAGCCTCAGCAGCAGCCTGCTGTCTGAGGGGTTCAAGAGAGGGGCAGCACTGTTGCTCCTTACTCAGATCTTCCCTAGAAGGGCCCCTGCCCCCAAGAACTCAACCTGATCAGGCTCAAGTTCCTCTGGGGCAGTTCCTTCTTCAGGATCTGCTCCTCCTCCCTTAAGAGGGGAATCAGTGATCTGAGACAGAGGGGAAGGCACTGCCTTAACCCTACTGCTCCTCTTCTTGGGAAGCATCTGGTCCATGGTTTCAGGATCCAGAGCTGGTTCAGTGTCATGCATTTTGGCCTGTGACCTGGTCACAGCAAATACCTTTGCAGGGATGCCCAACATCTCAGCATGAGTCCATAACTCTACTTCAGACCAGGCTGAAGTTTCTAGATCATTGCCCAATAGACATTCTACAGGGAGGTCTGCACTGACTACAACCTTCTTGGGGCCAGTTACCCCTCCCCAGGAGAAATTCACAACTGCCAGACTATGGTTGGTCCTGACATTGCTTGCATTGGTCACCTGGTACATTTCGCCCAGGATGATCTGTCCAGGGTCCACAAGATCCTCTGCCACCATGGTGACACTAGCACCTGTGTCCCTAAATGCCAAATCCTGTTTGCCATTTATTACAGGCTGCTGTTTGTATTTTCCCAGATTACTGGGGCTCACCAGGAAGGACATGTCAATGTCTCCATCACAAATCAGCATTGCCTGAGTGGGTACTCTGACTAGGCCAGAGTCCACTTCAGAACCCAGGGTCAACCCTACTACACCCTTATTCTGAGTACCACCTCCACCAGTAGCTGAACTAGGGGGAACAGTTGCCTTAGGGGCAGGAGTGGTGGTGGTTTGGTCTTTGGACTTGTTACAATCAGAAGTCCAGTGCCCTTTCTGTTTACAGAATTTGCACCAGGGCTTCTTTTGGCCTTTTCCCTTGTTGGATTGTGACTCCCCACCAGATGCAGATTTTTGGGGCCCTTGTGAAGACTTCTGGTCTTTTGACTTATCCCCACTTTTCTCAGAGCCCTTAGAATCCTGCTTCTTTGTGTCACCCCCTTGGTTCTGGGTTTTCTGCCTCACCCTGGTTCTGACCCACTTGTCTGCCTTCTTTCCCAATTCTTGGGGAGAGGTTAGATCTGAGTCCACCAGGTATTGATGCAACAACTGGTTCTGGCAATTATTAAGGATCTGTTCTCTTATCATTAGATTATACAATACCTTGAAATCAGTAACCCTACTGCCAACCAGCCAACCCTCCAGAGCCTTGGTTGCACAATCTACAAAGTCAGTCCAGTCCTGAGTCTGTGCCTTCTGGGTGTCTCTGAACTTCAACCTGTACTGCTCAGTGGTTAAGCCAAACCCATCTATCAGTGCACTCTTCAGGACTTCATAGTCATCAGCATCCTCTTCTCTAACAGTGAGGAGCTTGTCTCTACCTTTATCTGAAAAGGAGAGCCACAAGATTGCTGCCCACTGCTTTTGGGGGACCTGTTGTACTCTACAGGCCCTTTCCATAGCAGTTACCCACTTATGGCTATCATCCCCACTCTGGTAGGGAGGAACAACCTTGCTCAGGTTCCTATGGTCTGGAATATATTCTCTGCCTCTAGGGACAATGTTGCTGCCACCAGGGGGTTCTAACCCCTCTTTTCTAGAAGCTCTCTGGAGCTCCAGGGCTTCCTTATCTAATGCCAACTGCTTGGTTTTGAGGGCAAACCTTGCTTCCTCATACTGCAGCAGTTTGTACATTCTGTCAGAGGAGGTCTCTCTTCTTGAGAAGTAGGAGTTCCTCTGGTAGACAGATTCTCTGCCAGAGTGATAGGAGTGTTCAGATTCCCTAGAAAGGGACCTGGGCCTCTCATCCACTATGTCAGTTCTCTTTGGGAGAATTCCTCTGTCCTGTTCAGACCCCTTGGGACCTGGCCCTACAATCACAGAGTCTTGGTCATCCAGATGTTCATCATCTGACCCAGACACTGTAATTGACCCACCCACTGATTCAGACCCATTAGCTCCCAGAGCTAATCTAAGATCATCTACTGTCAGCAGATCTATCAGGTGTAGTGTGGAGGGACTCTGTCCTAGCTTGAGGTGCCTTGCAGCACACATGGCTCTCAGTTCAGAGAAAGCCATGTCCTTATACTGAGGCTGAGTGGATCCACTGGGTCCACCCTTTAAGGACATTCTAGTGTTGTGCAGTGTTGTACTACCTACACTAGTTTGTGGCCTACTGATACTAGCTTGAGCTGTAGAAAGGGTGTGCTATCCCTTGGCACACAGCTCTAAGTTCAGTAGAACTTATTGATACTAAGCTTGACTTTATATGTACCTTGAGTACCTATAGTGGTTTTCAGTTAGTAATTCAAATAGAGATTTGCTGGTAAAACAATAGCAAGCTGGAATCCCACACGCTGCCACCAATGTGAGAAGTTGGCCTGGTATATGCTGTTCACTAGTTAAAGTGGACACCTTGCACCAGTACAATTCGACTCTTATGGTAGGTAGGTTTAAGACAACCTTTATAGAAAGCTATCCTCGTGGTAGCTGTGGAGAGCAGCCTTCAGGCTAAGTCTTGGAGGAATGTAAAGCAGCTTGTTTTACCACACAATTTCTTGAATCACCAAATGAAAAGACACCACACAGGTATATATATCAAATATATATGTATTTATTACTAAACAACTCTCTACTAATCTCTTGTGAGATTAGAAGACAGGAACATATGCATAAATCAACGTTTCACAATAAATTAAGCACAAATATGGCTGGGGCCCTAGGGGCGTACCAGACCATATACTAAAAAAGAGACTTAAGAACAACGACTTGCAAAGAGACAAGGCCCAGGGCCTTCAGAAGTGCTAGGGCCTCACGAAACCACCCAAGGCAGGTAAGTAAAGGACCCACGGGGGACGCGTGCAGTGAGAGAACACAGGTGCGGGTCGCCGTAGACTTCAATGGGGCAAGTCGCGGTTTGAAATTAAGAGTTTAAGGGCACTTCGGGAGTAGCTACAAGCAAGTCACTTACAGGGTAAGTAGTTCTAGGGCCAACACCCACAGGAGCACCGTAGTGCTGGAGTTACCTCACCCAGGGAAGCCGGGTGCATAGGTGTCCTTTGGTGTCGGGTCGCGGCGTCGTTTTCAATGGGAGCCAAAGAAGACTTGACGCTTGTGAAGACAGGAGAAGTGTCCGGTGGAATCCAAGCCTGGATTCGGAAGAAGGAAGACCTGAAAGCAGAGGGGACAGTGTTCAAAGTCACTGGGCAGTGACCCGGGGCAAGGAAGATGAATGCCCACCATCGTCGACAGATTCACGTCGTTCACTGGTGTCTTCACTCTTTGGCCACGAGGTCCAGGAGGCGTCGAGGACAACCGGGAGCTGGATTCAGCGTTTTCCACAAAGTCTGCAGCTGACTGCGGTGTCGGCGACCCAATTGGAGCCAACAAGCCTTGGTAGCAGCAAGTCTTCTGGAAAGCGTACAAAGTCAATGGTGCAGACCAGCAAGGTCTGGGGAACTCACCCAGTGAGGGTAAGTCAGGGCAGGCCTGGAGCAACCAGGGGAGCCCTTTGGTTCTGTAGAAAAGTCTTCAGGGGACCCACAAGCCGGCTGGCAAGGGATCGCAAAGACACCTCAGGAGGATTCCTTCAACAGGGGCCCACGGTCACTTGGGACAGAGTAGGCCTCTGATCTTCGGAGGGGTTCCTGCTAGAGGCTGGGACCACACGTGGTCCAAAGCACAGGTTCGTAGAATGTCGTGAAGGGGTTGCACTCGACAATAGTGCACGGTACCCAGGGACAAGATGTTTGACACCAAACACGACATGTTTCTGTGCAGCCATCCCAAAGTTAGCATTTAACGTGAGGTTATAATGCGCTTAAGAGTATATGGTCAGGCTGCACTACAACCAGCCTCAGAGAGGGGTCTCCGAATGCTGCAGAGGGGCTCTGCTCATGCACGGGCACCCTCTCACATAGGAACCAAGCACTCTGCCTTCAGGATTGATAAGGCCTGCCATAGGAGTGACTTATAGGTCTATATGTGTGTATCTATGTAGTGATATAGGTAGCCTATATCACAGTAAGGGGTGCATGCACCACCTTACCCAGGCTGCAGTAGCAGACCTGTGGTGTCAGATTTAGTCTGCTTCCCAGGGGTGGCATAATACATGCTTCAGCCCTTGGTAGGCCTGTGAAGTACCTATGCCCTTGGCACCTAAGGTACCATATACTAGGGACTCATAAGGTACCACAGTATCCAATCACTAGTGCACCTAGAGTGCACTCCAAGTCGTTTAGAGAGAACAGAGAGGCTGGGGCCCTGATTGGCAGGGTCCCAGCCTGACTATAGCCAGAAACCAGTGTAACCATCAGAAAAAAAGTGGGGGCAACATAAGAGGCAGATCCTACTCTCCTACACTTTATGTACCTCTTTTGACTCTTTCTGCACTTTTCTTGCCTGTTTCTGCACCTCTCTTCCCTCTTTCTGCACGTCTGTTGCCTCTTTCTGCACCTCATTTGCTTCTTTCTTCACCCTTGTTGTCTCTTTATGCACTTGTCTTCCCTCTTTCTGTACCTTTCCTGCCTGTTTTTGCATCTCACTTGCCTCTTTCTGCACTTTTCTTGCTTCTTTCTACACCTCTGTTGTATCTTTCAGCAATTCTCTTGCCTCTTTGTGCACTTTTCTTGCCTGTTTCTGCACTTCTCTTGCCTCTTTCTGCACCCCTGTTGCTTCATTCTGCACTTTCCATGCTTCTTTCTGCACCTGTCCTGCTTCTTTCTGCACCCCTGTTGTCTCTTTATGTACCTCTTTTGCCTCTTTCTGCACTTTTCTTGGCTTTTTCTGCACCTCTCTTCCCTCCTTCTGCACGTCTGTTGCCTCTTTCTGCACCTCATTTGCTTCTTTCTGCACCCCTGTTGTCTCTTTCTGCACTCGTCTTCCCTCTTTCTGTACTTTTCCTGCCTGTTTTTGCATCTCACTTGCCTCTTTCGGCACTTTTCTTGCTTCTTTCTACACCTCTGTTGCTTCTTTCAGCATTTCTCTTGCCTCTTTGTGCACTTCTCTTGCCTGTTTCTGCACCTCTCCTGCCTCTTTTTGCACCTCTGTTGGCTCTTTCTGCACCTCACTTGCTCCTTTCTACACTTCTCTTGCCTCTTTCTGCACCCCTGTTGCTTCATTCTGCACTTTCCATGCTTCTTTCTGCACCTGTGTTGCTTCTTTCTGCACCCCTGTTGTCTCTTTATGTACCTCTTTTGCCTCTTTCTGCACTTTTCTTGCCTTTTTCTGCACCTCTCTTCCCTCTTTCTGCATGTCTGTTGCCTCTTTCTGCACCTCATTTGCTTCTTTCTGCACCCCTGTTGTGTCTTTATGCACTTGTGTTCCCTCTTTCTGTACCTTTCCTGTCTGTTTTTGCAACTCACTTGCCTCTTTCTGCACTTTTCTTGCTTCTTTCTACACCTCTGTTGCTTCTTTCAGCAATTCTCTTGCCTGTTTGTGCACTACTCTTGCCTGTTTCCGCACCTCTCCTGCCTCTTTTTGCACCTCTGTTGGCTCTTTCTGCACCTCACATGCTCCTTTCTTCACTTCTCTTGCCTCTTTCTGCACCCCTGTTGCTTCATTCTGCACTTTACATGCTTCTTTCTGCACCTGTCTTGCTTCTTTCTGCACCCCTGTTGTCTCTTTATGTACCTCTTTTGCCTCTTTCTGCACTTTTCTTGGCTTTTTCTGCACCTCTCTTCCCTCTTTCTGCACGTCTGTTGCCTCTTTCTGCACCTCATTTGCTTCTTTCTGCACCCCTGTTGTCTCTTTCTGCACTCGTCTTCCCTCTTTCTGTACCTTTCCTGCCTGTTTTTGCATCTCACTTGCCTCTTTCGGCACTTTTCTTGCTTCTTTCTACACCTCTGTTGCTTCTTTCAGCAATTCTCTTGCCTCTTTGTGCACTTCTCTTGCCTGTTTCTGCACCTCTCTTGCCTCTTTTTGCACCTCTGTTGGCTCTTTCTGCACCTCACTTGCTCCTTTCTACACTTCTCTTGCCTCTTTCTGCACCCCTGTTGCTTCATTCTGCACTTTCCATGCTTCTTTTTGCACCTGTCTTGCTTCTTTCTGCACCCCTCTTGTCTCTTTATGTACCCCTTTTGACTCTTTCTGCACTTTTCTTGCCTGTTTCTGCACCTCTCTTCCCGCACGTCTGTTGCCTCTTTCTGCACCTCATTTGCTTCTTTCTGCACCCGTGTTTTCTCTTTATGCACTCGTATTCCCTCTTTCTGTACCTTTCCTGCCTGTTTTTGCATCTCACTATCCTCTTTCTGCACTTTTCTTGCTTCTTTCTACACCTCTGTTGCTTCTTTCAGCAATTCTCTTGCCTCTTTGTGCACTTTTCTTGCCTGTTTCTGCACTTCTCTTGCCTCTTTCTGCACCCATGTTGCTTCATTCTGCACTTTCCATGCTTCTTTCTGCACCTGTCTTTCTTCTTTCTGCACCCCTGTGGTCTCTTTATGTACCTCTTTTGACTATTTCTGCACTTTTCTTGCCTGTTTCTGCACCTCTCTACCCTCTTTCTGCACATCTGTTGCCTCTTCTGCACCTCATTTGCTTCTTTCTGCACCCCTGTTGTCTCTTTATGCACTCGTCTTCCCTCTTTCTGTACCTTTCCTGCCTGTTTTTGCATCTCACTTGCCTCTTTCTGTACTTTTCTTGCTTCTTTCTACACCTCTGTTGCTTCTTTCAGCAATTCTCTTGCCTCTTTCTGCACTTCTCTTGCCTGTTTCCGCACCTCTCCTGCCTCTTTTTGCACCTCTGTTGGCTCTTTCTGCACCTCACATGCTCCTTTCTTCACTTCTCTTGCCTCTTTCTGCACCCCTGTTGCTTCATTCTGCACTTTCCATGCTTCTTTCTGCACCTGTATTGCTTCTTTCTGCACCCCTGTTGTCTCTTTATGTACCTCTTTTGCCTCTTTCTGCACTTTTCTTGCCTTTTTCTGCACCTCTGTTCCCTCTTTCTGCACGTCTGTTGCCTCTTTCTGCACCTCATTTGCTTCTTTCTGTACCCCTGTTGTCTCTTTATGCACTCGTCTTCCCTCTTTCTGTACTTTTCCTGTCTGTTTTTGCATCCCACTTGCCTCTTTCTGCACTTTTCTTGCTTCTTTCTACACCTATGTTGCTTCTTTCAGCAATTCTCTTGCCTCTTTGTGCACTTCTCTTGCCCGTTTCCGCACTTCTCTTGCCTCTTTCTGCACCCCTGTTGCTTCATTCTGCACTTGCCATGCTTCTTTCTGCACCTGTCTTGCTTCTTTCTGCACCCCTGTTGTCTCTTTATGTACCTCTTTTGACTCTTTCTGCACTTTTCTTGCACTTTTCTGCACCTCTCTTCCCTCCTTCGGCACGTCTGTTGCTTCTTTCTGCACCTCATTTGCTTCTTTCTGCACCCCTGTTGTCTCTTTCTGCACTCGTCTTCCCTCTTTCTGTACCTTTCCTGCCTGTTTTTGCATCTCACTTGCCTCTTTCTGCACCCCTGTTGCTTCATTCTGCACTTTCCATGCTTCTATCTGCACCTGTCTTGCTTCTTTCTGCACCCCTGTTGTCTCTTTATGTACCTCTTTTGACTCTTTCTGCACCTTTCTTGCCTGTTTCTGCAGCTCTCTTCCCTCTTTCTGCACATCTGTTGCCTCTTTCTGCACCTCATTTGCTTCTTTCTGCACCCCTGTTGTCTCTTTATGCACTCATCTTCCATCTTTCTGTACCTTTCCTGCCTGTTTTTGCATCTCACTTGCCTCTTTCTGCACTTTTCTTGCTTCTTTCTACACCTCTGTTGCTTCTTTCAGCAATTCTCTTGCCTCTTTGTGCACTTTTCTTGCCTGTTTCTGCACTTCTCTTGCCTCTTTCTGCACCCCTTGTTGCTTCATTCTGCACTTTCCATGCTTCTTTCTGCACCTGTCTTGCTTCTTTCTGCACCCCTGTTGTCTCTTTCTGTACCTCTTTTGCCTCTTTCTGCACTTTTCTTGGCTTTTTCTGCACCTCTCTTCCCTCCTTCTGCATGTCTGTTGCCTCTTTCTGCACCTCATTTGCTTCTTTCTGCACCCTTGTTGTCTCTTTCTGCACTCGTCTTCCCTCTTTCTGTACTTTTTCTGCCTGTTTTTGCATCTCACTTGCCTATTTCAGGCACTTTTCTTCCTTCTTTCTACACCTCTGTTGCTTCTTTCAGCAATTCTCTTGCCTCTTTGTGCACTTCCCTTGCCTGTTTCCGCACCTCTCCTGCCTCTTTTTGCACCTCTGTTGGCTCTTTCTGCACCTCACTTGCTCCTTTCTACACTTCTCTTGCCTCTTTATGCACCCCTGTTGCTTCATTCTGCACTTTCCATGCTTCTTTCTGCACCTGTATTGCTTCTTTCTGCACCCCTGTTGTCTCTTTATGTACCTCTTTTGCCTCTTTCTGCACTTTTCTTGCCTTTTTCTGCACCTCTGTTGCTTCTTTCAGCAATTCTCTTGCCTCTTTCTGCACTTCTTTTCCTTCTTTCTGCGCCCCTCCTGCCTCTTTCTGTACCTCTCTTGCCTCTTTGTGCACCTCTCCTACTCCTTTCTACACCCCTTTACCTCTTTTTACACCTCTGTTGGCTCTTTCTGCACCTCACTTGCTCCTTTCTACACTTCTCTTGCCTCTTTCTGCACCCCTGTTGCTTCATTCTGCACTTTCCATGCTTCTTTCTGCACTTATCTTGCTTCTTTCTGCACCCCTGTTGTCTATTTATCTAACTCTCTTTCCTCTTTCTGCACTTTTCTTGCCTTTTTCTGCACCTCTCTTCCCTCTTTCTGCACGTCTGTTGCCTCTTTCTGCACCTCATTTGCTTCTTTCTGTACCCCTGTATAGACTCATCTACCCTCTTTCTGTACCTTTTCTGTCTGTTTTTGCATTTCACTTGCCTCTTTCTGCACTTTTCTTGCTTCTTTCTACACCTCTGTTGCTTCTTTCAGCAATTCTCTTGCCTCTTTGTGCACTTCTCTTGCCTGTTTCTGTACTTCTCTTGCCTCTTTCTGCACCCCTGTTGCTTCTTTCTGCACCTGTCTTGCTTCTTTCTGCACCCCTGTTGTCTCTTTATGTACCTCTTTTGCCTCTTTCTGCACTTTTCTTGCACTTTTCTGCACCTCTCTTCCCTCTTTCTGCACGTCTGTTGCCTCTTTCTGCACCTCATTTGCTTCTTTCTGCACCCCTGTTGTCTCTTTCTGCACTCGTCTTCCCTCTTTCTGTACCTTTCCTGCCTGTTTTTGCATCTCACTTGCCTCTTTCTGCACTTTTCCTGCTTCTTTCTACACCCCTGTTGCTTCTTACAGCAATTCTCTTGCCTCTTTGTGCACTTATCTTGCCTGTTTCTGCACCTCTCTTGCCTCTTTTTGCACCTCTGTTGGCTCTTTCTGCCCCTCACTTGCTCCTTTCTACACTTCTCTTGCCTCTTTCTGCACCCCTGTTGCTTCATTCTGCACTTTCCATGTTTCTTTCTGCACCTGTCTTGCTTCTTTCTGCACCCCTGTTTTCTCTTTATGTACCTCTTTTGCCTCTTTCTGCACTTCTCTTGCCTTTTTCTGCACCTCTCTTCCCTCTTTCTGCACGTCTTTTGCCTCTTTCTGCACCTCATTTGCTTCTTTCTGCACCCCTGTTGTCTCTTTCTGCACTCGTCTTCCCTCTTTCTGTACCTTTCCTGCCTGTTTTTCCATCTCACTTGCCTCTTTCTGCACTTTTCTTGCTTCTTTCTACACCTCTGTTGCTTCTTTCCGCAATTCTCTTGCCTTTTTGTGCAGTTCTGTTGGCTATTTCTGCACCTCACTTGCTCCTTTCTACACTTCTCTTGCCTCTTTCTGCACCCCTGTTGCTTCATTCTGCACTTTCCAGGCTTCTTTCTGCACCTGTCTTGCTTCTTTCTGCACCCCTGTTGTCTCTTTATGTAACTCTTTTGCCTTTCTGCACTTTTCTTGCCTTTTTCTGAAGTTCTCTTCCCTCTTTCTGCACGTCTGTTGCCTCTATCTGTACCTCATTTGCTTCTTTATGCACCCCTGTTGTCTCTTTATGCACTCGTCTTCCCTCTTTCTGTACATTTCCTGCCTGTTTTTGCATCTCACTTGCCTCTTTCTGCACTTTTCTTGCTTCTTTCTACACCTCTGTTGCTTCTTTCAGCAATTGTCTTGCCTCTTTGTGCACTTCTCCTGCCTGTTTCTGCACTTCTCTTGCCTCTTTCTGCACCCCTGTTGCTTCATTCTGCACTTTCCTTGCTTCTTTCTGCACCTGTCTTGCTTCTTTCTGCACCCCTGGTGTCTCTTTATGTACCTTTTTTGCCTCTTTCTACACTTTTCTTGCCTTTTTCTGCACCTCTCTTCCCTCTTTCTGCATGTCTGTTGCCTATTTCTGCACCTCATTTGCTTCTTTGTGCACTCCTGTTGCTCTTTATGCACTCGTCTTCCCTCTTTCTGTACCTTTCCTGCCTGTCTTTGCATCTCACTTGCCTCTTTCTGCACTTTTCTTGCTTCTTTCTACACCTCTGTTGCTTCTTTCAGCAATTCTCTTGCTTCTTTGTGCACTTCTCTTGTCTGTTTCTGCACCTCTCTTGCCTCTTTTTGCACCTCTGTTGGCTCTTTCTGCACCTCACTTGCTCCTTTCTGCACCTGTCTTGCTTCTTTCTGCACCCCTGTTGTCTCTTTATGTACCTCTTTTGCCTCTTTCTGCACTTTTCTTGCCTTTTTCTGAAGTTCTCTTCTCTCTTTCTGCACGTCTGTTGCCTCTTTCTGCACCTCATTTGCTTCTTTATGCACCCCTGTTGTCTCTTTATGCACTCGTCTTCCCTCTTTCTGTACATTTCCTGCCTGTTTTTGCATCTCACTTGCCTCTTTCTGCACTTTTCTTGCTTCTTTCTACACCTCTGTTGCTTCTTTCAGCAATTGTCTTGCCTCTTTGTGCACTTCTCCTGCCTGTTTCTGCACTTCTCTTGCCTCTTTCTGCACCCCTGTTGCTTCATTCTGCACTTTCCATGCTTCTTTCTGCACCTGTCTTGCTTCTTTCTGCACCCCTGGTGTCTCTTTATGTACCTTTTTTGCCTCTTTCTACACTTTTCATGGCTTTTTCTGCACCTCTCTTCCCTCTTTCTGCATGTCTGTTGCCTCTTTCTGCACCTCATTTGCTTCTTTCTGCACCCCTGTTGTCTCTTTCTGCACTCGTCTTCCCTCTTTCTGTACCTTTCCTGCCTGTTTTTGCATCTCACTTGCCTCTTTCTGCACCTCTATTGCTTCTTTCAGCAATTCTCTTGCTTCTTTGTGCACTTCTAATGCCTGTTTCTGCACCTCTCTTGCCTCTTTTTGCACCTCTGTTGGCTCTTTCTGTACCTCACTTGCTCCTTTCTGCACCTGTGTTGCTTCTTTCTGCACCCCTGTGTTCTCTTTATGTACCTCTTTTGCCTCTTTCTGCACTTTTCTTGGCTTTTTCTGCACTTCTCTTCCTTTTTTCTGCACCCCTCCTTCCTTTTTCTGTGCCTCTCTTGCCTCTTTGTGCACCCATCCTACCTTTTTCTTCACCCCTCTTGCCTCTCTCTCCACCCCTCTTCCCTCTTTCTGCACTGCTCTTGCTTCTATCTGCACCTTACCTGCCTCTTTCTGTACTTCTCTTGCTTCTTTCTACACCTCTGTTGCTTCTTTCAGCAATTCTCTTGCCTCTTTCTGCACTTCTTTTCCCTCTTTCTGTACCTCTCTTGCCTCTTTGTGTACCTCTCCTACTCCTTTCTTCACCCCTTTACCTCTTTTTACACCTCTGTTGGTTCTTTCTGCACTTCACTTGATTTTTTCTGCCCCTCTCTTGCCTCTTTCGGCACCTTTGTTGCTTCTTTCTGTACTTCTCTTGCCTCCTTCTGCACCTCTTAGTTACAGGTAGTTTTAATCCCCCTGCCCTATTATGTACTAGGGCCATACAGGGGAGGTCATGCCAATCACAGTGGTACCCCAACCCATAGTGTACCCTAGTGTATGTAGGTGTTTTCACTGTATTCTAAGTGTCTTTCACCATAGCACTGGCTCCGGGCCTGGTTAGTCAGAGTCAGTTACCACCAGTACCCGTCAGCAAAAAGTTGGGGGCACAGGATAACTTTGCAACAGACTCTTTCTGCTCCTCTGTTGGTTCTTTGTGCACATCTCTTGCTTCTTTCTGCACCTTTCTTCGACTTTCTGGACTTCTGTTGCCTCTTTCAGCATTTCTCTTGCTTCTTTCTGTGCCTTTCTTCCTCTTTCTGCACATGTCCTACCTTTATAGGCATAGTTAGAAATTAGCATTTAAAAAACCTTTGAAATTGACTGAAAAAACCACAGGTTTCAGGGACGTTATAGTTAGAAATTAGCATTTAAAAAACCTTTGAAATTCACTGAAAAAACCATAGGTTTCAGGGACGTTATAGTTAGAAATTAGTATTTAAAAAACCTTAGAAATTCACTGAAAAAACCACAGGTTTCAGGGACGTTATAGTTAGTTGGACATTTCACTCGTACAAAACCAGAGAAATTCGGCCATTATAGTTAGTTCAGCTAACTATAACTCGCGCCCCCGCAATGCACTGCTGATGACATCACATATTACATCATTCATGACATGGTCAGTGACATCACTGATGACATCACTGATGACATCATCCATGTGATAATCTGATGCACCTCCTCATACCCTAATATAACCTTTGATACACCCACTCTAAAATACAGACTACCATTTTCGAAACCAATCAATCAATCAATCAATCAATCAATCATGTCACTTATAAAGCGCACTACATACCCGCGAGGGTCTCAAGGCGCTGGGGGAAGAGGGGGGTGGTGCTGCTACTGATCGAAGAGCCAGGTCTTGAGGAGTCTTCTGAAGGCCAGTAGGTCTTGGGTCTGTCAGAGGTTGGTGGGGAGGGTGTTCCAGGTCTTGGCGGCGAGGTGGGAGAAGGATCTGCCGCCGGCGGTCGTTTTACGGATGCGGGGGACTGTGGCGAGGGCGAGGCTGGTCGAGCGGAGCTGGCGGGTGGGGGTGTAGAAGCTGAGTCGTCTGTTGAGGTAGGCTGGTTCGGAGTTGTGGAGTGCTTTGTGTGCGTGGGTGAGGAGCTTGAAGGTTATCCTCTTGTTGACAGGGAGCCAGTGCAGGTCTCTCAGGTGGGGTGTGATGTGGCTGCGTCGGGGGATGTCGAGGATAAGACGTGCAGAGGCGTTCTGGATGCGTTGCAGCCGTCTCAGGAGCTTAGCCGTCGTTCCTGCGTAGAGGGCGTTTCCGTAGTCCAGCCTGCTGGTGACGAGGGCCTGGGTTACTTTTTTTCTTGTTTCGGTGGGGATCCACTTGAAGATCCTGCGGAGCATTCGGAGGATGTTGAAGCAGGATGAGGAAACGGCGTTGACCTGCTTAGTCATGGAGAGGGTGGGGTCGAGGATGACCCCTAGGTTGGTACGTGGTCGGTGGGTGGCGGGGCTGTTCCCAGTGATGTTGGCCACCAGGAGTCGTCCCAGGCTGAAGGGTTGGAACCAAGGATGAGGACCTCCGTCTTGTCCGAGTTCAGCTTCAGGCGGCTGGTCCTCATCCATTCGGCGACGGCCTTCATTCCTTCGTGGAGGTGGGCTTTGGCGGTGTGAGGGTCTTTGGTGAGGGAGAGGATCAGCTGGGTGTCGTCGGCGTAGGAGATGATGTTGAGGTTGTGCTGTCGGGCGACGTGGGCGAGGGGTGCCATGTAGATGTTGAACAGCGTTGGGCTGAGGGAGGAGCCTTGGGGTACGCCGCAGATGATCTTGGTGGCCTTGGATCGGAAGGGGGCGAGGCGGACGCTTTGTGTTCTGCCGGAAAGGAAGGATGTGGTCCAGTCCAGGGCCTTCTCTTGGATCCCGGCGTCGTGAAGGCGTGTTCGTAGTGTGTGGTGGCAGACCGTGTCGAAGGCGGCTGATAGGTCCAGGAGGATGAGGGCTGCTGTTTCTCCGTTGTCTAGCAGGGTCCTGATGTCATCGGTGGCGGCGATGAGGGCGGTTTCGGTGCTGTGGTTGCTGCGGAAGCCGGACTGGGAAGGGTCCAGGATGTTGTTCTCCTCGAGGTAGCGGGTCAGTTGTTTGTTGACGATTTTCTCGGTGACCTTCGCGGGGAACGGGAGCAGAGAGATGGGTCGGAAGTTCTTGAGGTCCTTGGGGTCTGCCTTGGGTTTCTTGAGTAAGGCGGTGATCTCGGCGTGCTTCCAGCTTTCCGGGAAGGTTGCTGTCTCGAAGGAGATGTTGATTATTTTCCGGAGATGGGGCGCGATGGCTGTACTGGCTTTGTTGAAGATGTGGTGAGGGCACGGGTCTAGCGGTGAACTGGAGTGGATGGTGTTCATGATCTCGCTGGTGTCCTCGTCGTTGATGTTGGTCCAGGAGAGCAGGCGGTTGGTGGTTGTGGGGGCAGTGGTCTCGGTGGTTGCCGGGGCGGTCGTGGTGTTGAAGCTGTCGTGGATGTCGGCGATTTTGCGGTGGAAGAAGGTGGCCAGTGAGTCGCACAGGTCTCGCGACGGCTGGATGTCGTTGGTGTTGGAGCTGGGGTTGGAGAGTTCCTTCACGATGTTGAAGAGCTCTTTGCTGTTGTGTGCGTTGTTGTCTAGGCGGTCTTTGAGTGAGGCCCTTTTGGCGGATCTGATGAGGTGATGGTGACTGCGGGTGGCGCTCTTGTGGGCGGCGTAGCTGTCCGCTGTCCGTTCGTGGAGCCAGATCTTCTCCAGTTTTCGGCATGTTCGTTTGGAGGCCTGGAGGTCTTCGGTGAACCAGGTGGCTTTCTTGCTGGTGTGGCTGTTGGGTGGATTCTTGAGCGGGGCGAGGGTGTTGGCGCAGTCATCGATCCACTGTCTGAGGTTGCGGGCGGCGGTGTCGGGGTCGGAGGGTTCGGCGGGTGGGCTCAGGGCGAGGGTTGTGGTTAGCTGGTCTTCCGTGACTCTGCTCCAGCAGTGGCGAGGCATTTGTTCGGTGCGGTGGTGCGTGGTGGGCTTCCTGTAGGTGAAGTGGATGCAGTGGTGGTCAGTCCAGTGGGGTTCGGAGGTGTGGTTGAAGGAGACTTGTGGGCTTGCGGAAAAGATGGAGTCGAGCGTGTGGCCGGCGGCGTGGGTGGGTGTAGTCACAAGCTGTCTGAGTCTGAGGGTGGCGAGGTTGTCGATCAGGGTGGTGGAGTTGGTGTCCTTGTTGTTCTCGAGGTGGAAGTTCAGGTCCCCGAGGAGGATGTAGTCCGTGGAGGCGATGGCGTGTGTGCTGACGAAGTCAGCGATGGAATCGCTGAACTGTGGTCGGGGTCCGGGGGTCTGTAGATGAGGGTTCCTCTGAGGGTGGTGTTGGGATCGGTGTGGATCTGGAAGTGCATGTGTTCGGCGGTGCTGAGGGTGTCGTCGGTGTTGGTTGAGACTCTGAGGGTGTTCCTGTGGACGATGGCGATGCCTCCTCCGACTCCGTTGGTGCGGTCCCTGCGGGTGATCTTGTATCCGTCCGGGATGGCAATGGCGATGTCGGGGGCTGAAGCGGGATTCAGCCAGGTCTCCGTCAGGAATGCGACGTCTGGGGAGGTTGAGTCGAGAAGGTCCCAGAGTTCGATGGCGTGTTTGCGGGCGGAGCGGGTGTTGAGGATGATGCATCTGAGGTAGTTGGGTTCTTTCCTGGGCGGTGGTTTGGCGGGGCGGGTGCTGGCGAAGCTGCAGTTCCGGCAGGTGAAGGGCCCTTGGGCTTCGGGGTGGCCTGGTAGCAGGCGTGATCTTTTCCGGGGTTGAGTGCGTGGAGGGTGCTGGCGTCGTATCGGCGTCTGTTGATGTGGCGGGCGCGGGGATGCCCGGACCAGGGGGTCTGGCGCTGGGCGCGGTCACGGCGCGGACGGGCGCAGACAAGCTTGCCTAGGCGCGCCTTCGGCGCGCCAGCGGCGCGCCCGCTGCGCACGTCCGCTGCGCGACCGCACAGCGGCCGCCATAAATGGGGAGGTGGGAGGGAGGAGCAGGGAATGGGGCAGCGAATGGGCAGTGAGGGGGCGGGGCCGCAGGGCGCAGCGGCGGGAAACAGGCACAGAAGGGAAAACGAGCACAATCAGGGCATCAAGGGGGCACAGAAAGGAAAAAAACGAGCACAATCAGGGGCAGCAAGGGGGTACAGAAAGGAAAAACGAGCACAATCAGGGGCAGCAAGGGGGGCACAGAAAGGAAAAAACTAGCACAATCAGGGGCAGCAAGGGGGCACAGAAAGGAAAAACGAGCACAATCAGGGGCAGCAAGGGGGGCACAGAAAGGAAAAAACAAGCACAATCAGGGGCAGCAAGGGGGCACATAAGGAAAAAAAACTAGTACAATCAGGGGCAGCAAGGGGGCACAGAAAGGAAAAAACTAGCACAATGAGGGGCAGCAAGGGGGCACAGAAAGGAAAAAACTAGCACAATGAGGGGCAGCAAGGGGGCACAGAAAGGAAAAAACTAGCACAATGAGGGGCAGCAAGGGGGCACAGAAAGGAAAAACGAGCACAATCAGGGGCAGCAAGGGGGCACAGAAAGGAAAAACGAGCACAATCAGGGGCAGCAAGGGGGGCACAGAAAGGAAAAAACGAGCACAATCAGGGGCAGCAAGGGGGCACAGAAAGGAAAAACGAGCACAATCAGGGGCAGCAAGGGGGCACAGAAAGGAAAAAGCGAGCACAATCAGGGGCAGCAAGGGGGCACAGAAAGGAAAAACGAGCACAATCAGGGGCAGCAGCAGGGCACACAGACGGAGCTGTGTGGTGGGGGAGCGACCTACCAGTCAAGGTCAGGGGTCGCTCTCTTCACCACGCAGCGGCCGCCATAAATGGGGAGGTGGGAGGGAGGAGCAGGGAATGGGGCAGCGAATGGGCAGTGAGGGGGCGGGGCCGCAGGCGCAGCGGCGGGAAACAGGCACAGAAGGGAAAACGAGCACAATCAGGGCATCAAGGGGGCACAGAAAGGAAAAAAACGAGCACAATCAGGGGCAGCAAGGGGGCACAGAAAGGAAAAAACTAGCACAATGAGGGGCAGCAAGGGGGCACAGAAAGGAAAAACGAGCACAATCAGGGGCAGCAAGGGGGCACAGAAAGGAAAAACGAGCACAATCAGGGGCAGCAAGGGGGCACAGAAAGGAAAACGAGCACAATCAGGGGCAGCAAGGGGGCACAGAAAGGAAAAAACGAGCACAATCAGGGGCAGCAAGGGGGCACAGAAAGGAAAAAAAACGAGCACAATCAGGGGCAGCAAGGGGGCACAGAAAGGAAAAAACTAGCACAATGAGGGGCAGCAAGGGGGCTCAGAAAGGAAAAAACTAGCACAATGAGGGGCAGCAAGGGGGCACAGAAAGGAAAAAACTAGCACAATGAGGGGCAGCAAGGGGGCACAGAAAGGAAAAACGAGCACAATGAGGGGCAGCAAGGGGGCACAGAAAGGAAAAACGAGCACAATGAGGGGCAGCAAGGGGGGCACAGAAAGGAAAAAACGAGCACAATCAGGGGCAGCAAGGGGGCACAGAAAGGAAAAACGAGCACAATCAGGGGCAGCAAGGGGGCACAGAAAGGAAAAAACGAGCACAATCAGGGGCAGCAAGGGGGCACAGAAAGGAAAAACGAGCACAATCAGGGGCAGCAGCAGGGCACACAGACGGAGCTGTGTGGTGGGGGAGCGACCTACCAGTCAAGGTCAGGGGTCGCTCTCTTCACCACGCAGCGGCTGCCATAAATGGGGAGGTGGGAGGGAGGAGCAGGGAATGGGGCAGCGAATGGGCAGTGAGGGGGCGGGGCCGCAGGCGCAGCGGCGGAAAACAGGCACAGAAGGGAAAACGAGCACAATCAGGGCATCAAGGGGGCACAGAAAGGAAAAAAACGAGCACAATCAGGGGCAGCAAGGGGGCACAGAAAGGAAAAAACTAGCACAATGAGGGGCAGCAAGGGGGCACAGAAAGGAAAAACGAGCACAATCAGGGGCAGCAAGGGGGGCACAGAAAGGAAAAAACTAGCACAATCAGGGGCAGCAAGGGGGCACAGAAAGGAAAAACGAGCACAATCAGGGGCAGCAAGGGGGGCACAGAAAGGAAAAAACAAGCACAATCAGGGGCAGCAAGGGGGCACAGAAAGGAAAAAAACGAGCACAATCAGGGGCAGCAAGGGGGCACAGAAAGGAAAAAACTAGCACAATGAGGGGCAGCAAGGGGGCACAGAAAGGAAAAAACTAGCACAATGAGGGGCAGCAAGGGGGCACAGAAAGGAAAAACGAGCACAATCAGGGGCAGCAAGGGGGCACAGAAAGGAAAAAACGAGCACAATCAGGGGCAGCAAGGGGGCACAGAAAGGAAAAACGAGCACAATCAGGGGCAGCAGCAGGGCACACAGACGGAGCTGTGTGGTGGGGGAGCGACCTACCAGTCAAGGTCAGGGGTCGCTCTCTTCACCACGCAGCGGCCGCCATAAATGGGGAGGTGGGAGGGAGGAGCAGGGAATGGGGCAGCGAATGGGCAGTGAGGGGGCGGGGCCGCAGGCGCAGCGGCGGGAAACAGGCACAGAAGGGAAAACGAGCACAATCAGGGCATCAAGGGGGCACAGAAAGGAAAAAAACGAGCACAATCAGGGGCAGCAAGGGGGCACAGAAAGGAAAAACTAGCACAATGAGGGGCAGCAAGGGGGCACAGAAAGGAAAAACGAGCACAATCAGGAGCAGCAAGGGGGGCACAGAAAGGAAAAACGAGCACAATCAGGGGCAGCAAGGGGGCACAGAAAGGAAAAACGAGCACAATCAGGGGCAGCAAGGGGGCACAGAAAGGAAAAACGAGCACAATCAGGGGCAGCAAGGGGGCACAGAAAGGAAAAAAACGAGCACAATCAGGGGCAGCAAGGGGGCACAGAAAGGAAAAACTAGCACAATGAGGGGCAGCAAGGGGGCACAGAAAGGAAAAAACTAGCACAATGAGGGGCAGCAAGGGGGCACAGAAAGGAAAAACTAGCACAATAAGGGGCAGCAAGGGGGCACAGAAAGGAAAAAACTAGCACAATCAGGGGCAGCAAGGGGGCACAGAAAGGAAAAACGAGCACAATCAGGGGCAGCAAGGGGGGCACAGAAAGGAAAAAACGAGCACAATCAGGGGCAGCAAGGGGGGCACAGAAAGGAAAAAACTAGCAGAATCAGGGGCAGCAAGGGGGGCACAGAAAGGAAAAAACGAGCACAATCAGGGGCAGCAAGGGGGCACAGAAAGGAAAAACGAGCACAATCAGGGGCAGCAGCAGGGCACACAGACGGAGCTGTGTGGTGGGGGAGCGACCTACCAGTCAAGGTCAGGGGTCGCATAGACACACCAATACCAGTTAGTACATATGCACTCACTAATTCCTAGGTCTACACACACATCCAATCATTCACCCATACAGTCACTCATACATGCAGTCAACCATCAATACGGTACTATCATATGCACTCACATATCTATACAGACACTCACACACCGCCACTCATTCATAGAGTTACTCACACACCTAGTCAGTCATGCAAAGAATCAATCACACTCCCATTTACTCACCTATACAGTTATACACACACCACCTCACTTATTCAAACATATACTAACACATACTTACACTCTTATACAATAACTAATACAAGCACACACTCATCCATACAGCCACTCTCACAATCACTCACTCTCACATATAGTCATTTATATACTCCAACACTCATATATACTGCCTTTCACGTATGCAGTTACTCACACATGTACCACTGAGGCATCCATTCACTCACCAACACACCCATACACACACTCACCCACCCATACAGCCCTTCACAGATGCACTCTTGAACCTATACACCCAGTGAATCACCCACTCACATCTATGCACAGAGTCACAGCACACAGACACTCAGGTACCCTTACAGATACTCAGACAACCAATCAATAACCCATATAGACCCACATTTAGCTACTCACCAACCCATGCAACCGCTTACACACCAACTGACAAACTAAACTGTGTGAATGTCTGTATCAGTCACTAACCCATGCATTCAGTAAGACACATGTAATCACTCACTTATACAGTCAGTCACGCACCTACTAAATTATCCATTCAGACACTTATACACCCACTCATTCTTCAATACACCTTGGCCTATATATATATATAAAACATATTTAAACTTTACAGAAACACACAGTCACTGGATGATGTCATCAGTGATTTCATTTGAGATGTCATCAGTGATGTCATCAGTGATGTCACTGACCATGTCATGAATGATGTAATATGTGACGTCATCAGCAGTGCATTATGGGCGCGAGTTATAGTTAGCTGAACTAACTATAACGGCCGAATTTCTCTGGTTTTGTACGAGTGAAATGTCCAACTAACTATAACGTCCCTGAAACCTGTGGTTTTTTCAGTGAATTTCTAAGGTTTTTTAAATGCTAATTTCTAACTATAACGTCCCTGAAACCTATGGTTTTTTCAGTGAATATATATATATATATATATATATATATATATATATATATATATATATATGTATATATATATATATATATATATTATCTACTGGCGGTCGCCAGTAGATAGTTATAGTTACAACCTATTATCCATAGGAAATCCGCGACATTCTATTTGAAATAACTCTCTTGCCGGTTGATGTATCTTCGCAAAATTTTCAAACTTTGTGGCCCGCTCCGGTCCGCTCCTACCCTGAAAGTCTCGGGGGATTCGTCAAGCGGGGGCCGAGAAAAAGGGGGGTCCCAAAACGCGTTTTCCCCATGCACTTTTCCATAGGAAACTTTAGACACGGCTACAGCTCGAACTGCTGAACGGAATTACACCAAATTTGGCAAAGAGGTAGTTCTTGGTTCAGAAAGAACCCTTTTTGTTAAATGGTGTAAATCCGTTCAGTAGTTGCTGAGAAAATGAAAAGTAAAAAGTTAGTGATATCTATGGCCGAGTAGGGTCCGCGTACCCTCAGCGCACCCTGCGCGCACCGTCCCGATCACGAGCTGCATGTTAATTGGCTGTCAGCTGGCTGTCAACATTCCAATTCAGGAAATGTTGGCAGCCATTTTGTCCCTCGGTAGAACCGAGGGACAGAAACAAGTGCGCAAAGCGCACAAAGGGGGCAGGGTAGAAACACCCTGACCCCTAGGTTTGCTCAGGGGGTCCCACAAGGACCCCTGGGCAAAAAAAAAAAAAAAAAAATTTTTAAATCGGCAGGATGCGCTCAGGGTGCGCGAATCCTGCCGAAAAATCGAAGCGCGGTCTCCGCGCTTCGATGTTAACTGGCCCTCGGGTGGCCCAAGTCCCGGGGGCATGGTGGGGGGTTAATTTTATGTGTGGGGGTCCACAAAGGGCCCCCAAGCCCCGGGGCTTTTTTTTTTAAATGGTGCGGGAGAGCTCTGAGCCCTCCCGCAGCCCCGGGGACCACCACCTCCCGGGGCTTTTTTTTTTTCAAATTAAAAAACCTGTGTGGGGGGGCTCCAGCCCCCCCACACGCCCCGGGGACCGCCACCTCCCCGGGGCACTAAACATTTAAATATTGGGGTCCGTTACAGACCCCCAGAGCCCCGGGGACCACCACCTCCCCGGGGCTGTGACCTGAATGGGAGGGGGGCCGCGCGGCCCCCCTCCTGGAGCCCTTGATGGCCCTGGGGACCACCACCCCCCAGGGCCGTCTCCTGCAGTGTCCCGGGGTGCCTACCCCCGGGACACTGTAGTTTGCTATGGCAGGACGGGAGCCTCGTGGCTCCCGTCCTGCCATAGCAAACTGCTTTGGATATTGGAAGAGAGAGCAGGGAAACCTGCTCTCTCTTCCAATATCCAAAGCCGATAGCTTTCCACATGGGGAGCTGCATCTTAGCAGCTCCCCATGTGTAAAGCAATGCCGGCTCCCAAGGGACGCGGGGAGCCGGCGGGACTGTGGGGGCTTGGGGACCCCCCCACAGTCCCCAACGGAGAGGGCCAGCCCCGGGGGATGGGGTCCCCGGGGCAAGTAGTGGCTCGGGAGGGGGCCACGCGGCCCCCTCCCCAAAGTTTAAAAATAATTAAATAAAAAAAAAAACGGAAAGGCCAGCCCCGGGGGATGGGGTCCCCGGGGCCTTAAATGGCCTGAGGAGGGGGGCCACGCAGCCCCCCTCCAAAGAAAAAAAAAAATCGAGGCCATGCCCCGGGGGATGGGGTCCCCGGGGCCAATACAGGCCCTGGGAAGGGGGCCCCGCGGCCCCCTTCCCGTTTTTTTTTAATATTTAATTTAAAAAGGGGTAAGGCCCTGGGGGATGGGGTCCCCAGGGCCCAAAAACATGAAAAAGGAAGGGGGCCACACAGCCCCCCTTCAGGGGACAAAAAAAAAAAACGATCGGGCCCGCAGGCTCCGCCCCTTCCTTCACCACTCTGCAAACGCGCCCCTGGCGCGTTTGCAGAGGGGGAACGAATTCCCTTGAATACTGGGGGTCCCTGGGGGCCAACTAGCCCACCAGGAACCTCCAGTATGCGCCAGGGGGCTGCCTTGCAGAGAGGTGTACAGAGGCCACGCCCTTTTACACCTCTCTGCAACGCAGCTCTGTGGCGCTTTTGGAGGTATATGGTGGGCTAGTTGGACTCCGGGGACCCTCAGGATTGAAGGGGACTTAATCCCCAACTTAAAACGCACCACGGGCGCGTTTGCACAGTGGTGAAGGGAGGGGGCGGGGCTTCAGGTGACATGTGTGCAAACAGGGCCCGTGGCGTGTTTTAAGATGGGGAATTAAATCCCTTCAATCCTGAGGGTCCCTGGGGCCAACTAGCCCAACAGGTACATCCAGAAAGCGCCACAGAGCTGCGTTGCAGAGAGGTGTAAAAGGGGTGTGGCCTCTCTACACGTCTCTGCAACGCAGCCCCTGGCGCATATTGGAGGTTCCTGGTGGGCTAGTTGGCCCCTAGGGACCCTCAGGATTCAAGGGGACTTAATCCCCCAACTTAAAACGTGCCACGGGGCGCGTTTGCACAGATGTCACCTCAGGGCCCGCCCCCTCCCTTCACCATTGTGCAAATATTCTTCTAAAATCATCCGAAATACGAATTCCGATTTACTCACCTGTTATAAGGAGAGACCTCAGTGCTGCATCTTTCAGCCCAGTACTGGTCCTGAAAAGTAATTTTAACCGTACTTACCAGTAACTTGAATTTCCTTCCATAGGATATCATTGCCTGCTTTTTGCTGAAAAAGTTTCTAAGTGTTGATTTTTGAAACATACAAATATTCCTCTAAAATCAGCCGAAATACGAATTCCGATTTACTCACCTGTTATAAGGAGAGACCTCAGTGCTGTATCTTTCAGCCCAGTACTGGTCCTGAAAAGTAATTTTAACCATACTTACCAGTAACTTGAATTTCCTTCCATAGGATATCATTGCCTGCTTTTTGCTGAAAAAGTTTCTAAGTGTTGATTTTTGAAACATACAAATATTCCTCTAAAATCAGCCGAAATACGAATTCCGATTTACTCACCTGTTATCAGGAGAGACCTCAGTGCTGTATCTTTCAGCCCAGTACTGGTCCTAAAAAGTAATTTTAACCGTACTTACCAGTAACTTGAATTTCCTTCCATAGGCTAACATTGACTGGTTTCACTTGGAAATTCTTCTAAGTGTGGAGTTTTGGAACTTTAAAATATTCCTCTAAAATCAGCCGAAATACGAATTCCGATTTACTCACCTGTTATCAGGAGAGAACCCAGTGCTGCATCTTTTAGCCCAGTACTGATCCTCAAAAGTAATTTTAACCGTACTTACCAGTAACTTGAATTTCCTTCCATAGGATATCATTGCCTGCTTTTTGCTGAAAAAGTTTCTAAGTGTTGATTTTTGAAACATACAAATATTCCTCTAAAATCAGCCGAAATCCGAATTCTGATTTACTCACCTGTTATCAGGAGAGACCTCAGTGCTGCATCTTTCAGCCCAGTACTGGTCCTGAAAAGTAATTTAACCGTACTTACCAGTAACTTGAATTTCCTTCCATAGGCTAACATTGACTGGTTTCACTTGGAAATTCTTCTAAGTGTGGAGTTTTGGAACTTTAAAATAGTCCTCTAAAATCAGCCGAAATACGAATTCCGATTTACTCACCTGTTATCAGGAGAGAACCCAGTGCTGCATCTTTTAGCCCAGCACTGACCCTGAAAAGTAATTTTAACCGTACTTACCAGTAACTTATATTTTCTTCCATAGGAATCCATTGTCTGGTTTTCAGCAAAAAAGTTTCAAAGTGTTGATTTTTACAAACTACAAATATTCCTTAAAAATCACCTGTATGACTTAAACGCATTCTTTCAACTGTTTACAGGAGATGCACCAGTGCTGGATCCAGGATCCAACACTGAGTAAGAAAAAGTAACAATAACAGTTTTTACCTGCTAAGTGAATTTCCTTCCATAGGATAACATTGGTGACCATATGAGAAAAAGTTTCTAAGTGTCAACTTTTAAAATACAATAATATTCCTTAAAAATCAGTACTGTAACCAAAACGCTTTTACTCAACTGTTTACAGGAGATGTCCCAGGACTGAATCTAGGATCCAGTCCTGTGGTTAGAAAAGCAATCCATAAAGTAACTAATTGCATTTAACTAGAAATTCACATTGAGCTGAATGTTGCATTGTGTTTGAAAATGTGTTGCCCATTGCAACAACTGTAACTACTGTACTTAAAAGTCTATTGCCTATGTGCAAAGTATTTAAACTAAAGTAATTCATTCTGAGAAAGTATTTTTGTAATGTAATGTATAATGTAATTACAATGTAATTTAAAAAATAAAATATGTAAAAAAAAATTGTTTCTAAAAATGTAGTAAATCAGTATGAAAAAAATTAATATAACAATTAATACATTTAAAAATTGTCATTTACAAAACCTTTGAAATTCACTGAAAAAACCATAGGTTTCAGGCATGTTATAGTTAGAAATTAGCATTTAAAAAACCTTTGAAATTCACTGAAAAAACCATAGGTTTCAGACACGTTATAGTTACAAATTAGCATTTAAAAAACCTTTGAAATTCACTGAAAAAACCATAGGTTTTAGGGACAGTTATAGTTACTTGGACATTGCACTCGTACAAAACCCGTGAAATTCCCCCGTTATAGTTAGTTCAGCTAACTATAACTCGCGCCCCGCAATGCACTGCTGATGACGTCACATATTACATCACTCATGACATGGTCAGTGACATCACTGATGACATCACTGATGACATCTCAAATGACATCACTGATGACATCATCCACGTGATAATCTGATGCACCTCCTCACACCCTAATATAACCTTTGATACACCCACTCTAAATTACAGACTGCCATTCGCAAAACCATAGACACTCCAACACCAATAACTACATACCCACTCACTGATTCTTAGGTCTACACACACACATCCACTCACTCACCCGTACAGTCACTCATACTTATGGTCACTCAGTACAGGACTATCATATGCACTCTTACTCCTATATAGACACTCAAACACCGCCACTCATCCATAGAGGTACTCACACACCTAGTCAGTCATGCAAATAATTAAACACACTGCCATTTACTCACCTATACAGTTATACACACACCAGCTCACTTAATCATACAAATACTAGCACATTGTTACGCTCTTATACAATCACTGATACAAGCACACACTCATCCATACAGCCACTCTCACAATAACACACTCTCACTTATAGCCATTTAAATACTCTAACACACATATATACTGCCTTTCACATATGTAGTTACTCACACATGTACCACTGGGACATACATTCACTCACTAACACACTGTTACACACACTTACCCACCCATACAGTCTATCACAGATGCACTCTTGAAACCATCCACCCAGTGAATCACCCACTCACACATCTATGCACAGTCGCACACACCCCATCCACACAAACACTCAGGCACCCATACAGATACTCAGACAACAAATCAATAACTCTTATAGACACTCATGTAGCTGTTCACAAACCCATGAAGCCACTTACACAGCAACAGACAGATACAGACATTCACCCAGTTTAGTCACTAACCCATGCATTCAGTAAGATACGTTTAATCACTCACTTATAGAATTAGTCACGCACCTACTAAATCATCCATACAGACACTTATACACCCACTCATTCTTCAAAACGCCTTTCCCTATATATATTAAAAATATTTAAACTTTACAGAAACACACAGTCACTGGATGATGTCAACAGTGATGTCATTTGAGATGTCATCAGTGATGTCATCGGTGATGTCACTGACCATGTCATGAGTGATGTAATATGTGACGTCATCAGCAGTGCATTGCGGGGCGCGAGTTATAGTTAGCTGAACTAACTATAACGGGGGAATTTCACGGGTTTTGTACGAGTGCAATGTCCAAGTAACTATAACTGTCCCTAAAACCTATGGTTTTTTCAGTGAATTTCAAAGGTTTTTAAATGCTAATTTGTAACTATAACGTGTCTGAAACCTATGGTTTTTTCAGTGAATATATATATATATATATATATATATATATAGCCTAATGGCAGTCGCCAGTAGGTGGTTATAGTTAGCCTGTACTTTCCATAGGAAGAGTGTTTTTTCATTTGCCAATAACTTTTGTGTCGTTTGATGAATCCTCGCAAAACTTTTAAAACCAGTTTCCCACTCACTTAAGCTGCTGTCTTGAAAATTTCGGGGTGATTCGTCAAGTGGGGTCTGAGAAAAAGGGGGGTCCCAAAATTTTTTTTCCCAATGTTAATTTCCATAGGAACTTTAGACACGGAATTACACCAAATTTGGCAGGAATGTAGATGCTGGTTCAGGGAAGTGCCTTTTTGTGATTTGGTATAAATCCATTCAGTAGTTGCGGAGTAATTTTAAGAAATTTCCAGTTGTATATCTAGGAGGATCTGCGGGCCCTTCCGATCTCGTCCTGAGATCTGATTGGCTGCCAACACTTCAAATCAGGAAGTGTTGGCAGCCATCTTAGGACTCGGCTTGAACATTAAAAAAATAAAAGGGGGCAGGATAGAAACACCCTGACCCCCTAGGCCTCTTGGGGGGGGGCTCACATGGACCCCGCAGGGCCAAAATACATTTATTTTTAAACTTTCACGAGAGTCACGCTGGCTCCGTGAATCCCACAGAATTGCTTTTTTTTTTTTTTAATTATGCGCAGGAGTTAATTATCGGCCCTAGTGGGCCAGGTCCTGGGGACATTATGCACATAAAGGAGGGCCTGGGGCATATTATGCCCTGGGGACCACCACCTCCCCGGGACTTCTTTACAAATGAATTTGGGGGAGGCCCATAAGGCCACCCCTGCTGCCCCAGGGACCACCACCACCCAGGGCTTATTTCTTTTTAAATGGGGGGGCCTCTCATACACCCACCTCCCAGTGCTTATTTCTTTCTAAATGGGGGCCTCTTGGACCCCCACCTCCCGAGGGCTTATTTCTTTTTAAATGGGTGGCCTCTCTGACCCCCTGCAGCCCCGGGGAGCACCACCTTCCTGGGGCAAAATCAAGACTGTAGGGGAGCCACGCTGCTCTCCTCTTGGAGCCATAGATGTCCCTGGGGTCCGCGATTCCCCAGCGCCAGCTCTTGCTATGTCCCAGGGTTCCCACCCCCTGGACATTGCTGTTTACTATGGCTTGACAGGAGCTTTACCACTCCCACCAAGTCATAGCAAACTGTGCTCCACTTCTAGCAAGAGAGAGCACAAAAAATGCCCTCGCTTGCTAGAAGCAGAGCACAATTGCTTTGACAGAGAGGGAGCTGCATGTTCAGCAGCTCCCTCTCTGTCAAAGTAATGGTGGCAGGGACTGCCTGTAACCTTTGGTTTTTCATTGAATTGCTAAGGTTTTTTAATTCTATTTGCTAATATATATATATATATACGAGATGCAGGGCAATTAAATAAAATTAAGACTGCACAAGGAACCTTGGGTCTGCGTTCGTCCGTCCGAGTGAAAATGGATGTTCTGAGACGAAGCCAGCGAGATACATATATATATATATATATATATATATATATATATATATATTTCACAGCAAACACTCCCCGCACCTCCACGCTGACAAGCAGGCGAGCAGAGAGAGAGACGGACCCAGATTCAGTAGCAGGTAAGATCTTTTATTCCTCTCACCCTTGCGACGCGTTTCAAGCACAAAGTGCCCTTGTTCACGCACAAAGGGAAATTCGCCCGCCAAACTGTTTTTAAATGCTGAGTGCACACCTTCTTCTGTGACATGTGACCAAGGAAAATGGAAAAAATACTACAATGACCAATGCACCTCGCAAATAACTCTTGTAGATATATGCTATGTCAACAAACAAACATATTATTCTGTATGTTAAATTCTATTCACTTATTATTCAATTAAAATTAGAATTTAAAATTAAATAATTTAAAAATTGAATAAATCCTGAATAAATCCTGTTGTATTTCATATACTGCATAAATGCTGGTAAATACTAGATAGTAAAAAACTTTCTATATTTATCTCAGAAACGTGGTACTGAATGACAATAAGAATCAAATTGCGATAAAATTTAAATTGCTTTTGTTCAAAACCATCCCTTGTTCTATGTACATATATAAAAGTGACTAGTGCTTGTGAATAGTGCAAATATAACTTGGCTCTGAATTGAGCCATAAAAAACAGCTACCTAATTAAAAAATGTACAATTAAAACATTTGATTTACGACACATACATATTTAACAAAAAGCGTTGCGAGCCATCTCAAATACAATTTTTTCTCTTCTACAAATATCATTTTCATATTTTGGCCCATGTTAATAAAGATGTAAGAATGTAAAGAAATAAAAGAGTAAAAAAGGAAGAAAAGAAGAGGAGATATAAAAAAGAGAGATATGAAAAGTAGATGTTGATAGAACCTAGTAATGTCATGTCTGATTGCAATGTACCAACATTAACTCATGCGTGCACCTTATCCTTTGATTTGGTAATGATGTTGACATATGAGCCCAATATTCAATTTTTACCTAAAAAGTGTGCATGTCTTCAGTGGTGTTTAAGCCATAAGGCACCTTGCTGTCTAGCTCAAGAATAGTACAGGTTTCGAGTCGTCTCAGAAGACTCTCCCTATTACCTCCTCTCCTGAGCGGCGAGATGGCCTTAATCACAAAATATCTCAGACAGTTCAAATCATTGTCATGCAAAGCCTTGAAATGTCTCGCTACGGGGTAGGAGACATCATTGTTGACAATAGCCCTGAGATGCTGCAAGATCCTGACATGCACCTGCAGCTTGGTACTGCCGACGTAACTCAAGCCGCAGGTGCAAGCAAGGACATACACAGCATACTCAGTCCTACAATTAAAACTGCCTTTGATAGCCCTCCTCTCTCCCGTCAGTGGAATAGTGTAGTGGGAGGTATTAACACCAAATTTGCAGGCACGACATGACGAACATTTTGAAAAGCCCTGTCTAGGTTGCAGCCATGTGCCCCCTGATATTAATTCCGGACTATTTCTGACCAATTGGCTTCTCATAGATTGCGCTTTTCTATAGGTTATTATTGGCCATTCTGGGAGTCTAGGCCCTAGTACCCCGTCGGTTAAAACGATTGGCCAGTTCTTTCTAATGATTGATTTCAATTTACGTTCTTGAGAGATATACGTGGTAATAAGGCGTGGGACCTCTCCTACTGGGGTATTAATTCTCCCTGATATATATATTCCAATCGTAAACACCCAAAAATTGGAAAGCCTCACGCAGCGTGTTGTCTTATCCTTTATTGGCAGCCTGCAAAATTCAGACACAGCAATTCAAGCGTCAGTGTGCCTCGTATGCCATACGCGTTTCAGGAAGCCAATCCCTTTTTCACTGGCTGGGCAATTGGAAGCTTGGGAGGCGAAAAGTAACGCTGCATTCGTAGCGTGATTTAAAGTTCTGCCAAAGTGGGCGTGTACTCTAGTGCATTCTGGTAATTCAAGTCCATCGTGGATACCTCCCATCATGCTCCTGACATTATATCTTCCTTTAGTAGGTTCGCTCGAAAGCCAGGTAAGTATTCTGCCTTCTGTTTGGCCACCAACGGTAACACATTGCTCTGATGGCACTCCTTTCCTTATCAGTGCCATAGACTCGCAATTTCAGCGGGTGGGCTTTCCGTGACCAAGGCAGGCCACTACATATTCCAATCGTAAACACCCAAAAATTGGAAAGCCTCACGCAGCGTGTTGTCTTATCCTTTATTGGCAGCCTGCAAAATTCAGACACAGCAATTCAAGCGTCAGTGTGCCTCGTATGCCATACGCGTTTCAGGAAGCCAATCCCTTTTTCACTGGCTGGGCAATTGGAAGCTTGGGAGGCGAAAAGTAACGCTGCATTCGTAGCGTGATTTAAAGTTCTGCCAAAGTGGGCGTGTACTCTAGTGCATTCTGGTAATTCAAGTCCATCGTGGATACCTCCCATCATGCTCCTGACATTATATCTTCCTTAAGTAGGTTCGCTCGAAAGCCAGGTAAGTATTCTGCCTTCTGTTTGGCCACCAACGGTAACACATTGCTCTGATGGCACTCCTTTCCTTATCAGTGCCATAGACTCGCAATTTCAGCGGGTGGGCTTTCCGTGACCAAGGCAGGCCACTACATATTCCAATCGTAAACACCCAAAAATTGGAAAGCCTCACGCAGCATGTTGTCTTATCCTTTATTGGCAGCCTGCAAAATTCAGACACAGCAATTCAAGCGTCAGTGTGCCTCGTATGCCATACGCGTTTCAGGAAGCCAATCCCTTTTTCACTGGCTGGGCAATTGGAAGCTTGGGAGGCGAAAAGTAACGCTGCATTCGTAGCGTGATTTAAAGTTCTGCCAAAGTGGGCGTGTACTCTAGTGCATTCTGGTAATTCAAGTCCATCGTGGATACCTCCCATCATGCTCCTGACATTATATCTTCCTTTAGTAGGTTCGCTCGAAAGCCAGGTAAGTATTCTGCCTTCTGTTTGGCCACCAACGGTAACACATTGCTCTGATGGCACTCCTTTCCTTATCAGTGCCATAGACTCGCAATTTCAGCGGGTGGGCTTTCCGTGACCAAGGCAGGCCACTTCATATTCCAATCGTAAACACCCAAAAATTGGAAAGCCTCACGCAGCGTGTTGTCTTATCCTTTATTGGCAGCCTGCAAAATTCAGACACAGCAATTCAAGCGTCAGTGTGCCTCGTATGCCATACGCGTTTCAGGAAGCCAATCCCTTTTTCACTGGCTGGGCAATTGGAAGCTTGGGAGGCGAAAAGTAACGCTGCATTCGTAGCGTGATTTAAAGTTCTGCCAAAGTGGGCGTGTACTCTAGTGCATTCTGGTAATTCAAGTCCATCGTGGATACCTCCCATCATGCTCCTGACATTATATCTTCCTTTAGTAGGTTCGCTCGAAAGCCAGGTAAGTATTCTGCCTTCTGTTTGGCCACCAACGGTAACACATTGCTCTGATGGCACTCCTTTCCTTATCAGTGCCATAGACTCGCAATTTCAGCGGGTGGGCTTTCCGTGACCAAGGCAGGCCACTACATATTCCAATCGTAAACACCCAAAAATTGGAAAGCCTCACGCAGCGTGTTGTCTTATCCTTTATTGGCAGCCTGCAAAATTCAGACACAGCAATTCAAGCGTCAGTGTGCCTCGTATGCCATACGCGTTTCAGGAAGCCAATCCCTTTTTCACTGGCTGGGCAATTGGAAGCTTGGGAGGCGAAAAGTAACGCTGCATTCGTAGCGTGATTTAAAGTTCTGCCAAAGTGGGCGTGTACTCTAGTGCATTCTGGTAATTCAAGTCCATCGTGGATACCTCCCATCATGCTCCTGACATTATATCTTCCTTTAGTAGGTTCGCTCGAAAGCCAGGTAAGTATTCTGCCTTCTGTTTGGCCACCAACGGTAACACATTGCTCTGATGGCACTCCTTTCCTTATCAGTGCCATAGACTCGCAATTTCAGCGGGTGGGCTTTCCGTGACCAAGGCAGGCCACTACATATTCCAATCGTAAACACCCTGAAACGCGTATGGCATACGAGGCACACTGACGCTTGAATTGCTGTGTCTGAATTTTGCAGGCTGCCAATAAAGGATAAGACAACACGCTGCGTGAGGCTTTCCAATTTTTGGGTGTTTACGATTGGAATATATATATATATATATATATATATATATATATTCACTTACAAAACCAAAGGTTACAGGATCATTATTCTTAGCAAATAGAATTAAAAACCTTAGAAATTCCCAGAAAAACCAAAGGTTACAGATACGTTATAGTTAGGCTCAGATTTCACTCACGTGGGATTGGTAGTGGGTGTATGAGAGGTTGTATGGGGGTGTGAGTGGGCGTGTGAATGGTTCTGTGGAGTTTATGATTGTTAAACATATATCCTAATGCACTATAAAACTTAAAGTAGTATACTAGGTGTACTACTAATGAGTGATACTACTTTTAATATATATCATGTGAGTGGCTGTGTGACTGTATGTATCCTTGTGCGTATAGGTGTGTGAGTGGCTGTATAAGTGGTTGTGTAATTAGCTGTGTGCATGAGTGAGATGCTTTGTGAGTGGCTGTATTGGTGAGTGAGTAGGTGTGCCAGTGGATGTATGGGTAGGTGAGTGACAGTGTAAGTGAGTCTATCAGTGTGTAAGTGGGTGTGTAGTGACTGTATGGGAGAGTGAGTGGATGTCTGAATGGCTGTATGAGTAAGTGACTGGGTGTATAAGTGGCTGTATGGGTGAGTGTGTAGCTGTTTGAGTAGGTGTTTCGTTTATTGACTTTGTGTGTGAGTGACTGTATTGGACAGTGAGCGTCTGTGTGAATGGCTTTATGGGTGAGTACAGGAATGTGTGAGAGCTTGTATGGATGTGTCAATGGGTATGTAAGTGGCTGTGTGAGTGAGTGCAAGAGTTCTTCTATGGGTGAGTGAGGGGCTGTGTTGAGAGGCTGATTAGGTGAATGAGTGGGTGTGTGAGTAGCTCTATAGGTGAGTGAGTGGTTATGTGGCTGGCTGTATAGGTGAGTAACTGGTTGTATGAGTGGCTGTATGGGTGAGTGAATGTTTGTGTGAGTGGTTGTATGGGTGAGTGAGTGGGTGTCTGAGTGGCTCTATGGAGGAATGAGTGGGTATGTGAGTACTGGTATAGGTCTGTGACTGGGTATGTTAGTTGTATGGGTGTGGGAGTGGGCGTACAAGAGGTTATATGTAGGGGTGAGTAGGTATGTCAGTGGTTCTGTGAAGATGATGTCATGAGTGATGTCGTTTGAGATGTCATCAGTGATGTCATTGACCATGTCATGAGTGATGTAATTTGTGAGGTCATAAGCAGTGCATTGCAGGGGCGCAAGTTATAGTTAGCTCAGATAACTATAACTGCCGAATTTCACTGGTTTTGTACAAGTGAAATGTGAACCTAACTATAACGTCCCTTTAACCTTTGGTTTTTTCAGTGAATTTCGAAGATTTTTTAAATTCTGTTTCCTAACTATAATGTCCCTGTAACCTTTGGTTTTTTCAGTGAATTTCTATTAGTTTTTAACTAGTAATCGTGTTTGCAGAGTGGTAAAGAAAGGGGGCTGGGCCTCGAACCAGCTCTTAGGAATTATACTGTGTACGACTTACAGGCGGTACCAGAGTGGCTTTTTACCCCCCAAGGTCCCTCAGGAGTAAAGTGGCCTTCATCCCCCAATTAGTAGTGCACCACGAGCTGCGTTTGCAGAGTAGTAGAGAAAGGGGGTGTGTCCTCTGAACACTTCTTACCAATCCCGCTGTGTGGGACTTACTGGAGGTAACAGGAGGGGTAGTTGGCCCTCAAGGATGTCCTTGGGGCCCAACTACCCCTCCTGTTACTTCCAGTAATTCCCACACAGTGGGATTGCTGAGACATAACATAACATAACATAACATAACATGTGTATTTGTAAAGCGCACGTTCACCCCAGCAACGGGGCATCTTGGCGCTGAATAACAGATGTTTATTGTTATTCAGCGCATCATAGACATCATAGGTGGCCACGCCCCCTTTCTCCACCACTCTGCAAACGCACCTAATGGCACACTATTAGTAGGTGAATGAAGTCCCCTTGGCTATTGAGGGTCCTTTGGGGCCAACTACCCCTCCTGTTGCCTCCAGCAAGTCCCACACAGTGGGCTTGCTGTGAGGTTTTTGGTGGCCACACCCCCTTTCTCCACCACTCTGCAAACGCGCCTCCTGGGGCACGACTGGTTGGGGGATGAAGTACCCTTGGCTCTTGATGGTCCTTGGGGGCAACTAGCCCTCCTGGTACCTCCAGTAAGGCCCAAACCGCTGTATTGCTGAGGGGTGGTCAGAGGCCATGCCCCCTTTCTTCACCACTCTGCAAACGCGCCTCCGGGTGCACTGCTGCTTTGGGGAAGTAGTCCACTTTAGTCCTGATGCCCTCAGGAGGCAAGGGGGCCTCATCCCCCGGGCAGTGCCCCGAGAGGCGTGTTTGCAGAGTGGTGGGAAAATGGGCGTGGCCTCTGACCACCTCTCGGCAATCCCACTGTGTGGGGCTTTCTGGAGGCAACAGGAGGTCTTCTTGGCCTCTAAGGATCCTCAGCAGTCAAGGAGATTTCATCCCCCAACCAGGAGCGTGCCAGGATGCGCATTTGCAGAGTAGTGGAGAAAGGGGACTTGGCCTCCCACGAGTTGTGGCATTTTTTTCTTTTTTTTATGATGGGGGGGTCCGTGTGGCACCCCTTCCCTGGACCATTTTGGGCCCGGGGACTCCACCCCCCGGGGCCTGATCCTTTTTTTTTTTTTAAACGCGAGGGGGACTGCGTGCCTCCCCCGGCAGATTTCGGTCTTGGGACCCCATCTCCCGGGGCCCGGCCTTTATTTAAATTTTTTTACATTTTCAATGGGAGGGGGCTGCACAGCCTGCCTCCACAGGCCTATTTCAGCCCCAGGGACACCATCCCACGGGGCCAGGCCTTCATTTTTTTTTAATGGGCAGGGGGGCACGGTCCCCCCTTCCCGGGCCGATATTGCCCCGGGGACCCCATCCCCCGGGCATGGCCAGGTCGTTGGGGAGCCGGGGGGAGCCTCAAGGCCCCCACGGTCCCTGCTGGCTCCCCACCTCCTGCATGAGCAGGCATTGCTTTTGGCCAGAGGGAGCTGCAAACATGCAGCTCCCTCTGCCCAAAAGCAATTCTGCTCCGCTTAATGGAAGCAAGAGCATTTTCAATGCTCTCGTTTCCATGAAGCGGACCAGAGTTTTATTTTTTACTTTTTTTCTGTGACTCGGCTTCAAGCTGAGTCCCAAGATGGCTGCCAACACTTCCTGGTTGAAGTGTTGGCAGCCAATCAGAGCAGTGCATTTCCCTGCACGAGCTTTTCTTTGTTCTCGAAGGCTTTGCGACCAGAGAAATCACTATAATTTTGGGCTTAAATTACTCAAAAACTACTGAACCGGTTTCCACCAAATAAGCGAAAGGCACTTTCTTGAACCGACATCTACCTCCCTGCCAAATTTGGTGTAAGTCCGTTTAGCGGCTCGGGCTGTAGAGGTGGCTAAAGGTTCCTATGGGAATTAACATTACAAATGCAACCTTATTTCACGCCCCAAATTCTCGGCCCCCACTGCACAGATCACCCCCAAACGTTCCCAATCAATAGTACCCATTGTGACACTTTTTTGGCAAATTTTCATGCAGATTAGTCAAACAACGGCAAGTAAAAAAATGCTTTTCCTATGGAAACTAGGTCCTAACTATAACTACCTATTGGCGACCGCAGTAGATAACACATATTATAGAGCTAGGCCACAGGACAGGGCCCCCAGCCAAACTGAAGGCCATGTAAAGCAGGGGTTGGTGGCCTGATGATGACTGGGCACAGGCCCTGTGGCACTGCCCTGCAACCAACCCCTGCTGTTCTTAGGCTGAGTCTGTGCACCCCTGACTGCCTTCAAATGACGTCCATGACAGCCTGGTACCAGCTCGCTCTTCTAAAGAAAGTGAAACTATTTCTTTCAGAAAGCAACGTCAGAACTGCTGTTGAATACCTTATGCTTTTTCATCAGGATGGTGTCTCCATGGCCCCACCATAGCCCCCCTTGAGGACATCGTACACGCTGCAGCTTGTCTCACCTAGGGCATGAAGAAATAGTCTCACAACACCCCCATCCTGATAGCTTGCACCATCTTTAAAACCAGCTGTATCATGTACAAAGCCATCATGACCAGCATACTCACTTACCTCACTGGTGGTTCATGGCATACTTGCAGCCAGGACACCAACAGAAAGCAGACATACAAGTGTAAAAAAAAAACATGTAGGCATTCCTTTTACATCTATGCTCCCAGAATCTGGAACAACATCATCATGTCCACCAGGACCGCCCCAGTACCAGTACAATTTAGAAAAGAGTTGGAGACACACCTCTTTAACCTCTTTAAAGAACACGACATCACAATGCATTAACAATTTAAAAAACAGATACCTCTCCTATCACTTGTTGACTTTATGCTTATCTTTGACCATGTACAGTGCTCTCCTGCCTTTTGGTATATCCATAAATACATACATACAGTATATTGTATGTAATCTTATCTGTAAGATTATTTACGACAATTATAAGTTCATTTGCCACATGAAGGGTGAGGCAATGAGCATTGCATTTGGTGTCATTTATGTCTGCATGACTGTTGTGCAAGTTATGGGTATATTAGTATATTGCGTACTGGCGGTCGCCAGTAGGTAGTTATAGTTAGGACCTAGTTTCCATAGGAAAAGCATTTTTTGATTTGCCAATAACATATATATATATATGCAACAATGTATTCCAACTCACTGACAGAGGACATGGACGAACTCCACGGCAAATTGTTCAACAAAAGTTTATTCGAAGCGTGCAGAGTGACTGTCAATATATATATATATATATATATATATATATATATATATATATATATATATATATAGGTGTAATAACCAGAAATAACCAAAACGTCACTATAACCTTTGCTCTTTAGTGGAAAAAAGAGCAAAGGTTAAAGTGACGTTATGGTTATTTCTGGTTATTGCACCTTAAATTATATTTAAAAATGCCTAGATATTCAATTAAAATCACACAATTAATTTGCAGATATGGTTAGGAATTGAAACTAAGAACTCACTGAAAATCGTTAGTTATGGTTATAAACTGGAAAGGCAACCAGTGGAAAGGGATTTCTATATTATGCCTACTTCACTCAGATTTTAAGTGCCATTGATTGCACCCATGTAGCCTTTCAGCTACCCCACCACAGTGAGAAGTATTTCTGCAACAGACACCACTCCATCAATGTGCAAACTGTTTGCAATGCCACAGGCTGTTTCGGTGATGCGTACAGTGCCTTTTCTAGATGCACACACAACAGCTACCTTCTTCAAGTCCACTGTCAGTGAAACTGCTCTCCCACCCTCGCAGCTCCACCATTAAGTGAGGCCTCTCCGAGCCCTACACTCCCGTAGTGTTGGTGTTTGAGGCCCTCCTCCACCCGCAGGTGTAGGAGAGTAGGATCTGCCTCTTATGTTGCCCCCACTTTTTTTCTGATGTTTACACTGGTTTATGGCTATAGTCAGTCTGGGACCCTGCTAATCAGGGCCCCAGCCTCTCTGTTCTCTCTAAACGATTTGGAGTGCACTCTAGGTGCACTAGTGATTGGATACTGTGGCACCTTATGAGTCCCTAGTATATGGTACCTTAGGTACCAAGGGCATAGTACTTCACAGGCCTACCAGGGGCTGCAGCATGTATTATGCCACCACTGGGAAGCAGACTAAATCTGACACCACAGGCCTGCTACTGCAGCCTGAGTGAGGAAGTGCTAGCACCCCTCACCGAGATATAGGTTCCCTACATCTCTCCTACACACACATGTAACCCTATCAGTCACCCCTAAGGCAGGCCCTATCAATACTGAGGGCAGGGTGCTTGGCTTCTATGTGAGGGGGTGCCTCTGCCTGAGCAGGGCCCCTCTGCAGCTCGCAGAGTCCATTCTCTGGTGCTGTTTGTGGATGCGGTTAAACCATATACTTTTAAGTGCATTATATCCTCGCGGTAAAATGCTAACTTTGGAATGGCTACATCGAAACATGTCGTGTTTGGTGTCAAACACCTTGGAATACTACCCCCCCGCCAGTCCTGGCGGTGGGGGTAGCATTCCACCCTTCTAGAGGGATAGACATGTACCTACTGTGGAAACGCGGTAGAATCCTGCAGAGCCCTGGCATCACAAAATGGATGCCACCAGTCACAGACACTGGGCTGCCCTCCTGCTGATGACCAACACTCGCAGTGGAGGAAGCCCAACAATAGATATCCTGTCCCAAGGGGGTGTGACCACCTCCCAGACAGGGTTTAGTGTATTGGGGCTGGGTGGGTGCACTCTTAGAGTGCTTTGAAGTCCTGCACTGGGGGAGCAGAAGGCTCCTCTGTGCATATGCCAGTTCAAACCGGCTCAGGGGCTACCTGTCCCTGCTCTGGCGTGAAACTGGACAAAGGGAAGTGGGTGTAGCCACCCACTCCCCTGACCCTCCCATAGGTAGGGTCATAGAGCTAGTACCTCCCCTTCTCTTGGTATAAGAGGGGGAACCTGTGCATTGCACCCTAGATTTCCCTGGACGATGCTCTACAAGAAGAATCCCGGACCTTCGATGTTCCACTACCTTTGGAAGACTGAAGAATCTCCCTTGGAGTCAAGGAGTGACTCCCCTGCTTGGCAGGCACCAAAAACTACAAATGACAGTTGCAAACTACGCCGCTCCCGCCGGAGTCCAAAGTCCCTGCAGCCCAAGAAGTAAATTTCCTGACTTCGCCAAGGCCATCGTGAGTCCCCAGCGAAGCTGAGGCCAGTCGACCCCAAGAGTAACAAGGAACCGCGACCCCTGGGTACCGTGCACTATTGTCAAATGCAACCCCTTCACAATGTTCCACAAACTTGTGCTTTAGCCCACGTATGGTCCCAGCATCCAGCAGGAATCCCTCCTAAGATCAGAGGCCTACCACGTCTCGAGTGACCGTGGGCCCCTGTGAGCGGATCCTCCCAAGGCGTCTTTGCAATCCCTTGCCAGCCAGCTTGCGGGTCCCCAGAAGACTTTCAAAAGAAACCAAAGGGCTCCCCTAGTTGCTCCAGGTGTGCCCTGACTTACCTTCGCTGGGTGAGTTCCACAGACCTTGCTGGTCTGCGCCATTGTCTCTTCACACTTTCCCTGAGACTTGCTGTTACCAAGGCTTGGTGGCTCCAATCGAGTTGCCGATACCGCCGTAAGCTGCAGACATCGTGGGACACGCCGAATCCAGCTCCTGGTTGTCGACGATGCCTCCTGGACCTCGTGGCTGGAGAATCAAGGCAACTGCGAATGACCTGAATCTTGCGACGACGGTGGGCATCAATCTTCCTTGCCCCGAGTCACTGCCAAGTGACTTTGAACACTGTCCCCTCTGCTTTCAGGTCTTCCATCTTCCAAATCCAGGCTTGGATTCCTCCGGACACTTCTCCTGTCGCCGCAAGCAGCAAGTCTTCACTGGCTCCCATTGAAAATGACTCCGCGACCCGACACCAAAGAACACCTATGCACCCGGCTCCCCTGGGTGAGGTAACTTCAGCACTACGGTGCTCCTGTGGATGTGGGCCCTAGAACTACTTACCCTGTAAGTGACTTGCTTGTAGCTTCCCTAGAAGTGTCCTAAAACTCTAACTTTCTAAGTGCGATAATTGCATTGACTCGTACAGGGTTCGCGTCTGTGTTAGACACACCGCGTCCATCTCCTTTGCAACACTATCTAGAACTGTATCCGTCGACTCGTACTGAGTCCGATCGGTGTTCGCCTCGAACACACAAAGGGCCTGTAACTCCGAGATCTACATTGCACTGACTCGTACCTGGTTCGCGTCTGTGTTAGACACACCGCGTCCAACTCCCTTGCAATACCATCTGTAACCGCGTCCTTCGACTCGTACAAGGACCGATCGGTGTGTTCGCCTCGAACACACAAGGGACCTTTAACATTGATATTTCAATCGCGTCTGAGTGCATAGACTCGTACAGGATTCGCATCGGTGCCAGGTCACCGCGTCTGTCCTGTGGGTCTCCTACAACTACCTGGGGTGGTTCTTGGGGGTCCCTCGATTCTAGATGCCCTAGACCTAGGTCTAGCAAACTAATATTGTAACATTCAATTGTGCTAAACTTATCCTGATAATATTTGACTTGTACATATGTTCCTATCCTCTAATCTCATAAAGAGATTAGTAGAGAGTGTTTATTAATAAATACATATATATTTGATATATATACCTGTGTGGTGTCTTTTCATTTGGTGATTCAAGAGATTGTGTGGTAAAACAAGCTGCTTTACATTCCTTCAAGACTTAGCCTGAAGGCTGCTCTCCACAGCTACCACTAGGATAACTTTCTATAAAGGTTGTCTTAAACCTATCTACCATAAGAGTCGAATTGTTCTGGTGCAAGGTGTCCACTTTAATTAGTGAGCAGCATATACCAGGCCAACTTCTCACATTGGTGGCAGCGGTGGGATTCCAGCTTGCTATTGTTTTACCAGAAAATCTCTATTTGAATTACTAACTGAAAACCACTATAGGTACTTAAGGTACATATAAAGTCAAGCTTAGTATTGATAAGTTCTACTGAACTTAGAGCTGTGTGCCAAGGGATAGCACACCCTTTCTACAGCTCAAGCTAGTATCAGTAGGCCACAAACTAGTGTCGGTAGTACAACACTGCACAACACTAGAATGTCCTTAAAGGGTGGAACCAGTGGATCCACTCAGCCTCAGTATAAGGACATGGCTTTCTCTGACTTGAGAGCCATGTGTGTTGAAAGACACCTGAGACTAGGACAGAGTCCCTCAACCCTGCACCTGATAGATCTGCTGACAGCAGATGATCTTAGATTGGCTCTAGGAGCTAATGGGTCTGAATCAGTGGGTGGGTCAATTACAGTATCTGGGTCAGACGATGAAAATCCGAATGACCAGGACTCTGTGATTGAAGGGCCAGGCCTCAAGGGGCCTGAAAAGGACAGAGGAATTCTCCCTAAGAGAACTGACAGAGTGGATGAGAGGCATAGGTCCCCTTCCAGGGAATCTGAGCACTCTTATCACTCTGGGAGAGAATTTGTCCACCAGAGGAACTCATACTTTCCCATAAGAGAGACCTCCTCTGAAAGAATGTGCAAACTGCTGCAGTATGAGGAAGCAAGAGTTGCCCTCAGAACCAAGCAGTTGGCACTGGATAGAGAAGCCCTGGAGATCCAGAGAGCTTCTCGACGAGAGGGGTTAGAACCCCTTGGTGGCAGCAACAGTGTCCCTAGAGGCAGAGAATCTATTCCAGACCATAGGAACCTGAGCAAGGTTGTTCCTCCCTACCAGAGTGGGGATGATATCCACAAGTGGATAACTGCTATGGAGAGGGCCTGTAGAGTACAGCAGGTCCCCCAGAAGCAGTGGGCAGCAATCTTGTGGCTCTCCTTTTCAGATAAAGGTAGAGACAAGCTCCTCACTGTTAGAGAAGAGGATGCTGATGATTATGAAGTCCTGAAGAGTGCACTAATAGATGGGTTTGGCTTAACCACTGAACAGTACAGGTTAAAGTTCAGAGACACCCAGAAGGCACAGACTCAGGACTGGACTGACTTTGTTGATTGTGCAACCAAGGCTCTGGAGGGTTGGCTGGTTGGCAGTAGGGTTACTGATTTCAAGGGATTGTATAATCTGATGATGAGAGAACAGATCCTTAATAATTGCCAGAACCAGTTGTTGCATCAGTACCTGGTGGACTCGGATCTGACCTCTCCCCAAGAATTGGGAAAGAAGGCAAACAAATGGGTCAGAACCAGGGTGAGGCAGAAACCCCAGAACCAAGGGGGTGACACCAAGAAGCAAGATCCTAAGGGCTCTGAGAAAGGTGGGGATAAGTCAAAAGACCAGAAGTCTTCACAAGGGCCCCAAAAATCTGCATCTGGTGGGGAGTCACAATCAAACAAGGGGAAAGGCCAAAAGAAGCCCTGGTGCAAATTCTGTAAACAGAAAGGGCACTGGACTTCTGATTGTAACAAGTCCAAAGATCAAACCACCACCACTCCTGCCCCTAAGGCAACTGTTCCCCCTAGTTCAGCTACTGGTGGAGGTGGTACACAGAATAAGGGTGTAGTAGGGTTGACCCTGGGTTCTGAAGTGGACTCTGACCTAGTCAGAGTGCCCACTCAGGCAATGCTGATTTGTGAGGGAGACCTTAATATGTCCTTCCTAGTGAGTCCCAGTAATCTGGGCAAATACAAACAGCAGCCTGTAATAAATGGCAAACAGGCTTTGGCATTTAGGGACACAGGTGCTAGTGTCACCATGGTGGCAGAGGATCTTGTGGACCCTGGACAGATCATCCTGGGCGAAATGTACCAGGTGACCAATGCAAGCAACGTCAAGACCAACCATAGTCTGGCAGTTGTGAATTTCTCCTGGGGAGGGGTAACTGGCCTCAAGAAGGTTGTAGTCAGTGCAGACCTCCCTGTCGAATGTCTATTGGGCAATGATCTAGAGACTTCAGCCTGGTCTGAAGTAGAGTTATGGACTCATGCTGAGATGTTGGGCATCCCTGCAGAGGTATTTGCTGTGACCAGGTCACAAGCAAGAATGCATGACACTGAACCAGCTCTGGATCCTGGAACAATGGACCAGATGCTTCCCAAGAGGAGGAGCAGTAGGGTAAAGGCAGTGCCTTCCCCTCTGTCTCAGATCACAGATTCACCCCCAGAGGGAGGTGAAGCAGATCCTGAAGAAGGAACTGCCCCAGAGGGACTTGAGCCTGATCAGGTTGAGTTCCTGTGGGCAGGGGGCCCTTCTAGGGAAGATCTGAGTAAGGAGCAACAGTGCTGCCGCTCTCTTGAACCCCTCAGACAGCAGGCTGCTGCTGAGGCTGCTGGGAGTGCTAGTGGGTCCCATAAAGTTTATTGGGATGAGGGACTCCTATATTCTGAAGGTAGAGACCCAGCCCCTGGAGCCACCAGGAGGTTGGTAATACCTCAGAAGTTTAGGGGTTCCTCTTGACCCTAGCACATGACATCCCTTTAGCAGGACACTTGGGCCAAAACAAGACCTGGGACAGGCTTGTTCCACATTTTCATTGGCCACATATGTCAGAGGACACAAAGGAGTTTTGTCGCTCCTGTGTCACATGCCAAGCCAGTGGTAAGGCAGGTGGCACAACAAAGGCCCCCTGATACCACTACCTGTGGTGGGAGTACCCTTTGAAAAGGTAGGGATTGACATTGTTGGTCCCCTTGACCCTCAAACTGCATCTGGGCACAGGTTTATCCTGGTGGTAGTGGATCATGCCACCAGGTACCCAGAAACAATTCCTCTGAGGACCACCACAGCCCCTGTGGTGGCAAGAGCCCTCATTGGAGTCTTCTCCAGAGTGGGTTTTCCAAAGGAGGTCATTTCTGACAGAGGTACCAACTTCATGTCAGGATATCTAAAAGCAATGTGGAAGGAGTGTGGTGTAACTTACAAGTTCACCACCCCCTATCACCCACAATGCAATGGTTTAGTTGAACGCTTCAACAAAACCTTGAAAGGAATGATTAAAGGACTCCCAGAGAAGCTTAGGCGGAAATGGGACCTTCTTCTTCCTTGCCTGTTGTTTGCATACAGAGAGGTTCCACAGAAGGGGGTTGGCTACAGCCCATTTGAGCTTCTGTTTGGGCATCCTGTGAGAGGTCCACTGTGTTTGGTGAAAGAGGGCTGGGAGTTACCTCTCAAGCCCCCAAACAAGATGTGATGGACTATGTACTTGGTCTCCGCTCCCGGATGGCTGAGTACATGAAAAAGGCAACCAAAAACCTAGAGGCCAGCCAAGAATTACAAAAAGCTTGGCATGACCAAAAGGCTGTACTGACTGTATACCAGCCAGGACAGAAAGTGTGGGTGTTGGAGCCTGTGGCCCCAGCAGCCCTCCAGGACAAGTGGAGTGGCCTCCATACAATAGTTGAACAGAAGGGAGAAGTCACCTACCTGGTGAATCTTGGAACTCCCAGGAGCCCCTGAGGGTGCTCCATGTCAACAGATTAAAACCATATGTTGACAGGGCTGACATGGGCTTGCTCATGGCAACTGATGAGGACCAGGAGGAGGAGAGTGACCCTCTCCCTGACCAGCTCTCTCAGATCGCTGATGATGGGTCAGTAGATGGTGTTGCTTTGGCAAGCAGCCTCACCGACCATCAGCAAACTGAGTGCAGACAAGTGCTGCAACAGTTTAGACATATGTTTAGCCTGACCCCTAGTCAGACTTCCTGGTGCACCCACGAGGTGGACACTGGAGACAGTCTGCCTGTCAAGAATAAAATCTACAGGCAACCTGACCATGTCAGGGACTGTATCAGGACTGAAGTCCAGAAAATGTTGGAGCTAGATGTAATTGAGCCTTCAGATAGCCCTTGGGCTAGTCCAGTAGTCCTGGTACCCAAGCCTCATACCCAGGGTGGTAAGAAAGAAATGAGGTTTTGTGTAGACTACAGAGGCCTCAATGCAGTCACTAGGACTGATGCCTATCCCATACCAAGGGCAGATGAGCTGATTGATACTTTGGCCTCAGCCAAGTATCTAAGCACGTTTGACCTAACAGCTGGCTACTGGCAGATCAGATTAGCTGATGATGCAAAAGCCAAGACAGCATTTTCGACCCCTGGTGGGCACTACCACTTTGTGGTGATGCCCTTTGGATTGAAAAATGCACCTGCCACTTTCCAGAGGTTGGTGAATAAAGTTCTGACAGGGATGGAAACTTATTGCTCAGCTTATCTAGATGATATTGCTGTCTTTAGTTCCTCCTGGCAGGATCACCTGGTCCACCTCAGGAATGTTTTGGAGGCCCTGCAAAAGGCAGGCCTCACTATCAAGGCCACTAAGTGCCAGATAGGGCAGAGTCAGGTTGTGTACCTGGGCCACCTTGTAGGTGGAGGCCAGGTTCAGCCTTTACAGAGCAAGATCCAGACCATAATGGAATGGGTTGCTCCAACCACCCAGACACAGGTGAGAGCCTTCTTAGGCCTGTCTGGGTACTATAGGAGGTTTGTCAAGGGATATGGATCTATAGTGACCCCCTTGAATGATCTGACCTCAAAGAAAATGCCAAAAAAGGATTCAGTTGACAGCTAGCTGTCAAAAGGCATTTGAAGACCTAAAGCAGGCCATGTGCACTGCCCCCATCTTACAGAGTCCAGACTACACCAAAAGGTTCATTGTCCAAACAGATGCTTCTGAGCTGGGTGTGGGAGCTGTACTGTCTCAACTGAATGATGAAGGTCAAGACCAGCCAGTAGCTTTTATTAGCAGAAGGCTGACCCCTAGAGAGAAACGTTGGTCAGCTATAGAGAGGGAGGCCTTTGCTGTGGTATGGGCCCTGAAGAAGCTGAGGCCATACTTGTTTGGTACTCACTTCATAGTTCAGACCGACCACAAGCCCCTCCTATGGCTTAAACAAATGAAAGGAGAAAACCCAAAACTTTTGAGGTGGTCCATTTCCCTACAGGGGATGGACTATACAGTGGAACATAGACCTGGGACCCAACATGCCAATGCAGATGGACTCTCAAGGTATTTTCACTTTGAACACGAAGACTCAACTGGTCAAGGTTAGTTTAGTGTCCCTGCGTTTGGGGGGTTGTGTAGGAGAGTAGGATCTGCCTCTTAAGTTGCCCCCACTTTTTTCTGATGTTTACACTGGTTTCTGGCTATAGTCAGGCTGGGACCCTGCTAATCAGGGCCCCAGCCTCTCTGTTCTCTCTAAACGATTTGGAGTGCACTCTAGGTGCACTAGTGATTGGATACTGTGGCACCTTATGAGTCCCTAGTATATGGTACCTTAGGTACCAAGGGCATAGGTACTTAACAGGCCTACCAGGGGCTGCAGCATGTATTATGCCACCCCTGGGAAGCAGACTAAATCTGACACCACAGGCCTGCTACTGCAGCCTGAGTGAGGAAGTGCTAGCACCCCTCACCAAGATATAGGTTCCCTACATCTCTCCTAAACACACATGTAACCCTATCAGTCACCCCTAAGGCAGGCCCTATCAATCCTGAGGGCAGGGTGCTTGGCTTCTATGTGAGGGGGTGCCTCTGCCTGAGCAGTGCCCCTCTGCAGCTCGCAGAGTCCATTCTCTGGTGCTGTTTGTGGATGCGGTTAAACCATATACTTTTAAGTGCATTATATCCTCGCGGTAAAATGCTAACTTTGGAATGGCTGCATCGAAACATGTCATGTTTGGTGTCAAACACCTTGGAATACTACCCCCCCCGCCAGTCCTAGCGGCGGGGGTAGCATTCCACCCTTCTAGAGGGATAGACATGTACCTACTGTGGAAACGCGGTAGAATCCTGCAGAGCCCTGGCATCACAAAATGGATGCCACCAGTCACAGACACTGGGCTGCCCTCCTGCTGATGACCAACACTCGCAGTGGAGGAAGCCCAACAATAGATATCCTGTCCCAAGGGGTGTGACCACCTCCCAGACAGGGTTTAGTGTATTGGGGCTGGGTGGGTGCACTCTTAGAGTGCTTTGAAGTCCTGCACTGGGGAGCAGAAGGCTCCTCTGTGCAAATGCCAGTTCAAACCGGCTCAGGGGCTACCTGTCCCTGCTCTGGCGCGAAACTGGACAAAGGGAAGTGGGTGCAGCCACCCACTCCCCTGACCCTCCCATAGGTAGGGTCATAGAGCTAGTACCTCCCCTTCTCTTGGTATAAGAGGGGGAACCTGTGCATTGCACCCTAGATTTCCCTGGACGATGCTCTACAAGAAGAATCCCGGACCTTCGATGTTCCACTACCTCATCCTTGTACTCTTTATATCTTTTTTCCTTTTCTTTTTCACCCTTTTACTCTTTTTTTCCTCTTCTTTTATTGCTTGCTTTTCCCCTCTTTTTCCCGCCGCTGCTGCCCCCGCGGCCCCTCCCCCCAGCACGACCAGCCCGAGCCAGTTCCCCTCCCCGCTCCCGCCTCCCAGCTGTCCAGCCCTCCCCGACCCCTATTTAATGGCGGCCGCTGGCTGTACAGGTTTAAAATGGAAATGTGACCAGTCAAAATAAATAACCTCTTTGACAGGTCTAAACCCTCCTTTTAAATGTTATTAGGTCACCCTTAAGTTACCCTTAAGGGCCCATAAGGCAGGGTGCAGGATATCATGATATCTGACAGAAGGACATGTGAAAGTTTAATGTTAAGCCTGCCATTACAGTAACTATGCCCTAAATGCAATGTTCAATGTAGCAGGGTTAGCTGTGGCATAGGAGAATAGTGGGATACTTTATTAAAGTTAATAAAGTTAGCTCCACCTAGGAAAGAGATAAATAAATTAATTCTTGCACAATTAAAATATTTATTACAAATCCAATTCATTGGTAAAGTCGAGTTTGTAACAAATATTTTTGAAAAGGTACTTTTAAAAAGCCTCCGCTTGCCATCGCACTACAAGGTCCAGATTGCCTAGGCCCCCAGGAGGCGTCCCTGTTAATTTGCATTACCTGTGGCCTCTGAAAGCGTTATAAAGAGAGAACGATTGTCCTGCAGCGCAGGTGTTGGAGTCATCCGCTTGCCATCATGCTACAAAGTCCAGATTGCCTAGGGTCCCAGGAGGTGGTCCTGCAGCTGCAGCCGCTGCAGGTAAGAGCGGTGGGGCAGTGGGGCTGGGTGTTGGGGATTTAGAGAGATGACTACGAGGGGAAAAAATTATTATTTATTTAATTTTCCCTCGTGGTCATCTCTCGAAATCCCCCCCAGCCCCCTCCTGCTTTCACCGCTCTTACCTGCAGCGGCCGAAAGCCTATTTGATTCCAATGTTTTAACTTTTGCGAACTGCGCTGGGTGGATGATCTAACTGCCCGCTGCCAAATAGCTGACGAAGGTCTGTGCACATGAAGCTGTTATACACAAAAGTGGCTTGTTCGTTTACAGCACTGCATGAGCTTCGGTTGTGGCACACAACGCTATTAGTTTGTATCGCTGAGAAAGACAGTATTTGCGGGATTTGGCCCAGTTGGAACATTTCCTTGTGTATCATCATCACCCAGGCCCAGTGGTGCAGGACTTGTTCATCCTTTTCCATGTGTTGAAAGCTCTCAGAATACACTTGTTTACCTGGCTCTGTATCTTTGGATAGGGGAGGCTCTTTTGTAGTTTGCTACATATAGATTTGACCAAGTGTTTTTGTACGTGTATTGATGGCAGAAATAGTTCTACCCCCGCATGAAGAGGTTTCTTTTTCTTTTCTGTTTGTTGTTCCTGTTATAGATCTAATATAGATCTTCCCTGTATGCTTTTATTTTCGGACTAGCGTGTATCGTATAATATACTCAGCTGCTTCCTAGAGATTGTTTCCCCACCTTGTGTCTATTGCTAAGTTCTGTTGCCACAATCATACGTGGGCTACACCTTGCCATAGCTATGGGCAAATGGAAAGCAGTAGACACCTTATTGGGCAAGAAAAACAAAAGTTACAAACGTATGTCAGCTTCTCTAACTCTTAACTGAAATAAATACTCCAATAGGGTAGGTGGAGCCGCTCCTGGGGAAGACCAAGGGAGAAATCCCCTCAAAAAGTGTGATATAGTAGCGCCCATATTCTCCAGAAAGAAAGAGTCTAAATCTCTGGTAGCCTACCCCACCCAGCAGGCTGAGGGTTTTTGCAAGGGTTTATCTACCACTCCTTCTCTAACCACTAACCATACTGCTGCATCTACTCATGATGCTGGGCTATTGACGAGTCTACCAGAATGCTTGAATAGATTTGCTGCACTTGTTACATCTGGTTCTCTGTTAGGAGAGGAGCCGGTGGGAGCGTCCTCTGACACTATTTTAAGTAACGTACCTATCACATCTAGTAACAAAACATGAGCAGGTAGTTCTGGACTGATGCCATTCTGCCAGGAAGAAGAGCTGGATGAGCTGTCAGAGGGACTGTAACTTTGCTGTGTTGGCCAGCTGCTTGCTGCTTCTGTCCTGGAAGTGAAAGGACTGGACCTTGTTTGTTGTATCCTGCTTCTAAGGTTCTCCAAGGGCTTGAGTTGAGCTTGTCTCAAATTAGAAAGTCTCAGGGCCATTAAAGACTTCACCTGCCAGTTCCTGGGCTGTTCTGCTGAGGGTCCTGACTTGCCAAGTGGTGCCAAATCCAGTTCCTGGGCCATTGAAAGTGAATTCTGGTGATTTTAAGGAGAAAATCCACACATCGACTCCAAGCGTCGTTCAGAATTGGCGCAGCACCACCAAACCTCGATGCATTGCCACTGTCTGTACTGGAGCATGGTTCCCACTGAACGCAACGACCGCGGCTTACAATGCAGGCCCCAGCTTTTTGTCATAACGCCTCCAAAGAACTACAGCTGCATGAGTCTCGAGCACTGCATCACCGAAGTCTGTGACGCATCGCCCCAACTCCGACGCAGTGCCTGCTTCAACACTGTGGAATCGGCACAGTGCACTTGACTCTTGACGCATCATCGACACATCATCCCTGGGTGCCATTTTCTTCATCGACAATGCACTGCAGTAAGGAACCGAGGCCGCGTGTCCGGAAACGGCGCATCGCCTCCCCTGCGACAATAAGGAACCAATGCATCACCTCCCCTGATTTGCAGTAAGGAACCAACCTCTCACCTACCCTGTAGCAGTAAGGAACCGACGCATCACCTACTCTTTCGGTCCCTCACCTCCCCTGTGCCTCAAATCGTCTTTGATTTTTGACGCATCCAAGGTACTTTTTCCTGATCAAACACCACCATTGATTTTTAAGAACTAAACTTTATTTAATCTTTCAAAATTCATATCTTGACTTGTGTATGTTGGTTTTTTTGTCGTTTTGGTCTTGTTTTATTCAGATAAATATTGGCTATTTTTCTAAACTGTTGTGGGCTCCTTTTGTAGTGTTTTCACTGTGTTACTGTGTGTGTGTGTGTACAAATACTTTACACATTGCCTCTGGGAGAAGCCTGACTGCTCTCTGCCAAGCTCCCAAGCGGGGTGAGCAGGGGTTATCTTAGGTGTGTAACTCACTTACCCTGACTAGATTGAGGGTCCCTACTTGGACAGGGTGCAAACCACTGCCAACAAGGCCACTGTGGCATGTTCCGTTCATTCAACTGAGCTAGCCTGTACCATGCTACTCTAACCCATATACATATCTGAGCCTTCCTGAAGTAACACCTTTAGAAGATGTGTGCAAAAGCCACACACCTATGAGCTCAAGGCATATAGGGACTTACCAGTAGGCCCACCAACTTCAATCCCCAGGTGATCAAGGAGAACTGACTCCCAGCTGACTATATCGGCCCATCAGTGCTTCAGTTGGTGGACGTTCCGCTGGACATTGAAGATCCGATGCACCTTCTCCCACTGCTCCTGTCTCTTACGTGTAGAGTAGCCTTTGCTCACACCTCCACAGCCAGTCATTTGTGGCAGGTACCGAACCAGCAGCCACAGCAAACTCCTACTCTGACAGGTTCTTTGATCTGCCCCTGCCCAACATCTCCATACTCGGGAGGACCCGGCTTGGCAGTTCGGGCTGGACTGTTCCCATGAGGAAGAGGGTCAAGACTGATTTGCATATGGCTGGGTCCAAACTGGGGTGGCAAAGTGAGCAAAAGAACAATGGATTTAACCCAGAAATTTTGACTGGGGGTGAATGTTTGATTCATTTAGCATTCCGTCCATTATTTGTTGCTGCAGCACTTTTCGCCCTAAGTGAGATGTGTATGCCCAGACGTGGGTCCCTTGCTCGCTATGCCACTGGATTACAGCTAGCCTGGCTGATGAGGGATGTTACTCCGAAACCGAACCTAGAATGCTTGTTTCAGTTCCAGGGAGGACACAGCTTGGTAGTTCGGTCTGGACTGTTCTCATGAGGAACAGGGTCAAGACTGATTTGCCTATGGCTGGGTCCAAACTAGGGTGGCATAGTGAGCAAAAGAAAGATGGATGCCTCCGTTGGCAATGGGTGGAGGGGTAATTCTCATGCCAGGAAATTTTTAACGAGGCTCGTGGTGGAGCAGGATGTCGGTGATACCTATTCTGAAGGGCATATGGCAATGTTGAGGATCTGGTCCCGTCAGAATGCACCTATCGGGACCAGATCCTCAGCATTGCCATATGCCCTTCGGAATAGGTATCACCTACATCCTGCTGGCATGAGAATTACCCCTCCACCGATTGCCAATGGAGGCAGCAACTTCTCATCCCTTCCCCCGTGCAGACGGAGGTCCATGGGCAGGGGCATTGCCCCCATCTACTGGGACCTTGTTCCCCATCCGGCACGTGTGGGACATCGTCCCCTTGTTGTACCTGATTTTTGGTCTACAATATATACACAGCTATCTCTCAGGCATTCTTGATTGCCCTGTCCTGATGATGATCCCATATCCGTTGTTGGGGATCGAAACATCGTCGACAACTACACCTTAACTCCGATTTCAAAACCTTTAACGTTGTGGAGTACAAGTTGTGTTCTCCTTATCGCGACTACTGTATATTTTATAGGCCTGGGCAATGAACTCTGCTCCGCTAGCGGAATTTGCGGAGCTTTGTTAATTACGCATTCCGTGAAAAACACGGAATTCAGGCAAAAACTCCGCTCCACGTAGCAGAGTCAGCTACTAAACTGCACCCACAAATGCTTTGATAAAGCAACTTTACATGCTAAAAAGCATATAACCAATTCACAAAAATGAACTTTGAAAATGAAAAATATCAGGCAATGAGAGAGGTGATGATTTTGGGGTCCCCCCTAACCTAGGGGGAGGACCAAGCAGATGCCTTGAACACAAAGAGCATATCTTGCTGAACGATTCAGTGGTGGTCCCATCCTCTTAGGACCACCCCAAGCACAGTTATGGGCAAAAATACAATCCCAATCAAAGGCCCTGCAAAGCATTATGGGACGAGATTAGCAGTGGGCAGTGAATATTATAGTATCCAATATCAAAATAATTCTACAAAGAACTGCAGTTCAACTAGTCGTTACTAGGTGTCCCTCACGAGTCAAATGCAAAAGCATTGAAATTATTACATCAATAGTAGTACTCCGCAAATTACGCCCACCCCTAATTTTTTATATCATTTGAAAAGTCACTTTATCACTACATGCCTGAGGTCAGGAAATCTTTTGATTTCCTGTACCCCTTCACTTGTTGCTCACCTTATATTATTGTATGTTCTTTCATGTTTATTGAATAAGTAAATTAAACATAATAAGTCCCAATGGGACAAATATATACCCGACGCTGATTACAGTTTTGTGGTTATAACCTCATCTCCCCCATGATAGGGACCGTTGTTTCTAGTAATAAGTTGGTATATGTGCAGCATGGGCCCATGTTGGTCAACAGGTCCGATGAGATGATTGTAAACTTTTGAGGCCTACCTCTAGTTGACAAGATCTGGATGTGTAGATGTCTACTGGGACTATGACATGAACACAAAGACTAAGATTAGATTCATACATTTATATGATGGTTGAACTTTCATAACATGGTAGTTATAGCTCCATCAATGTACATGTGATTCAGCTGAAGAACTGTTGCACAATGTGTGTGCATCGCCTTTTGCAAGCCACTGAGTTTTGGATGTCTCCACCATCCTCCTCCTCATCCTCATCCTCCTCCATTGGGTCCTGCTGTTGCTGGTCCCCATCCCATGGGACATTCATCTGCACACATATATTATGCAGGATGGCACAGACAAGTATGATCTTGCACACCATTGGGGGTGTCCACAGCAATCTCCCCCCGTGAAATGTTGAGACAATGGAACCTGGCCTTGAGCAGACCAAATGTTCGCGCGACAATTTTGCGTGTCTTGCAGAGTGCCTGGTTGTAGTTACTCTCGGCTCAGTCTGGGGGATGCAGATGGTGTCATGAGCCATGGCTGGAGACCACATCCTTGGATGGCTGAAATAGGAAAAGATAGGACAAATGTCAATGCTTTAGGTCACTGTTACAGATACATTCTGGTCCATGTGTGTAATGTGCAATTAAATGGTCATACACATTTCTAACAGTTTTTCGCAATATGTGTTACTCATGGAGTTGGTCAAAGGTGTACACATGGCTCCTTCTTTACTCTTTGTAATGGCAAATGCTGAGCATGGGTTGAGACATAGTACATTTCTAAACCCTGACTTACATGTTGATCCTGTAACTTTTCTGTGATGGCTATTTGGAGATGGCCGTGGCCACTCTATGTTATGTGCTCCCACTACACGTGTGAAGTGACAGATTGGAGATTTGATAATTGGCTAGTTGATCCTCCCTAGGCAGAGTGTGACATGACTGACATAGTTACACTCACGCAGGCATATGTCCATGGTAATGCACAGATGCTATTGGTGGCTTACATGACATTGGCACAGGCCTTTCATGGTACACCTACTTGACCATGTGCTATTGGGTCATATATGTGGTGCAGTTCACACGTCACATGTATTGTTACGCTAGTCATTGTCTACCTTCCACTATATTTTTAGGCATAATAGTTATCATGTTGCAGTTTGCTTCACACATATGTATTGCAATGTGGGCCATGCCCATGTGGGGCAGACTGATGTTGTCATGAGGAGCTGTGTACTACATGAGTTGCCACAATACATTTTCCTTTCACATGTATGTGTAGGAGTAGAAGTTGTAGGGGATTGTGTAAGTGTATGCCTTATATTTATTCTGATAGCTGTGTGAGATTGGTGTCCTGAGTACACTCTGATATCCAGGTTGGATATTATTCTATGTTGATGACTTTAGGTGTGTTGACATGTGTGAGTTGTGGATTTGCTTGACACGTGGCATGATGCATGGTGAATAAATGTGGTGCACCCCTTATACTTATAGGCCGATCTGCTCCAACAGAGACGGGAATTCTGTAATCCATTTCTGATTGTTTTGGGTCTGTTAGGTACTTGGGTTTTGCTTACCTACAAGTACGCCATCCCCATATTGGCCATTCTGCAAGCGCTCATTTATGATGGAGTGCCTGAAGATGTATGTGTCGGGGTGAGCATCCCCCGATGGTCGACGAAGGCCTGGACATTGATGGAGTAGATGTGCCTCCGGTTCTGTAGAGATGGGATGTTGCTGCAGGGGGAACTAGTTGCACATGTGTGCAGTCCAACACATGTGAGAAACTGACAATGGCATAGAAGCCTTGCTTGATCTCCAGCTGCAGTTGTTGTGTGTTCGTGAAGAGGAGGTACTGTGGGGTTAAGTGGATGATGGCGTCTAGGACAGAGGGAAGAAAAGCCAAGAAAGATGGCTCGGAGATGCCTGCCAATCTGCCAGTTGTGATCTGGAATGACTCATACATTTATCATCCATAACTATAAATAATGGATGATAAATGTCTGAGTGTTTCCCTATAAAAAGTTGAGTATAGTGATGTAACAATACGTGAGTGATTTCACAAGAGGGATTTATTATTGTTTATGAATTTTGAACCCTGTCCCTTATCTTAAAAGGGTACCTCTCTCATTATTGTTGAGTTGTGATCTGGAATGAGCCTGAAGTCAACATGTGTAGGACAGCCATGAGCTTCACCTGGGGACGGTTGTTGATAGCCCTGGGAGTTTTCGCCTGGAGGCTTGGCACTATCTGGTGTAGTAGTTGGGCGATGGATTCCCTCCTGAGCCGGTAGTAAGTGATGACCTTATCCTCCCTGAAATCAATTAGGGTTGTTCGCTGGCTATAAACATGCTCTCTTCTCCTGCGCTGCCTTTGTGGTGGTGAGAGAGGAGTGGGGTTAGTTGGGGTGGTGGTCATCTCCTAGTGACTCTCAGCTGCAAAATGAGCACCTCCATGGTGTAGTTGTGCTTGCCACACTGTTCTTTCTGGCTTCTCTTTATATACCAATTTCAATGCGTCATTTCCTACGTGTGGGTTTCACAGGTGCAGGAATTTTGACCCTATTGGGCCTCTGCACGACTTGAGCCGGTGATGACTCAGCTTTTGTTAAACCTCGTAAATATCGATGCGTCTGTTTTACAGTGGAAATTACGATGGAACGCCTACCTTGCATATATTAATACTTACGTGGCGCAGGCGTTTCTGACGTTGGTTCCTTTTGACACAGGACTTCAAAAAGTGACACAGTCTCCAAGATACGCCACCTTGTAAATATAGAGTACTGACAGCGCCGCCAATGCATCAAAAATGTTGAAACATTAGATGCGCGAGCTCCTTGTAAACAAGGCCCCTGGTTGGCAGTGGGTTAATGTGTTCGGTTATACTTGTTGTGTATGCAGTCATAGTTGGTGTTGGACTTGGCTTTTTTGCAGGGTCATACCCAAACTTTTTGCCTTTTTTGTGAACCGGTTTTTGTTGGCTTTTAGGATTCTGCGTACTATGCCACTGCTAACCAAAGCTAAAGTGCTTGTGCTCTCTCCTTTAAACATGATAGAATTGGCTTACACCCAATTGGCCAAATTAATTTACTTGTATGACCCTAGTAATGTGTTATTACAAGTGCCCAGGGCCTGTAAATTAAATGCTACTAGTGGGCCTGCAATAGGTTTGTGCCACCAACTTCAGTAGCCCATTAAACATGTGTCAGGCCTGCCATTGCCACCTGTGTGCAATTTTAACCTATCTATCCACATATACCCCTGAAAAGGACTCAGGGTAGGGAACAAGGGGCGGGGTACTAGGAGAGGCAGCCTCCAACATGCAATGTTTACCACAAAAAACCTCTCCTAGTTCAGTGACCTAAGTGCTTACAAAGTTATGTGAGTGCTGGCATCTCACAAAAAGTGAAAGACTGGTCTCACACACCACCTGGTGTCATGCTTCATCATTGACCAGTCCTCGCCCCCTAAAAACTTGGTTTGATAAGGGGCGGGCATACACCTGAAGACAGGGATGCACTTCTAAATCTAAGTGGGGGCCCTTATAAAAGAAGTGAGTTAAAAAACCATTACAAATGTCAAACTAAATTTTAATGTGACTGGCATCCATATGGTTATTAAAAACAAAAATACGGTGAAAATAAGGAAAATTACTGTCCTCCCACCGTATGAGTAGTCAACATGTTTCTGCCTAATGGCCTATTTAGGTCCGTGGTATTCATCAGGACTTATCAAACAAGAATAATGGGCTCCACCCTTACCAGGATTGGTTAGAGGGTTCCACTGGGTGGGGTGAAAATATCACACTCCACCTTTTTGAGTCATCGGGGAGGCGATCAGTGGAGACGTAGGTGCACTGACGGAAGACTCATCAGTTACACGTCTTGCCACAAGTGGCATTTCCTCTCCAGCCTCCCATGGGGCAAGTAGGTCCCACCACAAGGGTTTGATTTGTTACCTCAAAAAGGTGGAGTGTGATACTCGGGTCAGCCCTGATGGAGATCGACCCAGGGGTGGTAAATCGATAATAACAGCTGGGGGATCACCCGATCCTCGGGAAGAAAAGAAAAGGTGTGCTCCGATCCGCGGGAGACAGACGGTCCCCGCGCTATTCAAAGTACAATCCGGCAAAAATAAGAAGCTGCAGGACCTGCCGGCAGTAGAAAAGACAAGTGGAAAGAATCCCGCTCCTGCGCTGTTACTTGGGCCATCAACAGTGTGTGAACAGACAGCACCCCCGCAGATAAGTGGCACCCTTCACAAGTCCGATCCTGGAGTAGCAGGGGCTGGAGATCTAATCTCTGTCAGTGGGGGCAGGTCTGATGCGATTTTCCAGGCACCGTCAGCGGATGAATCCGGTGAGCTGAAGGGTTCAGCACTAGTACAGGACCAGTGCATTCTGGGAGATGGAGTTTCTTTGACTTTGGATCAGTCAAAGTTGGCTACAGTGGTCTCTTCTAGTGCCGCCGCCTTCCCGGAATCCATTCCTGTATCACTTAGAGAGGAGGAGTCTGTGGATAACTTTTTCTCCCTTTCAGATCATTCCAGCCAATCAGGGGATGATGGTACTGGGAGGGATTGGGCTGCGCAGGCAAGCGATGATAGCAGCTTACAGTGGGAGGAAGAAGCTAGCGCCTCAGCTCAGACCGGTACAGTTCGCAAGCTGAAAGAGCCAGGCACCCTTTCAGATCATGGCGCAACTGGTCCATTAACTTGGGATTATTCATTCTCTACTCAGCTAAACGGCAATGGAAATACACTTGGAGTAGCTCCGGCTCTGCCGTCGGTCACTGACGATAGTGCGGATGGCTTTGAAGGTATCACACTGACTATAATTTATCAGAGCATTATGGCCCATCGTGCTGAAACCAGAGCAGAGAGCTCCAGGACACAAGGAGCATGTCGCAAATTGCAGAGCTCAATGCGCCGGATGGCGAAAACATGCTCAGATTTTTCTGTAAGAATTACTGAAGCAGAGACACGGATCTCACAGTTAGAGGACGAATTGGCTGTACAGAAGCAGTTGACGGAAACTATTAAAGTAATGAAAGATGATACAGTCTGGAAACTCACTGATTTGGAAAATAGAGCACGGAGGAATAATCTGCGGATCCTTGGTGTCCCTGAAGGGAAAGAGTCGGAAGATGTCCGGCAGTTTATAATTGAACTATTTGAGGAGGCATTTCCAGAACTAAAATGGGATTGGAAAGTTCAAATCCAGCGGGCACATCGGTTTCCCTTTCATCAGCGTCAACAGACAAGCCAAGTGGATAACCGCCTCGGGCTATCTTAATCTGTTTGAACAACTTTTTGGCAAGGGAGGCACTGTATGACTTGGCGAGGCCGGACAGGAAAAGAGTTGCGAAAGACTGCAGTTTCTTTGTTAGGCCTGACTTCTGTCAGGCCACTGTCGAAAAGAGGTGGCTTCTGCGTCAACTAATACCAGTCTTTCAGGCGAAGGGGGCACAGGCTTATCTCCTTAATCCTGCTAAATTAAAGGTGGTCTATCTGGGGAAAACCCACTATTTCCAATCTGAGATCCAGGCTAAGGAATTCTCATCTTCATTATGATGGCAGAATTCAGTATAGTATGTCTGATGGGGTGCGGCGGCCTTCTCTTCTTCTTGTTTTTTCCCTTCTCTAGTCTCTTTTTTCCTCTTCTTTTATGAGTATAGTATGAGTGTTTTGTTGGGTATCAAATGATGAGAAATTTAATTGTTGAGTAAATAGATGTATCATCTAGCTCTTGGAGGGGGGGTGGATAGTTGGGGGGGGTGGTTCAGTTCAGCATCACCTGGGACTTACAGTCCCTATGCCCTATCTGGTGGGTGAGGGGTGGGTAGGGTGGGCTGGCGATGAGGGTGGTGAGGGTGAGGGGAGGGCTGGGGGGTAGGTGGATACAGATGTTGTTGTTATTGTTTTATTCACTATTTTTCTATGAGCACATTGGTTTAGCGAAATATTATACTACTGACAGAATCTTAGAGATGTTTCTAATCTTTAGGCCTAATGAGGAACTTGATTATTCATTAAATGGCAGCTAGTAGGGGAGTTATTTCACTATGTTCCTGGAATATCTGCGGGTTGAATGACAGGAAGAAACGGGGATTTTTGGCTAAATGTGTACAGCTTATGCAGATTGATATTCTGTGTCTCCAAGAAACCCATATACCGTGTAGTAAGAGTAACTGGTTGAAGGAATGTGGGTTAGATCTTGTAGCATTTACACGTCAGAGTACTACTATAAGGGGTGTGGCTGTACTCGCTAGGCGTGGGATGGGGATTTGTCGTAGAGTTAAGGAGGACCAATTTGGTCGATGGGTGATTGTCGAATTTGTAATTAATAATGTTTCTTATACAATATGTTCAGTCTATGGATCTAATCTGGATGATCCGGATATCTTAAACTTTTTGAGTGTGGAGCTTGCGCTGTGGCCACAACCACTAATTTTCTGTGGGGATTTTAACATCCATTTGGAGAGTAATTTTGATTTGATGAGTTATTCTCAATATTCTGGGCGGAAAATTCAGACTTTTAAGGCTTTACAGGGGCTGGTTAGGGAGCATGGCCTAATTGATCTTTGGTATAGACATAAACGAATGGATTTGGGCTATACTTTCTACTCAGCCCCTCATAATAAGATGGTTAGGCTGGATTATGTTTTCGCTTCTTGTCAGAAAGCAGAGGAAATGAGCATCCGTATACCCCCCAGGATTATATCAGACCATAATCCTTTAATTGCCGAATTTTTGTGTAGGGGTTCTCTGATATTACCACGCCCTTGGACTTTCGAACGCAAATTGTTATTAGACCAATCTTATTGTCAGTATATGGCCAAATGGATGGTTGAATTTCTTGAATTTAATAGAAAGTCGGCTCCAGATGGTGTGGTCTGGGACGCATTTAAAGCGGCAGTGCGGGGAGAGACTCTTAACTTTTCAGGATATAAGCGTAAGACACTGAGGGAGCAGTTGCGAGGGTGGACAGAGCACCTTAGGCTGGCAGAGGTACGTTTAATGTCAAGGATTCATCTGGGACAGGATATTACGGAATGTCAGCAGCTTATCACCAATATTAAGTCCAAAATACATCAGCAATTTAGTGATGAGATTGTTTTCAAATATACCCAATTTAGAACCGAGGCATATGAATTGGGCGAAAATACGGGTAGAATACTTGCCAAACGATTGCAACAGCGGGAGATTTCACACAGGATCGACAAGATACAAGATCAGTCCGGAATAGGCTATGATTCCCCAACAGGGGTCCTGAAAGTGTTCCAAGACTTTTATCAACAGCTGTTTACTGAAGAGGATAGCGCAGGGCAGGAGGGCAGTTGGGACCAGTCTTCAGGGGGGGGAGTATTTCAGGATCTCTGCACTACTAAAGTTACAACAGCTCAAAATGCATCTCTTGAGGCCCCAATCTCATGGGAAGAAATAGAGACAGCCATTATATCTCTTGCAGCCGGGAAAGCTGTGGGTCCGGACGGGATCCCTCTGGAATTTTTTCGATCATTCCGTAGTATCTTAAGGGTAGATTTAATATCTTTATTTCAATCGGCACAGAAAGGTCAGATTCCCGATTCGTGGAAAAAAACTATCATTGTTGTATTTAAAAAGAAAGGGAAACCAGCACTAAGTCCTTCATCATATAGGCCTATCTCACTCATCAATGCTGACTCGAAGATCTATTCTAAGATCTTGGCGACTAGACTGGCGGGTGTCATTGCGCCACTGGTTTCCCTACGACAACATGGGTTTATTCCTGGTCGGGATACGACTGATCACGTCCGGAGAGCCATTTCTCTTCTTGACTGGGCGCGGGCCACGGGGTCTCCGCTCGGGATGATCCTGTTGGATGCTGAAAAAGCGTTTGACAGGGTCTCCTGGCGGTTCCTGTGGTCCGTCCTCCGCTGGAAGGGGATGGCGGAGGGATTTGTTCAGGCAATGCAGGCTTTATATATCTCACCTGTAGCGGGGGTTCGTATCTCCGGCCAGGAGTCTCAGGCGATCAATATCAGTAGGGGAACTAGGCAGGGATGCCCCTGCTCCCCTCTTTTGTTCTCGTTATATATTGACCCCTTTCTGCAGCAACTCGAACAGTATAATAACATACAACCTATAATTGCAAATGGTTTTGAATATAAGGTATTAGCTTATGCTGATGACATTGCGGTACTCACTGCGGATATAGTGGCAGCATATCCGGCAGTTATCGAGCTGGCAAAACGTTATGGTCGGTATGCCGGTTATAAGCTAAATGTAGATAAAACACAGATTTTATATTCAGGCAGGGAGCTCCTTACAGATCTCCCAACCGTCTCAGCAGTGACGTATCTGGGCATTAAACTCATAGCAGAGGTCGATCAAATCCCAGACATTAACATCGCCCCCATAATTGATGCAACTAATCGTAAACTCGAAAGATTGGACCACTTGCACTTGTCCATGTACGGGCGGAGTAATGTTATTAAAATGATGGTATTGCCTAAAATATTATATCTTTTTAGGACTATTCCTTTGGTGTTCTCTGCTGCATGGTTTATCAAGATCGAGAGGATGTGTTCTCGGTTTATGTGGAGCTACCACAGATCAAGGAGAGCGGCCAAATGGCTATCTCTCCCTCGAATACGCGGGGGCTGGGCTATTCCCAATTTCTTGTTCTATTACTGGGCTTGTATGCTACAACATATGGGGATACTCCTGGCTGGGGATAGGAGTCGTTGCTCAGTAGCATGTCAGCCAACCATCTATGAAATTGGGTTGGGGGAGGCAGCTAAGTATTGTTTAGTAGTGGTCTTAGAACCCAGTTACTATAAAAAAACTCGATTCAAAGTAACGCAAGCAGCGTATATGGTCTGGCGGAAGGTTTGTAAGATGTTTAAAATTCATCGGATCAATAACTATACACCCCTCTCTGCTATTCGGATATTACCTCTAATTTTTCAAGATCGGATCACTCAAAGATGGAGTAACTTGGGGATCAATACGATTGGGGATCTGGGCCAGGGAGATCAATTGGCTTCTTTTGCTTTCTTGCAGGAGAAGTACGGTCTGGATAAGCGGGAATTTTTAAATATCTCCAGATCCGTAGTTTTCTGGACAAGAAAAAGCAATGTCAGGGTGGAATGTATGGTAAATTACAATTAGTCGAATCAATCTGTCGAAAATCCCGTATAAGTGTGATCTATCAGTCACTTTTGGAATCCCTCCCTGATGATCTAGCTTATCAGAATGATAAATGGGTAAGGAAATTCGGGAAGGAAGGGATTAATTTGGAGGAGTCACTTGGGGTAGCCAGCCGGACTCTACTATCTGGGAGTCTTCGGAGTCAACACTTTATGTCCATCTTTGATTTGTATTATACACCGGGAAAAGTAGCTAAATGGGGTGGGAATGTGGGTGGTTCTTGTAATAGATGTGGTGAGATACTGGCAGATACGGTGCATATGTTTTATTCTTGCCCTCAGTTAGCGACATTCTATCAGGATTTGGAAATCTTTTTGTCCTCGATCCTACATTTTCCTATATCTATTTCTTCAGAAATGGTGATCTTGGGGGTGCGAATGGACGAAAGCTGGTCGACTGCTGTCATCGGATTTATTTTTATAGCAATGGCTGTTACAAGACTCTGTATCACATCTAGTTGGCTTAACTCAGATCCCCCACTTTCTGTAGTTGGCGCTCTCGCCTATTAGCTGTATACAATTTGGAATCTTCAGTGTATCGGCTAAAGGGTCGCAGTAGACGAGAAAGGGGACAAAAATTATGGGCTCCCATAACAGATTGGTTATAATAGTTTGGTAACAACTGACCCCAGCACGGATATCCTCATTTGGACTTGATGCTCTATATGTAAATATATCAAAAAAAATTTTTATCCCCTGGTTCTTTTTTCTTAGTTTCTTTTCTTTTTGGATTAGGGATGTTTTCTCTTCTTATTGCTATTTTGTCTTTAAAAGGTTGATCCTAACTATCTGAAGTGAATGGGATAGCTATGTCGTTTTTCTTTTTTTCTTTTATGTATGATGCTCTAATCTTTTGTATGTTTACAACAACATCAATAAAAAATAAAAAAATTTAAAAAAGAAATGTGAGGAAAATTTGTGTTTTTGTCAAAGTCTGAGGTTTGCAAGGGCTTCTGGGTAGGAAATCCTGGGGATGGCCAAACAAGTCACCCCACCCTGGACTTCCACTGGGTGCCTAGTTTGTTTAAATGTGCAGGTTTCGTGGGTTTCCTTAAGTGCCAGCTAAGATAGGTCCCAAAATCCACAGTGTTAGAAATGGGGGTCTCTAGTTGGCAGAGGTAGGTACTGCGTGGGGAGTTGATGCGTCTGTTTCTTTCTGCGGACCCCAAATGATGCAACAGTCTTTGGCGCCTCGATGCGATGTGTCGATCCGGTACGATGCGTGTCTTCGTGCAGCCGCACAGCAGGTTTGCGTCGGGATCGGTGCGGAGGCGGCAATTTCTCGAGCTGCGGCAGGCGCTGCGGCGGTTTCTTCGGCGATGTGTTGGGAAACCAGTGCGGATGTGACATGCTTCTTCAGTGTTGCGTCGATTTCCCTGCTCCCAGCGACAAACAGTCTCCAGAGGTCCTAAACAGCAGCAGGCACCTCTTTGCAGGTTGGAATTCCCAGCAAGGGAATTCAGGGGAGCTGGTGGTGAAGTCTTTGTGTCCCTGAGAATTCAGAACAGGAGGCAAGCTCAGTTTCAAGCCCTTGGAGATCTTTTCTTCAAGCAGGTGACAAAGCAAACAGGAAAGTCCTTTTTCTCCTTTCCTTGGCAGCAAGCAGCCACTGCAGGCCAATCCCAGACAGCAAACAGCACAGGGGCAGTATTCCTCCTCAGCTTCTCCGGCTCTTCTCCTTGGCCAAGGTTTCCTCTTGATTTCCCAGAAGTGATCTAAAAGTCTGGGGTCTGGGCCCCTCTTTTTATACACCAAAATCCTTTGTTCTCTGAAGGCAGAGAGTGTCTGTACCCAGCCAAAACCAGTTCTGTGGGGCACTTTGCAAGTGCACAACAACCTCCTTTGTCAGTGTGAGCCCTGGCTTCAGACACACCACAGGGGGCGGAGCCGTCATTGTGGAAGGCAGGCACAGCCCTATTCAGGTGAAGATGCTACTCCTCTCACCACTCCAAATGCAGACCAGGCCTATTCAGCCCAGCCCTGACTCATCAGACTTCTGGAGCCACTGCCCTGCTCCAGCCCCTGTCATCCAAAAGCCAGACATGCAATACACAAACCTAGCAGAGGCACACTGGATGGTTAGGCAAGAAAATACCTACTTTCTAAAAGTGGTATTTTCAAACACAGAATGTAAAAATCACCCTCACTAAAAGATGCATCTTAACATTCTGAGTTCAGGCATACTAAACTTTATTTTCCCATCTTGTTCCCAGGGTCAGTTATGTTTATAAGATGTTATAAACAAACTCCCCATTCTGGCCTATGGGAACAGACATCCTTGCAATAGTGAAAAACGAAATTGGCAGTATTTCACTATCAGGACATGCCACACACATCAGGGCATGTCCTACCTTTCACATACAATGCACCCTGCCCACAGGGGTAACTTGGGCCTACCTTATGGATGACTAACATGTAGAAAAGGGAAGGTTTAGGGACTGGCAAGTGTGTGCACTTGCCAAGTCTACATGGCAGTCCCAGACTGCACACAGGCTCTGCAATGGCAGGCCTGAGTCACATTTTACAAGCTGCTTCTGTGGGTGGCACAGTTAGTGCTGCAAGCCCACCAGCAGCATTTGATTTACAGGCCCTGGCAACACATAGTGCACTGTACTAGGGTCTGACAAGTAAATCAAATGAGCCAATCATGGAATCACTAATCCCTAACAATACTTTACAAAGGGAGCACTTGCACTTTGGCACTGAACAGCAGTGGCAAAGTGCCCAAAGCATCTAGACCAGCAAAAATGGAGTCCAACACACAGCAAAACACAGGAAGTAGAGGCAAAAAATGGAAGGGAGACCCACGCCAATGGTGCCAGGTCTAACACACAGGCACCCACATTGCAAAAAAGAGTCATTTTTCAGTGGAAAATATGAGATGGTTCCATGTTGCGTTCTGGGCCCTTTCCTGTCGCAGGTACTAGGCCTACCCACACAAGTGAGGTATCATTTCTATCTGGAGACATGTGGGAACATAGACTAGTAGAACATTTGTTATTTCCAACTGGATTTCTCTGTATTTGCGCCTTTCAAATGTAAGCCAGTGTGTAAGAAAAAAGACATTTTGAAAAATGTCCTCTGAACCACATGCTAGTATGGATACCTACAAAATCAGAGATGTTCTAAACTAATAGTCACTGCTCTTAAACTCAGTACCTATTGCATATTTCAGAAACACATAGGTTTTCATCTTACTCATTTTTACTCTATATTTTACCATAGGAATTGCAGTATAGTTGGTACACAATGAAACACAATTGTAAGGTGCAGCTCAGTGGTTCGCTCTGGGCGCCTGGGGTTCTTGGAGAACTTACAAACCCTATATATACCCATCGCTAGAAAGGTCTAGCGGACGTAACGGTATACTGCTTTTGTAAATCACCCATCTTGACAAGAAGTTAGATGAAAACCTTGTCACAAATGGCTGTTTTTACCTACTCATGTTCAATATATTTTTTATTTTAATACTTAGGTTGTTGTGCAAACCTTGAGGGATCTACACAAATGATACCTTGCTGAGTGCTGTGATCCCTCATGAGCTTCACACTGGTTTTTACCACAACTGGAAAAACAAGTTACTTACCTGTACACTGTGGTTCTCCAGTATTGATATCTTTTATAGATTCACATGCTTGAATCTTCCTCGTCATCATGGTGGGAGTCCCACGGTAACAGTAAAATAGCAGTATTAAAACTTCAACATTCAAATGCCCATAAGAATTCACTAGCATTTAGCAACCTATTATCATTGTTATAAAACACCCAAACTCTAGCAAATCAGAGCGTAGACCATAGAGTCTCCTTCCCCTGCAGGGCCACCATACGGTCAGATTTTGAGCATGAGTACCACAAGGTAATAAGAGAGGTATGGAAGGTGAACCTGAAAAGGGGAGGAGGAAGGGTTGCATGTGAATATATGAAAGATATCAATACCGTAGAATCACAGTGTACAGGTAAGTAACTTGTTTTTTCTCAAGTATTGTATCTTTTAGATTCACATGCTTGAATCAGAATAGCAAGCAGTACGAAAGGGTCAGAGGCGGCAGGTAAGGTGCACGATCCCACCATGCGACCCAGAAACCAAAATACGAATGATAATCATAAAGAGCATATAACATGAGCTCATCACAATGTATACATATACTAAATCGTAAATTAAAAAATATTCGAAAACATATTTATTACTTATCATAACAATAGTACACTTATTCAGGAGAAAAAGACATTCAGGCGATCATACCTTAAGGGAATAGACATCGCAGAGCAGCTTGACCAACTGCTACATCGGCATTCTGCCAGGCATCCACGCAGTAATGTTTTGTTAAGGTATGGATGTTCGCCCATGTCGCCGCCCTGCAGATATCAGGCAAGGACACTCATGCGAATAGGGACGAGGAAGCTGCCACCTTGCGTGTTGAGTGCGCTGCAACCTTGGAAGCCAAAGGGCAGCCAGCCCTCTCCTGACAAAAGAGGATATTCGATGAGACCCAGCGAGCGATAGACGCCCGCGTCAAAGACGACCATTCCTAGGTGCAGAGAAGGCAATGAGTAACTGAGTAGATTTTCGGAAAGGCTTAGTCCTTTGCAAGTAGTACTTTAAACATCGTTTAATGTCCAGAGAATGGAGTGCTCTCTCAGTTGGGGAAGATGGAGCTGAAAAGAAGGAGGGCAAAACCATTGGTTCATTTAGAGGAAATGTCGAAGGTACCTTGGGAATAAAAAATGGATTGGTACGAAGAATCACTTTATCTGGAAAGAACTGCAGGTAAGGTTCCGTTGTAGTGAAGGCCTGAATTTTACTAATGCATCTAGCAGAAGTGATGGCCAACAGGAAGGCCACCTTCCAGGATTGGTACTTTAAATCACACTTGTGAATTGGCTCAAACAATGATTGCATAAGCTGCGAAAGGACAGTATTTATTTGCCATAGCACTGGAGGAGGTCTTACTGGAGGGTAGACCCTGAAAAGTCCTTTCATGAACTCTTTTAACAGTCTGTTAGACCACAAAGAGAAACAACCAGAATGACTTCTGTATCTGGAGATTGCCACTAAATGCACTCTGATGGAACGCATGCGCTAGACTAGCTTTGGCGAGAGACAAGATATAGGGCAAAACGTCCTCAGGTGGCGATGAGAGAGGATTGCAAGAGTATGCGGCACACCAAATACAGAATCTTTTCCACTTGGCCGAGTGGCATTTGTTCTTAAAAGGAGCTCGGGCTTTCTGTAGTATTGCCTGACATTCCTCAAAAATCCCTAGTTGTCCGTATTCTGTGTGATGAGTAGCCAAGCCGACAAGTGTAGTGAGCGGATTTGAGGATGAACCACATGGCCCTGGTTCATGGACAGAAGATTTCCTTGTGGCTGGAACAGAATTGGAGAAAACCTTGATAGGTGATACAGCTCTGTGAACCAGTACTGTTGCGCCCACGCCGCGGTGATTAGAATGACACGGCAAGGCTCTAGTTTGATCTTTTGCAGAACCTTTGGAATGAGAGGAAACGGAGGGAATGCGTAAGCCAATGTTCCCTCCCAAGAGAAGTGGAAGGCATTTCCCAGAGAGCCTGGCTGAGGAAATCTGCTGTTGTAGAATCTGCATTTTTTGTTGAGTGATGTAGCGAACAGATCTAGGGTTAGAAACCCCGAGCAGCTAAAAAACCTTTGCAGCTGTTTGTCATTTAGCTCCCACTCGTGACACTTATTCATGTCCCTGCTGCGGGAATCGGCCCAATCGTTTTGGACTCCTGGCACATGTTGAACCTGTAGCAATATTCCGCGGACTATCAGCCAATCCCAGATCTGCTGAGCCAGGAATGAGAGGGCCTGAGATCTTGTCCCACCTTGCTTCAGCAGATAGAACATGGTGATGGTGTTGTCCGTGGGAATCAGGATCAATGACTTCCTGATTCTTGGCAGGAATGCTTGGAGGCCCAGAAAAAACGCTTTCAGCTCTAAGACGTTTATGTGACACTGTGCTTCCAGAGCCGAACACCTTCTGTGGATCTGCAATTCTTGCAGGTGGGCACCCCACCCACCCATGGATGCATCTGACATCATAACCAACCTTGGCTTTGTCGTGAAAGGGGAAAGAGAGACCTTAAGAGAGATTGTCTCTAACTGTCCACCAAGACATTACTGAAACCATTACCGGTGTGATTGAAATGATGTCCTCGAATGAGCCTAGAGTTTGAATCCATTGAGCATCGAGCTCCTCCTGGAGAGGTCTCATGCTTAGGCGACAGTGCGGAATCAGCGGGATACAGGATGACATCATCCCTAACATTGACTTGTATGTCCTTACTGAAATGCACTTTTTTGCGGACAGATCCGCTCTGTCTTTTGGAGTCATAGTATCCTTTCTTTTGTAGGAAAAGCTTTCGAGAGCATAGTGTCCAGAGTTGCTCCTAGAAATACTATCCACCTGGAGGGAGACAGAGAGGACATTTCCCGGTTGGTTCTGAGCCCCAGGGAGCGAAAGAGCCAAACACAGGCGTCTGTCGATCTTCTGGCAGCCTGAAGTGATGGGGCCTTGACTAACCAGTCGTCCAGATAAAGGAATACCTGGTTACCGGCTCGCCGTAGAAAAGCCGCCACTGGAGCCAAGCACTTGGTGAAGACTTTTGGATCTGACTATAACCCGAAGGGCAGCACTCTGAATTGATAATGGCACCCTGACACCTTGAACCTGAGAAAACGACGAAGTTTTGGGTGAATGGGAACATGAAAATATGCGTCCAGAAGATCCACAGAGGACATATAATCCCCCGCATCCATGAGAAGCAGAATTTCCTGGAGCGACAACATTCTGAAGCGTAGAGATTTGATGAACTTGTTCAATGACCTGAGATCCATTATCTGTCTCCATTTTCCCATCTTTTTCTTTATCAAGAAGAAGTGAGAATAAAACCCCAGATTGCGCTGATCGAGTGGCACCTCTTCGATTGTCTGCTTGGTGAGGATTTCCCTCTTGAGGATTTGTAGATGATGATGGGAAGTTCTTCGCGGAGGCAAATTCGGGGGCTGTTTAACAAATTCCAGCCGCGGCCGCTGCAGGTAAGAGCGGTGGGGTGGTGGGCCAGGTGAGAGGGGATTTCGAGAGACGACCATGAGGGAAAATTAAATAAATAATTAATTTTCCCTCATGGTTGTCTCTCGAAATCTCACCTCGCCTGGCCCCACCGCCCCACCGCTCTTATCTGCAGCGGCCGCGGCTGACAAATTCCAGGGTGTGACCGTGGCAAAATACATCTAACAACCATTTGTCGGAAGATATAAGCTTCCATTGACTGAAGAATTTGGAGCAAGCGGGCCAAATTGAAGGGGGACTACGGCAGTAGGGGCCTGCGGATCCTCATTGTCTTTTATGAGAGTCGTGAGCCCTTCCTCCTGATGGTGGGTGTCGACATGCTGCTGCTCTAGAGCAGTCTGGTGTTGAGGTTTGCCAAAAAGGCTGCGAAGAATACTGAGCACGAAAGCCCTGTTGATAATACGGCTGGAAACGCTGCTTAAGCTGGGAGCAAGAGAGATATTGACCTCTGCCTCTGCCCCGGAAGGAAGTAAACTTTTTCTGCTGCAGATTAGTTAAAGACTTAGCCGTCTCAGTATCCGATTTGATCGTCTGCTGCGCTTCATCCGTATGTTTACCAAAGAGAAATTCGCCATCGAACGGCATGTCTAAAACCTTGGCCTGAACTTCCGGACGGAATGTCGTAGCTTTCAACTTCCCCCCCCCGCCTCAATACCGCTGTTCCCGCCATCTGTCTGAAAGCCGTTAAAGAAATGTCCAGAGCTTCATCAATCATCTCGGAATAGGCTCTCTCTCCTTCCGACAGCACTTCCTTTGCTTCTTTCTTCTTATCCTCAGGAAGGAACTCCAGCAAGGCTGAGATGTCGGACCACATCTGGTGGTCTTACCTTCTGAGGATAGCCATGGCATTGGAGGCTCTGATGGCAGTGGCTGCCAAGGCGGAGAACCTTTTGCCGAAGTTATCCAATCGGCGCCCTTCCTTGTCAGGCGGAGCCGCACACGGAGAGGAAGGGTTCTTCGATCTTCTTTGAGCCGCCTGCATAATGACTGAATCAGGCTGGGGGTGTCCAATCAGGCACGCAGGAGAGTCCTCGGGCACCCTGTACTTTTTGTCCAATTTAGGCACCACTGCAGGAATAGAAGCTGGCCATAAGAAGTCTACAATGGGAATGGATCGAGAGGAGCACTGTATTGTAGGCTTAAAATCGTATAAAAAGCACTCTGACTGCTCAACAGGCATAGGAAGGTCAAAACACCTAGAAGCGCGTTCCAGTAGATCATGGAACCTGTCGATATCTGCAGCTGGAGAATCGGCTGGAGGTGGAGTAGGAGAAGGTGGCGAAGGGGCCACAAAGTCATCCGACTCATCATGGACATCCTGGTCCAACTGCAGTTCCCCCTCCTCTAGTTGCTGGTCGTCGTCATCCTGACCTTGTGCAGGAATTTCCACAGGTAGCGGAACAGTCTTGCTCTTCTGCAACAGCCAGCGATACAGGAGTGGGGGCCTCCTGAACTGGAGGCGGCTGTGTAGAAGAATTCGCTTCAGCAAATCTCCTATAATAATCGTTCAAAATTTAACCGAAGATCAGTTACCAATGACATAGGGATATTTATAGAGGGTTCTTGAGCTTGTTCTTCCTGTTCCTCATAAGGATAGCGCTCCTGAAATGCATCCAAATGCTGAGACCTGGGACGCCCCCTGTCAGAGAAAGAATAGTCGCCCTCCATATAAGTAGACGGATCATCCATTGTTTCCTCTTCCTCCGAGTCCTGGCACTTAACGCTGAGTTGTGAAGGAATACAAGCATGACCATAAGGCCCATCATCTTCAGACTCCTGAAGATCCAGAAGACGAGTAGGTGGAAGAGGAGAAATCTTTGAAAAGTCCTGCAGAAGGGAAGGCATTGGTTTCAAAAGTAGACTGACTTTTTCCCTCGTCGATGGGGTCGTTGACAGGATTGTCGACGGGGTCGTCGATGGCACCACCGACTGCGGAGGTTGAAGAGTCGTCGACAGTGAACGAACCTGCTGGACCGTCGATGGAGAAACCCTTGCCGATGGAGATGGCCTAACCACAGCCGATGATGGTGACACCACCACTGCCAACATCGACGCCGCCGCCGTCGTCTTGACTGTCACTGTCTAAACCGTCGCTGACGAAACCGTCGACGGAGCGCCAGTTGCAGTGGAGACGGCGGTCGTAGATGGAGATTTCATCATAGACGGGCTGTCAACGAGTGTTTTCTGTCAGCTGAAGAATCTCTGAAAGGAGTAAGAGGTGTCGAAGGAGGAGCAGAACCCGACCTCTGGTTAGAAGAAGAGGGGCCAGGCTGACCTTTCCTGGCTCTTTTCTCCTCAATCCTCTCCTTACTCTGAGATCTGGATTTTTAAGGGTCCTTAAGCAATGAGGAAGACCCTTCTTCTTTTCTCTTTCTGGAGGAGGTATGGGGCTTCTCCTCAGCCTCAGAGTTGGAGCCTTTTGCTGCTTTTCTCTTTTGTAGCCAGAGAAGTGGCCTACCATCATGGTCCTTGAGAGTTTTAGAGGAGAAAATACGACAGTACTTGCATTCTCTGGGCTTGTGGTCTGGATACAGACAGTAAAGACACTCCTTATGTGGGTCCTCAGAATAAAGTCTGGACTTTCCACAAGTCTTGCAGGGCCTAAACAAGCCTTTTTTAGACTCTGACATTATGAAAGAAAATAGGTACTCACACTCCTGGCCTGTACCTCAGAAGAACTATGAAGTGAAGAGGTGAACAGCTAGCTGGAGCTCAAAAGGACAACAGTAGAAACACTGTGACTGAGCAGAGATCAGGGAGACTCCCTAGCACATGACGTGCGGCAAGAAATCTGAGGTATGGTGGCCCTGCAGGGGAAGGAGACTCCATGGTCTACGCTCTGATTGGCTAAGGTTTGGATGTTTTATAACAATGATAATAGGTTGCTAAAAGCTAGTGAAGTCTTATAGGCATTTGAATGTTGAAGTTTTAATACTGCTATTTTACTGTTACTGTGGAACTCCCACCATGACGACGGGGAAGATTCAAGCATGTGAATCTAAAAAGATACAATACTGGAGAAGTAGGGTAAATGCATAAAAATTGGGAAACATGGGCAACCTCTTTGAAAAACGCCAAACCTGTGGTAAAAAATGTTTTTTGATTCAGCTCTGCATGTTCTTGAAAGCTGGGAAAATGGTGACTTTAGCACAGCAAACCATTCATTGAGGCTATTTTTAGGGGGAAAAAAACAGACACTTTTTGTGGGCCACTTTTTTCCTATTTTTCCCCCGAAAACAATATTTAACTACATTTTGGATATTTTATCGGTCCCCTTCATGGGAATCCCAAAACCCTAGATACCTTTAGAATCCCCAGAGGATATTGTAAAAAAAGGACACAAATTTGGCGTGGATACCTTATGTGAAAAAAAGTTATGGAGGCCTAAGCGTGAATTACCGCAAATAACTAAAAAATGGCATAGCATTCAATCAATCAACAACATTTATAGTAAGTAAAGCCGCCCAGTTAAATCTAGATTTGGTCAAAGAGCCAAGTTTTTAATTCTTTACTGAATTCTAAGAGAGAAGGAGCAAAAGGGTTAAAAGTTGCAAGAATTTTGATGATCTATTAGCCCCATTGCCAACTTGTCAATTACATGGTTGGGGCCAATGATTCAGATTTCTTTTGCACCAAAAATGGGTACCACAACATACAGAAAGTGCTACCGGTCAGACCCTTTTATATTGAGGGCATTATTGGACAGTATATCAGTTGATGAAGGACCGCTGACTCCCTATGGTTTTAAACAATGGACTCAAAAGTGTGGCAGCAAATGATCACTATTTTATAAGAATGTTTTTTCTTTTTCTTGGAAACCCTTAACAATGAGGTTTATGTAACAGGTAAAACAGAGCAAACAGAAGTATCTGTCATCTGATATGGCATATATCATGTCAGTTACCACAAATCCACCACTGAGATCCCGGGATTAACGCTATTTTAAAACTTTGGAATTAAATTCTCCTAAAATGTTGACAGCTGTGTGTGCTTTCGTCATGGAGAATATTGCAATCATTGAATCGTGACTAATGCCTTCAAGAGTAGTACAGGTTGTGGAGGATGCCTTGCTATGGCCTTTATAGTGTGCAGAGATGCGCATATAGGGGCATATTTATCATGGCTTTGCGCCGCCTGTGCGCCACACAAGTGGCGCAAGGTCAACCCAAAACCTAGAATTACATTTACCAAGCCACGCAAGGCCACCTTGTGTGGCCCTGCATTGCTTGGTACATTTGAAGTAACGCAAAGGATGGCAAGTCACTGCCTTGCGTTACTCTGCCAAAGGAGGCATACCATGGGTGGAGCATGGATATTCCCACGAATCCACCCATGGATTTTGGTGCATTCCCAGATTTAATATTAGTAGTAGACCTGGGAATGTGTCAAAAATGTTATTCCTTCCTAGGGGAGGCGTAACGAGGAGAAATAAGCTTATTTCTCCTATTTTTTTCCTCTTTCTCACATACATATATATCTACACATAGAAAGAAGAAAAAGCCTCCATGGATTGTTTTTGTGCAGGAAGGTGTTCCTTCCTGCACAAAAACAATCCTCCCTACAATGCAGGCACTCTTGCACCATGGTGCAAGGGTGTCTGCATTGGCACTACGCAGCAGTTTGGGCACCAGAGCAAGCAGAGAGCAGGAATGCACTGTATAATGTTAAATATGGCTCATTTCTGTCCTGTCCCTTTCACGCAGTGCAGCAAGGTGGCGTGCTGCGTTGCATGAATATTTGATAAATAGGCCCCTTAGTCTGTAGCTTGGCCATGAGGGCGCATCTGTTGTCAAAAGTTGGGTGTGCATGACAGTCTCCATAAATGCTTTAATAACCAATAATAACATTTCTCTTTGTTGCAATAGCACAGCAATAGTGGTGGACTAGGCCCTGCTCTGAAACATCTATTTCAGTAAAATGGTCACCAAAGGTTCTAGGAACCTCTCTGCTTCTAGCAACAAAATGGTTTGTCAAACTCCAATATTTTGGCGAGCTTTCCACTGAGCAAATGGACCAGTGGGTGGTTGGATGGTACTGTGCTAGTGGTTTCTGGTGCGAAGGTGTGACATCCTTATGCCTTGTGCTAGTTAGTGGTTGCTGATGTTGGATAGGAATGGCACTGTTTGATCTAATATCTGGATGTGGAGCTGGGTCACCTTGAATATCATCATAATTGTCTTCTCTTATCAGCACTCAGGATACTAAAACTGAAACATTACCTGTGTTTTTAGGTGGTCTGCATGTCTGAGTGCATGTCTGCTTCACAAATAGGTTAATTGGACTTCGGGACCAAGAACTGCACCTGCCTTCCCACAATGGGCTTCAGACTTGCAAAACATGCACGCCGCAATGCGGGTTCATGGGTCCTGTGAATGTACAGAAAGCTCACATTGTTTATGGTGCCAAACCAATGGTTTGATGGACATAAGTTGTGAGTGGTTTCTTTGTGAGTTCATATTTCTGTGTTTAGAAAATAGAGCCAAAGGGAATGCTAAGCACTGCTGCAGTCTGAGTATAGGTCACTTGTTCTTCAGTGCATCCCTCAGCTCAAAGTATTGCAGATTCCTCTTTATAGCTATCATCACTACTAGTGGCCCTGTGAACTGGGCTTTCTGGGATCTTCCTTTTGTCATGCTTCCCCTTGTCGTCCATTCTCAGGGGTCTATTTCTGGTCAACTTCAGCTTAAGTGGGGTGAGGTGGGCTTTGAAAAGCTGTGGGAAGTAGCATTCTTTTTCTTGAAGGAAATTTTGAAGACGATGATGTCATTAATGATGATGTAAGTACAACTTCCAGCTCTGCTGGTACCCTAGGTGTGTATTTTATTTCTGTTTGCAGGCATGATCCCTTATCACCTCATGATTGCCTTCAGTGCAGGCGTTTTCTTCTAGTGGGCCAATGATGTTGCTAGTAGTACTGGTACACTGCATTCAGGAGCTCTTTCAGTGTCTTGTTGCCCAAACGAATGAAGAGACTTAAATATCAGACTGAGCAGGGCAGGTAGCCTTTTAGAAGGTGTCAACCTTATCACTCTCTTGGCAAATAAACGTTTTCTGGTGCAATGTTCAATTCAGCTTAGTGTTCAGTGGTAAGAAATTCACAATGTGGGAAGGCCCGGTGCTTTGTCTGTTTTTCCTGCAGGCAAGAAGAAATATGAAGGCAGACGCCAAATGTAGTCAGCATAGTAATGGAATATATGATATCAATAAGCATTATAAAACCTACAACCCAGGGCATGGTCTGGCCACGAAGGGAGATGGCCGCTTGATATAGGATGCATGCGCAAGGACAGGCCCTGGAAAGCGGTCGCGGCACCTCCCACCAAGCGGGGACCCATCCACTCGGTCCCCTTCGCCTCTGTAGCTGACAGCGACCTACAATGCTGGCGCCGCAGCTGTGGTGAAAACCGGCGCCGGCCCTGCAGACATCCTCTCCTGGTCCCATAGGGCTCACTGGGCCTGTGCCGAGGGGTGGAGCTGTGGCCTGCAGACATCAAGGAGGCCTGGCTAGGCCGCAAGCCATCGAAACGTGGCCCGTGGCCTGATACCAGAGGCAACAGCCTCTTTTCTCTCGGCGGTGGGGGCTTGATACATGGCTCCACTCCCGCCGCATCCACCTCGGCCACCATCCGTTGCCCTTGAACGTGGGACCGCAACCTGAGCACATTCCAAGGGTCAGACCGGGGCTGAATGATCCCACAGACCCTGGAGAGGCCCGGTCTTGACTGCAGACGACCCGCCTCACCTTCTTCCCACAGCGACGGCATCTGCCTTCATCGTGAAGCGGTAGGGGCTTGGCTCACAGCTCCACCCCCACCCCAACACATCTAACAACACCCACATAAGGGGCCACAGCCCACGCCGCCAAAAGAGGCCCACATAGGGCCAGTCAAAACCAGGCTGGCACACCCGCACCACAGGATACCATGGTTCCCGCACTCAGAACGGTGGGGGCCTGAGCTGGTGCTACACCCCCACCGGGTCAGCCGCATGTACTATTTGTGAGGTGCAGTTAGAGAGCCTTGCGGCAATGACGTATGAGGCCCACCAGCCCCAAGGAATGCACTAGCAGCACAGGGCATGACTTGAGTGGGAGGTATGCGGAGGCCTGGAATTCACCCTCTGGGTGGTGTCCCTCACCTGGTACAAACCCCGCCTGAGCCCAACAGCGGATGCCACCCACAGCCAGTGTACCCACTCGAGGTATAGCTCATTTTCCCAACTGGACCAGCCAAGCCTCTGCTGGCAACTTCCAAGAAACCCCTGGATACCACGCAACCGGACTGGCAGAAAGTGACCCCCAGATCGCGGCGAGACAAGCAAAGGATCTGCTGGGCGCTGTCGCTGTGCCCCCTGGAGTATCTGCTTGCCTGCCCCCTGCTACACCACGGCTGGAAACAACGGGGAATATGGCACCTCCCACATCTTGTGAGTGGAGATACCCTTTTCCCATACGCAACAAAGGTCGCTGCTTCAAGTGAAGCGATTGCCTAGAGGCTCTTGATACACAGAGAAGAGGTGTTGCAGAGCCCACGACCAAGGATTGCCGCCGACCTGCCCCCCTCACTGGCGTCAGGACACCATGCGCAGGTTCACCACAGAAACCTAGGGGGCTTTCGCACCAGCGACTTTGCACCACCTGCAACTTGACCCAGGACCCCTGCTCTCATCAGTCCCTCCTCCCCTGGGCCACCACGGAAAGCCCACCAACTGCAGAGCAGGGTCAGGGGATGTCGCGTGGCAATACCACGGGCAAACCTGCCTGACAGCTGCTTTTCTCCGAGGCTCTCAACCTGCCTCGCTCCAAGTCCGCCCCGCGGTCACGGCCCCCTCTCCTCCGAACCCACCTCGATCCACAACCGCTAGCGCCCCAGACTCTACCATGGAGCAAATCCTACAGGAGATCACCGCTGTGGGCCGGCATCTGGAGGGCATGGATGCGAACATTTCCGCATTGACTTTGAAATAATGCTCCGAGCACCACCACAAAAAGAAGATATCATGGGAGAGTGTGGAAGTATTGGAGTCGTTAGAGACGATTGGGCTTCGTGACGGACGTCTATTTTTCTAGTAAACTCGAGGGTTAGTGCCTTATCAAGGTCCTGGCTCCAATACTTCCACACTCTCCCATGGATTGAAGACACTGTTTCTTAAACTAAGACTTGTGCGTATCTTTGGCCCAGTGGACTGAACATGCATCCGCTGAAGAGAAATATACCGCTGTACTACGCTGTGACTAATTCCTCAGTACTGTTTCTCCAAGCCTTGAAAAAGTTGTGTCACGACGAAACACGTGTCGGCTGTTGTTCAAGTTGGATTTCGGAAATAAAGAATATGGAACTATCCTTTGGCCTCTATGTACTTGTTGGCCTCTATGTATTATGTTGAACACAACTAAAAGGACCCACTAAAAATACGGACCTTGATATCTTCTTTTGGTGCTCTGAACATTATTTCAAAATTTGTGTGTATGGTTTGTTCCTACAAATGACACTATTTGGATGACATAGTGTCTTTTGTTTCATTGAGCACGCCAACTTGACATATGTGTGTTTTAAATTTCCTGAATTCTTGTATGTGCTAGCAATATAATTACCATTGTCACCTTCCTATCCTTCTCCCCCAAGCTTCGACCGCTGGACATCAAGTATAGACTCTTCGAACCTGCTTGATTCCGGATCACCAGAGATGGGGACTCAAGAGACTCCTTTGACCCGGAGGACCTGCGCCACATCCTTAATGACCTCTCCACCCAGGACATGGACACTACCTCCCCTACTATCTCAGAGGGGCAAGTCCCGTGACAGCCCTCCCACACCTTCACCTCCAGCGACCACCAGCGGGACCCCAGGGGCTCCCAACACAGGGGCAGGGATCACGACAGAGCGGCCTGCTCTCAAGGAGACAGAAACCAGGCTCTCCAGCAGGGCTGCACTCACGAATGAGCAGGACAGGGACAAGTCCAGCTCCCACTTAAAACCTGCCTCTGCCCCAGAGATCGGACCCTAAGGTCCCAACAGCCAAAACAACTCCGATACCGGAGGAGGGCTGCATTTGGAGAGATGACGACTGAAGACAGCAGATGGCTGAGTACCAGCATGCCTTTTTACAGCCTATCTCTTTCTTCCAGCTCTCTTACTGATTGTTTCATACCTTTCTTGTTGTTCTCTTTCTATATCAATGTTGGCTTAGAATGTGATTCACTGTAATATAATCCGTATACAGCCCCTCCACTCTTTGATCAATGCGTGCGCCCACACACCTTCCTCCCGCCCAGGAACGGCCCACAGACGTCCCCCACTCCTCTCCCGCTACTCGCCACTCCGTTACTTCCTTTTCTCCCTCTGCCCCCAAACCCACACATTGTGCGGCTAGCTTTTCAGGGGACCCGCATGCAAGCACGCCCTTACACTGCCCCCCAGCTGCACACACCCACCTATGGCATTACCACCCCGGCGCCATGTCCTTTGCTGGAGGAGGTGACCTCCTGTCTAGAATCAGCCTTTGAGACCTCGAACCCTTGACCTACTACCATTATGCCCGCATGTCCGCACATACATACACGCAAGCTTGTGTGTTCCCCAGACTGCCTCGTCCCCAGAAGGGGCCCTTCCTGTGTGCTGCTTCCGCAAGCCTAGACCCGCAGCACAAAGTCTACAGCCCCGAGCGCTGCGCTCCTAGTTGAGCTCCCTCCATGTAACCTAATCACCAACCTTCCCTTCGTCACCCCCTCCCCATCCTCTAACCCTTCCCCAGTGTACCCCAGAACCGCAAGACTCCCTCTTCCAGCCATTTCGACCTCCACCCGCAGGAACCCCTACAGTGTGCCCAGCTCCCCCTTCCCACTTGCCTTACCCTAACCTTCCTATTCGAGCCCTTCCCACCCCTTTCCTCCCAATCCCTTTCTCCCCCACCCTTGCCCCATCCCTCCCCTACTCCCCTATTCCTCTTCCTGCATCCCTCATTCTGCTACACCCTTCTCATCACTGTTCACCTGCCCCCCATTTTCCTTCTATCCTTCCCCCCTCCTTCGTCCTTTGCTGGTTCGCAGATCTCCGTCACCCGCGCCACCCCCACACTCAGGCGGACTGACCCCCCTCCCCTCTTTGACTGACACCAGTTCTCTACCCTTGTCCCCCCATCATTCCCACCTCAAGGAGACCTCAGGATCCACATGCCTACATCCGCACCAGGCGCCCACCAACCTCCAGGAACGTCCATGGCCTCAGGCATTACATCAAGAGGAAAAAGGTGCTAGCATATCTACATGCCAAAAGAGCGGATGTGGTCCTCCTACAGGAGACACACCTGGATGGCCTGGAAGCCGACAAACTGGGTCGTGACTGGGTGTGCAGAGTAATAAACAGCAGCCCTCGGATGACCTCCACCGCCGCAAACAGCCCACAGTGAGCAAGCGGGGTAGCAATACTTATTCGCAAATCGCTGCCCGTTACGGTGGTGAAAACATGGTCCGACCCAGATGGCAGATATGCATTTGCAAAGCTAAAGGTGGGAAATCGATCTATATACGTGGGCTTGGTATACACCCCGACGGGTACTAAACGTGCGTTCCTCCTCCAGTTAAATTGCCTACTAGTGGAGATAAGTGCATCCAAATGCATAATCGGCGGAGACTAGAACCTTGCCCGAGATGCAATTCTCGATAAGACAGGCCCCCTAGATAAGAGCAATGATGCAGACAGAGCCTTGTTGGGAGATATTACATCTGATCATGGACTTGTTGATCATTAGAGTCTTTGCCACTTGGTGGACAAGGAATACACATTCCTGTCATCAGTACATGGTGAACAGTCCAGACTAGACTATTTCCTCATCTCGCACCCGGTCGTAGCACTTGTAGGGGAATCCTGTATCCTAGAAACTGCCCTGTTCGACCATTCCCCAGTTTTACTTTCTGGCCTCTCCGGGTCGCAAACCATGGTGCCTGAACGTACAAAGATATCGCTCCCCCCAAGGTAAGAACCAGCTTCGGGCTCATGTCTCTACATACATGATGAACAATAAGCATTCCTTGGACTCCCACAGGCTACTCTGGGTGGCCGCGAAGGCAACACTCCGTGGCCAGCTGATGAGAGACGCTGCCGTGGCCAATAGACAGACCTCCCTTTGTAGCGCCAAGCTGGAGACACAGATTACCACCCTCAACCACCTATACTCCTCCCATCCCAATGTACCAAACCGCAGATGCCTGGAACAGGCCTGCATGGCCCTCAACAGTCTCTATACCTCTAAAGCTGAGTACGCCCTATATGGCGTGAAAGGGAGACACTATGAACAGGGGAGAAGAAGGGCCGCCTGCTAGTAGCCCAGCTCCGGCAATGTGAGGCAGCCATGGCCATACCGGCCATTAGGTCAGTGTCCGGGGAGATACTAACACAACTCCAGGCCATTGTTAATGTTATGTTATATGAGTTTATAACGCACACGGCTACTCATGAGTGTCCCGGCGCGGTGCCTAGCGGGGTATGTGCAGTGAGCTTCAGGAGAATAGATGTGTTTTCAGTTTCCTCCTGAACGCAACTGAGTCGTGGATGGTGCGCAGGGCACAAGGAAGAGCATTCCAAGCAACTGCCGCTTTCACTGCAAATGAGCTGCTCCCTATCCTCTGAAACTTGAAACGAGGGGCCTGAGCATAACATAAGGACGAAGAACGCAGGGATCGCGCAGGAACATAGAAGGAGAGACGCCTCTGCAAGTAAAGAGGACCACAACCGTGGAGAGCACGGTAGGCCAGAGTCAAAAGTTTAAATTTAACCCTATCCACCATGGGGAGCCAGTGGAGAGAGCGCAGCTGTTGACGAACACTGTCCCTAGCCGACATGCCCAATAAAAGTCTGGCAGCTGTATTTTGAACCACCTGTAACTTCTTCAACAGGTAGCCCGGGATACCAGCATAAAGGACATTGGCATAGTCCAGCCGTGACAAGATCAGCGCACAGGTGACCGTTTTCCTCGCCACCTGAGGCAAGAGGGGGAAGAATCTTCTGAGAGTTTTAAGCAGGCTGAAACAGCAGCCAGCCAGCTTCTTAATGTGTGTCGAGAAGGAAAGATATTCATTGAACCAAACCCCCAGATTTTTAGCTGGCTTCCCTGACTAAATGAGTTCACGGAGTTCTACGGTACACTATACACACCAGAGGCACTGGTGGGCGAGGATCGGATCGCCCCATTCCTTGAAACGGTCGACCTTCCATTCCTAATGGACAAAGGCCGCAAACTCCTAGTGGGGAACATTAGCAAGGAAGAGGTCGCGATGGCCATCTCTCAGTTACCCTATCAGAAAGCCCTGGGAGAGGATGGCTTCCCGGCTGAATTCTACCGATGGGCAGGGGAGGAGGTGATTGACTCCCTACCTGTGGCCTTCTAGGAAGCGGAGTGGATGACCTCTTTGGGATCCCTTTCTAAAAGGGTGGTAATTGCAGTCCTCCCTAAACCAGGAAGAGACCCGTTGCTGTGTGGCAGTTACCGACAAATATTTCTTCTGAACGGCGACATCAAGATCCTTGCGAGCATACTGGTGTCATGTCTAAAAGCTGTCCTCCACTCCCTCATTCACAATTCACAGGTTGGATTTGTGCCGGGCCGCTCCTCCAAGAACCACCTACGTACTCTAGCGCATACCCTCTGGGCAGCCAGAGACCTACCGGAGGAAGCAGTGGCTCTCTCCTTAGACACCCAAAAGGCATTCGAACGCATTGTGTGGGGGTACCTCTTTGCCACCATGAAATGGTTTGACCTGGGAGATCAGTTCATTTCCAAGGTATGGCTTTTGTATGACTGCCCAACAGCCCAGGTCAACTGCGGAGGGTTAATTTCGGACCCCTTCCAGATCCGGAGGGGCATACGACAAGAATGCCCACTTTCTCCACTTTTATTTCTATTGGCAATGGAGACTTTGGCCTCCGTTATCTGCCATTCCCCACTTATAACTGGCATCCCCATCACGGGCGGCCTCTCCAAAATATATCTTTATGCCGATGACATCCTACTCACCCTACGGGACTTTAGCAGCTCCCCCCAGGCGCAACTGGAAATCATAGATGACTTTGCGTCATTGTCCAGCTACAAGGTACACTGAGACAAGAGCAAAGCCTTCCCACTGTCGACCTGCAATACAATAGCGGCGATCCATGGATTCCCGTTCTGCTGGAAAGCTTCCTGGCTCAAATACCTGGGCATATTGGTCAAAAAGGGCTTACCCGAGATGGTCACGGACAACTTGACCCTCCCCCTTATCATACAGATGAAACAGGACTTTGAAAAATGGTCACTGCTAGGTTTTTCTATGTGGGGCAGGGCGCAGGCGGTGTGGATGGTCACACTGCTGCGCTTTATCTGCATGCTCGGCATGCTCCCCATCACGGTACCACTGACCACGTTACGTCTCATTGATTCCCGGATACGAGCCTCCGTGTGGGGATCCATCCATCCCATATTAGCCGTTGCCAAACTGATGGCGCGTCACTCCTGCAGTGGCTTAGGCCTGCCTTCGGTGGAACACTACTCTCTGGCCTTACACCTTTCTCAACTCGCCTACTTCATGCCGGGCACCCCAGACCCCCGACAATTGGTTCATACCGAACATTCACTTCTCACTCATGACGATGGACTGGGCCTCGTCTATGGGGCCTGCGTACCCCAACCCTCACACTCCCACCCAGTACTGTGGGCCATGTCTAAAGCCTGGCACCGCCCCCACTGCCTCTTCAGAGTGGACCACCGACCACACAAAAGGGCACCGCTCTGGGCAATGACAGCCTCTGTATCGGTGGCCAGCCTGTTTGTTGGCCACGGTGGTTAGCAGCGGGTATACATACATTGGACCAGGTACTGCTGGACAGAGACTTGAAATACTTTAACCACCTAAGGGAGGAGTTTGGCCTCTACCCACGACAGGCCTGGCAATACCTGCAATTACAGCATTGTTTGTGGTGCTGCCAAGGCCCCCGTCCATGGTCCCTGTTGCCTTCCCCACTGGTGGAATACCTTCACACATGGGGCCGGCAATGGGCGTGATGTCAGGGCTCTACGGCACAATCACGGACTACCTCTTCTCACAACCCCTCTGGCGCACCAGATCACCATTGAGGACGAGGACTGGCCTAACGTCCTGGAAGCCGTGCACAAAGGCGCCCGGGAAGCCCAATTGAAATTCTGCTTGTTCAAGACACTCCATGAGTGGTGCTGGACTCCACGAAAATTTCAAAGGGCTGGCCTCCTACCTTATTCGAACTGCTGGAGATGCGCGGCCACCCAATTCGACCTTACTCACATCCTATGTGACTGCCCCTCAATCCAACCTTTCTGAACATACGTAGGGGATAACCTGGGGACGGCCATGCCCCTCCAGCTCCCCTTCACTCCCTCCGTTATCCTCCTGCACGATCATGGAGGATCTCCTGAACTATCACGACTGCAACACCGCCTCCTGCACACGGCGCTGTCCTCAGCCAAGCTCTGCATTCTTCGTCAATGGTGCTCGCCAATACCTCCCTCTAAGAAGCCTGGATGGTGGCAATGATACAGACAGCATCCTATGGACACATCATATATGACATTTAGGACTAAACTGAGGTGTTCACCCAGACATGGGTGCCTTTCCTCCAGGATGCCCCTTAACTGACCACATCAACACTGACTCGTCGCCTCCCTCCCCTGCCCACCCTCCCCTCCCCACGCCTCCAATAACACAGCGGACAGCCTACTACCCGGCACAATGGTGCTGACTCTCTTCCCTCCCCAACCCGGGTCGTCGCATTTTTGGCACTGGGCAAGCGCCAATATCCACTGCGCCAAGACTGATTCACAGACGAGGTCCGGCATACAACAGCAGGACGAAAGATCAGATACCGGGTGCTCGTTACTGTCCCACGCCCTCCCCCTTACACTATAGCCTTTCCCCTCCCCTTCCCCTCGTCCCGCTCCTCCCTACCCTCCCACCCAGTTGATTCTCTACAGTGTATGATTCAACGTTGTGATTCAATATGGTATGTGGTATACCTGCATTTGAAATCCTGTTGTATACCTCTATTGCAATAACAAAAAATTATGACACAAAAAAAATAAAACCTACAACCCTTATTATGGCATGTGTATTTAAAGTGGTAGACACGAATCCTACATAAAAACTGTGTTTAATGCGTATGTAATGAGTCAGTACACCCACCAAGAGAAAAATAAGACCACAAAATAGGAAAGGAACAAGTATGTATCCGACTCAAACCTGGGAGAACTGGCAAAATGGATGCTCTTCCTCGAACCAACCACAAGGCCTGCATGACTTAGTAAACAAAAAAGAATCCCTCTAACTTGGACTGTACCTAGGCTCCTAAGAACCCCAGGGAATCAGCAGAGAGACTATAATAAAGAAAAACAATCAAGTCTAGAAAAATAATGTATGTGTCCAGCTCAAAGCTACATCTACATCCTGACAATATGCCGGATATTGAAAAAACAACCGAAAACAGTCAGACTATTTGATGGCCACGCATCACTCATCTCAGCGGGACTGTGAAAAATGATAAAATTTTGAAAGGATAGTATCAGTAGGCTACACACAAGATCCCATCCACACCAGGAAAATATGCAAGAGATTTGCATGAAAGTAAAAAGAAAACACGTTAAAAAATACTATGAGGGCCACACAGGACCTCAAGCAACCTAGAGCTGTAAGAAAGAAATCTGGGGCCTACAGGTAACAGAAGGCCTCAAACACAACAGGGCAACCTACATGAGGGTTATAACAAAATTGTAAAATAATCAGTAATAGTATCTGGCATAGACCCCTAGCAGTTCTAGGTCAGTAAGAGTGATACTATAGAAAAGAATGAATTCTAGGAAAATAATACAAGTGGCTTGTACACAATGCAGTGTCACAATTCATAGAAATTAGCGGATCATCGTGGAAGATAGAAAAAACAGTAATAACATCTGAGGGCCACACCGTGCCCCATAATCCATCAAGATAGCAACACTGGCAACAGTTATTAAAATTAAAACTGGCAAAACTATCTGTGGCCTACAGGCTAGTACACCAGGCCCCAAATACCTCCAAGGCAATAGTAGGAAACGTAGACAAGGAAACAGCAAAAATAACTGTGGGTACCAAAAGACTCCTAAAAGTACAGTTCAAAAATCCCAGGCTTATGGAAGTGGCTGAGCATTCGAGTAAATTAATCTACACACACACACACACGCACACACAAACACACGCATACACACACAGGGCCGGCTCTAGGGCAGTGCAATTGGTGCAACCGCACCGGGCGTTGACTTGAGGTGGGGGGCGTCATCTTTGCAAGTATCCTATCATTTTAAAAGCACCTGCTGCCACGTTCCTGGCCTCCAGCAATTTTCAGACAATTAAAATGTCAAGATAACTCCGTAATTAATCGTCTTCCTGGAAAGAGACCGGAGGTTTGTCTAGTGCCGTGGTACTCATAGTACGGCCCGCGGGCCGCCCGCGGCCCGGCAGGCCTTCCTTGGCGGCCCGCGGACCTTGCAGGTAATGTACCCATGGCCCCCCAGAGAGAGATAGAGACAGAGAGAGAGGGAGAAAGTGGAGAGAGAGAGAGAGAGTGGAGAGAGACAGACAGTGGAGAGAGAGTGGAAAGAGAGTAGAGAGAGAGACTGACTGACAGAGACTGAGATACTGACAGAGAGAGACTGACTGAGAGAGAGACTGACTGACAGAGAGAGACTGACTGTTGAGAGAGACTGACTGACTGACAGAGAGAGAGAGACTGACTGACAGAGAGAGAGGGAGAGAGAGAGAGAGAGACTGACTGAGAGAGAGACTGACTGACAGAGAGAGTGAGACTGACTGACTGAGACTGACTGACTGAGAGAGACTGACTGAGAGAGAGACTGACTGAGAGAGAGACTGACTGAGAGAGAGACTTACAGAGAGAGAGACTGACTTACAGAGAGAGAGAGACTGACTGACAGAGAGAGAGAGACTGACTCAGAGAGAGACTGACAGAGAGAGAGACTGACTGACTGACAGAGAGAGAGAGACTGACTGACTGAGAGAGAGACTGAATGACTGAGAGAAAGAGACTGACTGAGACTGACAGAGAGACTGACTGACTGAGCGAGAGAGACTGACTGAGAGAGAGATACTGACTGAAAGAGAGAGACTGACTGACTGATTGACTGAGAGAGATTGATTGACTGACTGAGAGAGACTGATTGACTGACTGAGAGAGACTAACTGAGAGAGACTGACTGAGAGAGGCTGACTGACAGAGAGAGACTGACAGAGAGAGAGAGACTGACTGAGAGAGACTTACAGAGAGAGAGAGACTGACTGAGAGAGAGAGAGACTGACTGACTAAGAGAGAGACTGACTGACAGAGAGAGAGAGACTGACTGACAGAGAGAGAGAGACTGACTGACTGAGAGAGAGACTGACTGACAGAGAGAGAGACTGACTGAGAGAGACTGACTGACTGAGAGAGAGAGGGTCTGACTGACTGAGAGAGAGAGGGTCTGACTGACTAAGAGAGACTGACTGAGAGAGAGAGACTGACTGAGAGAGAGACTGACTGACTGAGAGAGAGAGACTGACTGACTGAGAGAGAGAGACTGACTGACGGACTGAGAGAGAGAGACTGACTGAGAGAGAGAGACTGACTGAGAGAGAGAGAGAGAGAGAGACTGGCTGAGAGAGAGAGACTGACTTACAGACTGAGAGACTGACTTTCAGAGAGACTGACTGACTGACTTAGAGAGACTGACTGACTGAGAGAGAGAGACTGACTGAGAGACAGAGACTCACTGAGCGAGAGAGACTGACTGAGAGAGACTGACTGAAAGAGACTGACTTACAGACTGAGAGAGACTGACTTTCAGAGAGACTGACTGACTGCCTGAGAGAGACTGACTGACTGAGAGAGACTGACTGACTGAGAGAGAGAGACTGTCTGACTGAGAGAGACTGACTGACTGAGAGAGAGAGACTGACTGAGAGAGAGAGAGAGACTGACTGAGAGAGAGAGAGAGACTGACTGAGAGAGAGAGAGAGACTGACAGAGGGACTGACTTATACACTGAGAGAGACTGACTTTCAGAGAGACTGACTGAGATAGACTGACTGACTGAGAGAGACTGACTGACAGAGAGAGACTGACTGACTGACAGAGAGAGTCTGACTGACTGACAGAGACTGACTGAGAGGTGACTGACTGACTGAGAGAGACTGATTGACTGAGAGAGACTGATTGACTGACTGAGAGAGACTGATTTACTGAGAGAGACTGATTGACTGACTGAGAGAGACTGACTAAGAGAGACTGACTGACAGAGAGAGACTGACTGACAGAGAGAGACTGACTGACAGAGAGAGACTGATTGACTGACTGAGAGAGACTGACTGACTGAGAGAGACTGACTTAGAGAGACTGACTGACTGAGAGAGACTGATTGACTGAGAGAGACTGACTGACTGAGAGAGACTGATTGACTGAGAGAGACTGATTGACTGACTGAGAGAGACTGACTGGGAGAGACTGACTGAGAGAGGCTGACTGACAGAGAGAGACTGACAGAGAGAGAGAGACTGACTGACAGAGAGAGACTGACTGACTGAGAGAGACTGACTGACAAAGAGAGAGAGAGACTGACTGCCTGAGAGAGAGAGACTGACTGACAGAGACTGAGATACTGACTGAGAGAGATACTGACTGAGAGAGAGACTGACTGAGAGAGAGACTGACTGAGAGAGAGACTGACTCACAGAGAGAGACTGACTGTTGAGAGAGACTGACTGACTGACAGAGAGAGAGACTGACTGACAGAGAGAGAGGGAGACTGACAGAGAGAGAGAAAGAGAGAGAGAGAGAGAGAGACTGACTGAGAGATAGACTGACTGACAGAGAGAGAGAGACTGACTGAGAGAGACTGACTGAGAGAGAGACTGACTGAGAGAGAAACTTAGAGAGAGAGAGACTGACTGACAGAGTGAGAGAGACTGCCCAGAGAGAGACTGACTGACAGAGAGAGACTGACTGACAGAGAGAGTGACTGATTGACTTAGAGAAAGAGACTGACTGAGACTGACAGAGAGAGACTGACTGACTGAGAGAGATAGACTGACTGAAAGAGATAGACTGACTGAAAGAGAGAGACTGACTGACTGAGAGAGACTGATTGACTGACTGAGAGAGACTGATTGACTGACTGAGAGAGACTGATTGACTGACTGAGAGAGACTGACTGAGAGAGACTGACTGAGAGAGGCTGACTGTGAGAGAGACTGACTGAGAGAGACTGACTGAGAGAGAGACTGATTGACTTAGAGAAAGAGACTGACTGAGACTGACAGAGAGAGACTGACTGACTGAGAGAGATAGACTGACTGAAAGAGAGAGACTGACTGACTGAGAGAGACTGATTGACTATGAGAGACTGATTGACTGACTGAGAGAGACTGATTGACGGACTGAGAGAGACTGACTGAGAGAGAGACTGACAGAGAGACTGACTTACAGACTGAGAGACTGACTTTCAGAGAGACTGACTGACTGAGAGAGAGACTGACTGACTGAGAGAGAGAGACTGACTGAGAGAGAGAGAGAGACTGACTGAGAGAGAGAGGGTCTGACTGACTGAGAGAGAGAGGGTCTGACTGACTGAGAGAGACTGACTGAGAGAGAGAGACTGACTGAGAGAGAGAGACTGACTGAGAGAGAGACTGAATGACAGAGAGAGAGAGAGAGAGAGAGAGACTGACTGACGGACTGAGAGAGACTGACTGAGAGAGAGAGACTGACTTACAGACTGAGAGACTTATTTTCAGAGAGACTGACTGACTGACTGAGAGACTGACTGACTGAGAGAGAGAGACTGTCTGAGAGAGAGAGAGACTGACTGAGAGAGAGAGACTGACTGAGAGAGACTGACAGAAAGAGACTGACTTACAGACTGAGAGAGACTGACTTTTAGAGAGACTGACTGACTGCCTGAGAGAGACTGACTGACTGAGTGAGAGAGACTGTCTGAGAGAGAGAGAGACTGACTGAGAGAGAGAGACTGACTGAGAGAGACTGACTGAAAGAGACTGACTGACTGACTGAGAGAGACTGACTGACTGAGAGAGAGAGACTGACTGAGAGAGAGAGACTGACTGACTGAGAGAGACTGACTGACTGTGAGAGAGAGACTGACTGAGAGAGAGAGAGACTGACTGAGAGAGAGAGACTGACAGAGAGAGTGACTTTCAGAGAGACTGACTGAGAGAGACTGACTGACTGAGAGAGACTGACTGACTGACAGAGAGAGACTGACTGACTGACAGAGAGAGTCTGACTGACTGACAGAGACTGACTGACTGAGAGGTGACTGACTGACTGAGAGAGACTGATTGACTGAGAGAGACTGATTGACTGACTAAGAGAGACTGATTGACTGAGCGAGACTGATTGACTGACTGAGAGTTAAGCAAAAACTATACTCTTAAGGGCCTTCTGTTATACAGGCCCCCAGGCTCAAGGACAACCTTTGTGAATTCCATTAGTCCTTTCATTGAATCTAGTATTGACGCCACTGATTTCTCAGTCTTGGGGGACTTCAATTATCATTTAGAAAAACTGTAGGACCGCAACACAGCTTCGTTAATCGATACCATGGCTAGTTTTTCATCAAGACAGATAGTCGAGCATTCTACACACGACGCAGGACATACCTTAGTTGGCATATTCACTTCAAATCCATCTATGAAGGTCTCAAAAGTGCTGCCCATCCTTTGTTCAGACCATAAAGCCACAATGTTTTCAGTGAGTACTGATCAGCACTCTTCGAGACCTCATAACCCTCGCATTGTAACTATAGGTCATGACTGGAGGAACATCGACCCCCTTACCTTACAAGTGTCCCTATCTAGCTCAAAGCTCAACCTTACTACAGATGCCAATACGGCAGCTCATAGGCTCACCACCTGGATTAAAGCTGCAGTTGACCCTTTAGCCCCTGTAAAGACCTTTCCCACTAGGCAGAAAAATCACTCAGAACCCCGGTTCTCAGACAAACTAAGAGCCCAAAAACAAATCTGTAGAAGGAAAGAGAGGAAGTGGAGAGCCAACTGCGACCCAAAAGAAAAAACAAAATACGCACAATCACTGTCTGATTATAAGAAATTGTTAATTTAAGAGAAAAGCAAATACTTCTCAGCAAAATTTTTGCAGGCTAAGAATTCTAGTAAAAAGCTTTTCTCAACAGTTAAAAGCCTAGCCAAACTACCAGAGCCCCCCAGGATGGAGAGCAGCGCTGAATTTTGCAACTCACCTACACAGTTTTTTAAGGACAAAGTGGAGACAGTGTATAAATGCTTTAGGGACTGCGACAAAACCATTCTTGGAAAACCTCCAGCAGTCACATCTCCCTCCTCATCTAATCTGTTTGTTTCCTTTTCCCTTCCCCCGCAGAACAGATTACTCAGGTGGTAAGGACTTCCAAATCGAGGGCTCCATCTGATCCATGCCCTCCCAAAATACTGCACCTTGTTCCTGAAATCATCAGTGAACAACTGGGGGTTGTTTTCAAAGAGATCATCTGCTCAGGTATTTTCCCTGATGTTTGGAAAATAATCTTAATTCTCCCACTCTTGAAAAAACCCAATCTCGGTCCAGCCATTCCCAGCAGCTATAGACCTATTTCTAGACTACCCTTCCCGGCAAAGGTGCTGGAGAAATACTAAATTCACAACTTATGGCTTTCATCTCCTCCATGGAACTTTTAGATCCATCACAATATGGTTTCCGGGAGGGGCATAGCACTGAGACAGCTCGGGTCATGGCTGCTGAAGAGTTAAGAGCAATCCTGAATGCGGGTGCGAAGGCCGCCCTGATTCTGCTAGATCTATTGACGGCCTTTGACACAGTGAACGAGGAAATACTGGCCAACAGGTTATCAGAGTTACGAATCAGAGGCACCGCCTTTAAGTTGTTGACATCATTTCTTTCTGATAGGGTTCAATCAGTAGAGTCCAGAGCTTTCTCATCCAAACAATTCACACTCCCTTGTGCCACAGGGCTCATCCTTAAGCCCTACAATGTTCAATCTCTATGTTACTCCTCTGCCTAAAATTATCAGGCAGTTTGACTTCTCAGTGGTCTTTTACGCTGATGACACGCAGCTAGTGGAGACTTTCAGAGAGACTGACTGAGAGAGACTGACTGACTGAGAGAGACTGACTAACTGACAGAGAGAGACTGACTGACAGAGAGAGTCTGACTGACTGACAGAGACTGACTGACTGAGAGGTGACTGACTGACTGAGAGAGACTGATTGAGAGAGACTGATTGACTGACTGAGAGAGACTGATTGACTGAGAGAGACTGATTGACTGAGAGACTTACTGAGAGAGACTGACTAAGAGAGACTGACTGACAGAGAGAGACTGACTGACAAAGAGAGACTGATTGACTGAGAGAGACTGATTGACTGACTGAGAGAGACTGACTGACTGAGAGAGACTGACTAAGAGAGACTGACTGACTGAGAGAGACTGATTGACTGAGAGAGACTGACTGACTGAGAGAGACTGATTGACTGAGAGAGATTGATTGACTGACTGAGAGAGACTGACTGAGAGAGGCTGACTGACAGATAGAGACTGACAGAGAGAGAGAGACTGACTGACAGAGAGAGAGAGACTGACTGACTAAGAGAGAGAGACTGACTGCCTGAGAGAGAGAGACTGACTGAGAGAGAGAGACTGACTGAGAGAGACTGACTGAGAGAGAGACTGACTGAGAGAGACTGACTGAGAGAGAGACTGACTGACTGAGAGAGAGAGAGACTGACTGACTGAGCGAGAGAGAGAGACTGACTCACTGAGAGAGAGAGACTGACTGAGAGAGAGAGACTGACTGAGAGAGAGACTGACTGACTGAGAGAGAGAGACTGACTGACAGACTGAGATAGAGAGACTGACTGAGAGAGAGAGACTGACAGAGAGAGAGAGAGACTGGCTGAGAGAGAGACTGACTTACAGACTGAGAGAGACTGACTTTCAGAGAGACTGACTGAGAGAGACTGACTGACTGAGAGAGAGAGACTGACTGAGAGAGACTGACTGAGAGAGAGAGACTGACAGAGAGAGACTGACTGAGAGAGAGAGACTGACTGAGAGAGAGAGACTGACTGAGAGAGAGAGAGACTGATTGACTGAGAGAGAGAGACTGACTGAGAGAGAGAGGGACTGACTGACTGAGAGAGAGAGACTGACTGAGAGAGAGACTGACTGACTGAGAGAGAGAGAGAGAGAGAGAGAGAGAGAGACTGACTGAGAGAGAGAGACTGACTGAGAGAGAGAGAGAGAGAGAGAGAGAGAGAGACTGGCTGAGAGAGAGAGACTGACAGAGAGACTGACTTACAGACTGAGAGAGACTGACTTTCAGAGAGACTGACTGAGAGAGACTGACTGACTGAGAGAGAGAGACTGAGAGAGAGAGACTGACTGAGAGAGAGAGACTGACTGAGAGAGACTGACTGAAAGAGACTGACTTACAGACTGAGAGAGACTGACTTTCAGAGAGACTGACTGACTGCCTGAGAGAGACTGACTGACTGAGAGAGACTGACTGACTGAGAGAGAGAGACTGACTGAGAGAGAGAGACAGACTGACTGAGAGAGACTGACTGACTGAGAGAGAGAGACTGACTGAGAGAGAGAGAGACTGACTGAGAGAGAGAGACTGACAGAGAGACTGACTTACAGACTGAGAGAGACTGACTTTCAGAGAGACTGACTGAGAGAGACTGACTGAGAGAGACTGACTGACTGACAGAGAGAGACTGACTGACTGACAGAGAGAGTCTGACTGACTGACAGAGACTGACTGACTGAGAGAGACTGACTGACTGAGAGAGACTGACTGACTGACAGAGACTGACTGACTGAGAGGTGACTGACTGACTGAGAGAGACTGATTGACTGAGAGAGACTGATTGACTGACTAAGAGAGACTGATTGACTGAGAGAGACTGACTGACTGAGAGAGACTGACTAAGAGAGACTGACTGACTGAGAGAGACTGATTGACTGAGAGAGACTGACTGACTGAGAGAGACTGATTGACTGAGAGAGATTGATTGACTGACTGAGAGAGACTGACTGAGAGAGGCTGACTGACAGAGAGAGACTGACAGAGAGAGAGAGACTGATTGACTGAGAGAGACTGACTGACTGAGAGAGACTGATTGACTGAGAGAGATTGATTGACTGACTGAGAGAGACTGACTGAGAGAGGCTGACTGACAGAGAGAGACTGACAGAGAGAGAGAGACTGACTGAGAGAGAGAGACAGACTGACTGAGAGAGACAGACTGACTGAGAGAGAGAGACAGACTGACTGAGAGAGACAGACTGACTGAGAGAGAGAGACTGACTGAGAGAGAGAGACTGACTGACTGAGAGAGAGAGACTGACAGAGAGACTGACTTACAGACTGAGAGAGACTGACTTTCAGAGAGACTGACTGAGAGAGACTGACTGAGAGAGACTGACTGACTGACAGAGAGAGACTGACTGACTGACAGAGAGAGTCTGACTGACTGACAGAGACTGACTGACTGAGAGAGACTGACTGGCTGAGAGAGACTGACTGACTGACAGAGACTGACTGACTGAGAGGTGACTGACTGACTGAGAGAGACTGATTGACTGAGAGAGACTGATTGACTGACTAAGAGAGACTGATTGACTGAGAGAGACTGATTGACTGACTGAGAGAGACTGACTGACTGAGAGAGACTGACTAAGAGAGACTGACTGACTGAGAGAGACTGATTGACTGAGAGAGACTGACTGACTGAGAGAGACTGATTGACTGAGAGAGATTGATTGACTGACTGAGAGAGACTGACTGAGAGAGGCTGACTGACAGAGAGAGACTGACAGAGAGAGAGAGACTGACTGAGAGAGAGAGACTGACTGACTAAGAGAGAGAGAGACTGACTGACAGAGAGAGAGAGACTGACTGCCTGAGAGAGAGAGACTGACTGAGAGAGAGAGACTGACTGAGAGAGACGGACTGAGAGAGAGACTGACTGAGAGAGACTGACTGAGAGAGAGAGACTGACTGAGAGAGAGACTGACTGACTGAGAGAGAGAGAGACTGACTGACTGAGCGAGAGAGAGAGACTGACTCACTGAGAGAGAGAGACGGACAGAGAGAGAGACTGACTGAGAGAGAGACTGACTGACTGAGAGAGAGAGACTGACTGACGGACTGAGATAGAGAGACTGACTGAGAGAGAGAGACTGACTGAGAGAGAGAGAGAGAGAGAGAGACTGGCTGAGAGAGAGACTGACTTACAGACTGAGAGAGACTGACTTTCAGAGAGACTGACTGAGAGAGACTGACTGACTGAGAGAGAGAGACTGACTGAGAGAGACTGACTGAGAGAGAGAGACTGACTGAGAGAGAGACTGACAGAGAGAGAGACTGACTGAGAGAGAGAGACTGACTGAGAGAGAGAGAGACTGACTGACTGAGAGAGAGAGACTGACTGAGAGAGAGAGGGACTGACTGACTGAGAGAGAGAGACTGACTGAGAGAGAGACTGACTGACTGAGAGAGAGAGAGAGACTGACTGAGAGAGAGAGACTGACTGAGAGAGAGAGAGAGACTGGCTGAGAGAGAGAGACTGACAGAGAGACTGACTTACAGACTGAGAGAGACGGACTTTCAGAGAGACTGACTGAGAGAGACTGACTGACTGAGAGAGAGAGACTGAGAGAGAGAGACTGACTGAGAGAGAGAGACTGACTGAGAGAGAGAGACTGACTGAAAGAGACTGACTTACAGACTGAGAGAGACTGACTTTCAGAGAGACTGACTGACTGCCTGAGAGAGACTGACTGACTGACTGAGAGAGAGAGACTGACTGAGAGAGAGAGAGACAGACTGACTGAGAGAGACTGACTGACTGAGAGAGAGAGACTGACTGAGAGAGAGAGAAACTGACTGAGAGAGAGAGACTGACAGAGAGACTGACTTACAGACTGAGAGAGACTGACTTTCAGAGAGACTGACTGAGAGAGACTAACTGAGAGAGACTGACTGACTGACAGAGAGACTGACTGACTGACAGAGAGAGACTGACTGACTGACAGAGAGAGTCTGACTGACTGACAGAGACTGACTGACTGACTGACTGAGAGAGACTGACTGACTGAGAGAGACTGACTGACTGAGACTGACTGACTGAGAGGTGACTGACTGACTGAGAGAGACTGATTGACTGAGAGAGACTGATTGACTGACTGAGAGAGACTGATTGACTGAGAGAGACTGATTGACTGACTGAGAGAGACTGACTGAGAGACTGACTGAGAGAGACTAACTAAGAGAGACTGACTGACAGAGAGAGACTGACTGACAGAGAGAGACTGATTGACAGAGAGACTGATTGACTGACTAAGAGAGACTGACTGACTGAGAGAGACTGACTAAGAGATACTCACTGACTGAGAGAGACTGATTGACTGAGAGAGACTGACTGACTGAGAGAGACTGATTGACTGACTGAGAGAGACTGACTGAGAGAGACTGACTAAGAGAGACTGACTTACAGAGAGAGAGACTGACTTTCAGAGAGACTGACTGACTGACTGACTGACTGAGAGAGACTGACTGACTGACTGGGAGAGACTGACTGACTGAGAGAGACTGACTGACCGAGAGAGACTGACTGACGGAGAGAGAGAGCAAGAGAGAGAGAGACTGTGATGGAATTGGGGCCAAAGTGTCTATGAAGCTATGCAATTCAAGGTAGTGCAGAGGGTTAAAATGCCTGCAGCTAAGAACGTGTACCATGCAGATAACGAAATGCATATAATGTAAATAGGTCAGTGGGTTACTGCTTCTGTAAAATAGCTCCTTTTGTTATTAGTCGTTTATAAGTCAAAATCCTAATATAGAACATTGAGCTATTAACTGTCATCAAAGAGCTGCATGCAAACTGCAAGGTATATGTTAGAGCTATGTGTTTTTTTGCCCAGTCTTTCATCATCCTAATCTTGTGAAAAGGGTTCATTTGGGTAGAAAACAATTCTTATTGTTAAAGAGAACCCCTAACAATGGTGTTACGTTTTAAGTTCTGAATGTGCTTTTCCAGAATAAGGACTCAAACTATATTGCCTACCAGTATTGATGACATGTCACTCCTACACTACACCTTTTAGTCCTGTCTGATGTAACATTTCCTATACACTGATTTACATTCGCATGATTGATTGTCTCTGTGCAATGTGTGTGTGATGTAAAGTGCTCTGACACCTTACACTGGTATGAGTGGTGCTATAAAACTAAATTAATCTGAGAGACAGTGGTTATGGAGACTTGAGAGGCACTGTTAAAGGGTGCTAGTGAGGGAATCCGTGGCAAAGGTGGTCATGGGGGGGGGGCGCCAACAGACATTGTCGCACAGGGCGCCACCAGCGCTAAAGCCGGCCCTGTACACACACACACACCCTCAATCACTTTGAGGTGTGAGTGAGTTCAAACACAGTGAGGTAAGCGAGGGGAGTAGGTGCATTCAGTCCGTCAAGTGGCACACGCAATGACAAACACACTTCCCAAACTCACTCTCTGAAACATTCATTTATGGACATTTCATACTTACTTACTCACAGCCGTCAGCCACTCATAGATACTCACACACAATCCCTCGTAAGTGATTGGATAAGTGAGTTAGTGAGTGAGTGAATCAGTGAGAGAGATAGATGTGTGAGCAATGAGAACAGTTATACTTAGTAGGTGATGTGAATAGAGAGGTGAGTGAGGTGAGTAAACTAACGTGAAAGTGACATTAATCATTGAGAGTGCTGGCAACTACAAATTCAGCACAGCAGGGCACAAATGCAAGTTTTCTACCCAGCTCTGTGGCCCAATGTTATATGATTCATGCATCATGTGCAAAACCAGCCCTTGTACTGGCAACATGCATCTTGAATCAAACGCTAGGTGAGCACTTGTCAGGCCACTCTATAAGCACAATATGAGTGCTGATCTCCAACTAATATATTATGCAATAAAGGGCTGCAGCTGCCATTAGAGGAAAATGGCGGATTTTAGCATGGGGCAACTGCGGCATGTTTTAAAGTATTTATGAGTAGCTCAATACTCATTCAATATGGAAAATCACTCTGAGAGAGGATGACGTTGGTGTTTTAAAGTGCGATATGTGTTAGGTAAATGAACAAGGGAGTAGATAAGTTAGTGTGTGATCAGGTGAGCGGACGAGTGAAGGATTGGATGGATTCGTGAATGAATGAAGTTAATAAGGCCTCCCTTGGGTGCAGTGTAAATTAGTATTGTGTAAACTGTCAATTTTACTAAATGGATTTATGGATGTTGGTTTTGATCATAATGTGCCATCTGCCATCACACACACGCAAATCTGTCTATGTATACCTAATTAAATGATATAAAGGACTCGGACACCTTAGTTTGTGCATTATAAAACCGGTAATATATCAATAATTAAATACTGGAGCTCGTTTGTCATATTCCATCGTCCCTATAGAACTAGTTTCAATGATGTCCCAATACGCTTACATTACCAGTTTCTATATTGCCACAGTATGCTCACAATACCAGTTTCTCTAACGGACTTCTTCTGAAACACTAGCCCTCTTTTTTTTAGTCTACCTAGGGACCCCTTATACTACTCTGAGCAGGAGGTGGGATTCTCGACTCAAACTAATTTACTCATCTAAACCCAGTATCATCTGGGCTTCCTATCATTATCGCCATTCAAGTCATACTCTTACGAATAGCAAATGTATACTTCCCATCAGTGTTGGAAATGGAAAAAAATTCTCCATGACTTAAATAATGGGTGCGTGATGTATGGTGGCAGACAGGGAGCGGAGTCATGAGAGAGAGCTTCATGAGCAGCTGAATCAAAGTCGATGGTCTGTCAGTACAGATGCATTAATTGTACTCTGCCCGTAAATAAATTGATGAAGAAACTTTGAGTGTGAATCACACAATAGGTAGAGGCATTATGTCTACTGCAGAGCATTGCATGCATCATACAGATATGTAACAGTTGTTAGACCTTTCATCCTTGGTGTGTTCTTCCCCCAAAAGTTTTGCCTCCACCTCTTGTGTTTCTGAATTTTGTTTTGTTTGCATTAGGACTGTGCGCTTTACCACTGCAAAAAAGTGCTAATGTGCTTGTGCTCTTGCCCTAAATCACGGTACAATTGGCTTATAACTGGTTAGCATATTTAATGTACTTATAAGTCCGTAGTACATGGTACTGCATGTACCCAGAGCCTGTATATTAAATGGTGCTATTGGGCCTGCAGCACTTATTCTGCCACCCTCTCCATACTTAAGTAGACGTGTTAAACATATCGCAGGCCTGCCATTGTAGCCTGTAGCGCAGTTTAAACTGCCAATTCGACCTGGCAAAATAAACCTTAAAACTTTTTAAAACGTATAAGTCACCTTTAAGGTAGACCCTAAACAGCCCATGGGGCAGGGTGCATTCCATTTAAAAAGTAGGAATATGTTTTAAAGCTTTAGATTTCCTGGTAGTGAAAAAATCCTAAATTTGTTTTCCACTTAAGCCAGATATACTGTACCACGCCTTCCGCAGCACACCTAGAAAGAGGAAAATGTCTCAGAGGATTGTTTTTGTGCAGGAAGGTGCCCCTTCAGTGAAATTTCAGTTGTATTCTCAGTTTGATCTCTAGGACCCGCTGCCAGCCCAGGACGCCCTTGGGCCAAGAGAATTGTGACTGTCTCTCACGTAGGGCATTTGCAGTCAGGTAATGATTGAGAGGTAAAAATGGAACTCTCGGCCCCTTCATACTTCACACACATTGAATTTGTGGGTTCCATTGGAGGTGTCCTTGTGCTGCTACTCTTCACCAGTATATAGGTGGAAGGATTTACTGGGGCCAGACCAAATTCAGCTTAGAAATAGCTGCAGCAACCAGAATCAGGATTGATCCAACTCGTTTCCAGCACTGTTTCTTGTCTCATGCACTCCACTTGTCCTCCTGACATGAGTAGGGCATAGTGGTTGTTGCAAAATCCCAGACTCACATCCTCCTAACAATATTGGCTAAAATGCAACCCTGTGAATCAGAGGCCTGCTAATATGCCTCAGCTGAGTACTATCGATTACAGATTTACTGCCCGAGAGCACTTCAGGTCTCATCACTTGCCGCCTTTGGAAACAAACATGATCCTATTTTCCTTCTGGAAATGGTAAGAAGAATTGGCATTTTTGTTGGGTATAAAACATTACGACTCAAGTGGTATTGTTCAGGTACTCTTTATTTGTCTTTTTATAGAATAAGGTTGAATATTTCTGATGAAAAATTAGTTGCCACTTTGACATTGTTTGCGTATTATGCAATTGTACTCTTTATATCCACATCTATGTTATCCCCTCATGTGTTTTGTTTTCTTCTCATTCATATTAGTTCGGTGCCACCGAAGTCGCAGATTTCATCAGTTCCTTTGGGGTTAGCAAATTCTAAATGATTTCATTTGCAGGCACTTTGTTTTTAGTTTCTTTTATTTCTTTTGAAAGAAAGCTACTAAGTTGAATCCTGTGATCTTACCCTGACTAAGCAATAGTTGATTATATTTCAGAAGGATTTGTGTCTCATTTCTCATGAATACCTGGCTTAAGCTAGGCACAACTTTTATAGCACTCACACCAAAACACAGTAAAATCAAAGAATATCAATAGTTTACTGCATATGTTGTCTGGCTAAAAAGCATAATATATTTGATGGTAATCTCAAGTGTAGGCACAGTACTTAAAAATAAAGGAGAGGGTTACCTAGTATGTGCCTAACCTGTCACAGCTGTAGAAGGTTTTGTTTAAACTAAAAATATCAAATGTTCCCATTCAAATCATTATAGGAGGACTTCCTAAAAATGTATGAATTTTAGCATGTGTTCTTTATGTTAATATTTAGTAGGTTGCTACAGTTTGGCTGATGAAGGACATCAGCAAAAGTTGCTGAATGCCCCTTCTGCCTATTTAGAATTCCATACATGTCAATATGTGTTGAAAAATGGCCTTCTCTGAAGGTTCACCCCCAAACATTTCGCCTTTTATCTCCTGTGTTTGCTGATTCTTTTTGTTGGCCTTAGGACTCTGAGCACTCTACCACTGCTAACCAATGCTAACATGTATGTGCTTCTGCCCTAAACATGGTGACATTGGTGTACACCTGATTGGCATATCTGATCTACTAGTAAGTCCCTTATAAAGTGGTATCACATATACCCAGGGCCTGTAAGTCAAATGCTACTAGTGGGCCTGCAGCACTGATTGTGCCACCCACATAAGTAGCCTTTCAAACCTGTCTCAGGGCTGCCACTGCAGGGCCTGTGTGTGCAGTTTACTGCCACTTCGACTTGGCATTTAAAACTAATTGACAAGCGTTAAACCTCCCTTTTCTTACATATAAGTCACCCCTAACATAGGCCCTAAGTAACACTAAGGGCTGGATGCTATGTAAGTAAAAGGTAGGACATGTACCTTTATGTTTTGCATGTCCTGGTAGTGACAACCAGCCTATTTCGTTTTTCACTACTGTGAGGCATACTCCTCTGATAGGCTAGCACTTGGAATTCCTTAATACACATTTAAGCTGTAATTCCTGATCATAGATGAGTACCTTTTTCATGTTTCATACGTTTGGAATGGTAATGATAAATCCTCCTTACTAGTGAAGTTGGATTTAATATTACTGTTTTAGAAATGCCACTTTTAGAAAGCGAACACAAGGAGATGATGGACGGAATGCTGAAACTTTTCAGACACTCGCCCCCAGTCACATATCTGGGTTTAATCCATCATCGTTCTTTAGCTCACTTCGCCACCCCAATTCAGACCAAGCCATATGCAAATCAGTCATGACCCTGTTCCTCATGGGAACAGTCCAGCCCAAAACTTTTAAATCAGCGTGACTCACCTGTTTGGCTTCGGTGCTCTGGTCTCAGCCCTGTTCCGTCGCGGCTAGTGCCGTTTGTGAGGAGGGCGTTTGAGACCGGATACACTCATTTCGATCACTTCCGGCATCCACAGGCACTTCTGGGTGGAGCGTAGAATAGTCTCCCTCCGCAACCACCTATTTAGTCAGATGCCTGAGCGGACGCACCGCTGGTGCGCCAAAGGCGCGCCTAAGGCAAGCCCGTCTGCGCCCGTCCGCGCCTGGACTGCACCCAACGCCACAACCCCTGCCTGTTTCATTCCAGGAGGGGAGTATACTTTTAAATACTACAGGGATGAATTGCTGAACCTAAATATTGTAGACACAAATTCTAATTGCTCCCTATTAGATCTGCAGAGTGAGCCCAAGCAATGCACCTAGTGTAATCTATACCTGAGTTTTGCCAAGATCAGAGCTAGCTCTGCTGTAACCCCGCATAGACATTCTCAACCAGGAGCTACGAAGGTGTTCCAGGCTATGCTCACTAATGTACAGTCCCTAATAAAACCCATAATAGAATTCGCAGAGATGGTGGCACATATAAGCTGGACTTGGCATTTGTCACCGAAACCTGGGCGGACGAAACTTCCGACCCAGATTTGGGCTTAGCTATTCCAGCAGGCTATTCGACTCTTAGAGCAGATCGTTTATACAAGTAGGGTGAGGGGCTAGCAATTATCTTCAGAGACAATTTGTCAGTTTCTGGGTCTGCAGAGGGAAGCACCCCAGACTGCGAAGCTCTATCGTTCCGGATTAAGTTAAGCAAAAACTATACTCTTAAGGGCCTTCTGTTATACAGGCCCCCAGGCTCAAGAACGACCTTTGTGAATTCCATTAGTCCTTTCATTGAATCTAGTATTGACGCCACTGATTTCTCAGTCTTGGGGGACTTCAATTATCATTTAGAAAAACTGTAGGACCCCAACACAGCTTCGCTAATCGATACCATGGCTAGTTTTTCATCGAGACAGATAGTCGAGCATTCTACACACGACGCAGGACATACCTTAGATGGCATATTCACTTCAAATCCATCTATGAAGGTCTCAAAAGTGCTGCCCATCCTTTGTTCAGACCATAAAGCCACAATGTTTTCAGTGAGTACTGATCAGCACTCTTCGAGACCTCATAACCCTCGCATTGTAACTATAGGTCATGACTGGAGGAACATCGACCCCCTTACCTTACAATTGTCCCTATCTAGCTCATAGCTCGACCTTACTACAGACGCCAATATGGCAGCTCATAGGCTCACCACCTGGATTAAAGCTGCAGTTGACCCTTTAGCCCCTGTAAAGACCTTTCCCACTAGGCGGAAAAATCCCTCAGAACCCCGGTTCTCAGACAAACTAAGAGCCCAAAAACAAATCTGTAGAAGGAAGGAGAGGAAGTGGAGAGCCAACTGCGACCCAAAAGAAAAAACAAAATACGCACAATCACTGTCTGATTATAAGAAATTGTTAATGGAAGAGAAAAGCAAATACTTCCCAGCAAAATTTTTGCAGGCTAAGAATTCTAGTAAAAAGCTTTTCTCAACAGTTAAAAGCCTAGCCAAACTACCAGAGCCCCCCAGGATGGAGAGCAGCGCTGAATTTTTCAACTCACCTGCACAGTTTTTTAAGGACAAAGTGGAGACAGTGTATAAATGCTTTAGGGACTGCGACAAAACCATTCTTGGAAAACCTCCAGCAGTCACATCTCCCTCCTCATCAAATCTGTTTGTTTCCTTTTCCCTTCCCCCCGCAGAACAGATTACTCAGGTGGTAAGGACTTCCAAATCGAGAGCTCCATCTGATCCATGCCCTCCCAAAATACTGCACCTTGTTCCTGAAATCATCAGTGAACAACTGGGGGTTGTTTTCAAAGAGATCATCTGCTCAGGTATTTTCCCTGATGTTTGGAAAATAATCTTGATTCTCCCACTCTTGAAAAAACCCAATCTCGGTCCAGCCATTCCCAGCAACTATAGACCTATTTCTAGACTACCCTTCCCGGCAAAGGTGCTGGAGAAATACTAAATTCACAACTTATGGCTTTCATCTCCTCCATGGAACTTTTAGATCCATCACAATATGGTTTCCAGGAGGGGCATAGCACTGAGACAGCTCGGGTCATGGCTGCTGAAGAGTTAAGAGCAATCCTGAATGCGGGTGGGAAGGCCGCCCTGATTCTGCTAGATCTATTGGCGGCCTTTGACACAGTGAACGATGAAATACTGGCCAACAGGTTATCAGAGTTACGAATCAGAGGCACCGCCTTTAAGTTGTTGACATCATTTCTTTCTGATAGGGTTCAATCAGTAGAGTCCAGAGCTTTCTCATCCAAACAATTCACACTCCCTTGTGCCACAGGGCTCATCCTTAAGCCCTACAATGTTCAATCTCTATGTTACTCCTCTGCCTAAAATTATCAGGCAGTTTGACTTCTCAGTGGTCTTTTACGCTGATGACACGCAGCTAGTGGTGTCAGTTTCCAGTAACATGGAAGAGACAGCAGATCGATTTAATAGCTGCATGACCCAGGTCAACCAGTGGATGAGTTCCAACTGCCTAAAATTGAATGGTGGAAAGACAGAGGTTCTCCTGTTGGGTACAGATACTAATCAAATCAAATCAAATAAACTTTATTCGATTTTTAGTAGAAAAAAATCATAAAAGTTACACAATAATGAATATACAATCTACTGTTTAAAAAGGCTAATACCTTGCATATATACATCTTAAAATATCACTAAAATCTTAAAATCACATCCTCAATTACTCGATGCCCCATGTGTTCTAAAAATCAAACAGTCTCATGTTATGTTTCCCATGTAATACTTTTCCTTTTTTTCAAAATGGCCTTCAAGAGACCAGACATGGCTCCCACACAGTAAACATTATCCAATCTTTGTAAATAGAGGAAGGCAGGTCGACATTGTCTCCATCCCCCGCCCTTCAACATTGGCAAAATCCATCTAGATCTTTCTACTTTATAAAATTTACAAAATAAAATCACATGTATAGTCGTTTGGGGAGACATTTCATCACAGGGGCACCTACAAAGCTTGCTGTTCCAATCATTTTGTATAGGGAAGCTAACTAAACGGTGGAAGTTGTCGAATCTTAATCTAGTGAGGACAAACCTATCATAACTTCCTAAGCACCATTCCAAATAAGGTTGAATGGTGGGACATACAAGAGTTATCTGATGTTTAATAACTGTATTTTTATACATTTCTGAGGCTGCCCTTAGAGATTCCAGATGATCCTGACAAAGAACTTTGAACTCCTTCCTAGAAATTGTAGTCAGTGTAACAGGGTTTCTATAAAAATCAGGTTTTCCCATGTCTATTAAAAAGCTTCTAATGTACCTTAGCCATAAAATCTTGTTTGCGTAGGTTAAACTCATAGCATCACTTATAATCTCTCTATTTAACTGTGTGTGATATGACGTCCATACTCTGTGCCATAACAACAATGGCTGCATCTTTATCAGATCTGAAATGTATGGAATCCCCAATTCACTATGGCAATTATAAACCGATGTACTCTGTGGGATTGCTAATATAAATCGTAAAAACTTATTTTCCTCTGTTTGTAATGTAGCCACATCCTGATAGCCCCAGACACCAGCCCCATACATTGCTACACTCATACATTTTGCTTTGTAAATTTTAAGGAGGATCCCCGGGGTCTTTTACCCATTTTAATAGAAAAATTCATCAGTGCCCCAATTGACCTTTTAAAAGAAGAGTTCTACTTTTGACCGCTGGACTCCATGATCCAGCATGATCCAGTAGTACACCCAGATAGGAAAATGTGTTGGTTGCATCTATCCTAGCTTTTCCCACAGGGAGACTTTTGCAACTTTTTCTCCCTTTCCCACATGTCATCACAAAGGTCTTCTTAATGTTGAGTTTTAGGCCCCGGCTATCCATAAAACCAATGTATGCATTAAGAGCACTCTGAAGACCCAACTGAGTTCTGGCCATAAGCAGTGCGTCGTCCGCATAAAGAAGTGATACTATGGGCTTGCTGTTATAGTAAGGTGGATCTTTTGTCCTGACCGTTAACTCATCTTCCAATGCGTTAGTATATAATGAGAAGAGGAACGGAGCCAGGACGCACCCCTGCCTCACGCCCTTTTCTACCGGAAATGACGCAGTGCATTCGCCCCCAATTCCATGTCTCACTTTTGCTGAGGCCCCCTTATATAATTGCCTCAAAAACTGAACTAAAATAGGGTCTACCTTTAATTCCAGCAAAATGTCCCAGAGTCTATCGTGGTTTACGCAATCAAAAGCGGACGTAAGGTCCACAAATGCTACGTACATTTTCCTTCTTTAGCTTGGGTGTATTTCCCTGATATCATTATAAAATTCAATACCTGCTCAATGGTCCCCAGCCCCTGTCTAAAACCATACTGCACTTTACTTAAGATGTTATTGTCCTCCGCCCAAATTTGTAGTCTATTCAGGACTATTCTGCCTACTACCTTAACCAGGGAGTCCAAAAGGGATATCGGGCGGTAACAAGCAGGGTTATCGCGTTCTCCTTTTTTAAAAATTGGGATGATCACAGATTCAGACCACGTCTTGATGAAGCCCTTCTCGCAGCATGCATTCAAAACCTGTGTCAGCAAAGGGGACCATAGTGCTGGAGAGTGTTTAAATAAATCCATGGGCACTCCGTCAGGCCCAGGTGCCTTTCCACCTTTACTTTCATTAATAGCTGCCGTGACTTCATCTAGTGTTATATTTATCCCAATGGTCACAAATCTATCCAGCCCATCTTGTAACTGTAAATCATAATCAGTTATGTAATTATCTGCCCCCTGGTGCTATACACCCTCGAAAAGAATTTGATCCAAGACTCCTCGTCTATTGCAACTTCGATCCTGGGTCCCTCATTATTTACAAAAAATGGAGCATTTACTGCCCGCCAGAACATAGTACTGTCCCTTTTCTTTGAAGCCTCATAAAGCGAGTCCCATGCCTCTTCTTTTATTTCTTTTTTCCTATTTTTCCTAGCCAGATTATAATTCTTTCTACATGCACTAATTTCCTCCTTATTTCTCACATCTTTGTGGAGGGCGCGCTTCAGCATGTTATATGCTTTCGTACATTTTGTATCGAACCACCCATTAGTCCTTATTTGGGATGTCATCTTTTTTGCTCCTAGAGAGTTTTGGATCTCCAGAGTAATAGAGGAATAAGCCCTCAAAATATCACTATAGTCTGCACTCTCTTGTAAACATACCGCTAAATGTTCATTAGCATTAATTACAATTTGTTTCATCAATTCTTCAACTTTGATTTTTTTCCCCCATTGTAAAGAATAGCCATTTTGACGTGCTAGGGTAATATTTTGTGACAGTGCCAGATAACTACAATTTGGTTGTTCAACTTTATATGGAATAATTACACGGATGCTCAGAGGCAGATGATCGCTAAGGGTAATGGAGTGAATATTAAATTTATCGAACCAGGTTGCGTATCTATTGGGAATGATTATAAAATCTATTAGCGAGGCAAAACCTCTGCCAATAAAAGTTGGAGCAAAATCGACGCGTGGAATGCTCAGATAGTTTGCAAAGCCCAAATCATGTCCTGCCATAAAATCATTAAATGTATCTCCCCTTACATTATGTATAAAATGTGGGAAATACATATCTTCTTCATCATGTAGCCCACACTGCCCTTTTTCCGAGTTACCACATATACCAGTATTAAAATCCCCTCCACATATAAAAATCATATCAACATCATCTGGTACCCTTAATTTGTACATTTCCTCGCTAAGCGAGTTTATAACCCTACCCAGTTCGTCCTGTTCGATGTTATTATAAAAATTCACTAAACATAATACTACCGGAGAATTCAAATAAATGCCCAACAATTGATAATAACTCGTTGAACTAAGCTTTTCTATTTTCCTAACCGTTATCAGGTTTGAAATATAAACACTCAGACCTCCTTTGTGTCTTCCATGCATAGATCTAACAGCCGGTATATGGAACGTCTTATACCCATCTAAATTAATCTGTTTCAATAACCAGGTCTCCTGAAAACATAAGATGTCAAAACTATGTATAAAATCTAACCAAATAGAATTATTAATTTTTGATTGTAGACCGGCAATATTCCAGAAGAGTACCCTTATTCCATCAGAAACACAAACAGTTGGACTATCATGAGTTGTACTTCCCTTGGTGTTTTCATTTATCTCACCATCATTATTAGCATTTATAGAGCCTCCCACACTAGCTTCCACCTCTACTACCTTATTTGCCTCATCACTATAATCCTTTATCCTACTAGGGACAGGATTGCACTCCCCCTTATCACGCTCTCGTATCATCTCATTTATTTCTATGGATGCAGTTTGTTCAGCATAATTATACTCGTCCCCAATAACCTGAAGTCAATCATTCTCATCCAGAGATTGGAGTGGCAAAAATCTATTAGAAACCTCTATACTATGTACCTGCTTTCTCCAGGACTGTGCATGGAGATGCCTGTCCCGAATTTGATTTGTAGGGCCGGGTTGGTAGAAGAAGCTCAAGGGATATACCCTAATTCCTACTTCCAAATTATCATTATTGTTACCCAGCCTATGGAAAATTTCCCGAACCAAAGTAGGACTTCCTAATGAAAGTACTATACAATCCCCTTGCGTATTTTTTCCAATTGTTCCTACCCAACCGACCCTTCTAACCATCTTAAATGCCGAAAACATATCTTGGACTAGACCCGTTCTTATTCCCAAGAAGTGTATGGTCCTATTTCTCAGTATTTCCCAGGTTTCCTTTTCTCCTTCAAGTAACAGGGGAACATTTATCAGAACCACTGAGTAAGGTTGCGCCGCAGGAGGCAAATTTAAGATTTGCCTTTTCTCCAATTGCTCTGGTAATGTTATCTTCTCTTTCCCTGTGTTTAAACCTGATTCCCTCTGTTGACTGTAATCCTGACGTGTATCCATCCTATCAATAATCCTAACTGGCTGTTCATTGTTATTATCTTTAGTGTTCAGTTGGCGTAAGTTAGGGATGTCACTCCTTCTCTCTGGATCTTTTATATTATCCTTGAGGTCCACTATAGGAAGCCTATCTCGATTTTTAACCAATAATGCCAAGTCCAACTCTATTTTGGCTAGTCTTAATTCTACAGCTTCAAACGATTGTTTAATAAAATTACTTAGATCAACTAATTCATTCCCTGTATTGGTTACAGCCACGTTAAAATTCCCTTTCCCCTCCTTTTTTTAATTTTCCTATCCAAACCTTTATTTTTGGACTGTATCAAGTTACTATTCCCCTGTTTGTTCTCCTGTTTGTTCTCTGCTACCAGCATCTGCAGGTCTTGCCCAGTTGGAACATTCTGTATCAAAACCTTTGGGCTACTCGGCCCTTTTTTAATTTCGGGATGCGACATTTTTTAGATGGTGGCGAACGCTCAGCATCCAGATCACTGATGATATTCTCTTCACCACTAGTCTGGATGCAACCGTTAGTAAGCTCCCTATTATGACTTCCCAAAGGCCCCTTCTCCCCAGCCTCTTCAAACTCCGTCTGTTGTGGGTTAATGGTTTTACTCGTAATATCCACTTCCTGAGAGTTCCCTTTAATGGACTCCTCAACCGTGGATATTTGTTTATCTAGTGCTCCAACCGCCCCTTAAGATATTTCAGAATAGTTTTATTCACATCTGCTGATTTACTGCCAGGTTGTACTAGGCTCACACTTTGAATTTTCCTCTTCCCCATTTTGCTATCTCTTGAGGTTAAGCTAATGATATGTACTTCCCACTACACAGCACACCGAGTTTACTTATTATTTAAAACTGAACAATCAGGGGGAAAGGTCTTACAAAATCTAACGGTTAAGCATTCACTAAATGATACAGTCTTAATGAGCGCCCATACAAAGCAATTCAAGCCAAGAGACCTGGCCCAGCCCAGCCTCCTCCGGACTCTGACGGGCTAAGACGGGCCCATCTTGGCCCGGTCTTCGCCCGTGCCGAGCCCGCGCGCGTCCCGCGTTGCGTTGCCGGCTCTGTGCCTTGTAGCGTCCTCCAGGGAGCGGGGCTAAAGTGCGCTAGTGCAGGTTAGGGGCCAGGGACAGCGCAAAAGCACCAGGAGTAGTCCGTTGCAGAGCGGATCCCGCCGTCGCGGTGCCGGCTCTGTGCCTTGTAGCGTCCTCCAGGGAGCGGGGCTAAAGTGCGCTAGTGCAGGTTAGGGGCCAGGGACAGCGCAAAAGCACCAGGAGTAGTCCGTTGCAGAGCGGATCCCGCCGTCGCGGTGCCGGCTCTGTGCCTTGTAGCGTCCTCCAGGGAGCGGGGCTAAAGTGCGCTAGTGCAGGTTAGGGCCCAGGGACAGCGCAAAAGCACCAGGAGTAGTCCGTTGCAGAGCGGATCCAATCACTGTTCATGTTTCAGGAGGTAAAAATGGTATTCCATAGATCAGCCATATTTTATTTGCAGTCTGTAGCTTGTCCCTGTGGGACACAGTCCTGTCTTGATTCACGGTATCTAACACACCATAATGGTACAGATACTAAGCCTGGGCGGAGTTTGCATAGCAGCGCTATGCGAAACTCCGCAAAGCGGTAAAAAAACTCTGCAACGCTACGCGAATTTCCACGAGCATGCAGAGTTGCTTGTTCCGCATGCTCGCTTGCTAGACATTACTGGCGTTTGGCAACACGGATTGCGTGTTCGGGGGGAAATATCGCGCGATCTTCACCACGCGGTCGCCAATGGGCGCGGCCATCTTGTTTTTCTACTCTTTGTATGGTTCTCGGGCCTGTTTTTGAATCCTCTCAAATCTTTTCAATCCTTTGTTTCTAAAACTTTTTTTCTGATCTTTTTTATTTATTATCTATCCCTCTCTCTTCCTAAGTGTATATTTTGCGTTTTATTTCTACTTTTACTGCGTTTTTTGTTCTGTTTTTCTATTACTTGCTTTTTATTTTTTTTACTTCCCTACTTCTTCTCCTGACTTTATTTTTTACTTCTACATTTTCTTTTTCGCCCCAAGCCCCCCAGTACCATGGCTAAGGGTAGTGCGACCAGAAGCCACCTTCTGAAGACGGTGCCCGGAAGGGGTACAGGGCCGGGCCTTGTTCTCAGAGGTGGAGGTGGCTGCCCTAGTTTTTTTTCGTGCAGTGCCACCTCCCCTTAACCTTGGCAACAGGCGGCAGGCGTGGTTCCGGCTATTGGATCCAGGAGCTTCACCGCCGGTGGTCGAGGATGCGCAGGGCAGTGTTTCGCTGCTCTGAGGTCCGGCACACCCACAACCAGCTGACTCACCGGTGGTCCGACATCCTGTACCGGGAGCAGGACCTGCTGGACCTGCTAGGTGTTGAGGTCGTGGGGCTTGGTGAGTAGCTAGTTATATTACTATTGTGTGTTCTGTTCTGTGTTATTGCGAATATATTTTTTTTCCCAAATAGCAAGTATGCTGCTGCTGCTTACATGAAGGTAAGTTACGTTTAAAAATCTCATATTAGGTGATTGTTATTCTTCTAGGCAGTTACTCGGTGCTACTAATCTTACTTGTTTGCAACTTTGCGCTCGCTTGGGCTGTTTATGTAAGCAAGATTAGAGAATTTAAGTTAGATAATGCTAGACAGACTCCTTTCCTTTGTCCTGTCACTAAGATAGTGGTGGTAGGTAGTTATTAAAGTTAGTTACTTAGTATTAGTTGCTAATTTTTTAGCGGTCGGCATGACGCGTCCTCCGTCACGTGCTGCTGACTCCAGTCCTTAATAGAACCTTTTGTAGTTTGTTAGTGAGTGAATAATATAGCAACTCAGCATATCAGCAACCAACCAACAATTTGCTTGTATGCAATATGCATGCGTCCATCTATGCATTTTTGAGGACTAAAATAAAAGGAAATGCAGACTTAGTGAACAATTGCCCCGTCAAAGCGGGTTGATTCATTGATGATTGCGAATGAGATCGGAACTTAGAAGAAGCAAATATAATTTTGGGCAATTCATTCCAATGTCTTTGGATTAGGCGGGCTAGGTGGTACTTAGGTTTAGGATTCTGGAATCGGAATGGACCACTGGGTTAATAAATAACGAGATAGGACGGTCCGCGATCGCGATACTACTAGTCGATCAGATTAGATAGGTACATTTTATTGCAATTGTCTTTTCCTGTCAAAAATTTTTTGGGGGAGTATTTTTAAAAATATTTATTATTTGTTTCACATCAATCAATTTTTGTCACTTTATTATGTCTTACATGATCAGCATCCAGGGGCAAGAAGACGACAGTGTCTGCTGAGGCGGGAGCTGGAGAAGCCTCCCAGGGCCAGGATCGCTCCACTACAGATGGCTCTGCTGCTGGCCCCAGAAAGTCCTCCTGCTGTTAATATTATATTACCCTAACTTTTACTGCACCTTACTTTTTCAAACTATTATTTCTGTTTCCTAATTCTATTTTTTTACCAAATCTTCTTCGATCTATCTGTTTTTAAATTCTTGTTATCCATGCATTACCTACCTACTTAGTTATTATATTTCTAGTGTCTGTTTTTTTTTTACATCAATCTAACTGCCTCTGACTCTGTACTACAATTAGTCTGTCTGTAGCTTGCTTTATAATGTATTCTGTTTTTTCAGTCAGCTTTCCCTCTCCCTTATATTTTGTGGACTACCTAGTGGTGGTACTACTGTAAGACTCAGAGAACAGATTGGCCCTTTACTACTACTAGTACTAGTACTCTGCTGTGCAGAGTGCATGCCCAACTAAGGTATTCTACGCATGTTTTTGTATGTTGAGATTAGAAGTCTTTCTTTTACTTTTTTTCTCATGCTCAATCAGTAAATAAAATGATGGTCACGTTGAACACCCCAAAGTGGTGTATTTTTACTTTTTCTCGACTAGGCCTAGTACTATTATTATTAGCAATAGCAGTTGATTGTGAACAACTGATTACCGTGCACCATGGCTGGAAGGAAGTATGAGGAGGAGGAGGGCACAATTATATTTTCCAACCAAGAGAGAGGACTCGAGAAACCTCATGTCCGATTCTCTGCCCAATTGGCCACTCTTTTTCTTTTTAAAAAGTTTTAAAACTCAGATTCACCAATAGCTCTAGCCACTGAGTGCAGTCCTTTGGGTTGTCCTCTTCTTGAGAGGCTTTTCGAAAATTGCCACCAACAAAATGCACAACCAAATATTTTACTATTTTTAATAGGATAGGACAAACTACTATCTACTCTACTCTAGTACCCGATTTGTACTAGTGATGTGTGTGGTGTACGTATGTATTGTATTTTCAATCTTGCTAGTGAAAAAAAATAAACAGGGGAGGCGTATATGGCATCTAAAATATGTGTAATGTATTTTCTAGGGAGTTGAGTAACTAATGGCCTCTTCTATCTGACTTCAACTCAGCTGGGAACGTTTTATGAAGAAGACTAAGAGTCAGACGACCTTGATGGATGGGTTGAACGAAAAGGGAAAAAAGGATGGAAGGAGGAAGGATGGGTAACATGTAATATATGACTGGCAGAGAAGGATGCGTGGGTGAGGGAAGGGGGCCCGGGATGCATAGGTGGCTGATAGGAATCGGATGCATGGGTGGTTGAAGGATGGGTGAAAGGTGAAAGAAAGGATGCCTGCCTGGGTGGGTGAAACTCTATGGGTGATAGGAATCCTCCAGGGGGTTTGATGGGTCAAACTCAAAGGCAAGCAAGGACGCATGGGTGGTGGTTTAAAAAACAATTACAAATGTATGTTGTTGGTGAAAGGTTTGTTGAGAGATTAAGAAGAATGATAGCCATGTTTACTTTGAATGGATGGATGCCTGGATGGTATTCAATCATAGCATAGGTGGAGACTGTCACTGGATGGAGAGAATGTAAAAGAAAAATAAACCGTGCCAGAGTAGTAAAGCCAAGGGTGAAGATAAGAATAAGATTAGAATAAAAAATATATAATGCTAGAAGAGCAATGCAATGATAAATGGAAAAATCGCTGGGAAGAGAAACAAGGACTGTTTTTTTTCAAGGTTGTATTTCAGAATGCTCCCTTGACTCACAGTAGTTTGCAAGCACAACATATATATTGTGTATGTATGTACCAATACCCACCCATTATCAATCGCCTCCCTCCGACTTCAAGGCCCACTCCTACCTATGTCATTTCGACCGTGTCAGCCATGGGTGGCCTATCGGCTGCATGGTTACACAATCAATCTATAGTACCTCACGTCGTCCCATATATAATCATTCAGATCAGATATCATCTGCCTTGTTGTAGCAGTCAGGGTGAAAGTGAAATTGAGCAGTTGCCATTGATGTAACAGAGTATGGTCATAATAGAAAAATAAGATAATTGTGTAGTTGTAGACTGCAGCTGCCCCACCTGCAGACAGTAGTAAATAAGAATAACGTGAGTCTGCGACACGAGTATGTCTGCCTAGGGCGCAAGCTGACTGAGCTGGCATGCATACAAAGTTAATTTAGCTAAACAAGAGAGAGAGAAGAAGACTTGTCTACTTCATAGTGCCTAGCACCGCCTGAAACTCCCACAAATGTTAGAGGCAGAGGAAGTGGGAAGATACCACAAATGTTATGTACTGTGCTTGCTAGTGCTACTGTGTCACTATAATTTTATGTGTATAATTAATTTTGTGTTACTGTTTTGCTAAGAGTATTGGTTACTATTGTCTTTTTTCTTTCTTGATATAGCTACTCCTTCCCAACCGAAACAACCAAACAGGAAGGAGTTAGCAGCCATAGCCTGGCAACGGAAGCTGGAGGCCATCCGTATGGAATGTCGGCGGCTGGTGGTTCTGGCGGAGGAGGAGGAGGAGGAGGTGGCAGCAGCTGCAGCCTCCTCCAATGCCCCGGGTCCCAGCCAGGCCTGCCCAGTGCCGCCAGTGGTACGGCACAGTGGACTGGCAACCACCCGCCACACTTCTTCTCTGAACACTGGTGCCAACCCCTGTGCATGCAACTGCAAGGCATTTAAGCACTGCAGGCTCCTCCAGATGGCGCGCCTAGAGGAGTAGATAAACTCCCTGGAGAGTAACAAGATCAGGCGAGCCTGCTAATAGGACTCCGTCGCCTTGCCCCTTTTTTAATCTTTTTTTTTGGTGGGTGAGAATTGGGCGTTGGGGAAAAGTTGGGGTTTATGGACAATGGACATTGGACTCTTATGATGGACATTGGTTATAGTTTACATATGATGTAAATGTTTTGTGGGGGGGTTACTCTTTTACTTCACACGGTTTCCTTTGCTGCAGCAGGGCCGCAGCCATATTTTGATTGAAATAATCTGCTGATAGTGTAACACACCAACAGATAGATGCGGTACCCTCACTTGTGACTTGTCCTACTAGTACTGTCAGTCTCTCCTCCTAGTCTATGCAGTCTGCAACTAAAACCCCTATGGTCTCGGAAGAGTGTGGGTGTGTGAATTAATGAATTAATTTCCATATTATTAATTATGCCTCCCCTAAACTTCTTCTCTTACCTGTGATTGATGTTTATTTATACTTAGGCGAAGCGATGGCTTCATGGTGATGGTTTGGTTTCCCAAGGTGCCATGGTGGTGGTAGTAGTAGTAGTAGACACTGACAGTAGCATTTGCAAAAAAAGAAAATGAGACAGTCAGTAACCTGAGGGAGACTCGGGAACGAGTAGTAGAAGTACAGTACACAAGAAGATTGTCAAACAAGAAACTTGATGATGATAAGCAATACTAAAGTAAAATAAACCAGAATGCCTGGAGGGCTAGCCTAGTACAAGTTACAAACTGAAGTTGACTCTAGCTAAGGTGATAAAGCGGACAAGTGGCTTCATAACCTTTAGTGCTGTAACTAGGATGATTTATGACTGACAACCAATTATATTATTATGATGGATTATTTGTGTTCCCCCGGAAAAAAAATTGAATATCGAATACTGTGCATGGGTGAGCAATCTAATATTGCCAGTGTGGGCTAAAGTGAAATATATATACTCAGAGCAGAAGAAGATCTTTGCCCTGCATTGGGTTAGTGTTGCTTTCACCACATCCACCCCAACAAGTGTGTGATCAATAATTGGTGTAAATTTAATTTAGTCACACATCAATATAAATCACACAGCCCGGGGGAAGAGGGTTAGGGTTTGATGAATGGTTGGGAAGGGGGGTTTGAGGGAAAGGTTTGACAAAGACAAACACTACACATGGACAACACACAATGATGGCAGCCGACCATCATAAATCTGTTAAGGGAGAAAAAGGAAATGCATGCATGATGATGACTTGATAAGTAGTACTAGACTAGTAGTACAGGGCAGAAGTATATTATTAATTATTATTATGCAATTGGCTTACCTGTCTTCCCCCAGACAGATCCAAGTTACATACATTTTATGTTATTTTGTACTGGGCTTCCTTTTAAAGCTAGCAAAAAAAATTAAAAAATATCTGTAGGAGTCAAATATAAGCAAACATAATAAACAACACACACAGTCGCAATGATTGAAGAGAAAAAATGAATCAAATGAAATGATACTATAATTATTGTCAAATTGGGAGTTGCATCTCGGCATTCCTCTTGGTCCTTCCTTGGACTGTCCGTCCGTCAATCTTGAGTGCCTGCCTGGCGGATGCAGTTTGGTAAGGTAAGTGTGAGTTGTTTTTCCCAGTATAGCACAGGGTGAAGGCCAGCCTGTAAGTGTAGATGGAAAAACAAAAAGGATATTGAAAAATCAAGGAGAAATGATTTCTTTAAGATATTCAGGAAAGTTTGTCCTTTCATTCCACCTGACACCCTAAAAACACTTGTGACAGCATTAGCCCTGTCCAGATTGGACTATGGTAATGCTTTGTACATGAGTATCCAAACGCAGTATCTACAAAAGTTACAGTGTCACCAAAATGCGGCAGCCAGACTGCTGCTCGATATCTCGACATCTCAGCCAGTCTCCCACTGTTTGAGAACCTTGCACTGGCTTCCAGTGAACAAGAGGATTACATTTAAATCCCAATGCTTAGCATTTAAGGCATTGCACGGTGCCGGTCCTCAATATCTGAAGAATCATCTGATCTGGTACTTGCCTTCCAGAAACCTAAGATCTGCACTTAGCAAATTCCTACAAACCCCCAGATTTAAGAAAGCTTGTTGGGGTGGAAGAAGCTTCATTTTAGGGAGCGGTTAAAACATGGAACTCGCAACCGGCCGGCATAAAGAACAGCCCAATGCTGTTATCCTTCAAGAAATCGGTAAAAACCTGGCTCTTTGCCAACTAATATTTCCTTCTACAGTTTTCATCGGCAACCTTTCTGGATTTTCTGGTCCCAGCACCTACACGCCCCTGGGCATTCATGCGCTATATAAATTTCAAAATTGAACTGCCAAGCCAGGTCTTCCCTGGACCAGGAACAAGCAACCTGGGACCAGTTTCGGGGTTTTACCCCTCGTCAGCCAGCCTAGCTTGAATCCAGTGGCAAAGTGAGCAAGGGACCCATGTCTGGGCATTCCCTACCAACTTAGGGCGAACAAAGCAAACACAAGGAGATGATGGACGGAGCGCTGAAACTTTTCAGACACTCACCCCAGTCACAGATCTGGGTTTAATCTTCATCATCGTTCTTTTAGCACAATTTGTTGACCAAATGGGCTCTGCTCCCAGCACCCCTATTGCTGTAACCCCACACATTACCTCATTGAGATTTTCCTTTCTAAGATAGCTGATACAGCACACATGAAGTGCCTAACTATCCAACTGCTAACTACTAGCATTTCCATTGCTTGTTAAAGATGTATTCACAGTTACCTAGTCCCTTTAGATACTGTTATAACTGATGTATTAGGAGATGCATAACTCCCTTAATACTTTTAGACTTAATATACCTTCAAAGTCATACAAGAGAATCTTTATCATCGGTACCTCACATAAATCATAAGAAAATTGCACTATTTGTTCCGTTTTTAGGTCGAGCTTGAGCCAGCGTGCCCACTCCCTGCCCATATTTTTAATTGGATTGTGTCTTTGTCCTTCGTAAATGCTGACTTCTGATTCTGTAATTAGCTTGTTAGTCCCTCCTTAGTACGGCCAAGTCTTCATTTGTAACCTCCCATGGCTACTGGCCCCTTTACTTTGGTTGTTACATGGTACGTCATTTTAAGTCTCTAAGCACTACTTTCTTTCATGAGTTTTTACTACTGCAGGCACAACATGCTTTCCTGCAACATTCAGCACACAATGCACACTTTCATTTTACAAGCACGGGCGCCGCGCATGACAGCGGCTGAACGGGCAACGGAGGAGCAGGGAGCCAGGCAGACACCATGGGGAGTTAGTGTCCGCAGCCCACCGGGAGAGCACGCAGCCGAGCCAGGGAGGCAGCCTGCCCTAGAATTCAAATAACGCCAAAATCCACCATTTTAATATATGAGCGGATGGCGTTTGCATTGCAAATGCTTGTTTAAAGTGGCAGCAAGGCTTAGGAAATCAATAAAGGGGGGACCTTCAGGCCAAAGTTACGTCCATAGCATTTTAGATCTTGTGATACGCTATGGTTGTCTGACCCTTCTTTCTAGCCATGGTACATACCTATAAATGTAAAGACAACTATCAGGCTATAGTTCTACCATGGTTTAGAAGGCCTTTTTATGCCTACATGTATGCAACGCTGTTGGATATCCTACACATGGATTCATGTGCAGATTAGTATTCACTCACCACTTGGCTCCGTAGATTTGACCCTGCTGCCTATTTATCATTATTGTTGGATTCAACTTTTGTATTTCGCTTTAGAAATGGGTTTTTGTGGTTCTTTGATTTTTGCCAAACAGCAACCCTTTTACTTTGTAAATTTTACAACTGATTATGCTGGCTGCCTTATTGTTGGATTCCTTGTAGGTATTTTGTTTTAAAATGTGCTTTAGGGATCTTGGATTGTTGATTAAGAAGCCTTGCTGCTCTGTTACCTGCCTGGGCAGCATGCACATCACTTCACTTTCAAAATGTTTATGATGTTATAGCTATTGTTTTTAAGTTGCTGTTGTAGATGATGTACTGTAGTGTTATGTTTTTTTAAATAAAATTGAATAAAGATACAATGATGATGACTAAGTTTGGGTTATAGGTGGTGCTATTAAGAGGCATGCACAGTAAGATATAGCATACTAGATACTATTGCTCGAATTACTATTACTTACGTAGATAATGTGTTTCAGTTTGCATACCAGAGAACTATGTTTTTATGCATTTGCGATGCATCTCGAGCAGGGCTGGGTGCTTGCTGTTGATGTGAGCCAAATAAGATTTTGCAGAGGATAGAGAATGAGACTTTAAGAGATGGGTCACAGGAGCGGCAGTAGACCTCATGTATTAGAGCAAGGGCTGAGCAGCCTTTCAAGCAGCTTTGATTTGTCAGCTGTAGTAGTAGTGCACAGAAGAAAACATTGTGTCCCTTCACTACTCCCTCTTGATAGGTGTAATGCAGGAAAGATTTACCAAAGGATTTTATTGTTGGGTTTTAATGTTTTGTGTTGATTGATGTGTGCTTGTAGTCTTCGATCTGCCGTTTGCTAGAACTTTATACTAATGCGTCACCCCGTGAGGGGGTTCAGACGTGGATCACTTATTCTCTGCCAATAGAGACTCAAGCTGCTCCTTGTTGGTTTGACACCCCTTCCCAACCAGGCATTAGGATTTGAGGTTGTTTGCTTATCCACTTCAGAGAGTACGTGGCCTAGAAGTGTAATTTACCCTGCAACATTATTTATGGTGAAACCAGTTTGCATATAGCTATTCCCATGCACGTTTCAAATGGCACAACCTGAAAATGATGGACTTGTGTACTCCAGGGACATAGAAGTAGTGATATCGCATCTAGTTTATTTGCATGTCGGTCTGTGCGTCTTTGTTTACACATGTTTCTGTGTGTTTACTTGTGTTTATTCATCCGTTTAAGCATTCTCTATCCCTCCACTATCCTTCTCAATCCAAATAATCTGACTAACATATCCACCACTCAAATTACTTTCATATTTTTCGCTATACTAATTCACCACTAATCCCTTATGGGTTCTGAAGTAGCGTGCTACTCCCCCCAAAAAACTTCAACCCCCCCATTAGGGGTAGCAAGCGCTATATACCTAATGTACTGCATAGATAAATACTTATAAGGTCCCAAAAGTGAGACCGTTTGCATTGCAAATGCTTGTTAAAAGTTGTATCCAATTTTTTTAAAATAAGGGTCTGATTTCGAGTAGAGAAGGTGGAGTACAGTCAGTCAGAGTGATGGAGGACAGACAATACCTCCACCCACCCTAATGGACAACCACCCACAAAATTTAGAGATGTCTGCCGCCCGCCCCAGCTGCCATCTCTGTACATTGAAGGGAACCTCCAAGAAAGTGGTTCCTTTCAATTTACTAAAAGTTTGGTATATGGCCACCATCGATTTTGACGGCTGTTTATCAAACTTTTAATGTTTGAGTGTTAAAAACAAACTCTCAAAGACCCCCTCACCCTAGGAGAATTATCCCAGGACGTGAAGGTCATTATAGGTTTTTTGTTTCCTTTTTCTTACCCCAAGTTTTTTGCTGTGGGCGAGGGACAGGAAAAATACATTACACCGTCCACCCTGAGTAGGGTAATGTTCTATCTCTAACACCCTCTACTTCAATAGGCTGTCAGAGGAAGTATTCCATCAATGGTATCAACGGGGGCTCAGTTGAGGTCGGCCCTTCTCTAAATGAGGCGAGCGGACCGAGGGTTTGGCAAGGCAGAGTACTACTCCGTTGCAATTGCGATGAGGTACCCTGTCCGCTAAACCCGAAATTAGGCCCTGATTTACTTAAGGTGGAAAAAATACATTGGCAGGATACAAAAAAAGTCGGAAAATGCCTGTAAAATGTAATTGTGAATGTAATTTTGGACTGCATATGCATAGCAAAATCCATCAGTTGTTCCATCACACTTGGATCTATCACTCTTCATTGCCTCTTATATTCTTTCATTTCCTATGAGCTATAGTTTTAAAAATGATTGCTGGCATATTGGTTTTGCTGTTCTCTACCATTAGGATTGCTTATGTGTAATTAGTGCTATGTCAACTCATAGCATCTCCTGAAAAACAATATTTGCTGTATGTCCTTATATAGAAGAAGGGAAAATGTATCCCAAGCTAGTGAAAGCATGTTGGCATTAATACAAAATTCAGTAGTTCAGGAATTCGTGTTGCAACAGTGTTTCTGTCTTCTAATGTTCATTCTCATAAAAATTCCTTAAAATGCTGTCTGAGCTCTCTTAAAATGAAAGATAGCCCAGGGACTGCATTAAAAAGTAATAGCACAATTTAGAATTCATGTATGTATGTTTCAGCTTACACTTAAAGGCCGCTTGTAACTTGCAGTGCTGTATTGCATTGTCAATTTTTCCTCAACATTACCTTGGCAGAAATATGGTTCAGCACTCGCAAGAGCCTATTTAGTGTTATTGCCATAACCATTTTCAGGCTTTTCCTTGAACCATTATTGCATCAGCCTTTGATTTGTTTTAGAGAGCGAAAGCCGCTTGGTAGTGTCCCAGACTAGATGATGAGCTGAACAGAGTGCATGAGGAAGCCCTTTGCATACAATTATGTAAAATCAATTTGATAAAATTAGACTGTATTAGAGGCCATTTCAGGAAAACAGTTGCACATTTTTTTTCTAGAAAATATGGTGGAGTTTACGAGGGGTTGCAGTGAAATGTAGGTCTGATGTCTTTCCAGACGAAACTGGCAAAGGCGTTTCTATACAACGTGTTTTATTTACATTTTATTAGGTGCACTTGATAATGGCTACTATTCCATGGCAGTTGGTGATCTTTGAAAGTGGTGAGGCATGATACCTGCCTCCAGTTCCAGCCAGCAATCAAACTAGCAAGCTGACTTCATCTAAGAGGGTTAAGAGGAACCCCTCCCACACAAAAATTTGAAAACTAAGGTTAAGTATTGCATTTTAAAACATAATTTTCAAATTAATTTGCTCAAAGGTCATAGGCTCTGAGAGAGCACTCATTGAATATTCAAGCATTTTCATAATATGCCAGGTCAATTAAGCCTGACAGCGCCCAGGATTTGAACCATTTTATTTCAAAATGTATAGTGGTGCACCCGTGTTCCTATAATTAAATCCACTGAGCTAGACCAGCACTTTCCCATGGGTGTTACGTTATGCCAAAAATGACTTCTAGTATGTCAGGACCAGCATTTTGCGATGGCTACATGCCAACCCCCCACTTCCAGTATTCCTCCTTGCACATTCCTTTATTGTCCTGCCTAATGCCAAGAATTACCTCCAGTATTTTGCCACAAGTGTACCATGTGTCAACAATTACCTCCAATATGCGAGCACCAGCATTTTGTCATGGATGCCTCTTATGCCTAGAATTACCTTCCGTGAGCAAGAGGCAGCAACAAACTCACAAGTATAACACACACACTCTTATTCACTCTTGCTCGCTTATATTCACTCAGTTATTCTCATTCTTACTCACACTTCCTCACTCTCACTCCTTCACAATTAGACACTGCCTAACACTCATTCTTATTCATTCTCACTCCCACTCTGTCACTATCATGCAGTGTCACTTGCAGACTCTTACTCTTACTCATTCTCACAGTCTCACTCTATCATTTACTGAGTCTCAATTTCTCTCACTCAAAATAATTACATTCACAGCAACTTACTCTCACTTATGGTCACTCATTCCTTCTGTCACTCACTCTCTCACTCACTTTCACTCACCCACACATGCTCATACTCTCACACATACGTACTACTTCTCACTTACGTTTACTCGCTAACTCCTATTCTCACTGAATCTCACACTCAGTGAAACGCATTCTCACTTACTCACACTCATTCATATTCCCTCAACGTCATTCTCACTCATTGATTCTCATTCACTCACTGTCACTCTCACACTCACTCTTGCTTTTTTCCATCTAGGTCACCCTCACTTATTCTCACTCACTCTGAGTCACTCATTTCTTACAGTTACACTCACTGTCACTCACTTTCACACATTCTCGCTCACTCCCCAACACTCACTCTCACTTTAACTCACAACTACATGTGCTCACACCCATACACAGTCTCTCTCTCACACACATACACACACAAACACACACCACACACACATGACTCTCACCTGCATGCAGACAACGTTTGAGAGTTTATTTTTTACTCATTTTCAGCTCCCTCCTCTAGTCTGCTTCAGCTTCTGAGCTGCTGGTGTTCACTAGAGTCTCAGAGCAGGCAACCAGTTCCCTTTCACCTCAATCACTGGAGCAGGAAACTGAAAGCTGAAGCCTCCTAGTGCATACACCATGCTAATACACTGCACAACCTCGAGCTTTCAGGGCCCGATTCACAAAAGTAATCTGAGACAAAATCCTAACTTTAAGACTTTCGGTATTCACAAAGGACATTTAGGAGTAGTAAAGTTAGGAATCCTAACTTTTTAGGAGTAGAAAAGTTAGCATTCCTAGCTTTACTACTCCTAAATGCTCTTTGTGAATACCGAAAGTCGTAAAGTTAGGATTTTGTCTCAGTTAAACTTAAATTTTGGTATTAAGTTAAATTTAGGATTTTGTCTCAGATTACTTTTGTGAATTTGGCCCTAAGTCTCTTTCTGTATCATATCCTCTCCAAACTTATTGTACAGTGGTATAGGTTCAGTGAGCATCCCGACCCCACCATACACTGTGATGAGAGGGTTGGGACTTTGCTAGAATTGAACAGTCTTTCTAATGGCTAGGTTAGGAGCTTTTACATGTTTTCACCAGCCATCAGACAGATTCACTGCCTCAGGCTGATGCTTGACCCTCCCTCACAGAGACTGTTGGCATTTTGTTTAATATACCAATAGTGAATAATAGACTACTAAAAATAAATAGATTAGTAAAGTGTGATAATCTGGCTGGCAATGTCATTTTCTAGACGAGTACATGCATCATCATGCTTGTACAAAATAATGTGGGTGCCATTTATTTTAATTTATTAATCCAAGATGAAAAGGTATGTTAAAAAATATATGAACCTGAAGTAGCATGCACACACTTTTTAAGGGACAGAGACCGGCAGCAATTTACCACCTGGCCCTCCCTAAAACAACTGTAAAAAAAGGACTGAGGGGGTAGTGGTGGAAGAAAGCAATGTGCAGTGGGTGGGGGTGGGCAGCAAAGTGGAGTTGGTTGGGGAATGGAAAGCAGCATAGGAGGGAGAAGCAACATGGAGGGCAGGGGGAGAAGCACACAAGATATACTTTGCAGCTTAGCAGGGAGTGGGCTTTTGGTAGGGTAGAAAAACAAGAGGGAGAGAGCTGGAAAAGACATCCAGTGCTAACCCAACAAGTAAAAAGAAGCTTCCTTAAAGTGAGCAGTGGAGGAAAGAAATCAGCCAGTCAGAGCGATGGTAAAGAGGCAATGCTCCAGGGGAGGGACAAACACAAGATCATCAAGCTGGGACAAGGAAAGACATAGAATAAGAAGTAAACAAATGAAAGCAAACCAATGGAAACAATGCACGTAAGCCCCTGTAAGATCTTGATAAAAACACAATAGGGATTTTGCAACCAGACAGCTGATCTCTCTGGTAGGCTCCACCTAGAAAAGAAACCAAGGAAGGCAGAGATCCAATTCCCATAGAGATGAGTCGTCACTTTTACAGATTTCGGTAAGCAATGCCATTTACTACTTTCATCCAACAACTTAATATGCCATTTTCCTACTTGTTGGTTGCATGCAGGGTGGTGTTGACTCGCTGGCCTTCTAGTCTGCAACTTGCATGCATGTACATGTATGATCTTTGAATAGCACTGGGGACATGGTTGAAACACACCAGTCAATACCAGTTACGTACCAAAAGGAAGTTGTTGCAAAACGTGATAGATGTTTACATATTTGTAACAAATAGAAAATACAAAGCAAAAGCTAACTAAAATGGCCCACAATTGCATTGATTTCACTAGAGAAGTGGTGAGCCAAAAACATTTCATGTTTCGGATGTGTATGTATGTGTTCATGTTTATAACACACAGACTTCCTGAGATCAACAGATCTCTGTACATTCAGCTATCTAGATATGAGAACCGGTGAAAGTGAAAAATTAAAAATCAAGTACGTAGCCAGGGAGGAAGGAAAGGGGGCCTTAATTTGTGCTGGTGATGGCCCTTGCCATTTCCCTAGATGCTCGTTGAAAAATGTGTCTGCTGATATTATGTTTACAAATGCATCTCAGCAGTAGTTGCATTAATTGAATAACATATCTTACTAATATATTTGAAGGAAAATGTTTTGTAGGAAGTACATTTCAGCAGATATGTAAATGCTGACAATGTCCCCTTAAGTTTTTTGTGTCTATCAATTTCTCTGATGTTGCATGGCAACAGATTATCTTTCTTGTAAAGATTACATTAAAAATCAGGATCTATGTGCTACCTGCAGTCTATTGTGCTTTTACCATTCGTGCGAGAGAACAGGTTACATTTGCCATCAGCAAGCCTACTACACATTTCAAACCATCATTGCATTGTTTTGACAGACGCATTAGACACATCTGAGAGCGAAGAGTAGTGCGTTGCAGATGGAGTGGGCAGAAAAAGAGAACAGACCATGTAAAGTAAATGCAAGTTTTAAATCCATCTGAACAGTCTCCCTTATTGTTGCGAGCCTCCATTGTTGTACATTATGTGCTCAATCGAGCCAAGTTCATGAAAATTGGAATTCATGCATGAGTTGGGGGGCAGCAAGATGCTGTGGTCCATCGGTACACAGTTTAGGTAACTATAGCCTGGCCACTCTTGTTTCCCCATTCATGCCTCTCCCCCACGCCTCTTGTGCTCATCCCTTTCAGAAGCCCATGAAAATCTCTTCTGGTGGAAAACCAGAGCCAAGGACAGAGCCAGAGGAGACAGCAGCCTCAGGTCTGTTGCATCCTATTAGTGGTTGCCACTGCTTGCTCGCTGCTGTGGATCCAGATCACAGACCGCGGTTTCCATGTGCATCTGCGCCAACAAACAATGTTGCAACTCATTCCACATGAGTAGAGGGTGGAATAAATAAACGTGATGTACCTCCACTTTCCCTGGATTAGATGTAAGATCTTTGATGAGCCCCAAAATGTATTGCAGTTGATATTAGCACCTGCAACCCAGGACCTGTGATCATTAAGGTTCAGCCCTCGGTGAAAAAGCACAATGTACAAGTGTGAGAGTCAGTGATAGCCAACCTACAGTTAGGTTAAGTTGAGCTTTCCACAGGAAATAGGTTTTTGAACTGGTCTGTTTTGCGAAAATGCCCAAAATGTGCCTGATGCGCTCAAGTTAGCTTCTTCATTTCAGATTTCATACACAGCAGTCATGGGAGAGGGTCAAACTTATTTGTCGAGATCTAGAAGTAGCTTTTTTATTTTTTTATTCAATAGAAACTATGGGGCATATTATCAAGCGGCAGCGATAATTATCGCTGGCCGCTCTTAGCGTGAGGATTTTTATCGCCGGCTATCGCTGGAAATTATCGCCATGCTAGCGCTGTATTAACAACGCATAGCGCAATGGCGATAATTATTCCAGCGATAGCGGTGTTTTCCATGGAACATCGCTGGTTTTCCAGCGATGTTCCATGGAAAACTGCCATATCCTGGATGATAGGGCCTGTGGTCTTAGCCACACAATCCACCCCCCATGTTAGGTATGCCTTAGTCAGGAATTTAACAGACGTTAAATTCCTGCGTTAAGGCATACTTAACGCGATTTCAAATATCGCTACCCCTCCTTGATAATATCGAAGCTGCCTTCGCGATATTATCCCATGTTGTTTTCACAGCCACGCCTCCTTTGCATCTCATTATCGATGCGAGGCGAGGGGTGTGAAAAACGGGCCCTAACTCAAGGAATCACGCGCTAGCGTGTCCTTGATGATAATGCGATAAAATTATCGCCGCTTTTCGCCCGTAAACGGACGCTAAAGCGGCGATAATTTTATCGTGGCCCCTTGATAATATGCCCCTTTGTTTCCTAGTTACGGCAAAAACTGTTAAAAGCAATTACACCAGACGATGCATGACGTTTGAACTTTCCCAGAAAACAACCATTTTGTGGCATTCTGTAAATAGATTTAGGACCAGATATACAAAGCTATTTAGTGGTCGCAAAGCCTGCGATTTGTTAAATGGCTTGTACAAATTTGCTAAACACATTGAGCAATGCGGTAACGTTACTCAATCGCTAAATGGGTTTAGGAAATCATAAGTAATTGCTATTTAGAAGGGGCGTGTTTAGGTAATCCCGTCCAAAAAGCGATTCCTTATGGTAGGTATTAATGGTTTGCAACCGAACTCCAGTCTCAAAACAGTAATAGATTACCACCTCTTCAAAGGAGATGATAACCCTTTCGCAAATGGGAAGTGATCCCAATGGGACCCTTCCCCTTTGAGAATGTTAATAAATATATTTTTAATATAACCGCTGCTTAATCTTAAAAAATGTAAGTAAACAGTTTGTTTTTTCCTTTTGAAAAACATCCTGTTTTAACAAAAACAGGTTGCGTTTTAAAAAAATTGCTTTATTTAAAAGCAATCATAGACTTGGTAGTCTGCTGATCCCTGCAGGCCACCATCACTGTGATGGATGTCATTCTTAATTGGTCGCTATTTGCGACCTACCTCACTAACATTCAGGTCAATTTGCGGCCAACTAGGAATCGTAAAGTTTCATACATTAAGAATAGTGATTACCAAATAGCAATTTTAAAAAAATCACAATTTGGGTTCTTTATTCTAAATGTACACAATTTGGCCCTTAGTTTTTTACTTATCGGCATTTCTAAAAGGTGACAGACATGTTAAAAGTGATACTTGAGTATATGTGTTGACAGTTTAACTGGACAATGCTTCGAGAACGCTGGTTTTAGTTTGAAATACAAATCCGATTGTCTGTGTCAGCTGTCCCTTCCATACTGTTTGTGGTTCTCAAATATTCAAGAGCGGTTGAAGAACTGCTTCAATTTGATTGCCTGTCAATGACTAAAAATTTCGCACTGGCTGCGAATACTGAAAGCAAGTTGTTCAAGAAACTTTCTCGAACCCGCATCAATGAAAAAAAAATAATGGGAGCCAAATGGTGGCAAGGGAAAATCCAATAAGGGAGAAATATAGACACTTTGTAAAAATGAAATGAAATGAAATGAAATGAAATTTGTACTTGTAAAGCGCACTGTTACCCTAGGGTGTCCTGGCGCTGTACGCATACCGCTGTGGAACCCTTCCTGTCTTTTCCCTGTGAAATGTCCACTCCTGGGCACCCCCAAGGTGAAGCCAGGCATCCCAGAGCTGGTGGGGCCGTTGTGGAGATTAAGCAAGCTATTGCCCAGAGTTGCAGAGTGGGACCCATGATTAGAATAGGCACCGAGGCGAGAATTATCAGGTCCGAGGAAATTGAGCCCAAGACCCGCCGAGGCGGGAATTGAACCCTGGTCCCGGGCCAGATCTCTGCATCAGGGTCTGCCGCTCTAACCATTGAGCCACACTTCTCCTAAAATAAGCACATTGGCTCTCTTAGGGGGTCATTACGATGGCGGACCGACTTAAGTCCGTCTGCTATCGTCACTGGGATTGGGACCGGCCGCCTATATGGCGGCGGTCCCGCAAGTGCAATTACAATGCGACCGCCACTGTGGCGGTCGCATTGTGCATGTTTACCATTGCGGCAGGTGCTGCTGGCTGCAGCACCAGCCGCAATGGTAAAAATGCATGTTGTGCATTTCCCTGCACTACGTGGCAGGCACCATGCGGTGCCTGCCACATGGTGCAGGGAAATGTAAGGGCACAACTACAATGCCCCTGAAAAAGAGGGGCACGCAATGGGCCCCCAAAGTACATCCCCGCCAGCCTGTGAATGGCGGTTGTACCGCCATACACAGGCTGGCGGGGATGCGGCATCCTAATCTGGCGGATGGTGCCTGCTAGGCACCGCCACCATTTTGTGGATGCGGGGTGGGTCCGACAGGCAATCGTAATGATTGCCTCTGTCGGACCCGTGGCGGACGGACCTCCAGTCCGTCAGCAAACCGCCCGGCATCCTCATCTGGGGGGCAGAGAATGGCCACACGATGGCAGTGAATCCGCCACCGGCAGGCTGCCAGTGGCGGATTCACCGCTATCGTAATGACCCCCTAAGTTAGGAACTAAAAATTAACTCTCGAGCACCACTAAGAACCATTCAAGGACCTGAAAGAAATTATGAATAAAACGTAAAATAAATTACGCAAAAGCTGATTGAAGTCCAGAGCCCATACTTCACCAAACATAATGTGGTGCGGAAACAACCATTACAACGCGGTTGTAACAACGCAAATGCTGTTACAACGCATGACCATTACAACACACATTTTACCATGCATATGCCTATACAATGCATGCCTTTACAACTAATTTTGTTGTAAAGGCATGAATGGTAAAGGGATATGCTTTTCAAATGTTAGTATTAGATAAGTATGGGTTTTTAGGGTTTAGGGTGGGTATGGGTTTATGGGTGGCATGGGTAATTTTAGGTTTTAGGGTGGGTATGGGTTTTTGGGTGGCAAGGGTAATTTGAGGTTTTAGGGTGGGTATGGGTTTTTGAGTGGCAAGGGGAATTTTAGGGTTTAGGGTGGGTATGGGTTTTGGGGTGGCAAGGGGAATTTTAGGTTTTAGAGTGGGTATGGGTTTTGGGGTGGCAAGGGGCATTTTAGGGTGGGTATGGGTTTTGGGTTGGCAAGGGTAATTTTAGGTTTTAGGGTGGGCATGGATTTTAGAGTGGCAAGGGTAATTTTAGGTTTCAGGGTGGGTAGGGGTTTTGGGGTGGCAAGGGTAATTTTAGGTTTTCAGGTGGGTATGGGTTTTGTATTGGCAAGGGTAGTTTTAGGTTTTAGGGTGGAAAGGGGTTTTTGGGTGGCAAGGGCACTTTTAGGGTTAACGGTGGGTATGGTTTTTTGGGTGGCAAGGGTAATTTTAGGCTTTAGGGTGGGTATGGGTTTTGGGGTGGCAATGGTCATTTTAGGGTTTAGAGTGGGTATGGATGTTGGGGTGGGAAGGGTAATTTTAGGGTTTAGGGTGGGTGTGGGCTTTGGGGGGGCAAGGGTAATTTTAGGGTGTAGGGTGGGTATGGGTTTTGGGGTGGCAAGGGTAATTTTAGGTTTTAGGGTGGGTATGGGTTTTGGGGTGGCAAGGATAGTTTTAGGGTTTAAGGTGGGTAGGGATTTTGGAGTGTCAAGGGTAATTTTAGGTTTTAGAGCGGATAGGGTTATGGGGTGGCAAGGGTAATTTTTGGGTTTAGGGTGGGTAGGGGGTTTTGGGTGGCAAGGGTAATTTTAGGGTTTAGAGTGGGTATGGGTTTTGGGGTGGGAAGGGTAATTTTAGGGTTGATTGGGGGAATGGGTTAAGGGGTTGCGGGATTTTATATATGTGTGTGAGTGTATATATATATATATTCACTGAAAAAGCCATAGGTTTTAGGGACAGTTATAGTTAGTTGGACATTGCACTCGTACAAAACCCGTGAAATTCCCCCGTTATAGTTAGTCCAGCTAACTATAACTCGCGCCCCCGCAATGCACTGCTGATGACGTCACATATTACATCACTCATGACATGGTCAGTGACATCACTGATGACATCACTGATGACATCTCAAATGACATCACTGATGACATCACTGATGACATCATCCAGTGACTGTGTGTTTCTGTAAAGTTTAAATATTTTTAATATATATAGGAAAAGACGTATTGAAGAATGAGTGGGTGTGTAAGTGTCTGTATGGATGATTTAGTAGGTGCGTGACTGACTGTATAAGTGAGTGATTTAACGTATCTTACTGAATGCATGGGTTAGTGACTAAACTGGGTGAATGTCTGTATCCGTCTGTCTGTTGCTGTGTAAGTGGCTGCATGTGTTTGAGAATAGCTACATGAGTGTCTATATGAGTTATTGAATGCTTGTGTGAGTATCTGTATGGGTGCCTGAGTGTTTGTGTGGGAGGGGTGTGTGCGACTCTGTGCATAGATGTGTGAGTGGGTGATTCACTGGGTGGATGGTTTCAAGAGTGCATCTGTGATAGACTGTATGGGTGGGTAAGTGTGTGTAAGAGTGTGTTAGTGAGTGAATGTATGTCCCAGTGGTACATGTGTGAGTAACTACATATGTGAAAGGCAATATATATGTGTGTTGGAGTATATAAATAGCTATAAGCAAGAGTGACTGATTGTGATAGTGGCTGTATGGATGAGTGTGTGCTTGTATCAGTGATTGTATAAGAGCGTAAGAATGTGCTAGTATTTGTATGAGTAAGTGAGCTGGTGTGTGTATAACTGTATAGGTGAGTAAATGGTAGTGTGTTTAATTATTTGCATGACTGACTAGGTGTGTGAGTACCTCTATGGATGAGTGGCGGTGTTTGAGTGTCTATATAGGAGTATGAGTGCATATGATAGTCCTGTACTGAGTGACCGTAAATATGAGTGACTGTTCGGGTGAGTGAGTGGATGTGTGCGTAGACCTAAGAATCAGTGAGTGGGTATGTAGTTATTGGTGTTGGAGTGTCTATGGTTTTGCGAATGGCAGTCTGTACTTTAGAGTGGGTGTATCAAAGGTTATATTAGGGTGTGAGAAGATGCATGAAATTATCACATGGATGATGTCATCAGTGATGTCATCAGTGATGTCATTTGAGATGTCATCAGTGATGTCATCAGTGATGTCACTGACCATGTCATGAGTGATGTAATATGTGACGTCATCAGCAGTGCATTGCGGGGCGCGAGTTATAGTTAGCTGGACTAACTATAACGGGGAATTTCACGGGTTTTGTACGAGTGCAATGTCCAACTAACTATAACTGTCCCTAAAACCTATGGTTTTTTCAGTGAATTTCAAAGGTTTTTAAATGCTAATTTGTAACTATAACGTCCCTGAAACCTATGGTTTTTTCAGTGAATTTCAAAGGTTTTTTAAATGCTAATTTGTAACTATAACATGTCTGAAACCTACGGTTTTTTCAGTGAATTTCAAAGGTTTTGTAAATGACAATTTTTAAATGTATTAATTGTTATATAAATTTTTAAAATACTGATTTACTACATTTTTAGAAACAATTTTTTTTACATATTTTATTATTTAAATTACATTGTAATTACATTATACATTACATTACAAAAAATACTTTCTCTTAATGAATTACTTTAGTTTAAATACTTTGCAGATAGGCAATAGACTTTTAAGTACAGTAGTTACAGTTGTTGCAATGGGCAACACATTTTCAAACACAATGCAACATTCAGCTCAATGTGAATTTCTAGTTAAATGCAATTAGTTACTTTATGGATTACTTTTCTAACCACAGGACTGGATCCTAGATTCAGTCCTGGGACATCTCCTGTAAACAGTTGAGTAAAAGCGTTTTGGTTACAGTCGTGATTTTTAAGGAATATTATTGTATTTTAAAACTTGACACTTTGAAACTTTTTCTCATAGAATCACCAATGTTATCCTATGGAAGGAAATTCACTTAGCAGGTAAAAACTGTTATCGTTACTTTTTCTTACTCAGTGTTGGATCCTGGATCCAGCACTGGTGCATCTCCTGTAAACAGTTGAAAGAATGCGTTTAAGTCATACTGTCGATTTTTAAGGAATATTTGTAGTTTGTGAAAATCAACACTTTGAAACTTTTTGCTGAAAACCAGTCAATGTTAGCCTATGAAGGAAATTCAAGTTACCGGTAAGTACGGTTAAAATTACTTTTGAGGATCAGTACTGGGCTGAAACATGCAGCACTGAGGTCTCTCCTGATAACAGGTGAGTAAATCAGAATTCGGATTTCGGCTGATTTTAGAGGAATATTTGTATGTTTCAAAAATCAACACTTAGAAGAATTTCCAAGTGAAACCAGTCAATGTTAGCCTATGAAGGAAATTCAAGTTACCGGTAAGTACGGTTAAAATTACTTTTCAGGATCAGTACTGGGCTGAAAGATGCAGCACTGAGGTCTCTCCTGATAACAGGTGAGTAAATCGGAATTCGTATTTCGGCTGATTTTAGAGGAATATTTTAAAGTTCCAAAACTCCACACTTAGAAGAATTTCCAAGTGAAACCAGTCAATGTTAGCCTATGAAGGAAATTCAAGTTACCGGTAAGTATGGTTAAAATTACTTTTCAGGATCAGTACTGGGCTTAAAGATGCAGCACTGAGGTCTCTCCTGATAACAGGTGAGTAAATCGGAATTCGTATTTCGGCTGATTTTAGAGGAATATTTTAAAGTTCCAAAACTCCACACTTAGAAGAATTTCCAAGTGAAACCAGTCAATGTTAGCCTATGAAGGAAATTCAAGTTACCGGTAAGTACGGTTAAAATTACTTTTCAGGATCAGTACTGGGCTGAAAGATGCAGCACTGAGGTCTCTCCTTATAACAGGTGAGTAAATCGGAATTCCTATTTCGGCTGATTTTAGAGGAATATTTGCACAATGGTGAAGGGAGGGGCGGGGCCTGAGGTGACATCTTTGCAAACGCGCCCCGTGGCGCGTTTTAAGTTGAGGGATTAAGTCCCCTTGAATCCTGAGGGTCCCTAGGGGCCAACTAGACCACCAGGAACCTCCAATATGCGCCAGAGGCTGCGTTGCAGAGACGTGTAGAGAGGCCACACCCCTTTACACCTCTCTGCAACGCAGCTCTGTGGCGCATTCTGGATGTACCTGTTGGGCTAGTTGGCCCCAGGGACCCTCAGGATTGAAGGGGATTTAATTCCCCATCTTAAAACGCGCCACGGGGCCTGTTTGCACACATGTCACCTGAAGCCCCGCCCCTCCCTTCACCACTGTGCAAACGCGCCCGTGGCGCGTTTTAAGTTGGGGGATTAAGTCCCCTTGAATCCTGAGGGTCCCCGGAGTCCAACTAGCCCACCATATACCTCCAAAGCGCCACAGAGCTGCGTTGCAGAGAGGTGTAAAAGGGGCGTGGCCTCTGTACACCTCTCTGCAAGGCAGCTCCCTGGCGCATACTGGAGGTACCTGGTGGGCTAGTTGGCCCTCAGGGACCCCCAGTATTCAAGGGAATTCATTCCTCTCTGCAAACGCGCCAGGGCGCGTTTGCAGAGTGGTGAAGGAAGGGGCGGGGCCTGCGGGCCCGATCGTTTTTTTTTTTTGTTTTTTTCTCCCTGAAGGGGGCTGTGTGGCCCCCTTCCTTTTTCTTTTTTGGGCCCTGGGGACCCCATCCCCCAGGGCCTTACCCCTTTTTTAAATTACCTTAAAAAAAAACGGGAAGGGGGCCGCGTGGCCCCCTTCCCTGGGCCTGTATTGGCCCGGGGACCCCATCCCCGGGGCATGGCCTCTATATTTATTTTTTGAGGGGGCAGCGTGGCCCCCTCCTCTGGCCATTTTAAGGCCCCGGGGACCCCATCTCCCGGGGCCGGCCTTTCCATTTTTTTTTTTTTTTATTTTTCTCTTTTTTGGGGAGGGGGCCGCATGGCCCCTCCCGGGCCACTACTTGCCCCGGGGACCCCATCCCCCGGGCTGGCCCTCTCCGTTGGGGACTGTGGGGGTCCCCAATCCCCCACAGTCCCGCCGGCTCCCCACGTCCCTTGGGAGCCGGCATTGCTAGTTCCACATGGGGAGCAGCTGACATGCTGCTCCCCATGTGGAAAGCAATCGCTTTGGATATTGGAAGAGAGAGCAGGTTTCCCTGCTCTCTCTTCCAATATCCAAGCAGTTTGCTATGGCAGGACGGGAGCCGCGAGGCTCCCGTCCTGCCATAGCAACTACAGTGTCCCGGGGTAGGCACCCCGGGACACTGCAGGAGCCGGCCCTGGGGGTGGTGGTCCCCAGGGCCATCAAGGGCTCCAAGAGGGGGCCGCGCGGCCCCCTCCCATTCAGTACACAGCCCCGGGGAGGTGGTGGTCCCCGGGGCTCTGGAGTCCGTAACGGACCCCCATATTAAAATGTTTAGTGCCCCGGGAGGTGGTGGTCCCGGGCGTGTGGGGGCTGGAGCCCCCACACAGGTTTAATAATTATTTTTAAAAAGCCCCGGGAGGTGGTGGTCCCGGGGCTGCGGGAGGGCTCAGAGCCCTCCCGCACCATTTTTAAAAAGCCCCGGGGGTGGCGGTCCCCGGGCTTGGGGGCCCTTTGAGGCCCCCACACATTAAATTATCCCCCACCATGCCCCCGGGACTTGGGCCACCCGGGGGCCAGTGCATCGAAGCACGGGAGACCGCGCTTCGATTTTTTCCGGCAGGATTCGCGCACCCTGAGCGCATCCTGCCGATTTTTTAAAATTTTTTTATTTTTTTTGCCCAGGGGGTCCTTGTGGGACCCCTGAGCAAACCTAGGGGTCAGGGTGTTTCTACCCTTCCCCTTTGTGCGCTTTGCGCACTTGTTTCTGTCCCTCGGTTCTACCGAGGACAAAATGGCTGCCAACATTTCCTGAATCGGAATGTTGACAGCCAGCTGACAGCCAATTAACATGCAGCTCGTGATCGGGACGGTGCGCGCAGGGTGCGCTGAGGGTACGCGGACCCTACTCGGCCATAGATATATATGTACTTTTACTTTTGATTTTCTCAGCAACTACTGAACGGATTTACACCATTTAACAAAAGGGTTCTTTCTGAACCAAGAACTACCTCTTTGCCAAATTTGGTGTAATTCCGTTCAGCAGTTCGGGCTGTAGCCGTGTCTAAAGTTTCCTATGGGAAAATGCATGGGGAAAACGCGTTTTGGGACCCCCTTTTTCTCGGCCCCCGCTTGACGTATCCCCCGAGACTTTCAGGGTAGGAGCGGACCGGAGCGCCCCACAAAGTTTGAAAATTTCGCGAAGATACGTCAACCGGCAAGAGAGTTATTTCAAATAGAATGTCGCGGATTTCCTATGGATAATAGGTTGTAACTATAACTATCTACTGGCGACCGCCAGTAGATAATATATATATATATGTATATATATATATATATATATACACACACATATATATATATAAAATATATATATATATATATAATGAATACATTAGCATATATATATATATATATATATATATATATATATATATATATATATATATATAACTTCCACCTGATGCTGCAGTTCGCGGTTCCCTGCCTTCGGCGTTGGTGCCTGCCAGCAGCAGCCGCTTCAAATTTTCGCAGAATGTCCAAGTAAACGCCCCAATCGGCGAGAACAAAAGAGGCGGCACACCAGGAGAAGGCACAATAATTTATTGTGCACTACGTGAAGGACGACGCGTTTCGGTGTTAGCCTTTATCAAGTGTTTTACCTCACATCAATTTCCTCTAGAAATACATCCAATAGTGTATAGACATAGAAGAGTTATCCCATATGTTTTTGCGCATTTTTAAGCAACACTGAAATTAAACATAATCCTACAATAGTACATGTCTAATCATGTCGCATCTATGATAAAAATGCATGGTTAATATCGTATAAATAAACTTGTGAATTCATATAAATAACATTCATATCTGTACAAAATAATGTCAATAAAGTTTTTAAATTTCAATTCACAATCGGGATACAGGCGCAATAATGCCTTAATTCTCATACTATTCTTACTGATTCCATACTCGGTTTGGCTGTGCAGTGGGTATTGATAGAACCGCATTTACATTTATGTTATGTTATGTTACAGTGATTTCTAGCGCGCACGGCTACTCAACAGTGTCCCGGCGCGAAAAGCCAGTAATGGAAACAGTATGGAACAGGGGAAATGATCCTTAGGCAAACAGCAGGGTTTTAAGTCTTTTCTTGAACATGGCGGGGTCATGGATGCTGCGCAGTTCAAGGGGGAGAGAGTTCCAAGCTTCAGCTGCTTTGAAGGATTGAGAGCTGCCTCCAATTCTTGTCCGCCGAAAGCGAGGGATCGCAGCTAGGCACTGTGAAGCGGAACGCAGATGCCTTCGTGGAGTATAAAAGCTAAACCGCTTCCTCAAATAGAGGGGCCCTATGCCGTAGAGGGCTGAATGGGCCATCGTGAGAGCCTTAAGTTTCACTCTTTGGGCCACTGGTAGCCAGTGCAGATCCCGCAAATGATGTTTGACGCTGGACCTGCCCGGGATACCCAACAGAACTCTGGCCGCAGTGTTCTGTATTACCTGGAGTTTCTTAAGCTGGTATCCTGGTAGGCCAATGTAAAGAGCATTGGCATAGTTAAGGCGGTTAAGGATCAAAGCGTGCGTGACCATTTCCTTGGCGGACCTGGGTAATAGGGGAAGAAACCTCCTAAGGGACTTCAATGTGCCAAAACATTGACCGGCCAGTTTTTTAACATGAGTAGGGAACATGAGATTTTCCTCGAACCAGACGCCCAGGTTCTTCACTGCCTGTCCTGAGGAACTGGGAAGTGGATATTCTGGTGGCCAAAGTGCTTCCCTGAACTGAGGGGAAAAGATCCAAACAGGAGGATTTCGGACTTGCCCTCATTGCACTTTAACTGGGCGGCTGCTAGCCATTTGAAAACGGCTGATAAACAGTTTTTAGCTTTCGCTGGAGAAATATCAGAGTCCTCCCAAGTGAAGAGGAGCTGGGTATCATCTGCATAAGCGATGATTTTTGCTCCCAGCCCCTCAGCCAGATTGACCAGAGGGGTGACATAAACATTAAAAAGGAGGGGGCTCATCGTAGAGCCCTGAGGTACTCCAGTAGTCACCTTTTGTGGGTTAGATGAGAAAGGAGGTAGCCACACTTGCTGTGATCTATCAGCCAAAAATGATTTGATCCAATCCCATGCAGGGCCGATGACACCAATATTTGCAAGGCGTGCTAATAGCAATGAGTGTGGCACCGTGTCGAAGGCTGCAGAGAGGTCCAATAAAATCAGAGCCGCTCTCCCGCCCCCATCCAAGCATTCTCTAATGGCTTCTGATATTTCCACAAGCGCCGTCTCCGTGCTATAAGTAGCTCTGAACCCCGACTGAGCGGGATGTAATAATCCTGAGGTCTCTACAAAATTGGCCAGCTGCTTAAAGACCGCTTTTTCACATACCTTAGCTACCGCTGGAAGAAGGGAAATAGGGCGATAGTTGGCAGGGTTGGCCGGGTCAAGACAAGAGAGGGTTTTTTAAGCAGAGGGAGAAGTTTGGCCTGCTTCCATTCGAGCGGAACCGTGGCAGATCGAAAGGACATATTGATGAGTGAATTAACTTCAGGATTAACAACTTCTACCACAGCCGCCAGCAAGCGGGAATGGCAAGGGTCGGTTGGTGAGCCAGATTTCAGCGATTTCAAAATAGTCAATGAGTCTTGGTGAGCAACAGCAGAAAATTCATACAGGGAGAAGGATGGATTAGAACCATCATGACTAGGGCTGGCCATATTCAGCGGGATAGGTAAATCCTGTTCATGGTCAAAACTGGCTTGTATAGTCTGGATTTTATCAATGACGAAACTCAAAAGTTTCTCACACCAAATGGCTGACGGAGGTAGCGCTATCTCCTCTGCCCTCGGGGTCACAAAGCTTTGCACAATGGAAAAATTTCCTTGGCGTTATTGCGGGACTGGGCTATGCGTTCAGCATAGTGCTGGCTTTTGGCTATATTTATGGAGGCATAGTAGCCTTTCTGGGCCTTTCTAAGTGCTATTTTAGCAAGAGGACAGTAGGCCGCTCTCCAGTTCTGTGATATACTTTTCTTCGTAAGTCATCTTGGCCTCTCTCCACATTGCGCAGCTATTGTTGCTGACAGCATTTCCGTGAAATAAATCATATTCTATTCATTTTTACAATCATAAGACAGTGAATTAATGATCACGGAATAATATTTAGGGAGATAGTGTTTGCAATAAGGGCATACCTCAATATCATGTTATTACGTGTTAATCACGTTATGCATTTACTCTCTCCGATCTGTCCGGCGTACTTTTTTTGTGCCTTTATGGACAAGGGCCGACTTTATACTAAATGGCAAGTGCCTTATAAGTTCACACACCATCACCTTTTATGATCACAGCCTCTTAGAACTCATATTAGATACATTCAGAGGTACAATTCTTAGACGCTACGAACATGGGCAAAGTAAATGGCAAGTGCCATACAATTCCAATCTATGCTCACGGCCCCTTAAAGAATAGATGATAACTATCCAATGAGTGCCTAATGCCGATGTATTTGCAGTAAGTGCAACAATATGGATGTATCTATTGTATTTCTAACAGATGTGAGTGAAAGGGCCTTTTTCTAGTGCAAGAGTGAAATGGGACTGTGATAAGTGAGTGTCCCCATCAGTGATAATATAATGTGGAAGTATGTAGGAGTATAGTTACTGCTAAACTGATACCGACATCACTTTCACGGTATCCGAGTAATGTATGCAATAGTTCAATTATCTACTCTAGCAACGTCCAGCCGGAAGTCGCTCGTACAGTACTAACCCCTACTTCATATCCACATTAAAATCGTGAAGTGATAAGGACAGATTTCAAATAAAAGGTAAAAATTTAATTAATAAAAATTGTTAATTAAATTAGCGATCAAGAATTATGCAGTTGCAGTCTCGAGTGACATTAGAGACCTATATGTGTGGCTAGCTCCTCGCCTCCATTCAGACCTTTAGGTGTTTTACAGTCTAACTCAATAATGTATTTAGATTCGAGAATCCTAAGATTTCTTTCCCTGTCACCTCCTCTTATATGTCTGGGGATTAGGTCTATTCCATAGAATCTAAGACTGATGTTGTTGCTTTTGTGTTTGTCAGCATAGTGTCTGGCAACCGGATAATTGTAATCAAGGTTGGTTATGGCACAAAGGTGTTGTAGGATTCTTATTTTCAGTGGGAGTTTGGTGCTGCCTACGTATCGGAGGCCTCATGGACATTCCAACACGTAGACAGCGAAATCACTATTGCAGGTGATGGGGTGATTTATCTTTTTCTGTTCCCCTACTCCCCTAAGAACTCCTTACAGTTCCTCCCATTTCTACACGCCTTGCATGACCCACAAGTGGTGAAGCCATTGGGTGCTTTCAACCACTGAGATCCTGTGTCTCCCTCATCATAACTGTGTACCAGACGGTCTTTCAACGATTTGGCATGTCTATAGGTTATCTGGGGGCCCCCTCCTACGTGTTTTCCTATTATAGGATCTGCTGCAAGAAGGTTCCAGTGTGCTCTCATGGCTTTCCTTAGGGCCCATGCCCCCCTACTAAAATTAGTTATCATCCTAGGTGTTTCTTTGCCTGCCTGTGGATGATTAGAGATTTTCTTGGGGGGAGGATTGAACAGTAGTTCATTCTGAGTTTTGCCTTCCATTTTCCTCTTTGCGCCCATTAGTGTCTTCTCTGTGTACCCCCTGTTTTTAAACCGGGTTAGAATATAGCCTTGCTCAGCCTCAAAGTTTTCTTTGGTGCTGCAGTTGCGGCGTGCCCGCAACAATTCCCCATAGGGGATGCTCTGAACCAGGGGAATTGGATGGTGACTGGCCGCATGTAATACGGTATTACCGGCTGTTTTCTTGCGGAACAGACGGGTTGTTATTTTCCCTTGTTTGATTTCCACTGCTATGTCCAGGAACTCACAATAGCTGGGACTCATGGAGTGGGTAAACTTTAAATTTAAATCATTTTCCCCTAATCTATCAATGAATTCTTTGGCTAGGGGTTCTGGTCCGTCCCATATTAAGAACAAATCATCAATATATCTGATCCATACAAGTATGAGATCAGTATATTGTTCAAATTTTTCGGTCCAGACAATTTGTTCCTCCCACCAGCCTAGGAACAGGTTCGCTAGGCTGCGGGCAAAACAAGTGCCCATCGCGGTCCCAGACCGCTGTCGATAAACAGTTTTCTCAAACAAGATGTTTTGCTGTAAACAGAATAACATCATTTCCTCCAACATCTTATTATGGCGCCAATGATCAATGTGTCTGCTTCTGAGGAAGTACATACATGCTGCTCCTCCCTTTGTCTGTTCTATACATGTGTAGAGGGAACACACATCAAGGGCTATCATCCGATAACCATCACCCCATTCAACATCATGCAGTCTACGCAGGAAATCCGAGCTGTCCTTACAATAAGATCTTAAATTGAGGACATACTGTGATAGAAAAAAGTCCAGAAAGATAGAAGTGTTCTCCAATAGCCCCCCATTCGATGAGACTATTGGACGCCCTGGTGGTGTAGTGGCGTTCTTATGGATTTTAGGTAAGAAATATATACAAGGTATACGCGGTTTTCAGTTTTCAAGAATCTATACTCCTCAGTATCCAGTAAGCCCTCGTGGTACCAGTCTGTTAGACGGACATGGTAATCTTGTATAGTTCGCCGGTATGAAGTCCAGTCAATTAGTTCGTAGTAGGTTTCGTCTGACAACTGTCTGGTTGCCTCCGCTCTGTAGTTGGTTACATCCATAATGACAACATTGCCCCCTTATCGGAGGGCTTGATCACAATATTGGCATCTCTTTCTAGATTATTGATGGCCGATCTTTGGCTTCTTGTTAAATTGTCATATTTGGATTTCATTGCATTTCCACGCATCTTATTTAAATCATTTATCACTGATGAACTGTATGCCTCGATATTATCGTATGGTACATTTGGATTGTATCTCGATTTGGTTTTCAGACCAGTGTGACTGGATTGATTACTATTAACGCCCCAGTATTCCAGAATGTGATTCATACTAGCTTGATGATCATCTGTGGCTAGCTCATACATGTCCCTCAAAAGACCAGTATCTTGCACTTGTAATTCAGTATTATCCATCATGTTGTTTGCGTTACTCCCAGATTTCTTGGGTTTTACAGTCATTTCATACCGCTTCATTAACTTCAGTTTTCGAATAAATAGGAAAAGATCAATTCGAGTGTTTGTATAGTTCAAGTTACTAGTGGGGCAAAAAGAGAGGCCCAATTGTAGAACAGAGGTCTCTTCTGTAGTTAATGTTCTTGATGATAGGTTGATCACTGAATGATTTTCTACTGAGTTGTCCACAGTGATGGCAGTACACCTAGTTCTTCCACCTCTTCTACAATTCATTCTGCGATGGGCTTTGTCTCTCGTCCTCTTCCTCTTTTTGGAGCCTTGCCTCTTCCCCTGCCCCTTGTATTGGGTTTGTCCAATTGATTTTGTTCCTTCTTTTGCTTCAAAATTTGAAATTCGTGCAGAAATGTCAGTGTTCGCCCTAAATGGACACTTGTGCTCTGTTCCTCCGAGTCAGTGCTGAGATCTGAGCTGGACCCAGTTGACAGTGCCTCTCCCTGTCTGTCGCTGTACGATGGTCTGAAATTTCTTTGCGCCCAATCAAAGCGTTTGGCATACGTAAGTATACGACCCTTGGCGTAGTCTCTTTTGTCCCTTAGGAACTTACGCTGTTTTTTGATTTTTATAGTGTCCTTGTATTCCTTGAGTTTGTTAGGTAATGATTTCAAAAATTCCACTACTATTTTGTCTGATTTGGATTTGTCTAACTCTGCTCTCAAAGTTGCCAACTCTTTTCTTGTGGATTCTAGGTCAATTTGCGCATATTTTATTAGCATCTCCAACATTCCTTTATAGGTCTTTGCCATGAATTCTGCCCATTCAGTTAGTAAATCCTGGTTAGGATTTTCGTACGTTGGTACAATCGTTATTCTGAGGCCGCGGGGTACGCGTCCTACCTCTACATAGTTTGTCAGTGAGGCGACTTATTAATTTCGCGTTTGCACAGCTTCTTAAGAAACGCGAGTTTCTGTTTGATTGAGGGCTCAATTCCACTCGCTGCTATGTTACCTGCAGGTATATTCAGGGTTATGTCTTGATCTTCATTGAATAAAGCTACTGCAACCGCTTTTCTTTCATTAGCCCATTCGGACATATTCAAACAATCTCCTGACGCCTGCGGTTTGTATATAAACCGTGACTGTTACGCCTGTTCCCAATTGCTGTTTCTCTACGAGTATAGGTGATCGCGAGGGCAGCCGAGCGCGCTGGGAAATGTGAGCAGCCGATGATCCCCATCCTCCGACATAGACCTCCAGCCTCCGCACTCACCCCCGCTCCTCTTTTACCCCCGCTCACCTCGATGTTCATCCATCGGCCAATTCATCACGGGAACGGCGGGAACCACTGCATTCAAATAACTTCCACCTGATGCTGCAGTTCGCGGTTCCCTATGGTTCGGCGTTGGTGCCTGCCAGCGGCAGCAGCAGCCGCTTCAAATTTTCGCAGAATGTCCAAGTAAACGCCCCAATCGGCGAGAACAAAAGAAGCGGCACACCAGGAGAAAGCACAATAATTTTTTGTGCACTACATGAAGGACGACGCGTTTCGGCGTTAGCCTTTATCAAGTGTTTTACCTCACATCAATTTCCTCTAGAAATACATCCAATAGTGTATAGACATATCAATCAATCAATCAATCAGGAGTTTGTTAAAGCGCGACTACTCACCCGTAAGGGTCTCAAGGCGCTAGGGGTGGGGGGGTGCAGGTTCCATTCCATCAAGGAGGGGGTCTGTCGAAGAGCCAGGTTTTGAGGTTTCTTGCGAAGATGGGGAGCGATGTTGTCTGTCTGAGGTGGAGCGGAAGGGCGTTCCATGCTTTGGCCGCGAGGAAGGAGAAGGAGCGGCCTCCCGATCTGGTCTTTCTGGTGCGGGGGACCACAGCATAGGAGAGCTGGGCTGATCGTAGGGTCCTTTGGGGTGCGTGGAATTTGAGTCGGCTGTTCAGGTATCCCATATGTTTTTGCGCCTTTTTAAGTAACACTGAAAATAAACATAATCCTACATTAGTACATGTCTAATCATGTCGCATCTATGATAAAATGCATGGTTAATATCGTATAAATAAACTTGTGAATTCATATAAATAACATTCATATCTGGACAAAATAATGTCAATAAAGTTTTTAAATTTCAATTCACAATCGGGATACAGGCGCGATGATGCCTTAATTCTCATACTATTCTTACTGATTCCATACTCGGTTTGGCTGTGAAGTGGGTACTGATAGAACCGCATTTACATTTATACGAGTGTATGTGATATACTTTTCTTCGTAAGTCATCTTGGCCTCTCTCCACATTGCGCAGCTATTGTTGCTGACAGTATTTCCGTCAAATAAATCATATTCTATTCATTTTTACAATCATAAGACAGTGAATTAATGATCAAGGAATAATATTTAGTGAGATAGTGTTTGCAATAAGAACATAACTCAATATCATGTTATTACGTGTTAATGGGTTATGCATTTACTCTCTCTGATCTGTCCGGCGTACTTTTTTTGTGCCGTTATGGACAAGGGCCGACGTTATACTAAATGGCAAGTGCCTTATAAGTTCACAGACCATCACCTTTTATGATCACAGCCTCTTAGAACTCATATTAGATACATTCAGAGGTACAATTCTTAGACGCTACGAACATGGGCAAGTAAATGGCAAGTGCCATACAATTCCAATTTATGCTCATTTTTGATTGAGGTAAAACACTTGATAAAGGCTAACGCCAAAACGCGTTGTCCTTCACGTAGTGCACAATAAATTAATGGGCCTTCTCCTGGTGTGCCGCCTCTTTTGTTCTCGCCGATTGGGGCGTTTACTTGGACATTCTGCGAGAATATATATATATATATATATATATATATATATATATATATACATTTATTTATTTTTATATGCATTACCGTGCATGCCTTTAGTATGAAAATGTAAGTATTTTGTATGGAAAAATAAACCTATATATTTTATATATATATATATATATATATATATATATATATATATATATATATTATCTACTGGCGGTCGCCAGTAGATAGTTATAGTTACAACCTATTATCCATAGGAAATCCGCGACATTCTATTTGAAATAACTCTCTTGCCGGTTGACGTATCTTCGCAAAATTTTCAAACTTTGTGGCCCGCTCCGGTCCGCTCCTACCCTGAAAGTCTCGGGGGATTCGTCAAGCGGGGGCCGAGAAAAAAGGGGGTCCCAAAACGCGTTTTCCCCATGCAATTTTCCATAGGAAACTTTAGACTGCTGAACGGAATTACACCAAATTTGGCAAAGAGGTAGTTCTTGGTTCAGAAAGAACCCTTTTTGTTAAATGGTGTAAATCCGTTCAGTAGTTGCTGAGAAAATCAAAAGAAAAAAAGATAGGTATATCTAGGGCCGCGGATCCTCCCGAGCACGAGCTTTATGTTAATTGGCTGTCAACACTCCAAATCAGGAAGTGTTGGCAGCCAGGGACAGAAACAAGTGCGCAAAGCGCACAAAGGGGGCAGGGTAGAAACACCCTGACCCCCTAGGTCTGCTCAGGGGTCCCACAAGGACCCCTGGGCAAAAAAATTTTTTTTTTTAAAAATCGGCAGAATGCGCTCAGGGAGCGCGAACCCTGCCGAAAAAAATCGAAGCGCGGTCTCCCGCGCTTCGATGTGAATTGGCCCCCGGGTGGGCCAAGTCCCGGGGGCATGCTGGGGGGTTAATTTATGTGTGGGGGCCTCTAAGGGCCCCCAAGCCCCGGGGACCACCACCCCCGGGGCTTTATGGATAATGGTGCGGGAGGGCTCTGAGCCCTCCCGCAGCCCCGGGACCACCACCTCCCCGGGGCTTCTTTTTATATTTGAAAAACCTGTGTGGGGGGCTCCAGCCCCACACGCCCGGGACCACCACCTCCCCGGGGCACTAAGAAAAATGAAAATGGGGGTCCGTTTGGACCTCCAAGCCCCGGGGACCACCACCTCCCCGGGGCTTTCTCGATGTAGGGAGGGGGCCGCGCGGCCCCCTCCTGGAGCCTGTGGTGGCCCTGGGGACCGCCACCCCCAGGGCCGGCTCCTGCAGTGTCCCGGGGTGCCTACCCCCGGGACACTGCTGTTTGCAATGACAGGACGGAGCCTCGCGGCTCCCGTCCTGTCATTGCAAACTTGCTTGGATATTGGAAGAGAGAGCAGGAAACCTGCTCTCTCTTCCAATATCCAAAGCCGACTGCTTTCCACATGGGGAGCTGCATCTTAGCAGCTCCCCATGTGTAAGCAATGCCGGCTCCCGTAGGACACGGGGAGCCGGCGGGACTGTGGGGGATTGGGGACCCCCCACAGTCCCCAACGAGAGGCCAGGCCCCGGGGATGGGGTCCCCGGGGCCATAAGTGGCCACGGAGGGGGCCACGCAGCCCCCTCCCCAAAGTAACAAAAAGTTTAAAAAAAAGAAAAAGTGCAAGGCCGGCCCCGGGGGATGGGGTCCCCGGGGCCTTAAATGGCCTGAGGAGGGGGGCCACGCAGCCCCTCCAAATAAAAACAAAAAGAGGCCATGCCCCGGGGGATGGGGTCCCCGGGGCCAATACAGGCCCAGGGAAGGGGGGCCACACGGCACCCTTCCCGTATTTTTTTTAAAATTTTAATTAAAAAAAAGGGGTAAGGCCCTGGGGGATGGGGTCCCCAGGGCCTAAAAATAGGAAAAAGGAAGGGGGGCCACACGGCCCCCTTAGGGGAATAAAAAAACGATCGGGCCCGCAGGCCCCGCCCCTTCCTTCACCACTCTGCAAACGCGCCCCTGGCGCGTTTGCAGAGGGGGAACGAATTCCCTTGAATACTGGGGGTCCTGGGGGCCAACTAGCCCACCAGGAACCTCCAGTATGCGCCAGGGGCTGCCTTGCAGAGAGGTGTACAGAGGCCACGCCCCTTTTACACCTCTCTGCAACGCAGCTCTGTGGCGCTTTTGGAGGAACATGGTGGGCTAGTTGGACTCCAGGGACCCTCAGGATTCAAGGGAGTTAATCCTCCGACTTAAAACGCGCCACGGGGCGCGTTTGCACAGTGGTGAAGGGAGGGGCGGGGCTTCAGGTGACATGTGTGCAAACAGGCCCCGTGGCGCGTTTTAAGATGGGGAATTAAATCCTCTTCAATCCTGAGGGTCCCTGGGGGCCAACTAGCCCAACAGGTACGTCCAGAAAGCGCCACAGAGCTGCGTTGCAGAGAGGTGTAAAAGGGGTGTGACCTCTGTACATGTCTCTGCAACGCAGCCCCTGGCGCATACTGGAGGTTCCTGGTGGGCTAGTTGGCCCGTAGGGACCCTCATGATTCAAGGGGACTTAATCCTCCAACTTAAAACGCGCCACGGGCGCGTTTGCACAGATGTCACCTCAGGCCCCGCCCCTCCCTTCACCATTGTGCAAATATTCCTCTAAAATCAGCCGAAATACGAATTCAGATTTACTCACCTGTTATCAGGAGAGACCTCAGTGCTGCATCTTTCAGCCCAGTACTGGTCCTGAAAAGTAATTTTAACCGTACTTACCAGTAACTTGAATTTCCTTCCATAGGCTAACATTGACTGGTTTCACTTGGAAATTCTTCTAAGTGTGGAGTTTTGGAACTTTAAAATAGTCCTCTAAAATCAGCCGAAATACGAATTCCGATTTACTCACCTGTTATCAGGAGAGACCTCAGTGCTGCATCTTTCAGCCCAGTACTGATCCTCAAAAGTAATTTTAACCGTACTTACCAGTAACTTGAATTTCCTTCCATAGGATATCATTGCCTGCTTTTGCTGAAAAAGTTTCTAAGTGTTGATTTTTGAAACATACAAATATTCCTCTAAAATCAGCCGAAATCCGAATTCCGATTTACTCACCTGTTATCAGGAGAGACCTCAGTGCTGCATCTTTCAGCCCAGTACTGATCCTCAAAAGTAATTTTAACCGTACTTACCGGTAACTTGAATTTCCTTCATAGGCTAACATTGACTAGTTTCACTTGGAAATTCTTCTAAGTGTGGAGTTTTGGAACTTTAAAATATTCCTCTAAAATCAGCCGAAATACGAATTCCGATTTACTCACCTGTTATCAGGAGAGACCTCAGTGCTGCATCTTTCAGCCCAGTACTGGTCCTGAAAAGTAATTTTAACCGTACTTACCGGTAACTTGAATTTCCTTCATAGGCTAACATTGACTGGTTTCACTTGGAAATTCTTCTAAGTGTGGAGTTTTGGAACTTTAAAATATTCCTCTAAAATCAGCCGAAATACGAATTCCGATTTACTCACCTGTTATCAGGAGAGACCTCAGTGCTGCATCTTTCAGCCCAGTACTGATCCTCAAAAGTAATTTTAACCGTACTTACCGGTAACTTGAATTTCCTTCGTAGGCTAACATTGACTGGTTTCACTTGGAAATTCTTCTAAGTGTGGAGTTTTGGAACTTTAAAATATTCCTCTAAAATCAGCCGAACTACGAATTCCGATTTACTCACCTGTTATCAGGAGAGACCTCAGTGCTGCATCTTTCAGCCCAGTACTGATCCTCAAAAGTAATTTTAACCGTACTTACCAGTAACTTGAATTTCCTTCCATAGGATATCATTGCCTGCTTTTTGCTGAAAAAGTTTCTAAGTGTTGATTTTTGAAACATACAAATATTCCTCTAAAATCAGCCGAAATCCGAATTCTGATTTACTCACCTGTTATCAGGAGAGACCTCAGTGCTGCATCTTTCAGCCCAGTACTGGTCCTGAAAAGTAATTTTAACCGTACTTACCGGTAACTTGAATTTCCTTCATAGGCTAACATTGACTGGTTTCACTTGGAAATTCTTCTAAGTGTGGAGTTTTGGAACTTTAAAATATTCCTCTAAAATCAGCCGAAATACGAATTCCGATTTACTCACCTGTTATCAGGAGAGACCTCAGTGCTGCATCTTTCAGCCCAGTACTGATCCTCAAAAGTAATTTTAACCGTACTTACCGGTAACTTGAATTTCCTTCATAGGCTTACATTGACTGGTTTCACTTGGAAATTCTTCTGTGTGTGGAGTTTTGGAACTTTAAAATATTCCTCTAAAATCAGCCGAAATACGAATTCCGATTTACTCACCTGTTATCAGGAGAGAACCCAGTGCTGCATCTTTTAGCCCAGTACTGATCCTCAAAAGTAATTTTAACCGTACTTACCAGTAACTTGAATTTCCTTCCATAGGATATCATTGCCTGCTTTTTGCTGAAAAAGTTTCTAAGTGTTGATTTTTGAAACATACAAATATTCCTCTAAAATCAGCCGAAATCCGAATTCTGATTTACTCACCTGTTATCAGGAGAGACCTCAGTGCTGCATCTTTCAGCCCAGTACTGGTCCTGAAAAGTAATTTTAACCGTACTTACCAGTAACTTGAATTTCCTTCCATAGGCTAACATTGACTGGTTTCACTTGGAAATTCTTCTAAGTGTGGAGTTTTGGAACTTTAAAATAGTCCTCTAAAATCAGCCGAAATACGAATTCCGATTTACTCACCTGTTATCAGGAGAGACCTCAGTGCTGCATCTTTCAGCCCAGTACTGATCCTCAAAAGTAATTTTAACCGTACTTACCAGTAACTTGAATTTCCTTCCATAGGAATCCATTGTCTGGTTTTCAGCAGAAAAGTTTCAAAGTGTCGATTTTCACAAACTACAAATATTCCTAAAAATCGCCTGTATGACTTAAACGCATTCTTTCAACTGTTTACAGGAGATGCACCAGTGCTGGATCCAGGATCCAACACTGAGTAAGAAAAAGTAACGATAACAGTTTTTAACTTCTAAGTGAATTTCCTTCCATAGGATAACATTGGTGATTCTATGAGAAAAAGTTTCCAAGTGTGAACTTTTAAAGTACAATAATATTCCTTAAAAATCACGACTATAACCAAAATGCTTTTACTCAACTGTTTACAGGAGATGTCCCAGGACTGAATCTAGGATCCAGTAATGTGGTTAGAAAAGTAATCCATAAAGTAACTAATTGCATTTAACTAGAAATTCACATTGAGCTGAATGTTGCATTGTGTTTGAAAATGTGTTGCCCATTGCAACAACTGTAACTACTGTACTTAAAAGTCTATTGCCTATGTGCAAAGTAATTAAACTAAAGTAATTCATTCTGAGAAAGTATTTTTTGTAATGTAATGTATAATATAATTACAATGTAATTTAAAAAATAAAATATGTAAAAAAAATTGTTTCTAAAAATTTGGAAATCAGTATGAAAAAAATTTATATAACAATTAATACATTTAAAAATTGTCATTTACAAAACCTTTGAAATTCACTGAAAAAACTGTAGGTTTCAGACATGTTATAGTTACAAATTAGCATTTAAAAACCTTTGAAATTCACTGAAAAAACCATAGGTTTCAGGGACGTTATAGTTACAAATTAGCATTTAAAAAACCTTTGAAATTCACTGAAAAAACCATAGGTTTTAGGGACAGTTATAGTTAGTTGGACATTGCACTCGTACAAAACCCGTGAAATTCCCCCGTTATAGTTAGTCCAGCTAACTATAACTCGCGCCCGCAATGCACTGCTGATGACGTCACATATTACATCACTCATGACATGGTCAGTGACATCACTGATGACATCACTGATGACATCTCAAATGACATCACTGATGACATCATCCACGTGATAATCTGATGCACCTCCTCACACTCTAATATAACCTTTGATACACCCACTCTAAATTACAGACTGCCATTCGCAAAACCATAGACACTCCAACACCAATAACTACATACCCACTCACTGATTCTTAGGTCTACGCACACATCCACTCACTCACCCGTACAGTCACTCATACTTACGGTCACTCAGTACAGGACTATCATATGAACTCATACTCCTATATAGACACTCAAACACCGCCACTCATCCATAGAGGTACTCACACACCTAGTCAGTCATGCAAATAATTAAACACACTACCATTTACTCACCTATACAGTTATACACACACCAGCTCACTTACTCATACAAATACTAGCACATTCTTACGCTCTTATACAATCACTGATACAAGCACACACTCATCCATACAGCCACTATCACAATCACTCACTCTCGCTTATAGCTATTTATATACTCCAACACACATATATACTGCCTTTCACATATGTAGTTACTCACACATGTACCACTGGGACATACATTCACTCACTAACACACTCTTACACACACTTACCCACCCATACAGTCTATCACAGTTGCACTCTTGAAACCATCCACCCAGTGAATCACCCACTCACACATCTATGCACAGAGTTGCACACACCCCTCCCACACAAACACTCAGGCACCCATACAGATACTCAGACAAGCATTCAATAACTCATATAGACACTCATGCAGCCACTTACACAGCAACAGACAGACAGACGGATACAGACATTCACCCAGTTTAGTCACTAACCCATGCATTCAGTAAGATACGTTAAATCACTCACTTATAGAGTCAGTCACGCACCTACTAAATCATCCATACAGACACTTACACACCCACTCATTCTTCAATACGTCTTTTCCTATATATATTAAAAATATTTAAACTTTACAGAAACACACAGTCACTGGATGATGTCATCAGTGATGTCATCAGTGATGTCATTTGAGATGTCATCAGTGATGTCATCAGTGATGTCACTGACCATGTCATGAGTGATGTAATATGTGACGTCATCAGCAGTGCATTGCGGGCGCGAGTTATAGTTAGCTGGACTAACTATAACGGGGGAATTTCACGGGTTTTGTACGAGTGCAATGTCCAACTAACTATAACTGTCCCTAAAACCTATGGTTTTTTCAGTGAATATATATATATATATATATATATATATCCATACTCCATTGTAAAGTGAAAAAAACAACGATCCACGGCACCCAATAGCTTTAGCAGAGATTTATTTTCGGCAAATGCACGACTCAACGCGTTTCGGAGACGAAGTCTCCTTGCTCACGAGTGTTGAGGTTGCAGCTTAATGTGATTTAAATAAACAAACATCATCTTGCATGTGACCACAATGAACAGTGTAAACAGACTTCCCGTTTTGACCACACAGACTTTTTGTACTTGATACAATATTACTTCATATTGGTTCAGAGGTAATGCAAAAGAATGTATACATTTTCAAAAGTAAAACGAGTGTGAAATACATTTTATAACAATGAGGATGGAAAAATGGAAAAAACGTTTCAAAAGGTGAGTGTTTTATTTCAATTCTACTGTCCAAAACTTTATCTTTCACAGCTTCTGGTCAATGCAGAACAGAGTTAATAGTGAGCAAAAGTGGCGCTGTCTTGAAAGACTACTAGACGCCTATTTAGCCGCAGTGGGCACACATCCCTATTCTGCTACATATCCATAGGCGAATACGCAATTAAAATTACAACCTAATTACAGACCAATCTGTACTGATGTTGAACATTCCTTGTACAGTGGACAAAATTGTCTAGTCTCAAGCGACTGTTGTATAACCATTCTGCCCCAGTGGGCACAAATCCTTATTGTGGCAAAACTACCATAGTCAAAAGCGCAATGTTTAACCTAACAGCCAATAAAGTCAACTACCAGTTCACGGTCCAGACAATCAAAAACTCATATTTGAACTAAAATCCATTCCAGATATTCGTCACTCGATTTGCCTTCTTCTCGTTTATAAGATATATCTTGTGCAGGAAATCTGTAAGAAACACACAACAAACAAAATATTAACTCTACAATTAAAAAGTGAATTAAGGGGGCGTGGCCGGGCAAGATGGCCGAGCGGACGTAATCCGTCTCGGCTCCCGGACCGCCGGCGATTCCGGAGAGATCCAGGGAGGTTACAGGGGGTAGAGGACCCTTAAAAGACCCCTGACGGTGGCGGAAGGCACCAGAATCGCTGCGACGCTTCGTACAGAGCCCAAGAGACCCAGAAGACGGCGCGGCGAGACTCGCTTCGGAGCTGCGGTGGGCGATACAAGATGGCGGCCGCGAAGTGAAGGAGACCCCCGGAACGACTCGGGGACGCTGCGGCTCCATCGGAGGCCCCTGACGATCTGCCGCGGACCTGAGAGGTGCTGTGGCTGACTGGGGGTCCGGTTTGGCCCTCCTGGGGACAAGCGTGAGGTGGCGCGCATCCCGGCTGGGATCTGCCTGACCCTGACATGGCGGACGGAATTGAGCGCTGAGCGGCTGTGTGGGACAGACCCGCGACTGCAGGCGACGGAGATCGAATCAGGTACAGCTGTCACGGCCACCGGGGTGCACAAGAGTGCCCAGTGATTGCCAGTACACGGCGGCCCCGGGAGAGGGGATCCTTGGAGGGGACTGGGCGCCTGACAAGGAGAGGAGCAGTGCTGCCCTAAGAGTGGGTGATCCCCGGGACTCCTGGAGCAATGGTCGACTGGGAATAAGACGGAGGTGTGCAAGGGGGCTCTGAGACCACACCTATGAAGGCACAGACTAGAGAACTGTGATTCCCCACTATGTGGAAAGAGAGAAGGGGGCGCTGCCCATAGGCATGAGGGCAGAAGTGGCAGCATCCGACAGGGGAGTCTAATTTGGCAGCCCTGCTTCAACGAGGACAAGGAAGAGAGAGGCCAAGTGGAGAGCTGCTGCGCAGCAAGGTGGGCCGCGCGGAGCACGGGGGATACCTCGAGGAAGCCGGCGTACAGGAGCTCCATGTAAGCACTTCAGACGAGGGCTCGGAGGCCACACCGGTGTGAGGATGCAAGCTGGAGGATCCTCCCCGACCGGGGGCACTTGAAGAGTACAGTGGGCCCCTACGAATCCCGAGGCCTGGGCCAACTACGGCGGGGAAGAGGAAAGCCTAAGTGGGGGCGCACCGAAGCTCGCAGATAAGAGGCTTCGGGGAGAGCCGGAGGGAGAGCCGTATGCCTCCCAAGAAGGTGCCGCCCAGAGCTTCCACGAAAGTCACTGACTTTTTCACAGGCGCGGACAAACGCAACCCCGAAGGTCCCGTAGACACCACTGTGGCCATGGCGATCACGAAGGCAGAGATGATGGCGATGTTTCAGGACTTTAAAGCTGACCTGAGGAAGGATTTGGGCCAGGACATTAAAGCAAGCATGGAACAGCTCCGGTCCGACCTCACTGAAAAATTGACCTCCCTACAAAACGACGTGGACTCGGTGGGCACACGTGTAATGGACTTGGAAGCACATCAACAGACCCAGGAGAAGCAAACAGCGGAAACCCAGGAAGAAATACAGGCGCTTAAGGAGCAACTACAGCAATCGCACCTAAAAACTGAGGACTTGGAAAACAGGTCTCGACGGGATAACGTTCGTATTAGAGACCTGGAAGAAGGAGCGGAAGGTCCTGACCTGCCTGCGTTCCTAGAGGGACTATTTGCAGAAATATTGGGCTCACAACCCCTTAAAATCAAGTTGGAGCGAGCGCACCGGGTGGGGCCCGCACCACAGGGAGACAAGAGGCGACCCCGGGACGTGCTGGTCAAATTTCATTCTTTCAAAACAAAAGAGGCAGTGCTTGCTGCAGCCAGAGCTTCCGATAAAGTGTCCTTTCAGAACTTTACCTGTGCCTTGTTCCAGGATCTTGCACCTGCGACCCTTGCCCGACGACAGGCTTTCCGACCCATCACTACCAAGCTGCGTATGGATAACATCAGGTACAGGTGGACCTACCCCTTTGGCCTCAGCTTTGAGTACAGCAACAAACGACAGTATGTCACAGAGCTTCAAAGGGGACTTGAACTCTTGGGCTTGCCTTTGGAAGATCGGGAATCACCGGAGAACAGAACCTCGGGCTCTCAGGGAGGGGAGCGAAGACCATCCACATGGGTGATGGGCATGCGCAGAGGACGCCTTTGAGGAGTGTCTACAAGCTGAGGGACGAGTGCCCGGTTTAGCAAAGGAGGGTTTTAACACAGGCCCCGATGGTGGCGAGGGGCGATGATGGGGTGGCTGCCTTACTCAGAGGACCTACATAGGAGGGTCGCAGGAATGGGACCACGGATATCAGGGCGGGCTCCAGGGGCCAGCCAGGCAGACTTGAGTCTGATGCGAGGGGCCCTTGAGGGCGCTGGGTGATCACCTGCACTATGGGGAACCGGGAGGAGCCCCCCGGAGGGAGGCGTGCCAATAGGGGTGGGAGATAATCGTAACGTTAAGACTCTACCCTGGTAATACTCTATAACTAGATGATACATATGATGATCCGGGCGGCGGCGGGAGGGGACCATGGCCCTACCGCCCTCCCGTATACAGGGGGGCAAGAAACCCCCAGATGGGAGTAATGCCTATAAATGTTAAAGTTTTTGGTAGGTTTTTGGTTGTTGTTGTAGTTTTGGGGGATATTTTGGGATGTTGGGGAGGGGGGGGGATCCATGGTGGCGGCTTTTTAATGTCCAGGGAGGTAGGGTTCATTCATTAGGGTCAGGATGCATGCTCACAAAAGGGGGAGGGGCGGGGACGGAGGGGGGAGTGAGAGGTATGGGAGTACAGGAGATGCCTGGGATGCTGAGATCAGGGTCGCACCCCGGATGAAATGAAGATAACTATAGGTACATGGAATGTAAAGGGCCTCAACTCCCTGCAGAAGCGCCAACAGATATGGAAATATATCTTAGACCATACGCTAGACATCATAGCCCTGCAAGAAACCCATTTGGCTAGAGCAGATGAGATGCGGCTGCGACACAAACTCTACCCAATGATATACAGATCATCGGCGTCAACTAAACACAGGGGGTGGCACTTCTCTTTCACGCGTCAACGAGGTTCCAGCCTTTAGATGTACAACACGACAGGGATGGCCGCTGGGTCATGGTGAAGGGGCGCCTCCAGGGACGCCTTTGCACGTTTGTCGCGGTATACGCCCCAAACACGGGCCAGGCTGCTTTCCTGCACCACACCCTCGATAAGTTGTTGGATTTTGCAGAAGGGTCGTTAGTCTTTATGGGCGATTTTAATCTGACTTGGCAAGGAGACATAGATAGCACCCACACCCACAGAGTAGGGACGAGCTCATTCCCCCCCGACATACGTCAGAAGATTATAGATAGGGGATTAATAGATGCTTGGCGCACGGTCCACCCCACCACCCGAGATTATACGTTTTATTCACACGTACATAGGACATACTCCCGATTAGATTATGTATTTCTTAGCCAAGTATTGCAAGGCGGGCTAGAGGATGCAAACATTTTCCCCCTTTCGGTCTCTGACCATAGTCTTTTAGCAGTATCTTTAGAATGGGGAATAGGGCACGGGACTCTATCCAGATGGTATTTTCCTCCTGCCGTGCCAAGGGACAAAGAGACGTGCTTAAAACTAAGGGAAAACATCAAAGATTTTTTTGTCCTGAACCAACCGGAAGACACCTCGGAATATGTTAATTGGGATGCCTTCAAGGCGGTAATCCGTGGGCAGTGTATTTCAATGAATGCGGCCCTGAATAAACGACGAGCAGCAGAGAGGGTGAAATTAGAGGCAGAACTGCAGGCAAGTGAACAAGATCACAAAGCACGCCCTACCCGACAAACATTGTGGGCACTGATGGCTCTGAGGGGGAAGCTCCGCTCTATCTATTCTAATCGCGCAGAATTTACATTGCTAAAACTGCGCCAACTTTCATATTCCCAAGGGAATAAAATAGGCAAGCAGCTCGCTCGGCAACTCAAAGATAAGAGGGTTAAGGAGTACATAGGGGGGATACGGGGAGAGCAGGGCATTACCACACATGCTGATGACGAAAAGGCGGCTATATTTGGGGGTTTTTATGAAAAACTATACACGGGGGAGCGGTTAGACCCAGAGGCTCAGCGAGACTACCTTAGCAAACTAACGTTCCCACAGGTATCTGCGGAGAATAATGAGAACCTGTCCGCACCTATCACTGAAGAGGAAGTGATGGCGGCCATTAAAGCACTCAAACTACACAAGGCACCGGGCCCAGATGGCTTCACCGCTCTTTTTTATAAGACCTTTGCGACCAAAATCGCCCCACCCCTCACGAGCCTCTTTAACGCAATGGCGACGGAGGGGAGGACCACAGGATCGCTTTCAGAGGCGGTGATCACCGTGATCCCCAAACCTGGGAAAGACCACAGCTCATGCGCTTCTTATCGGCCCATAGCCCTTCTTAATCTCGACGCAAAACTTTATTCCTCTATCTTGGCCCGCAGACTGAATGACATCCTACCCGACCTCATACATCCGGATCAGTCTGGGTTTATAAAGGGACGGCAGACGCATGATAATACACGTCGAATTATCCACTTAATTGAAAAAGCACATAAGCGTCAGATCCCGGCGATCCTGGTGGGTTTGGACGCCGAGAAGGCATTCGACAGGGTAGATTGGGCCTTCCTTTTTAGCACTCTGGAGGCTTTTGGTTTCTCGCAAGCTTTCATCACCATGTTGCGGGCTAACTCGCAACACCCTCGATCACGGGTGACGGTTAATGGGCAGGCATCAACACCATTCGAGCACTCGCGGGCGCCAGGCAGGGCTGCCCTCTTTCGCCATTGCTGTTCGCTCTGAGTATTGAACCACTTGCTATTGCGATTCGGGCCCACCCGGAGATACACGGGATTCCATTTACCGGCGAGCAACACAAAATCTCACTATTCGCAGATGACGTGTTGCTATCACTCACCGACCCGGAGGCCTCTCTGCCTCCTCTACAGGACGAGTTGGCAAGGTTCGAGGCCGTAGCAGGCTTTAAAATCAATATGGACAAATCGCAGATACTCAACCTCACCCTGTCCAGCGTGGAGGTGGATAACCTGAGGCCGCTGACATCTCTCCAATGGGCTACATCTTTTCTGACGTATTTGGGGGTGCGCCTCACTGCGAGGGTAAATGGGCTATATGCAGCTAATTTTCCCCTATTTTAACGCAAATACAAAGTGAACTTAACAAATGGAAGCCCCTTTTCTTGTCATGGCTGGGCCGCATACACGCGATAAAGATGACAATGATGCCCAAACTGCTCTACCACTTCCAAGCTCTTCCCATACCAATCGAGGGGCGTTTTTAAGCGCGTTAAATCTTTACTTCTCGATTTTGTCTGGCAGGGACGTAGGGCCCGCTTTTCCTTCTCTATCCTGCGGCGATCCAGGGAGGAGGGGGGTGTAGGACTACCAGATGCACAACTATATTACAAAGCTGCACAGCTTAGGGTGCTAGTGGAATGGGTTCAACGTGATTCCGATAAACATTGGCTCCATATGGATCGTAGTGTGGCCGGACGGACCATATGGGACCTCATCTGGCGCTCCAGACAGGAGCGTCCGCCAAACGTTTACCTGAGCACTCCCACGCGTACTACACTCCAGGTTTGGGATTCGGTGTCTAAGGATGGAAGATGGACCTCTTTTCCGTCTCCCTTTACGCCCCTGCATTTTAACTCCGCCTTCCCGCTGGGCATGCAGCCTGGCCCGTTTGATGGGTGGAGGGAGGGGGGATGTTTGGCCTTGACACACCTCTTCCACAATTATGACCCCCGCTCTTTTGAAAGCTGCAGGAGGGACTTTGGACTACAAAGCAATGAACACTACCATTACACGCAACTGATGCACTGGGCCCAGACACCACACATACGGGAGGCCGCTACCAGGCCCCTCACGAAGTTTGAAACCTTTCTTACAAAAACCACGACGATGAGAGGCACGATCTCCTTTCTCTACCGACACTTGCTAACGACCCTACACTCGGTACGCCCACGTTATATGGCAATGTGGGAGGGGCTTCTGGGGAGACCCATTTCGGACGAGGAGTGGACCCACCTGTGGTCAGATGTTAGGAAATTCAATCACTCCATAACGCTTAGGGAGGCACACCTCAAGACCATGATGGACTGGTACCTCCATCCATCGCGACTTAAACAGATGTACCCGAATACATCTGATAGGTGCTGGAAGGGTTGTGGGTTGCTCGGGGATTTCCGTCATATCTGGTGGGACTGCCCGACTATTCGTCCATATTGGGAAGAAATACTCGCTCAAATCAAACTGATGCTGGGGTACCCTATTCCGACAACGATAGGGGGTATACTGTTGGGCCTGCGCGACCCCTCCCTGGAGCTTCAGACTAGGGCAGACAAGGCAATTCTGTGGTTATGCATAGGTGCCGCGAAGACCACTCTAGCCGCAGCGTGGAAACAAAAGGAGGCGCTGGCGCTATCTCTTTGGCACTCTAGGTTGTGGCACCTGCTCAGTATGGAGCGGATGGCGGAGGTGTCTGGGGACACATTCAAAAATGTTGAGTTCCGCTGGGGCCCATTGGTCTCATTTCTCTCCAAGGGCCTGCCGTCGGCTGTGTGTCCGACCTCCGTTAAAGAGCTACACCTATTCCAGGTCTAGAGGTAAATCCCTGACGAGTTTACTGACCTTGGATAGCTTCTATTAGTTGCCGCCGCCATGGGGGGAGGAGGGGGAGATGGGGGTGGGGGGGTGTGTTATTTTTATGTTTTTTTTTCTTTTTATTTGGCTTTGGCTGCCCCGCAGTTGGAGGCGCCTCATTATTTATAGTGACATCGGAGTTTAGGACTTCGTAAACGAAGGTTAAGGAGGATGCCATCTAGGCGAAAGAGAGGCAGTCAGCCCCTATCGGCTGTTCCACCATGCGGCTCGGATGGGGGCACTGTTGACCACCTGTGTAATATGACACTGTATACTTCATTTGCTTCTATTTAGGGAAGGTGGGAGGCGGTTGTTGCTCACTAATAAAGAGTTCTGCATTTTCGGCAGTGCTGCTTGGGGAGGGGCTGGGAAGCGGCATCCCTGATGTAAAGCTGTACGATGTATTGTTTTCTGTGCAAATATCAATAAAAAATAAGTTTGACAAAAAAAAAAAGTGAATTAAAATCATGCTACAAAAGACAATTTTAGCATACGCAGCAATTGAGGAAAGGCCATAAAAAGGTTTCAATACTGTTTGATACTGATATCTTACAAATATGTGGCTGTTTTACATCAGGGGTCTCTGTATAACAGACTACCCCAAGTGTACTGCTAGTTCTTCGTCAATATTGTGCCCTAATGGTTGTGTCGTATGATATTCAATGATCATTTTCGACTCCAGACGCCTTAACTCAAGAACTGTATCTCCTCCCCATTCTCTCACAGGAATGGTATCAAGAACACAAAAGGACAAGAGGTTAGCATTCTGGTTGTGTGATTGTTTAAAATGTTTAGCTATTGGATACTGTTTATCCTCCTTCTTGATTGCCCTTAGATGTTCCATGTTTGTTTTTTTTTTGGCTGGATGAATGGTACTTCCAATATAATATTTTTCACACGGGCATTTAAGGGCATACACTGCATAGTCTGTATTACATGAGACGTGTCTGGTAATCACAAAAGGTTTGTGATTCAAAGAGAGTTTGACTTGTTTGCAATTTTTACTATATTTACAGGCCTTACAGTTATTGCATGTATAAAACCCTTGTATCTGATTTCCTTGGACTTTGTGAGATGAGCCTGTCGTTGCTCGACACACAATGTCTTTAAGGGATTCAGCCTTCCTATATGTAAACCTGCGGGTAACTTTCAACCACTGATGATATATCTTTGTCTGTTGTTAAAACCTTCCAGAACTTGTTCAAACATTTTCTTACTTCATGTGCTTGGTTTGAGTAAGTAGTGATAAACCTAATTTTATTTTCATTGTTGGTCTTCACTGATTCAGTCGTTTTTTCCTGTCTCTCTTCTCAACTTCTACACAAGCCTTGTCAATAATACTCTGAGTATATCCCCTTTCAAGAAATCTTTTGGTCATGATTTTCTTTTCAATTTCAAAACCTTCTACGCTACTGGAATTCCTTTTGGCTCGTAGCTGTTCACCCAGGGGAATACTACGTATTAGATTCCTGGGGTGGCAGCTATCGGCATGGAGCAGGCTGTTTCCAGCCGTCTCTTTTCTAAACAGATAGCTCTCCAAACGGTTCCCTACAACTTGTAATCTCAGGTCTAGAGAGTTGATGGTTTCTTTATTGATCTGGCTGCTGAATTTTAAATTTAACGTACTGTCATTCAGTGTTTCAACAAAATCATTAGCTTGTTCTCTACTTCCTTTCCACACACAGAAAATGTCATCAATGTATCTCACCCATGTGATAACATGTTCTTCAAAAATAGATAGTTTGCTGACCACCTGCTCCTCCCACCAGCCTAGGTATACCCCGCAAAGCTGGGGGCGAAGCAGGTCCCCATTGCAGTTCCAAGAATCTGGCGGTAGATTAGTTTATCAAAGAGAAAGAAATTCTGCGTTAAGCATGTATACATCATGTCAATAATCATTTCTGTATGGAACAGATAAGATATAGATCGGTTCCTGAGAAAATGACGACAGGCTTTGATCCCCGCCTCGTGGGGGATGCAGGTATAAAGGCTAGTAACGTCCAGACACATTAGTAAAAAATGATCTTCCCATTCTATTTGATCAATAACTCTCAAAAAATCACTTGTGTCTTTAATAAAAGACGGTAGTCCTTGAACTAGTGGTTGCAAATAAAAATCTACATATCTAGATGTGTTCTCTAGGCAGCTGCCTCGTGAGGACACAATTGGTCTACCTGGAGAATTGGTACTATTTTTGTGCAGTTTCGGAAGTAGGTATAGGGCTGGGAGTTTAGGACATTTGCATTTCAAGAATTCAAATTCTTCCCATTCAAGCAATCCTCGCTCCCTCCACTCTCCCAACTGCTCTTGATATTTCTTATTTGCTAGTTCATACTTAGGTCTCGTGGTGGTCTCATAATTTTCCCTATCCTCAAGTTGGCGATATCCTTCTTTGAGGTACATATCTTTAGACATTACCACCACGTTCCCACCTTTATCCGATTTTTTAACAACTATGTTCATGTCATGAAGCCTGACATGAACATAGTGGTTAAAAAATCGGATTTCACTGGTGAAAGGCCATTCTGCCCATAGGACAGAATGGGGGAGGCTGGGTATTGTGTTTGTTAGCCTAGTTTCCCATAAGTTTAGAATGGAGAAGTGAAGTTTGGTATGCATGAACTCACAGCGTCATAACCCATCTTTCTATGAAAGTGGTTTTGTCACTGTGTGTTCAGAAGCCGCTCTTTTAGAAAGTGGCTGAGTTTTGTGCTTTCAGCTTTCTGTGTGTCTCTGTTGAATGTGGATTGACTGTCTGGATCTGAGAGGGGAGGGGGTGAGATGGCACCAGGCTGACCTGCAGCTGGAGAGTATGCGAGGGGAAGCCCCGGGAGGTGAAGAGGCCTGGGTTGCGGCTATAAAACAATTGACTCATCTCCTGCTGAGTGATTAAGGATCCAGACCCCCAGTATCAAAGGGAGAAAGGTGACACTGGGAGGGAGACACCCAGAACTGATTTAGGCAGGGGTCAGGGACCCCTGAGCACAACGAACTTCAAAGACATTTAGGGGTATATTTATGAGAGCTGAAACCCCCTGAACGTTGGAATGAAACAGAAATGGATTGAGACTGAAAAGGCTTGGACCCATTCTGTGGTCAAGAGGAACCTCTGCTAAAGAAGGAGCAACTGAAGAGACTGCTGGGGAGACCAATCCTTGCTTCGTGATCTGGGGCTGGTCTGCAGTTTGCTGTTCTAACTAAGGGAGAGGCTGTTGGGACTGTGCTTGGAGGCGCTGCGTCCCCCTGCTTGAAGAAGACTGTGCTTTGTGCTGTGTCTTGTAACCCCAAGGGGCCGAGGTAAGCTGGCTCCCTGTTTGGAAACACAGGAACATAAAAGTTTCCGGAGAAGTTTCAAGCAACGCGGTGGGCGCGTGTTGTGGCAGCTTGAGACCCTCAGAAGGTGTGCCCTGTGATCTTGGACACACGGAGGAGGAGTGAGACTCGGGCGTGCTGGGTGCGTGTCGTGGTGCACAGGAGGCATTGGTGAAGAGTGCCTGGTGAACGTGTGCATCGACGGAGGAGTGAGTCTCGGACGCACAGAGTGCGTGTTGTGGTGCACAGGAGGCGTAGGTGAGGGGTACCTGGTGAAGTGTGCACCGGAGGTGAAGCGAGACTTGGACGCGCAGGGTGCATGTCGGGGTGCACCGCAGGCGCTGGTGAAGAGTACCTGATGAGCGGGTGCATCGGAGGTGAAGAGAGTCTCGGACGCGCTGGGTGCGTGTCGTGGTGCACTGGAGGCGTTGGCGAGGAGCGCCTGGTCAACGCGTGCATCAGAAGTGAAGCGAGACTCGGACACGCAGGGTGCGTGTCGGGGTGCACCGCAGGCGCTGGTGAAGAGGGCCTGGTGAGCGGGTGCATCGGAGGTGAAGAGATTCTTGGACGCGCAGGGTACGTGTCATGGTGCACAGGAGGCGTCGGTGAGGGGCGCCTGGTGAAGTGTGCACCGGATTTGAAGCGAGACTCAGACATGCAGGGTGCGTGTCTGGGTGCACCGCAGGCGCTGGTGAAGAGGGCCTGGTGAGCGGGTGCATCGGAGGTGAAGAGAGTCTCAGACGCGCTGGGTGCGTGTCGTAGTGCACTGGAGGCGTTGGCGAGGAGCGCCTGGTCAACGCGTGCCTCAGAAGTGGAGTGAGTCTCGGACGCGCAGGGTGCGTGTCGGGGTGCACCGAGGCGTTGGTGAAGAGCGCCTGGTGATCGAGTGCACCGGAGGAGAAGCGAGGCTCGGACACGGTGAGTGTGTCGAGGTGCGGCCGTAGGCGTTGGTGAGGAGCGCCTGGTGATCGAGTGCACCGGAGGAGAAGCGAGGCTCGGACACGGTGAGTGTGTCGAGGTGCGGCCGTAGGCGTTGGTGAGGAGCGCCTGGATATCGGGGCACCGGAATTGGAGTAAGTCTCAGTGAAGCAGTGTGCGTGCTTTGGTGCAACCTGGGACTGTGGAGGTGATCGGCTGATCATTGTGTGCACCGGAAGAAAGTGAGTCTCTGCAGTGTGGTGTGCGTGTCTTGGTGCCAACTGAGACCGCAGAAAGGAGTGGTGAACGTGCACCCGGAGTATCGTAATCTCAGGGGCTTGGGGTACGTGTGCCCTGCAGCCGCCTGAGACCTTCCTAACAGTCGCGGCCTGGACCGGCAGCCCCGGAGGAGCTGAGCTGCCAGGCCGAGCCGCTGAGGCCCACTGAGAAGTTCTGCACGAAAGGCCTAGTTCATTGAAGGAGAAGAGGAGAGTGGGGTCGCGCCCCCCAGGTAACGTGGATCACTGCCTGGGTGGGGTGCGGGCTCGGAGGGACACTCTCTCAGCCTCTCAGTCCTTCTGACGACGTGAGCCTTTGCTTTGGCTCAGATTGGGGCCCGTACTGACCAAGGAGTGGTGGTACTGGGGCCCGAGTGGGAAGCTGTACTTTATTTCATCGTGAATACGTGTGGTGGGCAACTGTTATCGAAGAGGCTGACTGCCGTAATATACATTGCCAATATTGCTGCTAACGAACTGCCGGACTGTCTTATGACGCCTGACATTATTTCCACCTAACGAAGTACACGATTGTAGCGCTACGCATTGCATTATTTCTCCCTTGCAAAGTACAGGATTGTAGAGGCCCGCATTGCATTATTTCGTCATTGCAACGTACAAGATTGTAGCTACGCATTGCATTATTCCTTAATTGCAAAGTACATGATTGTGGCGCCGCGCATTGCATTGTTTCTTCATTGCAAAGTACGTGATTGAGGTGTGACGCATTGCCTTATTCCTTCATTGCGCAGTACATGATTGTAGCGGTACGCATTGCATAATTTCTCCCATTGCAGGTACCGGAGTGTATTGTTACGCATTGTATTATTTCTCCTGTGCCCAGCACAGGATTGTATCGTTAAGCAGAGCACTATTGTTTGTCCATTGCAACGTTTGTGATTCTAGCATTACGACCAGCATAGCGTTTGGAAAGCGGTGGTTGGGATTTGAACCTTCCAACCACCCGGAACGAATATTACCCTTTATTATATGTTGGCTTTTGTAATGTGTGGTCTGATCGTATATCTTTCTATATAAAGTTTATACTCGTTTTATCAAACTTGTGTGGAGTCCATTTGTGGTGTCACCAGGGGGTTGCTGTGGGCGTGGTTGCACACACTGTACACTCGTGTCTTGGAGATAGGCCTGGCTGCTCGTGCCAAGCTACTAAGAGGGTGAGCAGGGCTATCTCAAACGGTGTCCTTACTTGGCCTAACGTTGAGTGGGGAGTCCCGGGTCGCGCATTTGTGACAGTGACGCGTGACGGGGACTCCGGCTTCCAACAACCACACATGTATTTTTATTGGAATCCAAACAAAGGAAATATCAGAGAACCCTTGCACCTCACCGCAAGCTAGTAAAAAACAATACAGAGCCATACTAAGCATGCCCAAAATACCTTTTAAACCCCTTCCTCGCCGCCCCATTTTAGAACACCTTCAAAATAGGATTGTGTATCTAGTTTACCCTACCATGAAAAAGCACCCTAATTAAACTTTACCCTTCCTAAAAGCAGGTATTCGGCTGCCACCCTCCCATTCATTTGTGAAAATGCCCCATCGCTGTCAGAGGCTTAGCTGTCACTAAGATTCAGACACTGTGAGTTTGAGATCTCCTCAACCATCTCCGAAGTGTGCCCTTCTGCGAAAGATTACTTTTCATACAAGGGTTGGGTGGTTTCACAACCAGCATATGGAGGGTAGAAGTTTTGGTTGTTAAAGGAGTTGATGGGAAGAATGTTGATTTAAAAAAAAAAATGAATCAGCAGTCTTAAAGCCCTTCAAATCTATCCACTCATTTTGTGTTGCATAGGAAGAACTTGCTAACAGCCAGTCGCAGGCAGGTAAGTTGGGCACATGCTATTGGAAACTGCCAGTGGTAAAAAAAAAACCTGTTACCTGCGTGTCAGATAGCTCGCAGGGGTATGTGCCTGCTGCTGGGATCAGGGTGTAAAAGCTTTTAGGTGAAAGGTTCCAATGTGTGTGTGAGTGACTTCAAGGCTGTTTTTTATTTTTTAGCCATTTGATATATAGCATGAGCCTAACACCAAGGGGCAATAGATTTCATTTGCAAGATCCATAATTCTGTTTTTCAAATAACAAGGTCACCTGTACCAACCCTAAGATCATGTCCAAGGTCCCATTGGATTATCACATAAATGAACAGGCCATTCTTCGCTCCTTTCCCTCTCTATCCTTGTCAGCAAAAAAATATTTCCATTCTTTGGATGTCTGTAGATGCATGAGGTTCTCTGTGGACAAGACTAATTGTACTTCGGATCATTTATTCCTGATCATTTATTCAAGCAGGAGTTGTCCATTGCGCAGGCAAGGAAATATCTTTCGGCTGTCAGCCTGAATTAATTTCTCGAACTACTACAAAGCTAAGTGTCCTTTTCAAGGTAGACTGAATTCCATAAAAAGTATCCCACAACATCTGAGCTCTACACTGGAGTAGAGCTTAGCTGTTGTGGATAGTGGAATGCACACAGCTGGGCTCTATACTGGAATACCTCCACAAGACATTTGCTGTGCAGCTTTGTCAAAAAGTAAGCATAGGTTCACCAAGCATTACTGCCCGAATGTGAATGCAACATCTGATGTTTCAGTGGGTCAAGCAGTTCTAAGGAACCTGTTTGTGGCTTGTTGGGAGTAATATTGTCGTATTTCACCTCCGCTCTGGGTGTAGCTACAAACTGTGAATTGTGTTTATGGAAAAGAGTTTGACTCTATATCTTCTGGAGATTAAAAGAATTCCTCCTTCCATAGGAGGATGCTGCTTATCTGTAGATGATTCTGTGAAAAGTGCTCCTCCAGGTACTTCCACGACGGTGGAACAAAAGAGTTGTGGAACTTCCTCAGCTGCAATTTACCTCAAAAGCATCTACATTCACCTTATCCAAGCACAAGATCAAGCCTTCGTCAGGAAGGCAAGGAACAACCCACACTGAAAATGGCTCAAAAATCCAGCTCCTCTAACACCTTGTCAGCGGTCCCACCAAATTCTTCATTGATGAAGACTCGTACCTCTATGACAAAAAATCAACCATTGTTGATGACCACCCTGTTGACAACTGTCTCACAAGTGATGTCTTTAGATAGTCATCCAAGAAAATTCTGTTGATAACAACAGAGGCGGCTCCTCTGCTATGGCAAAGGAGCGTTGCCCTACCTGTCAGCAGCCCAAAAAATGAAAAATAAAATGATAATAAACCCTTGTTTATTATCGTTTTTTTTCCCCTTGGAGTCGAACACTTGGGAAGTTGGGCCAGGGAGATGACAGGCTGGTGGACGAGTGGTTGCACCGCTACTCAGGCCGGCCAAACCGTCATGCGCACTGAAGCTCCCTCCAACCCGAGCTGTGTTGCCAGATTGGAGAGAGCGGGCACAGGCTCCCAGTCTAACTGGGAGTGCAAATCATCGGTGCTCAGGCCAATCCTGACGCTGCTTTCAGCAGCATGAAAGCAGCATCAGGATTGGCTGCAGTGTACTCTGGGAGCCTGTGCCTGCAGAAGAGAGGGGCGCAATGCGGCGATGCAGCTGGTAAGTGTTTTTTTATTTGTCTCGTCCATCCCCCCAATATCCCCTCCCTGCCACTTTATCAACACACCGGGCGCTACTGGATAACAACACTGTTGATGCCAAAAGGACCCCATCAAGTAATTACTAGTTGCTGAGCATAATTAAAGAGTTGAAATCATCACTTTTATGTATTCCTCAATGAGACAATCTAAGTGCGAAGAGTATGCTCAGGCATGTGTCCCATGCTCACTGTGCCACTGGAACCAAGCTGCACCCTGGTGGAGACACCCAAAGAGGCTTAAACTGGCATGGCGTTGCTTGCGCTCCCATTCAAAATAGACTTGGCCTCGCAGTTCGGGCTTCACTGTTCCTATTTGAGCAGGACCAAGGCTGATTTGCATCTGGCAAGGTCTTGTCTGAGGTGGCACGGTGTGCAAAAAAACGATGGAGTGAGAATGGGCCCCAAGTAATTACCAGTGGCTCATACTAATTAAAGCATTCCACCCATCACTTTTTTGTAGACCTTATAGACGAAGGCAAGAACTTCATCAACAACAATCCCAACGACTACACCTCTATCAGCATCCTCGTTAATGGTGACCATCAAGTCAGCCACTTCAATAATGACCACAACGTCAATGGCAATTGTGTCATCAGTGGTCCCATCAATGACTCCTGTATCAATGGATAAATAACCTTTCTTGCCAGCTTTAGAAGCGCACCCAACCTACTTGCATAACCTTTGAATGTTTATGCTCAATATCTAGTATATATCTTGGATTCTGAGCAAGAATCTGACATCAGCAAGTAGGAAAAAGCCTTTGGTACAGCATATAGTTCTGTGCGATTGGATGTAATGTAATCTAATGTAACTAGGAACTTATAAAGCGCGTGGCTACTCCACAGAGTGTCCCGGCGCTAAAAAGACCGTGAGACAGGCAGTGTACACTAAAGCAGGTAGGCCTAGTTCTAATGTTGGAATAGCCAGGTTTTGAGTTTTCTCCTAAAGACAAGGAGATCCTGCACCTGTCTGAGAGAAAGTGGCAAGCTGTTCCATAGCTGGGATGCCACCACTTTAAAGGAGCAACCACCCATACGGGAGCGGAAAAACCTTGGGATGGTCGACAAGCGCTGTGCAGAGGACCTCAGGGTCCGTTGTGGGACATATCGCTGAATCCATTTCCTGATGTAGGGGGCCCCTGAGTCGTGGAGGGCCTTAAAGGCCAAGACTAGAGCTTTAAAATGGATCCTTTTCCGGACCGGAAGCCAGTGCAATGATCTCAAGTAGGGGGTCATATGCGCCCTGGGGCCCACCATAAGAATAGCCCTGGCCGCAGCATTCTAGACCACCTGCAGGCGACCTAGTAGATAATCAGGTAGGCCAAAGTACAGGACATTGACGTAGTCCAGCCTTGATACAATCAGGGCCTGGACTACCGTCTTCCTGTGTGGGACCGGGAGCAGGGGAAGGAAGTTCTTTAGCATTTTCAATAGCCCAAAACAGGTGCCGGCCACAGTTTGAATCTGAGCCTTCATGGACATGTCAGCGTCCAGCTTAACCCCAAGGTTTTTCACGGTGGTTACTGAGGTTGCCGAGGGGGACATGTCCAGTGGCCACCATTGACGCCAGGCCTCACACGGATTGGGGCCGAAGAAAATGATCTCCGACTTCTCTGGATTGCATTTCAGTTGGTTACGCCTAAGCCAGGAGAACACCTCCGTCAGGCAGGCGTTTATCTCACTGCCTCTAAAGACGGTTCCCTTATCGCAGGTGAACAGCAGTTGTGTGTCATCGGCGTAGGATACTATTTTAGCGCCGTGTTTCTCCGCTAGGATCGCAAGGGGGGCCATATATACATTAAAAAGAGTCGGGCTCAAGATCGAGCCCTGTGGGACTCCTACTTTCATGGGGGGGATGGGGGCCGAAAAGGGAGGAGACCATATTGTTTGATGACGGCCACTTAAAAAGGAGGTGAACCATCTGAGTATCGTGCCACCAATACCGCAGTCCTGAAGTCGTTGCAGGAGTCGGTCATGGGGCACGGTATCAAAGGCCGCGGACAGGTCCAATAATGCCAGTACCGCATTTCCACCTCTGTCAAGTGTTGTTTTAATAGATTTAGAGACTTCAAGTAAGGCCCTTTCGGTACTGAAGTTTGCTCTGAAACCTGACTGACTCGGATGCAGTAAATGGTTGGCCTCCACATATTCCGTGGTGATTGCATTTACATATTTCTCCAAGACCTTAGAGAAGAAAGGCAGCAGTGATATTGGCCAGTAATTACTGGCTACCAGTGGATCTGCCGTAGGTTTCTTTAAGAGAGGGAGAATTTTTGCGTGTTTCCAGCTCTCAGGCATTAGCCCCTCCGACAGGGAGGTGTTCAGAACCAAGTTAACGGCTGGGTTAATCACCTCAGCAATGAATGCCAGTACTTTCGCTGGACAAGGGTCGGAGGGTGAACCGGATTTAAGAGCTTTCATTATCTCGAGAGATTTGTCCAACGGGATAGAAGGGAACTGCAAGAGGGACAAACCTAAATTAGGGTTAACTCGCGGGGGCAAGCCTGTGTTTCCTTCCATCGCCTGGGCAACGCCTTGAAGGAATCTTGGATGATTTTAATTTTGTCATAAAAATAGCGAGCCAGGTAGTTAGTTGAGTCGCTAGTAGGGGTAAATGGGCTATCTATTGCATTAGGGGATGAGAAGTCTTTTACAATTTTAAAAAGTTCCTTACTTTTGTTCCCGGCCTGTTCAATTTTAGTGGACAGAAAAAGTTTCTTTTCTTCGTGGACTTTAGAGTAATGAACTTTCAGGGCCAGTTTGTACGTGGTTTTGTCCACTGGATTAAAATTCTTCCGCCACGTTCTCTCGAGGCGTTTGCAAGCACTTTTGCTCTTTCTAAGTGGATGTCCACTACGTTCACAGTAGGAGGAGAAGGCTTATCATTTGGGTTTCTCGTTGGCAGAGGTATGCACCCTGTCAAAGCAGGAATCACCAGCCTAGTCAGGGTAAGTCAGATACACACCATAAATTAACCTGTGCTCACCCTCTGGTAGCTTTGCACAGAGCAGGCAAGCTTAACTTAAACAGTAAAAACACCACACAAAAAGATACCACACCAAATTAGAAAAACAGAGCCTAATTTATTGAACAAAAGAAGACCAAACGACAAAAATCCAATGTGTCGAAGTAAAGATAGGAATTTAAATACATTTAAAGTGACAATTAGCACTTAGAAGCAATAAGCAAAGATGAATGGCCGGTTCCGAGATGCCTTGGTTCCACAGCTGATGTGCCAGGTTTCTCAATACAGTTGAGGGGATGCGTCTATCATCTCTCTGCAGTGCCAGCGATGCGGTGGTTCCAATGCGTCGGTTCCAATGGCGATGTGCTGATTGCAAGTGCGATGTGCCAGTACTGTTCTCGTGGCAGCAGTGACGCGTTGATTCTGCTCACGCAGCAGAGGATGTGTCGGTCCCAGTGGAGCCAGCACCTGGATCCACTTCCAACGGACCAGGCACAGAAGCAGGGGTAAGACTTTGATATCCATGAGTCGAGTCTTAAACCAGGAAGCAAGCCAGCATGCCCTTGGAGATCACTCTGGGTTCAAGTATGTTAGTCCAGTTCTTCCTCAACAGGGCAGAGGATAACAGGCTGCAGTGCAACACAGTAGAAAAGCAGTTCTTCCAGTTGTTCCCTTGCAACACCCATGGAACCAGACACAAGAAATCTTAAATCTGCAGCACACATAGAAAGAGGAAATCACCTCTGGTGATTGTTTATATACAGTAAGTTGTCCCTTCCCGCACGTAAACAATCAGTAAAACAATGACATTTTGCAAGTTCTGTGTGTGCTAATGCAGCACGCATAGAAGTTGAAAAACGCCACTTCTGATTGTTTATGTGCAGGAAGGGAACCCTTCCTGCACATTTACAATCTCACCACGACGCAGATATCCTTGCACCATGGTGCAAGGGTGCCTGTGCCGGCGCATGGCAGCAGTTTGTGCGCCAGCTCAGGGGGAAGCACAGAGATGCAACATATTGTTGTAAACATGTTGCATCCCTGTGCTTTGAAAGTGGCTCAGTACAGCGCAGCCAAATGGCTTGCAGCACGCACTGAGTCCCTTTCCTTGTAAATCTTCCCCATAGATACCAGTACGGCACTAGGAGTCCTGCAATACTGCGATGCTCCTTCCACCTCCTTTTGTGGCTACAGATGCTCACAATGCCTACAGAAGAGGCTACGGGCCCAGGATGACAATATTATCCCCGAAAGACAGGCGAAATACATCCACAGGCTACTCCTTGAACAGAGGCCAATATCAGTTTTATCACAAATCGACAGGGGAGAATGGACAAACTGCTCAATCATGCTCCAAGGATAATTAAAGTGAGCTTAACTCGCTCCACCTGCTGACACTAATACAGCCTGAAGGGGGAAGAATTTTCTGTTGCCCTCCCACTTGGAAGTGGAACACTATGCATCGCTAGCTGTTTCAAATAGAGCACTCTGGGCACACCATGGAATTTCTAGAAAAGCTCTTCAATCATCCACCATCGATGTTTGTCAGAACTGTAACAAAAATTGTTCTCATTCTAAAAGGAGCATTTTTAAGTGGTGCCAAGATCCCAATGGGGGCCAGTTTTGTCTTCCCCAGTAACAAAATCAGCAGACCAGCATAATTCGCACAGTACTCACTTTCGTTTTCAGCCTCTCTCTGTTATGAAATATGGTATAGTTTTAAAAACACCTGGTGCAGAGTTCTTGGTATGTCGAGCACATTTTAGCAACAATAAAAGTGTCAAGATATCTCTGGTGATTAATCTTCCTGCTGGAGTGAGCTAGAGTTTTGTCTAGAGGCAGTTTTGACTCATCTAAGATAGCAGAGGGTTAATATGCCTGCTGCAAAGAATGGGTACTACGCTGATCACATATGTTTATTTTATGTGAATAGCTCTGTGGGTTTCTGCCTTTGTCACAGAGATTTTATTGTTACTGTACAGTTCACAAGTTACAATAGTAATCTAGCACAGTGAGCTATGAAGTGTCATCAAAGTGCTGCATGCAAACTGCAGGGTACAGGTTAGAAAGTTATACTTTTTCCCATCTTTCATTATCCTAATGTTGCTGAAAAGGGTTTGTTTGGGTAGCAATAAATTCTTATTAGTAAATGTAACCGTAACCACTGTGTTACATTTTGAATCCTGAGTGTGTGCTTCTCCAGCCCAAGCACTCTTAAAAAATGCATACACTTCGTAGTGCCCTTTGTCTTATGTAACATGTTCTATACACTGACTTACAAATGTATTATTAATTTTCTCTATGTGTGCTTGATGTAAAGTGCTCACACACCATAATCTGGTATGAGAGGTGCTATAAAACAAATGAAATACATGTAAATAGAGGAGCTATGGAGAGATGAGGGACATTGTTGGTGGGTGATAGTGAGGGAATCATTGAAGAGCCCCAACAAAGATTGTCGTATCCTGGTGCACTGTAAGCCCATCATTTACTATGCTTTAAAAGCTAATACAATTGAATATGAAATGAAAAGTGTGTTGTAGAATGCACCATTTTTGCCATTTTTCCCCAATTTCTCTTGCGGGGTTCAGATCCATGTTGCTCCCAAACTCTTCTTGTAGTGGTCGGCCGCACTTGCTTGCTATGCAATCTCCTCGAGCTGGTCTGACAAAATTTGCCAAGGCTGGTTTAGGTTCCCAGTCCGGCTCTGTATCCAAGGCATAATCAACACATATGTTGAAGTCTCCCAACAGCATAAAATGGCCATATTGAAGACTAAGATGGGCCAGGGCTTCGTCCAGAGACTTAATGAGATAGCTCCCACATGGCCAGGAGGCGATAAATCAGTGCTTCTGCTAAAATATTCTGGCGAAATATGGACAGGCAGTAGTTAAGAGCTTCCACCTCCAAGAGCCCCTTTTATTGGAACGTAGTACATTGAAAAGTTTATTTATAAGCAATAGCAACCCCTCAACCTTTCCTGCAATTCCTATCTAGGTCCAGGAACGATTATCCTGACGGTATTGCTGCCTCTATGTCAGGGGAGGAGGATTGGTTCATCCAAGTTTCTGTCATAAACAGAGAATATCGCATTTGTGTAATGCATGTTTATGCAATGAACAAACATTAATTAAGACTTCAGAGACTATATAAGTGTTCCACTTACTATCAAAAGGGCCACCCTTCTTCCTTACACCATAAACTCACAGTTCTTAAGCGACAGGGGAACAAATGAGCAGACAGTCCAACAAAGTCTTCATGTCAGATTCCCCCCATACTCTTCCACATGCAACTTACCCTGGCAGGTCTCAAGGAGCCTAAAGGCCCACAGCTCCTGTGATGAATAGAAGTGCCAAGATACAGGGACTGCCCATGGTTGGCGCTGGCCACGGAATGGGCGTGGACGGGCTTACCTATGGTGCACCAGTGGCTCATCCGCTGTGTGTCTGTGTCATAGCCCTCTTTTTGGTAGGGAGTAATCATTGACCACCTCAGACGAATAAAGTGCAAACACCACAACATGGCAACTCAAGTCATCCACGATGAGTAAAAATGACCCCCCTGGCAAGGCTCTCTCCACAAACATAACCAGCGAACTAAAGAGTCCCAGCGATGAACAGAAAACTTGTCCTCCAGAAATATCCATTACCGAACTCACTAACTCCGCATAGAAGATCAGATTAGCGGAAGATTGCACAGCCCCAAAGCAAAGTATAAGGCCACTAAACAAGTGGCTGAAGTGCAAGTGCAAATTTCAAGAGACCAGCCTCACAACTGAAAAATGCAATTATCAAACATAAGTGTTAAAAACAGACAGAATTATTAAAAATTAAAGCAAATTCAAAGGCAATATTTAAAATATAACAATCAAAAGTACCACTAGTAAAGTCACATTCACGTCCCTCCTTTTGAAGGGAGTAGTCATTGACCTCCTCAGAAGCCTAGAGGGCATACAATACAAAATGGAGTTTTGAGGCTCTATAGATAGTTCTATTAGACGCCTTCGTAGAAACTCAAAAGTTTCATTGTTCTTTTGACAGAAAGCAACACTGGCCAACATGTGTTTCATGACACATGTCACTTCCTCGGGGCCATTGACAGTAACTAACAAGTATTTTGGGAATCAAATACAACATATGTGTATTGGAAAATGACAAAGTATTAGACAGTGAAAATGAACCAGGAGTGAAGAAGGTAAAAATAGAGAAACAACATAAATAAAACTGATATGAGTCAATGTTATCACAGCCGACTAAGCTATTTATATAATAAAAATGTGATGTTTTAAAGACCAGAGAGACAATGGGTAATTAGATAAAAGAAAAAATGGAATACTCAGAGAAAATTACTAGACCCTTGTAAACAGACAGCATTCTGTGTGATACACCAGGGGCCATATTATAGATAGGGTGCACTTTCCCTGTTTGCGCCACGGCACACCTTAAAACAGGTGTGCCTGGCGCAAACAGGAAAAGTGCGCCTTATTACATTGAATGCACTGCTGCAAACTCATGCTGCCCTGGGGGCAGCACATTCAAGTGAAAAACTGAGTGGCTTTAAAGCAGCCGCTCCATGTTTCACTGAGCAGGCGGCAACCCACCTGCACTTTTAAAGGGGATTAGAGATTCCCTTGTAGACGGGTGCAGTGAGTGACTGCACCTGCCTGCAAGGGGATGTCTGGAGGGCTCCCTTCCCCTCCCTCCAGAGGGCTGCTATCAGGGAGCGCACTTACCCTGCTCCACCTTTTAGGTGGCGCACTGTTAGAGCGCCTCCTGACAGCTTCTTTGCCTCCGCGCCCGCGTCTATAATACGCTGCAGGCGCATAGGCAAAGGAATTCCCTCATTTACATGGGGCCATGCCCCCATGCAAATGAGGGAACACACTCTGGTGATAGCACTGGGGCTATATGTGCGCTAGCGCTATCTGTATTACAAAAGGGGCCGCACAAGCATCTGTGGCTCCTTCTGTGATACCAAAGTGCTCTGGAAGGGTCTCCAAGAGACCCCTTCCCCTTTGTGAATGTTGGTGAAAATATTTTTTAAGAGCAGGCAGTGGTCCTATGGACCACTGCCTGCTCTTAAGAAAATGAAAAGAAAACTTTTAATTTTTCATTTTGAAATGCATCCCGTTTTCCTTTAAGGTTTTCCCTATTAGATAATCGCAAACCCAAGGCTATGTACATCTGGCCCTAAGTGTTAAGCTGCTTGAAACCAAAATCACTAAATGCGAGGAAACTACAAGGTGGTGAATCAGAGATACGGCCTGCTCATTCCGAGTTCAGTGTAATGAGAAACGTCTAAGCAACCGTTTATACAATAAATGTGAGCAACGCAAGTGATCCTGGAAACTTTAAAGGACATGCAGGTTAGTTAAACAATAGAACAAAAACCAGTGTGTAACACCGGTTTTGTGACAAGTGAAACCGAATAAGTGAAAAGTGCTAATGTTAGTGATGAAACCACAAATGAAAGCTTGTATGGAGCATACTACAATTAATTCATATTGATGGTAAAAGAATAAAGCGGTATATGACGTTACTGATAAAAAACAGTGGAAAAAATATATATAAATTGCTAGTGCAGTTAGAGTTAGAGAATGGTGCTCGCATAAAATGTATGTGAGTCTGGTCACAAGGAAAGAACCATCCGCTTGACAGGCGGCATATCAATGCAAAAAACTATGAAGCCAGCTGCTTATTAAGATTGGTACTGCTTCGTAAAAAGTGAGAAAACAATCCGTTTGAGAAAACAAAGCCGCTAATATGTCACATATAATCAGGGTGGACATGCTCGTTAGGTGACATATTAATACAGAAAACCTCGAATAATGAAGCAAGCTGCTCGTTAAGTTAGGTGCTACTTAGTAATGAATGACAAAACAAGGCCGCTAATACAGCACATAAAATCAGGGTGAACATGCATTAATAGCGATAAAATCAAGTCGGCCATATATTGTAAACAAAGAAGCATCCACTCAATATGGAGCATACTACGTTAATGAGACTTAAAGGTACATAATCTACCGGCAAAATAACGACATCGGGGTAAAGTGAGGAGAAAGGTGTACCGCAATTGCTCCTGCGAACACCGGTTTTAAACACCTGGTTAGCAGTGTTGCCAGTGTTTGAAACCCGTCCCAAGACCAATGCTGTCCATGTTCAAGGCCAAATTCAGGGCAACACAGACCAGTTTCAGCCTAAACACCAGCCCAGAGTTGCAACCCTCTATTTATGGAAAAACAGTCTTCAGGAAACATTTTAAGCATAATCCTTATTTCTATTCAATATGGGTATAGGGCAGAGGTCTTCAAACTTTTTGATGTTGAGACACACTTGTCAAAATTGTTTAGGCGTAAGGACCCCCTCCTGGCAAAAATTTCTAGAACCAGGTACTCCTCATCCTCGACAACCATAAACATCCCAAATTCGCACGCAAATCATTTTTATGGTGGGGAAACAATATTAAACAGTGTTTAGCAAACCAAAAGTTTGTGGGTGACTGTGGTTTGAAATCAGAGGCTTACTACACAGTTCAAACAAAAAGTCTCCAAAAATAATCACCCAAAAATTCACAATGGTACTTTTTCACAAATAAAACATATTTTGGCAAAACCTATTTGGATGATAACACCTTTCTGAACTAATGTGATGGGTGTTCTTGTTTTTTTCCAGAGAGACTGTCAATCTGTGGTTGCACCTCATAAATACCAGTTTAACAGCCAAATATAGCAATAAGCAACAAAACAGTGACCAGACCAGCTTTGCAAAAGGCACTCTACTGCGCAGCAACATGTGTCTCTGCTTTTTAGTAACTAGTGAACCGGTTGAGCTATAAACACATTTTTTTTGTTAAAATCAGCAGCTTATGTGGCAGATGATTAACTATGTGGCAAATCTATAATTATGTGAAAATAGCTGCGGTTGGACAATCGCATAATCCTAGTGGCCCTGGGTATAATGGCTGTAACGCATGGGCTGCAACTTGAGCGCACGGCATCCGAGGAGAGCCATACTATATTTTATGGGATGCTGATGGCCTGGCTTTTACAGCTACATGGAACTGGATGTTGCTGAACATCATTCATCATAATCAAAACATACCATTTACAGTCATTAATGATGAACTGTAAGGTCTAAGTAGGATGCTTTCCTTAATTCCAGGGGAGGAAGTGGTCCCTTAACCTTCTTTCACGCTGTTTTCCCAAAAAAGTTTTATTTTTAACATTATGAAAACACCTGCTTCTATTTTAGCAAAAACTGGCTCTGGTTATATTAGTTTGCTGCTGTTGTTGACTTCAGTCATGTTTGTGGAGCGGCTGTAGGGCCTTGGGAGTGTGAGCGCTTGGGTGGGTCAAAATTGTGGCTAAAATTAAAATATTCTGTATGTTTTTTAGGTCCTTCACCATCAGGTAGTTACATGTAAACTAAGGATCAACTTAACTTAAAAATAACTAACAAAGTGCTACTCAGTGGGCAATGCAATATAGTACATTATTAAACCTCTAGTAGTTAATCCACCTTAAACGGTCTGTGTGTAACTAGAGAGCCACAGAATTAAATCTTAGTTGGTGCAGTGGAGAATAGTGATTTGTGTATTTTTAGTGCTACTAGGTCACAGCCTGTGACAGAAAGCACTGTGAAAATGTAAATCATTATTTTATTCTTGCATTACACACAGTATAAAATAAACTGCTACAAAATGTGCAAACCGTTTTATGATAAAATGGTGCTTCCAAAATATAGATTTTAGTAATACCCAGACCATACGCAATTCAATTTTTGTACATAACTGTCCCTTCAACACCTCCTCAGGGATAGTAAGCGCTATGTAAATACAATTACAATTAAAAGCATGCACTTCAGAGCTCAGTTGTCCATTCAGAAACTGCTTTTCTAGTAAGGTCTTTCAGCACATTGATATTTTCTGTGAAAATTAATTTGAAAATGAAACTGAAGTACCCCAACATTTTAACTTATTGTCAGCTCCCATAAAATGCATCAGGGCTACTGATCAGCTGATGAAATGTGAGCTACAGGAAAGTCATTTACCTCCAGGTAAATGACAGTTTACAGCAGCAATCTGTAATGCATATTACCAGGTGTTTTGGCACTTCACTCCTATTCTTCCAACATATTTCACCACAATGTATTTTTCACCCTGCCTGCCCTACCCCAAGATAGTAAGCGCTATGTAAATATAATTACAATTAGAAGCACACACTTCACAGCTCATCACAAAGCTTCTGTGATTCCATCAATGAAATCCAGTACCAGCTCCCAAGCATTCCTTACAGCTGCAAATTGCCCTTTACATATTCAGATTACCTCGCAGGGCATATTTCCATTCCTTTCAGGCAAGCATGAATCCTGGAAGGAAACCTTGTTTAGCTGTCTGATCAGCTCCGGTTTCACAGCACAAGAGGGCACTCCCTGAATGACACTGCAGCTTGAAGTATTTTAACTTGCATAATGAACCGCCCGGGGACGGTTTTCTTTTTGGAGATTCCAGGTAGAAGTGAGGCTGGGGAATGTGCGACCCCCTTCCCATGACTCCATGGCCCCCGTGGGGGTTGCGCCCCACAGATTGAAGACCTCTGGTATAGGGGGAGGAGGTTCAATGGGCACCTATGCACTGCTGCAATCATGTCCCAATTATATTATTAACTACTGATTTTGAAGATCGGCCCCCATTAGGACCTGTTACTTCGGTCACCATTAATCCAAACCTGAACCTGGCATTGATGAACACATTTTACAAGAGAAGACTATAACCCATCTTAATGAAGTCCAAATGCTGGAATGATGAAGTTCTTTAAGCAATGTGGCAACTCAAACAGGACATTTAATGTAGTTCATGGATCTCAGAGGATTAATACCACACAATGATACACATATAAATAAACCACCCTAGCATTAAAGCAATTCCTGCACATCTTGTTTGGCAAGCTGTGATTAGAGGCCCACTCCCTTCAGTGAAAATGTACAAAGGCCAAAAAGGATAAAATCACTTGCTCTGATCAGTCCCTTGCCCTCTACTCCAATGTCCTTCACTGTGACCACTTACTGTGACGCTAAACGTTATACAGGACCTACGTCATTGCCTTCGAGTTTCAGCAAAGGCTAGACTAAAGCTCCCAGTTTTGTCAAGAAGCAGATGGTTGGCGCAGCGCAAAACTGGCTACACCTTTACACGTCACATTTACATAACATAAATGTGCACTTAGCACATGTTTCTCAAGTGGTCTTACAACATTAAAGTAAGGGTTGCACTTGACATTATTACTAGAGTGCATTCACTGTAGGATTAGCAAATGTACTCATATTGTTTGCCATAACTTTATTAAATGATATCCTTTGAAGACTTGATGAATAAACCATCCTTACTTAGTGGATGTGTATTCATTATAAAACGAAATTGATTTACATAATGAGTGCCTTAAAACATTAAATGACATTTAATGTTTACATGTTGAGTATAAACCATCATCACCAGCAGCGGCCCGTGCAGGTAAAAGCGGTGGGGCCGGGTGAGGGGGGATTTCGATGGACGATGACGAGGGAAAATTAAATAAAGAATGAATTTTCCTTTGTCATCGTCCGCCGAAATCCCCCCAACCCGGCCCCACCACTCTTACCTGCACAGGCCACGGCTGATCCTCACGTTATGAAATTTCATTTATATTAGAAACTAATTCGATTTATGTAATGTGTGTACTAATGTTTCCTATATTGCCTTAAAATGTAGTTCTTAGACATACTTGCAAGTATACATTTAAGATTTTACTGTATGCCACATGTAATGTGTACCTAATGTACTGGCATTTTACATTTACTTGTGTTTAAATGTGCACACGTATATTAAATGTGCACCATTGAGTTGATACTTTAAGTTGCCTTAAGTAGGCCTGTTTTCCTTGCTGCATAAAATACTTTTTTCCATTTCTGCTGACATGACTTTTCCCATGCAGGTATTCACACGCATTGTTAGTTTGAGAATAGATACAACACTGTATTTGTGATAGAGAGAGAGCCTGACAAGAAGACCTTGACAAAAGAATATGGAGAGCCAGAGTGTAACTGAAGAGTTCTATTCAGCAATGTTACTACATTGATTCGGTGGAGCAAGGACAATGTAGTTCCCATGTTTAGTGTAGGATATCTTGCCGATGTTTCAGTTTACAACGTGAGACTGGAAAAGGACAATGGAATCCCTGATGATGCGAATAGAGGGGTGTTACCCGAACGATTTTAGAGTGAATAACTGGAGTCTACACTGTCTGATGCTGCAGCACTTTCCCTTGGACTTTGAGAGGTTTAGAGCTCTATGCTTATTCCCTCTGATTCTTGCTGAGTGTGGCTCAGGCTAGACACTCAAAATTCCCCTGACCCAAGAAGACTCTTGACCGAGCTTCTGTAATGCTGACACCTTCCTATACTTCATTTTTCTCACTTCGCATACTTCAAAAAATGTAGTTTTCTTCTGCAGTTTCCTGATTTTTAAGATCCTTTAGGTTTTAAAATCATCCTCTGAGCTTGGACTCTAATTTAGGTGATTCTAGATCTACCTATGTTTAGACGAGAAAATCTGAGACTCTTCTCTCACCATCAGATACTGCTGCTAATCTTTTGTATTGCTGTGACTGATCTTCTTGTTTGTTTAATACTGGTACGCCTAAACGTCTTCAGCAGGTTGGGTTTCCCAGTGGATATTCTGTATCTTTATAGCATGGTGCTGAGAGTCGTGTACCTTAACTTGATTGCTTACTTGTAATAAACCTTCTTAACTATAGTTACTGATTCCTGGTCCTTATTGTGCAGCCAAATGGGTTACATTGTTAATTGGAATTGATTGATGCAATGTTAACTCCCATCACCTTTCTGTCAAATAATAAAAGGTCCATCAGAGGATGAATGTTAAGAGGGTTGGCCCAAAACGCTGCGCCAACTCGGTAGCCCATCGGATGGATCCATTGACATGAGGGAGTTAGGGTACCCTATTTAGAAATTGCCCAAGCCCAGTCCAAACCTCAAAAGCCCATGGTTCGAACAAAGGGTTGATGGAGTTCCAGGGGTTCGGAAGCGAATTGTAGCAGCTGAGGAGTGTGAGTATTAATAGCGTTGCGCAGTGCAATTGCTTATGCTTAGATTGCCGTATTTTACTGTGGCTGTGGGGTGTTCTGCAGAGATGATTTAATTTGATGTGTGAATGTGGCGCTTTATGCAAAGAAGTTGAGGTGGTTATCGGGTCCGTCGTGGCCTAAGATCCCGGGATAGACAGACTAAAAGGCAAGTAGTCAGTGTAGAAGACACTGAGTGTAGTGGTCTGCTGTGTTGCGGTGCTGGTCGTGAGACGTCGTTGACAGCATTATTGAGATAGGGACTATATCTTTGTGTGATCCTGAGGTGCGGTTGATATAGTTCATCTCAAAGCACAGGGAAGAACTGTATCAATCCAAGTGAGATCCCGCAGGTCGAGGTTTCATTTGAAGTGAATTTCATTTAGGTCGGAAAGTGTAGCTCCGAAGTGTCTTTTGTGTGAATGAATAATTTTTAATTTCATTAGAGGAGCAGAGAGTTAGTTGATGAAGTTCCTTGCACTTGTTTGTGTGTAAATTGTTGAGAGAACGTGCTCTTGAAACTTGTAAAGGAGGGTGAGGTGCTGCAAGGAGTGAGATTGACGTCACAGTGTGCCGCGCTGGTATTGGTCGATTGGTGTAAAGTGGCACTGGCATTAGTTGTATACCTCATAGAGAGTCGCACTGCTACTGGTTGTGATTGTCAAGCAGAGAATTGTGGGAGAATAGTAATTTCCTGGCTTAAACGAAAAGTAATTTGTGAATCTTGCATATTTGATCAAAAACGAAATTCTTTAAAGCACTACAAAGTCTGATGAAGGGAGATGTGACTGTACCTGTTAGAAAGGGGGGATAGGTACCACCCGAAGGTATGTCAGGTCATACTACGGCTATGCCTTCACATGTGTATTTGGCTTGAACAATGCTATAAGATCACTGAGAAAGATGGTCCTTTGACATTTCCTCATTATGGGACATTTAATTTGAGAATTATCAAACATTTAAGGAGGACACTGTATGACATGAAACCTCCTCCTACACCTATGCATTACAAAGCACTTAATGTCTGGGAACATACAGCTCATTTTAGGCAGAGAGAGATTTCAAGATAGGGTCAAGAAAGCCATATGCACTTGTGCAGATGCTAGATGGGATGCAGAACAGAAATCTTGAAAAACTGCTACGATTGACGGAGTTATATTATATCCTGCATTAACCAGTGAGGAAGAAGGGAAAGGTGAACAAAAGGATAATAAAAAGAAGAAAGAGACAGATGACACAGAGAACGTAGCTGAGGACAGTGATAGTGAATCAAATGAGGATTTCATAACCAAATTATTGTTGAACCCTCCATACAATGTCACTCAAAATGGGGTAGCGAGTAATGTACCTATTGGTGAGTGTTTTGATGTGCCTATGGCACCAGTAAATATGAATCCTAATTCGATTGGAGAGAATTCGGGAATGACAGCCCCTTCAAATTCACTTGCTCTAAATTTTCCTGTCACAATTGGTCCTGTAGTTCCTTTGTATAAACCTGGATTAGCAGGAAATACTACACATACTTTGGCTGTTCCTACTGGAACAAATGCTGTAGCTAGTAACTCAATGAACTCAACAATGAGACCAATTCCTCAGACTCATATGGTTCCAACACAATCAGACAGGATTTGACCCAGCTAGAAGATTTCCCCAGAGATCACCACCATTTTTATTCCTAAAATGAATGAGCTTCCAAATGTGAACTACAATGTTCCCGGACAGAGATGCCTATGGGAACGCCAACTTCTGGCATGTCTCTTTTGAACTCACCACCTAATACAAATAGTGCAAATAGTGGTACCTAGAGCGGAGAGATAATTGTTAATACCCAAGGAGAACAATCAGGTCTTACTGCCCGAGAACTCAATGATTGGCTCAGAGGAATAGATACTCCAACTGCTAGTGGAAATCCTGGAATGAATGGAAGGAATGCTCAGGTCCCAGGGAGAGAAACGGTAATAGATGTTGCTAAATTGAAAACAGAATTGGAAGAAATGATAATTGGAACTTTTGATTTGTCTCAATTAAAAGCTTACCGAGATGATGAGCTGTTGTTCCTGTGTATGGACATTACTAGATGTGCAGGACAGGGTCATAAAAGAATATCTGAATTGGCTGACAGATATGGAATTGACTTGCAGACATCTAAAGCTTTGCAGAAAAGTTACTGTTTAAGCTTCAGTGACAGAGATCTCACAAACATGCGACCGCCAGGAATGAAATTACAGATCAAGGAATTAATTGCCTATGTTCGAAAGTGGAGTGAGTTAGATAGGTGGGAAGGTAGATGGGCAGAGAAAAAGGAACCAAGGAAGGGCAGGCTAGAACTGCCTCCGTCTGTAACAGAGGAGGAGGATATACATATGCTTCCCATGAGAGAAGTGCCTGGTGGAGGTTATGTCCACGTACCTTGAGTGGTTCCATTTGTGGATGGCGAGGTAAATGGTTATCCCATATCATTCCTCATTAATACTGGTGCTACCCGTTCTTTTGTGAGAACAGAAGAGGTTCCCAACCTACCCCTCTTGGGAAAAAGAATCCAAGTTGTAGGAGTTACGAATAAACACATGGCTAGCCAAGTTTCAGAAGCAGTACCTGTCAAAATAGAGTTCTTCAAGGAGAATCACTGATTTGTGGTGTGTGATTCACGTCCTATAAATCTACTTGGATAAGACCTATTGTATAAACTAAATTGTTCCATTTACTGTTCCCCAAATGGTATAGAGTTCCAGACTCATAATGAGGGCATTGTCTTTAAATTTCTTAATCAGAGGACAAGGATCGAACTTTACCTAATGTTGACAAAATATGATTTGCCACCAGAGCTAAGAGACACAGTGTTACCTGAAGTCTGGGACTTTTCATGGAAAGATATAGGCCTCATAAAGGTTGTTGAACCAGTCCGCATAACAGTGAAGCATAATGCCGAGTACCCGAGAATCCCACAATACAATCTGACCCCTGAAACCATTGCTGGGATTACTCCTGAGATTGGCTCAATGACTGAGCAAGGCATTCTGAAGGAGATTATGGGGAGTCCATGTAACTCACCCATTATGGGTTAGCAGAACCCCAATGGCAAGTTCCTCATAGTGCAGTGTAAAGATCCTCCAGAGACAATGGTATTGTAGAAATAGTATTTTATTCAGGTAGGACTTAACACCCCAGCCTGCTAACCTCACCTACAGCCAGGCTCCAGTACAACTGCCCAGTAAATCAAATACATACATTCTATAATGAAGCTTAGTACTTGCAAGATTCCAACAGAATGATGTCATATTACAATGTTAAAGAAGAAGATCACAGGGAAAACATTACAATGGCTTAAAGTAACTTAACATATATAGGAAGGAGAGAATACCACACGCCTGATTTGAGAAAGGTTAAATCCACAGTTGTTACTTGTTGTCCTGTGGTACCGAATCCAGATGTGATTTTGTTTCAGACTCTAAGTGAGGCCGGTGGTTCTCTGTCATCGATTTATGTAAAGCCTAAAGGTGTCTCCTCCACTAAGGCGGAGGAGCGTTGCCCCACTGCTCTCAGAACAGGAAAAAATAAAAATAAAATGATAATAACTTTGTTATTATCATTTTATTTTTCTTTGCTACGGAATTGACGTAGGGCAGGGCGGGGCTGGTGCCAGAGCCTGGGAGGAGTGGTTCATGCGCACTCTAAGTACGCATGACGGTTTAGCTGGCCGTCTTGGCCCGGCCAAACAGTCATGCACACTTTGCATGTTCTGCATCAGGCTGTAATACACAGCCTGGTGGGGAACATGCACAGGCTCCCTGTCCCCGTCTGAGCGCCGTACCACGGGGGCAGAGGGGTACACTGTGAGGGTAAACAAACGAGTAGTGGGGATAATGTGCACGTGAATGGCATCTCGCGGTGGGTGGGTGGATGAGATCCCACAGGGCTGTGGTGTGTGCACTCTCAGGCACGTCCTGTCCAGGCTGCACTCACTCGTTGAGTCACGCGCGGTTGTGATCCCGTTGGCATGCAGCTGCTGCTGAATCAGCAGTCTGTGCATGCTGGAGGATGGACAACAAGGGCAGGAAAGCAAGGTGCACAAAAACCCGAGTGACAGCGGTTCACAGAGCTGTCCCGCCATGGATCAGGTGTGCCCTGAGCTCATGTACCACCACTGTGCAACCAGAGACATCGATGAGGCACTACTCGATTCTGGTAAAAAGACGCACACAGATCACAACCCAGCCCAAAAATATGTCACCCACAGGTGAGTTTTTTCCCGCACAAATGCGAAAAATGTCGCCTATTTGTGCAGGAAATAATAACCCAATGTGGCTACACTGTTGGTGAAGAGTCACGTGTATAGTCATTATGAAGTTTAGTGCTGCTTATAACGAGTAAGAAAGCAACTCGTTTGAGAAAACAAAGTAGCTAGTCTGGCACATAAAATCAGGGTGAACATGCTCGTTAGGCGCCATATTAATACAGAGCACCACAAACAATGAAGCAAGCTCCTCGTTAAGTTAGGTTCTGCTTAATAACAAGTAAGAAAACAAGGCTGCTAGTGCGGCACATAAAATCAAGGTGAACATGCAGTAATAGTGAGAAAATCAAGCAGGCCTAACAAAATGTTCCCTCCAATTGTCCAGGATGAGTAAATATGGCCACCTTCACCAAGCTCTCTCCGCAAACAAAACCAGCAGACCAAAGAGCCCCAGCTTTGAAAAGAAAAACTGTCCCCCAGAAATATTCCCAACCGAGCTCTCTAACCCCGCACAGAAGATCGGGGTAGAGGAAGACTGCACAGCTCCAAAGAATGGTGTAAGGACACTAAACAGGTGGATAAAATTCAAGCGCACATTTCCTAAGGCCAGCTTCACAATTGCCACTTTCTAGGCCACAAATGTTTTGCTTTCATTTGAATAACTTTTTTCCCCCATGAGGGAACCGAATTTTGATCAAGTCATTATGAACGTGCCACCATGATCTCACCAACACACGTCCTCTGTATCTATACCATTGGTTTTCCTGGGTTGCACAGGCCCTCCTTTTCACAGTCCCAGATGCACGGCTGTAAAGTAACTTGAAAACTGGGGAATTCTATCCTCCTCTCTTTAAGAATCACTACGGACCATTTATTCTTTTGGAGGAAATTAAAGACCTGGTACTTCCCTACATCTAATTTTTCACATCTTGACATCTAGCGCCAGACGACTGCAGGTATTTGTGTGCTTTTCAAATATAAAATCGATTCTGACACACTAGAGACAAATGCTCCTATGTTCTGATTACCAGATTTGAAAAGAACATTACATTTAATCTTGACGATGTGAAGAATTCAAGATTTTATTGGAAACGCAGGGAATTAATTTTCTCTATATGCACTGCCCTGAGAGAAAAATCGTAAACAACTTTATCAAAAATACATTTAAACATTTCGAATTTCACAGTTAACACAGATGTAGTTCCTCTTGGTAAACCCTGACATTTTAAGGGCCATGTGGAGCTTGAAGAGTGGCAGCATTCGTTTCAGCTATTGTCTGTAATGTGTATCTGCTGCAGTCATTTATTTACATAATTATAGCACACACTCTAGGAACCAAATCACTATAAGCACATTAGGTTTACTGTAAGACCAAAGAGTGCATAGCTCACAAGATTTGTACATCTTTCATAAGGCAACACTTGGGAGAAGGGATTTAAACCTGATATTGGTTATGCTATGTTGTTATGTTATGACATTTTTATTCAAGGTCATATCTGGGTCACTCCACTAAAGTGCTAGAGGAAGCTGATGGAAACAGACACAACATTATAGCACTGAATCACGTTAGGTGTCTTCGTACTTGAAGAATGACAAAACGATGTATTGAAAGGTCCAGAATTCTTTATTTTCCTAAAACTGACGTAGGCTTACTCTACATTCAGACATAAGAATAGGTTTTCACAAAGATTGAATCCTGAAAATACGAAGGTGCAGGTGGCAAGGTGAGCAGGCCAAAATGAGTGAAGGGTGGCAAGATCTGATTTGATTCCCCAACCTGTTTGCAATCTTAGTATGTCAAAGAGTGTATATCTGTAACCCTCAATAAATGATAACTAGCCTGTAAGGGTAGGCAAACGTGTGAGAAGTTTACATATGTTGGTCTGGGCAGACCAATGGCCACAGCAGGCAAGACGCTGAAACCAGTGACAAATCAGATGAGGTTGTTGGTCAGCCTAAGCAGAACGGTCCTGACTTAACTAGTTTGGAAGCCCGCTTCTGAAGCGCCAGATCGCAATTAAGCCAAATCGCCAAAATGTACGAGAGTGCACCTTCCAAGCATATCCTACCATATTGTAACAGCTGAGTGATGGTGCTTTTCACAGTATATGTACGTATATCTATCTATCTATCTATCTATCTATCTATCGATCGATAGATAGATAGATAGATAGATATAAATTCAGCCTTTATCAGTTTACTTTGAGAAACTTCTTTTAATAAATATTACGGTACAAGCAATTACTGACATTGAAAAATGGAGAAAGAAAATTAAGAGAGAATTACGGTAAACTCCAACAACGGCGAAATGGCCATTTAACATTTAACATATCCAATTCCCATTATTTGTAAAAGCTCGACTGCATACCAAGTCTGGTTTAGAATCACCATTTACAGACTTCTTAGAAATCCACGTATCCCGGATGAAGTAAGACACATAAAATGATCTTTAAAAAACAAAAAACAATCCTGACTATTTTGCTTCATTGTTTCCCAATTCAGCAAATTGGATTTCCCAGGAGAAACACTAAAGGGTAAAACGTGCGTTTTTGTTAATTTGAGCCCACAAAATAAAGCCGAATTCCTCAAGAGATAGTGCGTGACAATGGCACACGCAGACAATGGAGCTAAGCACCAGGGCTCTGTTTTAGGTTATGTTTGGTCGAAAGGATTTGTGTTATGGCCTTTTAAATGCATCTATCTTGAAGAATAATGGAACGTAAACAAGGGATCCCCATTGAGTCAGACTCCATTTACATCCATTGACATCTGACTGGTCCTCGAAGCGCCCACAGAGAGGGGCCGAAACAATGCATCACAGCCTGCCAGCAGGCCACTGGGGCGCTAGCCATTTAGAAAGCCAGGTACTGCGTGTCATTGTTCACAGCAGAGCAGACATAATTGATTTTGTATTTCAACAGGGGAGAAAACCAAAGTGCGAAAGAGCCTTAGCATAATTTCTCATTAAGGAGAGCTTTAAAGAGATTTGTGCTGAAGTATTTAATTCAAAACCCTGGGATGGTCTGTGGCACTGTGTATAAATTAAGAGACAGTTGACTTCACTCATTGATATTCAAACGAGAGATTCGCAGTTCATCAAAAGCAGCACGTAGATCTCTGAGTGATGGCCTCCAGCTCGGCCTTGTGGGGGCGGCGATCCTGCACTCTCTCAACCTTTAAATATTTAGCATAACTGTTGTCGGTCAGAAACAAGCCATACATGAGTATTTCCATTGCATTTTACCAAAGGAATACCCTGCTTAATGAATTACAGAGTGAGCGACACGGAGGTCACTTACCAATGACACAAAAAACCCTCAATTTTCTCGCATCTGTTTCAGATCTTTTACACTAAGCATAAATGTTACAGAAGCGGTTTGATGGTGCACCTGTAATGATGGCATCCAAACACAGTTGCTGGTTTCTTTCTGAATAATTCATTCAAAGGAGGGCAGGTCTTTTTAAAATAATAAGATCATTGTTAATAATATATATATATATTTATATACGTATTTATCTCTCTCTCTCTATGTGTATGTATGCATGTGTGTATGTGTGTGCGTGTATATATATATATATATACACATATATATATTCACTGAAAAAACCATAGGTTTCAGGGACGTTATAGTTAGTTGGACATTTCACTTGTATAAAACCAGAGAAATTTGGCTGTTATAGTTAGTAGAGCTAACTATAACTCACGCCCCCGCAATGCACTGCTGATGACGTCACATATTACATCACTCATGACATGCTCAGTGACATCACTCATGACATCACTGATAGCTCAAATGACATCGGCGGGGCCTCCGGCGAGATGCCAGCTTTTTTAAAATATTTTTTTTTAGAAGGGTGGCTGTGTGGGCCCCCTTCTTTTAGCATTTTTTGGGGCCCTGGGGACCCCATCCCCCAGGGCCTGACCCCTTTTTATTTAAAAAAAAAAAAAAAAAAAAACAGGAATGGGGCCATGGATAATTTAGGCCCCGGGGACCCCATCCCCCGGGGCATGGCCAGACTTGTTTTTTTTTTTAAATAAATTTGGAGGAGAGCCGTATGGCACCCCCTCCTCAGGCCAATTATGGCCCCGGGGGCCCCATCCCCCGGGGCCGGCCTTCTGCTTTTTTTTTTTTTTATTATTATTATAGGGAAGGGGGCCATGTGGCTCCCCTTCCCTGGGCCACTATTGGCCCCTGGGACCTCATCTCCCGGGGCTTGGCCAATATTTATGTTATTTTAATTTTGAGGAGGGGGGCCGTGCGGCCTCCCTCCCCAGGCTGATTTCGGCCCAGAGGACCCCATCCCCCGGGGCCTGGCCATTCGTGTTTTTTTTAAAGGGAGGGGGGCCGCGTTTGAATAAACAGTGCCCTGGGGAGGTGGTGGTCACCGGGGCAGTGTGGGGTGCTCGAGCCCCCCACACACATTATTTATTATTTATTTTAGCCCCGGGGAGGTGGCGGTCCCCGGGGCTTGGGGGGCCCGTGAGGCCCCCGATCGTTTTTTAATGAAGCCTCGGGGAGGTGGCGGTCCCCGGGGCTTGGGGGGGCCCGCAAGGCCCCCCCACCCTATTATAATAAAGCCCCAGGGAGGTGGCAGTCCTCGGGGTTGTGGGGGGACCGCGTGCCCCCCATGCATAAATTATAAAGCCCCGGGGAGGTGGCAGTCCCCGGGGCTGTGGGGGCCCCCGCTACAGAATTCAGAATTGCCCCCGGGACCTGGCCCACCCGGGGGCTTTAAAAAACGAAGCGCGGGAGACCGCGCTTCGTTTTGTTTTCATTTCCGACGGGGTTCGCGCACCCAGCGGGACCTGGCCGAAAATGTCAAAAAAAGAAAAATGCTGTTTTTGGACTTGGGGGGTCTGGGGGACCCCCTGAGCAGGCCTGGGGGGTCAGGGTGTTCCTACTCTGCCCCCCTTTTTTTGTTTTTTAATGTTTCTGTCACCTTTTTCCCTCTCCCTCGGTCTGAAGCACAAGATGGCTTTCAACACTTCCTGGTTTGAAGTGTTGGCAGCCAATCAGAGGCAAGCTCGTGCTCGGGAGGGCAATCAGATCTCACAATTCTCAAATTTCGATATCTGTAAATCTTTAAATATCTCAAAAACTACTGAACGGAATTACACCATTTAAAAAAAAGCATGCTTTCTGGACCAAGAGCTTTCTCTCTGCCAAATTTGGTGTAATTCCGTCAGCAGTTCAGGCTGTAGCCGTGTCTAAAGTGTCCTATGGAAATTAACGTGGAGAAAACACGTTTTCTCCTTTTTTCTCGGCCCCCCCTTGACGAATCACCCCGAAACTTTCAAGACAGGAGCTGACCTGAGTGAAGAATTCGTTTTGAAAATTTCGCGAATATTCGTCAAACGGCGCCAAAGTTATTGGCAAATCAAAAAACGCTTTTCCTATGGAAACTAGGTTCTAACTATAACTACCTACTGGCGACCGCCGGTAGGTAATATATATATATATGGCGGCAGTGCTGGGTTTTATGATATAATAAAGACTTTTTGCACGCACGTTTGGGTCCGTATCCGTCCTTTCAGTGGAATTGGATTTACGTGGCGGAGTTCCTTTATATATATATTCGTCTTTCCGGGAGAAAGGAAGCAATACGACGAAATTTACCTGCATATATATATTATCTACTGGCGGTCGCCAGTAGAGAGTTATAGTTAGGACCTATTTTCCATAGGAAATCCGTAACATTCTATTTGAAATAACTCTTGCGTCGGTTGACGAATCTTCGCGAAATTTTCAAACTTTATGGCCCGCTCCGGTCCGCTCCTACCCTGAAAGTTTCGGGGTGATTCATCAAGCGGGGCCGAGAAAAAGGGGGTCCCAAAACGTGTTTTCCCCATTCATTTTCCCATAGGAAACTTTAGCCACGGGTACAGCCCGAACTGCTGAACGGAATTACACAAAATTTGGCAAAGAGGTAGTTCTTGGTTCAGAAAGAACCCTTTGTTAAATGGTATAAATCCGTTCAGTAGTTGCGGAGAAATTAAAAGAATAAGAGTCAAAAATCAATTTCACATAGGAAACTTTATGCAAGGCTACAGCCCGAACTGCTGAACGGAATTACACCAAATTTGGCAAAGAGGTAGTTCTTGGTTCAGAAAGAACCCTTTTTGTTAAATGGTGTAAATCCGTTCAGTAGTTGCTGAGAAAATCAAAAGTAAAAACACATATATATCTGGGCGGAGCCTCACCACACATGTCATCGTGAGATCTGATTGGCTGTCAGCACTTCATCCTGGAACTGCTGGCAGCCATCTTGGGACCAATATAAATGATAGTACCCCATTGAAATGCATTATATTGAATCGAAGATTTTGAGGGTTACCAAAAGGAGAACTATAAAGGGTGATAACAGACTTTAGTTACATTAGAATTCATTTGTTGATGGTACCATACTAATTTCAGGAATTGTGGTGTGTTCTAAGGTGATTTTACCCTGTGAAAAACCTTCTGCTGGGATATCATGAATCATGTTTGAGAGAAAACTATTTTCACATGCTTGTCCCATACAGTTTTGGAAGGTGCTCCAGAAGCTAAAATGAGAGCATATTTTCTGTAAATTCACATTATCTTTCTCAGTCATGTGAGAATGAAGTCTGACATTCTCAGTAAAACATGTACATCCAACAAGGGCAGAGACTGTCAGTTGATTCCTTTGTGTTCTACTGCAGCTTCCCAGAGTGTTCTAAAGAACAACTAGAGTGCTAACAGCCTTACTTATGACAAAAGTATGGCACACCTGAAGCCATCTTGATTGGAATAAACTGGTAACACTTAAAACATTTAATTTAAAAAGGAACAAAATGATGGGGTTCATCTTGTCATAGAAATTATGGTTAGTGCTCTGGAAAGAAAAATTAGGACATGTTTCAAGTGTGATCTCAAATATCTTCCTGTTATATTTCAACAGGAGCAGCCTGCCAGTTGATGCCTTTGTGTTCTACTGCAGCTTCCCAGAGTGTTCTAAAGAACAACTAGAGCGCTAACAGTCTTACTTATGACAAAAGTATGGCACACCTGAAGCCATCTTGATTGGAATAAACTGGTAACACTTAAAACATTTAATTTAAAAAGGAACAAAATGATGGGGTTCATTTTGTCATAGAAATTATGGTTAGTGCTGTAGAAAGAAAAATTAGGACATGTTTCAAGTGTGATCTCAAATATCTTCCTGTTATATTTAAACAGGAGCAGCCTGTCAGTTGATGCCTTTGTGTTCTACTGCAGCTTCCCAGAGTGTTCTGAAGAACAACTAGAGCGCTAACAGCCTTACTTATGACAAAAGTATGGCACACCTGAAGCCATCTTGATTGGAATAAACTGGTAACACTTAAAACATTTAATTTAAAAAGGAACAAAATGAGGGGGTTCATTTTGCCATAGAAATTATGGTTAGTGCTGCAAAAGAAAATTTAGTGCATGTTTTAAGTGAGATCTCAAATCCTCTTCTATTTCATTAGAAAATTCTGACATGCAGACTGAAACAATCACTTCAATACCAGCAGTAGACTTCCAGTTAACTCCTTGGTGAGCAGTAGCTTTACTACAGTGATCTAATGAACAACTAGAGTGCTAACATTCAGAATTTATGGCAAATGTGTAACACATCTGAATGCCTTCTTGATGGAATCAAAGTAAAAAACTGAAAGCATTTCCTACTGAGGAGACTGCAGTAAATGAGGAAATTAGGAAACTTCATAACAAAGAAGTCTTCCAAGATGGCCACCAGTGAAAAAAGAGCCCAAATGTAGCACAAATATTACCCAGATGTAGCCCACATATAGCCCAATGACAAAAGTGTGCAAAACACTTTTTATTTTTAGTTTTTTGCAGTTTTATGTAGTGCAGACTGGTCAGGTATTGGAGCGTTGCATCTTAAAACATGACCCCCTACACTACAAAAACACCACTGCACTACCCTAAACCCTAAAACACTACCCCCAGCACGACCCCCTACACTACACAAGCACCACTGCACTATCCTAAACCCTAAAACACTACCCCCAGCATGACCCCCTACACTACACAAACACCACTGCACTACCCTAAACCCTAAAACACTACCCCAACACCACTGCACTAACCTAAATCCTAAAACACTACCCCCAGCACGACCCCTACACTACCCAAACACCACTGCACTACCCTAAAACATGACCCCCTACACTACACAAACACCACTGCACTACCCTAAACCCTAAAACACTACCCCCAGCATGACCCCATACACTACACAAGCACCACTGCACTACCCTAAACCCTAAAACAATACCCCCAGCACGACCCCCTACACTACCCAAACACCACTGCACTAACCTAAATCCTAAAACACTACCCCAGCACGACCCCTACACCACCCAAACACCACTGCACTACCCTAAAACATGACCCCTACACTACACAAACACCACTGCACTACCCTAAACCCTAAAACTCTACCCCCAGCACGACCCCCTACACTACACAAGCACCACTGCACTACCCTAAACCCTAAAACACTACCCCAGCACGACCACCTACACTGCCCAAACACCACTGCACTGCCCTAAACCCTGAAACACCAGCCCCTGCACGACCCCCTACACTGCCCGAACACCACTGCACTGCCCTAAACCCTGAAACACCAACCCTAGCACGACCCCCTACACTGCCCGAACACCACTGCTCTGCCCTAAACCCTGAAACACCACCCCCTTCACGACCCCCTACACTGCCCGAACACCACTGCACTGCCCTAAACCCTGAAACACCACCCCAGCACGACCCACTACACTGCCCGAACACCACTGCACTGCCCTAAACCCTGAAACACCAACCCTAGCACGACCCCCTACACTGCCCGAACACCACTGCTCTGCCCTAAACCCTGAAACACCACCCCTTCACGACCCCCTACACTGCCCGAACACCACTGCACTGCCCTAAACCCTGAAACACCACCCCCAGCACGCCCCTACACTGCCCAAACACCACTGCACTGCCCTAAACCCTGAAACACTACCCCCAGCAAGACCTCCTACACTGCCCGAACACCACTGCACTGCCCTAAACCCTGAAACGTCACCCCCAGCAAGACCCCCTACACTGCCCTAACACCACTGCCCTAAACCCTGAAACACCACTTCCAGCACGACCCCCTACACTGCCCGAACACCACTGCACTGCTCTAAACCCTGAAACACCACCCCCAGCACGACCCCCTACACTGCCCGAACACTACTGCACTGCCCTAAACCCTGAAACATCACCCCCAGCAAGACCCCCTACACTGCCCGAACACCACTGCCCTAAACCCTGAAACACCACCCCCAGCAAGACCCCCTACACTGCCCGAACACCACTGCACTGCCCTAAACCCTGAAACACCAGCCCCAGCACGACCCCTACACTGCCCGAACACCACTGCACTGCCCTAAACCCTGAAACACCACCCCTGCACGACCCCCTACACTGCCCGAACACCACTGCACTGCCCTAAACCCTGAAACACCAGCCCCAGCAAGACCCCCTACACTGCCCGAACACCACTGCACTAAAGCCTGAAACACCACCCCCAGCAAGACCACCTACACTGGCCGAACACCACTGCACTGCCCTAAACCCTGAAACACCACCCCCTGCACGACCCCCTACACTGCCCGAACACCACTGTACTGCCCTAAACCCTGAAACACCACCCCCTGCACGACCCCCTACACTGCCCGAACACCACTGCACTGCCCTAAACCCTGAAACACCACCCCTCAGCACGACACCCTACACTGCCCGAACACCACTGCACTGCCCTAAACCCTGAAACACCACCCCCAGCACGACCCCCTACACTGCCCGATCACCACTGCACTGCCCTAAACCCTGAAACACCACCCCTGCACGACCTCCTACACTGCCGGAACACCACTGCACTGCCCTAAACCCTGAAAAACCACCCCCAGCACGACCCCCTACACTGCCCGAACACCACTGCACTGCCCTAAACCCTGAAACATCAACCCCAGCAAGACCCCCTACACTGCCTGAACACCACTGCCCTAAACCCTGAAACACCACCCCCTACACTGCACGAACACCACTGCACTTCCCTAAACCCTGAAACACCACCTCCAGCAAAACCCCCTACACAGCCTGAACACCATTGCTCTGCCCTAAATCCTGAAACACTAGCCCCAGCACGACCCCCTACACAGCCCGAAAACAACTGCACTGCCCTAAACCCTGAAACACCACCCCCAGCACGACCCCCTACACTGCCCGAACACCACTGCACTGCCCTATACCCTGAAACACCAGCCCCAGCAAGACCCCCTACACTGCCCGAACACCACTGCACTGCCCTAGACTCTGAAACACCAGCCCCAGCAAGACCCCCTACACTGCCCGAACACCACTGCACTGCCCTAAACCCTGAATCACCAGCCCCAGCAAGACCCCCTACACTGCCCGAACACCACTGCACTGCCCTAAACCCTGAAACACCAGCCCCAGCACGACCACCTACACTGCCCGAACACCACTGCACTGCCCTAAACCCTGAAACACCAGCCCCAGCACGACCCCCTACACTGCCCGAACACCACTGCACTGCCCTAAACCCTGAAACACCAGCCCCAGCACGACCCCCTACACTGCCCGAACACCACTGTACTGCCCTAAACCCTGAAACACCAGCCCCAGCACGACCCCCTACACTGCCCGAACACCACTGCACTGCCCTAAACCCTGAAACACCACCCCCTGCATGACCCCCTACACTGCCCAAACACCACTGCACTGCCCTAAACCCTGAAACACCACCCCCTGCACCACCCCCTACACTGCCCGAACACCACTGCACTGCCCTAAACCCTGAAACACCACCCCCTGCACAGCTCCCTACACTGCCCGAACACCACTGCACTGCCGTAAACCCTGAAACACTACCCCCAGCACGACCCCCTTTACTGCTCGAACACCACTGCACTGCCCCCAACCCTGAAACACCACCCCAGCACGACCCCCTACACTGCCCGAACACCACTGCCCTAAACCCTGAAACACCACCCCTGCACGACCCCTACACTGCCCGAACACCACTGCACTGCCCTAAACCCTGAAACACCACCCCCTACACTGCCCGAACACCACTGCACTGCCCTAAACCCTGAAACGCCACCCCCAGCACGACCCCCTACACTGCCCGAACACCACTGCACTGCCCTAAACCCTAAAACACCACCCCCAGCATTACCCCCTACACTGCCCAAACACCACTGCACTGCCCTAAACCCTAGAACACTACCCCCAGCACGACCCCCTACACTACCCGAACACCACTGCACTACCCTAAACCCTAAAATACTACCCCCAGCACAACCCCCTACACTACCCGAACACGACTGCACTGCCCTAAACCCTCAAACACTCCCCCAGCACGACCCCCTACACTACCCGAACACCACTGCACTGCCCTAAACCCTAAAACACTCCCCCAGCATGACCCCCTACACTACCCGAACACCACTGCACTGCCCTAAACCCTAAAACACTCCCCCAGCACGACCCCCTACACTACCCAAACACCACTGCACTGCCCTAAACCCTAAAACACTACCCCCCGCATGACCCCCTACACTACCCAAACACCAATGCACTACCCTAATCCCTAAAACACTACCCCGCATGACCCCCTACACTACCCTAAACCCTAAAACACTACCCCCGCACGACTCCCTACACTACCCAAAGACCACTGCACTACCCTAAACCCTAAAACACGACCTCCTACACTACACAAACAACACTGCACTACCCTAAACCCTAAAACACTACCCCCTACACTACATAAACACCACTGCACTACCCTGAACCCTAAAACACTACCCCCAGCACGACCCCCTACACTACCCAAACACCACTGCACTACCCTAAACCCTAAAACACTCCCCCCAGCACAACTCCCTACACTACCCAAACACCACTGCACTACCCTAAACTCTAAATCTACCCCCAGCATGACCCCCTACACTACACAAACACCACTGCACTACCCTAAACCCTAAAACACTACCCCCAGCACGACCCTCTTCACTACCTAAACACAACTGCACAATTTGTTACAGGCGTTGCAACGCAGGCCTGTGGTGCTTACTGGAAGTACCTAGTGGGCTAGTTGGGCCCCAGGGACCCTCAGGATTCAAGGTGACCTAATCCCCCAACTTAAAACGCACCACGGGGCGCGTTTGCACAGTGGTGAAGGGAGGGGAGAGGCCTCAGGTGACATGTGCGCAAACACGCCATGTGGTGCGTTTTAAGTTGGGGAATTAATTCCCTTTGAATCCTGAGGGACCCTGGGGGCCAACTAGCCCACCAGGTACCTTCAGTAAGCACAACAGAGTTGCGTTGCAGAGAGGTGAAAAAAGGTGTGTGGCCTCGGAACGCCTCTCTGCAACTCAGCTCTGTGGTCCTAACTGTAGGTACCTGGGGGGCTAGTTGGGCCCCAGGGACCCTCAGAATTCAAGGGGACTTAATCCTGCAACTTAAAACGCACCACGGGGTGCGTTTGCACACATGTCACCTCAGGCCCCCCCTCCCTTCACCACTGTGCAAACGCGCCCTGTAGCGCGTTTAAGAGGTAGTTTTAATCCCCTGCCCTATTATGTACTAGGGACTTGCAGAGGAGGTCATGCTAATCACAGGGGTACCCCAACGCATAGTGTTCCCTAGTGTATGTAGGTGTTTCCACTGTATTCTAAGTGTCTTTTAGCATAGCACTGGCTCTGGTTAGTCAGAGTCAGTTACCACCAGTACCCGTCTGAAAAAGTTGTGGGCACAGGATGATTTTGCAACAAGGCCTCTTTCTGCTCCTCTGCTGGTTCTTTCTGCACATCTTTTGCTTCTTTCTGTGCGTTTTTTCTTCTTTCTTCACATGTCCTACCTCTGTAGGCATAGTTAGAAACTAGCATTTAAAAAAACCTTTGAAATTCACTTAAAAATCATAGGTTTTAGGCACGTTATAGTTAGAAATTAGCATTTAAAAAACCTTTGAAATTCACTGAAAAAACCATAGGTTTCAGACACGTTATAGTTAGAAATTAGCATTTAAAAAACCTTTGAAATTCACTGAAAAAACCATAGGTTTTAGGGACAGTTATAGTTAGTTGGACATTTCACTCGTACAAAACCATAGAAATTCCCCGTTATAGTTAGTTCAGCTAACTATAACTCGCGCCTCGCAATGCACTGCTGATGACGTCACATATTACATCACTCATGACATGGTCAGTGACATCACTGATGACATCACTGATGACATCATCCATGTGATAATTTCATGCATCTTCTCACACCCTAATATAACTTTTGATACACCCACTCTAAATTACAGACTGCCATTCTCAAAACCATAGACACTCCAACACCAAAAACTACAAACCCACTCACTGATTCTTAGGTCTACACACACATCCACTCACTCACCCGTACAGTCACTCATACTTAGTCACTCAGTACAGGACTATCATATGCACTCATACACCTATATAAACACTCACACACCGCCACTCATCCATAGAGGTACTCACACACCTAGTCAGTCATGCAAAAACGTAATCACACACCCATTTACTCACCTATACAGTTATACACACACCAGCTCACTTACTCATACAAATACTAGCACATTCTTACGCTCTTATACAATCACTGATACAAGTACACACTCATCCATACAGCCACTCTCACAATCACACACTCTCACTTATAGCCATTTATATACTCCAACACACATATATACTGCCTTTCACATATGTAGTTACTCACACATGTACCACTGAGATATAAATTCAATCACTAACACACCCATACACACACTCACCCATCCATACAGTCCATCACAGATGCACTCTTGAAACCATGCACCCAGTGAATCACCAACTCACACATCTATGCACAGAGTCACACACACCCCACCCACACAAACACTCAGGCACCCATACAGCTACTCAGACAATCAATCAATAACCCATGTAGACACTCATGTAGCTATTCAGAAAGCCATGCAGCTGCTTACAAACCAACAGACAGACGGATACAGACATTCACACAGTTTAGTCACTAACCCATGCATTCAGTAAGATACATTTAATCACTCACTTGTAGAGTCAGTCACTCACGTACTAAATCATCCATTCAGACACTTATACACCCACTCATTCTTCAATACGCCTTTCCCTATATATATTAAACATATTTAAACTTTACAGAAACACACAGTCACTGGATGATGTCATCAGTGATGTCATTTGAGATATCATCAGTGATGTCATCAGTGATGTCACTGACCATGTCATGAGTGATGTAATATGTGACATCATCAGCAGTGCATTGCGGGGGCGCGAGTTATAGTTAGCTGAACTAACTATAACGGGGGAATTTCTATGGCTTTGTACGAGTGAAATGTCCAACTAACTATAACTGTCCCTAAAACCTATGGTTTTTTCAGTGAATTTTATATATATATATATATACATTTCCAATACGAGTGCTCAGCACTTGAGGGTGCACTCGAGAAACCGCAATCTGTTATTTAGGGCAATGCCAGCACTTCAACCTCTGAGTTTAGCCTGACGCGTTTCGGATGGTTCCTTACTCATAGGCTCACTCCATGATTTGCATAGCAGCTGACACTTTATTTAAAATTCTCCAATGAGCTTCTTGCTGGCTTGCCCCAACACTTGCTGGGACTTGTAGTGTCACGCCGCCGCCTCTTACCCAAATGGGGTGAGGTAAGTAAATGTTCCTTCAGCGTTGAATGCGCCGTGATGTGCCGCTTTCTGCCCATCTTAAATTCAGTCTCCCCACAAACAGCGACGACATGCATTGCGCGCCGTGGCCCCCTTTGGCAATCCTGGGGTGGTGCTACCCTCATACGCCTTGAGCAGGCGCGGCAATATTTCCAATACGAGTGCTCAGCACTTGAGGGTGCACTCGAGAAACCGCAATCTGTTATTTAGGGCAATGCCAGCACTTCAACCTCTGGGTTTAGCCTGACGCGTTTCGGATGGTTTCTTACTCATAGGCTCACTCCATGATTTGCATAGCAGCTGACACTTTATTTAAAATTCTCCAATGAGCTTCTTGCTGGCTTGCCCCAACACTTACTGGGACTTGTAGTGTCACGCCGCCACCTCTTACCCAAATGGGATGAGGTAAGTAAATGTTCCTTCAGCGTTGAATGCGCCGTGATGTGCCGCTTTCTGCCCATCTTAAATTCAGTCTCCCCACAAACAGCGACGACATGCATTGCGCGCCGTGGCCCCTTTGGCAATCCTGGGGTGGTGCTACCCTCCTACGCCTTGAGCGGGCGCGGCAATATTTCCAATACGAGTGCTCAGCACTTGAGGGTGCACTCGAGAAACTTGCGGTTTCTCGAGTGCACCCTCAAGTGCTGAGCACTCGTATGTCGTCGCTGTTTGTGGGGAGACTGAATTTAAGATGGGCAGAAAGCGGCACATCACGGCGCATTCAACGCTGAAGGAACATTTACTTACCTCATCCCATTTGGGTAAGAGGCGGCGGCGTGACACTACAAGTCCCAGCAAGTGTTGGGGCAAGCCAGCAAAAAGCTCATTGGAGAATTTTAAATAAAGTGTCAGCTGCTATGCAAATCATGGAGTGAGCCTATGAGTAAGGAGCCTATGAGTAAGGAACCATCCGAAACGCGTCAGGCTAAACTCAGAGGTTGAAGTGTTGGCATTGCCCTAAATAACAGATTGCGGTTTCTCGAGTGCACCCTCAAGAGCTGAGCACTCGTATTGGAAATATTGCCGCGCCCGCTCAAGGCTTAGGAGGGTAGCACCACCCCAGGATTGCCAAAGGGGGCCACGGCGCGCAATGCATGTCGTCGCTGTTTGTGGGGAGACTGAATTTAAGATGGGCAGAAAGCGGCACATCACGGCGCATTCAACGCTGAAGGAACATTTACTTACCTCATCCCATTTGGGTAAGAGGCAGCGGCGTGACACTACAAGTCCCAGCAAGTGTTGGGGCAAGCCAGCAAGAAGCTCATTGGAGAATTTTAAATAAAGTGTCAGCTGCTATGCAAATCATGGAGTGAGCCTATGAGTAAGGAACCATCCGAAACGCGTCAGGCTAAACTCAGAGGTTGAAGTGCTGGCATTGCCCTAAATAACAGATTGCGGTTTCTCGAGTACACCCTCAAGTGCTGAGCACTCGTATTGGAAATATATATATACATATATATATATATATATATATATATATATATATATATATATATATATATATATATATATGTGTAAATTTGAGCAATCCTGGCCAACCTTCTTCACTCGGGTTTTTTTTCCTGGTACGGACCACAAAACGCCACCACTCAATTAATGCTTCTTCGCAAAAATGTTTTTAATCATGATATCAACTTATAGTGTCAACAGACAAGTGTCCGCCATGACGCGTTTTGATCGCTCCAGCGTGATCTTGATCACATGATGCGCCACTAACGAATCACAACTTAAATACAGTGTATGTCCAATCGGTTTAAAAGACTGATAGGGCATTTTGATAAATACAGAAAACAGACTGTCAGTATTGTTATAAGGAATATGTGTCCAGGAATATACATTGAATATTACCACAGAAATATAAATATATTTACAGCAGTGGTTAAAATCACAAATTGGCTTAAAAACAGGTATTATACAAAGTAGAGAAAAATTGGTTATAAAACGTAATATACATTTCATAGACATCCTTTTTGCCATTCTATCTAAGTTAATATTATCAATAAAACTTATAATAAAGTGCTAGTGCTCCTATTAATACAAAAAGAACCGGCAAATAACGGAGTGCTATTTTATATAACCTCTCTCACTTATACATAGCAAATGCCAATCCTAAATACCTTGCAATCTTGCCTATCGGTTGTACCAGCGCTGTGATGTTATGTCATTATACCTAGACAATAAGATAGTCTGTAAAGTGCAGTGCATATTTCAAAACCCAAACAAACCTATGTGAAGCAAACAATGCTCAAAAACCTAGATCACCATAAATATACACATCTATATACAAGTTGGTGAGGCTGCCCAGAGGCGCTAGTTAACTGGGTTGCAACACATGTTTGCACTTCAAAGTGCAAGTGCTTATATCAACAAAGTGCAGGTGCTTAAGCATCATCATATAATTGTAAACAGTATGTCATATTTCTATACATTGGTATACTCTGGTTCTATAACCAAGACGGATAATCACAAATGGTGGAAAAGGAAGAGACTATAAATCATTCCCTACCACCAAAGCCCACTAGTATACGGATAACCTATTGTAAGTAAGTACTATTAGAGGAAGTTGTGCAAGTCCTCGCTCGTATTTAACCCGTTGGGCATCTTGGTATCTAGGGTCAAGATAAAGTATGATTCTAGTTCTCGCAGCTTCCTTTCTCTGTTCCCTCCCCGTCTGGATACAGGGAATGCCCCTATTACCGAGTACTTCAATTCGTTGACATTGTTTTGGTGCACCAATCTGAAATGTTGGGCTACCGGATAGTTAGGGTCCGAATTAATAATAGCACGTAGATGTTGCAAAATTCTATTGAATACTGGGAGCTTTGTGCTGCCTATATATTTTAGCTCACATGTACACACTAAAATGTAAACGGCACAGTCAGTGCGACACGTGAAGTGTTCTTTAATGGGAACCGGAATGGTGCTGAAAGCAGTCATGCATATATATATATATACTCACTGGAAAAAACCAAAGGTTACAGAGACGTTGTAGTTAGGCTCAGATTTCACTCGTACAAAACCACAGAATTTCAGCAGTTATAGTCACCTGAGCTAACTATAACCTACACCCTGCAATGCACTGCTTATGACCTCATATATTACAACACTCATGACATGGTCAGTAACATCACTGATCACATCATCCACAGAACCACTCACACACCCACTCATACCCCCAAACAACCTCTCAAACCCCCATTCACACACTCACACAACCACTCACATACCAATTCACAGATCCATACAAGTACTTGCACAACCACTCACTCATCTATAGAGCCACTCATACACCCAATCACTCACTCATAGAGCCACTCACTCACCCATACAGCTACTCATACAACCAGTCACCCACCCATACAGCCACTCACACACTCACCCATAAAGCTACTTACACGCCCACTTATTCACCTATACAGCCACTCACACACCTATTCACTCACCCATACAGCCTCTCAACAAAGCCACTCCCTCACCCATACAACCACTCACACACCCACAGGAACATTTACAAACCCATTGAGCACATCTATTCAACCACTCACTCACCCGTACAGCCATTCCCACAGACACTCACTCTCCCATACTGCCACTCACACACCAACTCACTTAACCAAACACCCACTCAAACAGCCACTCACTCACCCATACACTCACTTACACACCCAGTCACCTACCCATTACTGCCACTCACACAGCCACTCATTCGCCCAATCATACAGTCACTGACACACCCAGTCACTCACCAATACAGCAACTCACACAGCCACTAAGTCACCCACACAGCTAGTCAGACACCCACTTAAACACACATACAGCCACCCACACACCTGTTCGCACATCCATACAGCCACTCAGACACCCACTCACACATGGATACATACAGTCACACAGCCACTCACATAATGTATGTTAAAAAAAGGAACCACTCTGTTGTAAATAAGATAAGTAGTCCAGGTAAGTTTCCATGTGGATTTATTGTAGGTAAGATGTTTCCAGGATAAGAGCCCCACCAGGAGCAGCCTCACTGCTGCTCAGCCCATCTCTAACTGACGCTCACACACACGAACGTTCCATTCACCAGCATTCTCTCACACAGACACTCAGGCTGAGCAGCAGCAGTATAACACATCCCTCTTCTTTGCAACAGAAAAGAAGGGGATCAAAAGGCATAAGAAACATTGCAAGAATACAAGAGATAATAACATACTAAAGCATAGCATGAAAAATTAAAGATGGAACATTCATGCAAAGAAGTAAATAAAGGAGGGGAAACAAAACACAAGTACAAAGACTCATGCACACCATCCTCCTTTCTATCGCACAACAACCCAAACACTCCCACACCACAGACTACATACCAACCCAAGTGCCTAGATCGTGAAAGCTGGCCAGGCAAACACGAGAAGCACAAGAGAACCAACAATGAAAGTGTGAAAGGAAACTAAGCAGTAATGGGAAAAAAAAACAGTGAGCAGGTGTGGAAAGTATCCACACAGAACAAAGTAACAAGCACAATTATAGCAAACTTCCCCAAACAAGAAATTGGGGTGTGATGTGTGTAAGGGGCTTCACACAGAACCAAAAGGACTCCAAACGCAACCCTGACGTGCGGGGAGAAAACCAAATCAAGCAAAGGAAACCTTTACACCCAAGGGAGTAACAATGCAATGCAGACCAAAGCAAAAAGCAATCTGAAATCACGTAAGTAAAGCAAGAAGCAATCTGAAATCACGTAAGAAATGCACGTAAAGTAAGCAGGCAAAACTCTTCCCCCAACAACTCAAGTTGGGGTGTGAAGTGTGGCGGGGCTTCACACAGAACCAAGGGAACACCCAACGCAACCCTGACGTGCAAGGGAAAAACCCCAAATCAAGCAGGAAACCTTGAAATCCAAGGGAGTAATACATATGCACGCAAGCAGTAACCTGGAAATCACGTAAGTAAATGCACATAAGGAACATAACAGCATATAAAGTAAGTAAATGCAAAACTGAAATGTAAAATTAGACTCATGCAGATACGCATATTAAGCACTTGAAAGAACACCCGTCTGAGTCAAACACAATACATTCGTACTACAATGGGTGGTTGTTAACCATTTACCCATAACCACGTAAAGTGGGAGAAAACACTGCAAAACTCCATGAACAAAGTAAGAAAGAAACATTCATTCTGAATTACATCTCTGGAAATAAGTACATGCACTGTAAAAAAAAAACATTAACATGGAGGAGTACACATAGGCTTAAACAACAATGTTCAATTAAGTAAAAAAAACAAAAAGAAATTTCATACAGTGATGGTAAGGCAAAACTTTCAGCAAGAAAGGCAAGGAATAAACTAAAACTTTAAACAGTCACGACACGATAAAGGAAAACCGTAACTCCATCTGACTTAAAGGATGTACGAAGTCAAGTAGAAAAACAAGAACTGCATAACTTCACTTGAGTGACAAAAGTTCAAGGTAATGATGTGTGACGATGAAGTAAAACTTCTGACAGAGGCACGCAGTGAAACAATGCTCCTTATGTGCAATATGCCAAGTTGAAAGTATGACTCCGACATGATGCAAGTAAGAGCAGAAGTGAACGACAAAAAACACAGTACCTTCATCCAGGAATGTACTTGCTGTTTAGGCAGGACTTTCAGTCTCCCTCACGAATGACGAAGAGATGAGAAAGAAGATAACAAACATGCAGGCCCAGGAGGAAAACTGCAGAGCCTGGTGTGAGGAGAACGACGTGGAATGAACTTTATTGTCACGCTGTAGATAAAAATAAACGTGGTTGGCAAAGCGTGTATGATGCAGGAAAAAACATTGCAGAAGATTGAAAAATGTAGCCAATTCCAAGATGGCTGCACGTAGATGACGCCGTGCAGGGTGACTCACGGCACGTAGAAGCTGCTGAGCGTCCCGCAACAGCAAACAGGAACGAGGCAGCACAGGAGGTCATGGAGAGAAACCAGGAGAGTAGAACGCGCTGTGTGTGAGCGCTTTATGCGTGTCTCGAGCAAATTTAAAAAAAAAAAAACGGTTGAACTGTCAACTTGAAGAAAACAAGTACTGAATTTGCGAAATACGCCGAAATAAAAAAAAAAAAAATCAGACCGACAGTGTAAAACACTGCAATGCCAAACAAATAACACTGGCTCACAATGTTGTGAATCATCCAATCCCCGTGGGACGATAGTCCGGATCAAACACACATCCACTAGGTGCAGTCAGAAGAAAACGAGCGGGCCCATCCGCCAAAGGGCACGCAGCTGAAACAGATCTGGCAGGACTGAGTGCAGACAGAGGTAAAATTAAAGTTCAATAAAAGCTGGCTAAACGCTTTTTGAAGAAAGAGAATAGTTCCAAGGCAGCATGGCAGGCAGGTAGGATGACAAACAGGCAGCAAAGGGAGACACTCTCCTAAAGTAGCAGTACAAGGAACAGCTGATCCATAACAGCAGGGAAGGCAGGTAGCAGGACAAGGAGGCGGTGAAAAACTGAACGCTCTCTCGGGAAACTGCACTTCTGGAGACACTGTCCCAAAGTGACAGGATTAGGAAGCAGGAGAGGAAGCAGGAAAGTAGAGCAGGGACTGGCACAGAGTAGTTCGGGTGACCGATGTAGGGATCACTGGTGAGGCTCACTCAGGGGTGCCAGTATGCTTTAAGTCTGTAGCTTGTAGTTATAGAAGCTTCTTTACCTTTGAATTTCTTCTGGATGCAAGTTTCAGTAGATCATCAGGTGGAATACGCAGGTTCTTCTCCAGATCGTCGCCAAAATATGTTGTAAATAAGATAAGTAGTCCAGGTAAGTTTCCATGTGGATTTATTGTAGGTAAGATGTTTCCAGGATGAGAGCCCCACCAGGAGCAGCCTCACTGCTGCTCAGCCCATCTCCAACTGACACTCACACACACGAACGTTCCATTCACCAGCATTCTCTCACACAGACACTCAGGCTGAGCAGCAGCAGTATAGCACACTCATTAGTAGTATACAAAGCATACTAATTTACATTTTGTGGTACCTTAATATATACGTTTAACACTCAAAAAACATTTGGAAAACATTTACACTCACTGGATGATGTCATCAGTGATGACATTTTAGATGTCATCAGTGATGTCACTGACCATGTCATGAGTGATGTAATATGTGAGGTGATAAGCAGTGCATTGCAAGGGTGTAAGTTATAGTTAGCTCAAGTAACTATAACTGCTGAATTGCTCTGGTTTTGTATGAGTGAAATCTTAGCCAAATTATAACGTCCCTGTAAACTTTGTTTTTTCAGTGAATATCTAAGGTTTTCGGAATTCTATTCCCTAACTGTAACGCACCTGTAAACTTTGTTTTTTTCTGTGACTATATATGTATATATATATGTATATATATATATATATATATATATATTCACTGAAAAAACCATAGGTTTCAGGCATGTTATAGTTAGAAATTAGCATTTAAAAAACCTTTGAAATTCACTGAAAAACCATAGGTTTCAGGCACGTTATAGTTAGAAATTAGCATTTAAAAAACCTTTAAAATTCACTGAAAAACCATAGGTTTGATTGACGTTATAGTTAGTTGGACATTTCACTCATACAAAACCAGAGAAATTCCGCCGTTATAGTTAGTTCAGCTAACTATAACTCGCGCCCCCGCAATGCACTGCTGATGACGTCACATATTACATCACTCATGACATGGTCAGTGACATCACTGATGACATCTCAAATGACATCACTGATGACATCATCCAGTGACTGTGTGTTTCTGTAAAGTTTAAATATGTTTAATATATATAGGGAAAGGCGTATTGAAGAATGAGTGGGTGTATAAGTGTCTGAATGGATGATTTAGTAGGTGCGTGACTGACTCTATAAGTGAGTGATTAAACGTATCTTACTGAATGCATGGGTTAGTGACTAAACTGTGTGAATGTCTCTATCCATCTGTCTGTTGTGTGTAAGCGGCTGCATGGGTTTGTGAATAGCTAGATGAGTGTCTATATGAGCTATTGATTGGTTTTCTGAGTATCTGTATGGGTGCCTGAGTGTTTGTGTGGGTGGGGTGCGTGTGACTCTGTGCATAGATGTGTGAGTGGGTGATTCACTGGGTGCATGGTTTCAAGGGTGCATCTGTGATGGACTGTATGGGTGGGTGAGTGTGTGTATGGGTGTGTTAGTGAGTGAATGTATATCTCAGTGGTACATGTGTGAGTAACTACATATGTGAAAGGCAGTATATATGTGTGTTAGAGTATATAAATGGCTATAAGTGAGAGTGTGTGATTGTGAGAGTGGCTGTATGGATGAGTGTGTGCTTGTATCAGTGATTGTATAAGAGCGTAAGAATGTGCTAGTATTTGTATGAGTAAGTGAGCTGGTGTGTGTATAACTGTATAGGTGAGTAAATGGGAGTGTGATTAATTATTTGCATGACTGACTAGGTGTGTGAGTACCTCTATGGATGAGTGGCGGTGTGTGAGTGTCTATATAGGTGTATGAGTGCATATGATAGTCCTGTACTGAGTGACCGTAAGTATGAGTGACTGTACGGGTGAGTGAGTGGATGTGTGTGTAGACCTAAGAAACAGTGAGTGGGTATGTGGTTATTGGTGTTGGCGTGTCTATGATTTTGAGAATGGCAGTCTGTAATTTAGAGTGGGTGTATCAAAAGTTATATTAGGGTGAGAGAAGATGAATGAAATTATCACATGGATGATGTCATCAGTGATGTCATTTGAGATGTCATCAGTGATGTCATCAGTGATGTCACTGACCATGTCATGAGTGATGTAATATGTGACGTCATCAGCAGTGCATTGCAGGGGCGCGAGTTATAGTTAGCTGAACTAACTATAACGGCGGAATTTCTCTGGTTTTGTATGAGTAAAATGTCCAACTAACTATAACGTCAATGAAACCTATGGTTTTTTCAGTGAATTTTAAAGGTTTTTTAAAAGCTAATTTCTAACTATAACGTGCCTGAAACCTATGTTTTTATCAGTGAATTTCAAAGGTTTTTTAAATGCTAATTTCTAACTATAACATGCCTGAAACCTATGGTTTTTTCAGTGAATTTCAAAGGTTTTTAAATGCTAATTTCTAACTATAACGTGCCTGAAACCTATGGTTTTTTAAGTGAATTTCTAAGTTTTTTTAAATACTAATTTCTATCTATAACGTCCCTGAAACCTATGGTTTTTTCAGTGAATTTCACTGTTTTTTTTAATGCTAACTTCTAATTATAATGTTTATTTAACCTATAGTTTTTTCCGACACCCAAGAAGGACACAACACCCACTGCCACAACCCTCAGGACCTCCCCCACCGTACCACCCCTCTCCCTACTGTAATTTTGTTTATTTGTTATTTAAACTATATAATGTCTTCTTGTTTTTTAAATATTAAACAACTACATACAGTATGAAAGGGAGCCCAGCCCAGAGCCACATCTGAAGACCAACACATGTCATAGACCTACTGATCAAGCAGCTCCGACACCCAAGAACGCCACAACACCCACCACCACCCCCAGGACCCCCCCCTCTACCACAGAGGCAGTGCAGAACAAGACAGCAAACTTTCCGAAAACGGCATGGCCCCTCAGCCACACAATAGCTGAATATTGGGACAGGTGTGAACAAACTATATGTGAAGGAAGCAATTCACCCATGTTTAACAATGCACACAATGCAAAGTGTAGCGGTGATGTGCTGGACACATCTCAGTATGCAGAACACACACCTCTCCATGTGCACAAATACTACTGGTGCTTGTAGTGTTGTGGACAGTGGACCCAACCATGTTACGTCAAACACTAGGGAAGATCTCAGTCATGTAGCTGTGTCGTCCCCCTGTAAGCATAAGCGTAACCGGAGTGGGCTGGTCCGACGTACGCCACTTCAGCGTAGGAGTGTGAATAAATAGGCTGGAGCTCTGGGCGTGGTTCACTTGTGGGAAGGCCAAAGCGTCTGCCAGGGCGGCACCCCTCACCCTGCCACAAGGCCGCCGACGTGACCGCCAGCCTCCTCAGCCGATCGCTGGCTTCCGCCACACAGGCCCCCAGCGGCACAGCACCGCGGACTTATGTCTGTACAAACTACTGCCTTTGATATACACTGCGGACAGCAAGGCTCACAATTCAGATCGAGCCGCGATTGCAGATGACGCAGTCCAGTAGGCAAGAGACATTGCTCAAGTCAACAACACGTGGCTGTGGGCCCTTCCTGACCGCTGCCTCCGGCCTACACTGCGGTCAGTAGTGCTCACAATTCAGATGGAGTCGCGATTGCAGATGACGCAGTCCAGTAGGCAACAGACATTGCTCAAGTCAACAACACGTGCCTGTGGGCCCTTCCTCACCGCTGCCTCCTGCCTCCACTGCGGTGAGTAGGGCTCACAATTCAGAGCGAGGCGCGATTGCAGATGACGCAGTCCAGTAGGCAACAGACATTGCTACCAGTGCGGCCAGCATCATCGCTGACTGCGCACACGCTAAGTGCTTCAAGTACCACTAACTCTGTGCAGCTCAAGTCAACGCCACGTGGCTGTGGGCCCTTGATGACCACTGCCTCCGGCCTACAATGCGGTTAGCAGGGCTAACAATTCAAGATTAGTGCCGATGCAAATTGTGTAAGAGAGTATAATCGGTTAAGAAGACTGTATGCTCCCAATCTGTGCAGCTCAAGTCAACGTCACATGGCTGTGGGCCTTTGCTGACCACTGCCTCTGGCCTACACTGTGGAAGACCGGCGACACGTGGTGCCACTAACCCTGTTCAACACAAGCCGGCGACACGTGGTGCCACTAACCCTGTTCAACACAAGCCGCGACACGTGGTGCCACTAACCCTGTTCAACACAAGCCGGCGACACGTGGTGCCACTAACCCTGTTCAACACAAGCCGCGACACGTGGTGCCACTAACCCTGTTCAACACAAGCCGGCGACACGTGGTGCCACTAACCCTGTTCAACACAAGCCGATCCCACATGTGGAACTGTGTCCTGAGTCCTGAATGGCAGTGACCCCAAGTCTGTGGCAGCGACCACAGCACCAGACTCCCTTTGATCAGTGAGGCATATTTCTATATGCAAGGCCGGCGACACGTGGTGCCACTAACCCTGTTCAACACAAGCCGATCCCACATGTGGAACTGTGTCCTGAGTCCTGAATGGCAGTGACCCCAACTTCCTGGCAGCGACCACAGCACCAGACTCCCTTCGATTAGTGAGGCGTATTTGCATATGGAAGGCCGGCGACACGTGGTGCCACTGAACCTGAACTACGCAGGCCGGTGGGGCCACCAACCTATGCACGTGGCTGTGGGCCCTTGCTCACCGCTACCTCTGGCCTACACTGCGGTCATAAGGACTCACAATTCAGATACAGTCGCGATTGCAGATGACGCAGTCCAGTAGGCAAGAGACATTGCTCCCAGTGCGGCCCGTCCGCACCAAGCAGCATCACAGGGTCATACATTCTCAATGCTTCTGGTGCCACTAACTGTGCACCTCAACTTAACGCCACGTGGCTATGGGCCCTTGCTGACCGCTACCTCTGGCCTACACTGCGGTCATCAGGGCTCACAATTAAAATTAAGTCTTGATTCATTAATTACAGAGTCCAGTAGGCAAGTAACTATCACAGGCCTAAAACCTACATAATATCCTTTTAGTATCCTTGCTTCAAGAACTTTTTTTATATCAGTTATAGCTTTAGTACAATCACCAAATTCATCTTCAAGTGCAAACGAACACTCATTAGCAGTCTACACTGCGGGCAGCAGAGCTCGCAATTCAAATTTTGGACACGTGGTGCCACTAACCCTGTTCAACACAAGCCGTGACACGTGGAGCCACTAACCCTGTTCAACACAAGCCGGCGACACATGATGCCACTAACCCTGTTCAACACAAGCCGGTCCCACATGTGGAACTGTGTCCTGAGTCCTGAATGGCAGTGACCCCAAGTCCGTGGCAGCGACCACAGCACCAGACTCCCTTCGATCAGTGAGGCATATTTCCATATGCAAGGCCGGCAACACGTGGTGCCACTAACCCTGTACAACACAAGGCGCGACACGTGGTGCCACTAACCCTGTTCAATACAAGCCGATCCCACATGTGGAACTGTGTCCTGAGTCCTGAATGGCAGTGACCCCAACTCGTGGCAGCGACCACAGCACCAGACTCCCTTCAGTTTTATTTGTTGTTGTTTAGTTTAAATAAAATGTTTTATATGTAAATCTATACATGACTAAGATTCTTGTTTGTCCAACCGCACAGGGACAATTCCGGGCCCAAGAAGGTTGTTGGGGGTATGTTGGTAATGTGGGAAGAGGGTGTGTTACCTGCTGATGTGGGGAGAGGCAGCGTGAAAGGGGTATCTCTCACAGAAAGGACTCCGGTATGTTTTCAGAAATGCCTCGGACAGATGCCAGCTGACGGACTGAATCACAAAATGGCTTTTCAATGCTTATGTAGTGTGACTTATGAACAGTTCGCACCCAGGCTCGCAGAGGGACAACTGCGGCCCGTCCACTCAACTCACAGACGCAGTCCTACGAGCCGTCCGTTCCCAAAGGAACAGCAGCGTAGTAGCTCACAGAGGTACAGGCACAGCAGCGTACTAGCTCGCAAAGGTAGAGAGCTGCGAGCCGACAGAGTGGCTTCTAACGGCATAGCTGCGAAGTGGTGATGTTGGGCAGAGGGAGCGTGAAAGGGTTATCTCGCACAGACAGAGCTCCAGTATATTAAATTGCCCCCGGGGCCTTTCTTTTATATTTTCACTCGATGTGAGAAAGCGCGCTTTCTGGACCAAGACCTTTCTTCCTACCAAATTTGGCGTAATTCCGTTCAGCAGTTTGACCAGTAGCCTTGTGTAAAGTTTCCTATGGAAAATCCATTGAGAAAACACGTTTTCACCCCCCCCACATAGCTACCTGTCGCAGGCGTACTCGCTGTTGGTGTGCAGGTCAGTGGTCTAGTTGTCAACATGTCACGGCCACTCCCTGAGGGCAGGTTTGCACACACACCACACCCATCCGGCACATGCGTCACAGGCCATGTGACCACGCAAATATAATGGATCGACAACGTCACATCCTTTATTGCCGGTGGTGACTGGATGGCGGACGCTCCACGGGTCTCAATCATAAAGAGTTCATGAAAAGTTGCGCAGAGGGTTAGTTGCACCCTGAGCTGTATGGCCGTCAGGGGCCTACTACCACGTGGCGTGGACTTGAGTTGCACAGGGTTAGTGCCACCCGAAGCTGATGTGGCCGTCAGGGGCCTACCACCACGTGGCGCAGACTTGAGTTGCACAGGGTTAGTGCCACCCGAAGATGATGTGGCCGTCAGGGGCCTACTACCACGTGGTGCGGACTTGAGTTGCACAGGGTTAGTGCCACCGGAAGCTGATGTGGCCGTCAGGGGCCTACCACCACGTGGCGCAGACTTGAGTTGCACAGGGTTAGTCGCACCCTAAGTTGTATGGCCGTCATGGTGGCGGGACGGGCCCTGGAGCTTTCACAGGCACGTGGAGTGCCCACTGGTAGACACTCCGGTGGCAGCAGGTAATTATTTGGTCATGGATGCGCAGGGGCGGCAGTGTCTCTCTCTCTCTCACTTCCCTCTCTTCACTCTCTCTCTCACTCTCTTCCTTCCTTTCCTTCTATCTCTCTCACTCTCGCTCCCTTCTCCCTTTCTCACTCCCTTTCTTTCCTTCCCTCTCTGGCTTTTTTTTCCTTCTCTCTTTCTCTGTGTCTCACTCCTTTGATATGCGCATTACACACGTCCTTATTTTGTGCTTTATTTTCCAGGCTGTGTCGTCGACATTGATGGACCCGACAGGAGTCTTCCGCCTTGTTGTTTTGTGTTGAGTTTGTTAAATTTAGTTTATCCTTTATATATACGTAAACGGAAAAATAAAGTTTGAAAAAAAAAATGCAATAAAGTTTTTGGTTGTTACTTAAGTGCTGTGTGACTCTTTCTCGTTCTTATTACTGTTATTTGGTTGTGTCCACCATGTTGTTAAATTTTGGGGCAGTTATCGCGGGAATACTGGTGATGTCTGCAGTTTGCACCAGCTTCTGAATAGTGTGTTAGATTTATCTCAACTTTAGTTTCATTAAAGTGCTGATAATGAGATGCAGAGTAGGCGTTCCCGTGCAAAAACACACGAGGTGCACCTTTGCGATTTATTCTAAATACTAAAATCCTGTATTGAATTGCACTGTGGTAGTGGGTGCATTTACAGTGTACACAGAAAATCAATGAAGAAATCTCATTGTATTTATTAACCCTGGGCGTAGTTCGCGTAGTAGCGCTACGAGTAGCTACGCGAAGTGCACTTCGCACTACTCGAGCTACGCGTAGCACTACTCGAACTGCGTAGTGCGGTAGGAAATGCTGTTCGCAATGATTGCACAGTGCCGGATGCTTTTCCGCACTGTGCAATCATTGCAAACGGCATCTTGCACAGTGCAAGCGGTCGTTTTCTGCCGGTCGAGTAGATTTGTACTCGAGCGGCAGTTTTCTCAACGCGGACTGGTAGTTTCTCATCGCGAGCGGTCGCGAGCATACGCGACCACTCGCAATGAGAAACCTGACCTCCCGCGTTGAGAATCTCGCCGGAGGTTTATTTTCCACGCTCGCAATCGGCAACTTGATGTTGCTGATCGCGAACGAGGAAAAAGTCTCGCCGGGATGTCATTTTGCTCGCTCGCGGTCGCCAACTTGACGTTGAGGACCACGAGCAAGCAAAAAATGCCCGCTACGCTATGCGTTTTTGCACTGTGCTACGTGCAATTCGCGTAGCGCGTAGTTGCGCAAACTACGCAAACTACGCGAGCGTAGCGTAGTTTTCCGCCCAGGCCTAGTATTTATATTGATTGGGAATAGTGGGTCAGGTGCTGAATCTTGACAGGATACACTGCCCAGTTCGTTTATTTTTCTGTACACGAAAAAACCACATCACAACTTTCACAACAAAAGGCAAAAACTGCGATGCGAAACAAATTCCGGCGATAAGCCGCGTTAGCACCAGGGATTTTACACCTGCTTTCTGCTGGTGTTAAGCAGGACGACTACCTGCAGCATGAAAGGGAACACAGCCAAGAGCCACACCGGAACACCCATAGGTGCCATAGAGTCAATGAGCATGATACACAGATACCCATGAGGGCCACAACATTCATCGCAACAACCCCAGGACCGCCAACGCCCCCCGAACCCGCATCTGAGCAAGTGTGTCCGTGTGGTCATTGTGTTAGCATGATGGGCACGGGCCCTGCAACATCACAGTGTGCTGTCTTCAGCGGACGTTACCATGTCACCTCAGCATTGGCAGTGAGCCTGGACATGTAGCTATGCACGCATCCTCCTGCATGCACAAGCGGCGTGTGCTGGTCCGGCGTACACAGGTCAGCGCAGGGGTTTGCCTATCCGGCAAGGGGAACGGGGTGTCTCGGACATGTCCGTGTGCAAGAAGTGCGGTAAGTGTGTCTCTGTGTTCTGGTGTGGCCGCCACAAGGGCCACAGCAGTCGATGTTGTAAAGTGGCATGCACCACCTCCAAACTGCAGTGTCACGGTGTGATTGGAATGCCGCAGGACATGCGCAAATAGGCATTACAATGGTGTGCCGTAGGAGTGCACGGGATACAACAGCGCAGCGCACAAAAGTGTGGGGGCTCGTGGGAGGGAGGAGCAGCTGTTTGGCAACGTAACACAGTGAACCCGCCCATGTGCCACGTGCTGGGCACCTCATCCATGATGACCAGGGTCGCAGACATCCCACAACACCCACGACCGGCCTTTGTACACATCCTGTATGAATGCAGCTGGAGAAGTTACTGTAGGGATGAAAGGTTCTTTGTCTGAGCTATCTTGCGCTAACACATCTGCTGCTCCGAGAAGGAACTTGCAAGTGGCCAGCCCCCCCTGACAGATACGATAATATTTGCATCCGTCTCCCACACTACGCACTGCCCGATTTGAGAACAATGAGTACACATCCCACACTCAAAAGTCCTTCGTCGTAGTTAGCATGCGTGAAATGCCCTTTACACGTACTCCCACCACACCCCTGCCCTGCACTCATTGCACACAGACCCAGCTCATTGCACCAAGCTGTGCCATTTCATCCACAAGACTGGCACACAGCAAGCCAGTGCAGCTACAAGCAGAGCCACTGACGCAATGGCAGGGCATCCTGAACACATGGTCTACTTCATTCACGTCCACCTATACCTTGCATGTCTGCTGCATGTCCTGGGTGCACTGCCTTTGGCAGTGCTGCGGATCACTTACCGGCTGAGCTTCCGCATTGCGGACGTCACCTGCGTTCAACCTGTATTGCAATGTCGCACGTGCCTATCCGAGTGGTGCATGGACGTGTGCCTCTCCAACGTGTGCGTAGCTGACATGGATTACGACGGGTGTGTGCGCCCCCTGTTGGCCCACGACCAGGAGTGTCGTGTGATGCCCGTTTATAGCATGCATGGATGTTTGGCATGCATGTTGGGAACTGGGCCTGGGAGATTGCACGTGTCGTAGTATGCAGTGAGCAAATTGACCCACTTCCCGATTCTGCTTTGGTGCACATTGGGTACAGTGGTTGGAGTCAGCACATCTGTCCCGGTCAGCTGATGGATTACCTCGACGACAAATATTGTGGCCAACCATCACTCATTAGAGATAGTGGCTTACGCAGCTGCACTCGTGTTCATGGACGAGTGACAAGGTACCTGCAACCACGACTCGATGTGCCACATTGCACGTGTCCCGCCGCATCATTGCACATTGTGCATCTGGTCACATGTCCCAAGACGACAGTGGACATGGCTGCATTGGTGTCGACTCATGTCCGAGGCGCGGACAACCAACGCTGCTTGACACTGACGTGTGTTGGTGATGGACTACCCCGAGGTGAACATGGACGTTTTCCTACGTTCCTTATTCAGCCATGCTGCTGCATTTGTCTGCATATCGTGGCACTACTCTTGGCCGTACTGACACGCACTTTTTTTAATAAAGTTTCCACATTTTCACTTGTCTCCAAATGTGTTGTGTCTTCATTTGTATGCCAATGTGTGTGTCACGGACTCTCTGGCTGCCTGCCATACGTGAATTGCTACCCCATCCGGAATGTGGGTTTGTACTTATGCGTTCTCATGTGCCTGTTTCGTACTGACGCTTTTGGACGTTTATCCGCCACAGGCGAGTGCATTTGTGTCCTGTGTTCGATTGTGCGAATGTTTGTGTTTGGACAACATTATGTTGGATGTTGGTGTGCTCTGCTTCCTATGTGTGTGTGCTGCATTCTGTGTGAGATGTCCCTTCATGTGAGGTTTTGTTCACCCTTCTCCCTTTCAGGCAGTGTGGTTTTCACTTCTGTGCTTGTTCAGTGGTGTGATGTTGGCGGGTTGTGTGACTTGTGCTCCTAGTTGGTGTGTTTCATTTTAGCCATGGTTTGTCTGTAGTTGTGCTGTACTTAATTGTGCATGTGTGCCATTGTGCCCATCTCCCCCTGTCCCCCCACTCCCTTCTTATTCCTCTTCCTGGTGCTGTTGTGTCTGTAATTTTGTTACTCCACACATAAATACATGTAAAGAACAAATTAGAATAGTTCCTTGATTCTTTTAGATTGCAAAACTTCTCTCTATTGGTTATTTTTGAATTTTCCATATAAACAGTTTTTTTAATATTCAAGGACACATAGAAGTCAGAAGTGCAACGTATTCTATCAACACACTTTCTAGAACATTCTACAACACGTGCAGGTTAAAAGTTCATCCATTTTTTTAAACCTAACGATATTTTTTTGCAACATTTTCTCGAACATTTAACGGCACGTGCAGGTTAAAAGTTCACGATTGTTTTAAGCTCGAACAGTGCCTTCCAAATGCAAGTAGCAGGTGTGGTTGAGTTGACCAAATTTTATCCTATCATATGTACTCCACGTTTAAACTGCTTTTTCTTAACCAATCACAAAGATGCTCCTTTCAATAAAACGAATGTGCACCCTACTTTTAAAAAACAATGCTTTTCATCTCCCAATCAGTTATCGTTTTAAATGAGAAATAAAAGTAGTTCCCCACCTTTAAACATATCTCTTATTCTACGAACGGACTGCATGAGCTATAGACATCTATCCATACTTCCCAGCCATACCTTCAAAATGCTAGTGTGGATCGTAGGACATAGCTATGTTTTCTGGTGCAAGAGGTATGCAGAACAGAGACGTATTGACTTAGACCTAGGTTTACAAAATGTGGACATTAAATGGTTTGGACAGAGAGGATTGAAGTGGCACCAATTGTTGCCTTTGGTTAAAACCTGTTTGCATCTCCAACACCCTGACCTCATGATTGTGCACTGTGGTGGAAACGACCTAGGCACATAGACTGGTGTAGGTTTGGAAATGCTAATGAAAGACACCTTTCGACAATTGATGTTGCTTTTGCCTCAAACTGTCTTTGTATATTCCAATATATGCCAAAGACAGAAGTGGAAATGGTCAAACCAATTTTGTCCTCAGATTGAAAAATTTAGGAAGAATGTCAACAAAGCTGTGTCTGCATACCTGATAGACCATAGAATGGGGTCGATCTACAACAACAACATACGTTTTGATATGGCTGATATCTACAGAAGTGATGGAGTACACTTCACAGATCAGGGAATTCGAGTTTTTCTGAATAACCTGAAGCAGTGCATCCGCACTTATATGTAGCTCCAACTAATAAACACAAGGGCTCTTTTTAGAGCTGCCTTATATTCCCAATATCGGTTCGCAAAGTGACAGCTGCGATCCGGCTAGCACAGGGAGACCTGCGGGCAGTCGGGCAGGCTCGCAGAGGGAGAGCTGCGGCCCGTCGGCTCGGCTCGCATAGGGAGAGCTACGGGCCGTCGGCTCGCAAACGCACACCAACGTGCTGGCTCGCAGAGGGAGAGCTCGGGTCTAACTCGCAAGGGGACACCAACGGGCCAACGGCCCTGCTAGCAGAGACACATCTATCACCTATAGGACTGGCTCGCACATGTACATCTAGGGACACGACGGCTCGCAGACCTGCGAACCGACGGACTGGTACTGTTTTATGATTTAGGGTAGTACAGTGGTGTTTGTGTACTGTAGGGGGTTCATGCTGGAGGTAGCGTTTTAGGGTTTAAGGTAGTGCAGTGGTGTTTGGGTAGTGTAAGAATCGTGCTGGAGGTAGTGTTTTAGAGTTTACGACAATGCAGTAATGTTTGGGTAGTGTAAGAGGTCATGCTGGGAATACTGTTTTGGGGTTTAGGGTAGTGCAGTGGTGTTTGTGTAGTGTAGGGGTCATGCTGGGAGTAGTGTTTTAGGGTTTACGGCAGTGCAGTGGTGTTTGGGTAGTGTAGAGGGTCATGCTGGGAGTAGTGTTTTAGGGTTTACGGCAGTGCAGTGGTGTTTGTGTAGTGTAGGGGGTCGTGCTGAGAGTAGTGTTTTAGGATTTAGGGTAGCACAGTGGTGTTTGTGTAGTGTGGGAAGTCATGCAGCGAGTACTGTTTTAGGATTTAGAGTAGTGCAGTGGTGTTTGTGTACTGTTTGGGGGTTCATGCTGGGGGTAGCGTTTTAGGGTTTAAGGTAGTGCAGTGGTGTTTGGGTAGTGTAAGAATCGTGCTGGAGGTAGTGTTTTAGAGTTTACGAAAATGCAGTGGTGTTTGGGTAGTGTAAGGGGTCATGCTGGGAGTAGTGTTTTAGGGTTTAGGGTAGTGCAGTGGTGTTTGTGTAGTGTAGGGGGTCGTCCTCGGAGTAGTGTTTTAGTGTTTACGGTACTGCAGTGGTGTTTGTGTACTGTAGGGGGTCGTGCTGGGGTAGTCCTTTAGGGTTTAGGGTAGAACAGTGGTGTTTGGGTAGTGTAGGGGGTCGTGCTGGGGGTAGTGTTTTAGGGTTTAGGGTAGTGCAGTGGTGTTTGTGTAGTGTAGGGGGTCATGTTGGGAGTAGTGTTTTAGGGTTTAGGGTAGTCTAGTGGTGTTTGGGTAGTGTAGGGGTCGTGCCGGGGATAGTGTTTTAGGATTTAGGGTACTGCAGTGGTGTTTGCGTAGTGTAGGGGGTCCTGCTAGGGGTAGTGTTTTAGGGTTTACGACAATGCAGTGGTATTTGGGTAGTGTAGGGGGTTGGGCTGGGGGTAGTATTTTAGGGTTTAGGGTAGTACAGTGGTGTTTGGGTAGGGGTCGTGCTGGGGGTAGATTTAGGGTTTAGGGTAGTGCAGTGGTGTTTGGGTAGTGTAGGGGATCATGCTGGGGGTAGTGTTTTAGAGATTACGACAGTGCAGTGTTGTTTGGGTAGTCTTTGGGTAGTGTAGGGGATCGTACCGACAGACTGACTCACAGAGCTCCGAGCCGACGGACGGGCTTCTAAAGGCATAGCCGCGACCTGGTGATATGAATAGAGGCAGCGTGAAAGGCATATCTCACACAGACACAGATGCCAGTGTTGCCTCGCAGAGGTAAAACTACGAACCCGATGGCTTCTACACGGAGAGATGCGAGCTGACGGAGTAAATCACAAAATGGCTGCCAACACATCCTGGTTTCAACCATTCACAGCCAATAAGCCGCAAGCTGGTGCTTGTAACCCCTCAGCTAATCACATGTCAGAATTCTCAAATATCGATATCTGTAAAATTTGATATTTCTCAAAAACTACTGAACGGATTTACACCATATAAACAAAAGCGTGCTTTCTGGACCATCACCTTTCTCCCTGCCAAATTTGGCGTAATTCCGTTCAGCAGTTTCACCTGTAGTCTTTTGTAAAGTTTCGTATGGAAATTGCATGGAGAAAACACATTTTAGGACCCTCTTTTTTTCAGCCCCCCCTACACCATTCACCCCCAAACTTTCAATATAAGAGCTAATCAAAAAAATTGAAATATTTTGGATAATTTCATAAAGATTCGTCAAACGACGCCAAAGTTACAAGCACATAGAAGGCTCCAGAAGGGGGGCCGCGCAACCCCCCTCCCAACATGAGTGAAGCCCCGGGGCTGCGCGGATCCCAGCCACCCCCGCAACCCCTGCGAGTCCCTGCTATTATTTTTTAAGAAATACCCCCGGAACCTAGCCCACCCAAGGGCCTCATTCAAATGAAACGCGAGAACCCGCGACCCCAGCGCGATTTTTTGCTGATTTTTTTTTTTTTTAAATGATTGTTTGGGCCCTGGGGGTCCTTCTGGGACCCCCTGAGCAGGCCTAGGGGGTCAGGGTTTTTCTACCCTGCCCCCTTCTCTTGTTTTATACCTTTGTTTCTCCATTTTCAGGTGACTCGCTTCTACTGAGCCACAAGATGGCTGCCAACACTTCCTGGTTTGGACTACTAGCAGCCAATCACAGTGAAGCTCGCGCAAGCGACTTAGGCTCCGCCCAGATATCGAAACTTTTATTTTTCTAATTTCTCAGCAACTACTGAACGGATTTACACCATTTTTAAAAAGGTTGCTTTCTGACCCAAGCACTACCTTTCTGCCAAATGTGGAGTAATTCCATTCAGTAGTTTCGGCTGTAGCCTTGCACAAAGTTTCCTATGGGAAATTGATTTTTTGACTCTTATTTTTTGAATTTCTCAAAAACTACTGAACGGATTTACACCATTTAAAAAAAAGGTCGCTTTCTGAACCAAGCTCTACCTTTTTGCCAAATTTGGGGTAATTCCGTTCAGCAGTTCGGGCTGTAGCTCGTCGCAAACTTTCCTAAGGAAATTAACATGGAGAAAACGAGTTTTGGGACCCCCCTTTTTTCTCAGCCCCCACTTGACGAATCACCCCCAAACTTTCAGGATAGGAGCTGACCTGGATAGACTTTTTTTTTGGAAGAATTTCAGGAAGATTCGTCAAATGACGCCAAAGTTATTAGCAAATCAAAAAATGCTTTTCCTATGGAAATTAGGTTCTAACTATAACTACCTACTGGCGACCGCCAGTAGGTATATATATATATATATATATATATATATATAGTCACTGAAAAACAAAGGTTACAGGGACGTTATAGTTAGATGGACATTTGACTCACACAAAACCAGAGAAACTCAGCAGTTATAGTTAGCTGAGCTAACTATAACTTACGCCCTCGCAATGCACTGCTTATGACCTCATATATTACATCACTCATGACATAACTGATGACATCTCAAATTACATCACTGATGACATCTCAAATGACATCACTGATGGCATCACTAAATACATCACTGATGACAAAATCTAGTGATTGTGAGTGTTTTCTAAAAATTATTGAGTGTTAAACATATAAACTAAGATAAGTGGCTGTCGGAATTCCTATATGGGAGAGTGAGTGGGTGTGTAAGTGGTGAATACAAGAGTGAGTGGAATGTGAGAGACTGTATACATGAGTGAGTGGGTGTATGAGTTTTTGTGTGGGTGAGCGAGTGGGTGTGTCAGTGGGTGCATCAGTGAGTGGCTGTAGGGGTGAGTGAGTTGGTGAATAAGGGGCTGTAATGGTGAATGGGAGGATGAATGAGTGGCTGTATGGGTGAGGGTGCAGGTGTGTCAGTGGCTTTAAATGGTGAATGAGAGAGTGCATGAACGACTGAATGGGTGGCTGAGCAGGTACACAAATGTCTGTATGGATGAGTGACAGATTATGTAAGTGACTGTTCAGGTGCACAAATGGGTGTAATTGGGTGTATGGGTGAGTGAGTGGGTGTGTGAGTAGTTGTATGGGTAAGTGAATGGGTGTGTGAGTGTGAGTGGCTGTATTGGTGAGTAAGTGAGTGTGAGAGAGGTTTTATGGGAGAGTATGTACTTGTCTCAGAGACTGTATAGATGAGTGAGTAGATGTGTTAGTATATCTATGAGTAAGTGAGTGAATGTGTGAGTAACTGTATGGGTGAGTGAGTGGATGTGTGAGTGACTGTATGGGTGAGTGAGTAGGTATGTGAGTATTTGAATAGGTGACTGATTGAGTATGAGAATGGCTGTACGTGTGTATGAAGGGGTGTGTAATGTGTCAGTGTCTGTATTGGTCAGTGAGTAGGTGCATGAGTGGCTGTATATGTGAGTTAGTGGTTGCGTTAGTGGCTGTAAGGGTGAGCTGATGTGTGAGTGGCTCTATGACTCAGTGACTAGCTGTGTGAGTGTGGATGATGTCATTAGTGATGCCATCCGTGATGTTATTTGAGATCATCAGTGATGTCATCAGTGATGTCATTTGAGATGTCATTTGAGATGTCATCAGTGATGTCATGAGTGATATCAATGACCATGCCATGAGTGATGTAATATGTGAGGTCATAAGCAGTGCATTGCGGGGGCGTAATTTAGAGTCAGCACAGCTAACTATAACTGCTGAAATTCTCTGGTTTTGTGCAAGTCAAATGTCCCTGTAACCTGTGGTTTTTTCAGTGAATTTCTATGGTTTTTTAACTAGTAGTCATGTTTGTAGAGTTGTGGAGCAAGGGGACAGGGCCTCCCACCACCTTTCAGGAATCCCGCTGTGTCACACTTACTAGAGGTAACAGGAGGACTTCTTGGCCCCTAAGAACCCTCAGCTCCCAAGAGGACTTCGACCCCCAACCAGCAGTGTGCCAGGAGGCACGTTTGCAGAGTGGTGGAGAAAGGGGGCATGGCCTCCGAAGTCCGCTCAGCAATCAGGTGGTTTGGAACTTACTGGAGGTAACAGACAGGGCTTGTTGGCCCCCCAGGACCATCAGCATTCAAGGGGACTTCATCCCCCAACCAACAGTGCACCAGGTGGCGCGTTTGCAGAGTGGTGAAGAAAGGGGTCGGGCCTTCGGTGACTTGCCATTTTTAAAATGTTTTATTTTTAATGTATTTGGGGAGGAGGGCTGCGTGGCTCCCCTTCCCTGGGCCAATTTCAGCCTCACTGACCCCATCCCCCGGTGCCCGGCCTCACTTGTGGGTGCTCTGGTCCCACCCAGGACACCCACTCTGCTGGGGATGGCGGAGGGAGCCTGAATGCCCCCGTGGCCTCTGCTGGCTCCCCACCTCCTGTGGGAGCTGACATTGCTTTGACACAGAGGGAGCTGCTAACATGCAGCTCTCTCTCTGTCAAAGCAATTGTGCTCCGCTTTGAGCAAGCAAGAACAAAATGCTCTCGCTTGCTCAAAGCGTAGCACAGTTTGCTATGGCTTGGTGGGAGTGGTAAAGCTCCCGTCAAGCCATAGCAAACAGCTATGTCCCGGAGGTGGGCACCCTGGACATAGTAGGAGCCAGCCCTGGTGGGTGGCAGTCCACAGGGCCATCTATGGCTTTAGGAGGGGAGCCATGCTTTAGCCTCGGGGAGGTGGTGGTCCCCGGCCCTGGGGGTCCGCAACGGGCCCCCTCCATTATAATTATATATTATTATATTATTTGAGCCCTGAGGAGGTGGCAGTCCCTGGGGCTGTGGGGGGCCACGTAGGTCCTCCAGCATTTCTAAGTTAGTTGCCCCGGGGAGGTGGCAGGCCTCATCACTTCTATAATTCATAACCCCGGGGAGGTGGTGCTCACCGGGGCTGTGGGTCATGCGGGCCCCAGCATTTCTATAATTCATTGACCTGGGGAAGTAGCAGTCCCCAGGGCTGCAGGGGGCCGCACAGACCCCGCACTTCTATAATTCATATGGGGTGGTGGTTCCCAGGGCTGTGGGGAGGCCATGTGGGCTCACCAGCATTTCTATAGATCATTTCCATGGGGTGTTGGTGGGCCCCAAGGCTGCGGGGTAGGCCGTATGGGCCTCCACCGCACTAATTGTAGAAATAGCCCTGGGGAGGTGGTGGTCCCTGGGGCGGGCATGGGCCGCGCAGACCCCCCTGCGTCATTTTAATATTGTTTGCCCCGGGGAGGTGGCAGTACCCAGGGTGCGGGGTGCCACGTGGGCACCCCGCTTAAATAAAATACACTGCCCTCCGTATTTGGCCCACCCGGGGGCTTACTATAAAAGACATGCGGCAGCTTGTGTGCCTTTTTTTTCAATTTTGCCTCAGATCTGCAGGTACACCTGCAAATTGGCAACAAAATTGAATAAAAATATGATTTTATTCCCCGGGGTTCCCTCTGGGACCCCCACCATATCTGTGGTGGTCAGGGTATTCCTGCCCCTTTGTCTTTATTTTTAACTTTTTTGTGGGACTCGTCTTCAAACTGAGTCCCAAGATGGCTGCCAACACTTCCTAGTTGAAGTGTTGGCATCCAATCAAATTTCAGTAGGATCCAGAAGTCCACTGCTTGGATCCGGTTCCCAGACATCTATAGTTTTTTTTAACTTAAACATCTCTAAAACTACTGAGTGGATTTATGCCAAATCACAAAACGCATGCTTTCTGGACCAACATCTACCTTTCTGCCAGAACTGGTGTTATTCCGTTCAGAGGTTCGGGCTGTAGTCGTGTTCAAAATCGAAAATGCATGGGGAAAATGTGTTTTAGGACTCCCCTTCTTTCTCAGCCCCCGCTTGACGGATCACCCCGAAACTTTCAATACAGCAGCTGAACTAGTAAAAAGGAAAAGTTGTGAAAATTTTGTAAAGATTTGTCAAGTGGCACCAAAGTTATTGGCAAAACAAAGAAAGCTTTTCCTATGGAAACATGGCCCTTACTATAACTACCTACTGGCGACCGCCAGTAGGTAATGTGTCTGTGTGTGTGTGTGTGTGTATATATATATATATTTATTTATATATTACAGAGTGGTGGTAACCACTTTGTAGTCATAATTAGGGTGACCAGAGATAGGGATTTTTGTGATTTTTGTCCCTTAATAACTTTGCACTTGTTTGATGAATGTTCGTAAAACTTTGCAGACCTGTTGCCCCTGTTTGATTGTCAGAGGCCTGAAAATTTTGTGGAGCTTCATGAAGGGGGTGGATAGAAAAGGGGTGGGGGGTCCCAAAACGTGCTTCAAATTCAATGCATTTTTCCATCGACTATTGTATTTCGCGTAGCGCAAAAAACATCAGTCGGAGTTTGACGGAATTTGGAAGGATTATATATTATGGCGTGCAGATGATTCTTTGTGGTACAGTGGGTAAGTAGGGTAAGTATTTTTCATATGTTTTAAGAATGTTTTTTTTTTAGCTATATCTGTGGCCACTGCAGTACTGGTGTACTCCTGAGGTACATAGGGATGACAAGTCATCAGCTGATTGGCTGAGTGACTGCCTTTGAAAAACGTTAAAGGCAGCCATGTTGTTTTCACTTCAAGTTAACCTGTGTTCTGCGTTATGCCTTGTAAAATTGGTGAGTATTAGGTTTGGTATTTTTCCAGTACCTAAGTGACACAGCATCACGGTGGTAATAGGTAGGGAAAAATATTTATACGTTTAGATATATTTTTTAAAACAATATACAGAGTACTGCAGTACCACAGAGGTACCCAAAAAAATGTAAACATTTCGAAAAACACCATAAGGCACTATGGGGCACATGCATTAACCAAAATACCGGTCGTAAACGGGCTGATTCGCAGAATCGGCCCCTTTGCAACCGGTATTTTGGCATTTGGATGCATCAACCCAAATGTAAATTCGCAGAATAGGTAATCGCAAAATTTGCGATTACCTAAATTGCGAATGCATTTAGGGAATCGCAAATTGCGATTTCTCATTTGGAATGTAACAAGCCTTTCCTATCCCTACAGAATGCTGCAGCAAGACTACTTCTGGGCATTCCCAGAGGACAGTCAATTACAGCAGGAATTAAATCACTACATTGGCTTCCTGTCCAGCAGCGGGTGGAATTTAAGTCTTTGTGCCTTGTGCATAAGGCACTATATGGTGGCGGTGCCGAGGACATTAAAAGACTGTTTCCACCCTACATCCCCCCACGTGCTCTTAGATCTGCCAGTCTGGGTCTTATAAGGACCACTAAGACAAGACGGGCAAGATGGGGTGGCAGGGCGATATCACAGTGTGCTGCAAAGCTATGGAATAAAATGCCTACGGCCATGAAACTTCAACCCAACCTGCAGCTTTTTAGGAAAGGATTAAAAACATGGTTGTTTACTTCCGTCTAAGTCCGCGTTTAACACAGTGCACTGATCTTGTCCACACATTCTAGCGCCAAGACGCCACGGCAATCGAGCGCTATATAAACATATAAACATTTCCTAAATGCGACTTCGCATTTAGGAAACGCTAATTACCATCAACTGCAAGTTGATGGTAATTTGCAAAAACGTTGAAAAATGCACAAAAGTGCATTTTTCAAAGTGCCATGTGGCGCACACACATGCCCTTTGGGCATGTGTGTGCGCCACATGTGCACACATGCCAATTTCGGGGGTGCATCAGGGTGGCCTTTTGGCCCCCTTGCACCCTTGAAATTGCATGCGCAATTTGCGAGTACCTATTTGGTATTCGCAATTTGCGCATGCAATTCCAATTCATTCCTATGGGCCTCTAGTCCCATAGGAATGAATGGGAAGCTATTCCTTAATTGCGAATCGCAATTTGCTACTCACAATTAAGGAATATGTAGGAATCACTAATATTTTAGCGAAACCTACATTCATAGGCAATTGCGGTTCCATAGTTGCAATTCCTTAATAATCGCAATTATGGAATCGCAATTGCCTACCCTGATGCATGTGCCCCTATATTTTGTAAATAAAGGGCCAGACTCACAAAGGTTTAGTGTCGGGTTAGTGTTACTTTTTTAACACCAACCTTTTTGGGGATTAACAAACCAATGCAAATTGTTATTTGCATTGGTTTGCATGGAAAAGTAAACGCACCAACACAAAATGCTGCTCTGCATTACTTTGTGTTAAGGGGGCGTTACATGGGTGGTACATGTGCATTCCCATGCAACCGCCCATGCTTTCTGAAGCAAGACCCTATCTGCTAACATTAGTAGACACGGTTTAGGGCCAAAATGGAATGTACTGTCGTGTGGTTTGTGGCCTCATGGTCTGCCTTGCTAAGTTGGCTTGGGCCTGGCTGCCATGATGCCTTTTTTGCGCACGTTACTTTGTGGCTTTGTTTTTCCAGCCTCTGCTTGTGCCCGGCTATTTTAGAACTGTCTGCCTTTCACCTTTCCTCCTGTTCCCTTTGGGTTTGTCTGCACATCATGTACAAGGTCGAAAAACAATGTCCCTTGTTCTTGCTGATCTGGTCAGCCCCTCGCACTTAGACATAACACTGAATGCAGCTGCACTGGAGAAATTCGTGTGCTTTTAATATTGTGATTTCACTGTAAGAGACACTTGGAGAAAAACCTTTCCAGAGAGAAGAGCTGTGCTTGTCTGATGATGTAAACCTTGCATCTAGATATTGAGGTATGGGGGTTCGCCTGACAATGCCCAGAGGTATTCTGTTTTTATAATAAACTAGCTAATAGCACGGGGAGGGTGGTATGGTCATTTAGCCCTATATCCACTGCTTTATGAAATGCTTTCCCCGTTCGTATTCTATGGAATTGTAACTATGCTTATTATTTTATCCTTATGCATTATGCTGATAGTACTGGCACGTGTACTGTATCTTAGAGCACGGTAGTTGAAATAAACATTTTAAACTATACAGTGTCTCTTATTACGCACGTTGTGGACAGGTATGAGGGAGTTATGAAAAAGTGTCCTTGCTCCCGCGAGTCCTGAGAGAGAGAGACCGTGTTCTGGGTTGTCTAATCATTGGTAGCATCGTTGCTAATGAGACGCTAAAGCTAGTCGAATTGGGATTGTGGGTACTAAGGTGCATGGTTGGTTCACCACTATACTCCGAGGTCCTATTATCCTGTGCATAGCTCTGTGTATGTGCAGAATCCCTACAACAGTACAAGTGTCTCAGACACTGTTTGCGATTCCCAATGGGGTCACAAATGACCTGCCTCATTAATATTCATGAGGCAGGTCGCAATTTTCAATCCTGTTGGGACTGGCCAGCACTCACAGGGATGGTGGCCTGCTGGGTCAGCAGACCACCATGTCTGTGACTGCTTTTTAAATAAAGCAGTATTTTTTTTAAATGCAACCCATTTTCCTTATAGGAAAACGGGATACATTTAAAAAATAAAAATTAAACATTTCTGTTTCACTTTTTAAGAGAAGGCAGTGGTCCGTGGGACCACAGCCTGCTCTTAAAAAATATTTTTGCTGCCAGTCACAAAGGGGAAGGGATCCCCTGGGGACCTCTTCACGTTTGCAAGTGGCTTACCACCTTTTTGAAATAGGTTGTAAACTGCGAGTGTTTTGCGACCGCAATTACGGTCGCAAAACAATCGTACATAGAAGTGTGACTCGCTATTAGGAAAGGGCGCACTTGGCATGCCCCTTCCTAATAGCGAGTCACAAACCCTATTTTGCGAGTCAGTAATAGGTTACCGACTCGCAAAATAGGGTTTTACATTGCACAGACCTATTTTGCGGTCGCAAACAGGCCAATTTCCAGTTTGCGACCACAAAAAACCGTCGTACATCTGACCCTTGGCATCACTATGTACCATGGTAGTACAGTAAAATATACCCATATTTTGCAAACATAATGCGCAAACTGATCTCACAACCTTCAATTAAATTATAAATTGTAAAACAGTTACACTACTTACCTGCATTACCCAAAATAAGCATCTGTGCACCATAATATCTAATCAAGCCAAGTCTTCACCAAAACCGAATGTTGGATTTCACAATACACACATTGAAATAAATTATGCAACATGCATTGAATTTAACCCTCTTTTGGGTCACCCAAAATATTTACATATTATAGTATATATTTTGGTGAAAAACATTTCCATCTTTCCACTTTAACACTACATTTCTTGAAATGTACACACTCCACTTCTTGCCACTTCACTGTTTACTTTACTCACTGTACTGCACTGAATTGACAGTATGCTACTCCACTTTAAAAACACTACAGTATAGGCCACTACATTCTACGTTCATCCACTGTACATTACTCCACTCTACTCGACCCAACTGGACTGCACACCATTGTGATGTACACAACTATACTCTGTGCTATTATGCTGTTCACCACTGTATTCTATTACACTTTTGTGTATGCCACTTTACTGGACGCCCCTAAACTGCAGTGCTCGCAATTCAACAATATTCCACAGTACCCTACTCCAATTTACGCTATTTCACTACATGCTATTCCAGTATGGCTCAGTTGATAGTGCACTACTGGAGTGTATGCTATTTCAGTCTCTGCTACTACACTCTACTCCATAGCATTGTACAGAAATACACTATACGGCACTGCACTGTACCACAATCAACTGTATGCTACTACGCTTTACAAGAGTACTTCTGTGCCACTCCACTAAACCGCGCTTCACTAAACGTGACTACAGTGTACGCTTGTATAATAAACCCCTATTGAGTTGGATGGCACTGTACTGTACGCTACTCCACTATATAGCACTCCACTCTACATATAAACAATTGACGCCACTAAACTCAACTTTATTACAGTACACATGACTAAATTCTACAGTACTTCACCCAATCTCACTGTAGTTTATGCTACTTCATTATATGCTATTGCACAGTTCTGTATTACACTGAACCCCACAGTAGTCTACAGTATACTGCTCCACACCACTGCACTATGTGGCACTCCAATATACGCCACTCCATTGTACGCATTTTGACTTTACAACAATACACCACACTCCACTTTACGCAAGCCCACTGTCCACCACTAAACTTTACCCCATCCACTCTATAGCATTCCAGTATTCCCCACTCCAGTGTACGCTATTTCAGTTATGCCACTCCACTGTACCACACTCCATTGTATGCCACTCCCCTGTATGCTATTTCAGAACATGAAATTCCAATATAGCCCACTAAACTATACAACACTCCAAGGTTATCAGTATACGCTACACCACTACAGTATACGCAAATACACTGTACAATATTTACAGGATGTCAATCCATTTTACTCACATTTATACTTAGGCACCACTTTTCTATTAATATCACTCAGGCACTTCCGTACACAGTCTTGTCACCTCACTCAACACACTACATTAACTATAACTCGCCACTCTACTGTGCACTATATTCTGGATAATAACATAATTTCTCATGTCATAAGTGTTTTATTTACTGCAATAAATTCACAGCCTATAACTTAGGTAATATCCAAGGATATAGGTAGTGCATGGAGAAGGGGTGAGTTATAGTTAGGGCTCCCGGTTTTATGGTATTTATTTTTTTGACATTTCCGTCTGTATTTATCCATATTTATTTTGTGCTCGTTTTTTCTGTATTTATCCATTTTTATTTTGTTTTCTGTATAAATTAAGCTGCAATGGGTATTTTTCCACGTTTATTTAACTGATAAATGTATACTTGAATTTGAATGTCCAGAAGGTTTCAGCTGTATACAGTGCAATAGCGTTATTTAAAAACACTTGCATTGTAGAATAGCATAAATAACTGTAGCTCTGCACTTAATTAATGTTAATTAGGAAATCTATTATCTTTTTTCATCTCTCCTACCTCTCAATCCGTACACCTACTGACCTGGCACTCGTGATTGACAGTAGAAAAAATCCTCAAAAGAAAGCCTATTTTCCGTATTTTTCTGCATTTAAAAATAAATACAGACAGGAAAATAAATAGTTTTCTGTCTGTATTTATCTGTAAAAATCAGTAAAAACGGAAAACTGGGAGCCCTAGTTATAGTTAATGTAGTGTGGCGAGCGAGGTGACAAGACTGTGCATGAAAGTGTGCGAGTAATATTAATTGAAAGGTGGTGCCTAAGTATAAATGTGAGTTATAAGTATGACTTACCGTAATATGAAAGACAGTGCATAAATGATAATTTCAACAGATAAGTCTAAGTTATGAATTTGTTATGGTTGTTCAGTGTAAGGTGAGTTTGGCAGAAATACGTTACAAATAAGTGTGAAAGTGGGGCAAAAATAATAAGTGATAACTATAACTGTAGAATTTCTAAAGTTTGTGGAGCATAATTTGGGTTTGTATACCAAACTGAAAGAAAGTTTACCAAATTATACCTGATGATATATACATATTTATACATATATATATCTATTGCCATAAATTCCAATAAAGCGCACACTAAGGAGAGAGATTCAATGCAGTGAAGTCAATTTATTAGCTTCATAAATCCGTAATGCATTTCGACTATATATATATATATATATATATATATATATATATATATATATTGTTCCACATATGCTCCTGTCAGGATCCTTGGCCCGAGGCAGGTGGCGTGAAATGTCGGCGGAGCAAGCCGACGATTAATGCCACACACAAAGAGAAAAGAATGTCCGCGTTCTCGGGTAGTGCCAACGTGGAATTTATTCACACACGGTAACGCGTTTCGACAGACGGCGCTGTCTTGATCACACAATTGGCATACAAAAGATGTTCCAATACATACTCTCGTAATGAAATGAGAAACGGACAAATACAAACAGAGAAAGACAAATAAGGTATTACTATGGCGGCCATCTTATAATGGCATGTATGGTGATAAATTGATCAATTTATACATATTATACCAATGTGTGTTGTACAAAGGCAGTTGGTAATCACAGATGCGGTCCCATTTGTATTCATGGAATGTGTATACAGCATATACTCCAAGTAATAGAGAACCATTCCGTGTATCGATGTATACGTACTGCGAGCAGTATACCTACGGTGGCCATGTTGAAGTGGATATGGACTAGAGGTAAATAGTCCTGACAATTACCATGTACAGATGGCCGTGAGGACGTCACGTGAAGCGCTACAAATTAATTACGTTGCGCTTGTAATACATCAGCAACATAAAATATAGTGCCATGTATTCCTAATCATGTATATTTATATGCACAGACCAAAAAGAAATGGACAAATGCCACTGTAATAGTGTATAATACAGATACTCTATAGAGACATAGTGCCTTAAGAATATTCAACATAATGTTCAAATGGCGGCCATGATGATATAGATATAGACTAGAGGCTAGTAGTCCTGACAGATACCTGTGTACAGATGGCTGTAATAGCTCTCAGAATTAAATTGCGCTTGAAATGCCTTGCATGGTAAAGTAATTGTGAATGGGCAGATGTCACTGTACTAGTGCATATTACAAGTACAAAGTTAAAAACCCTGAATAATTGTAAGGAGACATAGTGCCTAAAGAATATTCAAGAAAATGTTCAAACGGGTTGGATGCCCAGAGCATATTGTACATGAATAGTAAGGACTCAAAGTAGTTATAAAGAGACATAGTGGATATGGAATGCCCATGACTGGGGAAGAAAAGGGTAGGGAACCCGTGTAAGAAGTGGTGGAGGGTCCCTTCCTTTCCTCCTGTGAAACTATAAGAAAAGGAGAAAAAACAGAGTTAAAATTAAGTAAATACAAGATTTACATACTATTACCATTCCTGTACATGCTAGTATATATCTACATAGGAAAGGGAAATCAATATTCCATGTAAAGAAATTTGATTACTGAAGGCAAAAAGGTTACATAGGGACAGGCAGTTAGCTTTCATGTAGGTGTACACTCAGTTCTTCGTCTACATTGTGCCCTCCCGGTTGTTTGGTCTCGAGTTCCATGATCCATTTCGATTCTCGTTTACGTAACATGTGAACTCTGTTACCACCTCTGGGACCGGTATGTACCTGTTCGATGATAAAATAACTAAGCAGAGCACTGTTTGAGAGATGGTACTCCTGGAAGTGGCGTGCAACCGGGTAATGTGTGTCCCTATTGGTTATAGCACGCATGTGCTCTAGCGCCCTCTTTTTGGCCATTAGAGTAGTGCTACAAATGTAACATAGTCCACAGGGGCAGTCCAAGGCATATACCACAAACGTGGTACTGCACGTCAGAAATTGGGTGATGGGTTTTTTGTTCATTCTGCTAGGTATATTAAATTCTCTGACAAAGTGGCTATTACGGCACGCCTTGCAATGACCGCAAGGAAAAAAACCTTTGAGGTTATGGTCTCCTTGATGTTGTATTTCAGTTATGTCATTACGAACCAAAATGTCTCTGAGACTGCGGCCCTTTCTGTAGGGGATTCTAGGGCGTGTGTGGATAGATTTGCCAATGATGGAATCACTGGTCAATATTGGCCAGTGTTTGGCAAAGATCTTGTGTATCTGTTGGGAGTTACGATTGTATGTGGTAATCACACGTGTCTCTTGTGTTTCCATGTTAGTAACAGTATCATTGGTCTGGTCTTTTAATGTATCAGATCTACTGATTTTGTCGACGTTGTTCAAAGCACGTCTGAGTACCCATTTGGGATACCCTCTGTTCATAAACCTGGTAATCATGTTTGTTTTTTCGATGTTAAATGCTTCTTCATTGCTGCAGTTTCTCCTTGCCCTCAGCAGTTCTCCATATGGAACACTCCATTTGAGATTATCCGAATGACTGCTGAGGGCATGGAGAATAGTATTGCCTGCTGTGGTCTTCCTGAAAAGACTAGTTTCCAGGGTGTCTTCTGCAGTTTTTACAAGTACATTGAGGAACTCAATCTGATGTTTGCTCATATTAGATGTCAGTTTGATGTTATAAGTGTTAGTATTCAGCTTATCAATGAAACTGCTGGCTTCGTCTTTGGTACCCTGCCAGATAAGAAAAAGATCATCAATATAACGAAGCCATAGACGCACCCTGGATAGATCTACTGACAGGGTAGCGCCCTTTTGGATCTCCTCTTCCCAAAGGCCTAAAAACAGGTTGGCAAAGCTAGGGGCAAAGCATGTGCCCATCGCAGAGCCAAGGATCTGTTTGTAGATAGTCCCATTAAACATGAATATGTTGTTTTTGAGACATTGGCTCATCATTTCAATCAACATGTAAGTATGGTCTAGGTATCCAATAGGTCTATTCTTGAGGTAGTGAAAACAAGCCTTTATGCCTTGAGTGTGAACTATAATAGTGTAAAGGAGTTTACATCAAAGGTGACTAACAGGAAGTCCTCCTCCCATTTTATACCTTCCATCTTGGTCAAAAAATCTTTTGTATCACGTACATGGGAGGGGAGAGATGTCACATAGTCGCTCAAAAAATAATCCACATATTTGGATACATTTTCTAATGCACTACCAATAGAGGAGACAATCGGTCGGCCCGGTGGTCTAATGGGGTCTTTGTGTACTTTGGGTAAAAGATATAAGATAGAGAGTTTGGGGAAATCTCTTTTTAAGAAACAATACTCCTCCCAAGAGATAACACCATTTTGTTCCCATTCTTTCAGTTTGTTCCAAATCTCCAATATACTTTCATTATATATGTTACTGTTAATTTTCAAGTAAAACTTAGGATCTTCCAATTGTCTTAGGGCTTCGCTGATATACATATCTTGACTCAAAAGTACAATATTACCACCTTTATCAGCAGGGCGAATGATGATACTCTTGTCCTCTGCTAATGATTTTATAATTTCTTTTTCTTTAGGTGAGAGATTCTGGTTGGAAGACACCTTTTTCCAACTTTGATGTTTCAATTTCAAAAGATCTTGGATGACCATATCATTAAAGGTGTCAATATTGTCATGTGGCAGTACAGGAAAAAAGATTGAGCGAGGTTTAAATCTAGTGGAAGCAGCTAAATCTGTGGGGAAATCGATGTTAATAGCTTCCATGGGGGACATGACAGGTACATCAGATGATTGATGCAAATCGTGCATGGCGATAAGGGTTTCAACATCCCCCACAGTCAAAACAGGTAATGCATCAGTAGCAGTTTGCGTGATATGTTCCGTACCTATGTTGGGTTTCTTCACAGTATGCCATTTAGTGAGTGTAATTTTTCTAATAAATTTATACAAGTCTACCCGAGTGTCTGAATATTTAAATAATTCAGTTGGGCAAAAAGTCAGGCCTAGAAATAGAGTTTTCTTATCTAGGAAAGAAAGAGGGCGTTCGGATAGGTTAATGATTGTTCGATTTACGAGTCCATATCCATTATTGGTTGGTTTTGGAGCTTGCAGCTTTTCCCATGTGCTCCCTTGTTCTGTCATTTTTGGGCTTTTTGTTTCCTTCGTTTTCTTCTTTGTTTGCTCCTCCCCTCCCTTTTCCTCTGCCTCTTCCTCTGCCTCGTTGTCCCAGTCCACGACGCCGATTTGTTGGCATTGGTGTTACTCTTGATGTTTGCCGGCCCCGTCTCAGGAGCCGGTATTCATCCAAAAAAGTCGCTGGTTTGGAGGGAATTACTCTTTCTGATGTTGAGCTGGTTGTAGTTATTGAGATATCTGTATCTGAGTCACTGGCTTCTACAGATGAGGGTACAGTGATCTCATTTCTTGTGATCTGTGTTTGTCTGGTATTAGATACGTCCTCATATAAGTGGTCGTACTTATGGCTGTAGGTCAATATGCGGCCTCTTTCATAGTCCACGCAATCTCTGTGGAGTTGTCTTTGTTTGCGTATTTTGATATCGTCTTCATGTTGTTTTAGTTTAATTTTCAGTTCCTCCTTGAATTTTTTGATGGTTCCCTGTTCTGTACTGTTAGAGAATTCTTCCTCTAATTATGCGATTTCTGTCAGGATGGCCCCCCTGTCTTCCCAAGCATATTTCACTAATATGCTGAGCATGGTTCTGGAGCTTTTTGCAGAATTTTCAGCCCAATCTGTTAACATCCGTGGATTAGGGGATTCATACGTAGGCCCCGAGGCACCATATTTTTATCTAAATAGTCCTGCAATGCAACTGCTTTCCACCATTTGGCGGTCTCAGATTTTTTTCAACTTCTCGAAGCGTTTCAATTTGGTGATTAGAGAAGTATCAGTATTGCTAATGGTTTGTATGCTGTCCATTTTGCCAGGTGCGCGTGCCAGCAGAGTCTGTGCTGCTGCACGTCTTTCATTTTCTTCTTCCATCCTAAAAAATAGATTTCAATGATGACTGGTATGCTTCCAATCGTGTGTGATAGTTCCACTCTAGTCACTTCCCCCTCTTCAGTAATAAGAGGTTCCTGCTGCCGCTATATGTTAATCTCAGAATAAGAGCTGTTTTATCGCCGAACGCTATGGCACCTATCCTGAGAGAGCACAATGCTGAAATAACATCTAGTTGTTTCAGATTTGTGCTGTGTGCCATAATGTCAATATCGCACGTGTTGCGAGCATGGATATCATTGAGGACACAATAAGCTTTTTGATGGAATGGTGATTATATATTTCCACTCATGCCATAGGTAGAGCGATATTGTGGGCAATCCCATCTTGAAAGTAAGTCGGGCGCCAACCAGAGACAAAAGCGTGACCCGTACAGAGTGCTGGCTCAGGGACTAGACCCAAGATGGAAAACACGAACCAGCCCCCCTCCCCACACACCACAGAGTAAACGCCTACCTCTGGGGCTCTCCCCCACGTAGTCCTCAGCTCGGGATGTCGTACGTCTTGTTGCAGCTACTTGAAGATAGTTAGCGGCCAGCCAATGGATCCTTATGATTAACCTTGTACCACATATGCTCCTGCCAGGATCAAGACAGCGCCGTCTGTCAAAACGCGTTACCATGTGTGAATAAATTCCACGTTGGCACTACCCGAGAGCACGGACATTCTTTTCTCTTTGTGTGTGATATATATATATATATATATATATATATAGTCACAGAAAAAATCAAAGGTTTAGGGACGTTATAGTTAGGCTCAGATTTCACTCGTACAAGGCCATTAAAATTCAGCAGCTATAGTCACCTGAGCTCACTATAACTTACACCCAAGCAATGCACTGCTTACGACCTCACATATTTCATCACTCATGACATGGTCAGTGACATCACTGATGACATCTCAAATAACATCACTGATGACATCATCCACAGAACCATTCACATACCCACTCACACCCCCATGCAACATCGCAAACATCCACACAACCACTCACATACCCATTCACAAACCCATACAAATACTCATGCATCCGCGCAATCATGCATAGAGACACACACACACACACTCACTCACTTGTACAGGCTCTCACACAACCAGTCACTTACCCATACAGATACTAACATGCCCACTCTCTTACTCATACAGATACTAACACATGTGCTCAGTCACCTAAACAGTCACTGAGACAACCACATAAGCTCCCATAGAGCCTCTCTCACACTCACTTACTCACCCATACAGGTGCTTACACACCCACTCACTCACCCATACAGCCACTCACATACCCACTTACTCACCCATACACCCACTTACACACCCATTCATACATGCATACAGCCACTCATGTACCCTCACACACACCCATAGAGACACTCATGCACCTGCTCACTCATCCATAAAGCCACTCATGCACTCTCTCATTCACCCTTTACAGCCACTCACACACCCGCTCACTCACCCATACATCTACTCATGCACCCTTTCATTCACCATTTACAGCCACTTACACGCCCACTCACTCACCCATACAGCCACTCACTTACTCATACAGCCTCAGACACAGCCACTTGCTCACCCATACAAAAACTCATACAACCACTCACTCATCTATACAGTCTCTCCCATAACCACTCACTCATCCATAAACCACTTACACACCCACTCACCCATACAGCTACTCCCACACTCACATATTCACACATTCAGTCAGACACACTGCCACGTGCTCCATGTGGCCATTGTTGTTTTCCCTATGTTGGCATGAGCCAGTGGCAGACTGTCTACCACTTTGTGCACGTTACTACAAGAGAATGTATTTTGCTTTGTGCCACACTACAACTTTCACACAGAGCATGCTGCTGTTTTTGCATTCTGTACTTTCATGGGATTTAGTCTGAACACTGCAGACAAGGTCGAACAACAATGCCCCTTGGTATTATGTTCTGGTCAGGCCCTAGCACCTAGACAAAACATGCAGATGCAGTTGGTGTTTGGGAACATGTACTTTGGTCATATAGGTATATACGGTTGGGTAACACACACTTGGAGAGGGATCTTTCCAGATAAGGGAGCGTGACAGCACCTAAGATGTAGATCTTCCACCGATATACTGAGGTATGGGGTCTGCTGATAACACCCAGAGATCTTCTAATATATAATCATTTTGCTTCTTTAGAAGGGGAGGGAGGTTAGGCTACCCTGTTGTATATAATGACAGCAACTTTTATGATTTTCTGCCTACTTGCTATGCCAACCTTATTTGTGTTAGGCATTTTTCTACTTGTTGTGGCACATATACTGTATACTAGAGCACGATAGTTAAACTAAACATTTTTAACTTTTCTCGTGTCTCTGTCAAATCTTATTGTGGACTGGTACAGGAGTGAGATCGAAAAGGTGTGTCCTGCAACCGTGATTCCTGAGAGGGTCAGGAATGTGGTGTTCTGGGGTGTCTTATCACTTGTTCCTCTGTGAGAGGGAAGGAGGGCAAGTGAGACACTATAGCTAGTCGGTCCTCAGGCTCATGGGTACTCAGGTGGTAGGATGACTCAGTCCCTGCCTACTAAGATTCCATGATCCCAAGCATAGTTCTGTGACTCCGCAGAATCCCTGAAACAATGCACACTCTCACACAAGGACATTTACACAGACACTTACTTAATTTATGTTTAAAAATAGAATCACTCAATAGAATCACTCATTTGTAGTACACAAAGTAAACTAATTCAACTTTTGTTATACCTAAGTATATATGTTTAGCACTCAGAAACGTTTCGAAAAAACTCACAATCACTGGATGATGTTATCAGTGATGTCATCAGTGATGTCATTGAGATGTCATCAGTGATGTCACTGCCCATGTCATGAGTGATGTAATATGTGAGGTCATAAGCAGTGCATTGCAGGGGAGTAATTTATAGTTCGCTCATGTAACTATAACTGCTGAATTTCTATAATTTTGTATGAGTGAAATCTGAGCCTAGCTATAATGTCCCTGTAACCTTTGTTTTTTTTCAGTGAATATATATATATTTTTTTTAAGAATTACAACGCATTATTCGTTTTCCCTACAGTGTCCCATAGGGAGATTTCTGCCCCAGTGGCCGAGATCTCCACCTACATATGAAACGTTTCTAGTAGTTGTCTTAGATGTCTCCACTCCCTGACTTCAGGAGGGGGAGACATGGAAGTGTGCACTTAGGTGCAATCTACACTCAGAAAATGTGCATAGCAAAGAAGTGTAGACTTACGCCTAGACGCAACAACAAATTACATGTTTACATATGTAAATGTATCTTTGTGACTAGGACCCAGAGTCAGTAACCAGTAGGCCACAAGAGTCCCTCTGATACCTGAGGTAATAAACAGCAGTAAAATTTCATAACCCATCCGTCCAGACAGTCCAACCTGAAGGCAGGCCATAGCTCCCACACTGGGGCTTCTCTTGTCAATTATCCAGGCTGTTCCTCAGCACCCTTTGCACTATCAAGCTCTTCAGTGTCTAGAAGCTGCTCATCTTTGATGATGTTTGCCACATACAAAATACATATCTCTTTACCAAGATGCCCAAGAGGAGATTATTTGTTTGGCATGGCAGGGCAATTATTGAGACTTCCCTGTATTTCATTATAGACTCAGATGTCAGGCAGTATGTCTGGGGTGCCACTGACATCCCTATCCACCAGAGGTAAGAGGAGCTCTCAATAGATTTACTTATACCTCAATGCATTGGCAGTTCTTGAAGCTATCTAGAGAAGCTTGCCCCAGACAGTAGGTCTCTGCATTCTTCTTCGTATGAACAATGTTTTTGCTGTCTATTACGTGACCCACTTGGCAGGTCTCTATTCTAAGGTTCTTGCAGACATTGTGAGGGACATTTGGCACTATATTTTGGATAGACAATATTCTGTAGAGTTGGAGTATAATTGCTGTCTGATATAACTGATAGGCATTCTCCATGTCTCCACCAGTGGCTGAATGAATGGTTGGAAGCAGCAGGAAATAAGCTTGCGCCTAAAAAACTCCTTCGATTTAATAGACAGCAGCCTTCATCTCCATGGTACTCGCAGGAGCTTAGAAATCAAAAATTACGTTGTAAGCACCTGGAAAGAAACTGGAGGAAGGAATACAAAGATAAGGAAAAAAATGAATACAAATTGAGTATTGCTCAGTATAAACAGTTGCTTCAAAAAACCAAATTAGACTACTTCACTAGGAAAATCAACTCCGCAAAAAATTTGCCAAAAGAACTCTTTAAAACGGTTACCACCCTGACCCATCCAATTGTGCCTACCTTTCCGGCTAGCCAAGAACTGTGCAATAAAGTAGGAAGTTCTTCTTTGATAAAGTCAACGCTATTTTCTTAACTTTCTCGGACTTAAATATCAAGAATACTACCGTTCCGAGGATCAGTTCCAAGATAGACGTAAACAGGATCTCTGTACTGGATAGACTTGCCCCTTTATCAGTTTCAGACACTCTCGATCTCCTCATGAAAGTGAAATCAGGTTCTCCGTATGATCCCTGCCCAGTATCCATAGCTAAATTGGCAGCGGAGCCAGTCTCACACACCCTGACCACCATCATGAATTCAATGTATTCAGAGGGCTACTTTCCCAGAGAGTGGAAACAGGCATCCATTCTGCCCCTGCTAAAAAAAACCTAGCTTGGATGCCAAAGACCCTAACAATTTCAGGCCTATATCTAGATTACCACTCCCGGCGAAAATTATAGAGAGAAACATGAACACGCAACTCAATGTGTTTTTAAAAGAATCACAGGCGCTAAACCCAACTCAGTACGGTTTTAGAGAGGGGCATAGCACAGAGACAGCGCTACTCAAATCCACGGAGGAGATTAAGACCATTTTGGATCAGGGAGGAAAGGCTGTATTGATTATGCTGGATCTCTCTGCAGCCTTTGATACGGTCCATCATGCTTTGCTGATGGACTGATTGCACGATATCGGAGTCCAGGGCAATGCCTGGAAACTCTTCAATTCTTTTTTATCCAACAGAACCCAAACGGTTGCCCTGGGCGAATATAAGGCGGATTCATTCTCACTACCCTGTGGAGTGCCGCAAGGGTCTTCATTGAGTCCGACACTTTTTAATATTTATGTGTCCTCTCTGGCGCCCCTAATTGAATCTTTTGGTTTCAATCTGACTTCCTATGCGGACGACACCCAAATAGTGATGTCCATAAGGCCTGAGGAGATGCCGGGAACTGCGTCCCGGCTCCAGGATTGTATGAACGCCATAGGGGTCTGGATGGCACAAAATTGCCTAAAACTCAACTCCGGTAAACCGGAGGTTGTATTATTTGGCAATAACCCCAACTTTTGGACCTCTGACTGTTGGCCGGACACTTCAGGGCCCCTCCCCACTCCCAGGAGGAAAGTGAAAAACTTGGGAGTGTGGATTGATGACGACCTTAGCTTTAGGAACCAGGTCAACACAGTGGCATCACGGATTTCCTATATCTTGAGATCCTGCAGGAAAATAAGGCCTCTGCTCCCTAAAGACTCCCAAAAAACAGTCATCACAGCACTAACAATGTCCAGACTGGACTATTGTAACAGCATATATTTTAATATCCAGGAAGGACTGCTGAACAAATTACAGATCCTGCAGAATGCAGCAGCCAGACTCCTTACCGGCATACCTAAATATGCCTCCATCTCGACGGAGATAAAAAAACTCCACTGGCTGCCGGTTAGAAAACGCACCCGATTCAAAGCCTTATGTCTGGTCTTCAAAGCCCTTCATGGAACCGGGCCAGACTACCTTCAACAGAGATTACGCTGGTATGCACCAAAAAGATTGTTGAGGTCATCAGATGCAAAAATGGTGATGGTGCCACATGTGAAAAAAGCCAGTTGGGGGGGCAGAAGTTTTGTAGCCAATGCTGCCAAGGCATGGAATGACCTCCCAATACATCTAAGAACTATGACCAATCTAATGGCCTTTAGGAAAGCATTAAAAACATGGCTTTTTATGAAATAATATCAGTGTTGCCTCTTTCACTCTTTTAGCTTTCAGCAGCACTTCGTACAGTGCCAGGACACCTTCGGGTAGCAGTAGCGCTCTAAAAATGTCAATAACAATAACAATGATTAACATCCAGGTATTTCTGTCTGTTTCTGAAATTATGCCACTGTGGTGTCAACCTGTTAAATTTGAGATGGAACTATCAACTTCCCCTCTTTTTAAATGACACATACATCTAGAGGTTGCTTTTCTAAACACCTTCTTCATGACTGACCTTGAGCCCTATTTCCTGCACTACACTGTGTGATCCCTCTTCTATTGGCCAGAATTCCGAAACTCTGAGTTATGGTCACAGGGATGGCTTCCCAAACTTTTATCTATCTACCTATCTGTCTTTGCCTGGTCAGGTTTCGGGCTACAACACCACACAAGAAAGTTAGGAAACATGCCACATGAAAAAGATGAAGAATAGGGCAATGGAGACTACAGTCATGGATGACAACAGCTTCCAGAGTAAGGTCTGAAATACCCTGCCCCTGCCTCCATAGGAGTGGAAGTTGACTTCCAGGACAGAGAAGGTACAGCCCTATAAATGATTAGTGGATGCAGAAAACCATGTCTGACAACACTGGCTGTTTTGACTTCCTCACATGACATTATAGTTTACACCCGTATTCCCATTCCCACACCTTTGCAGTTTTCCACTTTGCCAGTTCCCCTGGTTTCCCTTCAACAACTTCCTTGTACTGACTCCTGTATTTATTTTTGGGTGGATTTGGGGTTTTAAAATTGCCAACTGTTTTTTGACCTTGCTCCAGTAGTCCTCTGTAATCTGGCTCAATGGAGTAGGTACACGTTTTTGACCTGGTTTTGGATTGTCGTAAGTCCCCTAAAGGGCCCACTGTAGTTTTTCCTTATATTAGCCTAACTGCAAACATAATAGACCGCTTTTGCTTTGCACACATTACAATGTAACATGCTTGTTTTGTGCCACACTGTTACTTTTAAAATATGATGCACATGTTTCATTATTCTGCTTTTCTGCTGGGATTCAGGCTGTACATCGCACAAAGCAGAAAAACATAGTGTCCTGTTTTTCTGTGTGGTTGGACACTAACATAATAGAGAGATCCAGCGGCTGTTTTGGGAACAGAGCAAGTCTTATCATAGAAGCTGAGATTTGCCGTTCTAAAAGCAGAGTGATCGAGGCCTGCAGAGAAAAGGTCCTAAGACGAACAAGTTATGAGCCTCAGATGTAGACCAACTGATTATGACTCTCAGGTATGGGGGCTGACACTAATCCCAATGATCTTTAGTAGAATAGTGTACTTAAAAGGAAAGGATAGGCTTAGGCTGCTTAGCCATTCGTTATGACAGGGCTTTTCATTGTGCACAGTTTATTAATTGTGTTAATCACATTATTGACTTGCATATGTTTCCTAATTGCAGCACAGTTTTTTCATGATACAGCACGTTAGTTTCAATAAATATTGTAAGCTTTCATCGTGTCTCCTTCTCTTTATTGTGGATGCATGTGAATGAGAGAACGAAAGGTGATGGCCTGTTAACACGACTCCTGAGACAGTTCAGAGTGTTGTGCTCTGGGGTGCTAAGTTACCTGTCTCTCTGGAAGGTGAGGAGGGCATATAAAGCACTATGGGTTAGTCTGGATTTGAGCCCATAGGTACCAATGTGGTATGGCGTCTGAGTCCCTACATGCTGGCGTCCTGTGATCCCAGACATAGTTCTGTTTCTCAGCAGAATCCCTGCAACAGATTTCCATGTTTGATTGGGCAGCTACAGTTCAGTTTCCAGTGGAGTGGAGCAGAACTTGTCTTCAAGTTCCAAGCAAGGTTTCAGGTTTGACTGGGGGTTAGTTACAGTTATGCTTCACCTCATACTTGCTAAGGTTCCAGGTTTAACTTCGGGTTTTTACAGTGATGCTTCACCTCACACCAGCTAAGCTACCTAGGGAATTCCTATAGTATTTACCAGTTATCAGAACCCTCTGCTGTTATCTGATAGTGTGTTTTGTTTCCTGTCTTGACAATGAGTCATATTATGCCTCTGTGATACTGTGCCATCCTGTATCTCAAAGATTCCAGTCCAGAACTCCTACCAACCATCTTGCTGGAAACAAGTCTTTTTTTCTCTATCTAATCCCACAACATCTCTACCTTTTTTAGAATTAGGTGCTCCCTACTTTCCAAGAGTGTGAGACAGGACGTGGTACCACGTAGAAGGGGAGAAGGCAAGATTAACCTTGATGTCCTTTGCCCTGAGTTGCAAGGGGTGTAACACCCTTCTTCCCACTTCTTCTGTCAGGTCACATAGGGAAGTTCCATGACATGTTTTCCAGAAGCATCTAGCGTCCGGAGCCTGGAGGGTTTCCTGTATTCCTGGCTCATGTCAATGCTTTTAACTTCAGATGAAAAATTCATGTGAGATGCATGGATCCCTGGAACTCCTAAGTGCTATTGATCAGGTTGGTTATGCTGATTTCACTGGTGTATTGCAGGTGATTTGGATCACCTTTACTCACCTTCAGTTGCGGTAGCCATTTATTTGCTATCATGTTCACTAAGTAAAACCTACCATACTATCAAGTGTTAAAGGCCAGTCATCTCCACCGGTTACCTGATTGGTTGCATTCCAGTGGAGAGGACAGACCTAATGTAGTTCATTCTGAAAGTATACATTTATCTTATTGGCCTTGAAACAGGGCTCGGGACCTCAAAAGATTTGTTTAAATGTACCACTATGTTTTGTCTTCTTTGCTACCATCCTGTAGGCTATGGCTAGATGCTCCATCCCAAGAGGTTTTTTGCCGTGTCCAACTTACCAATCCCTCTCTTTATCCTTTTTCTACTAGGCAATCCTGAACAATCCTTTCTTGTATGTTATCCAGTGCCATAAGTCTTATGGACAGAGAATGGAACTACTCAGGCCCGCTTCTCAGCTGTTGAGTTTCTTCTGAATCCATGTCAGTGTAATTCGTTTAGCAACTCTGACAAGATGAATATGCATATTTCTTCACTCCCCGCAATGCAACAGCTTTGAAAGCCTTTCTTTTAGACAGCTTCTTACAAGAATGGGTTGGTTGACCCCATTCACCTATCTTCAAGTCTTTCTTCTTTAGACACAAACATAGTGCTTTTGTGAAAGTTGTAGGGTGTTGTACTAGCATAATGTTAGGCTCTGTGCCTTGAAGTAAAATTTAGGTTTCCAGTACCCTGTGTAGATAATCATAAAGTTAATACTGGTAGGATAATACTAGTCCTCCTGTTTAAAGCCTCTGCTGATGTACTTTTTCTAGTTTATTTGCAACTGATGCAGAAAAATGACATTCAGTTTGGCATCTGATCGTTCAAAGTACTCCTGATCTCCTGGCCAGCTTAGTTGGTTACCATCCTGCAACCTTGTGAAAGAAAGAAGGCAGAATTCCTTTTTATGCAAACTGAATGTGCATTTCATGCCATCTTCTTATGGCACAATGGTTACACGTAAATATTGCTGCTGGTTAAGTAGTAATAAAGAAATATTGTATTTATTGTATTATATTAGCTTTTGTGTTTTTCACAAATGTATGATCTCCTATTCATGAATGTGAAATCTACATTTACAGGTAATGTAATACTTCGATGAGGATTCCTTTGTAGGGATGCAATGTATTTCAGTAGTCTGTTTGCTCTATCACTTACCGTCAGCAATATTTCTTTCCCCCTTGTGCTAAGCATATTATAGCGGTCTCCATTCATCAGCAGGAGTAAATAAATGCATTTGAGAACGCTTTGCTCTTCATTACCTTTGGTATAGAGTCAGCCATTTAAGATCTGTTTACATAGTATCGCAATTCCATAGTCTGATCTTCTTTCTGAGTTTACTGTTAGTGTCACTTCATTCCAGGACTTAGAGTATGGAAGACAGGCCACCATTCTGAAGGGGCAATCAAGGCATGTACTCTGCTGCCCTGGTGGATGACCAACTGCCATACTTAAAGATTTCAGCCAAGCAGGGTAGATTTCTGAAGGCACTGAAACTTTTCTGAGTGTGTGTCACAAAGCAGGGGCTTGTTTTTTGAAAATCCAAAAATGAAATGTGCTAGACACGCTGGGAGTTTTCTCCCTGGCCTGTGGAGGTGATTCATTTCTTACGTTTACAGTTCAGGACCTCCAGGCTTTTCCTGGAGGCCCAGAAGAGGAAAAATGTACACCATAACGGCCAACCTAAATAAGGGTGGCGGTTTGAGGTACTTTGACCAATATCTGACAGTCGGTGTGTCTAAGGTTCGACTAGCAAAGCCAGTGTAGGCTCCACTATTGGAAACATGGCAGTTCCCCCGACAGCAAATGAAATGGGGGAAATGCAAGTTTTGCAAATGGAACATCCGCCACATTTTGGAGGAAGTACCCTTACAATTGGTGTGATCTGTGTCAGCAGAAAACATGTCTTGCTAATTGCAAAGTGTTGTTATGGGCTCTGTTGACTATTGTTTTGGAAGTGTGGGCTGTGGCTGTCATTTAGTTAAGTAAGGAAAGAGATAACATATTATTCGCCTCAGTGTCTTTAATACAATTTAGACTTTCCTTTACGATCGCTAGGAAAATCAACATTTTTCATTAAACTGCTGTTTCAATTTATAAGGGAAGTCGCCATTTCAAATGGCTACTTCATTCACAGTATTACGCCAGCCAATCAAAGGAAGGCGCCTTCAATTTGCACAAGATAGGATCAGCCTGCTACGCTTGAATTGCATCATAGACGTTTTTGAATGAAGAGGAAAGATGGAACACATTGTGTATCTTCCCTAGACTCCACTGTTGCAAAACCAATATAAAATAATACTCTTGAGCGACTTAAAGTAAATAAGGCAACTTGCATTTCTAATAGAGCCACTGAATGACAGGCAAACTAGGAATGACGCAAGAGAAAGAGGGACAAATTAGGCCATACTGATTTAAAATTAAGAGTAGCCAAATCTGATAAACTTTAGGATATTGAATGTAGCTTCAACTATGCTGGCTTTGTCAATGAAATGTAATTTAGCATTTTCTCACCAAATCTCATCCTAAAGTTCTTCTGTGGCCCTGTCAAGAACAGTGGCCCTGGCTCAGTAGGCAGTGGAGCACCTTTTTATGCAATTACATTGTGTTAAGTGCATAGATGTAACTAGAAATGTCTCCAAGTTAATGCATGAACCGCAGGCAGCACAGCTCGGAGACAGAGAGAGGCAATCGCTGCTCACTGTTTCCGACATGTGCTCTTTGCTGTTCATGCATTAACCTGCAGACGTTATAGTCACGAGCTTTAGACATGGAAAATGCATGAAAAAAGCGGAGAGCTAGGAAAGGAGACTGCATTGAGACGTACAAGAGGGCCCGAGAGAAAACAATCTAACGGCAAACATTCTATTTTTGATCATTTCTGGATTGTCCATGTTGCGGTCAGCTGCCATACACATGGTTGACAACTGGTAATTTGCTTGCATTTACTCTCACCAGATTCTCCGAATTGTCGAAAAAGAATAAAAGTGTAAATGTGCGTTAGTTATGCATGTCAGTAGAGTCGCCCATTAATCGTGAATGGGGCCCTAAATGTTTGTTTACGTATTTAATATTTTTAATCCATCCATGCTGATACTCAAAGTGAGGGAGGCGTCTATGATTATCAACCACATGGATTCTTAGTCACTCACCAAAGCTAGCCGACCACCCAAAGGAATCCGAGGATTGAAAAAATGAAGCAGGGATTGGATAAAGTTCTAGGAAACCAAGTGATTAAAAAAATCTGGTACATAATTTTTTTTTTCAGTTTTATCTAAGATTACTTTTTTGATAAAACATATTTTTCCAGGACATAGTCTAGGAAACACTGTTGCGTTGCTTTCAAACGTGCAACCTGGTTTAAAAACCTTTCTGGGCGAACACGCAATAGAATTAAGAGCGCACCTCAAAGTCACACGTGCTACTGTATCAGTATGTGTTTCCTCCAGCGTGCATATTTATTGGTTACTAGGGGATTTTGGGAGCGGGGAAGATGCTCGTGGAAGGTGAATGTTTCTGCCCTTAAACAGCTCTCCTTGTTGCTATGGGAAATGCTTCCTCTAAGCCAACACGCTATGCCACTGAAAACCAGAGATCTGGTTGTTAAGCAGTGTTTAGCGGTGGCGCGCTGCGTGCCTTAATCAGCATGGCAACTGCGCTGCGATTGTCTGAGTGGTGGGTGTAGATCGGATATTATTGGAAAGTGAATGGGAGCAAAGCGGCCTGTGAACCCGAAATAGAATCGTCCCATGGCAACCGGGGTAAGGCGTCCCTTCCAATAGCATGGGGTCTGCCTACAGGCTGGAAACACCTCACTCCTGAGACATGATTACCATGCCAATTAGTGCACAGGGAGAGCTCCTGTAAGTACTTCTAAGAACATCTGATTTAAGCTGCACAGGCAGCCCTCATGTATTGATAGGCTTCATTAAACACTCATACTTTACGTTTTTCATCTATGTCGCTTTACTGTAAAATTGCTGGATCACTCTCTAAAGTAAACCTATATTATTTATAGAAGGCAGCTGCTATACCGTGTGCTGTTGTATGTTTGCAGTGAATCAAGGCGCCTTGAAACAGCTCGAAGTTGGCAAGTCAGCGCTGTGCAAAACCACAAAAGAACACGAATAATTATACCAAGAGGAAGAAGAATAAAGAGAAATAGACGAAAATGAGAAAATAAAGCAGAAAGGTGAGAATGTTTGTGCATGATTATGCTAGATGTAATTCTGGTGTTGAATCAAAAGCGATATGCCTATACATATTATTATGTGTGGGACTCATGAACATTGGAACAAGCCCCTGCGGGTAACAAAGGTGCTGATCTGACATTTGACTGACTCAACCCCCAACTCTCTGGTTTAACAAGAAGCTGACTGTACCATAGTTCTAAAAGCCGCCCAGGGCCATTATCCGGTTATGGTAGTAAATCTACACCACTCACAATCTCCAGCTCCACAGATATTGGCTTGATACAAGACAGATGCAATCTTAGCATCATCAATAATGAAAGGTGGTGACTGGCTGCACCCATGCTGTACTGGGCTGTTTGAGATAACAGTTAGCGGGATTGGTTGCTTTGCTCATGACCATTCATCCAATGACACCAGCTTAGTTAGTGACTGGCTGCATATCAGACCTTCTGCCGGTCCACAAAAACTGGCCCATCATGCAATTTTATGTATGCTAGACCACCTTGTCCACGATTCGTTTGTCTGACATATGCCTGACTTTGCCTCAGGCCAATTGGATGCTAAGATGACCACTGACATGTGACTGATTCTGCCTTAAGTCCGCCGGATGCTAAGAGAAACAGATCTGACCTACGACAAATGTCCTATTCAAATCAGAGTTATAGAAGCATCATCCTGATAGGTGATTGACTCTTTTGCATATACAAGATTTTGGAAGGTATTCAAATTCAAATACTTTATTTCGGCCTATAAGGCCATAAAAGTAAAGATACAATACAATACAGTACATGCATAAAAGCTAATAAATACACTCATTCGTTGCTCGTTACAAGGCACCAAGGTACATCTAATTGATAAGGAATCACAGTAGATTTAAGTAAAACTATCGTCTGTCCCACAGGCTAACCTCGACAGTCCAGAGACTAACCTGTTGTCATAATGGTATATAAAGTGCTTGTGCAATACATGAGCAGCATGATGGTGTTTACCTTATTCCAAGCATCAGCTTCAAATAAAGTGCATGTGCAATACATGGAGAATGGGAAGGTCGTTACAGTAGTCCGTTTCGCTCGACTATCACTATAAGCTGGTTAAAGTGCATATGCAAAGGGTGCGAGGGATAATGGCATTTACGTTGCTCTTAAAATTGAGTTCAATAAAATGTGTGTATAAACCAAGTCCAATCAATTCATGGGATCATCAAAGTATTTAAAAATGTAAAAGACTTATAAAATACATAACAGATAAAAGTCTACTAGTTATAACACAAAAACTATTAACTTCAATATCAATGCTATATATTAACTTAGAAAATTACATTTCCAATTTTCCTTCCCCACTAAAGTAGTTGTTTGGCCAACTTCAATATTATCAAAAAGATTCTTAAAAGTGCAAGTGCATGTCAAGTCAGCCTTTTCCAAGTATGCAAAATTATTATCTTCATAAAAAATGAATTGAGGTCATCAGTATAATACGTGGTTAAAATATCTGTTCCACTTGGATTAATTTAAGCCGGGCCACTTAATACTAAGTAAACACCGTGGTCACTAAGTACAAGCCTCAGCCCAAGCCCTTCTATCAAGAAAAAATAAATACATTTTTTTAACATTTTTGCCCTCTCTTTTTCCTTGTAAAGTTGATGGCCAGTAGGAATCTGCTTAGCCCAGATACATTGAGGCATGAATTATCTGTTTTTAATATTCGCAGCATTTCATTAAGTTTCCTGACATTGAGATACCTGCCAATCGGTTTTATCCATTTCCTTCTGGCAATTTTATACGCTGGACAAAAAAACAGAACATGTGCAATATCCTCCTCTACTCCCAATTGACATAGGCTACACTGGCACTCCCTCTCCTTAGATTGTGACGTTACCCATTTGGAGGTGAAAGTGTTTATCTGCAGTATTTCATATCTAAATTTCAGATATAAACACTTTGCCATTTGTGGTTCTATTTCGTCCAAGAATGGCTCAAAACAAGGGGTCATTTTAAACTGGAGGAATTGCGTAGTGAGCCTTCCCAGTGTACTATTTGAAATTACTTTGTACCTGATAAAGTTCCAGAATATGTGCTTAATCTCGCGTTTTGATTCAGGTGTCAGCAGACTCGGGTTCGTCCAGAATCTACTCAAACCTAGATCAAAGAGCCATGTTCGGATATGAGCCGACCAGGGGAAAGTGACTTGGGCGTCCAGTTCCAACAGCTCACTCAGAGATTCTCTATACGTTACTAATTCTGCTATTGTCCAAATTCTGATCCAATATGACAAAGTTCTCCAGATAGCTAGGTGCTCCAAGCGTTTTATGCCCATGTCATAGGTCAGGGGAATCAATGGGGTATGCTGGGGAAGGGCCACAAGCATTCTCAAGATTTTATTTTCTCCAATAATTAGAGGTTTGAGAGTTCCACCTCCACATATCTCTGAACCATACAGAGCAGCGGTTTGAGCTCTGCTCTTATATACTTCCAGGGCGGGAGTAATAGCTTTTGAAACCGTTGCAGCTTGTTTTTTTACAATGGGGAAGGAGTTTTGCATTAGGATGGCCTTTGATTTCTCTATTTGTGGAGCCCAGGAGAGTTTAGAATCAAGGGTGACCCCCAAGTATACAAAGTTGGATACAAGTTGCCCCATTCAAGGATATTTTATTCTTAAAGCTCCTATGTGGCCTCAAGGTCATGTATTTTGTTTTAGTTGGATTGATCTCAAGACCTTTTGCTTTACAATATTTGTTGAGGCTGTTGAGTAAGTTCTGTAAACCACTGGGAGTTTGGGACAACAGGATAGTATTGTCTGCAAATGTTAAGGCACAAATATAGTTACCTCAAAGCTTGGGCGAGTCATGGGAGGATTTTTGTAGATGTTCAACCAAGTCGTTTACGTATAAGAGGAACAAAGTCGGCGCCAGGACACAGCCCTGGTGCACGCCCCTCCTAACTGGGATCTCGTTAGTAAGCTCGCCTCCTTTGCCCCAACGTACCTTGGCAAAGTTGCCCTTATGTAGCCTTACGATTTGGTTTAAGATCTCATCAGGTACCCCCTGTTGGTATAAATATTTCCACAACTGAGCCCTTGGAATAGAATCAAATGCTGCCTTTAAGTCAATAAAGGCAACATACAAGTGGCTAGCTCTCAACCTTGTGTACTTCCAGGCTAAGACCAGAAGTCTAAAAACTTGGTCTATTGTGCTTGTTTTCTTTCTAAAGCCAGCCTGGCATGGTGAGAGTATATCTTCTGCTGTGATCCAATCAGTGAGCTTAGACAGAATTTGCTTTGCATAAACCTTCTGTAAAACATCTATCAGATGTATAGGTCTGTAATTTGCAGGCTCTGCTCTACTGCCCTTTTTGTGGATAGGAACTATCTCTGCACCCTTCCAGGACACTGGGATGGGCTGCCCCCTAGCTATTGCGTTGGATAATTAGTTTATGTAAGGCACCCACACTTCCGGGGTGTGTTTAAATAAATCCCCATGTATTCTGTCAGGGCCGGGCGCCTTTGATGGCTTGATAGCTGCTATGGCAAGCGCTGTGTCCTCCATACTAAACTGTAAGGGTGGAGTTCGTCTTGATATGAAAAGCCCCCCCAGTTCGCTTGTGAGATCTTGATCTATATCCGATTCGGTAATTATATCCTAAAGGTTTGCAAAATGTCTCTGCCAAGTATTGGGATCTAAATAGTGGTCAGAAACCGTCTTGTCTAATTTGCTTCCATGGGTCATTAACTTCCAAAACGTGGCTTGGTCCCTGATTTTTGAGGCTGATATAAGATCTTCCCAAATACCATCTTCCCAATTTCTTTGGGCTATCTTTTTTGTTTTCTTGTATTTTAATCTTTCAAGTCTAGTCTCAGTTATATTTTTGTCTTTAAGGGCTGTAATGAGCCGGCATTTAGCCAGTCTGCATTCCTTGTCAAACCAGGGATTGGATGGCTGTGCCACAGCCCTGACAGTACCTGTTGCTGTCTGTGGTTTGGGTAAATAGACTTGTATTCTCTCTTCCAATTTTTGATGGATTTGTGTTATCTGCATATTTTTGGGACCTTGCTCCAAGTAAGAAGTTACAAGGTCACTAAAGATGTTGTATATACTAGTGAGGGGTTCACCTTGATCTAATATGACCGGCCACCTAACTGACCGCCGATTATTAGTTACCAAGGGCTGTCTAGTCTCGACTCCTGAGTCGATTTCTAAGGTTGCGTGAGTAGGAAACCGTTTCCCGTCTAGGTCTAAACATAACGGGAAGTGATCGCTCTCTTCTCTCTTGTCTACCTTGAAGTCCTGGACATATGCCCAGTGTGCTGTGCTTATCAGCACGTAGTCTATTCGCGATGTGGAATTTCCTCTTGAAAAAGTATTTGTGCAAACAAGATCTGAGGGGAAGCGACCATTGCATGCCCTAAGGCCTTTCTCGATAGTAAGGTGCATAGCAGAGGTAGTACACCTCACTGAACTTGTTGTCGTGAGGAGGGGGATCCCCCTAGCTAGATCTTCCTCCTCAAGAACTGTATCGAGTCCCACTATGGGTTCGTAGCAGCAGTTAAAATCGCCCCCCACTAAGATAGCATCATTTTGGTCTATAGATCCCTGGACCTCCTTAAAACGTTCTAGCAGTGGGGCTTCTTTTGAGCATTCCCTAGGCCTTGCGTAAATATTAAAAAGGTACATCTGTATAGAGTTCGAGAACTTGAGTTTCAGCCCCAAGATATCCAATGAGCCAGTGGGTACAATTTCTATGGTGGCGTTTAGATTGATTTTTACCCAAATTGTCAGCCCACCCGACGCCCTCCCTTTTTTTGATTGTAATGCTTCTATGCTGAATTTTCTAAACCCTACTTTGTGTTGTGGTTCTCTTGCCCATGTCTCCTGAAAGAGACATAAGTGGAAATCTTCTACATAACTCTGCCAGTCAGGTTCCCTACGTTTTTGTTTAAGCCCAGCAATATTCCAGGAGACCATCTTAATCAAATTTGGGGCTAAGACTGTGGGAGTGGTCGGGGGGTCGCTAAGTTTAGTTGGGCAGCCATTCTCCCCTATAGTGTAGATGTTGTCTACCCTGATTTCATGGTGGAGTGTGCACTCTGGGCAGGCATCATAATTAGATTGGGGGCTAGGTCCAGATTTAAGGTGATTTCTATCTTGTTTGGTGGGGGATCTCTTCAGTGTTGTATTCACTACATCCTGTTCAATCAGTCAATCTATAAAATCTAGGGGCCCGATTCACAGAACTAATCTGAGACAAAATCCTAAACTTACTACTTTTGGTATTCACAGAAGGCATTTAATAGTAGTAAAGTTAGGATTTTGTCTTAAGTTTGTCTTAAGTTTGTCTTAAGTCTGTCTTAAGTCTGTCTTAAGTCTGTCTTAAGTTTGTCTTAGGTCTGTCTTAAGTCTGTCTTAAGTCTGTCTTAAGTTTGTCTTAAGTCAAACTTAAGACAAAATCCTAACTTTACTACTACTAAATGCCTTCTGTGAATACCGAAAGTAGTAAGTTTAGGATTTTGTCTCAGATTAGTTCTGTGAATCAGGCCCTACGTTATTTGACTTCTGCATATCTTGAACTGCTTTGAAGCGCTTGCCTCGTTCAGGAATGTTCTGTTTGATACCAATTGTCGATTCAAAGAAAGAATGTGAGCGGAGGTTCATAGCTATCAAATTGTCTGCTATATACTTTGAGTGAAATGTTAGCTTTAGATCATCCATATTCCCCACTTCCTGCTGGAACCTTTCAGCCCTTATATTATCAGATCTAACTACGGAGAGACACTGGAGTTTGGTTCTGATCCAGTGAATCACTTTATTAATTAAGGTATCCTCATCTTCTCTGGTTCCCCGATTTAATCTTGGGACGTTTGTCAAGAAGACGTTGTGTGTAGTGGGCTTATGCTTGTTCGAATGATGGGGTGTTGGATAGATGTTCTATAGATGGCGATACCCCCCCCCTTCCAACCACTTCTTGGATTTTGTCCTAATTCATGTTGTCTTAGTGGATTCGTTCTATTTGGGTTGTAGGGCTCAGGAGGGACTCTATTGTGTCTCTCGTAACTAGGAAAAATGGGCAAACCAGGAAATCCATCTGGAACAGTCATGTGCTTATCCGGCCTGGATGGATAAGGATCTGTGCTGGCCGAGTGTTTAGTCTGCTTTATTGGGTCCTTTACAGAGTGTTTAGAATTTGCCCCAGGTGGGTGCCTTGGTTGCACGTTTACTGTAGGAATAAAATTTGGTTTCCCACTTAAGTGTTCAGAGCAATCTAGCACAATGCTCTTCTCGATTTGGATTGTGGGCAAGCATTTTAGTAAATCCACAATCATCCTCTTAAGTCCTACAATCCCATTTTGTGTAGTGTTCTGTTTTAAGCAAAGGTCCCTCAACACACCATTGATGTCAGCTAACTCTGTTTGGGTCCCCACTTCTCTAAAACTGGCTGGAAGCCGTGTTTGTCCCCCAAGATCTTCTCCGTGATCAGCTGCTAGTATTGAATATCTGTTGGAACATTCTAAGGTTATAAAATCCCTGGTTGCGGGGCTTGATTGGGTCGTTTCTATAGTATCTCGCCTGGGGAAGGCTGCTTGACAGGGGTTAGCTTGCATAGCTGTAGGAGATAGTGGGGTGTGGTGCACAATTACTGGAGGGCTTGCTTGCTTTGTAGTTTGTTTTATAGTGCTCACTTTGCCTTGTTTGATGAAATATGAGGAGATCTTTTTAGTACCCTTATATGCTAATTCGTTCTCATTCGCTAGCATAGATTCCACCTCTTCAATTAAGTCATCAATTGCTGCCAAGGTGCAATTATCTGCTGCAGATGTAACTGTTTTGCTAGTCTTTGCTATCTTCTTCCTGCCGGCTGCTGCCTCTATTGCCTTCCTTTTCCCCATTATCCTACCAGCAAGCCGCTCAAACTTGTTGCTAAGTTGTTTTTCTATGGTTGGGAAAGCTATCAATCCTTTGCAGCAGCCGCATGACAATATATGTAGAAATACAACAGCTATATAACAAGTATATTGACTTTACAGAGTCCTTTAAACAGAATATCGGGGTCCAAGGCTCAGTTGTTAATACCAGCCTAGTGAGGACAAGTTCAGGTGCTTTAAAAAGTGCGTTTTCCTTCAAGCGTTAGAGCTCTTGAGTATCCATTATGAAAGGACTAAGACTAAAAAAATGTATACAATATGTCCATATAAAAACATACTAGGTGTTGCACAAGTTCCAATATTCTACTTAGTCAAGAGATTGTCCCAATAAGTTCGAGTTAGGGTCAAGTTAGTTCCGGAGCTGTAAATCACTCGTAGGAATCTCGGGTTAACTCATGTTTAATTATATAACTCAATTGGAAAGTCAAAACCGGTCCATGTTGCCAAGTTCCAAAAGGATAAAAAAGATAAGAAGGTTCTTACCAGATGGCGCCGTGATACTTGTGATGCTGTGGCACGGCCAAGGGGGGTGACCCTGCCCTGCCTCTGTCTGTCTCTGAAGGGCTCGGACGGGCCCGCCCTTGGCCCGGGCTTCGCTGCGGGAGTGCTGTGTCTCCTTTTCTGCGCCTCCAGGCGCAGCGGATGTTTCCCGGTGGCATTTCCTGCCACGATGGATGCTGGGCAATGTGGTCTCTAGCCCCGGTGCCACTGGTGATGTCCCGCGCTGCAGGAGTGCTGTGTCTCCTTTTCTGCGCCTCCAGGCACAGCGGACATTTGCCGGCGGCGTTTCCTGCCGCGATGGATGCTGGGCAATGTGGTCTCTAGCCCCGGTGCCACTGGTGATGTTGGTAGGTATTGGTCAACATGTGACTGACTGATCACCTGCGAGCCTAACGTGTGCTGCTTATAGATGTTCCTTTCATGTGAGATTAAGAGGTTCAACTGACATGCAATACCCTCTACAGCAGATATGATGCCTTTCAGGGTTACTGATCTGACAGGACTGATTCCACTCAAGTAAAAGTTATTTTGTGGAATACTTTCAAAAATTTTGGCTATTGAGAATTGCCCAAAGATGCATTTTAGCACATCGTTTTTTGCCCATCGTGTTTAAGGCAGCGCAGTAAACAGCAAAATTTGATCGGTGGATCTCTATCAGGATTTCCGCAGAAGAGCGATTAGTAAAGAGAACACAAAGACATTCGTACAAGGTGTGACCTGTTTGCACCCTCCATAAGCAGTCACATTATTGCTGCATCAGATGCTGCGTCAACTATAGAATAACTAACTTCAGACAAGGAAGGGCCTGGAAAATATGGAAGACAAGGCAGTGGGATTTTGGAAAAACTAGAATGCTAGCTACTGTATGAGTGGGCACTTCCTTGGTCAGTGCCAAATAGTGGTGGAGCACATAATTACCTGAAATGCTTCATTCCTTGGCAACAACTCATGGTTAAATTGGCTCTGAATCCAGCTTAGATCCATCCACCTAAACTTGCGTTTCCCCATCCTTCTTTCCCCTTTGCTAGTTCACTTTTCTGTCAGGTCCTTTCTCAGATGACTTTTCCTTGCAGGCTCTTTGTCCCAGTATGTTTGGATGTTGTTTAACTTTTCATGCGTCTGCTGCTGTTGGAAAGTTCCCTAGTCTTAGGTTTCCTGGAGATCAGCGCTAGCATCCTGGTCAACATCTTTTCTTATTACCGCCTCCTCCCCCCTGGATTGGAATAAGGCATACTTACCTATTTTAGGAACGCTTCACTGTGCGATTATTACCTTTTATATTCAGTAAACGTACTTTCTCATATTTACTACACTTATCTAAGACTTACTCCTACAAATTATCTGAGAAATTTTCAGTGAATCAGCCCAATAGCATACCCCAGCCCGTTTCAGATGTTGTACCACCAAAAGAAGCCACTCCTGTGTGTTCCTTTCACCATTCTCCCCTTATTTCTCTTATCCGGTAATCAAATCCTTTATACCCCTAAAGAGATATGGAAATGACAGACCCTCAGCGAGTCAGCGTCAACAACTGAAGCCTGACAAATGTTTATAAAATTCTTAGTCATTAGCAATCACTCAAGGCCAAATTCCAGCCCATTGTTGCTTTGGTCACTGATTCACTCCAGATGGGGAGCAACCATATGCAAATTAGTTTTGGTCCTATTACAATATGAACAGTCCTGCCCGAACTGCCAGGCCATATCGCCTCTGAACAGGAACACATATCAATCTGAATTTGTAGAGCGCAGCTAATCACCCATGAGGGTATCCACATACAGCAGCAGACCAGTTTCAGGCTTGTTGGCACTCATCATGTGAGACTAGGGGCCCAAGCAATAAGTCAATAATCTATTTCTTGCATACTGGCCATTCATAGCCACTGATCTGAAAGGACTGATTACATTGAGCAGATGGGTGGAATTCTAGCAAAAATCACAGCCACAGTCAATTGATCAGGGCTGCAGCCAATTGATTTTTTTGCCCATTGTGATACTCCAGATGTGGAGCAACTATATTCAAATCAACTTTTAGGCCTGCTCCACAAAGATTAAAATAGCCTGAACTGCCAGAATACGTTCCCTCTGAATTTGAACAGAAGCAAACTCGAACTGATGTTAGGCTTTTGGGCTTTATCAGTGAGGTGCTGGTTGGAACCTACGGCAGAGTCAGCAAGGGAACTACACGTGGGCACACCTGTAGCACCTCAGGCATCAAATTGAAACAAAAGGTGATGGGTGGAATGCTTGCAAAAGTCTCAGCCACTGTCAATTGCTCAGGCTTAGCCCAATGTTTTTCTCCCACCGAACTACTCCAGACTCAGATCAGCCATATACAAATCAGCCTATGTCCTTGTTCAAAAGATGTAAGGGGGCCCAAATATCACCTCTCATAGGAGATTGCTTCCTTGCATATCTTAGGAACCAATGAACGGATAATTATAGCAAGCTGTTCTTTTCAGACATTCGGTCCCTTTTGGTGCTTTGGTGAAAATCCACTCAGCTGATTTTCAGGCATAAGGCAAAATGTGAGGTTCTAGTGTTTTTGTTTTGTGAAATACAAAACGTTTTAAGCTGATGAACACGAATAAAAGAGGACATTAAAAAACCTTTTAATGCAGTGTGTTTTCCTTGATAGATAGCGAATAGACACAATGGGACGGAACAGATGGAGACGTTTCCATTACGAAAGACGTACTTGTGCCATTGTTGTTGTTCACAAATCTATGACAAAATAGACAGACGCATACACTCACACTGACAGTATAGGCACAATGCACACCTCACCATCCATACAACTCCCTCACCCCCAGACACAACACCTTAGTGGAGCATATAGAATAAAATAGAACTTTGCAATATCGTTTATGTTCATGAATAGTTAATTGGAAAGCAAGCACAAGGAGATGATGGACGGAGCGCTGAAACATTTCAAACACTCACCCCCAGTCACAGATCTGGGTTGAATCCATCATCATCATTTACCATCTCCTTGTGTTTGCTTAGTTAATTGGAAAGACATATATACAAACAAACTACATAAACTACATACAACATACACCCCAGGTTAGTGTGTCCTTTTTGAAACAATGTACAAAGTACACATGCAAAACACACACAAATGCAAAGTTCACACAAGACACACCCTACAATCAATACAAACTCCTTTATTTACATAATAGCGTAGTGGAACATATGACTTTAAATTATAACAAAAACACTTTGCACCGTTATATATGTTTCTAAACACTTAAAGGAAAATACACACATAAAATTGAGCACACTCTTCATCATCAATACAAATCCCATCACCCACAAACAACAACACAGTGGAGCATTTGGAACTGAAATTCGGACATAACTTTGCACATCTGTTTGTACTTGTTAACAATTAATGTAAAAGATAGACACACACACTCCAAGTACACATAACACACACCCCAAGCCAGCGTGACCTTTTGGCACACAATAAGCAAAGATCCTACAAAAGACAAACACATTCCCACAAAGTACACACCCAGCACACCTTATAATCATTAAAAATCCCCTTACATGTGCAACACCATTGTGGAACATATGGGGGCTTATTTACAAGCCTCTTGCGCCACTTTTGCGTCATTTTTAACATGGGAAAAGTGACGTACGGGTGGCGCAAGAGGCTTGTAAATAAGCCCCATGGATTTTATAATTGCACGTAACAACTACAAAGCATTATAGGTGTTTGCGAGCACTAAAGATAAGACACACACACACTATAGGTGTAAATTTGTACAGCTCAAGTTCGTAACATCATATACGTTCATGAACACTTGAATCAAAAACACACACACATACAAATTACATAGAACACAGAATCAAAGTTCCTGTAATTTTCACACACATTTCTGAACAATGCACTAAAACTACTCAGAACATATATCAAAAGACATTCCGATGTTTATCAACAAACAAGTAGATGTTCGCACACGCTTAAACACATGCAAAATATTACACACAAAAAAGAAATATCTATTTTTAAAACAATTCGGTGGTTCAAACTACCTTGGAGATTCTAAGGTAAAAAGGGTAACAGTTGTGTTGCCAAAAGAGATTTGGAAAATCTCGACTTCAGTCACTGTCACTAGTCCGGCCTCATCAAAGACGACGATTGAAGATCATTTTTAACCATTCATCATCATCTTAAACAGTCTATTAGAGCATAGCTTTGCAAATGCTACTCCATTTGGGTTCTGCAGTATCAAAGTCAACGGCACATCTGTTGCTTGGCGCAAAAAGGATGCTCTATCCAGGTAGACCATCTCTGCATTGCACCCACTGGGGTTGCAACAGAAGTGGAAAGTCTAGCACCATCCTTATCCTCCATAATACTGTATGGCTGATCAGAAACAACCTGACCATCTATGCACATTTTTGACACCACTGAGTAAATAATGATGCAAACGGTTGGACTACGCACCCAATGCTGAGATTTCATGCATTACAACATAGGTGCATTAAATAGAATTTAGACAAGTTACCATGAATTTAGACAAACAGAAAATATCACCACATGCATTGCAAACACCAGTCAACATTCAATATTTGTGCATAGCTTGAAATGCAACCATATTCATTTCGTTTCAATTCTCCAGAAGGATGTGAGAAAAATTCCCACACAATACAGACCTTTGATGTTCTTTCACCCTCCATGGTTTCACCAGTGCAGAGATCTCCCTTGACCTCTTACAAGTAATTCCAGGAACCTGTTGGCAGGTGAATCAACTATTCTTTAGCACATTCTTTAGTACAGACATAGTAATTTGCTCAGGTGACCTGCTCCTTACAAAATGCTTGATGTACCTGATACTGCTATGGCATAGGTAAATTTTGATGCACTGGAAGGTTACCTGAACTCTCAGCCATTGAAGAAATCAGAATGTTCCTTAATTTAGACAATAGTGGAAGCTGATCCAGCGCAACACTTAATCAGAGATCAATACTCATCACTATTTCATACAATGGCCCATACACATTCACCCAAATTCCTGATGCGCTGGGGGTCATGTTTAAAAGATGTGTAAAATGTTCATTCACAGATTCATGTTTAACACTTCTAGATACATAACTAGACCATTATATCAACTCTCTTTCCTCTCGGTCGATGGACCAATTAGTTGAGAAGTTGATGGCAATAATATGACTAACTGACTATTTAAACGACGAAATAACTCCAAACTCTCGGTAAGTTTTCAACAACATTTTATCTCAATTAAAGGGTTATGCTCTTAGTACACAGGTCACAATGCAAACAATGAATTTCACACATGGGAGAGAAAAATAAAACAGCAATGCAAACAATATCAAAACTCATCACAATTATCAATATGCATATGAGGGAGTGGATAGATGAAGAGACATAAGTTTCAGCAAAAATAATAATGAGAAACAATATACTTATGACAGAGTGGATAGATGAAGAGACATCAGATTCAGAGACAAGAATACATTTGCAAATAATTATGGAAAGTACGAGTCAGAATAATACAAACCCAAAGGATCTTGTGAAATACCACCCCCTTGGCCGAGGGGACAGTGGGGGTTCCCTGAACTAGAGCCAAGGAACAAAGATTTCAGAGACAGGAACGGGACAGGGACAGGAACAGCTAGGCCTCTCTGCAAACCGACGGACAACGACGCATCTCCCCTCTCAATCTCCTACCGCTGCTTCTTCAAACCACACCCCTAAAGGCACCCCAGTTATACCCTAAAACCTACATGTCTAACCCACATTAATTGAAACATCTTGCGAAACTCGGCAGTTCATTGGGTGCTCTGGGAGGTGGTGCATCACACCACCGTGATTTCATTTATTTGTTATTCATGAATATAAGTCTACATCCTTTCTCATGATTTTAATACTGACTCGCTCACATGGTTTATTATGTGATACATTTGATACATTTTTGCACATCTTTTCTACAACGTTAACAGAAGCAGTCTTTTAGTCCCACGGTCAGTCACATCCTTTTGGCAGGCAATCGATGTTCTCTGTGCTACTTTAGCCTTGAACCAGTGTTCATCATCCACAGCGTTCAGTACTTCTGGCTGCATTGTCATGACATTCTTGCTCTCACTCCAGCCCCTCCTCTATCTGGCCAACTTAAGATTAATGGAGGCTCATTTCAGCTCACTACGGTAAATAGAACATAAGCATTTATTAATTACATAGAAATGCATTTTTCACTGTTTACCACCCACCTTTGCACTATCCCGTTACATGTTTTTCCTAGCATATGCTTAAGGCAAAAGCGGTATTATTCATTATTTTTCAAAGCAAGATGTAAGATGCGAAATATAAAATGCAGCTCAACATGCATTACTTCTGTTTCTTTCGAAACGCATTTTAGTATGCGGCCTAGTTATTTCATGCATTAGTTTTGTTTCTTTTAGAGGCGCAATGTCAAGTGCGGCCTAGTCCTTTCATGCATTAGTTCATATTAGCACATGCATGCGCAAAGCAGTTTCCCACGTGTTCATGTAATGTGTATTTTAAACTGTTACTGCACACTGTTAGTACGTATTATGGGGGTGTAAATTCGAGCAGGTTTCTTTTTGCGAAATCCTGCTCCATCAATCCCCCCTCTGATGGCTTCCTGGAGCCATCATAAAATACCCACCATACCAAGTGCCATCTTCATCTATCTAAAATTCAGTAATCTTTTCTCTTTTCATCATCTTCTCATCTAACTCCTTCATCTCATCATAAAAATCTTCTTTCATATCTTCTAGTTCTATTTCATCTCTTTTTTTCTTTCTTGCTTTTCGTGTGTTGTTTGATCCTGTCATTTCTTTTCTTCCACACTTACACTTACAACATCTATATATCATTATTATCACTAAGGTTACTCCAGCTACTGAAACGATTGGCATTATTATTTTTCCTAATAAACTACTTCCAAAGGTAGAAAACCATTTACCTACAGACGAGAAACTTTTACCAAGTCTCTCCCAAACACCGTCAACCTCCAGTTGGGTCAAGTCTTCATGTAATTTCGTAATATTCTTAATATATCCTTCAATACCTTTACTTTTGTCAGGTATATAAGTACAGCATTGTTGAATTTTCAACATGCCACAGACTCCACCCTCTTTTGCCAATAAAATATCAAGGGCAAGTCGATTTTGCAAAACCATTAATCTGATCGCAACCATTTCGGTGTCAATCATCAAGAAGCCACCAGCAGTATCTGTCGATAAACAATCAACCACTGTGGACAATATTCGAATTTTATGTGAATTTAGTACGACTCCAACTGAGGGGTATCAGCGCACCAAAAATATGACCTACTATTTCCGAGAAACTCGCTCTCTTCTTACGTGTTAATCCCTGTCTTATCTCATTGATTCTGTTTTGGCTTTTGTCTATGTGGTAGACCTTTGGAAAAACAATTGCAAAATAACAACTACCATACCAATGTGCAGGCAACCTGTAATAGGCTTTCTTACCACACACATAATAGAGTCCTGGGAAAACAGGATCAGTTCCACCCTTCAATCCCCAACCTCCAGTAATTTGGTAGGTATGCTCACATTCACTAGAACCAATGAAATAATTATTATAGTTAGTTTTCATTCTAAGCAAACAGATTTTCCCCTTTTATGCCAGTCCAGGGACATTGCAGCGTATGTCTCGCCTTTCTCATAATTTCCTTCTCTAAATGCCCATGGTGGTATCTGTGACTTCTGTTCAGCAGCTTTCTTTTGGAAACTTTCTCTTCTATATTCTACCATATCTATGAACACCTCTTCTTCAAACCGTAAACGACATGTTAGATTGTTTTTATAAGCATATCCTATATCTAGTGTCTTAGTAATTTGGAAGAATTCTCCCATATAATGTGCATTTTTACTACTCGCAACCTTGTTTAGTTCCTTTATAATAGGTATTTCTGAAAATACTAGATCTATATTAGAATAGTGATACTCCAGTTTTCCCGTCACGTAGAATAGGCTGGATAAGACACTACAAGACACACCATATGTTAAAGGAAGGTGGCGATAAGTCACCCCTTCTGAGACAGACGAAGGTAATTGCATGCACACACAACAATCACTCACATTCATTGTATTCACATATTCATATAACAATTTAGTAAAGACATTTAACGAGAAATCACTAATTGATTTATCATGATGGAGAATGCTTCCGTCCATTCGTTCTATGTTAGTATTAGGGGTTTCTTTAGTAACAGCATTCACTCTTTCATTTATTAAGTCGTTAGTTTTGTTTCCATTATTAGTTACCATTAGAATAGGTACAATGACAGTTAATATTATCCACATAAATGTTAGTAAAAAGACACTACTTAAGCAAGCTTTAATACATCTATGTTTTAGACTAGATTTTGGATGTTCAGTCACTTTTGCTTTGGCCATTTTTGTATTCTACCAAAAAGATAAAAATCTAACCCTATAAAATTCAAAATTTACTAAAAATTATTTTCTGGAAAATAGTGTTATCCTACACTTCAAAGCTTTCTTCTTTACCCCTTTCTCTTATTCACTTTTTCTTTAAATCTTCTGAGTCTTTTCCGTTTATTTCGTCTGACAAGGTTTCACCCTAAAGTTTCCACAGTTCTTTTAAGGTGGTCTTAATTTGCTTTCATCCACTTGCTCAGTGTCAGTACCATCTTTTTCTTCACTTGGATCTGAGCTCTCAATTTCTTCCAAGATCACGTATGTCCATTCTGGTGCTTTGTACTTTCTACTTGGAATTCTTACTCTCCTTGTCTTTCGTACTGACTCTTCTTATGACTCTTCTTGTTCTGTTTGACTTGTGACCTCATTGATTTGCTCTGGTCTTCTCTTTGATTTTCTCCTCACAAGAGTGTATTTCAGTCTTTTCACTCCACCTGGCCAATTGTCGCCTTTTCTTGGCCTTTTATCTTGAACTACTTTTTCACCTTCTCCATCTGGTTCACAAGTTCTCTTGTTTGACCTTTCTTCTATCTGTTCTATTTCTTGACCTTCAATAACTTCTCTTTCTTCTGGTTCAACAGCAGTCTCAGGAGACCCAGTAACTGGTGCCCACTCTACTTGACTTGTGCTTGGCTGTTCATCATCTATTTGTTCTTCAGAATCTGTTATTCTAGATTCTTCAGCTTCACACACTTCAGCTTCTGGTCTTTGGTTTTGATTTACCGGTTGCTGCTCTTCTTGTCTTTCAAGGGGACTTGGGACTTGTCTGGTATGGCTGGCATGTCTCCAATTTGGCAAACCACCACACTTCACTGCTGTTGTCGTCAGCAGAATCACCAGGTGGGGTCAGTTCCACCAAGGTTCTAAACACGATTTTGTCACGTGTTTCTTGACCAGAACCCACTAACCAGGACTCAGATCATGAGCTTGATTCGGCTGTGTCATAGTAGCATCTTCTCCAACCTGGCGAGACACAGAACGCACCAGATCAGCTAATCCTCTATAATAATCAAGCACTAGATCATCAGATATATTCATCAGTTTGTTCGCTGGTATAAATGCTTGTCTCATTGCTCTTCCCATCAGGACTTCATGTGGACTCAAACCCGTCTTTTTGACAGGAATGCTTCTAAGACTCATTAATACAAGGGGTAAAGCATCAGGCCATTTCAGTGTTGTGGATGCACACACTTTCCCTAACCTAGATTTTATTGTGCAGTTTAACTGCTCAACCACTCCAGATGCTTATGGTCGATAGGCACAATGCAGCTTCTGTTCAATCTGTAATGCTGCACAAATCATCCGCATTATCTCATTATTGAAATGTGTTCCTCGATCTGTTTCTAAAGTGACTGGGAATCCAAATCTAGGTATCAGTTCTCTTAAAAGCAGCTTTGCGACAGTTAGGCTGTCATTCCTTCTTGTTGGATAGGCTTCCACCCAACGAGAAAACAAGCAGACAACAACCAACACATATTTCAGCCCATTGCACAGTGGGAGTTCGATGAAGTCCAACTGAAGTCGGGTGAATGGACCTGCTGCTTTTCCAATTCGTCCCCAACTAACTATTGTCTTCCTGCCTGGATTCTGTTGTTGGCAGGTGACGCACCTCTGGCAAAGACTCTCTGCAATGACCCTGAACTTTGGGTTATACCATGTCTGCTTGAAGAGCCTGATCATTGCATCTCTTCCAACATGTGCAATTCCATGGTATACTCTTGCCATTTGGGATAATAAACCATCTGGCATGACTGGTCTTTCATCTATATAGACCCCCACTTCGTCTTCTGCTCTCTTTCTGCAACCTGAATTTATCCAGATTTCTTTTTCCTCATCACTCGCCTCTTCCTGCAACTGTCTAACCTCATCCCAAGTTTCAAAAGATGAAGAGAACATAAGATGGCAATTGGTATTTCCTTTTTCAATTCCCCTGTTTAAGGCAATTAAATTTCGTGCACAGAAACGCGCTACTTGGTCTGCGTATCTGTTGCCCCTTGTCACATAGTCATCTCCTGACTTATGTGCGGAACATTTGACCACTGCAATTCCATTAGGCATTTGTAAAGCATCCAATAAATCTTTTACAGTTTTGCTGTTTCTAATGGGGGAACCTGAAGAAGTCAGAAATCCCCTTTGCATCCATAGCTGACCAAAATCGTGGACAACGCCGAAACATATTGACTATCCGTAAATATTGTTACCCTCAGACTTTTGGCAATTTTGCACGCTCTAATCAGAGCTATCAATTCAGCAATTTGAGCAGAGTTTACCCCTTTTAGACAGGATGTTTCTAAAACTCCCGCTATGGTGCAGACAGCATAGGCAGAACACAATTCTCCTTTTTCATTTCTTAAACATGATCCATCAACGAACATCTCACAATCTGATTCTTCTAGGGGAGTGTCATCAATATCAGGCTGGGGCTTTGTACACAACTCTGTCACATCCAGACAATCATGATCCACTTCCTCTCTTACTTCCTCACAATATGAATTCGGCAACAGAGTTGCAGGATTCACTGTAGTGCACCTTACCACTGTCACATTTTCAGCACCCAAGATCACTCTCTCATACTTAGTCAGCCGATTAGAGGTTGTGCACTGGGTCCTCGTACGTGTTAAAAGAATCTCAACTGAATGTGGCACATACACCCTGACTGGATGTCCCATCACAATTGCTTCACTTTGTTCCAGACTCACACAAGTAGCAGCTACTGCTTTTAAACATCCTGGCAACGCTGCAGCTACTGAATCCAAAGTAGCAGAAAAATATGCTACTGGACATCGTGCCATTCCATGTTTTTGAGTTAACACTGAAAGTGCACACCCATCTCTTTCACAACAGTACAATGCAAAATCCTTCGCATAATCTGGCATTCCCAATGCAGGTGCTCGACAAAGACTGTTTCGCAGTTTTGTAAAGGCTTCCATACTTTCATCATCCAACACAATCGGATCTTTCACATCTTTTCGTGTCAACCTCTGTATAGGTTTTGCAATCAGTGAGAAACCACTGATCCACTGCCTACAGTATCCAACCATTCGCAGAAACATTCGGACTTCTTTCTGAGTGGTAGGTGGGCTCGTCTGTTTAATCACACTAATTCTTTCTGGTGTCACCTTTCTGACCCCTTTTTCTATTTTGTGTCCTAAGTATTGGACTTCCTGTTTACAAAATTGTAATTTTGCTGGTGACACTTTGTGTCCTCTTTCTGCCAAATGGTTCAGTAAGGCAATGGTATCTGTTACACATGCCTCTCGGGTCTTTGATGCCACAAGTAGGTCATCAATGTACTGAACCAAGACTGAATTTCCTGGCAAGATCAAAGTCTCCAGACATCTTTTCAGAATCTGGTTAAAGATTGAAGGACTCTCGGTATACCCTTGAGGAACTCGGCACCATGCCAAAACACGGTCTCCGAACCTGAATGCAAACAAATACTGGCTTTCCGGATGTAGAGGAATCGAGAGAAATGCTTGGCACAGATCAATCACTGTGTACCATTCTGAATCACATGGAATTTGGTAAAGGATTACTGCCGGATTTGGTACTACTGGACAACAGGGTACTACAATTTTATTAATCTTTCTTAAATCCTTTACTACTCTATATTTTCCGCTTGGCTTTTTAATTCCTATAATGGGCGAATTACAAGGACTACTCATTATTTCTTTCAAAATTCCCTGTTCAATCACTTGATCAATCACAGGAGTGACTCCTGCAATTACTTCTGGACTCATTCTGTATTGAGGAGTGTTTGGATACACAGCACCCCCTTTCACTGTTACCTGAATCGGATCTATATTTGTCATTAGGCCAATTTCTTTTCCCGTAAAGTCCCATACATCTGACCTCACTGTACTTTTTAATTCTTCAGGCAAATTTTCTTCTGTGAGAAGTGAAAACAACTCATCCACTTCTGTCCCTTGTTTCGCTAACGTCATCTTGAATTCAACATCCTCATCGGGTGTCTGAAACGCGATACCATCTGGTGTACAATAGATGGTACAATTCATTTTGCACAATAAATCTCTTCCCAAGAGATTTACTGGACTTGAGTCACATACCACGAAACGATGCATGTCTCTGAAACTTCCAATATGAACTTCTATTGGATTTGTGACTGGTGTTCTAATATGCTTATTTGAGACTCCTACAACTAGGATAGTTTCTCCCAAGAGGGGTAGGTTTGGGATTTCTACTGCTCTCACAGTAGAACGGGTAGCACCAGTGTCCACCAGGAATGTAATATCATTACCTTCCACTTTTCCTTCGACAAATGGACCTGACTGATCTACCGCTAAAGATGCGCCAAGTACGCACTCTTCCTCCCCCCTCAGGCACCGTCATTGAGAGGAGTCTGAATCATTCTCATTGCACTGCAACCAATATTGCGGAACCATTTGCACACTTTGATTCTTACCAATCTGGTCACCTCTGTGAAATCCAGTGTTCGCACCGCATCTCTGTACTTGAGCATTCACATTATCTGGCATGGGAGCTTGTGGCACCTGTAACTGTGGAGTAACTACCTGCTGCTGCTGTTGGTTCACAACCACCTCATTCTGCATCTGTGGATTTAAATTTTGATTTACCCCATTATTCTTTTGAGCAGATCTACATTCGTTCTTCCGATGTCCAATCTTTCCGCACGCATGACAAGGAAACTTCTTCCTAGCCTCTTCTTTACTCATTTTACCTCTACCTCTACCTCCATTGGGTACCTGACCATTTTGATTCTGACCATTCATATGGTAACCTGTCTGGGGATTATTATTCACTTCTTGCTGCTCTGCTACCTTCACTTGTGCCCACATCATTTTCTCCTTTAACTTTTTATGCCTGGATTCAATGTCGTCACTACAATACTTCGCGTACCTCAAAATTTCATCAATTGTTTTACTCTGCCAACAGATCAAATGTTGCTGAATCATATTACTATTCTCTGGTTTCAATCCAAACACAAAACGATACACAAAATGTCCCATATCCTTGTCTCCAATATTCTCAAATCCGCTGTACTGTTTAAATACCTGTAACAACTTTTCATAATAAGCATGCACTGATTCCTTTGGTTCTTGGGTCATTCTGTCTATTTTAACCCAATCTGTTTCTTTAGGGGAAATTTTCCCTTTCAAGAAAGTAATCACCTGATTGTACTTTTTCATCACCTCATCGGATGGTGCACCTGTTTTAGGATCTCTAGGATATTCTTCTTTTGGCCAGTCAACAGTGATTTTACATTCTGTCTACAGGTCAGCTGGTACAACAATCTCGAACAAACCATCTAGATCCTTTAACAAAACCTTTGAAACTTTTACAAACCTCTCTACCTGTTTGTACTACTCAACTGGTTTCTCTCTTAATCTGGGAAAATCATTTGTAAAGGACAATATATCCTGTCTTGACCAAGGAACATGAACATATCCTCGACCTGGAACTTCCCTCATCGGACACGCCCTTTCAAGTTGTTCTGTCTCTCTTAACGGAAACATTGACATTCCTTTGCCAGCTGCCTCTTCCTTCTTTTTCGTCCATCTACCTTTCCATCGGTCAACTTCTCCCCATTTCTTATAAATATTCATTAACTCTTTTATCTGCAATCTTTTCACTGATGCATTCAAGCTCTCCAGATCTTTTTCAGTAAAAGCCAATCTGTACGACTTCTGCAATACTTTCGATTTTTCTATGTCTATTTGTTGTAAAGTGAAGTGGAGGACACAGTTGAGGTAGCAGGAGTAGTATTTATTGGTGGTACAGAGAGCCGTCCCAGCTGGTACCAAGCACAGGCAGTAACTGCCATCAACAGAACACTCAGGGCAGGACGTCTGCCAACACTCTAGATGACATCACAGAGTATCACATCACCACACCTCCCCTCTTTTGATAAAATAACTGTGGGATAGAGAAAGGGTACAATATGTCAAAAGGAAAAGGAACTGGTGAGTACAGAAAGCAGGGTGAAGAGCAAAGTAATTAAACTTATACATAGTCTTGTAATTTTCGTGGTCTAACCAGGATTCTGGTGCTTCTCCTAACACCATCCCCCCCTTCAACATTTTGATTGATTTCACCAGTTTCAGAATGAATACAAGGATCTTTGGCGACACGGGAAGTACTCCACCAACTTCCATTAGACAACTTAACAGCATTCTTACGGATTTCTACAATTCGTTGTGATTCTAGAAATTTAGAAAAACCTTTTCTTACTGAGTTAGGATTTTTGACCCTGACCCAATCTCCGACACGGAGTCTAGGAATTTCTTTCGTGGTGGAGAATTGATGAGATTTTGAACAAGCTTCAGTGGAAGTTTTCTTGGCAGATTCCCACATACACCTCGTGTTGCAACCTCGATGAAAAGATTTGACCATCCAGAAGGGATATACACGGGAGGAAGCTTTTCTACCCCTCATAAGTTCGAAAGGAGAAAAATTGGTAGCAACGTGAGGTGAGGTGCGATAAGACCAGACAAGATCCTTCACAGCTTGAAAAACACAGGACTTTGATCTAAAGGCTGCTTGCACGCACTCCACTACGACCCTGTTAAACCTCTCAGTTTTGCCATTGCTTTGTGGATGGTAAAGCGGAGTACTGGTGTGTTTGATGCCACAAGAGTGCAGAAATGAGTTCATTTCTTCTGAAACGAATTGAACACCATTATCGGTCAAAATTTCCTCAGGATAACCCTCCCTGAGGAAGATGGCATTCAAACAGTTAATAACGCTCTTGGAATTGGGTGTGGTAATGTGTTCGACCTCCACCCACCTGGACAGATGATCAATGAGTACTAACAAATATTTGGAATTGGAAGGGAGAACATGAAACGGTCCAAGAAAATCCATACCAAGTCTTTGCCAAGCTCTGCCAGGCGGGGGTACAGGAGATTCAACTGTGCCTTCGAGTACCAAGACTTTGTCACTGGCATTACAGCGTGAACATTGCCGAACCAGATCATTAATTTGCGTGTCCATTCTAGGCCACCAGAAGTCAGCTCTGACTTTCCTCTTTGTAATAGTTGCTCCAAGATGACCAGAATGTGCGGCTAGGATGATCTTTTCTCGGTAGGAAGAAGGAGGAATGAGTTTATCACCTCTGACTACTTTCCCACCTTCCATTGAAAGTTCGTCACCAACTTTCCAGAACATCTGTAGATCGGGTGAGAGACACCTCTCTTTGGGCCAACCTTTCTTAATTAAAGAAGCGACTTCTTTGAGAATGGGATCCTTGTCAATCTCCACAATCCAATCTTCTTCTGCAAAGGACAAGTTATCTTGGCAAATAAGTGCCACAAAACACTCTTCGATGTCTGTTTCCCATTCATGTTCATCTGTGTCTGAAATGGGGAGTCTTGATAGACAGTCCGCTCTACAGTTCTTTCCTCCAGGGATATATTCTACAGTGAAAGTGTATTCTAGGAGTTTCGTGGATAAACGTGCTAAGCGAGCGGTGGTGCGTTTGACATTTTTCCCAGAAAGGATATCAACTAAAGGGCGATGGTCAGTCTTGAGGATGAATGATCTGCCCCATACATATTGTTTGAATTTTTCAACGCTCCAAACACAGGCTAAAAGTTCTTTTTCAATAACGGAGTATTTCCGTTCAACAGGACGAAGAGTCCTGGAAGCAAATCCCACTGTATGCTCTTTACCATTGGCATATTGCGAAAGGACAGCTCCCAGACCATACTCTGAAGCATCAACAGTAACAATGGTTTGCTTTACTTCTATAAATGCTTGCAAGGCAGGAGCTTGAACTATGTGGTCTTTGATGAGCTGGAAACCTTTTTGACACTCCTCGGACCATTCATAAATTGCTCCTTTCTTTAGTAGCGCCCTGAAACACTCTGTGATTTTTGCAAAATCTTTCATAAACTTAGAATAGAATTCACAAAGACCAAGAAAGGACATGAGTTGTTCCTTATTTTGGGGAGAAGGTGCATCAACTATGCTTTTTATTAGACCAGGTCTGGGCTTGATGCCATGTTCGGAGATGACGTGGCCTAAGTACTCGATTTCTTTAACTTTGAAAGTACATTTGCTTTTTTGTAAGGTGACTCCTCTGTTTGCCAGAACGTTGAATAGTTGGTCAATGACAGAGTCATGCTCGTCTTCACTTTTCGTGAATATGAGAATGTCGTCCTGGAAAACAACAACCTGGGGATTGTGATGGAACATCTCAGTCATTAATCTTTGGAATACGGCAGCAGCCGAGGCGAGACCAAAGGGAAGGCGACAAAATTGAAATACACCATCTGGAGTAACGAAAGCTGTGAGGTGTCGGGACTGAGGATGTAGCTCGACCTGATGGTAGGCAGCCTTAAGGTCAAGTTTCGTGTACCATGAAGAGGAACCTACTTTGGCGATGAGGTCTTCAATGCGTGGGAGGGGAAAACCATCAACCCAGATGGCTTCGTTAAGGCTCCTCAAGTCGACACACATCCTCAGGTCCCCAGACCTCTTCTTGGCCAAAACAATGGGTGAAAGCCAGAGAGTAGACTCAACCTTCTCGATTACACCCTGGTCACATAATGTTTGTAAATGCTTTGAGAGATCACCTCTAATGCTCAAAGGTACATTGCGCAGTTTATGCTTGATGTGCACGGCATTTTCTTTAATTTTAATGAAGTGTTGGAAGTTCGTGATTTTGCCTAGACGGTCCTCAAAAATTTTACTGTACTTGTGTTCCCAAGCATTTGTGGGTTGAGTACTGGACATAGAACCAATATCAGTAGTGGGAGAAAAGTAATTGTGGTTAGATTGATGGTCAATAAAAACTGGATTGGGTGAACCAGGTTTGATAGTTAGACCAAACTCAGCTTGATGGATAAGACCAAGAACATTGATCCCACGTTTAGCCACATATACCTTACCACTGATGACTACTCCAAGAACACTTATTCTAGCCCAGAAGTAGCCTAGCAAATCAATCCTACTTCCTTCAAAGGCTACAGTAAGTATGTCAGGAGGTAACAAACTCTTAGTGGACCAAAATGTTATGTACTTGTCATGAGACACAATGGTGATGCGTGCTCCTGTGTCAACCAGGAGTTGAATATGACTGGTCTCAATAGTAACATCAACTTCGGGATCTGGAATGTATTGCATAGTACATTTGTCAGAACAGTTCTTGACTATTACCACATACTCTTGGTTCGTGACATCATCATCATATTGATCATCTTGATCGTAATCATTAAGTACACATCTTACACTTCTTCTTCTTCCTCCCATACAAACTTTTGTAAAATGACCCATTTTACCACATTGGCCACACTGTTGGTTAATAGCAGGACAGTTTTTGAAAGAAGAAACATGCATGGATGACCCACACCTATAACAACTCATTCTGAAATTAGATTGTCTGTTAGGTGTGTAGGTTTTTCCACCTCTGTTCAGTGTGAAGTTCCTCCCACCTCTGAATGATCCTCTAGAGATGTTTGGAAGAACAGAAGAAGAAAAGGGAATATTGGTAGAAACGGCACCAGAAATACTGGAATTGGATAGAGCAGATTCAAGTTGCTTGGCGTCTTCCATTGAATTTTCAATGCTCTTGGCAATGTCCACTGCTTCATCTAGAGTGGGGTCTTTACAAGTGAGTAACTTTTCTTGGATCTTTTTGCAGTAGCACCGTGCCACGAGTTGGTCTCTTACGAGTTGAGAAGTGAAATTGTCGAAATCGCATTTTGCAGCAAGGACTTTTAAAGCTGTAATGAAAGTGTTTATACTCTCATTAGGTGTATGTGTTCTCGTGAAAAATTTATATCTATGTACAACAATGTTTTTAGTTTTCGTAAAGTATTTGTCCAATTGCCTACTGCTATTTCGAATTCATCAGGATCTTCTCCTTCAGGTGGTTCATAGGGAGGTAGATGGTCAAACACATTTTGTCCCTCGACCCCCAAATGATAATACATAAGATTCTTCTTCCTCTCCGGTCTGAATCTTTGACCATCAATTGCGCCAAGATATGCCTTGAATGACGTGATCCATAGTTTCCATTCAAGTTGCGGTTCTCCGGGTTCTTGTAAGAAAGGCGCAGGGGCTGTAACACTCTGCATGTCTGTGAGAATGGAATAAAGAAGAAGAAGAATGTAGATAAAAGAGAAAAAGAAAGGGAGCTAAGAAAAAAAAATGAGAAAGAAAAGAGAGAAAAGAGAGAAAACAAAAAAAATATTGTGTGTGTGTCACAGAAGTAACACACTGAATAAAGATGAAGTTGATGATGCAGTTCACAATTGAGCCTCTGGGTGGCAGTCTCGCATGGTGAAGATAGTTTTTTAAAAATGGATGCAAAACAACTGTGTGTGTCAGTGTAAATGGGAACAGTAATAAAAATATGCAGACACACGATGAAAAATGCTGTGCGTGTCAGCGAAATTGCAGGAAGGTATAACACGCAAAAGAGCTGTGCGTGTCAGCGCAGCGCGAAAGGAAGTAAATTTCCCTTAATAATGAAAATGTGAAGCCAGGCGTCAAAACGATCTGCTCAGCCAGTAACTGCTCTATGAAATGAGAAGGTGTTTGAATTCCTTTCAATCGTTCCTAACGCTGCAACGTTGTCACAAGTAGGGGGAAAGAAAAACTTTATTGATGGTGGACAACGTGATTGGCAAAGCGGACACCAGTCTAGATGAGGGATGCCAATCCCAAAATGGCGGCACGTTCCCTGACGTTGGTGCCGGGTGGCTCAAAACCGGCTTGTCCAGTAGTGCAGCACGAAGCGTAAGCTTTCACCGAGGAAGCCGGGAACCAGCAGCGCTTTTACGGAATGCGAGTAAGGGCTCGAGCTTCCTAAGTTTTTCCTGTCTTAAAATGAAGGATGGCGGTTCTGAGGGTTTTTGCAGGCTTAAAATGAAGGATGGCGGTTGTGAGGGTTCACGGCTCCACTCCTTTTTTGCCCATGGATACGATTGTAAGAGCGCCTTTTTAAAGTCCGCTTTGTCGTGCTGGTCAATGTGCCGTGATCTCTGCACACGCGCTGCAGAGACACTAATGTCAAAACTAAGGCGCTTTTAAATGGGTACGGCTCTCTGTACGTTACGCTTGGGTGCCTTGGCAGGGAGTGAGTAATAATAAAGAAAAAATGTACTCACAGCTGCATTCCGATGGGAAAAGGCTATAAATACTTGTACGAAGTCCCGCGAAGGTCATCAGCAAACGGAGGTGGCTGTGGGTGTGTCCCGTCTTCTGTCGCCACTGTTGTAAAGTGAAGTGGAGGACACAGTTGAGGTAGCAGGAGTAGTATTTATTGGTGGTACAGAGAGCCGTCCCAGCTGGTACCAAGCACAGGCAGTAACTGCCATCAACAGAACACTCAGGGCAGGACGTCTGCCAACACTCTAGATGACATCACAGAGTATCACATCACCACATTATTCCATACTCACTAGCAGCCTCTGATATTTTCTCATGTAAATTTCTCGCTCTCCAAGTAATGCTTTTACACAAAAACAATAATTCATCATCTCGGTAAGTCCCTAATCTGTCTGGACTTATCGTACCAATAATCCTCTCTTCCAAATCCACTTTCAATTGGCTCACATTTATACTCTGTGGTTGAGGTTTTTTCTTTTCCATTCCTTGTTTCCAATCATTCAATTCCTTTGGGGAAGGACCTGCTGAACTCCCTGTCGCTGAAATAACATTCGGCCCTATTCTCCTTGAATCTATTTGTACACTTCTTCTAGGGGTTTCTGTCATCATCTCACACACTGGAACAATGTAGTATTTGTATCAGCCTGTCCATCCTCATTCACTACCGTCACCACTTCATTCCTCCTAGGAACTGCTAACGTATGTACTTTTGATACATTCTGTCTTTTTCCATACACTGGAACTACGGGACCAATTGTTACCGGTACCGTTAATGCTTCTGCATTCAGACTTAACTGATTTATTTTCTGGATCTGCTCTACTTTTGCCTTATTTAACATGTCAAATTCTTTTTCTCGCATTATCCTAGCCATGTCCGCAATCTGTGGGATTAATGGATTTCCCATAAAGGGTGCATTCGGAGTCACCTCAACTGAATTTTCTTGATAGGGCGGAGGTCTTTTGGTCATAATATCCTCTAATAACTCATCATTCGAATCGTTTGCGTCATCTCTTAAACTTGAAGTTTCTACATTTTTCTTTTTCTCTTTACATTTACCTCCTGTCTGATCGTCAGCAACTAAAACTGGGTACAAACCCTTGGTTACCACAGCTCTCCTCCATCGTTTCATTGTGTCCTCTCTTCTCTCAAAAGAGTACCTAGTCATTAAATTTCTGTATCTCCTACCCCCTCGATATTTCTCTCTTTCCATTGCTTCTACTTCCCATTCCTCTAACGCTTCATACTGTGTAGGTCTGGGATTTGGCTCTAATGAATTCATTCGACGTCTCAAATTCTGTAAAATCCTCATATTAAACGAACCATGCTGTGGAAAAGCTATAACACCATCATCTTTTGTGTATTCCACCCAATTCTCTAACCAAGTGCACGTATGGTATCCTCGCTCCAACATCATATAGGAAGAAGGCGTTCCAGGAGGGGGAATAAGAATTCCCTCTCTAGTCCCTACTGGTTTATCCTTCTTAAAGAAATTCTTTATTTTCTTTAACAACTTCATTTTTCTCACTCTTTACGCAAATGTATCACAACAAAACACACCAAGAATCCTTTCCGTAATTTCTCCTTATTCTATTTGCCAGTTCTCGTCCAATACCAGCGCGACTCACACCAACCGTCCAATCACGGCTCTTTTCGTATCTGCTATTTCGACCAATGTCAGCGTGGCTCACACCAACTAACCAATCACAGCTCGGTACATGCCCGCTGCCTGACCAATGCCAGCGCAGATTTTTCTGACGTCAGTATTACTCCTTCTACTGACCGTCTCTTTACAAAAAAATACGGCAATATTTTCTAAGTTTTTCTTAATCAAGAATTTTGTTAGTAACAACACAGAACAATGCTACCTTGTCTGCTCCACTAAATAAAGAGATAGTTCTTCACTTTTCAAAGAATTTTCTTTCACTGCAAGTAAGAAATAACGACCAGCGCTATTTTACCTCTCTAACAAGCTCCAGGAGGACTAAGTACTCCTGTAGGGATAAGGCCAAAGTTTCGCAAGAGGACTTTTTGGTGTAAAAGAGGTCTTGGTACTCCTCTGGGGATAAGGCCAGAGTTTCGAAAGTGGACCCTTCGCTATTTCAAATACTCTTCTCACATACAAAATTGTCCCTAAATATAACACCTACAGTCCTCCGTAGCTTCGGTATTATAACAACAGACAAAGTACTTCTGCAGTGTGAATTCTTTATCCACACTCTTCTTCTGCCTACTTCAGGCTAAATTCCATCAGGTAGCTCCGTACCTGTACTTCTAGACAACATAGAACAGGACACTAACATTTCTTGTTAAAAACATATAATCAATAATTATTAACAAACTTATCAATAATTAAACCGTCCTCTGCTACCAGAAAACTGATCCAGCGCGACACTTAAGCAGGGATCAATACTCATCAATATTTCATACAATGGCCCATACACATTCACTCAAATCCCTGATGCGCTGGGGGTCAAGTTTAAAAGACGTGTAAGATGTTCATTCACAGATTCATGTTTAACACTTCTAAATACATAACTAGACCATTATATCAACTCTCTTTCCTCTCGGTCGATGGACCAATTAGTTGAGAAGTTGATGGCAATAATATGACTAACTGACTACTAAACGACTACATAACTCCAAACTCTCGGTAAGTTTTAAACAAAATGTTATCTCAATTAAAGAGTTATGCTCTTAGTACACAGGTCACAATGCAAACAATGAATTTCACACATGGGAGAGAAAAATAAAACAGCAATGCAAACAATATCAAAACTCATCACAATTATCAATATGCATATGAGGGAGTGGATAGATGAAGAGACATAAGTTTCAGCAAAAATAATAATGAGAAACAATATACTTATGACAGAGTGGATAGATGAAGAGACATCAGATTCAGAGACAAGAATACATTTGCAAATAATTATGGAAAGTACGAGTCAGAATAATACAAACCCAAAGGATCTTGTGAAATACCACCCCCTTGGCCGAGGGGACAGTGGGGGTTCCCTGAACTAGAGCCAAGGAACAAAGATTTCAGAGACAGGAACGGGACAGGGACAGGAACAGCTAGGCCTCTCTGCAAACCGACGGACAGCGACGCATCTCCCCTCTCAATCTCCTACCGCTGCTTCTTCAAACCACACCCCTAAAGGCACCCCAGTTATACCCTAAAACCTACATATCCAACCCACATTAATTGAAACATCTTGCGAAACCCGACAGTTCATTGGGTGCTCGGGGAGGTGGTGCATCACACCACCGTGATTGCATTTATTTGTTATTCATGAATATAAGTCTACATCCTTTCCCATGATTTTAACACTGACTCGTTCACACGGTTTATTATGTGATACATTTGATACATTTTTGCACATCTTTTCTACAACGTCCACAGAAGCAGTCTTTTAGTCCCACTGTCAGTCACGTCCTTTTGGCAGGCAATCGATGTTCTTTGTGCTACTTTAGCCTTGAACCAGTGTTCATCATCCACAGCGTTCAGTACTTCTGGCTGCATTGTCATGACATTTTTGCTCTCACTCCAGCCCCTCCTCTATCTGGCCAACTTAAGATTAATGAAGGCTCATTTCAGCTCACTACGGTAAATAGAACATAAGCATTTATTAATTACATAGCAATGCATTTTTCACTGTTTACCACCCACCTTTGCACTATCCCCTGTTACATGTTTTTCTTAGCATATGCTTAAGGCAAAAGCGGTATTATTCATTATTTTTCAAAGCAAGATGTAAGATGCGAAATATAAAATGCAGTTCAACATGCATTAATTCTGTTTCTTTCTCAACGCATTTTAGTATGCGGCCTAGTTATTTCATGCCTTAGTTTTGTTTCTTTTAGAGGCGCAATGTCAAGTGCGGCCTAGTCCTTTCATGCATTAGTTCATATTAGTACATGCATGCGCAAAGCAGTTTCCCACGTGTTCATGTAATGTGTATTTTAAACTGTTACTGCACACTGTTAGTATGTATTATGGGGGTGTAAATTCGAGCAGGTTTCTTTTGCAAAATCCTGCTCCATCAAAGCCAACTTTAAGTTCAAAACTATAGAGTACGTCCTGCTGTCATTGCTAGATGTGCCAAGTCCACAGTCTTGCAATAGAGACTTGGGCCCATTTTACTGATAAACAGGTGCACCGGGTGCAAACAAGGACAGTGCACTCTATCAAAATTAGTGCGCAGCCCTCAGGGCAGCTGTGAATCCGCGCTTGGCCTGGGAGCAGCACATTCAAGGAAATACAGAGGTGCTGTTTACAAGCTGATTCATGTTTCACAGTGCAGCCACCGGTACTTTGAAGAGGGTAGAGAGATCCCCTAGCAGGCAGGTGTAGTGAGCGACTGCACCTTTCCGCTAGGGGACAAGTTTCTTACTGCATTATTTAGAGTCTTGATTTTAAAGGATGAATTCTTTCCTACCTTTCTGGTGGAAGTTCTGTGATCAGCCAACAACTAGAGGAGGTGAAAAACATCCAGGAAAGAGGTAATTGGATATGAGAAGGGACGCAGGAACGGCACTTGATCTGAGACCCTGCAGAGGGAAGAAAACACACATTATCATAGGAAATTACAAGTTTCCAGTTCATGTTTGAACTTTAAAACCCACAAAATCATGCACCTGCTTCTCTCAAGTGTTTGTCACTCAAGTATGCTCTTTAGTTCAAATTATTGGTTTGGTTTTAGGGAGAGGCTCACCAGTTCTGTCACTGAACAGCCTCAAGCCAAGTATTCTCTTTAAATACTTGATAGCACTCATTCTCTCACTGTCCAAGAAAAGTCTAAGGCTATTGCCAGCGGCGGCTGGAGGTAGGGGGGCTGGGGTGGGAGTGGGTTAGGATGCAGGATATAGGGGAGAGGGTGTGGGTGTGGGAGGGAGGGAGGATGCGGGGGAAGCGGCTATAGTAAAAATAAAGAAAAACATACCTTTTTGCCTCTTCCTCACCACGTCTCTCCTCCGTAGTCCTCCCTCAATCGGCCACAGGAAGCACACCCAGGCTCCCAGTCAGCCAATCACAGCCAACTTGTGATTGGTCTGAGCTCTGTCTTTTGGCGCTCAGATGCTGACTGGAGGCCTGGGCATGTTCTTCACGTAGGCTGTAATGCATCCTGCATGGCGAACATGCGAAGTGCGCAAGACTGTTTTGGAAGGCCGTCCAAGCAGTCATTGCGCACTTTAGGAGGGTGTTACCACTCCTCCCCTGCCCCCTCACGAGATGATGTGGGCAGAAGTAGGAGAATGTAAAATGATAATAACACGAGGTATTATCATTTTATTTTCTCTGTGTTTCCCTGCAAAAAAGCAGTGGGGCGACGCTCCTCCGCCTTAGCGGAGGAGCCCTTCTGGCTATTGCTAATATGTAGGTGCGTAGGTTACTCACCATGAGTTCAAGATTAGCCTCTCTCTCGCTCTCTCTCTCTCTCTCTTTTTCTCTCTCTCTCTCTCTAAAGCCATGTCTTTAGTTCGCTGTTATGCAAGGTTAGTCTCCATGATTTCAAGATTAGTCTCTCTCCTCTCTCTAAAGCGATGTCTTTAGTTCACTGTGAGGTACTAAGGTTGGTTTCCAAAAATCTGAGTTCCGCCTCTCTTTCACCAGGCCCAGAGAAGGACCGAATGTTCAGAACAAATGAAGATTCTCCTCTTACCACTCAAACCTGAGCCGTGCGTGCGCTGGTTAAGCCACTGGATCCACAGGTACCAGCAAGAAATTACAAGGCCACATGAAAACATCCTACTGCAGGCAGGAATCTTCAATAAGTGGCAGCAAGAAACGGGTGAGGCTTACTTTTATAGAGAAGCTCCACCCAAGATGGCCCCCACTACCCGATGTCTCCAAAGTCTCACCTGATCTAGCGAGACTGTGCATGGCTACAGGAAGGCAGAAGAAAGCAAACAAAGTGCAGGGCAAGACTTGACTCTCCTAAATGAAGCAAATAAATGTTTCAGGCCACAGTGCCTCCTGAGACATAATGTGACTGCCACTCCTGCACCATCTGAACAGAACCTTCAGTGCTCTTGATGCTCAGGAGGGTCTGGTGTGAAAGTGGCTGCTCACGCCTTGCAGAGAAGGCAGTGTAGTGGGGGTCATGACAGTTCACACATAGGTGTTATTTTTATGAATACAATTTTTAGTTTTTTAATATAAAAGGTCCCTGTTGGAAGTCCACAGACTATTTTCTAAGATGGCAAAAATGGAACTCCTAAATGGTGCTCACAGTTCTAAGCCTTAGTATCGGGAATACAGATTACAGAAAGGGACCCAACATGATCCATGGGTTTCAAAGTCCACAGTTCAGTTATTGAGGCCGCAGCTTCAACAAATATAAAATGGAACCAATAGTCCCTGGCCTGGGGAGCAGAAATGCAGACTATGACATTTGTGGGCACATATTGGGTCATTGGGCTATATGGAGCCAAATCTGTTTTGCAGAAGATTATTCAGAAGCTATTCTGAGTTCACTTGATTGAAGTAATAAACCTTTTATTTCAGACCAACATTAAATACTTCACAACCAGTCATTAATTTGATTAAAAAGCAGGGGACTGCTCTCAACTGGATCCCATCCTACCTTCGAAACTGGACAAATGTCATCCATTTTCCCCCATTCTCATCCAAACCGTACTTCGCAAAAGCAGGGGCCCCTCAAGGCTCTATCATTTCAACCATGCTTTTCAACATCTACATGAAGTCTTTACCAGCAATGATCAATTCATTTCAACTCAAATGTTATAACTATGCAGGTGACACACAAATACTCCTTAAACTGGAAACCCCCAAAGACATTGGAAACTCACAAATCTTCACTTCCCTCTGAGCCATTGATCAGTGGATGACATGGAGCCATCTCAAACTGAATGCTTCCAAAACTGAAATACTCACATGTGGCGACTGGAAAACTTATGACCCATTCTGCACCTGGCCTGACAATCTGGAAACAACTCCTAAAGTATCTAAGAAAGAAAGAAACCTTGGATATACCATGGACTCCAAGTCATCAATGAATGCCCAAGTTGCCAAATTAGCAAGCTCAAGCTTCATTGCCATGAAAACTCTATGATGCATCTTTCCCGAGCTGGGATTTCCACACAAGGTCCAGGTTACTATTTCTTTTGTACTGTCTAAACTTGATTAAGCCAATGGCCTCTACCACGGTTCATCTTTATCAACTATGAAAAGACTACAATGGATTCAGAACTCTGCTGCCAGACTACTCCAACATGTAAAGCCACAAGTCCACATCTCCCCTGCATTGAGGACCCTACATTGCTTACCGGTTGTCAGAAGATCCACATTCAAGTTACTCTGTATCACCCACAAAGCAATACATGGAACAGGACAGCTTTTCATCAGGAATAAAATCACCAAATACATTCAACAAAGGAACCTCCGCTCAAGATTGGCACCTCACCTCAAAGCCCCACCATACAAGAAAAAAACCCATAGATGGTACATATTTCTCTGTACAAGCAGCCAAACTATGGAATTCAATACCCCCAAACACAAGATCCACAGATAACTATCTTACCTTCTGAAGACTAGGCTCAAGAGTTGCCTTTTTTCCTACATAACCACTATACTCAAACTTAATGTACAGCATAACCCTGTGTTTGTAAACATTTATAATGTGATTATATGTGTGTATCTATATATGGGTAGTTCTTTATGCAAAAATGTATAATAACTGTGGTTTCAAAATATATAGGTATTCCTGAGGTCTGTTTAAGAAATGTATATATTACTTTTAGTTAAATAAATAAATATCTATCTATCTATATATATATATATATACAGATAGATATATATACATATAGAGCCAACAACAAAGTCCATATTACGAAGGGCGCACTTAACAGCTGGTGCTTGCGGCAAGGCTGGGCTGCTCCTTGAAAATATATTTTCCACCAATTTCAAAATATAACGCAGCACTCTCCTTGGGGTTTTCTTTTCTTTATTTTTCAAGCCATCTTACTCCACCTACGCATTTCAACCACACAGGTATTGGTCACGGTACATAGTGATAGTCCATCTTCGCTTTTACCTTTTTATACCAATCTCCCACTTAGCCCATTATGAGGCATTGTGGGATTGGTGAGTCATATATCCAAAAAAATCAATAAAGCATAAATAAAGAATCATTATTCACTTTTCGAGCGGTTTCACCATTGGATAAACATATTCTCACGGCATACAACCTTATATGCCAAGGCTGGGTACGAATACATATTACTTCTATTGCTCCCAATATGTTGTGAGTGGTTCAATTAACATGGCATTGTGTCTTAGTGACACTTGTGGGTTCGTACCCACGCTTGCCTCTACACAATAGCAACTAGTATAAACCATGTTAATTCAAGTGTTTAGACTAAGGGCCTGATTCCGATGGGGTTAGGAAAGCATTCCCACCTAGGGCCCAATTCCGATGCGGTTTGGAAGGCCTCCTAATGGCATTTGCTCCTTCCGAATCGGATCGGGATCGTGTCTTCCCAACCGAGGGCCAGATTACGATGCGGTTAGGAACATAGGCTCCCATAGAAGTCAATGGGAGTCCAACCAAATCGTATCTGGAAGCATCCGGATGCATCATACTCGGTCGGTTGGACTCTCCCGATCCGAGTCGGTCGGAAACCATTTCCAAACCGATTCGATCGGGAAGATTTCCTAACCGCATCAGAATCGGGCCCAAAGTGTCTTTTTTCACTGTTTTTCTTTTAAGGCTGAGTGCCCAAATTGGGCACATCTAGTCATATGACAAGGTATTATCCATACCCTAGGACATTCTAATCCTTGCACTTTAGTCAAATTTCCTAGAAGGCCCACAAGTTTACATCAGTATAACCCGTTAATAAATCCCTCATTTAGTTAAGAAACAGAAGTATATATACATTGTATATTTTCATTGTATATTTTTTCCAAGAGCGATGATAATACATTTCTATGAACAAAGTTACAGGTGTATGTACATCTCTTCGTCCCCATTCAGCCCTGTGGGGGTCTTTGTTTTGAACCTTATAATGAGTCGTGACTCCAAACGTCTTAGTTTCAGAGTCCTGTTCCCTCCCCTCTCATGGATCGGAACCATTGCAAGTCCTGACTATGTCATATTCTGCCACGTTTTCCTTCGTGTGTCATCATATGCTTAGCCACTGCATAAGTAGTATCCTTGTTTTGAGTTGCCCTGATGTGTTCTAACATCCGTTTCTTTAGTGGGCATATTGTACTGCCTATGTAGCGTTTCCCACATAGACACTCAATCAGATATACTACATAGGTAGATTTGCAAGTGATCTTTTCATTGATATTAAATACTTTTCCTCGTGGATCAGTGATGGTCTTCCTGTTCTTACCAATTTTACAGGCTTTGCAACTACTGCACTTGCTGAATCCCTTTTGTAAATTTTGTAGCCAAGTTCCTGATTTCCTCATCACAATACATATATGTTATTCTATGCTAAACATGTTTATAGGTCACTGCATAATTTCATATAAGTTATTTGATTAGATGCCTACAGGTCCCTATTTTATACATCGATCACAATATGCAAATATTATCATAACTATTTATCTTCAAATGCGTCACTATTGTAATATTGAGGAAAAGATAACAAAAAAATACATAAATATATTGAAAAAATAAATTATCTTCAAGTACAGCAACACTATGATCTCCAAAATAAATCTTTATAGACTCTTCCTTCCTCTATCCCTACTTGGCTCACCCAAAACCTAATTTTACTACTATGGTCTCCCAATCAGCCCTTTCTAAATTATTCCCTCACGTAACCCAATCCTCATATTACCACTATGATTTCCCTAATCCCTTTATGGAGACTCTTCCATCCTCCATCTCTCCTTTCACTCCTCCCAAACTCATTTTACTACTATGATATCTCAAATTACACTTCTCTCTTCTATCCCTCCATTATCCTATTCAATACAACTACCAGACTCACATGTCCGCCCCTCAAATTAACACATATTTCCCTACACTAATGCACCACTAATCCTTTTTGGATTCCGGAGTAACGTGCTACTTGCCAAAAAGCACTTAGATGCCTTGTCGGGTAGTAAGTGCTATACAAATACAATTACAATTACAATATAGCTGGACATTCATCAGGTCAACTGGTAAGCAGGGAAACCTACCAAACCCAGCCATTTCTGATAACTAGGCACCTAGGGAGTCCAGAGTGGTGAGACTTGCATGGAGCATACAAGGTGTTTTTACCAAGGAGCCCTTGCAAACCCCAAACTTTGACTAAAACACACATTTCTCTGAGGGAAAGTTCCAGTATCTGTGCGGATCCACAAATTTCCTACCAACCAGCATTCTCACATGTCAACTGATAAAAACACTACCCCACTTTTGTGGGTGGGCGTGGCACTAGCAAGAGGAAAGGCCTCAAAATGCAACATAGACAGGTCAAAATTTCACCTCAAAACTGACCCTTTTTTTGCAATTTGGGTACGTGTGGGTTTTGGGCCTGGGTTCAACGGCCACCAAGAGAAACCTACCAAACCCAGACATTTCTGAAAATTAGATACTGAGGTTGTCCAGGATCCAGGGAGGTGCACCTTGCATGGATGTCATGTTTCTTTCCCAGACACCCTGCCAAACTTCAAACTTTTGCTAAAAACATAAATATTCTGCACATCTCTGTGAGAGAAATGTACGGAATCTGTGGGGATCCAAACATTTCGTACCACTCAGCATTCCCAATAAAAACACTACCCCACTTGTGTGGGTGGACATATCACATGCAACAGGAAAGGGCCTCAAACGCAACACGTCAGATCAAATGTTTCCACCCAAAACCAACCCTTTTTGTAATGTGGGTCGCTTCGGAATTTGGGCCCAGCTGAGTCGGAACACAGGAAAACCTACCCAACCCAAACATTACTGAAAACAAGATCCCTGTGGGAGTTTCTGCTCAGTGTTCCAAAGCCTTTCCTGATAAACACCCTACCCCACTTGTGTGGGTGTCCCAAGCGCCAGCAAAAGGAAAGAGCCCAAAACTCAACATGGACACATCATATGTTTCCACCCACAACTGACTCTTTTTTTGCAATGTGATTTATTGTGGAATTTGGGCCCTAGCAAAGCCAGGGAAACCTACAAAACCCAGAGATTCCTAAAACTAGACACTGGAGGAGTCCAGGGTGGTGTGACTCACATGGATCTCACAAGATCTTTCACCTAGAATTCCTTGCAAACCTCAGACTTTGGCTAAGACACACATTTTCCTAACATTTCTGTCAGGGAAAGTTCTAGAATCTGAGGGGATCCACAAATTTCCTACCACCCAGCATTCTAACACATCTCCTGATAAAACGGTACCCCACTTATGTACTTGCTCTGGTGTATAGTGGACCTTCTGGCCCAGGGGGCAGAAAAACTGTAGAGTTCCCTTTTGGGTTGGGGTCATGGCCCTTTTCATGGTGGGCCATCCCCCACTGTCTATTGTTTTTACTTTCCCTGGTGTCTAGTGGGCTTTTTGCGCCCAGGGCTGGTAGATTGAAGGAAAACATCCAATCTGCTCACGGGGTCAGAAAAACTGTATTGCCCATTTCTAGCTGGGGGCATGAACCTGTGCATCATGGCAATCCCCACCCCCTTTTTTTCTAAATGTTTCCTGGTCTCTAGTGGTCTTAGTAGGGCAAATTGGGAACACCCCCCCATTCTACCCCCAGGAGCCCCAAAAGACTGTAATGCCTGTTTTCGTGGTGGGGCATGGCTACGTTCATGGTGTGCCATTCCGCCCCTTTGTTTTTTTTCTAAATTTTCCCTGGTGTCTGGTCAGCTTACTGCACCCTCTGCCTTGGGGGGGGGGCAGATTGAGGATAATCACCCCATCAAACCATAAACAGTGAGAAAATACTAAGGGGCCGATTCCGATGTCGTCCGGAAGCACACCTAACACTATTCGTCCGGAAAAAAACCAAGCCGAACACGTGTTCTCCGACCGATTCGAATACCCCACCGAACGAACAAGTACGATGCGCACAACAGCCCACATTCCGAGCGAGCAGTACTTACCCAATCCAGCTCCTGTTCCCCGCCCGAGCCGGATCCACAAACGCCGATTCGAGCAGCACGGAAGCAAATACACAGCACCTTCCGGCCGGACTAGTACGATGCGCGCTCCGTACGTGCCGAACCCGTCGCTACGTCCGGCACGTTTCAGCATCCGGGAGAGCCGCACATAAGCTCCGATTCGCGCCACAAGAAGATCCACGGCTACGAGACGAACAAGCCAGCGACGAGTACGAGTCGAAGACACGCGAAACCCGAAAGAGACGACCCAACCATGAATCCCATCGCGCAGGTCCTACCTATACTCTACATCTATTACCGGGACCGGTTCGGACGCGTACGGCGCAGACGGTAAGTCAAACACCCACAACACAAACAAACGACACGTACCCGAAATATGTCACACACACATAGGGATGCACAAATTACGTACACTAGCAACAGCACAATCATAGGGGTGGGATGGGCATCACCAATGCCAAACACACCCATAGGGGCCTGGATGCCTGCCACCACCACCACCCCTACTCATGGGGGCCTGGATGCCCATCACTACTACCATCCCCACTCATGGGGGCAGGATGCCCATCACTACTACCATCCCCACTCATGGGGGGCAGGATGCCTGCCACCACTACCATCCCCACTCATGGGGGGCAGGATCCCTATCACTACTACCATCCCCACTCATGGGGGGCAGGATGCCTATCACTACTACCATCCTCACTCATGGGGGGCAGGATGCCTGCCACCACTACCATCACCACTCATGGGGGGCAGGATGCCTATCACTACTACCATCCCCACTCATGGGGGGCAGGATGCCTATCACTACTACCATCCCCACTCATGGGGGGCTGGATGCCTATCACTACTACCATCCCCACTCATGGGGGCCTGGATGCCCATCACTACTACCATCCCCACTCATAGGGGGCAGGATGCCTATCACTACTACCATCCCCACTCATGGGGGGCCTGGATGCCTATCACTACTACCATCCCCACTCATGGGGGCCTGGATGCCTATCACTACTACCATCCCCACTCATGGGGGGCCTGGATGCCTATCACTACTACCATCCCCACTCATGGGGGGCTGGATGCCTATCACTACTACCATCCCCACTCATGGGGGACAGGATGCCCATCACTACTACCATCCCCACTCATGGGGGGCAGGATGCCTGCCACCACTACTATCCCCACTCATGGGGGGCAGGATGCCTATCACTACTACCATCCCCACTCATGGGGGGCAGGATGCCTATCACTACTACCATCCTCACTCATGGGGGGCTGAATGCCTATCACTACTACCATCCCAACTCATGGGGGCCTGGATGCCTATCACTACTACCATCCCCACTCATGGGGGGCAGGATGCCTGCCACCACTACCATACCCACTCATGGGGGGCAGGATGCCTATCACTTCTACCATCCCCACTCATGGGGGGCAGGATGCCTATCACTACTACCATCCTCACTCATGGGGGGCTGGATGCCTATCACTACTACCATCCCCACTCATGGGGGGCAGGATGCCTGCCACCACTACCATCCACACTCATGGGGGGCAGGATGCCTATCACTACTACCATCCTCACTCATGGGGGGCTGGATGCCTATCACTACTACCATCCCCACTCATGGGGGCCTGGATGCCCTATCACTACTACCATACCCACTCATGGGGGCAGGATGCCTGCCACCACTACCATCCCCACTCATGGGGGCAGGATGCCTATCACTACTACCATCCTCACTCATGGGGGGCTGGATGCCTATCACTACTACCATCACCACTCATGGGGGCCTGGATACCTATCACTACTACCATCCCCACTCATGGGGGGCAGGATGCCTGCCACCACTACCATCCCCACTCATGGGGGGCCTGGATGCCTATCACTACTACCATCCCCACTCATGGGGGGCTGGATGCCTATCACTACTACCATCCCCACTCATGGGGGGCCTGGATGCCTATCACTACTACCATCCCCACTCATGGGGGGCTGGATGCCTATCACTACTACCATCCCCACTCATGGGGGGCTGGATGCCTGCCACTACCACCACCCCTACTCATAGGACGGGTAATGCATGACACAACCAGCATACTCCCACATAAGGAATCACAGAAAATTACATCCACCCAAACAACATGACAAGCGTGTGTAGTCCATGTCAAATGCCAACAACACAAAACATGACAATGAACATACAATGTGACCCACTATCACATGTGTGACACATAAAAGTGTGTGGCCTCCACAATACAAGCCGACCATGGCCACTGTGGCAATGGGGCCCAAAGCCCCATCACCACAGTCACCAAAAGGTAAGTGTGGGGTCCAAGGCTGATGCACCTTTTGATCAGTGTGGCAATGGGGCCTAAAGCACCATCACCACAGTCACCAAAAGGTAAGTGTGGGGTCCATGGCTGATGCACCTTTTGATCAGTGTGGCAATGGGGCCCAAAGCCCCATCACCACAGTCACCAAAATGTAAGTGTGGGGTCCAAGGCTGATGCACCTTTTGATCAGTGTGGCAATGGGGCCTAAAGCACCATCACCACAGTCACCAAAAGGTAAGTGTGGGGTCCAAGGCTGATGCACCTTTTGATCAGTGTGGCAATGGGGCCCAAAGCACCATCACCACGGTGATCATAAGGTAAGTGTAGGCATGGTAAAAGCTGCCAAAGACAAACTGTATGGATGAATTCTGGTCACACAACAACTAAAACATCTGTGGCATAGTAGTGCTTGTGTCCCATTGCAACATAGATTGGGCGAGGCTAACAGTGCAGTGACACAGAAACATCGTTTTGGCCATGTGCATACAAACATCACACATGGGGGACCACATTGCCAACAATCAGCCAATTACACAATGACAGAAGTGACCATCATGATGCCGACCCACATATCTGCACCTATGGACACACAAATGTATATAACCTGTGGAGACTGTCGATGTCAGGTGAACAAATACCATACCATGGCAGCAATGGGACATACAAACCATGATCATTGTGCTGACTGATGACCCAGGAGTCCCAGGGAGAGCAGGGGAAAATCACCAAACAAGATACAGCCAATGGCACACTACAGAAATGCCAATGCAGTGATGCAAATGCACTAACACAAACAGGCAGACTCACACTGCATATCAAACACAACAGGTGATGGGGGTGTGTGCCAGTGTCCCCAGGCAACCACACAACACATGAGGAGGCCTGAATCCCAATTACACAGATGTGTATACAGTGCCACACACAAGTAACTCATGGATTGGATTCCCCTATGTGGGCAATCTGGCATTGTTAGATGAGAGGGAGCCCAAATTACACATGTCACACAAGCTTGTAGGAACAGCAACTAACACAGCAAGAGACACACCCACCACAGCACTACCCCCAGGGACCCCACATTGTGCAGACACTAGCCTGCATGACAATTCCACTGTGATGACAAAGGTAGATGTTGATCACACTGTGAACCACAGCCATGTGTCCTCAGCTACAAACTACCATCACACCTACACAAGCTCCAATCAATCAGCAGGGCCTGCCAGCCAAGGCCAATATGGAGGTAGTGGTCTAGCCGTGCAACAACTCACATTTGCACACTCAACACCACACACCCTGATCTCCACCAATGTGCAGCAGTGAAGCTCACATGGACTGGTGACATTGCACATGCACCCATGACAATCCCAGGGGTGGTGGGGGGAACTAAGGTGCAGAAACCCATCACACATGCCCACTCAACATGACTCGTCTATGTATGACACACAGCACAGTACGCCGTACATGCGCATGATGTGAAATCCACCACAAACAATGGGATCCTGGCCATAGTCACACACCAACGAAGAAGCCAAGGTGAGACACAAAGAACACACGTACACAACTTCCAACATTGCAGCTCTGACCCTGAGGAGTGGCAGCAGTCACACACACAACGCGTCACAATCACTGAAAGCTACCACAAACTCAAAATCACATTACTTGTGTAAACAACAAGTGCCAAGGGGAATCCTGAATGTGTCCCATCAGCGTTTGCCCACATCCCCAGCCCTGACAACAAAGACAACCTGGGATGACAACCTCATGAACATCAGTTTGCCATGCACCCACATCACGGAGAAACCAGGTCCAAGATGCTGGATGAACACATACCAACTCTGCAAGCATCACAAACAGGAACATCCCTAGGGACACAGCCTGTGTATGAAAAGGGAAGGGAACATGCACAGACATGCTCACACAACACACAACACGGGCACACGCAATGTCACCAGATTACACACAGCCATGAGGGCACTCCACTCCTGTGGAAGGTCCACTGTGCCAAACCTTGTCTGTGCACGACTCAAACATATCAGCAGGACACTCCGTCAGTGAGTCAACAACTACAACACACAGAAGCCTCTGCTCACATCAGCCTGGGTACGGGAGTGTCACGTCAGTCATCTGCATACACCCAAAACACGTGGCAATCCAGTTGTACTGTATACACAGATGAGTCCTCCAAAATTGATGTGCAAAACTGCATGTCCAGTGGAGACGGGCACACAGTCAGGGTACTAGGAACATTGGACAGTGGTAAGCCCAACAGATGTGCAACAGTGTAGGACAAAGATGGTAATCTACAAATGCTAAACGTACATCCCTGTGTCAAATGCTGAACATTACACCCTCAGACTGCAGCAAGGGATGCTATAGATCCAGACTAGATTAGGACACATATCCCATGGATCACATGGAGCCCATCACAGCAAAACTTCATTTACCTGATCTGAACACAATTACAACAGCAAATGCATGATTCTACACATCTACATCATGTACCACCAAAGATTAACCACAAGTAAACAAAAAGAGGCTTTATTCAGCAAGTGTGCAACTGAAATCAAAAGTCCAAAATTAACTACGGCCAATGTCCAGTCCAAATACACAGTCCCAACAGGGTGATGTGTGACAACTTGTCACCAATTGCTTGCCTGCACAGGTACCGACAGGGGACATCCCCCTTGGAGGGGCATACGAGGGGCAGGCCAGGCACCGCAGGGACAGGATCAGGGGATGCCAGAAGGAGGCAGGGAAGGTGAGGTGGGTGCAGGAGTGTCACCGGCAACTGCAGTGGAGGTGTCTGACTCAGGGGGGCCGGCACCACCGCAGGGCTCAAGTCCGATGGTGTTGGTGCTGCAACCACTGCAGTGGGCTGGTCAAATGGAGTGGACTGGGTCCCCAATGCAGTGCCCGAGTCAGACGGGGTTGTTGTGGACTCCACCGCAGTGCATGACTCCAAGGGAGTGGAAGGGGGGCAGAAGAGCTGGGCAGGACAGAGGGGGGGACACGGTCTCCACACCAGTGGCACATACAGGCAGAGCGTCTGGTTTGGGGGTGGAAGAGCAAGTGGCAGGGGGGAGGGCCTGAGCAGTTTGGGGATGCGGTATCGGTGTGTGGGGGAACCTGGGGCAGGGTGTGGCGGTGGAACCTGTGGAGTGGTGGCCTGGGGGATGGAGGTGAGAGACTGGGTGGGTGACTTGCAGGGCGGTGGCGGGGTCTTGCTCTTCCGGGTCCGGGGGGACTTGCGGGTGGGGGGCTCACTCTGCCTGCGCCTGGGGGAGGGTGTCCGGGGGCGAGGGGCACTCCCTCTCTGTGTGTGGACTTCCTCTTCCCCCGGTATGCTGGATCAGCGGGATTGGAGGGGAAGAGGCCGAGGTCAGAGAGGAAGAGCTGCTGTGTATGTGGGGTTGCAGGTGAGGCAAGGGAAGGGGTCTTGGAGGGAGAGGATCTTGAGGATTGCGGAGTGACTGTGGTTGCCTGTGTGTGTGTCAGTTCCCCATCCCCTGTGTGTGTGGAATCAGTCCCCTGAGGATGCTTGTGTGCACGTCTTGCCTTGGTTTTGGGTGTGTGTGTGCTGCTCGTGTCTGTGTGTTTGGGTGATTGTGCAGGTGTGCATGTGCTTTGGACAGGTAGGGTGGTAGGAAGTGTGGATGGGGCAGAGGTGGGAGGGGTGAGGGACTGTTGGAGGAGGGACACTGCTGCCGTCAGGGAGGAGTCCATGGACCTATTGCTCCTCTGTAGGGCAGACATACCCGTTGAGATGCCCTCCATGAACGACACCAGCTGTGTCAACAGAGTGGTGTGTGCATGGAGGACAGTCAGCATTGCTGTCTGCCCTACATGGAGCTGCCGAAGGAGGTACACAGACTCCTCACTCAGGGCAGCAGGGGACACAGGGGCAGGGGGTGCGGTGCCTGGCTTGAAGGAGACACGCTCCCGAGCACGGGAGCCTCCACGGACCTCAGGAATGGGAGCCAATGGGAGGGCGGTGGGTGGTGGTGGTGGCGGGGTCAGACAGACTAGCTGGGGTGTTGTGGCTGCTGACACCCGCATCCACAAGGGAGTCATCCTCCGAGCTGCTGTGGTCCCCAGCTGAGGTGGATGGTGCTGAGGACTCCTCGGTGTGGCTCCCCTCGCCCTCCGTGCCACTGGGTCCCTCTGACCACTCGTCGGACGCTGACCCAGTCTGGCTCCGCTGCTCCTCCTGGTCCGTGGAGCTGTCCCCTCCTGTGGCTGTGGATGTATCTGCAAACAATTAGGGAAACAGACAAACATCAGTCACCTGCACTGACCGCACACACCACAGTAAGTACAGCACATCACAGAGCAAGCCCTGGCATCTCTAGTAGAACATTGCCAAAAGTCATCACACAGATTAGGAGAAGCCAATTGTCAGTCTGATGGTCAACCATGGAACAGACACCCCTCCTGCCCTTGCACCCATCTGTCTGGTGCCTGTCTGATGGTAAGACCCCAGTGTGGACACATGCACCACCTACACAGTAGTTGGACATTGCTGAGAACACGGTGAAGTATGTGAACATGCCCACGTCACATCTCTTGCCACTGAGTCAGTGCAGGTGTCTGTATAAATGGACGGCCAGAGTCTAAATAGAAATGCATGTGATGCATACCAGCACCAGACCCCATGAAGCACCCATGTCCGGATAGTCAATGCCACAATGGGGTGCATGTTGCACATGTCACTCCCCTGCAGGATCACTCTTAGGAAGTTTAATGCCATGACACAGGCATGCCTGCAAAGTCATACATCACTGTCTCCAGTCACATGGCCATGGCAGCCAGCCAACAACAGTCTGCACTGTGTCACAATCCTAGGACATGGGGAAGGCAAGTAATGTAACTGACAAGTGCACATGTCCATCCCCCAAAAACCACATCATCTGAACTACTATTTGTCCACGTCATACCAATTGGACATATGGGGGACATGAAACACAACTCTCTGAACATGAGCACCTCACAGTGTGCTGAGAATGAAAAACAGCTGCCTGAAAGTCACAGTGGCATACACCTGTCTGCACAGTCATGTGATCAAACACCTATAAGTCACAGAAGTCTTGTCTCACATGGTCCAATAGCAGATGGCATGCTGACCCCTAACCGATAAACATCACAGGAGTCCCGACAACGTAGTCACAGCACAACGACACAGAGGCAGACACCTGAGGGAACATTTCACTGAGCACAGCATGTCAGCTGATACACGGGAGTGGGAGTACAGAGTGTATTGTATGCCCTGGAGTAGGCATGACTGTCCGGCTCCACCTGCAAGATGGATGAGCCCTGGTCAGTAGGCAGGTGGCTAGGCATGTGTGACACACTTGACATACATACTCCTGAGGCCCAAACATTTTACCCACCCGCAGCATGGGGGTGTGGCAAATACCCCAGGGACATGTGGTGATTCTGATCTGCAAGTGGATCACATATCAAAGTTACACCCAGACTACATTGCACGACTCAGGCATTGTGTGAGCAATTGACCCACCCATGAAGGCTAACACAATATCACGGGAACAAAAGCTGTCACCCACCTTGAGCAAAGCAAAATGCAAGGACCCTGTACCCGAGTGACACAATTATCCTGAGCGTAAGGAGCACACCGGCCTATCAGATGGGTAGTGGCCATGTCACAATAGAGGGACATGGGTACTGGACAACAAGACTGATGTACTGGGGAAGTTTAACCACGCCACAGGAGGGCACATAGAATGTCAGACAGAGTTCACAGTGCAGTCTTTGACTCACCCCCTCCTTGCTGCTGTCTGCCCTTCAGCTGCCCATCCAGCTCCGGGAAGACCACCGGCAGGATCTGGAGCATGTGGGGGGTCAGGGTCCGGTGTCCGCCCCTCCTGCGAGGAGGCGACAGCTTCAGCTGGACCCTTGCAATCCTCCGGGTCCAGCCCCGAAGGTCCTGCCACCTCTTCTGGCAGTTGCGGATCCGGCACTTGTAGACCCCCATGGATCTGACTGCCCGGACGATGGCCAGCCAGATATCCTGCTTCTGATGGGCATCAACCTGTTAGGATGACAAAGTGAAAAGGCCATTACTACACATGCAACATATCCGTGCATCACACAGTTGGAAATACATGTCTCAATCACAGGGGCATATGATGTACACAGGCAGTGCAACGAGGGCTATGGACAGTTTGCCAGCAGTTACTACATGGTATCATTGCATGGGAAGTGAACCTTGTTTGAATGCACTGTTACTCCACTGTACCTGTTCAGTGCATGTGACTACACACTTTGGGGGGTGAGTACTACTCAGTGAGCATGCTAGCCAGTGGTGTGCACACTGTAAATCCTGCTAGTCAGACAACATGCACAATTAGTAAGGCAGTGGACAGCACACTCACCTGCTCCCCTGGTGTCCCATACAGCTTGCTGTACTGTGGAAGGAGGTTGTCCAGCAGGGCCTGGTTCTCCTCATGGGTGAAGGCTGGGGCTCTCTCCACAGTACGTGCCATTGCAGTAGCCAGAGGATGCAGAGACAGCAGCAGTGTAGTGGCAGATGTCGTCCTGGAGCATGTAGTGCAGGCAAGTGAGCCCTCAGGGGAACAGCCAGCATTATATGTGTGCTGCAGAGGCAGATACTGTGCCATGTGTCCAAAGTGATAGGTCCAAGTCGTATGCATCTTATGAATCTGACCAATCCATGGAATTGCAGCACCAAGACACGCCCACAGCATCCTTCAAAAATTTCAACTTCATGACACCCATGAATTTGCAACATTGTTGTGGCTGGCCAACTGAATTCACTGCATCAGACTCGTTGAAGCTTCAAAAACGCGTCCGTTGCCATGCCAGGCCCCAGCCAATGCGTGCGTGCGCACCGATCGGACCATTGCTGTACAACGCGTACCCACGATACAACGCGTACCCGCTCACATTCAATGCAATGGTCCGTGCGGGCACACCGATCGGACCATTGCTGTACAACGCGTACCCGCTCACATTCAATGCAATGGTCCGTGCGGGCACACCGATCGGACCATTGCTGTACAACGCGTACCCGCTCACATTCAATGCAATGGTCCGTGCGGGCACACCGATCGGACCATTGCTGTGCAACGCGTACCAGGCATACAACGCGTACCCGCTCACATTCAATGCAATGGGCCGTGCCGGGCACACCGATCGGACCATTGCTGTACAACGCGTACCCGCTCACATTCAATGCAATGGTCCGTGCGGGCACACCGATCGGACCATTGCTGTACAACGCGTACCCGCTCACATTCAATGCAATGGGCCGGCCGGGCACACCGATCGGACCATTGCTGTGCAACGCGTACCAGGCATACAACGCGTACCCGCTCACATTCAATGCAATGGTCCGTGCGGGCACACCGATCGGACCATTGCTGTACAACGCGTACCCGCTCACATTCAATGCAATGGTCCGTGCGGGCACACCGATCGGACCATTGCTGTACAACGCGTACCCGCTCACATTCAATGCAATGGGCCGGCCGGGCACACCGATCGGACCATTGCTGTGCAACGCGTACCAGGCATACAACGCGTACCCGCTCACATTCAATGCAATGGGCCGGCCGGGCACACCGATCGGACCATTGCTGTACAACGCGTACCAGGCATACAACGCGTACCCGCTCACATTCAATGCAATGGGCCGTGCCGGGCACACCGATCGGTCCATTGCTGTGCAACGCGTACCCGCTCACATTCAATGCAATGGGCCGTGCGGGCACACCGATCGGTCCATTGCTCTACAACGCGTACCAGGACAGGTCACACGCATATGTCACCATGCTGGTCACTGGTGAACCTATGCCAGCCACATTTACTATCCAGGGACTCAGGGGCACACCTACAACACCACACCCAGTCCACACTGTCTATGAGGCATGTGTGGCAGCATAACCTTATCTGTGTATGGGGGTGAACATGTGGATTTTGGGGTGGCACTTGGGGGCAGACACACCCAGGCTGTGCACGTGTTAATGGGGACAGGGTCCTTTGTGTGTTGTGCACATGACCACTGTGGTGTGCAACTTTTCATTTCTGAGCATGTGTCATGGTCACATTTCCAGGTTGTGTATGTGTATGACATGTCACATACCCCCAGGCTCACATGTGGGAAGGCATGTACGTCACAGGGTGGCCCATTCCAACAATAGTGATGTCCCTCCACAGTCTGTGTGCATGTTGTGTATCACATGTCTCTGACTCCATGTGCACAATGGGAGACAGTCTCCACATCCACGTGGTTTGTGCATGAACTTTGATGGTGTGTGTGTGTGTGTCACAGACGTCCATGTCTGTCCTGCAGAGGCTACAGGGGCCACCACCTGTGGGTGTCATGTTTGTTTTTCTGACGTGTACATGATACGCCATGTCATGCCAGTGTCCATGTGGCAAGACAGGCTCCCTGGGAATCTACCTGTCAATGAGCTGTGATGCCTGTGGAGCATCTGTCCAGACATGTCACTGTGGTATGTGTGTGGAACGTGAGAGCAGTTAATGTGTACTGTGACACAGCCTAATGGTGTCCCATAGCACAGCCTGGAACCAGTTGTCAACACTTGTTGAACAGAGAGATGTTAGATGATGTCCATGTAGGTGCCATATATGTCCAAACGGGACGACACACACATCAAGTACTTGTGTATGTTGATGATGTGTCATGTGAAATTGAGTATGGTGAACGGCACATTGGTGGGGTGACTGACAATCTTGCTTTCTTCACCTATGCACTGCAGGGCTCCTGCTGTCCATCGACCATTCCCAGACCTGGCAACGATGGTGGAACGTGACAGCATCCGACGGTACCGCTTCACCAGGCAGCTGATTGAGGATTTGGCAGTGCGGTTGGCCCCACATTTGCAGCCTGGCCGGCCGTATCCTACAGCGCTGACCCCCAAGGTGAAGGTGATGGCAGCCCTACACTTCTTTGCCACCGGTACCTTTCAACACACTGTGGCAACTACTGGTGGGATGTCACAGACTATGTTCAGCCGTGTGCTACGCGATGTTTTGGGGGCAATGTTGAGATACCTCAACCAGTACATCTATTTCCCAACACGTCAACGACTCACTGACGTCAAGAGTGACTTCTATGCCCTGGGGAGGATGCCACATGTAATTGGCTCCATTGATGGGACACATGTGGCTTTGATACCACCACAGGCACATGAGCAGGCATACCGGAACCGTAAACATTACCATTCGATCAATGCTCTGGTGGTATGTCTTGCAGATATGACCATCACACATGTGTGTGCCCGTTTCCCCGGTTCGGCACACGATGCCTACGTGATGAGGAGTAGTCGCATCCCGAGGATGATGTCACAGATGCCGAACCAGCGTGCCTGGCTTGTTGGTGTGTACTGACTTTGTACCATTGTGTGTGTTCTGCTATGTTGTTTTCCGCACACATTTTCAAATCGGCTAATGTGCAATTGTCTGTCTGTAGGTGACTCGGGATACCCCAACATGCCGTGGTTGCTGACACCCCTCAGGAACCCTGTGACACCAGCCCAGATGCGCTACAATGAGGCACATGGTCGGACGAGGAGGGTGATTGAGCGGACCTTTGGTCTCCTGAAGAGCCGCTTCCGCTGCCTGGACAAGACAGGAGGGGCCCTCCCATATGCCCCAGCAAAGGTGTGCAAGATTGTCATCGTCTGCTGCATGCTACACAACCTGGCAGTGCGGAAGGAGTTGCCTCTCATCCTGGATGACGATGACCAACGTCCGCCACCTGTGGAAGATCCTGGCCTGGGTCACGATGCCAGTGAAGATGATGATGATGATGATGGTGATGTCCGCACACAGCTCATCACCAACTTCTTCAGCTGAATGTGAGTCTCCAGAGGGTTGTAATGTCAATGATTTGAGTTTGCATGATATGTGTGTGTGGTGCTCTGGTGCTGTTTGAGTGTGGCCATGTGCTACTTGACTGGATGCGTGCAGCGATGTGTCCTTGCAGGTGGTCTGTACTGCCCAACAGTGTTGACATGCTAACTTGGTTTTGTGTAGTTATCTCGTGACATGTATTAGACATGAGTATTGCCGTTCTGTGCTGTTCTTCAGTGGTTTTGACTGTGTGTCATGTCTGTCCTTCACAGGGTGCTGCTGGAGTTGTCTGATCAACTTGGATCCCCCGAATCCATGATTCAACTTCCAAGGTGGAAGCAGTCGTTTCCCTACAGGTGATGTGCCACACACCCCTGGACTTTCTATCTTCTGCACTTTTTGACTTTGTGGCCACAGCCAGGTTGGATTAGCTTGCATTTGTAGTGGAAACGACATGTTGGAAATGTGTAATAAACCTGTGCTTGACTTTGGGATGTGCGTTGTCTGTAGTCACACATCTGACTGACATTTGCTTACTGCACCTGTTGTCTAGTTGACAGTGACTGTGAATAGGTGGCGTGTCTGTACATTCCACTGTACTTCGTTGCAACATCAGTATAGGTGATGAGTCTGATGGCCCTGGTGTGTATGTGTTTTGTGGCCCTAGTGGTGTGTCTCCCTCATATGTGTCACGTCGCCATGACTGACATGACAGTGTTGGACTTGCTGTAGCAGTTAGCATGCACAGTGTAATTTAGAAGATCAACATCTACATGACAAAAACCACGTTGGAATCACAACAGAGGCAGATATGGTGTATTGGTGAGTTTATTTACATACAGGTGTGAGGATGGTGCACAGGATGGTGGGTGCTGTACATAGAAATTTGGATCCAAAGTTCCCATGTGAATTGGAAGTCTTGGTAGCTGAAAAGTCCAGAGTAAAGTCCACAGTCATCTGATACATTTGGTCAACTAGAGCTCCCCATGTCATGTGGGAGAGTTGGCTTGGCTTCAACAGGGCGTGCAGTATGCACACAGAGGAAAAGTTCCAGAACAGGTGTTGGCTTCCTGGGGGATGTAGATGGCCATCGGCCTCTCAGTTTGGCCTCCTCGGACGGCCCCTCTTCTTGGGGGGGACCCTCAGGTGCAGGCTGCGGCGGTGCAGGGGACTCTCTGCCAGAGTCCTCCTCCCTCCCTGTGGCATTTGCAGTTGTTTCAGCAGCAGATGTTGTGGGCACACAGGGAGGTGAGGCCATGTTGGTGCTGATCTGGCGGAGGCATGTCAGTATGTCCCTATGCACCGCTGTCAGTTGTTCCAATGTGTCCCACTTGGACTCCATGCCACACATGTGTGTCTCGACACGTGACATGTGTGTCTCGACACGGGACATGTGGGAGTCCAAGCGGGCATGATGGGCAGCCTGCTGCTGTTGTATGTCCTTGAGGATCCCCACTACCTGGCTGACCTCTCCGGTGCTAGTCTGGTACGCATCCGCGATGCGTGCCAGTTGTGGGTCATCATACAGTCCAGACCCCTCTGCAAGGAGAGACCTATGTCTCCCACCCCTCACACCACCCCTGGTGACACGTGCAGGACCTGCAGTGACACGCACAGGTGACCGTGGGCCCACTTGGGTGTTGTTCCTGGGCTCGTTGTCAGCAGCTCCAGTTTGGGCCTGGGTCCGTGCGCTGTTGTCATCTGTGGTCCTTGGTGTGTCCGTGTTGGCAGGGGTGGCCTGTGTGTTGGCAGTTGTTGGAGGGGTGGGTGCAGGGGGTGCAGATGTTGGTCCTGCTGGTGCTGCATGATGACTCACACCGGAGGGTCCAGCTGGTTCTTCGCCATCCGAGGAGTGCAGAGGCTGATCCACACCAGTGAGCTCAGTGTTCCCCGGAGCCTGGGACAGGGAGTCCTCCTGGTCTGCTGCTGTGTCCCCATCATCTCCTGTTTTGGGGAGAGACACAGATTGTATGTTATGTTTCTACTGGCATCAATTGTTCAAACACCTGACAGTTGTGACTGTACCTCTGGATGTGGGCCAGGACATTGGATTCTCCTAAATAGTGACAGTCAGTGAGTGATATTGGTGTAGCACATTGTCCTGCCAACCTGTGGCATGTCAATGTGAATGTTGAGGTGTGTGCATGACCAGCATTGGTGGTATTTGGTTACCATCCAGGCATCCTTCTCCCCCCAGCCCAGTTATCCCACCATGCAACGTGCTTGCATTGCAGGGAGTGCAAGTTTGCTTTCAGGATGTCAGGCAGTGGTGTTGTGCTGTTTGTTGGTGCACAGTTCCCAGCAGGGCCTTGTGCTCCCCACAGCAGTACCCAGTGTCAGCCATCTTGTGAGTCCTTATCCACTCCCTGTGATGTGAGCATGGTTGAGAGTGGTGTTGATGGGCCAATTGTGAGGGTGAGCAATATCTGTGCCTACAACTCCCATCATGCTATTGCCTCCACCCCCTTCCCAGCATGCCCATCCTTCCTTCCTTTTGACTCTGCTTCCCTGTGGGGTGGGGTGCCTGTGCTGACAGGATGGCTGGGAGTGTTGTCCTGGCAGTTGTTTGGCTACAAGTCCCAAGAGTGTCCCTGTGCTTCACACAGCATAACCCAGGGTGGTGGTTCTTTGTGGGATCTTCAGTTAGGCTGTGAGGCATTGCATTCTCCCAGGTGGGTTATGTGGAGTTAGTGTTGAGGGGGTGTGTGAGGAGAGCTGCTTGTAACTATGGTCAGTGCTGTGAGTCCTCCTTCCCACCCAGCCAGATATCCCACCATGCAACGTGCTTGCATTGCAGGGAGTGCAAGTTGGCTTTCAGGATGTCAGGCAGTGGTGTTGTGCTGTTTGTTGGTGCACAGTTCCCAGCAGGGCCTTGTGCTCCCCACAGCAGTACCCAGTGTCAGCCATCTTGTGAGTCCTTATCCACTCCCTGTGATGTGAGCATGGTTGAGAGTGGTGTTGATGGGCCAATTGTGGGTGTGACCAATATCTGTGACTACCACTCCCATCATGCTATTGGCTATACTGACTTGACCAGCATACACAGAATTCCTTCCTTTGAGTGAGCTTCCCTGTGAGGTGGTGTTCTAGTGGTGGGTAAATATCTGTGAGTGTTTGTTGGTTCTATTTGTGCCACTGCCTTGCTGTATTTGTTGTTAGGTTTGTAGATCTCATGACACAGTTACATATCACAATGAGATGGCAGGTATTGTGTTTGTCTGACTAGCATTCACATCTTGGGATGAATATCTTTTGGTTGCTGTGTATTTGCTAAGTGTGCATGGTTTGCCTATCCCCTTGACTGTGATGTGTGTGTGTTGTCACACCATATTGTATATATTAGTTGTGTACTCACCAGGCTCTGGGATGTCTGTTAGTCCGTATACGCTCACTGGTGGTAGGATGGCCCGCACCTTCTCCTCCCAGGGCCTGAGGTATACTGGTTTTGCAGGAGGGCCACTGCCGGTGTGCTGGCTGAGGAGGTAGTCCTTTTTGAGTAGTTCCCGGACCCTCCTGCGCACATCATACCACCTGTTCTGGATGTCTTCCTTTGTGCGCAAACATGGTGATTGTGCGTTCACCCTGTCGACAATCCTCGCCCACATCTTGGTTTTCTGCGACATGGGGGTCTGTTGTACCAATGTACCAAACAACTGTGGCTCTACCCTGAGTATCTCGTCTACCAGGACTTCCAATTCACAATCTAGGAACTTATGGTTCTTCTTTGGGGGCATGGTGATGGGTGGTGGTGGTGACTGATGTGTGTGTGTGTGTGCAGGTGGGGGAGTGTGAGTGTAGGTTTAGCTGGGTGTATGTGAGGGTGCTATTTGTAGGTGTGGTAATGGTGTGTGGTTTGTGTGATGTATGAGCTGTGAGTGTGTCTGTGGTTGCTGTGTGATGGTGTTGTGTGCTGGCAGGTCAGTGGAATTTGCAAAGGATCATGGTAGGGATTTGTGGCCTTTATGTAGGTGGAGTTGGAGGTGTGTCCTTGTTCCATTTTTTTTCCCTCCCTGTATTTATTGGCTTGGTGGTTGCTTGTTTGGCCCTTTTTTTTCTAATTTTTCCTTGGTGTTTTTGGTGCATGTATGAGTCGTTCTTGTGTGAAAGGCAGCGAGTCTTCTAAGACCCTCAATGCTGCCCGGTGCAGGGTTCCACCTCTAATTCACTTTGGGTTCGCTATCAAAATAATGAGGCAAGCGCTGGAAACTGGAAGACAAGAAAAAGGTTTATTTCTCATGAGGAGATCACGTCAACTGCAGACACTGGGATGTCTGAGGGAAGTGTTCTGCTGACAACTCCTTTGGCTCTTCCTTTTATACAGGTTTGACACAATGCATTTGTTTGATTAACATGGTTACACAAGCTTGGGGTCCCCGCCCCGGGCAGGTTGTCACACAAGCCCAACAGTAATTCTCTTCCCACCCAGGTCAAACAGACAATCTTATCTTGCAGCTGGACCTTGCTTCAGGGTCTAAAACATGTGAGACCGGCCAGATCTAAGAGTCCGTTCTGTTGATAAAAACAGGTCCCATTGTTGGTAACAACAAGTCTTGCTGTTTGCAGTGCAATAAATCATGTTGCAAGAGTCTTTTTGGTGTTTGGAACCTGTTTGTGTAACTAGGTGCAGTGAGGGGTAGAGTGTCCAAAGGTTTGCCTGAAAACAGAGATGAGAGGAAAAACGAGTTTGTGGCAGCAAGTGGCGCTGAGGTTTGTTGTGGCAATAGAGTTTATAGCCCCCAGCACACATACCAGGTCGGTCAGAGGGTCAGAGGGATGCTAGTAAGGGCAGGGTGAAACAAAGGTGACCAACAGAGTACAAAATGGCTGTGATAGATTAAAATGACTGCAACTTATGTGCACATAGAATTCCACCAGACAAGATGGCGCAGGTAATGTTCATGATTATCGTTTTGCTTTTAACAGTGGCCCCTTTGAACATAACTAGCCAGCTTGTCAGTCTATTTCGATCTCCATAATGTCCCGTATCTCTTGATCATACATTACTCTCATTTTTGTTAGCTGAGTGTCCATAGTCTTAGGGTGCAAGGTAGTTATGCAAAGAGAACACAAAGGTGGTATACAGTGTATACCCAAACAACAACCACATATTGTCAATACTGGGACCAAGAGAATCATTGATATTTTCCAACCCCACTCCTTCAAGATGCCCCAAAGCCAACTTCCAATTGTCCAAGTCTCTGATCCTTGATGAATTTCTGAAGATAGTCTATGGAGATGTTCGATTGCTTCATAGACAGAAGGTGAATTATCAGGAATGTATACACAGCAGCTGGCACCGATGATGCGGCATGCTCCTCCACGGTCCGCTAGTACCACGTCCAGGACCATGCGATTTTGCAGGGTAACCAGACGGATCGCTTGGAGCTCAGCAGTGTTGTTGGTGAGGATGCCAGCAGTGACGTTCAGGGCGGTCTCTACCGCTTGGGACAGATGTCTGATGGCTCGGCTGTTTGCCATCGGACCCCATAGCGGGACGAGCCCTTTTGCTGCGTCGAGGAACTGTGATGAGGCAGAGTCTGCTTGATCAATGTCTTTAGAACGCTTTTCTCGATGATGCTCTGCAGGGGCTGTGTAGGTTGGTGGCAAAACAAAGGCGATGTAGCACGTGCCCCCCAGTTTCTTGGGAGCCAGGTGTAGGCTTTGGTTCCACAAACAAAGTACATATTGGGTGATGCAACAAGCGCTGGGGGATTGGCAGTGTTCAAAGTCCTTACAATGCTACAGGTGCTGTGACCCACATTCTTAGTCCCACGGCCTTCAATGCATACAAGGCCAGAGACGTTCACCACAGATAGGGCCACAGTCAGTGTTGCAGCAGTTCTTTTCTTCAGGTAGGAAAATGTGGCTCTGTTAGGATTATTGAACACTTGCATTTCCACTCGTTCTTTGGAGGGGACATTAATCTGGAATGTCGCATTGAAGGTGTGAGGGCAGAAGGGGGCGGCTGTCCTTCCTGTTTTGTTTCGCCAGAACTCGTTGTAGAACTGGGCGATTGTTCCGTCGGAAGTGGCATTGTCTTTGTAACTTTCTTGTAGGAGCATCATCCAGGCAAGGCAAGATCCGTGAATAGAAAAGGGCGAAGGGATGAAAGGGATGGAATGTTCAGTGGCATGTGGTAACAGCCCACAGACCCAACAGTTGGTAGCATTGGTGGCAAGATTGTGCTGGTGCGACATCTGCACGAAAGAATTATTCCAGAATTCTTTGCGTCGTTCTCGGAGATGTGGCGGTAGTGATACCAGGTAGTGTTCTTTCTTGGTGGTTGGTTGCATGGTGGGTGACAATGTTCTGTATGCAGGTGCATTCTCTTCAATGATCCAGAGTGCGACCATTAGCAGGAGACAGGTGAGAAATGCGGCTACAAGTGCAATTGTCTTTGTGCTGTGCAGGTTAGCAGTCTTGGTGTCTTTGCGGTGGTTTTGCAGGTGTTCAGTTTCTTCCATCATCTTCGAGGAGCTCAACAACTGTTAGGACCACAGACTTTTGTCTGGCGCTTTCCTGGTAGCGTTGTTTGACTGTGCTACCGATCTGAGACCTTGACTTAGTTGGTGGCCTGGTCGTTGGAGCTCCCTCCTTTCGTCGATCTTAGGTTGTACCCTTTCCTGGATGGCACCGTGGGGTCGGGAAATTCTGATAGTTCGAGGGTGTCTTCTTGTGGGTAGCAACTCAGAGCTGGTCGGTCTCTCGCGAGTACTTCCTCTTGCACCTCCACCCCTTCACAGGTTGCCAGGGTTGGAGGGACTCGTTTGAGCGTGCAGCCAGTTTCGTTTTCCTTCCACTCGGAGGGCAGTTCGGGTGGTGATCAGGACTTGCCAGGGGCCCGTCCACCTAGGCTCCAGATTCTTCGTTCTTTGGAAGTTGCGAATCAATACATGGTCGCCTGGCTTTATTTCATGTCCCGGGCCCCTGGATACGTCAGGCAAGGCTTGCTGCACCTGTTGGTGGATAATTGTTAGCTCGTTTGTTAATTTATGCAAGTAATCCGACATTAATATGTTCGGGACATCGTTAATGGAGGTGGGTCTTGGTGCCGCCCAAATGCTCATAGGCCTGCCGAAGACCACCTCATACGGGGTCAGTCGGTGTTTGGTTGGGGTGGAGCGCATCGATAACAATGCCAATGGGAGGGCGTCGGGCCATTTCAACCCGGTCGTGGCAACTATTTTGGCTAGTTTTAGTTTCAACGTTGCATTGTGTCTCTCTACCAGGCCCGCTGATTGGGGGTGGAAGACGGCATGGAACTTTTGTTTTACCCCCAACCCTCTCAGTATGTTCTGTATCACCTCGGCTACGAAGTGGGGGCCGTCATTGCTCCATAAAATTCTGCAAAGGCCGTATCGGGGGAAGAATTCTTTCAGCAATACTTTTGCAGTGGCTAAGGCGGTATTGTCGCGGGTGGGATATGCCTCCACCCATTTGCTAAAAGCGCACACAACCACCAGGACATATTTTAGACCAAGGCATCTCTCTAGTTGAATGTAATCCATTTGAAGGATTTCAAAGGGGTGGTCAGGGACTCCAAACCCTCCCCGTGGTACTACTGTCCCCTTCCCTGGGTTGTGTTGTAGGCAGACTATACATTGTTGTACTAGGCGTTTTGCAGATTCTGCTATCTTGACGTTATGCCATACTCTGGTGATTAGTTCAATCATGGGGGTGGAGCCTATGTGTGCTGGTAAATGTGCCATGGTCAATATGGGGATGAGGTAGGCATTGGGTAACAGCCATTTATTTCCGTCTTTAGTTCTCCAGCAATCTTCCTCGTCTTTTAGTCCCACCTTTTCCCACTCGGTCAATTCGTCTTGTGTGCCTGTAGTCTGTATGTCCCTTACAGTGGTCCTAGCATCAGTCCATCGTTCAGCTTGTGACCTGGTCACATACATTCGTGTCGTAGTTCTGTCTCCTGCCGTGGCTCGGGCAGTAACGTCTGCTAGTGCATTTCCCTGTCCAATGAGATCAGTCACTTTCCTATGTGCTTGGCATTTTATCACTGCTAACTTCTTGGGGAGGAGGACTGCTTGCGTCAAGGCGGAGACTAAATCTCCATGCAGGATGGCTGTACCGTGTGAAGTCAGGAACCCTCTTTCTTTCCATAAGATCCCAAAATGGTGAACCACCCCGAAGGCATATTGGCTGTCGGTGTATATGTTAACTGTCGTGTCAGTCGCTAAGATACATGCTCGTGTGAGGGCAATGAGTTCTGCAGCCTGGGCTGAACGTTGGGGAATACGGGCTGTTTCCAGAACGGTTCGGGCTGTGGTGACAGCGTATGCAGCTGAGGTGGTGCCGTCGGGGAGTTTGATGCACGAACCATCCACCCATAGTTCTCCATCTGGTTCTAGAAAGGCGTTGTCTCTGAGATCTATTCTACTCTTTGTTTGTTCATCGGTTAGTGTCACACAGTCATGTAGTGGAGTCACGCTAGGATCATTTTCGGGTAGGGGTAACAGTGTGGCTGGATTGAGGGTGGTGCATCGCTTTAGGGTAATGTGCGGTGCTAGCAGGGTCAACTCATATCCTGTCAGTCGGGCGTTAGTCAAGTGTTGGGTTTTGGTCTGGTTTAGTAGTGTGTCGACTGCATGGGGTACTAAAACAGTGACTGGATTGGAGAGTACTATTCCTTCGCTCTGGCATATCGATACTGCTGCAGCTGCCACAGCGCGCAGGCACGCTGGCAGCGCTCTGGCTACTGGATCGAGGGTGGCAGAGAAAAATGCACAAGGGCGTTGTTTGTGACCAATTTATTGTGTTAGGACAGACAATGCACATCCTTCCCTCTCGTGCGTGTAGAGGAAGAATGGTTTGGAGTAATCCGGGGTTCCTAGGACAGGCGCTGAACAAAGGGCATTGCGTAGTTCTTTAAAGGCTGACTGGCATTCGGGGGTCCAGGGGAGAGGTGAGGGGATGTCTTTAGCTAAGAGGGAGAGAAGGGGTTTGACAATGAGGCTAAAGTTCGGTAACCACTGTCGGCAAAATGAAGTGAGGCCTATCAAAGAGCGGACTTGTTTCTGATCTTTGGGGACAGGGGTGTCTAGAATTGTCTGGATCCTGTCAGGCGTGAGTTTCCTCCCTTCTTTGGATAAAAGGTGACCCAAATAGGTCACTTGTGATTTACAGAACTGCAATTTCTTTCGGGAGACCTTGTGACCATTCTCAGCAAGAAAATGGAGTAGTTTGATGGTGGCTGTGACGGCTATTGGTATGGTGTCCGCTGCTAGAAGGATGTCGTCTACATATTGGTCGGGACAAAGGGTTGGTGGAGGGCGTACCGTCAAATCCTATTGAGGTCACATGTGAGCCTGACAAGGGTGCCCTTGGAATCAGTCGTTTGGATAGTGCACTACGTGTTGCTCCCGTGTCTACCAGAAATGGCGACTTTGTGCCCAGGACCTCAGCGGTAACATAAGGGCCTTGCTGATCAACATAGAGCTCGACTGGATCCCTCCCTTGCCCCTGGCTGTCCTATGCAAAGTCGTACGTATTGTCATAATCTGTCTGTTGGTACTGATTCTGTTTGGGTTGGTCAAATGTGTTCACTCTTCCTGGCCTTTCCTTGCTTGCTTCACTCGCGTACCCTCTCCCACGTCCTCTTCCTCTCTGTCCACTTGCTATTTCCCTCGCCCCTCTGCCCCTACCAGCTCCTAACAAAGCCGGGCATTGGGTTTTCCAGTGTCCATATTCTTTGCAAAATGCACATTGATCCTGTCCTATGTCTTGGCGTCCTACATATGATGTCGATGAATTGTTTCTAGGTGGCTGTACTCTAGGGGTATTCTGCTGGTATCCTCCCCTATATTGCTCCCTTCCTGTATTCACCCCCTGGAGTTGTGCTACCATTACCCTCTCCTTCAAGTCCTTCTTTTTCCTTTCTGTAGCCCTGTCATTTTCGTTTTTCTGATGCTCATAGTACTGGGCCATTTGGAGAATGGCCGCCGGTTTAGATGCTGCCCAACTACTTTCGCTGGCTTGTAATTTCTGGGATACATCTGGCAGTAGTCCTTTGACATAGTTCTGCACAAATAAGTGGTGTCCGGTTGCGGTGGACATGTCTTGTCCACTGTAATCGGAGAACACCGTTTCAAATCTGGAGAAATACTCTGAGACATCCTCTTGTGGTTTCTGGCGGCACGCGGTTACTATGGACCAGTCTATCTTTTTCTCTGGGATCAGCGTTTTCACTTTCTGCACTATTTTTGTCAGGGAAGTCCAATGTTGCTTTAACCGGTTTTTGACCAGGGTTCCGCTGTTTATCTAATGTGTTGAGTTGTTCCCAGGTATGACCAAGCAGTTCGGTATGGTCTATTTTCCTAATCTGTTTCCACACATCTGCTGGCAAACATAACCCGAAGAACAAGTCTATGTCGGCAAGTGTCATTATTGTTGATCCCAGAGCGGTACCTAGCTCGGTGTAAAAGGCGGTGGGGTTCTTTCGTAAATCCGGTAAAGATTTACGGAACGTCAAAATGTCCTGTCTGTCCCATGGTTGATACACCCAATTGTAGACCAGCCTTCCTCTAGCGTCTTGATGGTTCATATCGTCATGAGTCCCTTGTCCTCTAGGAGGTACCCAATAAGGGGCAGCTTCTTTTATCAGCATCATGCTATCTGGTTTTTCCACCGGGGGTCCTGCTATCTTAGATGTCCTGTCCTTATCTATCCGTCCTTGTTCCATGAGGTGACGGAATACCTCCAGTGTGGATGAAAAGAGTTCTGTAACATCGTTGTCGCCTTCATCTCCGGTGTCTACCTTCCTAGAGAGAGCCACTAGCCGCTCGGGCCCTACATCTTGGTACTTCTCTTCATATGCAGTAAGAGTGTGGTAACAGAGACGTACAATAAAGTATCGTTTGCAGTTTTCAACATAGGAGTTGCATATGTCAGTTACATACTCTTCTGTCTCCTTCCTATCTATGAGGGCTTTAACTATTTTATCAATGCCTGCTCGCTCATTTTTACTTAATCGCGGGACCCTGGGCGCTCCTTTTTCTTTTGATCCTACCTCTACTACTGTATCCTTTGATGAGGCATTTGGTGTGGGTGACTCGGTGGGAGCAGAGGCGGTGGAGACTGAGGCGATCGTGCCATCTCCGGCTATACTTTGGTGGTCCTGGCGTTGTACTACGGGATGAGTAGGGGCGTAAGGGGGTGGCATGTATATGATTGGGGGACCTAACAATAAATCATCATCTACCCTTTGTTTTGCTGGTAACTTGGGGTAAAGAGTCGAGGGCGTTCTAACAGGGCATTGACCTGATATTTTTGATTCCTGTTCCTTTTTATCGATTTCCTTTTCTTTTAGTTTTTCTTCTAATCTTTTACAGGCTTGGTAAGCTGATTTTCGCGTTTCTTTATCTTGTCTAGCTTCGTCCCTTTTCTTTCTTTGAGCTGCCTCTTTTCGCCATAAACCAAAACTGTCAAACATGGCTGGTCTAATTTTCTTTTTGTGGAGAGCTAATTCCAACATTTCTATTTTAGCGGGATCGAAAGATCCTGTCAGTGGCCACTGATTTACCCGGTCCTTCCTAGTGTATTTATGCCATAGTTTGCTATAAGCTACGGTGGCTAATCCATACTTTACGTACATGTCCTTGTTAGGGGTGCCTTCCGGCGGTGCCGGCTGACTGACCTCTAACGAACGGTCGGGTCCAAAACAATTACAATCAAACAATCTAGAGAAAACAGGCATGACGTATTTATCGGTCAAAAATGAATATCTCAATCAATCAATTTAGACAAAAAGTCTGCACTACCTGTCCTTCGCTGCCTGCAAAGAGAGAGAATATTCCTATTCTTCGTTGTTTGCAAGCAGGGAAATGTCGCAAATAACTCAATATCAAAAAAAGGAATACTAGTATTTCAATCAAATTATTCAATCAATCAATCAATTTAAGTCGTTTTTTCACGACCTTACCCGGACCGTATGGACGGTTCTTCGTCTTCCCCTTCCAGCGCCTGGTTGTCCTCTCACTCCAACAATCAATGCGGCATTCCTCTAAGGTCCCAGTCAGGACCGCAGGTCACTCGAGAGAGGTCCGTTCGGAACTGGTGAAGTTCAGTCGATCGGCAGCCAGACAAGGGTCTTCTCAGGCAGGTATACCCCAATCGTTTAGTCGTTCACTCTGTCGTTAGGACCTCTCTACCGGACCCACGCGTCGCTGATGGGCCCCTACGCTTGGGCGCCAATTTGTGAAAGGCAGCGAGTCTTCTAAGACCCTCAATGCTGCCCGGTGCAGGGTTCCACCTCTAATTCACTTTGGGTTCGCTATCAAAATAATGAGGCAAGCGCTGGAAACTGGAAGACAAGAAAAAGGTTTATTTCTCATGAGGAGATCACGTCAACTGCAGACACCGGGATGTCTGAGGGAAGTGTTCTGCTGACAACTCCTTTGGCTCTTCCTTTTATACAAGTTTGACACAATGCATTTGTTTGATTAACATGGTTACACAAGCTTGGGGTCCCCGCCCCGGGCAGGTTGTCACACAAGCCCAACAGTAATTCTCTTCCCACCCAGGTCAAACAGACAATCTTATCTTGCAGCTGGACCTTGCTTCAGGGTCTAAAACATGTGAGACCGGCCAGATCTAAGAGTCCGTTCTGTTGATAAAAACAGGTCCCATTGTTGGTAACAACAAGTCTTGCTGTTTGCAGTGCAATAAATCATGTTGCAAGAGTCTTTTTGGTGTTTGGAACCTGTTTGTTTAACTAGGTGCAGTGAGGGGTAGAGTGTCCAAAGGTTTGCCTGAAAACAGAGATGAGAGGAAAAACGAGTTTGTGGCAGCAAGTGGCCCTGAGGTTTGTTGTGGCAATAGAGTTTATAGCCCCCAGCACACATACCAGGTCGGTCAGAGGGTCAGAGGGATGCTAGTAAGGGCAGGGTGAAACAAAGGTGACCAACAGAGTACAAAATGGCTGTGATAGATTAAAATGACTGCAACTTATGTGCACATAGAATTCCACCAGACAAGATGGCGCAGGTAATGTTCATGATTATCGTTTTGCTTTTAACACTTGTGTCCGAGTAGGACGCTGCAGTTGTCTGGTGCGATCTTGTCCGACTCGTTCCCGCTGTGTGTCAGCTAGGTTTCATATGCGGCGTACGAGTCGGTCGCGTAGTATTGGGTTTCTTCGGCTGGGTTTTGTATGCGTGTCGGTCGTACGGCTTGTGCTCCGGGCGAGTAGGTCGTGTTTTGCATGCACAGCATCGTACTACGCGGGTCGGAGTTTGCGGGTACGTTTTGTTCGGGTTCAATCCCAGTGTGTGTCGGTCGGTTCGTTTCGCCTGATTTCCCGGCCGGATGGCTTGTTTCCGTCCGGCTCGGTAGGTCGTTTTGTATTCCGTCCGAGTCTGTTGGATTTCACATTCATTTCATCGTACTACCCGGGTCGTGCGGCGCTGGTCCGAGTCGGTCAGACTAAATTCCCGTACCGAGTCGGTCGGTACGTTTTCCGGCCCGAATCGGAATCGGCCCCTAAATATCTCCAGACAAAATAAGTGCTTGTGTGTAAATTACCTTCAATATTAAAATACAGTTCATTTAATCTTGTTAACCACTTTCAATTCTTGCATTAGAATTCATATTAACACATGTTAACACAGTAAAATAAAATTCCCAAATATCATTCATCTGACTGGTATAATTATTTGAGTTTAAACGCAATGCAATATTATATGTCAAGTCATATTGTTTAATGCCACCACCTCAAATTCACATAGTGAAATGTACACATATATTCAGTTATACAACACTCATACCCAGGTGGGCATATTAACTGTGTTGAATATTACACTTCTGTATGGACACATAACATGTGGCAGATAAAGAAAGCATGTTCAATTTATTCATATTAGTCCATATCTTCCAACAAACGGTACAATACCAAATGCCTCCCCTTGTGCTATAGACTTTGCTACCATGCCTACATGGCTTAAATTGTCATACTGTCTTACAGCTCTTGATCGGTAGTCAAGTAAGGTCAGAATTGACTGTTTAAAATGCATCCTCTGCTAATCTTACTGCATATCCATACCTCTGAGGACAATTATTCAAAGCAAGCATGAATAACCAAGATCACAACATGTCTAAGGAAGAACCATAATGCAAATCTGTATAAATAAGTATATGCATGTATAAAATAATGTTGCCGCATTGCATTTGGTCATCTATGAGGATTTGTTTCTTTCATTCAGCTTTTTACACATTCAGATTTCATCATTAAAATTTGATTATGGTTCTTAACCATTATCATCGAGAAACACTGAGAAGCCCTCATTCATATACAGGCCTCTAGGCTCACAGGTATCCATAGGTGTATCTGAACTTAAGGAGTCTCAGAGCAAATGTTATATACCTATCTCTGATATTATTAGGTACCCAGTCTGGTGCAGAGACAGAATATTGAGTATAAAATATCGAATTGCACAAATATCGTGTCAAAAATATCGTGGGTCAGGAATATCAACAGACAAATTCTCGTGGTCAAGAATATCGATTTTAGGCAATATCGATTTAAAAAATATCAAAGTGTTTAATATCATTTGCAAAAATATAGTTGTTAAAAATATCGATTTTTTATTAATGTTATGTATTTTAGTATATATTTTATATGTGTGTGATGTATGTTTTTTTGTATAAGAATTGTTTGTATGTTTATTATTTGTGTTAAAATTTTAGTAGTTATTCATTTTTTTGTTTGAATTTTGCGTTTTTAGTTCTGTAGCGGGTTGTGGGTTTATAGGGGAATAGGGAGGGAAGTAATTTAATTATATAAAATGTATTGATTATTTTTAGTAGTTATTAATTTTTTTTATTTGAATTTTGCGTTTTTAGTTTCCTAGTGGGTTGTGGGTTTATAGGGGAGTAGGGTGAGAAATAATTTAATTATATTACATTTATTGAATAATTTGTAATTATTAATATTTGCTTGAGATGTTATAGTGTTAAATGTGTAAATTAATTTATTATTAATTATTTAATAATTAGTTGTTAATTAGTTTTAATTAATTGGCAATTAATTATGGTAATTGTGCAATTAATTTTAAGTGTGTGTTGGGGTGTTTATAGGTGAAAATGGTGGGAAGGGTGGGAAGTATTTCTTTTGTAATTGATGAGTTAATAATTAGTTGTTAATTAATTTTAATTAATTAATTAGTAATTAATGATGGTAATTGTGTAATTAATTTTAGGAGTGTGTTGTGGTGTTTATAGGTGTAAATGGTGGGAAGGGGGAAGTAATTCATGTTGTATTGATGAATTATTAATTATTTGTTAATTAATTTAAATGAATGAATCAGTAATTAATTATGATAATTGTGTAATTAATTTTAGGTGTGTTTTGTGGTTATTATAGTGTTAAAGAATGTGTTCTCAATGAATGTTTATTATTTTTTTATTAATAATATTTTTTAAATTAATTAATTATGTTAATTCTGGAAATAAATTTAAATAAAAATGTTGAAGTTTTTTTTTTTTGGTGTGGTGTTATAGGGTAGGAAATAAAATAGATACATTTATGTTTTAAATAATTTGTTTGTTTGTTAATATTTTCTCCTTTTAAATAAATATTGTTGATAAATGTATTTCTTAATTTATTTTATATAATATTTGTACCTTTTTGTTATATGTAATTAATATTGAAATATGTGTTCTTTTTATATGTTTAATATATTTAATCGTATATTTTTAAAATATTGTTTATTTATTTTTGAGATTATTTAATTTTTTTCAATTGTTTAAATGTTATTAGTAATTTTTGTTTCTCTGCTATCCAACACTTTCCCTACTGTTGCACTCACTGGAGTGGGAATAGTAATTTTTACCCCTCCGCTATCCAAAACTTTCCCTACAGTTGCACTCACTGGAGTGGGAATAGTAATTTTTAACCCTCCACTATCCAGCACTTTCCCTACTGTTGAACTCACTGGAGTGGGAATAGTAATTTTTACCCCTCTGCTATCAAGCACTTTCCCTACTGTTGCACTCACTGGAGTGGGAATAGTAATTTTTACCCTTTCACTATCCAATACTTTCCCTACTGTTGCACTCACTGGAGTGGGAATAGTAATTTTTACCCCTTCGCCATCCAGCTCTTTCCCTACTGTTTCAATCACTGGAGTGGGAATAGTAATTTTTACCTCTCCGCTATCCAACACATTCCCTACTGTTGAACTTTTGGAGTGGGAATAGTAATTTTTACCCCTCCGCTATCCAACACATTCCCTACTGTTGAACTCTTTGGAGTGGGAATAGTAATTTTTACCCCTCCGCTATGAAATGAAAGCGCACAGCTACCTCCGGAGAGGTGTCCCGGCGCTGGGGGCCGTCGGGAAGATTAAGCGAGCTATTGCTCAGAGTCACATGGTGCTGGGCTAACCTGCCGCCGGGGCCGAGGATCGAACCGTGAACCCCGTGGTTCGGAGTCAGGCACCCTGGCCGCTGCGCCACACCTCTTCCAACATTTTCCCTACGGTTGCACTCACTGGAGTTGGAATAGTAAATTTAATTTTTCCGCTATCCAACACTTTCCCTAGCGTTGCACTCTTTGGAGTTGGAATAGTAATTTTTACCCCTCCGCTATCCAACACTTTACCTACTGTTTTATTCACTGGAGTTGGAATAGTAAATTGAATTATTCCGCTATGCAACATTTTCCCTGTTGTTGTATTTATTGTATTGCGTAAAGGTACGTTTTAATTTTTTTTAATAGTTTAATGTTTTAATTAATTATAGAATGTTTTTTTTTATTTTAAATTATTGATATATGTATATATTTTCTTTTTATATAATTTAAAAGTTTAACAATTAAATAAAGATAAAGTTAATAAATTATTTTAACGTAAATATATGTATATGTATAAATTATTATGTTTGTGTGTTTATATTTTTTAAATTAAGTTTATTTTTTATATTTAATTAAAATGTATATTAAATGTAATTAATTTTGTTAAAGATAATATTAATATTTTATATATTTAATATATATTATTATTATTATTATTTTTTTTTTTTTCAATATTTTTTACATCTATATTTTTAATTTCGATATTGTTTATTCAATATTTTTGTACTTACCTGTTTAAGTATAGGGAGTCGATATTTTATTATTCTATATTTTTTTTCGATATTTTTAACATCTATATTTTATACTTCGATATTTTGTCAGTGAACCAGACATTGCAAAGTATTTCAGCTTCCTGCACAAAAACAATCCTGAAACACATTTTCTTCTTTGTATGTGTGCTGCTGAATGCAGCATACATCAATTGCCGCAATCACCCCTTTTTCTTTCTCTGCAAAATCAGATTCCATAATCACCAGCACCCTCCTAATATTATGAGCCGGATTTCTTCCTGGAATGAACCCAAACTGGTCTGTATACATTAGTTTAGGCATTAATGGAGGAAGGTGCATTGCCAAAACTCTACTCAGTATTTTGTAATCCAGATTTAGCATAGAAAGTGGGTGATGAGCCTGTACATCCTCAGGGGCTCGTCCTGGATTTAACAATGGAATCAATATAGCTTCCGCAGTTGTGTGGGGCAACCCCCCCAACTCACGGGCTGCCAAGTAAAGACTGACCAACTTTGGAGCCAACACCTCCATATAAGTCAAATAAAATTCCAAAGGGAGCCGATCTAACCCAGGAACTTTCCCTCTTGCCATATGTTCATGGCAGTCTTCACTACTTGAATAGTTACATCCCACCCAGGTCTGTAATCTTAGACAAATCTACCGGTTCTAAAAACTCATGAATACATTTGACGGATGTTCCAATGGCATAGCATTTAATTCTGTATAAAGTTCTCTATATCTTCTATTGATGGCCTCCTATGTATAGAAGTATGTGCCCTCCTCAGAAACTACTTCCAATATCTGTGTGCCCCTATTCTTAGGGTTTGTGAGCCAGGCCAACAAAGTACCCGCCTTTTCACGCTCCGCATGTGCCCTTTTCATATACTCCCTGTAGTCAAAGCTACGCAATTTTTCTGAATCTACTATTACTTGCTCCCATGCACCCAAAAGCTTCTGTTTCAAATCTGGCTTTCCTAGTCTCTCCAACTCTAACTCTCGCAGCACTTTCTCACGCTTCTCAATCTCTTTCACAAGGTACGCCTAACCCCCACTATCTCCACTATACAGCGCAGCCTTAAACGCATCACACTCGGTTAGGGGAGACACAGTTGAAGCCTCATTCTCCTCAAAATAATTTATCACTGCCTCTCCTATAACATTACGAAACACAGGATCTTCCAAAGTCTCCACTCACAAGCGCCAGTCCAGTATTCGTGCTCGTTCTCAATTCCACCCCACCCTGCCCTATTTAGTGTATAGCCACTTTCATTAGATTTCCTTGCCTGGGATTGACATGCAAGACATGGTTTTCCCAGGCAAGGAAACCAATTAATATATATATATATATATATATATATATATATATATATATTATTTTTTTTTATTATTATTATTTTTTACCTAATTTACATTTTACCCCTATATTTGTTCACGTTTTCACCCATATAAATTGTAAATTTCTAAAGCTTTACTGCAGATTGTCGTATATCTTTCAACATATTACTGTTGCCTCTAGTGAAGGCCTCATAAAAAAGTCAGAGGCTCCTAGTGGCCCAAATAACATAGAATCGGCTATTATTTTTGATTTCTTGCTGACCTTTAATGAGAAGAGAACCAGATTTGGAGTCCCTGCATACCTAACAATCCTTTCTACACTCTCCATTAGTAGTCGTAGGAAGAATTACTCTTTGGTGGGCTTGCTTCGGTTTCATAAAGTGCATCTATTTGAGATGAAAAAATAACATTATGGTTAATTTGTAAAAGTTCAGTACAATAACAATTAATAATCTGAGCTATTTTAATGGAACACAACATCCTCAAAATAATCAAACTAGGGGGGTCATTACGATGGCGGTCGGAAAACCTCCCCGACCGCCATGGTAGCGGGAAAAGACCGCCTGCATGGTCCGCGGCATCACCGCCGGTCGAATTACGATGACCCGCGCTCGAAATACGACCGCGGCGGTCGGATCGCGGGCCTTAACATTGCGGCGGTTGCTGCTGCCCGCAGCACCGCCGCGATGTCCAAATGGGCATGTCCAGCATTTCCCTGCACTACGTGGCAGTCACTGCACAGTGCCTGCCACCTGGTACAGGGGAATTTCGGGGGGGGCCATGGGTAGCCCCCAGTGCACCCTCACCCCCCCAAACATCGGTGGCCCGCCACGGGCCCCCGGAAGACAATCTCCGCATGCCTTTCCATGGCGGTCTGACCACTGTGGAAAGGCTGGCTACCGCCGGCATCATAATCGTGCCGGCGGAGCCTGCTCTGCACCGCCACCATTATCCCGGTCCTTTTCCGCCCGCCAGGCAGGTGTGCGGATGACGAGCGGCAGAAAAGCGGCGGTCGGAATTTCCCACCGCCGCGGTCGCCACCTCCATCCTAATCGGACCGGCGGTTTTCTGGCTTGCGGTGCGGGCGGATCTCCACCGCCGGTCCGGCGGGCACCGCCGCCGGCCGGACGGTCGACATCCGACCGCCATCGTAATAGGCCCCTAGGTTTGCTACTTAGGTTTTGATGCTGGTTCCAATACAATAAAGTGCAACGTACAAACGTATACCGGCAGGCCTCTTGAGAGTCACACCGACAGCAATAAATCATACCAGGCTTTGAGATTCTTAACCAGAAGTACAAGATTACCTTCACTGCTCTGTGTCTCCCCTTTATTATTGTGGGTGTGGACACGCGAGTTGTGCACTTACAACGCATGTAATATTCAGACTGGGCAACAGAAAAAGGCAAGAGCTCAATGAAGGCTAGGGTACAGAAGTAGCCGAAACGGGCAGGAGTTCATTACAAATCATGCAGTTACTGTCTGCTCGGTGGGTAGCGTTAGTTTTTTCTGCCAGGTATAGTACATGAAATGTGCAGTGAACGTAGCTGTTAATTGTAACTGTCTACATGTCAATATGCCTTCTGCAAGGAAAACTCACAAAGCTCTTCATGTGATCTTGGAGATTCACACCCTATGCTGTTCTACTCAATAATAAAATGCCCTTCTGTGCCTTAATATACATGCAGTCAGTAGTACAGAAGGAACGATGCTCAACCTGCAGTACACAGATTAGTGCACCAAGCCATAATTCTGGCACCTCTAGATCAATGTTTAATGAAAGTCCAATTGGAAGTTTAAGGGTAATTTGTGAAGAAGGCAACAGCCAATCATATTCAATTTCTTTCAGAGGTTACTGCATTGGAAGAAAGCAATATGTTCTCTGTCCTCATGGACACTCTTCATGTGAGCACACAGATCTCAATATGACCATTTGGAAAGTAAATGAATGTCTGTATTTAAGGAGGCGTGTATAGAGTATGTTGTTGTAGCATTAATTGTTGCAAACCCCTTGGAAAATTTGAAAAGATACGTACATTAGATACCAGTAGCCAAAACATGCAATGTACTAAGTATATGTGCATTAGTATTTATTCTTCTTCACCCAGAAATCCAACGTGTGTACATTTGTTTAAATCTATATGGATTTTATTTTGAATACTGTGTGAAGGAAGATCACTTGAACTGGAGCCCACCGGGATATGCCTGCAATTCTTCTTGATGATTCAAGAACATTACATTCATCATGTGAAATGGCTCACTGGTGTAATTAATCTCTATGACACCCTTGCCTTGAGCTGCTGCATACCACAATTCCCCTTACTCACCTCCCGCACTTTGCATTTTTTCCTGAGCTCCCCGGTCGGACGCTGCTTTGCCAATTGAGGGGAAGGAGCTCAGAGTAGGCTTTGCCGATTGTTTTGACGTGGCTTCACCGCAACAGCCACCATTTTCTGGACAGCAGCAGTCTAGTTGCTCATCTCACCATCGACATAAAGCACAAGGCTGGAACCGATGCGCAGCGGGCGCGCCGCCAGCACACTAAAGGTGCGCCAGAGGTGGGTCAATCTGCGCTAGTCCGCATCCAAACATCACCAGACACCAGGAACTCTCAATCCACGCTGCCAATGGTGGCTTTTCCATCTTTTAAACATTACAATAGTAATGACCTAAAAAAAAAAACTCAGGCCTTCTGGCCAACATTGTGCTCCCCACTTCCCTGCTATGTATGTGGGTTCTCCTGACCCATTTTTCAAATAAATGGAAATGGGGAAAGCTCTCCTTCAGGCAACATTCAGCCCAATGCTTTCACAGCTTCTACCTCAATTGCCCCGATTCACGCACCAAGCTACGGTCCATTTCTCCCACACTTAAAGGCCTCTACCTCAATGCTAGATGTATTCCCAAGCATACAATTAAAATTAGGGATTTACTTACATCTGCACAGCCAGATCTGTGTTTTATCACAGAGACCTGGCTACATTCTTCAGAAGTACCTTGTATTCCCATTGCATTTCCTAATAATTACAAACTGATAAGGCTGCATAGGGAATCCAAACCAGGAAGCGGTGTAGCTTGTCTTGAGGGATTCTCTTAGGGTAGAAATCCTTGATTCTCTACTCACAGACTGGGCAGAGACAGTCATTTTCAAAACAGAAACTCCTCATAGAGATATCTGGAAAGGCGGCCTAGTCTGCCGCCCTTCTGTCCCAAAAAAGAGTTTAGTCAAATATTAGCAGAACGACAATCACCTTATGTACTATCTACACATAATTTTCTTTTGATTGGGGACTTTAACTATCACGCTGACATAGCCACCAACCCTGACATACTTACTTTGGTGTCCGATCTTGAAATGCTAGGCTTTCCATCTGACTGAGCCCAGTCCTACTCATTTAGCTGGGCATACATTAGACCTCCTTTTTGCCACTTTCAGGTCTCTTCAAGTTGACACCCAACTACCTTTAACCTGAACCGATCATTCTTTGGTACGTTTTCAGATTCTCACTCCGGCTACTTCTGCTAAACCTACAGTTGAGAATCTCGTTAGATCAAGACCAAGGTAATCGATTACTTTGGAATCTTTTCAATCCGTTTTCCTTGCCCCTATTTTAGATAACTCACAGGACATGAACTCGGCTCTAACTCAGTTTCATGACACTTTCTCCCATGTCCTTGACATTGTTGCAACTTCCCGTCAAATTATGTAGACCTAATGCTCCATAGTATACACACCATTGAATTGCCTCAAAATATTGTTCCACTATTATTGGAAAGATTTGAGCCTATCTCTCAATCTCAGATGCTTGACTTGCAGGCTAAAGCAAACTCTGGATCTCCATCTGATTTTTGCCCCCCACATATCATTGCCACTCTCTCCTCCCTTCTTGCACCAGTTATCACATCCTTGTGCATCCAGTCTCTGACCCTAGTTTCTATCCCACGGCTTTGGGAAGCGGCACATGTTAAACCAATCTTGAAAAAAACGAATTCAGATCTGAGCGATCCAGCTACTATCGCCCCATATCTCTCCTCCTTCTGTTAGGCAAAGTTCTGCAGCCCTACATCAACAAACAGCTCTTCTCTTATCTGGAGACATATAGTTTGTTGGATGCCTCTCAATCAGGCTTCAGACCGTCCCACAGTATGGAGACTGCCCTAGCAGTAGCAGATACTATCAGGCTATCCTTTGATGCCGGAAATCCCGCCATGCGGGTTCTGCTTGACCTGTCGGCCGCGTTTGATACCATCTCTCATTTCATTCTGATACAACGTCTCCATCAGATAGGTATCCAGGGCATTGCCCTTGACTGGTTTAAAAACTTTTTTTAAAGACAGGGTTCAGACAGTCTCTATTGGCACCTATCACTCTAAAACCATAGTTTTGGACAAAGGGGTCCTTCAAGGCTCCTCCTTGAGCTCCAGCATTTTTAACATCTATGTGGCCCCCCTAGACCAATAGGTCAAGTCCTGTGTGTTTGAAAAACTTTCCTAGGCAGACGACACACAATTGGTTATCTCGTTTGGGCATGACATTGAGAACGTCAAACAGCAATTTGTCGAATGCACGAGGAAAATTGCCCTCTGGATGTCCCACAATTGTCTTCAATTGAATGGGGAAAAACAGAGATTCTTCTGTTTTTGTAAAGTCTAGCTCTTTTGGTCAAATGACTGGTGGCCCATTAGAACAGCCAGGAATCTGGGTATACTTCTGGATGAAAGACCAGATCACTTCCACCTGCGGCACTTGCTTCGGCACAATGTGCCTTCTTAGGAAAATCTTTCAGTGGCTTCCTTTGAGTTCTCGAAAGACACTTATCCAGGCATTAATCATCAGCTGGTTGGATTATGGCAATGCCCTGTTACTCGCTACAAGTTAATCCCTTGTAGCTAAAATGCAGGTAGTTCAAAACACTGCCGCATGCATGGTCAACAACTTGCCTCCACGGATACCATCAGCTCCCATGCTTAGAGCCCTCCATTGGTTCCTCATTTAAAAACATCTTAAAACGTGGCTATTCAAATTAGTTGCCTCTGTCGTTGCCTGCCTGTCAGAGCGCCGAGATGTCCATTCGGGGTCGAGTCGCTGCGCTATATCAAGCTCCAATTAACATGACATAACATATGGCCTGTACTAGTTTCTAGTTCCTATTAATTTTTATTTGTTCAATGTTTTTGTGCTGTGGGGTATTTTTATTTAAAACCCACAAACATACTCAAGCCATGAGCTCCTCTGACTCTCCCTAGGGCAGTGGTGTTAACTGACATTCTCCTGTGCCAATAGGAGAGGTTTGTGTCAATTCCCCTTCCTTAAAAGTTATTTATTGCCACAATCTGAGTGAAGGTTTTTCTTTTCACTTGTGGAACAGCCACCTAAGCTGTTTCCTTGTGCCTTCAGACTGAGGCGCATTTAGACTGGCACAGAAGCTACGTCTTTGCCCTGTCACCTCTGAGTCATGGTCATGGACCATCGCAGAACATGTGTCCTAAATGCCAGAGTGGCCATCTTTGGAACTGGAGAATGAGGTCTGAGTCCCGGCATCAACTCAGCATCCTGTGATTTAGGGCAATCACTTAATTTTCCTGTGCCTAAAAACAAAACAAAATAAATCTGACATTATCTAATGTAATCTGGTGCTCATGTAAAGCGCTCTTTTGGTAAAGCGCTCTTTTGCCCTTTGGCCAAGTCCACGCTAAGTAAAAACTGCAAAAATAAATTGTGGAATACAAAATAGGCGGATTTGCTCATTCTGTAGGAGGTAGGCAGGCCCTGAGAGGGCTATGGCTGACATCAGCATAGATGTAGAGCTACCATTGCTGCTGCTGACCTGGAGACCCCCTGTGATTAACTGGTGGACCTTGTGGCAAGCACCCTTCTTAAGGTGTAGGCCAGAGTGAATCCAAATTACCATGCACACCCAGGTTATGGTAATTCAAGGAGGCACCCATGGCCCCTGGGTGGAGACATGGGGAGAACTGTTGTCCTACTATGCCTTGGGCTTTAGGGTCAGGTTTACTAGGAACCTCTACCTGGGTGGCAAGCTCTGAGATGCACTTACGTGGCTCCCCAATGTCAAGGATCCACATTTTTCCAGCTTTGCATGTGCGTTGAATTGCAGAGCACACATTACATAGTGAGTACAGTGTTAAAGCATAGTTTTTGTGCAAACCCATACTTGACTGCACACACCATTGCACCATGGTGCAAGAGTGTGTGCATTGGTGCATGGCATCCAAAGGTGTGCCAGCGCTGGGGAGAGAAAACAGTGCCATAACTTAACAGCGCCATTTCTTAGTAGATAGAGTGCAGCTTTTCTCTCACTCTTTGATGCAACGCAGCAGTAGCTGTGCTGTGTTGCGTCAAAACTTCGCAAATCTGCCCCTAAAGGTTTTAAAGAGGTGCAATTATCCCACCAGCTCATTTCGAACACATTATTTAACATATCGGCTCGTGAATACAAAGAGGGCATGTTAGGGAGGTTTGGCTGTAGAACGGCTTGCCGTGTCTAAGGAATATAGGAGGACTTTCTTTTATTTTTTGTACCTTAAAAGCAAATAACATTAATCCAAATGTTGGAGGAAAAAATGAGTGCTTGATGATATGTGTGTGTGTTTCTGTGGCTCGGTATCATCCTGGCTGTAAACTCTTATGCTGCAGACACAATGAAATGCAGATGCTGTGGGAATTAGCTGGAGACGCTTATCAATGAAATATTAACTACGGTTTGCATTCAGCCTGCCAGCCTTTATCGCTTAGTTTGCATTTCAGACGTTCTCTTTCTTTAATGGGATGGGATGAAAAGCAGAATGCACTTTTCCTATTGCAGCAAGGCATATAAAAGCCATACACACGAAGCACATGTGAACTCTGACTTTTAACTGCAATTAATGAGTCTGCCATTTCGATACAACATTATTGATGACCATTTTCAACAAGCCTAACCAGGGCTGAAATGTACCATCCACACAGCACAGTGTATAAGTAGTTTATCTTTTTTCCTTTGCCAGGTGGGAATGCAAGATGAAGTCACTGCGCTTAAAAATTGATATCGATTGAAAAGGACTTTGCAAGGTGATTGATTTCTAATGAACACGCCTCATTGTTGAGGAAGTCCAAGTACAACATGGTATACATTTTCAATGTAACTAATCAAATATTTTGATTTGCAGTTGTGTAACTGATTTGAGGAGTCCCTTTGCTTGGTCAAACAGGCTTGCAATCATGGCATGCAAATTCTTATTGATTTTCTGATGGCCAGAAATTCGCAGTCGTAATACTTTTCAAAATATTGTTTATTATTAACTTGCATTGTGTATTTATTTTCATTATATAGAGTCATTGAATGCTGGGAAAAAAGAAGGAAGCCATTACAGTAAATGACAATAGCTTAAATGCTTTAAGAACAGAGAAGGAGGACGAAATAAGAAAAATAAATTTAACTTCGATCATGTGATCGAATCGTTTAATATGTAGCAGGTGACGAGACTGGGTTTGTTTGACATTTTATATCGTCTTTATGGAAATAATAATTGAAAACCATCATCCACTACGTCTCTACATCCCAGTCACTATGGGCGCACTAACTGACAGTATCTTGTTCATCTACAATAAAGAAGTTCCGTTAGGAATACGGATTATAGCGTTATCAGAAATGACATTAAACATCCTATGGCCCTGTGCTCGACAGCCCATCCCCTGTAAGCTTTACTCCTGACTTCGCCACAGTAGGTGACCCAACATTGCCTGGTAAGATAACTATAGGCTGCCATACATATTTTGAATATTCTTTATGGAACAGTCAAAATTGCACGGTGTTAACAAACATTGTTTTACCATTGCACAAAAAATGATTTGCCAAAACTGCAAAGTAGTAGCTGAAGTTGTGAAAACCGTGAATTCAAAGCAGCCAACATGGCTGTGAACTCCTAGCTACCTCCTCCCTACATGAGAGCCATGTCTGGAAAACACAGAGTGACTCCATTGCTTTTTGTCTAACAGTTTATCGTAGATAGGTGTCTCTACCTGGTTTCATTTTGATTTCAGCCAAACTCCATACATTCTGAATTCCAAATAGGATTCCGTCCAGGAAGAGGCACAGAAACTGTCCTCATCGCCATCTGGGATGACGGCAACAACACAGTAGACCGGAACGGGGTCGCTGCACTACTTCTCTTGGACCGTTCAGCTGCCTTTGACACAGTTGATCAAGACACTCTAATCCAAAGACTTCATGAAGCTGTCATAGAGACAACTGCTCCCAACTGGTTCACATCATACCTTCAAAATGGAAGCAACATCATCCATACTTCCCTTTTCGCATTCAAACCGTACTTCACAAAAGCAGGGGTCCCTCAAGAGGATCACTGACATAATATCAACAACCAAAATATCGTATTGACAAAATATCGTCGTCATAATATCGACTACAATAATATCGACTACCAATACTTATTTAAAAAAAGACAAAAATATCGAGTACACAATATCGTCTATAAAAAATATCGTACACCACAATATCGAAATATAAAATATCGTTAAATAAAATATCGATTAATTTTAAAACACATACAAAATATCAAAAATATCGAATACCAAAATATAGACATCAATATTATCGACTTTTTAACAATATCGACTATTGAAAAACAGGTCAATTAAATATATGTTTAGCACCAAATATAAATTGACATTATAAAACAATACAAAACACTTAAATAACATAAAATAATCATTTGCAAACACATCAATATATAAAACTTAAACTTTTTTCCAAAATAACAATTATAATAATAAAATAAAAGCTTTGAAAAATATAATGCTTGCATCATGTCACATTCAAAATAATCTTTAATATATTTTAAAAAGAAAAACGAAAAAATAATCACTTTCTACTAACAAGTTCTTAATTAGCGTTTCCCTTATATGGAAACAAACAGCCAAAACAATAAAAACAATTAACTTGAACGAATCAAATGCTCACATTTTAAAATACACCAATGACATAAAGCAACCAATTAAATAAACACTATATAAGCATGTTTGCATCTCTTTTACACTTCTAACCTACAATAAAGAAGAAGGTGAAACTCTGCCCGACTGTTTCCTGAAAGAAAATTTTCATTACTGAAGAAATCTTTAAAACTGCACTAAGTAAGTAAAACTGTATTTAAAATATAACCATACTACTAGCCTTCAACCTAAATTATTTCTGACACATAATTTACTAATCTTTCATTTCTTACATTTATATCTTCTCTACAGATATCTTATAAAGCCAGCAAAATATTTTCAACATCCTCACCAATAAAAGAACAATCAATGTAAGTATATTATATTTTTTTCCTATCCACCTAAAAATAATTTTCAAACGTAATTCACTAATGTATATTTTATTTCTTATCTATCTCCTCTACAGAGAACTGCAAAAGCATCCAAAATCATTTTGTAAACACTCACCAACTAAATAGAATCAAAAAGTAAGTATATCATTTTCAATTATTAAACACCCTTAAATACCCACCCAAATATCCCTTTTCCCCTAAAATCCCTATCAGCTACAAACAATGTAATCAAATTATTAAAGTTTTTTTTTCTCTTCCCAACAGAAAATACATCAAGAAAATAGAAAATAAAGCTTGAAATCATTTCCTGGACCTTTTTGTGTACATCAAACTAAACATTGCATTTAATAAATATGTATCATTTATTATATTCAAAAAAATCTTTTTTAATTTCCCTAGCATAACACAAAACAACATGACTGAAGGTGCAGAATTTGTAATGCCACAAAAAAATAAAATGTTATTATGTTATATGGGGTATGTCTATACACAGGAGAAACAAATTGGTCTAAAAGTGTTTTGGAAGTGTAGCAAATACTACTCTAACAAATGCTATGGAAGAGCTATTACTCATGAAACTACTGTTGTTTCTGTAAAAGAACATAATCACCCCCAAATATAACAGAGATTGAGGTTAGAGATGCTCTTAAAAGTATTAAAGAAGCAAGCACTAGTACTGATAAACCCACCACCCAAATACTCAAAGAGCAATTATTAAAGGTACCTCAACATGCATCAGGACAATTACCCTCCATAGATTCTTTAAAAAGAACTATTGCCAGACAGAAAAAAGCAACTACAAGTACCATACCTGCCCCTAAAATGTTTGAAGAAGTAGTTATTTCCCCAGAATTAAGCATTACTCACACTAAAGAACCATTTATTTTTTTTGATAACAAATGCCCTGATAAAAGAATAATTATATTTGCTACTGCAAACAATTTAGTTAAATTACAGCAATGTGACACCTGAATGATGGATGGAACTTTCAAAGTTTGTCCAAAACCATTCTACCAGCTGTACACAGTGCATGGATTGTAACAACATTCAAATATTTCATTCATCTATGCCCTATTACCAAATAAGCAGAAAACTACCTACATAGATATACTAACTAAAATAAAACAAAAAATAAATAATTATTTTCCTTCAAAAATAATTATTGATTTCGAATTAGCCATGATAAATGCTATACTAAAAAATTATCCACACACAGCAATCCAGGGTTGCTATTATCATTTTAACCAGAGTCTCTGGAGACATCTGCAAAAATCAACCCTGGGGGGCCGATTCCGATCCTGGTCAGAAACCGTTCCGTCCGACACGTTCCCGGAGCGATTTCCGACCGATTCATGCCCCTTGGCTCCAAGCGAGCGAGTACGATGCAGCCGCATGTTGACGGACTCGGTTCGGTCGGACTCCCTTTGAAGTCAATGGGAGCCGGTCGTACGACGCGTACATGGGCTCCCATTGACTGAATGGGTACGTTGCGCAAAAGGGTCCCCCCTGTAGTGGGTATGCGTTGGTGCCATCCGCACCATACATGCATGTATAGGGGGGACCCTTGGGTCCCCCCCTGTGTCCGACTCGTAAGGCTACGGGTGAAGGGGGGTCCAGCACGGACCCCGAAGTCCGCTTCCCAGAGCGTTTACGTGTCGGAGGCTCCGACTCGATCCGGCTGTCCGGATCGTGCATCGTACTGGCTCGGTCGTAAAACGTCTCCATTGCGCGGTGCGAATTGAGTGCGAACGAGTCATACGGAGTGGTTCGGACCCAGAAACGATTCGGTCGGCGATTTCACGTTCATTCGCATCGTACTTGGGCGTCCGGTCCTCTGTACGACTCGGTCGGAAACAAAGCCTCCGACTCGGATCCGGTAAAGCCAAATCCGATTCGGAGGCCTTCCGACCGAGATCGGAATCGACCCCTAAGTGTACAATATGCTACAGACAGTACTTTCGCCTACCAAATTAAAAAGCTAATAGCACTAGCATATGTACCTGTAACTGATGTAGCAGAGCACTACAATATTGTAATAGAGAGCCCCTATTACAAAAGGAACAAAGACAAATTAAGCCCACTCCTAGACTACTTTGAGGACACCTGGGTGGGAAGACTACATAGATCAGGCATAGAAGGCAACCTAAGTTCCACATTCCATGGTGGAATGTGTACCTAACTACCTTAAACAAAGAAGCCAAAACAAATAATAGTGTTGAAGGATGGCATAATGCCTTCCAAGCAACAACAAGCAGAGGTAAACCTACCCTACAAAAACTACTACAAGCTACACAGAAAGAACAAAGGGGCCCATTAGGATGTCGGGCGGAAGCACTACCGCCGTGCTGGCGGATGCAAAAACCACCAGTCACCGCCTGCACGCAGCAGTCCACACGCCCGCCCCATTACGATGCGAAAA